>CM035427.1:32076600-33410350 GCA_020310875.1 Ceratopteris richardii
GACTTCTCTTTAGATGTAGCAGAAACAGAATCTGAAGTAGAAGGTGAAAGGGACTTACTTTCCTTCTTGGATTGCTTTTTCCCTTTGATGAAGATAAACGTGCTTCTTCATTCTCTTCCATTCCCTTCAACTGATCTTCATCTTGAAGTAATAAGAACTCTAACTCTTCAAATGTAACCTCTCTATCTCTTGTGGTAAGGGTAAGAGTGGTTATAAAAGATTGATATGAAATAGGAAGTGAATTAATCAGCGTATTTACCATTGCTTCATCAGATATCTCAACTTCTACATTTAGAAGTTGATCTCTCAAGTCAACGAGTCTCGTAATGTGGGTTTGAATTGACTCACCAACCTTCATCCTTGTATTTGCTAGTTGTCTCCTCAAGTGAGCTTTCCTAGCAAGATTTCTTCACTAAAAAAGATTCTCAAGCTTCAACCAAGCTTGTCTAGAACTTCTGCAAGATCTGATCTATGGTAGAATATGCTTTTTGACACTCATTGCTATGAATGAAAGTGCTAAAGCATCTCTAGCATCCCATCTTGCTTGATCTTCAGTAGGAGGAAATATAGGTAAAGATCTACATGTGACTCTGGATGTAGAAGTGGTTACCTCTTCTTTAGTTCGTTCTGTGATTGCAACTCGAGTACCTCTTGAAGCTGTTGTATCCCCTTCTTTATCTTCTCGTCTTGGTCTTGTTAAGGATCCATTGACGATACTCCATAAATCCTTTGTCACTAACAAATTCATCATCATCATCATCAGCATCATCGTCATCGTCGTCATGTGATGACCGACTAGTAGATGCCTCCTGTCGACTAATAGCATACTCTTAAGCATGCAATGTCTCTACCCAAAAGTCCTTTTTTTATTTTGGAATTGAGTGAGCTGAATCTGTAGCTTAGTGCATAGCTCTACATCAAATGCTCTATATAATCCATCTACATAATCATTCAAGTTTTCATAAGCTCCATATCCAATGACTGTTCTATAGATCTCCATAAAGGGTGTAATAGATCGGTCATCCCATTTATAGGGCGATGGAACCAATCTCGTCTCTTCCGCGATACTTTGTTTATTTACTCTATCCTATGGATACAAAACAAATCAAGTTAAAAGCAAAAAATTACACAATGCACATGCCACATAGTAGTAAGTACTAAGTACATAGATGATAGTACATACACAAATGCATACTACATAATACATAGTACATTGATACATATTACACACACACATAATATCACAAAGTATATACATACTACGAACACACCGTCAACAATTACATACATATACACAATGCGCAATGCATACTCACATGCCAGGTCACATACACAATGCACATGCCACATATGAGACACGTCACATACATACGTCACATACACACATCACATATACATGAGTCATGACCCATACACAATGCACATATGTGACATGTCACATCTTACATACACACATCATACATGCCACATACACATACATATTAATAATTACACGCATTGTCACATGAGACGTATCACTTGAATGATGACACATACACATATATAATATACATGTCACATGACACATACAAACATGTAACATACACATGTCACATATGCATTAACACATGTGATATGCCAGAGGACACATACACACATGTCATGACTCACATTCATGCATAAAAAGAACATTAAAAATGAAAATATATATACGTCTTCCAAGTTTAATAAGGACATCTTCAAATAAAGTTTCTGACATGGTCCATGAACTCCTATACTAGTTGAAGCATGGAGCCTTCTCTATCTTCTATGCATATGAGTGAATATAAGGGTTGTAAAGCGCGTACCAATCTCTCCATATCATAGTCATAGGGGGATGTGTTGTTATGTCCCCAAAGTTAAAGGAGGGAGGGAGGAGGGGGGAAATGGTGTTCGTGGTGGATTGGTGGATCTGATGCATCTGGATATGATATTAAGTTTAGAGGAAGTAGTGAGGGTCTGTAGCATTAGGAAAGTGACTAAATATTGATTGCAAAGTAACTACTGTGTATCCAATATTGAGTACTTTGACTGGGCACCTTGTATGATGAGCTAGGATGTTCCGATCTGTAGAATTGTTCGTACATTTTCCTGGGCCAGTTCAATGACCCTACAATAAACTGCAGGTTGATCAGGGGCTTTGTGTTGGAAGTAAGCATCCCTTATTCAATAGACATCAATTTACAGCCACTCATTTTGTTCAACTGAAGAAAGTCGAAGAGGGTGCAAAAATTGGGCCTCCCTCAGTACTTGTATTGCATGGCCGTTATGGAGGTTGCATAGGAGATTTGGCAGCTTATGATGCGTTCACCTTGGGAGGACCGTATTCTGTACGGGGCTACAACATGGGAGAACTGGGAGCTTGTCGGAGGATTTTGGAGGTAATCATGTTTTTAATAAATGAGTGATTTTGCCCCCCTTTTTTCTTAGCATGTATTGAAGGTTCAATTTGTTCATGATTTGGAATTATTTGGAAACCTGCAGCTGGCTGGTGAGCTACGGTTGCCGATCTTAAAGACACACACCTATGGGTTTGTGGAGTATGGCACTGATCTAGGAAGCTCCAAGGATGTTAGGGGCAATCCAACTGAATATTTCCGCCGTGCTGGGGGTGGTATGTCTTACGGTGTGGGTGTAAAGCTGGGGTTAATAAGAGCAGAATATGCACAAGATTGTAATACTGGCTCAGGAGCATTATTTGTTAGATTTGGGGAGCGATTTTGAGGCAATATAGTTATGTGATAGTTTCATTGAGTATGCGGATCCACATTTTTTCTAACGTGACAGATTTTGAGGCCCTGTCATACCTTGGCATTGCTTTGTTTACATCCCGATTCCTTGCCATCAAATTTCATGATTAGAAGCTGTTTATAATCTTTATCTGACCTGTGCTGTTCATCTAATGCCCAAGTTGTTGGTGAACCAGTTGTATGGATCATGAGAAGAGAATATTTAAGAGAAACTTAAAAGTATACGAATGACGGAAACCACCGAAGAAAAATTGGTACCATTGTTCCCATATTGGAGGCATTCGTTTTTGATCATTTGCTTGTGCACAATCATTGCATAATTCACCTTTTTCTGCTGAGACATCAAAGCTATTCATGTTGTACTTGGTTGTACGTTAATGTTGTGTTTCAAATGTCTTTTCTGTTTTCCTAATTCGAGATGATTCATTTTTAATCATTCTCTTTGGGTATATTTTTGCGTAATGCTGTTGCACAGATTAGTTTTGAACCTGGAGAAAAGCCTAAAAACTTTGCATTGGTATCCTTGTCTGCTCTTTAGGCTGATTTTATGCCAAGTTCTCAGGAGAGTGGTGACAAATCTTTCGTGCAGTACTTCTCTGGGCCAATAGAAGCAATTAAAGTGCTGTAGCCTTGGCTCATTCGCCTTAAGCCAAGAACTCTATTACTATGTGTCTTTTGGATCCTTCGCCATTTAAATGATGTGTAAGAAGGGTGAAAGTAACTCAAGCGTTTAAGATGTGTATAAAGATCTGTAACTTGGTCATTTGTGACCAGAGAAAGGAGTTCAAAGTATGCATGGAAGGCCCACATTATATAGAAATAAACAAATGAATAAATAAATATATATAGAAATATGTGTTTTGTGCGTGCATGGAACAAGATATTCACTGCCAAACATTTGGCCGGTTGGCTGTAGCAATTAGAGGATGGGTCTTGGTCAACAAAGCAAGTTTACTCAATAGCCATGCTGACCATGTTTTTTTAAAGAAGCTATTGTGGTTAAAATATGCTCAGCCATTGTAGTGTACAGGGTGACTAACCTATGTAGGCTTTAGCGCAAGGAAATTACATCTATAGGTGTAAGAACATACCATTTTATAGACTTGGGATGCAGTCTTGTATCCCTTCCATCACATAAAATTTCTGACGTAGTCTCATGGATTTCAGCTCAGCTTTCTTTGCTAGCATCATATATGTATCCATGAACAAGAAATTTGCATGGAGAACGTTTGTCGTGGTAGCATTCATGGCATACATAAAACTTATTATAAACATGGTTTTTTTTAAGCTGGATAGGCAGAATGATATTACTCATTTTTGCATAGTGAAATCTAGAATGCAAAGTTACGGAAGTTTCACAATGTATCGAATGGTTTATAAGTTTTTTTTTTTATGGACATAATAAAAAAAGGACAATAGAATAGTTTGAGTATGAATATATGATCTTTATCTCCCACTTGATTGGGATGTTACATAGCAATAAGGGATTGCAGGAAAGCATGAACCATGTGATTCCTATTAGTGACAACATTAAGTGAATCTATCTTGTTGTAGAGCTTTATTCAAAGCATACATTGCATTTTCTTAAGTGTGACTTTGAAGTAAAATGTGCTCTAGAACTAAGCAAACATGTATGTAGTGGTACCAAATCTCAATGAGCTTGATTTTTGCTTTATACAATAAATTCTTTACCAAGAATACACTGACTAGCTTTGAGGAAAAAAAGGTACATGTTATGGTAAAGCTATATCAAAAGACAATTTAGAAGGCTACACTGTTTTTTTTTTTTAAACATTACAAGTTGTAAGACATTATGGTTCTATCTAGAAAGATTTGTACATTCTTGAAGATGGGACTTCCAAGTAGTATGTAGTGGGAAGCTGAACACATACCTTGAAGTGGACAATTTGTTGCCTACAAACAGGTGTATGTTGGTTTTTGAAGCCCAAAATCAACATAGAGAGAATAGAGAGGAGATAGAAATAGAGACAATGTATGCCAGAGATTGGCAAAGGAGCGAATAAGCTCCAAAATAAAACCCTAAATTACAAAGGAATAGATACAAAAATCTTCTCCCAAAAGTCTAGAGAGAGAGAGAGAGAACTTGAGGAAGGCTATGATACGATACAAAGTGTGTATGAGGTACTCTTTATATAGTTTTGAGTTTACCCAAGAAAAACTGATTGAAAAGCTAATAAAGCATGACTAAAAAAGATGAATAAAAAAGCTTTCTAAAAAGCTAGTTGTGTCAAATAAGTGGAAACCCTAATATGTGGTTTATTTTTTACGATTTTGCGGTTCCACATAGCTTCTGGGTTGCTCTAATATAATTCATTGATCTCCAAGGTTTTTGTAGTTTAAATCTCAATGTTGGTTCAAAACTTGGTGAAATCATAATTTGACTTGAAATTAGTGTTTGACTTTTGAGCCCTCAAATCTCCTCTAGATTTGGGATTATGATATATGGATAGCTCTTGGGTAGTACTTTTCAAATATTTGGGAATATGTTGATCAAAGTTGACCTCCTGTTGACCAACCTTTGGTCTTGAAAAGAAAAATATAGATGGACTTTTTCGTGGAAGGTTCATTTCTAACAATCCCCTCTCAACATGATACAAGGGGAGTATGGTGGGTAAGTATATATTGTTTGTTGACAAAATGTTGTAGTAGGTACATGGGAAGATTGTGCCAAATATTTGCAAACAAATGAAACGAGTTTTGCACATGGTGAGCACTCCTTACCACAAATAAAAGGAGAACTCAAAAAATTTTCCCATACTCTTCTCATCGAAGTATTACTTGGAAGGATAGAGGCAAGTATAGGGAAATAAAGTAAAGATAGAATACATACATATATGTATTTTCACAATTATTAAGGGTGATCAAACCTTTCTAGTTAAGATCATGTCCTTATCCATGCCTATCAGAAAATAAAAATAAACATACAAAAACAAGGTAGTATGGTTTAATGTGAATAGTTGAGTAATGAAGTAGCGTTATCATTCATTCCACAAATGTGAGCTTGAATATCTGTATTTGCCACCTTTGCTTGGCCATCTTTCTTCTTGAAACAAAATATTCTTTTATGTGTCTTTCCACCAAAAATTTAGCAAGGGTTGATAATAAAACAATCTATGCATCTCTTTGTGGCTTGTTCTACCATAATGTTTATATTTCTTAGATTTCTTTAGTCTTGTTGTATATGGACTTCCCTTTATATTTTCTTTTACCCTTAACCTCTTCTCCTCCTTTCGGAGTGTTTCCATTACTTTGCCATGATTTGGATTTGTCTTGTTCTATAGAATAGTGTTTGTCATAGTATATGTAGAAGGTAGGCTCTTCAAAAGAATTGTTATTGCAATTTCTTATTAATTAGGATTGTTCATCTCAACCAATTGTTTTGAGTGAATGCTAAAATTGATCAAATGCTCTACTCTTGATGTTGAGCCTCTCATTTCTAATTGGAAGAAGGATATATGAAATAATATAAGAGACTATTGTGTTTTGTGCCAAATAATCCTTCTAACTTTATCCATGCTTCTTTTGCTTTTATGATACTTGAAAGATGACGGTTGAATTCATTAGTAGGCTCATACATACAATTGACAAACCTTTTCTTTTTCTAGATAAAGCTTTTGCACCAGGGCCTTGATCTATAGTTGAAGTGGAAGGCCCTCTTGCTTGTATATCCCCTCTTTCTTGAGTACTTCCTGCTCCACAAGTTGACAAAAATGAGCTAGCACCTTGAGCTTGTTGGGCTTGGTTCAAATAATAATCTTTAGAGCAACAATACAAAATCCAATACCGCCAAGTTCATATCTTTAACTTTACTTCAACTTCATCCCATAAGTCAATCATCATGGGATAATATTGGAGACTAAGTCAAGATGCTCAAGTAAAGTCTCTTAATAAAACTCTTAAACACTTGCTATGATACCAATTTTGGTTTTAGAAGCCCACAATAAATAAATAAATAAATAAATATATATATATATATATATATATATATATATATATATATAGAGAGAGAGAGAGAGAGAGAGAGAGAGAGAGATAGATAGAGAGATAGATAGATAGATAGAGAGAGAGAGAGAGAGAGAGAGAGAGAGAGAGAGAGAGAGAGAGAGAGAGAGAGAGAGAGAGAGAGAGAGAGAGAGAGAGAGAGAGAGAGAGAAAGAAAGTTTTTTTACGTCTATGATAGGCCAAAGTCGGCCTATGAGACAAAACATAAGATACATTATACAGATGTCATCCGGCTGTCACAAAACTAAAGTAAAATAATAAAAAAGCTAATACAATCTAGTCTCCAACATGTGTGGTAAAATACTAAGGCTGATGGAGCCCTATCCCTGGGGTATATGCATGTCTATATGCTGAGGGCAATACAATCATGAAGATGCATCTGTCTACTAGCTCCATCCAGTGGTAATGGAGGGGTGGATGATGTGATACATAGGTGGAGCCGGTGCTAGAGCTTTATGTATGAAAGCTATAAGATGTGCTCTCATCATGGCTACTCGCTGTGCAGTCGCCTCGAGATGTCGGGCTCGAATCTCCTCTATCTGGCGATGGTATAGCCTTACTCCTCTGAGCGCTGTGACTTGTGGTCGTCATCTAGCTCGACTCACCTTAGCCTGCTATAGTGTCAATCCTCGCTGGGAATCAGGTGGGGAGGGGACTCTAGACCTTAGGAAAAAATCAGTGAGCTATAGCTGTCTCCTCTCCACTTGTGTAGCTGTGTGTCTCAGTGGTGTGAGAGAGAGAGTGTGTGTGTGAGAGAGAGAGAGATAGATAGATAGATAGATAGATAGAGATAGAGAGAGAGAGAGAGAGAGAGAGAGAGAGAGAGAGAGAGAGAGAGAGAGAGAGAGAGAGAGAGAGAGAGAGAGAGAGAGAGAGAGAGAGAGAGAGAGAGAGAGAGAGAGAGAGAGAGAGAGAGAGAGAGAGAGAGCAAGGAAAGTGTTTTTACATCTGTTGGGGGCTGAATGCGGCCTATCAGGAAAATCAGTGTACATGGGTGTATCTTTTGTCAATCGGAAAAGATAAAAGTGCTGAAAAAATTGGTAAGGCTAATATAGATTTGTGTAATATGCATGTAGAGATACCCATGAAAGTTTTGGGGGGGGGGGTGTATGGAGTGCTATATCTATAGTCTATATGCAAAAGGGTAGTACAAGCATGAGAATGCATCTGAAGGACTAAGTAGCTCCATCCTATACTAGTTTGTGAAAGAGGAACAAAAGCAAGGATTCCTTGAGCTTGAGGAACTTAGATAGAACACATATATAAATTTTCATAATTTTTGGAGCTCATTAGATACCTCAAATTAGCTAAGGAACTTAATTTTTAACTATGTGTGACATTATGTCTGAAATTGACCAAAGCTAGTAGAAGACTATAAATAGAGCTAGAGATCTCATTTTTGGGTTGGATTTTAATCAAAGAGAGCTTGTGTACTAATTGTTAGCTATTGTAATAAATAATCAACCTTCTTTCAATATTCATCTTCTTTTATCTCTACCTTGTGTGTGCATGTGTGTGCATCTTGTGTGCTTCTCACCTTCAACTTCATGCACATCACTCACTCACGATCCTCATATCATCCTCATGTCTCTGCCAATTGACAATTAGAAGTGAAACTTTTTGATGTGGTACTCATCCTTGTCTATAGTGACACCAAAATTGGGCCTGTTGTAGGGGAATGTGCTTGAGGACGAGCATGTGATGATAAGAATGTAGGAGTATCTATGTTGGAAGATAAAATTTTGGTGTCTTTGTTGGTTTTTTCACCATTGTCATCTTCATCTCCATCTGCATTATTTTCTCCCACCATACCCATTCACCTTTACGTCCTCCAAAATTTTCTAGTTTTGAGCATATCTAGCCCTTGCTGCTAGTTTCCCTCATTTGAATTTATGAGAGAACGAGAGGGAGAGAAAGTGCATGTGCTTTTGTTTTCTTGTTTTTAGTGTTTTCTTTGAGATTCGAGTTCATCTTCAACTCTAGGCACTTGCATAGGTACAATGTCATCATTCTTGAGATATGCACTGATAATTTGGGTCTATCTTGAAAAATAAAGAACATCAACATTTTGAGAATGCACTTGTGCCATATCAAAGAGCTCTCCAGTACCATATCTATGCAATGGACACATCAAAACAATTGCAAGTTTTTGGCTTTGTTGTGATAGGTAGAAAACATGACATGCTATAGACCTTGTCTATCATGATAGAACCCCTTGTCATGAGAGACTGGCTCTATTGTGAGAGACCACTTGTCTCTTGTGATAGATCAACCTCAATGGATAGTGTCTATCACGACAGGTCACTCGTTTATGATAAACCCTTTGTCTATCGTAATGTCCTCTATCCCTATATAGCCCCCCTCTATCGCGATAAACTGATTCCACGAGACCGAATTTAAGATAGGTGCCTCTCTATCATGACTGATCCCCTCTATTGTGACTGAAAGTCTATCGCAATAGACTTGTCTATCGTGACAGACCCCGATCTATCATGAGACACAACCCAATAGGCATTGCCTATGGTGACAGAGCCCCCTCTCTAACGGAAAATCCCCACGACAGACCCTCTCTATCGCGATAGACATCTTCTATCGTGATACAGATCCCTATCATGATGGACCCCTTTTGTCGCAACAGATCGGCCTATTATGATAGACTCACCTTTGTTGTGAAAGATAATCTTTTCAATAATAATTAGGGTTTTAATTTTTGGAAAACTTTTTGTCAATTTTAATGATCTTTTGGTCCTTTTTAAGAGCTACAAAGGTAGAGTGTGTGTGTTTGAGTCTCTCACAAGGGGGCCCATGTGGCAAAAAGAGGGCTTGGGAGATCCTTTTGGGCAAGATAGCGCATCAGATGTGATGTTGGAAAACTATAAACCCCCTTTGTCAATTGTGGACTACACAATTTCGATGGCGATGCACCACGGTGGACTCTTCTTCTCAAGAGCTTCATGATGACACCCTCAGAATAGAAAACCGAGCTCCTGATGTCGCAAACTGTAATCCACACAGGCCTATAGAATACACATTAAAAACACTATACAGAGAGAGCATGAACACATATTTCTAAGATGTTATAAATGCGATCAAACTTATAGTGTGTGTCTGACCAGACCACTATATGTTTTATTAAAGAACATATAACAAAGTGCTCGGTGGCTATTAGACCTTTCACATGGACACTAAGAGTAACAATCTTCCAGTAAAGGCTAATATGACCAAAGTGACTATGGGAGGAAAATAAAGAAGGATAGAGAATACTTGAGTGTAAGTATAAAAACTATACCTCCCACTTGATGGGTATGTTACATAGCATACAAGTATTTGTCTAAGATCATGAATCAAGTAACCCCCATCAAGTGATAATAGTGTCGAAAGCTATCCTATGGTAGATCTTTAGTCAAAGCATGTGCAACATTATCTCCAGTATGAAATCTCAACAATAATGTGCTAAGTGGCTAAGAAATCTCTAATAAAGTGATAGCTCACCTCAATGTGCGTGGTCTTTGCATGACATACTAGATTCTTAGCAAAAGCAATGGCACTCTGACTATCACTCACCAAAGGAGGTACATGTTGAGATAGACCATATCACAAGCAAGACGAGAAAGCAACAATGCTTCCTTACATGCCTCACTCACTGCAACATACTCTTCTTTTGTAGTGGAAACAACTATACATTCTTGAGGAAGAGATCTCCAAGAGATAGCACCTCCACCAAAATGGAAAATGTACCCTAATGTAGACTTATGATTGTCTACAAAGCCAACATAATCAGAATCAGTGTAACCAATAATGGATGCCTTGCCGCTACCCAAGCATAGACACTTGTCCTTAGTACCACTCGTATATCTCAGAATCATCTTGACCACTTCCCAATGCTTCTTGCCATGATTAGACATATATCTCTTCATAACTCCAACTGCAAATGCTATGTGTGGTCTTGCAGCTACCATAGCTTACATGAGAGTATCAACAACAGAGTGTAAGGAATTTTGGTCATGAATTCATTTTTCCTAATCTAATTTGGGGCATTCATCCTTGCTCAATTTCACATATGTGGGTAAAGGTATTCTGAATGCCTTTCCACCATGCATATTGAACCTATAAAGTACTTTGGATATGTACTCACTTTGAGACAAGTATATGCATCTTTTACTCCTATGAGGAGTAAGGTGCATGCCAAGAATATGTTTGGCATACTCCAAATACTTCATTTCAAATGTCTCACTTAACTTCTTTTTGAGAACTGACAAGTCATAAGAGGACTTCCCAGCAATCAACGTATCATCGACATAAAGTATCAAGTATATCAAGCTGCCATTTGGGCATTTCTTTGTGTATAGACACCAAATCAGCCATTAGGTATTTGAACCACACACACTCAACTATCCCTGCGAAAGTTTCCCTATACTCAGCCTCACAACCTGAAGTGGCCAGAGTAGGCTACTTCTTGCTCTACCAATATATGCATGAGCTATGAAGCATGAAGCAAAAGCCACTAGTGGCCAAATGAGTGTCATAGCAACTAGACCAATCAAAGTCAGAAAAGGCATAAAAAATTGGCGATAGTGATCCCCCCTTGGGATAAAAAAATCCGTCACTAGGTAACACTCAAGTAGAAAAAGATGTGCTTAACGGAATGCCAATGGTTGATAGGGTAATGCATAAACCTGCTCATCTGTGGGACAACAAACTAAATATCAGGCCGAGTAATACATAAGTAAATCAAGCATCCAACAACTTGTTGATAGAGAACAATATCAAATGCATCTCCAGCATCATGAAGACTCAACCGTAAACCTGTTTCCATAGGAGTGGAAATAGGTTTGTAGTCTTCAAGACCAAACCGGTGCAATAATGTGTCAATATATTTGTTTGACATAGAGCTATTCCGCCATCAAATTGCATAAACTAAATGCCCAAATAATGATGCAAATTCACCAAATTTGACATCTCAAATAAGGCATGCAAATCAGCCTTAAAATCATTAATATGCTTCTCATGAGGACTAGTGAGCAACATGTCATAAACATAGACAACAATGATCAGAAGCACATCGTTTGCACGCTTAACATATAAAGTGCTCTCAGTTGGACTATTCTCAAAACCATGTGCAATTTGATAGGCATGTATCTTTTCATACCAAGCACGTGGTGCTTGCTTCAAAGCGGATAATGCCTTCTTCAACCTGCACACTTTGTTCTCATGCCCTTTTTGCATAAAACCACGGGGTTGAAAAACATACACTTCTTCATGCAAGTCACCATTTAAAAATGCAGAATTAATATCCATTTGATGTACATTTCAACCATGATGAACTGAAAATGCACAAATGCTACAAATAGTACTCATTCCGCATGTAGGAGAAAAGGACTTATCAAAACCAATGCCTCTTTCTTGAGCATAACCGTTTGCAACAAGCCTAGTCTTATACCTATCTGTTCCATCAGTCTTACGCTTCAGGTTGTATACCCACTTAGTGCCAATGGCCTTCTTTCTAGGAGGCAATTCACATAAAGGCAAGGTACCATTTTTCATAATAGCATCATATTCTGGTTGCATAGAAGCCATGCAATTTTCTTTTGTGCTTCATCAACAAGACTAGCTCCTTTTCATCACAAGGACTGAAGGCAGCCATAACATAGCAATCTGATGGAAAAGAAGCACTATGAGAGCTTGAACGAGTACGATATGATAGTGGTGCATTTAATTTTCCTATCACACAAAGTCTATACGAGACATTATGCATAGTCTTTGCCTTCTCTATATCAGTTCTCTCATCTGCAAGTGCATCATGTAAATCTGCATCAGAGATGGAATTATGTGTGTCATCATGTGAAACCTGTAAAGGTTGAGAAATTGCCTCATTTGGACCAACACTAGACTATGCACCTATAAAAAGAGGTAGCAAAGTGTCATACATGTCTTTGGAGCTAACTCATGTCTCCTTAGTACATGAAAGTAATGGCTGAATTGCATCTTCCAAAAAAGCAACATCAGAGCTAACCAAAATGTGTTTAGTCTGTGGATGATACACAAGATAACCTTTGCTTTCAGAACTGTACTCAATAAAAATAAATTTCATTTCTTTATCATCATATTTCTTGTGTTGTTTTTCAGACATTAATACATATGCAAGACAACCAAAACCACACAGGTGAGAAATAAATGGCTTATGACCATGCCAAGCCTCATATGGAGTGATAGATTGCAATGCTTTAGTTGGGACACTTGTTAAGTACATATGTGCAGATTGACAATCGAGCCGATCTTGGCTAATGGTCAAACTGATAACAAATTCTTCTTCATCCTTGGCACAAATGACTCCCATAATTGGATAAGAGTTCATGGTGCATATGATAGTATTCCCCTTAGGCTCAACTGAAGTGAAGAAATTGCACTACGAGCTAATATGTTTGGTTGCCCCACTATCAAAGTACCAAACATCTGAGTGAGAGAGCTGATGTTGAGGAGGCAAAAACTATGCCTAAATGGCCGGTGTAAACTTTGCATGAGGGCAAATTAAATGCACCTCTATCACATATTCCTGTTCTAGCTCTCATAGTGCTTCTTTTGCATCAGATTGCTATGCTATGAATTCCTCTAGTCTCTCTGATGAGAATGTGCCTGTTTTGTTTGACAAAGCACAAAATTCAAAAAATTGGATGGCTAATATACAATTTGAATATAATGCTATAACGAAGAATGGTACCTGGTCTTTATGGGACTTGCCTTCTCGCAAGAAGCCCATTGTCACCAAGTGGGTATACAAGCTAAAGCGTATGCCTGATGGAACAATTCACAGGTATAAGGCGAGGCTTGTTGCTAAGGATTATGCTCAAGAAAGAGGCATTGAGTTTGATGAGACCTTTTCTCCGACTTGCCGAATGACTACTGTTCATAGCATCTATGCACTTGCAGATAATCATGGTTGGAATGTACATCAATTGGACATTAAAATTGCATTTCTGAATGGTGACTTGCATGAAGAAGTGTATTGTTTTTAGCCCCATGGCTTTGTGCAGAAAGGGCATGAAAACAAAGTGTGCATGCTGAAAAAGGCATTATATGGTTTGAAACAAGCACCACGTGCTTGGTATGAAAAGATACATGCCTATCTAATTGCACATGGTTTTGAGAACAGTCCAACTGAGAGCACCTTATATGTTAAGCATGCAACTGATGTGCTTCTAATCATTGTTGTCTATGTTGATGACATGCTGTTCATTGGTCCTGATGAGAAGCATATTGTTGATTTTAAGGCTGATTTGCATGCCTCATTTGAGATGTCAGATTTGGGGCAATTGCATCATTGTTTGGTCATTCAATTTATGCAAGTTGATGGTGGACTAACTTTGTGTCAAACCAAATATATTAACACATTATTGTAGTGTTTTGGTTTTGAATATTATAAAACTTTTTCCACTCCTATGGAGACATTTTATGATTGAGTCTTCATGATGCTTGAGATCCATTTCATGCTATTCTGTATTAGCAGGTTGTTGGATGCTTGATTTACTTATGCATTACTCGACGAGATATTGAGTTTTCTGTCTCACAGATGAGTAGGTTTATGCATTGCCCATGTGTCAAGCATTGGTAGGACGTTAAGTGCATCTTTTGCTACTTGAGTGGTACCTAGCTTCTTGGATTGTTTTATCCCAAGAGGGGATCACTACCACTAGATTTACATGCTTTTTCTGACTCTAAATGGACTGGTTGCTATGACACTCGTGTGTCATGGTTTTTGCTTCATGCTTGGTAGTTCATGCATATCTTGGCTGAGAAAGGCTCTGCCTAAGAAGAAGTTTGAAGTTTTCGGGAAAGCTTTGGGCTTACTTCCTTTTGTGGATTGATTCCACATAGCTTGGCACTTACTTATACATGAGCGCGAGCTCCTTGTTCACCGCATCACTCCAAGGGGGGGTTTGTTGATATATTTAGGAAGTGATGTTTTTGAACACACTAGGACCACTAGGGCACTTTTTTCCCTCTTTAGGAGGTTTTTCCCCTGGCTTGTATATATGTCTATAACCCTAACGGGTCACTTATCTTTGTATAGTCTAGTGGTAATACATTCAGTATTGTGTGTTGTGCTCCAAGCTTCTTCTTCTTCCTTGTGCTGTTCGCGTGCTTCCAAAGACCAGAAGCTTGGAGCACAACACACAATACTGAATGTATTACCAAGAGAATGTACAAAGATAAGTAACCCGTTAGGATAATAGGCATATATACAAGCACAGTGGAAAATAAATCCTAAAGAGGGAAAAAAGTGCCCCGAGAGTCCTATTGTGTTCACAAACATCAACTACCTAAATATATCAACAACAATGATCCTCATTGGTTTGAGAATATCATTTAGACTTCATAAAATCACTAGACTTTTGGTACCATTTTCTAGGGGACTATATAAGTCCATATAAGCTCTTCTTCATATTACAAACTAGACTTTCTTTGCGAGGAACTACATAGCCCTTTGGTTGTTCCAAATAGATCTCATCTGTAAGATCTCCATGCAAGAAAAAAATTTTCACATCCATTTGGACAAGCTCTAAGTCCTCCATTGCAACAAATCCAAGCAACATTTGCAATGTAGTTATCTTGACCACTAGACAGAAGATTTCCTTGAATCAATACCATGTTGTTGCTTAAAAACATTTGTAACACGTAATGATCCAACAATTTTAGCTTATATACCCATTTACATGGTAAAGCTTTTCTACTCTTTGGCAAAGGTACTAAATCGCAAGTACCATTCTTGTGAATAAAGTCCAACTCACCCTTCATGACACACTCCCACTTGACATGATCCTATGTCTGTATAGCCTCTTTGTAGCAAGAAGGCTCATCAAAATCTATTTGCATAACAAAATCCAAACCTGGAACATATCTGTGAGGTGGATGTGAGACAGTGTAGAGCATCTCAATGGTTGTAGCATAGGAATATTTGCGGATTGATATGATCAAACATTCTCGTTAGCATCCCTATATGCAACACTTTTATGCATGCTAATTGGAGGATTAGTATCCTCAAACACCATTATATGAATAAGATCTAAATGCAGAATTGAAGAGTCAATGTGTGTCTTTTGCACATTCCAATTTTGCTTTCCGTATTAAAAATGCTCACAAAATGAAAAAACATGGTGTACATTATGCATAATAATTTTTTTACCATCAATGAAATGCACAACCACATCTCCAATCCTGACAATGTCACACTGGTAAGAGTTACCAAGTCTCACAATACCAAGAGACTTTGCTTCATTATTAGAGAACCATTCTGTATGTGGTGTCACATGGAAAGAAGCACCAAATTCTATCATCCACATGTGGGAAAGAGAATCAACCTTAAGATCCTCATTAGGCACAATACTATCAAGTTTCAACACATCAACATCATCAGAAATAACATTGATTTCTTCAATCTTCACAATCAAAGTAGATGGTGCAGGTAGTTGTTTAACTTTCCTATCAACATTTTATCATTTATATAAATGATACAAGAAGTCCCAGAACCCGAGATTGTTAGTTATGGATAACTCGACTAGAGATGTTAAAGAGGATCCCACAACCCAAGATCGTAGGTATGAAGCAAGATATCTGGATTACAAGAACTCCCTTCAGGAAGATGAACTAGGTACAAGAAATAACTAGGCAAGATCTCATACTATGAGATTACAAGAGGACAAGGCTAGATGTCCAAGAACTAGACTAATCAGGGCTCGAATAAGGAACAAGACAAGAACTACTACTGGAACTTCAAATGTACTTACTTGGTGATCATGACTTCTTGAGCTCCCAAGATTGGCATTGGCAAGATCGAGTACGTATGTGGCAAACCCCTCCTTATATAGGTTTCCAAGGGCGGTCAATGGTGGTTACCAAATGATGATATCATCAATTCAAAGCATGATCTATGCATATCAAAATCAAGAAAGTAGACAATTGATCTCAGGGTTTTGGCATGTTCTGAATGCAATGGAAGCATTGGTTTCTCCAGATTCTAAAATAATCATGAGATATTGAAGTCACATGGAATATGAGGTTGAAAATGGTTTCCTTTGTCCATCACACTGAGTAGATAAACTTGATAAAGCTCATTAAAAGTATTCTTAACATATATCGGCATAACCACTATACATGTTAGAGAAATGAAAAGTGGTAGGTGTTATCCTTGATCATCACATGTTGAGCTTGATATCTCAACACGTTCTACCACAACACACATATGAACTGAGGAAAAGAGATGCCTTGAAGCGCATTTAGCCAAACTTATGCTGCACATAATACATTTAAGCATGCAAATAATCATGAAAGTTTTATATTGCTTTGCAATAATCAATGATAGCTTTGTCCACATCAAGCAGTTTATACACTATAGAACTTACAACGATATTTCAAGGATTCGAGGGTTAGTGCACAATGATGGTGGCTAGAGTCCATGTCTTACATGAGTTTCAAAAGAATGAAACTTCTCATGTCACATGCACTTGTGATATGAGTTTTCTTATCTTGGTACCCAAAAAGTATATGGAGGAAGGACAATTGGAATGGGCCAAAGGTTATGTATACATGAGACCTACAAATATGCTCTATGAGCACCTATCAGAAGCTTTCGAGCATGTGATGAACTATGCTTGCAAAACGAAGCTGCCAAAGTTGGACTCACAAGGTGTTTATGGGAATTTTGTATTCCATTCATTCATGAGAATATTGGTTAATCTTATGAGGCTTCAAGCAAACACAATTGCACTAATTTCAAGGAAAATATGAGTCGTATCATTATGGGCCAAAAAGAGAGTAAAGAATCAATTTTTTTTTTCACCTCTTCAAACTATCATGAGAGAGATAGAGAGAGAGAGAGGGGAATATGAAGACTCATGTGAAAACTCTCAGTGATAGCTTGAGGTGGAGGTAACCACTTCCACACACTCTCAACCATGAGAGAGAGAGAGAGAGAGAGAGAGAGAGAGAGAGAGAGAGAGAGAGAGAGAGAGAGAGAGAGAGAGAGAGAGAGAGAGAGAGAGAGAGAGAGAGAGAGAGAGAGAGAGAGAGAGAGAGAGAGAGAGATTGGTGTTTTTCTCTTACCTAGATATGAGAGAAGAGAATACTTTGGACTCATTTGGTGACATTTCAAAGAGGAGTGTTGTAGAGAAAAGGAGCACAGAAAAGGGACCCCAAACATTTTCAAATTGTGGACACAAATTTTCTTCTTCAAGTTTCTATGAAACACCTCATGAAGCTATGTAGACGCACTAGAGGAGTCCTCTAGATGCATGAATCCGAAATATTGTAACATAATCCTTGTAACAAAGTAGGAATTTAGTGTTTTTGAATAAAAGTATCGGTCTCTTGTGTGAAAAGACAAATTCTAGGGCACATGCATATAAGTCACTTGTTGACTCTTGTAAAGAACATTTTGCCATTGTGAGAACTGAAGCTGATTTTTGAATTTTCCTCTTGCTAGCTGATTATCTTCTTCTCCAAGAGCTTGTATGTGTTTCATGCTTGGAATGTGTGCTTAGAACTATTGTCTACCCCTCCCCTTCATGTTTGAACTACTGTAGTGCGTGTGTGAGGCTTGAGAAGTTGTTGAGCAAGTGTTGGTGTTTCTCACCATTCACTATTTTGGTCATAACTTGGAGCGTGTTTGTCAGATTAAATTGAAAGTACAAGCATTAGATGCATCTCATTTGCAAGCTTTGAAATGAATTGAATATTGACGATATTTGGAGTTTGGAGCCGAGAGAAAAGTTTGTATTTGTGCTTACTACTGTAGTAGGTATCGCGACGTGAATTTTTAGAGGATTAGTGAGTCAGAGAGGCAACTGAGATAAGTCACATGCATTTTAGCATAGCACTTCACTTACCATCATGTGTGCATATATCTTCATACACTTGATACATCTAATCTCTCTGATTGATAACTAAACATGTATTAATCCACCACTATATGTACTTGTGGAGCAATTGAGGTATAGTCTCAGTTGACACAAGTCTCTAAGGCTCTACAACTTAGGTACACATGTTTTTGGCCCTGCTATTGGGGACATTGTGAGGCACTTGGTATCATATCATGCCCTAGGCATCGTGTGTCTCTAGTCCTATGGTATTGTGTATCCTCCGAAGGCAAGTATCATATAGTCATAGAAGTAGTATCATGTATCATTGGTCCAAGTATCAAGGCAAGTATTGTATCATCAGAGTATCGTATCATCTAGAGTAAGTATCGTATCGTTAGGAGCTTGTGCCAAGTATTTCCCTCAATGGTATTGTGTATCACTTGAGGTGGTATCTTCCCATCTAGGTATCGTGTATCGAGGTGGATCAGAGGTATCTCATCGTTTCAAACTAGTATCGTGTATTGCCTAGAATTGGTATCGGGCTGAGAAGTATCGTGTATCGTGACAAACCCAAACACCGTGAAAGTGAAAAGTGAGAGAAACAAAAACATTGGGGAGAGAATAAAGAAGATATAGAACTTAAGAGGTGAATGAACTTGAGATCCGGATGAGTGTTAGGCAATCAAAGAAGCATCATTTCGTCTATAGGAGGTGCTTCTCTAACACATCTAGTGACTCATAGGAGGAAACACCAATGGCCTTTGAAGACATGCACCGTTCAATCCCAAGGGAAGGCTTTATGTCCACCATAGAGGGAGAATACCGGACATCCCTACAGTACATGTCCACCAACCTACAAGGAGTACCCATTTACCTCGATGTCATAAATAGGTCAGTAGCACGAATGGTAAACACTACTTATTCTTAAATAGTTCTGAGACCCATCGTCAAGTATGAAGGTGGACTTTATATGGATAAGTTGGGTCAGATATATGTAGTGATTGAGAACCCAAACTAGATCAATGATAGAGGGGAACTAGAAGGGCAAGGAACTTCTGAAGACCTAAGAACAGAGATACTATGACTACTCCAAGGGGGAAGTCCATAGTGACTCGAGTCTTGAGAGGGGACCTAATACCACAAGATGATTACTTGATGGATGTGTATTTGATTCATGGATGAGATCTACTTTTACAAACCCACTCACCTACATGGGGAGAAGGGGTAAACACAGTAACTATATATGAGCTAAATGATATAGAGGATGCATCTAGAGTTACTTACTTAGACCAAAATCAAAGGAGATATTGGCCGGTAGACGAAGTTGATAGGTCTCGGTTAAAATACATGGGGTTGCCTATATTCCCTCCTCAAGAACAAGCAACCACCTTGCAAAATCCGTTTGGATCACATTAAGGAATGGAGAACACGATGTCTGGTCAAACTAGTCAATGAAGTGTCCCCACCAAAACCCATGTTCAATTTGCTATGCCAGGAGTGAACCCCCACAACCACTCTAATTCAGGAATGGGTTATATGAATAGGCCACCCATTAGGGCAAGACCACAACAAGGTGTAGGACCAAGACTACAACCACTACGACTGGCAGTTTCTATGATGATCAGATCCACAAAACCAACAAGAAGGCTGAGACCAATCCAAGTGGCCAATGCATGAGAAATCATTATGATGGCATGGGAGAGCCCTATGACCATAGTGCTGAATTCAAGCAAGTATTTCAAGCAGAACAAGTAGATGACTTTTTTGTGCAATATGAATCCTTTGGGCTAACCCTTACGTGACCATCTTTGACTTGGTTGCAACCATTGGATCCAAATCTCTTTGTCAATATCAAACAATTCTTCCAAGAGTTTACTGGAGAATTCACCAAGCGAGGGATTAAGCACAATTTATCATCATTAATTCATAGTTTCAAACAAGCTCCAAATGAAACCGTAAAAACTATAGTATGAAGATTTAAGTAGTATGTTGACAGATGTCTAGTGATGGAGAGGCCTTCACAACAAAAGATGATATCACTATTTCTAGATGGGTTGACTAATGGGATATTGAGAACATTAGTCTATGTAAAATGGTTGCCGACACTTAGTTAGTGTCTCCATGTATGCATAGACTTGGAAGACAACTTAGCAGATGATCTCAAAAATACTCAAAGCTCCATTAAATTAGAGGACACTCTAAGAAATGTGACGTCTAGTTCAAGTAATGTGGAGGAATTAGCAGAATTGATAGGTAAAAAATTGGGAGTGCATGGACAGAGAAACTACCAGAATCCCCCATTGAGAATGCCTATGTTGAGAAGATGCACCCTATGTGATGGAGAGCATCCGTCCCATGCCTACACAAGAGGAGGCTTAGGATTGCCACAACCTTACTCATACAACAGACACTCAAGTCAAGGATCCAACATGTACTGTCACATCGAGCAAAAATATACCAACCACAACATCGACAATTATCCACTTAACAGGTAGCCAAGAAGAGTGACTCAACCCCAATATAGACCTTATGGTTATCCTCCGATGGAACAAGGCATAGAGGTTCCTAGGCACAACCCTTACCCAGGACCACAAGGAGCACCTAGAACATATGAACATGGAGGATATGGACAACCACAACCTGTGCTAGGACAACAACTACCCCATCCACATAATGTAGTGCCAGCCAAATACACTCAACCTTACTCATACAATAGACACCCAAGTCAAGGACCCAACATGTACAGTCACATCGAGCAAAAATATACCAACCACAACATCAAAAAGTGTCCACTTAACAGGCAACCAAGACCAGTGACTCAACCCTAGTATAGACCTAATGTTGCGAACATTTGTTTTATGTAGGGTACAAGTTTCAAATTATGTAAATACCTTTGGGAAGTCTTCAAATACTTCAAGAAGGCTCATATTATTCATAAAATGTAGCAAAAATACCACGTGAGTTCTAGAACATGGTGAGTCAAATTAGTGGGATGTCCAAGAGAGTCATATGTGTATCTCTACACTGCTGTAGTTTTGTATGCAGAGATTGCAGAGCTTGTATCTCCCTCATTATATATCCAAATTACATGTTTGATAGCTCATTGGAAAGCTCTTACTGTCTACTTCCTTCCTGGAAATTTTCATAATCATTGGATGTGTGAGCTGAGAGAAATACTCTCTGAAAGTAGTGTGTGTTCTCTGTTTTTTATCCCTGCTGAAGGTCTCCATTAAACCTCAAACTTGCAGAGGTCATATATCCTTGTGTATGTATCCAAATCATGTGTTCTTTGGCTTGTTAGAAAGCTCTTTAAGTCTACTTGTATTCTGGAAAGTTTCAAAGTCATTAGAGTTGTGAGTTAAGAGCAGTAGTCTCTGCAAGTGATGTGTGTCCTCAGGATCATCTCTGTTTCAAGGTCTCCATTAAAGCTGCATATTGCAAAGTTTTGGAGAATTCCAGTGAGTAAAGAGAAATTTGCTCTGCAAGAAAATTGGTCTGTGCATACAAGTTTGTGAAAAAGTCAACTAGGTCCTATTGGGTTTCACCTACTTCTAGCTGTACTTTGGAGATCAATAAACTCCAACATTGGTATCAGAGCAAGTACTTGGAGGCTTGGAGAAGGTTATCATACCTTGACGAAGAATTTGAAGCTATCAAAGAAGCAGTTCATCATCAACACTACACAAAGGTAGAAGAAGATTGCAAGGAGGCATCTGAAGCAACATCCAAGCAAAGAAAGGTGCACATACCTCATTTACAAGGTAAATATTATATTTCTGCTCATCACACACATTGGAAAGGAGGCTTAAAGGAGGAAGCTTAGCATTTGTATTATGGGAGACCAACATGCACAAATAGAGAAGCTTGATAAGACCAATTATCAAGCATGGAAGTTTAGAATCACAGCATACTTGCAAGGTAGAGGCTTGTATGGTTTGATTGATGGCACAGATATCAAACCCACATTACCAGAGGACCCAAATCAGCAACAATTGAGGGAGTTTAGACTTTGGAATGAGAGAGACAAAAGGGTTATATTCATTTTATCACAAAATATTCAAGATTCAATGGTAGGACACATACAAGATCTAGACACAAGTAGAGATGTTTGGCTTGCATTGGAAAGGTTGTATGCTACAGGTACAAGAGCAAGGAAGATTCAACTCAAAAATGAGTTGAATAACATAAAGAAAGATACAAGGACATCGGTCAATGATTACATATTGAAAGTTAAAGAGATTGCAGATCAACTAGGATCAATTCAAGCTCATGTGGAGGACGACGACTTGGTTGCACATACTCTCAACGGACTCAAAGATGATGAGAGATGGAAACCCTTCATTACTTCAGTTTATGTCAGAGGAGAATTACCAGATTTTGATCAACTTATTGCCCTCATGGTCACGGAGGAGATGAATCTAAATGGTTCTACTTCAAATCAAAAAGGATCTCAAGGACAAGCTTTTTATGTAGGATCATCAAGAGGTGGAAACAGAGGTGGAAGAGGTTCAAATAGAGGTGGAGGAAGAAGGAGCGATGATCAAAGGACTTCAAGTGGCTTCTTCAACACAAGAGGAAGAGGAAGATCAAGCGCTAGAGGTACGAGAGGCTACTACAACTACAACCAAAGACAAAGGAGTGAAGATAATAAGAACAATTGCTATATATGTGGAAGGTATGGACACTATGCCAAAGATTGTTATCAAAATGAAAATAATCAAGGTGGTAATCGAAGAGGAGGCTATTCAAGAAGAGGTAAACAACAAGGAAATTATGCAGTTGAAGGTAAAAGTGATGATTATGATTCTCTTCTTATGATGAATGTAGAAACTAAGATGAATTGCAATAGCGATGTATGGTATGTAGATAGTGGTTGTTCTAATCACATGTCTCATGATGCTTCATGGTTTTCTAATATGCATAATCCGTCATGTAAAGGTCATGTTGAAACAGGAGATGATACAACACATAAGATTATGCAGGTTGGAGATGTTGTTATGCAGGATAAGAGCAAGAAAAATTGCTTGAAGGATGTACTTTATGTGCCAACGATCACTAAGAATTTGATGTCGGTTGGTCAAATGGTAGAAAAAGGTCTACAAGTGAGATTTAATCATGCAGGTTGCTTCATTGAGGATCCAAAGCAAAGGAGGTTAATTGCTAGAGGTCAAAAACAAGGTAGATTGTTTACATTCAAGGTAAACCCAAATCATACAAACTATTTCTCTTATGGTATGCATCGAATAGCAGAGCTTGATCTATGGCACAAAAGGATTGGACACATGAATGTACACAGGTTAAAGGAGCTATCAAAGAAGAGAATTGTTGAAGGATTACCTGATCTTACTAAGCAACATATGGTGCATCTTTGTGAAGCATGTCAAATGGGTAAGCAGAGTAGACAACCTTTCAAGCATTCAAGCTATGTAAGTGATGGTTTGCTAGATCTCATACACACAGATGTGTGGGGACCTACTAAAGAGGCATCCTTGGTTGGTAATAAGTACTATGTATCATTCATTGACGATCATAGTAGAATGACATTTGTGTATTTTATTAAACATAAGAGTGAGGTCTTTGATTGTTTCAAGAAGTTCAAATCATATGTCGAAAAGCAAACAGGAAGGTATATTAAGAAGCTAAGATCCGATGGAGGGGGAGAGTATTTCTCTCAAGCTTTTACTGATTTTTTGTATGATGAAGGTATCAAAAGAGAAGTTACATGCAGGTATACTCCACAACAAAATGGAGTCGCAGAAAGAAGAAACAGAATCATAGCAGAAGCATCTAGAAGCATGCTTAATGATATGTGTTTGCCTAATTATTTTTGGGCTGAAGCTGTTAGCACAAGTGTTTACATTATGAATAGAGTTCCGACTGCTGGAGTTCATCATTTGACACCATATGAGGTATGGCATGGAAGGAAACCAAGTGTAAGTCATTTGAAAGTATTTGGCTGTGTATGTTATGTACATGTACCTAGTGAGGTGAGATCTAAACTTGATGCGAAATCAGAAAAATGTATATTTATTGGTTATGCAGATACTCAAAGAGGATATAGATGCTATAATCCTCATACCAATAAGGTTGTTGTGTCAAGAGATGTAAACTTTGATGAATCACTTTCATGGTATGCAGATAAGAATTGTTTGCAGGTCATGGATGAAAATGAAGAAGGTGTGGTTGAAGGAGATGAATGCATAGTTCAGCCATCAGGAAGTTTAAATGATGAAAGGAGTGGTTTAGATGAAGAAAGAGGATCACCTTTCAATGGAAGATTAAGGCAAGAGTCACCTCCAAGTGTTAAAAGTAAAGGTAAACTCAAACTTGTTGAAGTTAATGATGAAGGAGAGGAAATTAGTGATGTATGTGAGTATGGAGAATCATCAAAGGTTCCTAATAAGAAAGGAAGAGCATCTACATTGGAGGTAAGAAGAACTTCAAGAGTAAGTAAGCAACCTCAAAGGTATACTTATGAATCTTTCATGAATACTCATTATGCTTTTATGACAAAAGTTGAGCAGGAAAATGAACCCACATGTTATGATGAGGCCAAAGGAGATGAAAAGTGGGAGAAAGCAATGAGAGAAGAAATGGAAGCACTACAGGATAACAAGACTTGGAATTTAGTTCCAAGTACACCAAAGCAAAAGGTAATTGGTTGTAAGTGGGTTTTTAAGATTAAAAGAAATAGTGATGGTAGTGTGTCTAGATATAAGGCTAGACTTGTAGCAAAAGGATATAATCAAACTCAAGGTGTGGACTATGAGGAAACATTTAGTCCAGTAGCAAATATGGCAACGGTGAGAACTTTGTTGGCTTTAGCTGCAAGTAAGAGGTGGAATATATATCAACTCGATATAAAGAATGCCTTTCTTAATGGTGAGTTAAATGAAGAAGTGTATATGTCACAACCAGATGGTTATGTGGATGCAAAATGTCCTAATCATGTATGCAGGTTAAAGAAGGCATTGTATGGTCTTAAGCAGGCACCAAGGGCATGGAATGCAAGGTTGGTAAAGTATCTTATGCTGCAAGGATACACAGCGAGTCATGCTGATCCTTCACTTTATGTAAAACATGTAGATGGCATGTGTGTCTATGTATGCATTTATGTGGATGACTTGTTGATTACAGGGAATGATGCAAAAGCAATTGATGAGATAAAAGGTAATTTGGGAAAAGAATATAAAATTTCAGATCTTGGTTTGCTCAGATACTTTCTTGGGATTGAAATTGTGTATAGCGATGAAGGTATGTGGTTGATACAAAGAAAGTATATATGTGATATGCTGAAAAGGTTTGGTATGCAGGAATGTAAATTTGTTTCTACTCCAATGGAATGTAATGTAAAGCTAAGCGCAAAGGAAGGTGATGAGTTGCATGATATGAATGTATATAGATCCATGGTAGGATCTTTGATTTATGCAACAAAAACTAGACCTGATATATGTTATGCAGTGGGAGTATTGTCACAGTTTATGCATGAACCTAGAGTACCTCATATGCATGCAGCGAAAAGAGTGCTTAGGTATTTGAAAGGTACCATGAATGAAGGATTATTTTATAGTCATGATGCTGATCTAACTCTTAAAGTCTTTAGTGATGCAGATTGGGCTGGAAGCAAAGATGACAGAAGATCCACAAGTGGATATGTGGTAATAGCAGGAAACAAGACATTAACATGGAGTTCAAAGAAACAGCCTACAATTGCTTTATCTTCTACAGAGGCTGAGTATAGAGGTTTAGCATTGGCTACTACTGAGGTTATGTGGTTTAAAAAGTTGTTTCATGACTTGAATGTGCAGGTTGATGTACCACTGATATATGGGGATAACTTGAGCAGCATTCATATGACCTCAAATCCTATTTTTCATGCTAGAACAAAGCATATAGAGGTTCACTATCATTATGTTCGAGAGAAGGCCATGAACAATGAAGTGCAGGTTTCTTTTGTTGGAACAAAGGATCAAGTTGCAGATATCTTCACCAAATCCTTGGATGGACCAAAGCTTCAAAGATTCAACTATATTCTTGGCATGAAGGAAATACCCTTTGAAACTTGAGGGGGAGAATGTTGCGAACATTTGTTTTATGTAGGGTACAAGTTTCAAATTATGTAAATACCTTTGGGAAGTCTTCAAATACTTCAAGAAGGCTCATATTATTCATAAAATGTAGCAAAAATACCACGTGAGTTCTAGAACATGGTGAGTCAAATTAGTGGGATGTCCAAGAGAGTCATATGTGTATCTCTACACTGCTGTAGTTTTGTATGTAGAGATTGCAGAGCTTGTATCTCCATCATTATATATCCAAATTACATGTTTGATAGCTCATTGGAAAGCTCTTACTGTCTACTTTCTTCCTGGAAATTTTCATAATCATTGGATGTGTGAGCTGAGAGCAATACTCTCTGCAAGTAGTGTGTGTTCTCTGTTTTTTATCCCTACTGAAGGTCTCCATTAAACCTCAAACTTGCAGAGGTCATATATCCTTGTGTATGTATCCAAATCATGTGTTCTTTGGCTTGTTAGAAAGCTCTTTAAGTCTACTTGTATTCTGGAAAGTTTCAAAGTCATTGGAGTTGTGAGTTAAGAGCAGTAGTCTCTGCAAGTGATGTGTGTCCTCAGGATCATCTCTGTTTCAAGGTCTCCATTAAAGCTGCATATTGCAAAGTTTTGGAAAATTCCAAGTGAGTAAAGAGAAATTTGCTCTGCAAGAAAATTGGTCTGTGCATACAAGTTTGTGAAAAAGTCAACTAGGTCCTGTTGGGTTTCACCTACTTCTAGCTGTACTTTGGAGATCAATAAACTCCAACATTATGGACATCCTCCGAGGGAACAAGGCACAGAGGTTCCTAGAAACAACCCTTACCCAGGATCACAAGGAGCACCTGGACCATATGAACAGGGAGGATATGGACAACCACAACATGTGCTAGGACAACAACTACCCCATCCACAGAATGTAGTGCCAGTCAAATACACTCAACTTGAGGAAAATTTAGAGAGAGCTATAGTACCAGCTACACCTTTGGCTAATGTGGAAATAACAAATCTAGGATATGAGCAGACCCAAGGAGAGTATTATTCTTATGATGCTAGCCTGATAGAGTATGAGCAAACCTACAAGAAAGCAGACCTAGTGCCAGAAGACTTGGATATGTGGTTGAAGGCTTATCAGCCCAGAATCACAACCGGACCGAACATAGAGCAACATGAGAAACTCTATCCACAAGGAGAGTTGGAAAAGGAGAGATTGGCAATATATAGGAAACTCATAGAAATATCTTGCCACACTAGAATGTACTATCCCAATCCTTCTGGAGACTAGGATAGAAAACCAGTTCAATGAATGCCTAGAAAATAACAATCGAAAGCTAGTAAAGAAACAACAAGAGGGGAATAGTGAAAGAGACCATCAGAATAACTAGGAAAAATAGATCTCAATGATTCCAAAACTAGTGGCCAATTGGCCACATGACTTATGGGCCAAGATTCAAGAGGAACGATGGAAAAAGAATGAGAACTCTCCACCACCCTTTGAATAATTAGACGCTTGGGAAAATCAACCTTTATCAAACTTAGAAGAGGTATATAAGGAAGTGTCCATCTTAGACCAAAACAGGGAAGAATCGAATAGCATATCCACTCTACCCAAGTACATGGTAGAATAGGAGAGAAGGTCGATAGTATTCCATGCTCCCACGATCTGGGGCAAGGAGGAAAGGTCACAAGATAAGGCATCACAAAACTTATCAGAACTCAAGAAAACTAAAATACAATGCTTATTGACGATAGACGATTACTACGAGCTAAGCCACAATTGTGGAAGCAATTAGCCGAGCACTTAAGAATAGAAACTAGAGAACCCACGAATGAGAAGAAAGAAGTTGAAGTTCCATCACCCATTCAAATACCTATCGATAAAGTTGGAGAATTTAGTGAGGGAGATGAAGGAAATACGTGCCTACCCATCACTTTTAACGGATATATGACTAAATCCATCTTAGACACCAGAGCTGGTGTAGGCATAGCCACAAAAGAGATTTGGGAAAAATGGGGAAAGCCAACCCTATGACGAATATGCATGAAACTTCAACTAGCACACAGTCACGTGGAGAGGCCACTAGGAATATTGGAAAAAAATAAGGTGACCACCTACGTAGTAGAGATTGAACACACTCTAGCTATATGCCAATTTGGAAAATCTAATAATTATGAAATGATTTTGGGATGACCATTCATGAGACAATTCAGAGTAGTACAAGATTGGGGAAGTGATGCATTGTACTTAGAACACCAATGGACAACTACTAAGATAAATTTGCACACCTTTTCATATAGGAATGTGCACCCATTACAATGGAAACCAGTCCATCGAGAAGAAGATGACTTGTCCATTCATAGCATAGGATCTAATGAACAATCAGGGATGAATGAAGATGTTCAACTATGGATGTGCAAAGAGGCAAAAAGAGAAGAAAACAAGACCCAGTTATGGCTAATAGGGCATCAAAATTACCGACCCATAGATGATCTAGTGTAGATGCCTCAAATCTTCCCAAATGAAGCATTCGAACTACATGAATGGATGGAATATTAGCCACCCTAGATGTGTGTGTAAACCATGAACGAGTGTGTGGATGAAGAAGGTATGATGCAAGTCTTTACATGGTAATCCTTCAAGAAATGGAAGAGGGAGAATTACTGGAAAAGGAATGGAAGGAGGATTATGAAAGCATAGAGATGGAGCCAAAAATCAATCCAGAGGAACGATATTTGGAAGAAATTAAGGCGTACAATGAAGAAGAGACCCCAAAAGTGTTCACGATAGAAGCGGTGTCGGGAAGGAGTCAGGTGATGGGAAGAGCTGGTGCAAGGTTGGATAAGGCCCCTCTGTGTGCCATTCTCACGTCCGGCGAGCGGCGTCTATGCGCTAGGTGCCTCACCCTCTCTCTCTGGCATGGCGATCATCGTAGGCCCCTACCCCTTGGAAGAGACGAGCGAATGTGTATATGTGTAAGATCGTAGACATCGAGAACGAAAAAGTCCAGATACAATGCCAAAACACGGAAGTCACCGGATTGATGTTGTCACTCTAGCACAATGGTGGGTACCAACGTGAGGAGATACACCTCATAAATGTCAATCCGTGGAGACGTGAGGACCGGTATGAAGACCGTGAGCAAGTGATGGCACAAGTGCGTGAGTGAAAGCACACAAGCATGCACACACATACACACACACGCACACAAGGTAAGAGCAAAGAGTGGAACAATGGAAAGCTTTGATTACCAAGAGTTCTCTTACAAAGTGGAAATCTACAACAAGCTAACCCCCCAAAAATGAGCTCTCCAGCCCTTTTTATAGTTTTTGAGTGGTTTTGGCCCTGTCCAGACCTAGTGTCCGGCCTAGTTAAAAAATAGGTTCCAGGGCTTATTTGGGGGCTCAAACGGAGTCTAAAATCATGAAAATTGGTAGGATGGTAGTTCTAATACTCCTCAAGCTCGAGGACTCCTCGGCTTGAACAAAATGGAGTTACAAAAATGGAAAATGGTATTTACAATGGTTTTTAGTGATAAAAATCACTATTTTTGTAGGGATTTCTTCTGAAAATTTGACAGGTGCTTCTTGGAGCTCCCTACTTGCTCCTTCTTCTTGTGTGTCCACTTCCTTGATGCACTTCCATTCTTTGTCCTTGATCTTGAGCGTCAACACTCCCCCCCCTCTTGAGTCTGTCGTCCCTGACAGACCCTTGTTGTAGTGGTTGTTCCATGTAGTACGTTGAGAGGTAGCGTCCTTGCATTCAACAGGGGCGATCCTTCTTCCCAATGTGTCCTGGTCGTTTGTCTGGTTCTTCACTTTGCCACTGTCATCTCTTGCAGTTTGTAGTCCCTTTGTACGTACTTCTGCCTTGTATTCCATTTGGATGGTGCATTTGTGAGTTTTCCAAAACTACTAGTTGCTCAAAGGAGGTGTTCAATGTTGATTATGAGCAACTTTCAATGGTGGATGGCTCCCTTGTTCTTATAGTGGTCACCGTGATGTCCTCTGATTCTTCCAAAGATGGCCTTCATAGTTTTCATGCCAAGTACTTGTAACCCGTAGTGAATGGTGGGTCAGTGCATTAGTGCATGGGTTGAACAAAATATGTGCCTTGTGCAGGCCTTGTAATGTGGCCCTACATATGCATACTTGGAAAATACATGGCAAGAAGTATGGTGCAAGAGATTGGGTCTTGAGCTAAGTGCTCAAGGGTATGCTGACGAAGAGGTCTCCTAATCTATCATGGATAGAGTGTTGTTGAAGCATGCACGTCTTACCATGGTGAAGGGTCCGTTGATCTTCATCTCTTCGTGTTGTGGTTCCCTCCTGGTGTTTGACCGTCGGCTTGTCCTTTTTGTTGAGGGATGTCCTTGCTGGAAGTTCGCTGATGAGCATCTTCAAGCACATAGTCTTCTTCTCTTTTTTTTTTTTTTTTTTTTTTTTGGAACACGATGGCATCAAACAAGAAGAAAGATGTTAGTATCAATAACATATTTTGCATGTGAAAATTGTGTCTCATGTGCCTGGGATTTCTCAATTGTGTCTATGCACGACCATGTAAGGTGGCCCTATATTGATGCATACTTTGGAGATGCATGACCTGAATGGTGCAAAAGACAAGGTTATGCCAAAGGCACATGGTTGCTGCACGTCGAGGCTTTTGATGTTACTCGCATAGTTGATGCATTCTTTGTTTGGAGGTGTCGATTGGATCTCGAAATGATGTAATCCTCCTAATGGGAACCCATTTCCGAATAGTATTTGGCCCTGTAGAGATCACCTCAGGCCAGTTCTTCTTTGGATGCTGTCCAAACTTTGGTATCCAGTGTGGTTGGCCTTTTGGTTCTGTGGTTGTTGTTGGTGCTTTTGGCTTCCAAACCCATATCCTTGATGATTGCTTGCTTACTTTTGCAGAAGGGTTGAGTTTATCTTCTTTTGGTCTTTGTGCTCTGTTCTTACCCTTTGCTTTCCTTGGCTTCTTTGTTGAGGCCTTTCGCATGGTGGGGAGCATAGGCCTTTGTACGTGTAAGAGCTTCTTGGGTACCCACATCTGTAATCGCCCTTGTTGAGCTGTAGCTAATTTTTTAGGCACCCAAATTTGTACCTGATTGTGGCCGGCCTTCTTTGATAGCTTCGGTAACCAAATTTGTTGGATTCTTTGTGCTAGAGCCTGTCGTAGGTGCTTGGCCCTTCTTTTTCCATGGTCGATCTGGTTGGGGGGAAATCTTTGAGGCCACATCGATGGTTGCACTCCTTTCTTTACCCAGATCTGCTTCATGCCCATAACTTCTTTCTGCTTGAAGGCTCTTTGTCTATTTGATAGACTGGCTGTTTTGCACTGTTTTGCTTGCTTCTGAGGTTGAACTACTGTGGATGCTTTACTCTTTGAAAAACAAGAAGAAGGTTCATCTTGCCTTTGCGACTGTCCTTCCGTGATTGCGTCCGTCTGGATCATAGAGCTTTTGACATCTACAACATCTTGTTCGAGAAGATTAGCCGTAGAGGAACAAAGAGAGTGTGTGGTGTCAGTGTCAGTGGGCATGCGATTCTCCAATTCTACTGTAATGCATTGATTATATACCCAAACTTGAAGAAGTTGACTTCTTAGGTTCAAGTTGACAGCATGGTCGTAAATCCAATCTTGACCCAAGACAAGTGGCTCTGTGAGGTCCTCATCATGACACACTAGCATTTTGACTTTGATTGGAACATCTTGAAGGTAGATGGGAAGTTCCACCTCTCCCAACAAGGGGTTTCCACGCCTCCTAAACCTATGAGATAGGCTTCTATGGGCTCGATGTTCAATTGCAGGTCTTGGCAGTATGAAAGTCTAACTGCACTAGTTGCTGCTCCTGAGTCAACTAATGCTCTCACAGTCCTTACACTCTTTCCTTGTCCTACCTCTATAGTCACAAAGGGCCGTCGATCAATTATTCGAGAAGTAGTTATGCCCGATTTCTGGCACATGTCCATGTGATATTTTGGAGTTTTTGTGTTGACATCTAGGCCTAGCCGCCGTAACTTATTTCTTCTGATGCGCTCTCTAGCCTCTGCTTGTGCTTCTTCTCTAACCCTTAACTCCTCTTCTTTTCGCTTCTTAGCAGTGTTGAGTCGCATGAGCATTTCCTTTGTAAGAGGTTCTTGATATAACTTGACTCGGCATCCACTAATATAGTTTGGTAGGATATCACCTTCTAAAGTGGCCAATTGAACTGCGCCGCTAGTGGAGAGTCTATTAATGATCATGGGTCCATATCCTCGTTTCTCCAATTTGCGGGCATGTTGCTTTAGCGTATAAACCAGCACTAGATCTCCTTCCTTCAATCCTTTATCCTTTACATGGGCATCAAAGTATGCCTTTTGCCTTTTCTTTGCAGCATAAATGCCTGCTGCTGCTCGTAGCCTCGTCTCACCTAAGCGTTCTAGATCAAAGATCCTGGAGGACAACTCGTGTCCATTCCACTCATGCTCTTGTGCTACTTTCAAGGTTGGGATTAGGAAGTCCAATGGTAGCATGGCATTCTGTCCAAAGACCATCTGAAATGGGGTAGCATTGAGTACCGTTTTGTAGGCAACTCGGTATGCCCAAACAGCATGATGAAGCTGTTTGTCCCAATCAGAGCGTTTATTATTCACCAGTTTTGTTAATACGTTACATAGGATCTTATTCGTGCTCTCGGCCTGTCCGTTGGCTTGTGGGTGATAAGGGGCAGACTTCTTGTGTATCACCATGAATTCTTGAAGGAGATGTTCAATGACCTCATTCAAGAAGTGCGTACCTCTATCACTAACCAACTCTATTGGTAACCCATATCTAGTGAACACATTTTCGAATAAGAACTTAGCCATCGTTTGAGCATCATTCTTTGTCGTGGCTTTTACTTCCACCCACTTTGTAAGGTAATCTGTGGCTACAATAATGTATTCTGCATGGGAGTTTCTAGCTGGGGGGTTGATGGGACCTACAAAGTCTATACCCCACTTTGAAAATGCACGTCCTCCCATCATTGGCCTTAAAGGCATCTCGTCTTTTCTTATCGGATATTGGGCACGTTGGCATGTGTCACATTTCTTCACATAAGTATGTGCATCCATATGAAGAGTGGGCCACCAAAGTCCTGAGAATAGAATGGTCTTAACTACTCTGTCAGGCCCAAAGTGTCCACCTGCAGCACCGCTGTGTGGAGTTTCTAAGACTTTCAAATAGTCTGATTCATGAACGCACAGTCTTAGGTAACCATCCTTGCCTCTTCGATATAGGTTGTCTCCTACTAAGGCGTAATCTTGAGCCTCTGTCTCCATGCTCCGTTTTCTTGCAAGACTAGCTTGATTGGGTAATGTTCCCGATCTCATGAACTCAACCAATGGAGCACTCCAATCTGGGATTAATGACACATGATAAAGATTGGCATGCTCCACTGGGGGTCTCTTCTGGCACACTGGACAATTCTAGATCCACTCTTGTATTTCTTTGTCCATGCTAGGCCAATACACTCCTAAATGTTTTAGATTCTGCAATGTTCGTTGTTTAGGGTAGTGATTTCCTAGCAGTCCCTCATGGGCTTGTTGCAACCAACTAGTATGTTCATCGTCCTCGACACAACAAGCTAATACGCCCTCGGTATCTTGCTTGTACACACTTCCTGCCAATATTTGATACTTTTGTGGTTTTACAATTTCTTCTTTGCTTGCCTTCACATTTTTATTTGCAGGTCCGAAGGTTAGGACTGGTACCAACTTATTTGCCCATTTAGGAATAACTTCTAAATTGAACAGATAAGCATCGGGCAATTCATCAGACACTCCTTGCGGTGGCTCTCCTGAAGTGATGCGAGAAAGATGGTCTGCCCTAAGATGGGTTCTACCTTTCCTGACAACAACTTCAAAGTCGTATTCCATTAGTAAGAGGAACCATCTCACTAAGCGGCCTGTATTGCAAGGTTTATTGACCAAATATAGTAAAGCTTGATGATCAGTGAAAAATTTGAACTTATTGGCCAATAAATAGTGTCTAAACTTCTTCACAGCATATACCATGCCTAAGCCTTCTCTCTCCGTTGTGGTATAATTTCGTTCAGCTGCATTTAATTGCCTACTAGCATATGCTATCGGCAAATCTAGGTTTCCTTCACCTGTGGTTGTGCTAGCACACATCCTATTGCATGATTGGAAGCATCTACATGGACATGAAAGGGTTTGCTCCAATCCGGAGTAGTCAATATTGGTGCAGTGCACAAACGTCTTTTCAGCTCGTTGAAGGACTTCTCGCATTCCTCGTTCCACTCAAAATTTGTTAACAGGCCATAAAGAGGTTTAGCTATGATGGCATACATGTGGATAAACCTACGGTAATATCCACAATGGCCCATAAAGGCTTGTACTTCTTTAACATTCCTTGGCCTGGGCAGCTCTGCTCTTGCTCTTACTTTGTCCTCATCTGTTGAAATTCCATTCTTAGAGACAATGTGACCTAAGATTTTACCTTGTCGTACCATGAACACACACTTCTCTGGGTTCAGACAAACTCGATAATCTCTACACTTGTTGAAGATTTGTCTGAGCTCAGGGATGTGGTAACTTCTTTCTTGGGAATGAGCGCATAAATCATCCACATATACTTCTAAGCTCTTCCGCAAGAACTCTTTGAAGACATGACACATGAGCCTTTGGAATGTTGCAGGTGCATTGGTGAGCCCAAATGGCATCACACGAAATGCAAAGATTCCCCATTCTGTGGCAAATGCCATTTTGTGTTGATCTTCGGGGGCAATGGCTACTTGGTTGTAACCTGAAAATCCATCAAGGAAGCTATAAACTTCCTTGCCTGCAACACGCTCCAATAGATGTTCGGTGATTGGAAGTGGATAACTATCTCTGATTGTAGCGGCATTAACTTTTTTAAGGTTAATGCACACTCGCAATTTCCCATTCTTCTTTGGCACCACCACAATGGGGGACACCCATTCAGTGTGCTCAATCTCATAGATGAATCCAGCCTCAATCAGCCTGTCAATTTCCTCCTTTATTTTGGCTGCATAATTGTCATTATATGTGTAGGGCTTTTGTTTGGTGGGCTTGGCATCAGCGGTCATCGGAATCGTATGAGAGCAAATCTTTGGATCTACTCCTTTCAAGTCTCTATAGTGCCATGCGAACACATCCCTATATTCCCTTAATAGAGCTACAAGCTCTGCTTCTTCTTTTGCATTTAGGTCATCTCCTATGTACGTACATCGTTCTTCGTTCCCTTCAATGGTCACTACAATTTTTTTGGTCCTTTCTTTATTGTCATATGTTTCTCCTATAATGGCCTCTCTCTTAGGCATCCGTACCAAAATTTTTCGGTCTTCCACTTCATATTTCTTGAAATTTTCTGGTACTTCAAACAATGATTCTTCCTCTTCTTGTTTCACCGCTTTTCTTTTCTTTTTCTTTTGACCTCCTTCACTTCCTTCCTTTGAATTTATCGTTTTAATACTCGTGAGGGGTTCTTCTTCTTTTTGGGTTAACACTCCTATGTCTTCTAAATAGTGTTCCTCTGAGTCAAAGTAAGTATCCATCACAATGGATTCTAGATCATCGTCATTCTCTTCTTCTTCTATGAACTCACTAGGATCACACTCTTCCAACAGGGGCTGACACATGAACACTGAGATATCATAACCCTCCTCATCACAATGAGGTGTCCATTGTTCTTCGTTGACCGCAATGTCCATGGTAGCTAAGATTTCTGCCCAGCCATGAGGCTCAAATTCCTCATCTGGAAAAATCATCGGTGTATAGGCTGGGTCGTTTATTGGTCTATCTCCTGGGGAAGTTCCTTCTTCTCTCGCTTTTAGGCGCTTTTCCTCTTCCTCTACGACCTTGCACATCCACAAGTGAGTATCTTCATGCAGTCAAGATGGATCAGGTGAACTTCCAGAATGCACAGAGATTGAATCTTCTTTTGCTTTGTGGATAGCATTCCACTGTAGGGGTGGTACATCTCTGAAGGTGTAATCCTTCAGATTGACCTTGGTTGTGACCCCTAAGTGTTGTAAGTACAAGGAGTTGGTTCCCCAATCCTGTACTATTTGCAATTGTCGTAGGAAGGGTCTTCCTAGGATCATCTCATAGACATTATTTTTCTCAAAGTCACATATAGCAAATGTATGTTCAAACTCTACACCACAAGTGGTTAGAGTTATCCCTTCAAGCAATCCTAGAGGTCTTTCAAAATGACCATCTGCCATTTGAAGTTTCATTCTCGTTGGTCTTAGTGTGGGTTTGCCCCATCGCTTCCATAAGGAAGTGGTCGCAATAGCAACACCAGCACCCGAATCTACAATTGCTTTGGTTGTGTAACCTTGATAGGTGATCGGAAGATAAGTGTTACCTTCTTCACCTTCGATCATGTCTCCAATCTTGTCGAGAGGTATCTCTGGAACTTTTTGCTTAGAGCCTACTTTTGGCATATTGGATTCAAGTTCTGGAACCTGATCCTTCACATGATTCCAGAGCTCAGGTTTTGCTTTGAGCAGCTCTTCCCCAGTGAGATGACATTGAACCTTAGTGTTCTTCACAACATCAGTGTTTCTTGGAATCACTGAGTCTTCATTTCTTACCAATATTGTGGGAGCTCTGATCTGGAGAGATTCAGATTCCCATGGGCCTGTGAAATGAGGCAACTCTTGTAAGGAATTAGATTCAAAATCTAATCTCTCATCTTCTTGTTGCTCTGCTTGGTCTCCATAGATAGACGGAATGTCTTGGGGAAATTGATCATGAAGATCATCAATCTCAGGAATAGGAGGGGAATTACCCTTCTCCTTGGCCCATTTCTCTTCCTGTATTTCCCGCAAGAACTCTTGAGAGTACTGTTGAATTGAAGGAGTTATTCCAGCATCCGTGGAATTAGGAACATAAGCTCCCATTGGTGGTGAGCTTCCTCTTTCAATAACTGGTTGAGCCTGTGGAGGTAAAGAAACTTGTGGTTTGTTTACCAACTGCTCTAATTTTTCAAGTAAGCCTTGGAAATGCAAATCCGGTTTGACAGAGTTTGTCTGATTGAACTTTTGACTAGTCTCAAGTATAGCTTGAGCTTGTTCTACCATTTTCATGCACATTTTCATCCGTTCAATCTCTAAGTCTGCTCTAGGGTAACTCTTGTCTAGGTTTGCAGCTGTTGGCCCTTCTTGAAGACGAGCCTCGTAGGCCTTGAACATCATGTCCAAGCCTTCTGGGGTTGGATCTGCAAGAACAGACCCTGATTGCGGTCTATTTACAATGGGTGGTGGGGTGGAATGAGGTGGAGTGGATGGAGCTTCAGCATGCGAGGGGCTTTGAGATGCAATGTCTTCTATTTTTGTTTTGGCATCTTTTAGACTTTCTTCTATTTCAGATATCTTTTTGTTCCACTTGCGATTAGCCTTCTCTCTTGTATCCTTCCACGTTCTTGGTTTCCTCTTACTAGGTTCTCCTGCCTCACTTGACTCCGATTGCTCAGATGGTTTTGCTTGTTGTGAAGCCTGTGCCCTAGTAACTGCCTGTACAGGAGCCACATTACTGCCACTTGAACTTGAATCTGCCACTAAGCCTACCACGTTGATGGGTGTGACCTTGGGTGCACTAGAGGGATTTCTGGGACACTCTCTAGGAAGATGTTCCTTGCCGCACTCAGGACAAAAGCCTTGTATCGTAATGTTTTGCCCTTGTCCCAGAGCTGGTTGGTGGGGGCATTCACGAATGAAATGGTCGCCCTGACATCTAAAGCATGGTCCTCTAGGGGCTTGTGGTCTTACTTGTCTCAATTGGGGCCTAGGATTTGGATTCGTATACATGACATTGGAGTATTCTGGCTCCCAATTTTGTTCCATAGGTGGTGCCTCATATTGATACTGAGAAGTCTCACTTTGCTCAGGTGACTGTATATAATAAGCATGTGGACTATCTTCATGGAAGTAGTCTGAACCATGAGCGTGAGAATCATTTTCTGAGACCAATGGTGTTAGTGGCACCAATGCTCTATTAGGGTTCTCCTCCGCCATCGTATATTTAACTGGGATCACATTGGCAGGAGCTGGCCGTTGGTTTCCTAGGACTGGTTGTGGCCTATATGGTGCCTGATATTGCTGCTGGTATTGAGGTTGATATTGTTGTGGCCTATAATATGGCTGTTGGTACTAATTCTGATACCTACCCTGCTGGTAAGGTTGCTGATAATTTTGTCTAACAGCCTGCCTGTTATAGGGACAATCTTGGGTCGTATGATTTGTATATTTCCTCTCAATGGTGCAATATAGAGCATTAGGGTTTCCTTGGGGTTGAGTCGTCAACGGGCAAACATTAGCCATGTGATCTACTCCACATGTATAACATCGCTTCACTGAGGTGACCCTTGGCATTTGTCTATTTTGAACTCTCCTCTAGACTTTTTGACCTCACGAGCTATCGCGACACCTCACGACCTATCGCGACACCTCACGAGCTATCGCGACACCTCACGACCTATCGCGACACCTCACGACCTATCGCGACACCTCACGACCTATCGCGACACCTCACGACCTATCGCGACACCTCACGAGCTATCGCGACACCTCACGACCTATCGCGACACCTCACGACCTATCGCGACACCTCACGACCTATCGCGACACCTCACGACCTATCGCGACACCTCACGACCTATCGCGACACCTCACGACCTATCGCGACACCTCACGACCTATCACGACACCTCACGACCTATCGCGACACCTCACGACCTATCGCGACACCTCACGACCTATCGCGACACTTCGACCCGACCTATCGCGATACATGGGCTTAACGCATTAAAATTTAGAGTAATTTAATTGACTGAATTAAGGTATCCTTGGGCTTAATCTTGGACACATTGGGAGGATATAAGAGCCTTGGAAGTGGGCAAAAGACCCAGAAACCAGGGAGGAATTTCCTGAACCCTGAGAGCCTGTTTGGACCCCTAAGTGCCTGAATGGTCATAACTTCACCATACGAACTCCGATTAATGAGAACATACGTGGAGTTTTAGAACATGTATTTTCAAGTTGGCCTTTAGGTGAGACTAGCTGGTCCTAAGATTGAGGGGGTACGGTGAGTTACTCCAGGGGGGACTGAAAATATTGATGTGTGTCTTTCAAATACTTGTGGTAATAGAGCTATACTGACTGGTGAGCTTTTGCAGGAACATTGTGTGCACTCAAGGCAATCCAAAGCAAGCTAGCAAGGGTGAGTACCAAGCTTGGGAGAAGGCTTCCTGGGCTTGTGTAGCAGTTTGGTCAACCAACTAATTGAGGTTGGAAGATCTCTCAACCCTCCTTTGTCAATTCCTAGCCTAGGCTAAGTACGACTTAGGTGTGGTAATTAATTAGGGCAACGTTAGGCACGAATCAAGTCCAAGAGTATTAATCAACCAAGTGCAAGAATTAAGTAGGTCTTAAGTGCGAAAACTCTAAGGGACAAAAGGTAAACTGGAGTCGATCACTCATCAAGTGCGGAAATTCACTTAAGTACTCCTGACGACGCGATTTCAAACAAGACCATAAACATAATATTCAACTCAAAAGAACAAAGTGATTGGTGCAAATTAACCTGCAACGAGAGTGTGCTTAGGTCCAAGGGGGTAGATAAATCAGGCATATGAACCTTAGATCAGGCAGACACTTGGGCCGAGACAGACAAAGCCTCAGATCTTCTGAAGCTAGTGTCAATCACACTACCAAGTCTTGGGCTCAACAGCTTAGTGGTTATCCTTACACACGAAGCTCAGAAACCAGTGACTCGGAAATGTCCTTTAGCATGGAAAGACCCACACGTAGCTCAGGCACTGTCTGTTTACAAACACCAGAAGGTCCCTATAAGACCCAATTGGAGTATATCAGGACCAACCAATTAGGTGCTCGCATCTATGAGGATGGTCTAAGACGATCAGTGGTTCAACTCAAGAATCCTGACGAACCCTTTGGACTTGAACACCCAGTGGTCAAGTTTGAAGAGGGTGCTTACATTGATAAGGAAGGAACAATGTATGTGGTTACCAACTTACCAGATCGGACAGATGAGTTTGGAAATATCATTCCTGAGAATGAGATAGGAGACCTAGAGAAAGGGAACCTAGGAGGAGAACCCAAGACCCCTAGAGGTAAGTCAGTCTTGACTAGAGTGATCACTCCAGAATGGATTCCTCAAGATAACAAAAGCATAGAACTATTCGTGAATAGAGAAACGGAGGAAGCCTTTTGGAGATTTAGGCCAGATCAACCCAGCCCAGTAGTCACCATCTATGAATTCAAGGACCCCGAGACACCAGGGAAAGCTGTCTATCTAGATCACACATCTCAGAAGTTATTCTTGGTATCAGATCATGACAGACATGCTTACACTTGGCAAGGTGAATCAATTTTCCCTCCACCCAGATCTAATGTTTCCCAGGGCCTCCAGGGAGCCGGATCATCCAAGGCTCATGAAACCCAGAGGGAAAGAACTAGAGAGAGACCGGAAGTAAGCTTTGCAGACACAATGGGCAGAGACAGATCAGGATATGGAACGGAAAGACTTGAAAGGGAGAGACATAGAGTTCATAGGCATCAAAGAAATGATCATGATTTCCCATTGCCTAGACCACGAGAGCACTCAAGAACCCTTAGACCCTCTCAAGTGGTTAAGACAATGAAGAACTACTTTGATGGATTTGGAGATCCTTATGATCATGTGGCGGAGTTCAAACAAGTGCTAAGAGCCGAACAGGTTGAAGACTTATTCACCCAGTTCAAGGCATTTGGTTTGACTCTTAAGGGTACTGCCTTAGCTTGGTTTCAACCTCTAAATAGTCGCAACTATAGAGAGATAGGTCAGCTGCTAGAAGAATTCATTGTGGAATTTTCCAAAAGCGGTATCAGGCATAACACATCATCCTTGATCCACAGCTTCAAGCAGACACCCCAAGAAACAGTACGACTTGCAGGAAGAAGGTTTAGACAGTACTTGGAAAGATGCCCTGCACCAGAATTACCCACATCAGCCAAACAGGTGGCACTGTTTTTAGATGGCCTATTGAGCACAAAATTAAGGTCATATGTATACTTGAAAGAGCCTAGATCCATAGAAGAGTGTATACGGATATGCATTGACATAGAAGACAACTTGGGTGAGGAGTTAGGACTATCCAAACTAGCACCTCCTTTAATGTCAATCCGGGAAGACATGAGGATGGTATGAAGACCACGAGCAAGTGGAAGCACAAGTGCGTGAGTGAGAAGCACACTAACATGCACACACATACACACACGCGCACACACGGAAAGAACAAAGAGAGTAAGACAATGGAATCACTTCTCTTGCAACCAAGTTCTCATACAAGCTCAAAACTACAAGAAGCTCTCCCCCCAAAAATGAGCTCTCCAGCCCTTTTTATAGTTTTTGAGTGGTTTTGGCCCTGTCCAGACCTAGTGTCCGGCCTAGTTAAAAAATAGGTTCCAGGGCTTATTTGGGGGCTCAAACGGAGTCTAAAAATCATGAAAATTGGTAGGATGGTAGTTCTAATACTCCTCAAGCTCGAGGACTCCTCAGCTTGAACAAAATGGAGTTACAAAAATGGAAAATGGTATTTACAATGGTTTTTAGTGATAAAAATCACTATTTTTGTAGGGATTTCTTCTGAAAATTTGACAGGTGCTTCTTGGAGCTCCCTACTTGCTCCTTCTTCTTGTGTGTCCACTTCCTTGATGCACTTCCATTCTTTGTCCTTGATCTTGAGCGTCAACAGATGTGCAGACAAAGCTTAATCATACAATGTAAATGCAACTGAAGTCATCGAATAAAATCTCGGTGATACAATGACTCCCGCTATAGTGCGGGTCCGTGATATAGCAAACCGTTACAATGCGGAATGGTGATACAATATGCTACTGCTATAGTGCGGATCATAACAATATAATGTAGAACTCTCACTACAGTGCGAGAAGACGCCCACGAGTCTCAGCTTCTTTAGTCAGCCTTCCTTTTCTTCAATCTTTGTTCCAAGCTTTACTTCAAGTCTTCTCTTTGCTTCATAAATCCACAGTAGCCTCTAATCACGTAGTGACCTGGAAAGAAGAACCATAGAAATGTCCATGGGGCGTTAAAAAATCATTAGTACATTTTGGAAAAAATGAATATATTTACTCAAAACCTTGCCCTCTCTTTCTCTCTTTCTCTCATAGAAGTGTCTAACTTTTCTTCTTTAGATTTATGTATTTCTTTCTATCAAATATAATGGTACACTAATGAGAATACTCAAGAAATGAATTTGTGATGAACAGGTGTTACCTTATAGAAATCGTTCTTTTATTCACACATTCTAGTACATAACATCAGTTACTTTGTGGTTTCGACCAAAATAAATCCCCTCAATATGTAACTTTGATTTCATAGGTTAATTTTTGTCTCATGTAATTGCATAACTATTATAAGTTGTGACTCACATTTTTTCATTTTTTGTTTTGGAAATCATAGAGAGTTTCCATGTTATAATTGTTGGATTTTTACACGTATCCATGATATTGACCACTTTTTACATCCTCTACTCCAATATCTATGTCTTTTCAAGCTTCCTTGCTATCCAAAAGAATTGCTTTACTTGGCTCGTTTAAACCTTAAACCTTCTTCTAAGATATGCTTCTGAGTTCCCCCCATTGTTTCTTTTGATATTTTTATGGGTCTCAATTCATCTGCCTAAATCTCTCTATCTCTTTATTTCACAACTGCCCTCGATCTTCTATCAATCTTCATGTCTAGGATTTGTACCAACTTCCATAGCGATCTCCTTCTCCATCTCTCTCTCTCTCTCTCTCTCTCCAGCGCATGCCAGTCATCTACCGCCATGTATTCCTGTGCCAACAACAAGTCGCCAATTCTCTCTCTCTCTCTCTCTCTCCATGTCGATACAACTCTATTGCTTCTTTCTGTTCGCGTGTCAGCTGCACGCGTCTCCTGCCATGGGTCGACAATAGCATCACCCTCCCCCGATTCTCTCTGTATCAGCGTGCGCGTCGGCCGCCAATTCTCTCTTTCAAGGCATCAAGAGTGACATCTCTGAGTCTCTCTCTCTCTCTCTCTCCCCACATGCGCATTTTGTGCAGCCCCCGGACTCACCACCAATCCCTTTCATCCATGTGTGTTTCTCTGTGTCTGCCGCCTGCCACTGACCTTAGTACCATTCTCTCTCTCTCTCTATTTCTCTCTGTCTCTGCTCCACGCATCAACAACTGGAGTTTGTGTGCCGCCCTCACCATGCTTCTCTCTACTGACTTCTCTCTCTACCCATCAGCCATCTCTACACCGTCTATAAGACACAACGCAACAATCCTTCTGCCACTGCTACATGATATGTTAAGTTCCTAGACATGAAAGGGAATTGAACATGTCCTCCATCAATGAAACTCAAAATCAAAAGCATACGACTGTTGGTTGGCAAGTTCGATGCTGAGTACAAAAAGCCATGGTTCTAAAGAATGCAAGGTAGAACAGAGACCGAGCATGGAAGGAGAGAACATCCCACAGTTACCCCTCTACCATGATAAAAGAACTCATAAGCCGAATGGCCACACGACTAATCGAGAAGAATGATTCCGTCTTGGGACATCCCCATCATATAAATTAAATCATAAACATTAGAGTATAGCATGAATGGACAAGTAAGGACAAGGAGCATACCTAGAAAGAAGAACCACAGAAATGTCCACAGGGAGAAACAAATGAGGCTTGGTCCCCTATTTATAGGTTCCCGCCCAGGACATCCTTCTAGATTCTTCTAAAATCTTCTCAAGCTTTCTAATTCCAGAATCATCTTGCATGATCATTTTCTATTTTGGGAAAATCACACCCCTTATTTCTATTTTTGATTTTTCTCCTTTTATTTTTCCTAGACTAAGGTTTTGGTTTCACACTGTATGTATATTAATTAATTATTTTTAAGTGTTTGACTTAGGATAAACGTCGATTGCAAGGATCCAAGTTAGGGTTTTTGGTTGGGAAAATTAGGGTTTTGCCCACAATTAAGTCAAGCATGTCAGATTAATTTTTTATTTGCAGTTGAGAACTAAACTCCTAGGGTTTCTAAGGGTTTAGGTTGAGTTTGTGTGGGGTAAATCTCACGTTTTCAAGGGGTTTCAAGGGTCAAACCTAGGGGTTTATGTGCCAAAAGTTAGCTATTTACACACACGTCTAATATACATATTTGGCATGGTTTCACATCTCATAATCAATCAAATTGGCCAAATCATACACAAAATGTACCCATCTTTCGATCAAAACATCACTCCATAATAAAAAATCAATGAACTTTGAAAAAAATCATGCACACTTCCCTGAGGGATTTCATCCCGACATTCGCCCCCACTAAGCCTGCACATCACCTTGATGGGCCAACCTGCAAAATCCAACAGAAGTGTATCAGGGTTCTTTTAAAACTCTCTTAACTTTTTATGTTTTTCTTTTGAAAAATCAAAGCGTGATCTCATGAACTCCATGCAAATTTACAAAGATTAGTATGAATTTTAGAAAATTAAGCAAATTCAATCTTCACAAACATCATACTATGTTTGTGCTTCTGCAATCTGACAAGTAACCATATCAATAAACCATTGGCTTTCTAGATCTTCTGTTTGTTCAACTGGTTCAGATCCAACAACTCATCCTAAGTACTAGCATGTACTAAGTTTCTACTAACTTAGTTTGTAGAATATGCCTTGTTTCCCCTATTTATCTCCTATCGTCAACTCTCCATTAGATCTTTTTCTTTTTCATTTTCTTTTTTTATCTTTTTGTTTCTTTTCTTTTATTTTTCTCTTCATCTCAGCTCAACATTTATTTCTTTTTACTTTCTATTTTTCACAAATCGGCCTATGTCCAAATCGAGTGCGACTCATGGACTTGTCGACTCGGCCAAGTTTATCCCACTTGTTTGTCGACCCGACATAGCACATGATATACACAACGTTAGGCCTACATGAAATCGACGTTAGCTCGTGGCTCTGACCACCTGGCCAGAGTGACTCAACCCGCCTACCGACCCATGCAGGTGCATGACCACAGATAGGTCATGCCTACAATGAAACTAGCTACGGCGCGTGGCATTGGTCGCCCGACCAAGGTGGTTCCCCCGCCCATCGCAACACTCTAACATCATGCACACACATATATAGCTGGCTTGAGTATGAAGATTTTTCATAAATCATGATCCATATGGAGGTAAGATCTCACAAGAAACAAATAGTAGGACCCAAAGAATCCCACTCACTTAGCGTTCAAATCAATCAGCATATACATGCACTCAGTCTAAGCATGCCATCACATTCCCAAGCTTTCACTCCCAAAAGTCTCTAGTCCGCTAATTGACTCCATTCATTTCATTCCTAGTCGTTCATGCTTCATGCAAACCCATAATAGATATTTGTTATCTTTATTCTACATGATTTTTCTTAAATTCATACATATCTTTTTCTCACACAAAAAATGCAATGCAAATGCTCTTTCAAAAAGAAGAAAAATTTAAAGTTGGAAACATTTCACTCGATCATTTTGCTCCATCTTCATTGTTGATCGATCCAGCTTTTCTTCAACTTTCTTGGTTCATCATTCTTCATCAACATCAACCTCAGTGTCTTCAGCATCAACATCGGTATCATCATCATCAATCATCATTATCATAACCAATTATCATCATTCATTATTGTCCATCATCCAATCATTTATCATCATGAATCATCAATCATCATCATTCGTTAATCATCAATCATCATATTTCATCATTATCATTAACTGTCATCATCATCATCATCAACCATCAACCACTATCGTTAACACTCAATAACTCTTGATCATCCTCATACATTTTCATTATGATTCTTCTTCAATCATCCTTCAATATTTGCAAATATGTCTTGAAAAGTTAGATTTCTACTTCTCTTATTCTTTTTCAAAGTCTTAGAAGACTTCGAAGTCGTCTTTATATTCCCCTCGATTTGCTTAATAATGTCATCAATCAACTCTTTATCTACTTCATTCACTTGTTTGTCAGATTTTATATCTTCTTGATTTTCTTGTGTACTCTTTTCTAGTTCAGTCTGTTTATCGAAGTTTAATTGAGATTGCAATTTCGTAACTTTCTCTTGGTCAAATAGATCCTCATTAGCCAAAAGATTTGGATCAAATGACACATATACATCCTGGTCTTTCTTTGATTTCTCTTGAATTTCTCTATCAGATTCTGTTTTATGATCTATTTCCATTTGTTCTCTCATTATCTGTTCAATATTATGTTTTTCTACCTTTATCTATATACTTTTGGTTTTTCAATAGGTTTCTCTTGACTCCCAATAGATAGAATACTCTTTTGTTCCTTAGATCTATTATCTTCATGAGTCTTTGGTTTCCATATCTTTTGAACTGACTTTGATCTAGTTTTGGTCTCTTCAAAATATTCCTTCATTCCACCTCTTCCTACATTCAAATGCAAAGGTGTTTCATCTTGGTATTTACAAATTTTCCTTCATGCTCACATAAAAGTCTATGTCTGCATGCACTCTCATACGATGGACAATCCCAAGACATATGTCCATACTAATCGCACCAAAAACATTAGATATGTCTCTTCTCAACCCAACTTGATTTCCTAGGTATCACTCTAGGCGTGGATCTTCTAAGACCTAATGACTCTTTGTGTGTAGATATGCCTTGGACTTTAACCTCATGTTTATGGTCACATTTCAATGTTTGTAGGTCATTAACTTGTTTGGTCAACAAGTCAACCTTATCTTTCAATTTTAACATGTCAAAATCTGTTTCATTTTTTACGTCTTTAATACTTATGCCCATTAGCTGGATAGTGTCAGATATTACCTTTATTATCTGTATTAGGGTCATAACGATACCAAACTTTGATTTTATAGATTCACTCGTGTTAATTTCCATTTCCTTAAATTGCTCTTCGTATTTCCTAAACTGTTCTTAAATGATTTTGTTCATTTTAATTTCTTCTTTCTACGATCTAAGCTATGAAAATGACAGATTTCTAATCCAAGCAAGGAAGAAATGTATACATGTGTATGATCTAATCAAGTGCAGAATGTGAATGCTCGGACTCGGGCAACCAAATCAATCTTTTTGTTTAAAGTGTATGTGGAGCAATGCAAAAATTGAAAGAACCTTAAATGCTAGTACCTGGAATATCTGTCCGATGTCGAGGTTCCTGTTTTCTCTTCTCAAGGAGTGGGTGGCGTGTCGAGGATCACCGGGCAACCGCCTCTCTTCACGTAGAATTCAGGTATCTGGAAGGAGTCAAGTGATGGGAAGAGCTCCCACGGGGTTGGATCAGGCCCCTGTGTGCACCGTTCCCATGTCCCACAAGTGGCGTCTGCGCACTGGCACCTCACCCTCTCACTCTCGTATGGCGATCGTCATAGGCCCATACCCCTTGGAAGAGAAGAGCAAATTTGGGTATGCATAAGACCGTAGACATCGAGAATGAAAAAATCCAGATACAACGCCAAAACATGGAAGTCACAGGATCGATGTGCAGACAAAGCTCAATCATAAAATGTAAATGCAGCTGAAGTTGTCCAAAAAATCTTAGTGATACAATGATTCCCGCTACAGTGCGGGTCAGTGATATAGCAAACCATTATAGTGCGGAATGGTGATACAATATTAATGGAGAGTGTTAATCTCCAAAAGAACAAGTTGACCTTGAATTTAGACCACCTCTATATCAAGAACAACTTCAGACTCCACCAACTTTAGAGAACATTCATCAACTTATCAGAAAATTGATTATTCTAAAAAATTCAACTTCTCAGAAAAGTCTGCTGCAGATTAATCCTTGATTGACTAATCATTTGTGTAAAGTTTTTTATAAAACTTTGTAGGTTGCTTGGCCTTAAGGTTGCGCACCTTCTCCAACTTAAATCTCTGCAAATGATTCAGTATACTCTGAGAAATCACACAAACAATTTACCTGTGTAAATCACCTTCTCTGCAGTAGCGACTTTGACACCTGCAACTTCTTAGCTATAGTTCTCCTAATGTCGAACCCGTTTGGTCAAATGCTTTTAAATGTAGATAGCTTATCTCTCAACTTAGATTTTTAGCTATCATATGTGTAAAACTTTACACTGTGCACTGAGCACTGTCCATTTCATTGAACTCGAAATTTGCGCCTGTTTCAGGAGACTGTGAACATTCTTTACATATGAATGTTCCTACACACAATTCTCTTAGCCTGATCACAATTAGATTCTCAAACTCTAGCCATAGATTGATTAACTATGGACTTAGATATCTCCAAAAGGAATTCACAAAAGATCTACTACACGAGGAGAAAACACAGAAACATCGGGCGCAATTTTTCTTCTATTTCTTAGAAATTTACAACTGAGTGAGGATAGACAATTCAACTCACTTCTAAGAGACTTAATGACTCTTACAACTCCTCAATACACTATTCTCATGATCTCCTATTGTCTCCTCTATTGCCCCGATATTTTTCCAAAGTATTTATAGGCAAATATGTACAAGTTTGTAACTAGACAAAAGTATAAGTGATCTATGTCTTCACTAATGTACATATGTGTACAAATCATTCATCCTGTGAATGTATCCACCTTCTTTGCTTCAAAACTTGATCTTATCTCCATCTTTTTGTCTTCCAAACTTCAATTGGTGATTGGTCTGCACCAACAGCTCCCCCTCAATCATCAATTGAGGTTTCTCTTATCTTCTTTATGCCTGCCATGTCTTTAAACTTCTGTAACTTTGGTCGATCCAAGCTCTTTGTAAGCATATCAGCTATCTGATCTTTTGTTGAAGTATGTATGACTTCAATCTCCTTATCCATCACCTTCTCCCTTAGAAAGTGATACTGTATCTCAATGTGTTTAGTCCTGGCATGAAAAACAGGATTAGCAGCTAAATATAATGAACTCATGTTATCACCATAAATGATAGGTATGCTCTGTATAGTGTCAAAACTCTTCATGAGAGTCTTAAGCCAAATCACTTCTTTTGCAGCTTCAACCATGCCTTTGTACTCTGCTTCTGTAGATGACAAAGAAACTGTATGTTGCTTCTTTGAGCACCAGGAGATTAACTTATCTCCCACATAACACATGTATCCATAGGTTGACCTTCTATCATCTGGATTACCTACCCAATCTGCATCACTATAGATCTTGATATTTGTATCTGATGTAAAACCATAATACAAACCTTCTTTGAGTGTACCCTTAATGTACCTCAACACTCTTTGACCTGCAATCCAATGCTCTTTCCTAGGACAATGCATGAATTGAGACAAAACCCCAACTGCATATGATAAATCAGGTCTAGTTCATGTAGCATAGATAAGACTACCAACCAAACTCTGATATTGCTTCATGTCCTTGAACTCTTCACCTCCAAATCTGCTTAATTTATGATTCACCTCCATTGGAGTAGGTGCTACCCTGCAATCATTCATTTTAAACTTGATTAACAAGTTTCTCAAATACCTTTCTTGAGTCACATACACTCCATGTTGAGTGTATGAAATCTCCATGCCCAAGAAGTATGACAAGTCTCCCAAATCACTGATTTTGAACTCTTTCTCCATTTGCTTCTTTAAGCTTTGAATGCCTTTCTCATCTGTACCTGTAAGAATGATATCATCAACATATATGCACATGTAAATAAACCCATCATCACTTGCTTTGACAAGCAAGCTACTATCTGCTTTTGATACTTGAAATCCAAGTTCTTTTAGGAACTTTACAAGTCTATAGTTCCATGCCCTTGGGGCCTGCTTCAAGCCATATAAAGCTCTCTTGAGCTTACACACATGATCTAGATATCTTCCATCTCTAAATCCTTGAGGTTGCTCCATGAAAACTTCATCTGAAATATAACCATTCAAAAAAGCATTCTTCACATCTAATTGACACAATTTCCAACCTTTGCATGCAGCAATTGCTATAAGTGTCCTGATGGTTGTCATCTTTGCCACAGGACTATAAGTCTCATCATAATCAACACCATATGTCTGAGCAAACCCTTTGACAACAAGTCTAGCTTTGTACCTAGACACACTTCCATCTGCAAATCTTTTTGTCTTATAGACCCACTTGCATCCAATGATCTTCTGACTATTTGGCTTTGGAACCAAATCCCATGTTTGATTCTCCATCAATGCATCATATTCTTCCTGCATAGCTTTCTCCCAATTTTCTTTACCTTTTGCCTCTTCATATGTAGAAGGGTCTTCATCTGCTTTAACCATGTATGCATAATCCTTAGTAGTAAAAAATGAAGTATCATAGCTATACCTTGTGCGTTGCCATTTGTTTCTTGTAGATCTCCTAAGTTCTCCACTTCTTGAGGTTTCTGGTCCTTCACATTCAGGATCAAATCTTGGTGTCTTTTCCACTTCAACCTGCACTTCATTATTCTCTTGCTCATCAAATATCTGAACCTTTGATTTACCTTTCCTTTGGCTCACAATTTCTTCATCATCTGTATTAATATTAATAGTACCTGCATACCAAGTACCTTGCTCATCAAATGTAACATCTTTTGATACAAGAAAATGTTTTGTGGATGGATTCCACAACCTGTATCCCATCTGCTTATCATCATAACCAATAAACACATATTTTTCAGCTTTAGGTTCCAATTTGTGCCTTAATTGTGATGGCACATATGCATAGGCCAAACATCCAAATACTTTGCAATGGTCTAGTGTAGGTCTCTTACCCTACCATGCCTCATAAGGTGTCATTCCCTGCAAAGCTTTACAAGGTAGCCTATTGACCAAATAAGTAGCTTTATTTACAGCCTCAGCCCACAAATAATTTGGGCAATTTTTCTCCTTCATCATGGACCTTGCAAACTCAACAAGAGTCCTATTTCTCCTTTCTGCTACACCATTTTGTTGAGGAGAGTACCTGCAAGTAACCTCTCTTTTTATACGTGCATTCCACAAGTAATCACTGAACTCATTAGAGAAATACTCTCCCCCTCCATCTAACCTTAGTCTCTTCAACTTATGTCCTGTAATTCTCTCTGCGTACATATGATAATGTTTGAAAGTATTGAATACTTCTGACTTATCTTTGATCACATAAATAGTGATCCATCTAGTAGCATCATCAACATAAATCACATAATACCTTGAGCCATTGATACTGAAGTCCTTTGATGGTCCCCACACATCTGTGTGTACCAACTCAAGTTTCTCTGAATACATAAACCCATGCTTGGAGTAGGGTTGCTTATGAGCCTTACCTAATTGACATGCCTCACATCTGTATGTCATATGTTGACTTGCAACATTAGGCAATCCAAGCACTGAACCATTATTAATCATGTCTTTAATACCTCTTTCATTGAAATGTCCAAGTCTCTTGTGCCAAAGATCTAACTCAGAGATCTTATGTCCTCCATAGGTGAACAAGACATGACCAACATTACCTTGAATCTTCAATGTGAACAATCTTCCTTCTTTCTTCCCTGAAACAATTTGTTTATACCCATTGCTAGGGTCTTCCACAAACACTCCTTCATTAGTGAACCTTACTTCATAACCTTTTTCCACAATTTGTCCTACACTTATCAAATTCTTAGGAATTGTAGGAACATACAAGACCTTACTCAATAAGGTGCTACCATCCTTGGCCTTCACTGATCCAATTGACTTCACATTGTGCTTTGTGTTGTCACCTGTTTGAACAACATGATTAGATACCTTATTCTCCAAATCAGTCATTAAGGCTATATTACCACTCAGGTGATTGCTACACCCTGAGTCAATGTAGAAAACTCTTTGATCTTCATTCTGCCTTTCACAAGTTGCATTCATTATCAATGTTGAATCTTCCTTCTGATCTGAAGCATAATTGTAGTAGGTATTGTTATATTGTTGACTTTGGAAACCTCTACCTGCATTTCTTCCAAAGTAACCCCTACTACCTCTACCTCTGAAATTACCTCTTTGAATTCTGCCTCCTCTTCCTCTTGAATTATAGTTTTGATTGTATCCTCCATTACTTTGATTATTATGCCAACAATCATTAGCTAAATGGTTTGTCTTACCACAAATCCAGCATGCTTTGGGTCCATCTTTGTTATTCCTGCCTCTTCCTCTACCTTTGCCACCTCCTCTACCTCTTAGGAAGTTGGCTTGACTAGTTGTGCCTTCATCTTCACCTGATTGTTGCTTTCCTTTGTTAGCTTTCTTCTTGTCCTTTGAGTACATTGCATGACCTGTACTTTTGTCACCATCTCCTTTAACATCCTGCTCAAATGTTAGCATATGACCTAGCAACTGATTTAAATCAGGAGTGAAATGATCAAGTGATAACTCTGTAGACAAAATGAATGGCTTCCATTTGTCATCACCTCTCAAACCTGTAAGGATTTGCCTTACCAATTTATCCTCCTCAATATCTTCATCAACAGCTCCTAATGCATCTGCAATGTCTTTCATCCTTGTTACATAATCTGAAATTGATTGAGAGGCCTTCTTCTTGAAAGTTGTAAATTCTGCCCATAGGGATGCCTTCCTTGACTTTGTGGTGTTTTGGAAATGCTCCTCCAAAGCATTCCATATCTCACTTGCACTTTCAAGTCCTCTAATGTGAGGTAGCAAGTAATCATTGTCTGCCATATAAATGATACTCCTAGCTTGAGCATCTCTCTTCATCCAATTCTTCAAATCTGTTAATTCTTCCCTAGTTGGAACACTAGGATCTCTGAATTGTGGCTTTTCTTCTTCACATGTAATGTAGGCTATCAAATCTTTGCTCATTAGATGAGCTTCCATCCTCATTGACCATGCAGGATAGTTTTCTCTATCCAACTTCTCTATTTGAAGAGAATCTCCCATCTTCCTTCACCTGTATTAACAGATCTTTAAACTTTATGAGGAATAAATGTACCTTGACTTCGAATATTACTTCTTCTGATCCTTTTGACAACTTCAATGTGTCTTCCTTCAAGATTTCTTCAATCTTTGTCCTTTTGGTCCTTCAAGATGTAAAGTTTGTATTTCTGCAGTAGTCGGAGTCTCCCTTTCCTTGATTCTGATGCTTCCTGCTCTGATACCACTAATGGAGAGTGTTAATCTCCAACAGAACAAGTTGACCTTGAATTTAGACCACCTCTATATCAAGAACAACTTCAGACTCCACCAACTTTAGAGAACATTCATCAACTTATCAGAAAATTGATTATTCTAAAAAATTCAACTTCTCAGAAAAGTCTGCTGCAGATTAATCCTTGATTGACTAATCATTTGTGTAAAGTTTTTGATAAAACTTTGTAGATTGCTTGGCCTTAAGGTTGCGCACCTTCTCCAACTTAAATCTCTGCAAATGATTCAGTATACTCTGAGAAATCACACAAACAATTTACCTATGTGTAAATCACCTTCTCTGCAGTAGTGACTTTGACACCTGCAACTTCTTAGCTATAGTTCTCCTAATGTCGAACCCGTTTGGTCAAATGCTTTTAGATGTGGATAGATTATCTCTCAACTTAGATTTTTAGCTATCATATGTGTAAAACTTTACACTGTGCACTGAGCACTGTCCATTTCATTGAACTCGAAATTTGCGCCTGTTTCAGGAGACTGTGAACATTCTTTACATATGAATGTTCCTACACACAATTCTCTTAGCCTGATCACAATTAGATTCTCAAACTCTAGCCATAGATTGATTAACTATGGACTTAGATATCTCCAAAAGGAATTCACAAAAGATCTACTACACGAGGAGAAAACACAGAAACATCGGGCGCAATTTTTCTTCTATTTCTCAGAAATTTACAACTGAGTGAGGATAGACAATTCAACTCAATTCTAAGAGACTTAATGAATCTTACAACTCCTCAATACACTATTCTCATGATCTCCTATTGTCTCCTCTATTGCCCCGACATTTTTCCAAAGTATTTATAGGCAAATATGTACAAGTTTGTAACTAGACAAAAGTATAAGTGATCTATGTCTTCACTAATGTACATATGTGTACAAATCATTCATCCTATGAATGTATCCACCTTCTTTGCTTCAAAACTTGATCTTATCTCCATCTTTTTGTCTTCCAAACTTAAATTGGTGATTGGTCTGCACCAACAAATATGCCCCCGCTATAGTGCGGATCAGACAAATATAACATAGACCTCCTACTACAGTGCGAGAAGATGCCCACGAGTCTCAGCTTCAGTCTTCAATCAGCCTTCCGTTTCTTTGGTCTTTGGTCCAAGCTTTACTTCAAGTCTTTTCTTTACTTCATAAATCCACAATAGCCTCCAATCACGCAGTAACCTGAAAAGAAGAACCACAAAAATGTCCACGAGGGGTAAAAAAATCATTAGTACATTTAAAAAAAAATGAATATATTTACTCAAAACATTGCCCTCTCTTGCTCTCTTTCTCTCATAGAAGTGTCTAAATTTTCTTGTTTAGATTTATGTATTTCTTTCTATCAAATATAATGGTACAATAATCAAAATACTCAAGAAATGAATTTGTGATGAACACCTTACCTTATAGAGACCTTTCTTTTATTCACACATTCTAGTACATAACATCAGTTATTTTGTGGTTTCGACCAAAATAAATCCCCTCAATATGTAACTTTGATCTCATAGGTTAATTTTTGTCTCATGTAATTGCATAACTATAATAAGTTGTGACTCACATTTATTCATTTTTTGGCTTGCAAACCAAATCATAGAGAGTTTCCATGTTTTAATTATGGGAGTTTGACGTGTCCATGATATTGAGCACTTTTTACATCCTCTACTCCAATATCTATATCCTTTCAAGCTTCCTTGCTATCCAAAAGAACTGCTTTACTTGGCTCGTTTAAATATTAAACCTTCTTCTAAGATATGCTTCTGAGATCCCCCCATTGTTTCTTTTGATATTTTTGTGGGACTCAATCCATGTTCCTTAATCTCTCTATCTCTTTATTTCACAACTACCCTCGGTCTTCTATCAATCTTTGTGTCTGGATCTGTACCAACTTCCATAATGATCTCCTTCTCCATCTCTCTCTCTCTCTCTCTAGTGCATGCCACTCATCTACCTCCATGTATTCCTGTGCTAACAACAAGCCTCCAATTCTCTCTCTCTCTCTCTCTCTCTCTCCTTGTCCATACAATTCTACTGCCTCTGTCTGTCTGTATGTCAGCTGCACACGTCTCCTGCCACACGCCGACACTAGCGTCACCCTCCCCAAATTCTCTATGTATCAGTGTGTGAGCCGGCTGCCGATTCTCTCTCTCGAGGCATCAAGAGCGGCATCTCTGAGTCTCTCTCTATCTCTCTCTCTCTCTCTCTCTCTCTCTCTCTCTCCACATGCGTGTTTTCTGCAGCCATCGGACTCACCACCAATCCCTTTCATCCGTGTGTGTTTCTCTGTGTCTGCCGCCTGCCACCGACCTTAGTACCATTCTCTCTCTCTATTTCTCTTTGTCTTTGCTGCACACATCAACAACAGAGTCTGTGTGCCGCCCTCACCATGCTTCTCTCTACAGACTTCTCTCTCTACCCATCGGCCATCTCTGCACCTACTATAGGACACAACGCAACAATCCTTTTGCCACTGCTACAGGATATGTTAAGTTCCTGGACATGAAAGGGAACCGAGCTCTCCTCCATCAGTGAAACTCAGAATCAAAAGCATACGACTCTTGGTTGGCAAGTTTGATGCTGAGTACAAAAAGCCATGGTTATGAAGAATGCAAGGTAGAATAGAGATCGAGCATGGAAGGAGAGAACGTCCCACACTTACCCCTCTACCATGATAAAAGAAATCATAAGCCAAACGGCCAACGACTAATCGAGAAGACCAATTCCGTCTCGGGACATCCCCATCATATAAATTAAATCATAAACAAGAAAGTATAGCATGAATGGACAAGTAAGGACAAGGAGCATACCTGGAAAGAAGAACCACAGAAATGTCCATGGGGAGAAACAAATGAGGCCTGGCCCCCTATTTATAGGTTCCCCCCCCCCCAGGACATCCTTCTAGATTCTTCTAACCTCCTTTAAAGCTTTCTAATTCCAGAATCATCTTGCATGATCATTTTCTATTTTGGGAAAATCACACCCCTTATTTCTATTTTTGATTTTTCTCTTTTTTATTTTTCCTAGACTAAGGTTTTGGTTTCACACTGTATATACATTAATTACTTATTTTTAAGGGTTTGACTTAGGGTAAATATCGATTCCTGTTGGAGTTAGACGTCTGCGGAAGCACGCGAACAACACAAGGAAGAAGAAGAAGCTTGGAGCACAACACACAAGACTTAATGTATTACTAGAGAATGTACAAAGATAAGTAGCCCATTAGGGAAATAGGCGTATATACAAGCCGGGGGAAAAAAACCTCCTAAAGAGGGAAAAAAGTGCCCCGACGGTCCTAGTGTGTTCACACACATCACTACCTAAATATATCAACAAATCCCCCCTGGGAGTGATGCGGTGAACAAGGGGCTGGCACTCATGTATAAGGAAGTGCCAAGCTATGTGGAAATCACTCCACAAAAGGAAGTAAGCCCAAAGCTTTGCGGAAAGCTTCAAATTTCTCCTTAGGCAGAGCCTTCGTGAAAAGGTCTGCAATGTTCTCCTATGTGGGCACACAGGCCAAGCTGATCTCCCTAGCAGAGAACCTCTCCCTGACATAGTGATAATGCACCTCAATGTGCTTAGTGCGAGCATGGAACACAGGGTTCCTCGCAACTGCCAATGCGCTCTGACTGTCAGTGAAGATGGTGGTGGCAGAAGACTGGCCAACACCCAAATCAGCCATAAGGCGTCTGAGCCACACACACTCAACATTTACTGTGAAAGCTACCCTATACTCAGCCTCACAACTGGAAGTGGCCACAGTAGGCTGCTTCTTGCTCAACCAAGATATACATGAGCTACCAAGCATGAAGCAAAAACCACTGGTGGACACACGAGTGTCATAGCAACCAGCCCAATCAGGGTCAGAAAAAGCATGCAAATCTGGCGGTAGTGATCCCCCCTTGGGATAAAACAACCCAAGTAGCCGAGTACCACTCAAGTAGCGAAAGATGCGCTTAACCGCCTTCCAATGCGTGACTCCTGGGCAATGCATAAACCTTCTCATCTGTGAGACAACAAACTGAATATCTGGCCGAGTAATGCATAAGTAAATCAAGCATCCAACAGCCTACTGATAGAGAACAACATCAAATGTATCTCCAGCATCATGAAGACTCAATCGTGAACTTGTCTCCATAGGAGTGGCAATAGGCTTACAATCTTCAAGGCCAAAATGCTGCAATAATGTGTTAATATATTTCGTTTGACACAAAGCCATTCTACCATCAACTTGCATAAACTGAATGCCCAAATAGTGATGCAAATGCCCCAAATCAGACATCTCAAATGAGGCATGCAAATCAGCCTTGAAATCAGCAATATGCTTCTCAATAGGGCTAGTGAGCAGCATGTCATCAACATATACAACAATAATCAGAAGCACATCATTAGCACACTTTACATATAAGGTGCTTTCAGTTGGACTGTTCTCAAAACCATGTGCAATCAGATAGGCATGTATCTTCTCATACCAAGCACGTGGTGCTTGCTTTAAACCATATAATGCCTTCTTTAACCTGCACATCTGGTTTTCATGCCCTTTCTGCACAAAGCCACGGGGCTGAAAGACATACACTTCTTCATGCAAGTCACCATTCAGAAATGCTGTTTTAATGTCCAACTGATGTACATTCCAACCATGATGGGCTGCAAGTGCACAAATGCTCCGAACAATAGTCATACGACATGTAGGAGCAAAGGTCTCATCAAAATCAATGCCTCTTTCCTGCGCATAACCCTTTGGCACAAGCCTAGATTTATACTTGTCAACTGTACCATCAGGTTTACGCTTTAGCTTGTATACCCACTTAGTGCCAATGGCCTTCCTGCCAGGAGGCAAGTCACATAAAGACCATGTACCATTCTTCATTATAGCATCATAATCAGATTGCATAGCAGCCATCCAATTTTCTGAATTCTGTGCTTCATCAAAAGAAACAGGCTTATTCTCATCACAGAGACTAGACGCATCCATAGCATAGCAATCTGATGCAAAGGAGGCACTATGAGAGCCTGAACGAGTACGATATGACAAAGGTTCATCTAATTTGCTGTCACGTAAAGTCTGCACCAGCCATTTTGGCATAGTTTTTGCCTGCTCAATATCAACTCTCTCATCAACAAGTGCACCATGTAAATCTGCATCTGAAATGGAATGATCTGCATCATCATATGAAACCTGCAAAGGCTGAGAAGTTGCCTCACTAGGACCAGCACTAGACTGTCCACCTGTAAAAAGAGGCATCAAAGTATCATACATGTCTTTGGAGCTAATAGATGTCTCCTTAGTACATGAAAGCAATGGTTGAATAGCATCTTCCACAAAGAAAACATCACGGCTAACCAGAATGCGTTTAGTCTGTGGATGATACAGACGATAGCCTTTACTTTCAAAACTGTACCCAACAAAAATACATTTTACTGCCTTATCATCCAATTTTCTACGATGTTGTTCAGGCACTAGTGCATATGCCAGGCAACAAAAAACATGCAGATGAGCAACAGATGGCTTGCGGTCATGCCAAGCCTCATATGGAGTGATAAACTGCAGCGCTTTAGTGGGACACCTGTTCAATACATATGCTGCACACATGACAGCCTCAAGCCAGAAACTATGTGGTAAAGCTTGACTCTTGACCATGCACCTCGCCATCTCCATGAGTGACCTGTTCTTTCGTTCAACAACTCCATTCTATTGAGGTGTATACGACACTGTACACTGGTGTTTTATCCCACGTTCAGCCAGAAATGCATTAAAATCAGAAGACATATATTCCCTCCCTCGATCAGAACGGAGGGTGCCCATTTTACATGCTAACAGATTTTCAGCCAAAACCAAAAACTGTTTGAAGCACATGAACACTTCGGACTTTGTTTTGAGTGGATATACCCATGCATGCCTGGAAAAATCATCAATGAAAGTCACGAAGTAAAGGTAATTTCCAAAAGAAGGTGTCTGCTAAGGACCACATACATCACTATGTACAAGCTGCAATTTTTGAGTAGCCCGAACTGAACCATCTTTTGGAAAGGATGAGCACTGCATTTTGCCCAAAATACAGCCTTCACAAACATGTTTTCTAGGGGCCTCAAGTTTGGGCAAAGAGGACACCATTTCTGATTTCTGCAGGTGTAGCAAACTAGCAAAATTCAGATGACCAAAGCGTGCATGCCAAAGCTTTGCATCTGACATAGCCTGAGAATCATGAACTGCACATGCGAAATCATTCACTGATCTTTCATAGTCTACGAGCTTATACAACCCACGACATAAAATGCCAGAAGCAATAATCACATCGCCATTTGAGAGATCATGAACTGTACACCTGTCATCAACAAATTTCACAACCAAGCCAATCCTGGCTAATGCAGAAACTGATAACAGGTTCTTTTTGATCCCTGGCACAAATAAAGCATCTGACAAAGTGAAAGAACTACCATCTGCAATAGTCAGAATGATCTTACCGACTCCCATAACAGGATAAGAGGAGTTGTTGGCGCATGTGACAGTATTTCCTGTAGGGGCAGGCTCGCGTGAAGAGAAGAAACTACGCTGCGAGGTAATATGTTTGGTCGCCCCACTGTCAAAGTACCAAACATCTGAGTCTACTGCAGACATGCACTGCTCATGAGAAGATGGGTCAAAACTTTGTTTTTGGTGTAGAGGCTTCTGCAACAACCATTCTAGCCGCTTTCTTCTTTGCCTCTTTTGCAACCAGTTTTGGACAGTTCTTTATGATATGATCATTTCCTTTACAGTACTTGCAAAACAATTTATGCTTTTCTGATTTCTTGTCATCTTTATCCTGGTTCTTCGATTGTGCAACATTTGCAGATTTTTGCTTACTAGTAGAAGAGCTCCATTTTCCTTTGCCCTTCTGACTAGCCAGGAAAGATTGATCTGCAACACGCATAATGGACCTGTTCTGCCTGGACTGATCTTCCTGCAACAGAACAGAGACTAACTCCTCAAATGAAAAGGCATTTGGATTGCCTTTCATCAAGTGAAGAGTAGAGGCGAAACTCTGATATGAATTAGGAAGACAATTCAGAACGGTCTGCACAAGTGAGCTATCTGGTATAACCTCATCAACAGAAATCAATTGTTCCTTCAGGTCTTTGATCTTTGTGAGAAAACTCTCCATAGAATCACCTTCATTCATGTGCTTACTCTCCAATTGTTTTCGGAGCTAACCAACACGAGCCTCATTCCTAGCCTGGTACAAAGTGGTAAGTGTATCCCAAGCATCCTTTGCTGTTCTGCAAGAGCAAATGTGAGGAATAATAGCACGTTTGATAGACAAAGCTATCAATGCATGTGCTTGTGCATCTCAGCCATCCCAACGAATTTGCTCTGCAGTAGGTGCAACAGAAACAACAGCACAAACATAAATCTGCGGAATATTATCTTTGACACCATCTTCATCAGCTCCACCACCTGTATTTGGAGTACTTGTAGTTGCAGGTGTAACATGACGTCTTTCAACACCCTGCACAATGTTCCACAGTCCTTTTGCAACCAATACATGTCGCATCATATAAGCCCATAATGGGTAGTTGGTACCATCCAACTTATCCTCAACAGCCAACATACAGAATACATCACTGCTTTCAGCCATGGCCGGTGACTAAAATACCTTGATGCAAAAAATTGAATGTATCTCAAAAAGTTAAACGAAACTGCTGAGACGAGTTTTTCTTAACCTGTAACAGACTTTGAGATGCTTATACTGGCAAACAAAAACAAGTATATACCTTTGGCACAAAAAGACGAAATAGCCTGCACAAGCGCTGCGATAGTGCATTCGGAGGCCGAAGCGAGCTCAGATCATGATTTTGGCACCACAGAGCGAAGCGGTTTTGATCTCGAAAACACCCTGAGTATGCTCACCAAAATTCGTATGATTCTGAGACTGCAAACGGAGGAGTGTCGACGACGCCCTAGATGAAGCGACGACCTGCTCTGATACCAATTGTTGGAGTTAGACGTCTGCAGAAGCATGCGAACAGCACAAGGAAGAAGAAGAAGCTTGGAGCACAACACACAAGACTGAATGTATTACTAGAGAATGTACAAAGATAAGTAGCCCATTAGGGCAATAGGCGTATATACAAGCCGAGGGAAAAAACCTCCTAAAGAGGGAAAAAAGTGCCCCGGCGGTGCTAGTGTGTTCACACACATCACTACCTAAATATATCAACAATTCCAAGGATCCAAGTTAGGGTTTTGGTCGGGGAGATTAGGGTTTTACCCACAATTAAGTCAAGCATGTCATATTAATGTTTTATCTGCAGCTAGGAACTAAACTCCTAGGGTTTCTAAGGGTTCTGGTTGGGTTTTTGTGGGGTAAATCTCACGTTTTGAAGGGGTTTCAAGGGTCAAACCTAGGGGTTTATGGATCAAAAGTTAGCTATTTACACACAGAGGTCTAATATACATATTTAACATGGTTTCACATCTCACAATCAATCAAATTGGCCAAATATGCATAGAATATACCCATCTTTCGATCAAAACATCACTCCATAATCAAAATCAATGAACTTTGAAAAAAATCACGCACACTTCACTGAGGGATTTCATCCCGACATTCACCCCTACTAAGCCTGCACATCGTCCTGATGGGCCAACTTGCAAAATCCAACAGAAGTGTATCAGGGTTCTTTTAAAACTCTCTCAACTCTTTATGTTTTTCTTTTCAAAAATCAAAGCGTGATCTCATGCACTCCATGCAAATTTACAAAGATTAGTACAAATTTTAGAAAATTAAGTAGATTCAAGCTTCACAAACATCATACTATGTTTTTGCTTCTTCAATCTCACAAGTAACCATATCAATAAAGCATTGGCTTTCTAGATCTTCTGTTCAATTAACTGGTTCAGATCCAGCAACTCATCCTAAGTACTAGCATATACTAAGTTTCTACTAACTTAGTTTGTAGAATATGCCTTGTTTCCCCTATTTATCTCCTATCGTCCAACTCTCCATTAGATATTTTTCTTTTTCATTTTCTATTTTTCTCTTTCTCTTTCTTTTCTTTTATTTTTCTCTTCATCTCAGCTCAACATTTATTTCTTTTTACTTTCTATTTTTCACAAATCGGCCTATGTCCAAGTAGGGGCGACTCATGGACTTGTCCACCTGGCCAAGTTTATCCCACCTGTCTGCCGACCTGACGTAGCACACGACATACACAACATCGGTCCTACATGAAATCGATGTTAGCTCGTGGCTCTGACCACCCGGCCAGAGTGAATCCACTCGCCTACTGATCCATGCAGGCGCATGACCACAGATAGGTCATGCCTATGATGAAACTAGCTATGGCTGGTGGCCTTGGTCGCCCGACCAAGGTGGTTCCACCCGCCTACTAGCCCATCACAGCACTCTAACAACATGCACACACATATATAGCTGGCTTGAGTATGAAGGTTTTTCATCAATCATGATCCATATGGAGGTAAGATCTCGCAAGAAACAAATAGTAGGACCCAAAGAATCCCACTCACTAACCGTTCAAATCAATCAACATATACATGCACTCAGTCTAAGCATGCGATCACATTCCCAAGCTTTCACTCCCAAAAGTCTCTAGTCCGCTAATCGACTCCATTCATATCATTCTTAGTTGTTCATGCTTCATGCAATGGATATTTGTGATCTTCATTCTACATGATTTTTCTTAAATTCATACATATCTTTTTCTCACACAAAAAATGCAATGCAAATGCTCTTTCAAAAAGAAGAAAAATTTCAAATTGGAAACATTTCATTCGATCATTTTGCTCCATGTTCATTGTTGATCGATCCAGCTTTCCTTCAACTTTCTTGGTTCATCATTCTTTATTAGCATCAACCTTAGTGTCTTCAGCATCCTCCAACATCAACATCGGTATCATCATCATCAATCATCATCAATCATCATCATCATAACCAGTTATCATCATTCATTATTGTCAATCATCCAATCATTTATCATCATGAATCATCAATCATCATGAATCATGAATCATCATCATTCGTTAATCATCAATCATCATATTTCATCACTATCATTAACTGTCATCATCATCATCAACCATCAACCACCATCATTAAGGCTCAATAACTCTTGATCATCCTCATACATTTTCATTATGATTCTTCTTCAATCATCCTTCAATATTTGCAAATATGTCTTGAAAAGTTAGATTTATACTTCTCTTATTCTTTTTCAAAGTCTTAGAAGACTTCGAAGTCGTCTTTATATTCCCCTCAATTTGCTTAATAATTTCATCAATCAACTCTTTATCTACTTCATTCACTTGTTTGTCAGATTTTATATCTTCTTGAGTTTCTTCTTTACTCTTTTCTAGTTCAATCTCTTTATTGAAGTTTAATTGAGATTGCGATTCCGTAACTTTCTCTTGGTCAAATAGATCGTCATTAGCCAAAAGGTTTGGATCAAACGACACATATACATCCTGGTCTTTCTTTGATTTCTCTTGAATTTCTCTATCAAATTCTCTTTTATGATCTATTTCCAATTGTTCTCTCAATATCTATTCAATATTATGTTTTTGAACCTTTATCTGTATACTTTTGGTTTCTTCAATAGGTTTCTCTTGACTCCCAATAGATAGCATACTCTTTTTTTCCTCAGATCTATTATCTTCATGAGTCTTTGGTTTCCATATCTTTTGAACTTACTTTGATCTGGTTTTTGTCTCTTCAAAATATTCCTTCATTCCACCTCTTCCTACATTCAAATGCAAAGGTGTTTCATCTTGGTATTTATAGATTTTTCCTTCATGCTCACTTACAAGTCTATGTCTGCATGCACTCTCATACGATAGACAATCCCAAAACATATGTCCATACTTATCGCACCAAGAACATTGTATAGGTCTCTTCTCAACCCAACTTGATTTTTTAGGTATCACTCTAGGCGTGGATCTTCTAAGACCTAATGACTCTTTGTGTGTAGATATGCCTTGGTCTTTTACCTCATGTTTATGGCCACATTTCAATGTTTGTAGGTTGTTAACTTGTTTGATCAACAAGTCAACATTATCTTTCAATTCTAAAATCTCAGAATCCATTTCATTTTTTACGTCTTTAATACTTATGCCCATTAGTTGGATAGTGTCACATATTGCATTTATTCTCTGCATTAGGGTCATAATGATACCAAACTTTGATTTTATAGATTCACTCATGTTAATTTCCATTTTCTGGAATTGTTCTTCGTATTTCCTAAACGGTTCTTCAATAATTTTGTTCATTTTAGTTTCTTCTTTATAGGATCTAAGCTATGAAAATGACAGGTTTATAATCCAAGAAAGGAAGAAATGTATACATGCATATGATCTAATCAAGTGCTGAATATGAATGCTCGGACTCAGGCAACCAAATCAATCTTTTTGTTTAAATTGTATGTGGAGCAATGCAAAAATTCAAAGAACCTGAAATGCTAGTACCTGGAATATCTGTCCGACGCCGAGGTTCTTGTTTTCTCTTCTCAAGGAGTGGGTGGTGTGTCGAGGATCACCTAGCAACCGCCTCAATTCACGTCGGGTTCAGGTGTTCGGAAGGAGTCAGGTGATGGGAACAGTTGGCGCGGGATTGGATGAGGCCCCAGTGTGCGTTGTTCCCACGTCTGACGAGTGGCATCTGTGCGCTGGGTGCCTCACCCTCTCACTTTGGTATGGTGATCGTCATAGGCCCCTACCCCTTGGAAGAGAAGAGCAAATGTGCGTATGCGTAACACCATAGATGTCTGGAACGAAAAAGTCCAAATACAACACCAAAACACGGAAGTCACCGGATCGATGTGTAGACAAAGCTCAATCATACAATGTAAATGCAGTTGAATTCTTCCAATAAAATCTTAGTGATAAAATGATTCCCGCTATAGTGCGGGTCAGTGATATAGCTAACAATATGCCCCCGCAAACATAACATAGACCTCCCGCTACAGTGAGAGAAGATGCCCAAGAGTCTCGGCTTCAGTCTTAAGTCAGCCTTCCTTTTCTTCGGTCTTTGGTCCAAGCTTTACTTCAAGTCTTCTCTTTACTTCATAAATCCACAGTAGCCTCCAATCACGCAGTAACTTGAAAAGAAGAACCATGGAAATGTCCACGAGGGGTAAAAAAATCATTAGTACATTTCGGAAAAAATGAATATATTTACTGAAAACATCACCCTCTCTTTCTCTCTTTCTCTCATAGAAGTGTCTAAATTTTGTTGTTTAGATTTATGTATCTCTTTCTATCGAATATAATGGTACAATAATGAGAATACTCAAGAAATGAATTTGTGATGAACACCTTACCTTATAGAAATCGTCCTTTTATTCACACATTCTAGTACATAACATCAGTTATTTTGTGGTCTCGACCAAAATAAATCCCCTCAATATGTAACTTTGATTTCATAGGCTAATTTTTGTCTCATGTAATTCCATAACTAATTTCAAGGAGGTTGATGATCAATTGCCATCCATTAGAGAGTTGATTGAAGAAGAAGCCATTATGAGGCAAATTCTCAATGGGATTAGAGGTGACAAGCAATGACAATCATTCACCACAGCCTATGATCTCATCATGGATGTGCAAACTCCAGATGTCAATATCTTTCATGGACAACTCTTCAATCAAGAGGCCAACAATAGCATAAAGGAAGGTAAGACCTACCATAGTAATTCAACTAGTGCTCTATATCTAGATAAGAAGGACAGGAAGCTGAAAGGAAAGAAGAAGGAAGAAGATGAAGAGGAGGCTTCCCAAGATAACTTTCCAGGCAAGAGCAAGTGGAAAGGAAAGAAGAAAGGACCAAAGCAGGACAAAAACAAAGGCCAACATGTTGAACCTTGTGCCATTTGTGATAAGACCAACCACACCACTTAGAATTGCTAGTTCAATGGGAAGACTTTGAAAGGAAGTGGAAGAGGTGGATATGGTAGTAACAGAGGTAGAGGTGGATACAACTTCAACAATAACAATAATGGCCATAACAAAAGGGACTACACCGATTATTCTTAAGATCAGCAACATGAAGACTCATTGCTCTTGATGAATCTAAGCCTCAAGGAAGGTAAAGAAGATGATCATTTATTCTACATAGATTTAGGATGCTCAAATCATGTTGTAGGCAACATAGCTCTCTTATCTGATTTGGAAAGTCCAAAGCATAGACATGAAGTTCAAATAGGTGATGACACAAAGCATAGTGTGGAGAAGATTGGTAATTTCAAAGCTTCCAATGGCAAGAAAAATATTCTGAGAAAGGTACTCTATGTTCCCACTATAACAAAAAACCTAATAAGTGTAGGCCAAATAGTTGAGAAATGCTTGCAAGTTAGGTTAACCCAACATGGAGCCGTTGTGGAAGATCCATGTCAAGGCTTCAAGAAGATAGCAAGAGGTGGGAAGCATGGTAGGCTCTTTACTTTTGAAGTAGGAAAAACCAAAAACATAGCTCTATTCAACTTTGGGTCTCAAACCCTCAGTGAACTTGAAGTGTGGCATAAGAGGCTAGCTCATGTGAATGAAAGAACCTTAAAGGATATATATAGGGATCAAAGTGCTCTTGGATTGCCAAATATATAAATCCAACACATGATCAATAGATGTGATGCATGTCAGATTTGGAAGGCACAAAGACAACCATTCAACCACAAAGGCGACATCCACAACAACTTGTTGGACTTAGTACATACAGATGTCTGGGGACCAAGCTAAGAACCTTCATTGGCAGGACCAAGGTATTATGTCTCATTTATTGATGACCATAGTATATGGAATATTCTATAATTTCTCAAGAGTAAGAACGAAGTGTTTGATTGCTTCAAAGCATCTAGCACATGTGGAGAATCATACATGTAGATCACTCTAGAAGCTCAGATCTGATGGAGGGGGAGAATACTTCTCCAAAATGTTTGATGAGTTCTTGAAAGATAAAGGTAATAAAAGAGAAGTGAGTACTAGGTACTCTCCTCAATTGAATGGAATTGTAGAGAGAAGAAATAAGCTATTGGTTGGATCAATCAGAACAATGCTTGAAAAGAAGAGGTTGCCACATTGTCTATGGAGAGAGGCTATTTCAACTGCTGTGTACCACGTCAATAAACTACCATCCAAATCACTCCAAGCTATGACTCCTTATGAAGCATGGTATGGAAGAAAACCTAGTCTTGTACATTGCAAGGTGTTTGGTTGTTTAACTTATGTTCATGTACCATCACAAGTAAGAGGTAAGCTAGATGAAAGGGCAACAGAGGTAGTGTTTATTGGGTATGACTCAAATAAAATGGGTTATTGGTTTTATAATCCTTAAACCAAGAAATTCACTATAATTAGAGATGTTGTGTTTGAAGAATACATGACTTGGTATGATTAAGAAAAACAAAAGGTAAATCTATCATATGATCTTGATTCCGATTCTCATCAATTAGGAAGCAAGCATGATACATAGGTCCAGGATCCAACAAATGATACAAATGATGAACAAGATGAAAAGGAAAATGATTACAAGCTATGGAAGTCAAGAGGCAAAGCAAAGATACAAGAGTGTGGAGAATTCTCCAAGCAAGCACCTAGAAGGTCAAGGGAGAAAAGACAACCAAAAAGGTATGTATATGATTCCACATTTGTTACAAAGCATTCAATCTACTTGGCAAGGGACTCAATTTTAGAGGAGCCGTCAACCTATGAAGAGGCAAAGGAAACCCTAATTGGGAGAAGGCCATGAAAGAAGAAATAGATGCATTGAAGGATATGGACACTTGGGATTTGGTTCCAATGTCACCCAATCAAAAGGTAATTGGTTGCAAATGGGTATATAAAGTTAGAAGAAACTAAGATGGATCAGTTTGCAGGTACAAGGCAAGATTAGTTGCCAACGAATGCTCACAAACTCATGGTATAAACTATGAGGTAACATTCTCAACATTTGCAAAGATGACTACAATCAAAACATTGACAAGTGTAGTTGTTGGAAGAAATTGGAGACTTCTCCAACTTGATGTGAAAAATGCATTCCTAAATGGTTGGATAAGGGAAGAGGTATACATGTCACAACCACCAGGTCTTGAAAACCCTAATCATACATCTTATGTTTGCCTTCTTAAGAAAGCATTGTATGGATTGAAACAAGCTCCTAGAGCTTGGAATTGCAAGTTAATTACATACCTTCAAGATCAAGGGTTCAAACTTAGCAACTCTGAATCTTCTCTATTCATAAAAAATGATCACAATGAGGTTATCTATCTATGTGTATATGTAGATGATATTATTGTGACATGTGATGATCTGAATGACATTCAAGGATCAAGAGACATTTTGCAAGACTAGTTCAAAATCAGTGACTTAGGTGAGCTCACATATTTCTTAGGTATGCAAGTGATTTATACAGATGAAGGGATGTATCTAACTCAGAGAAGATACATTCAAGATCTTCTTCTCAAATTTAGAATGGAGAACACAAAGCTTGCCTTTGGAGATGAATCATAAACTTAGTGTTTATGAAGGTGAGAAAATTAAAGACATTGAAGAGTATCAAAGCTTAGCTGGTAGCTTGATATATGCTACTCACTAGAGACCAAATGTATCATATAGTGTGGGAGTGCTTAGTCAGCTCATGCACTCACTTAGAAGGCCACACATGGATGCTGCAAAGAGAGTACTCACGTACCTTAAAGGGACACTTAATGGAGGTATCTACTATCTTTACTCTTCAGATTTAGATATCAAAATCTATTCAGATGTAGATTGCATAGGAGCAAAGGATGATAGAAGAAGTACCTCTGGATACTTCGCATTTTCAAGTTCAAAATCTCGGGGTCATTCTTTGCACATCCCTGAAACATCTGGATGACACCAGTTCAGTGCTAAGGTGATTGCTCCTTCTATAGTTCATATAAATTAGGGATTTTATGCATTTTAGAAAGCCAACCCTATTTATGAAACTCCCTTAAGAGGAATGTTTCCAATTGTCAATGTGCTGGCTACTCTCAGTGTTTGAATTCACAACTTCCATCCATTTTTAGAAGGTTTTTGTGAGCTAGTCAAGGTGCAAGTTATCTATTTTGCATCAACTTTTTCTTGTTGATGTTCCAACGTACTTATTAGGTTTTATTGCATTAACCACAAGATTAAAAGGTCTATTTTACATATCTAAGGAGCTAGGGTTGGTCCTATGGTGGTTTGCTCCAACAACTTCACCACTTGACAACTCAACTTTCTAAGCCTCTCCAAGCTTCTCCAACTTCTTTCTGTTCCAACCTCAGAAGGTTGGAGGATGTACCAGTTGAATGTGAAGAATTCTTTCCTAAATGGAGATCTTGAAGAGGTAGTCTTCATGGACAAACCCCAATGATTTAAAGATGAGATGTTTCCACATCATGTATGTAGGCTTAAGAAGGCTCTTTATGGACTCAAGGAAGCCCCAAGGGCTTGGAATCAAAGACTTGTGGACTACTTGGTAGAATGTGGATACAATCAAAGTCATGAAAATCCATTACTCTTTGTGAAGAAGAAAGGTAGCAAAACTATTTTCATTTGTATATATGTTGATGATTTGATCATTATAGGGGATGATGAAGCCAACATCAAGGACATAAAGAGGAAGCTTGGATGTGAGTTTAAAATCTTTTATTTAGGGAATTTAAGGTGCTTCATTGGGATTGAAGTACTATATAAAGAGGAAGGTATATACTTAATGCAAAGGAAATACATTTTAAGTCTTCTGAAGAATTTTGTCTAGTTTAATTGCAATCCCATTTTAAATCCATTAGAAGTAAATGCTAAACTAAGTTCTCATGAAGGTGAAGAAGTGAAGGATGTGACCACGTACAGGTCAATAATTGGTTCTCTCTTGTATGCTACTATGACAAGACCAGATATTGCACATGTAATTGGAGTGTTATCTCAATTTTTGTAGGAACCAAAAGCACCTGTTGCAGCAAAAAGGGTACTTAGGTACCTCAAAGGATCAATGAATGAAGGTCTATAGTATCCATTTGATGATGGATTAAATGTACAAGTGTTGGAAGCAGCCAGAGGCACAGACGCCACGGAAGCATGTAAAGACGGAGCAGGGAGCCAGTCGGATTATTTTTCAAACAAATATGTTTTTATTACCTCTTCAAACATCCAACAGTGATCTTCATCACTCTTGTAACATATGTAATATAGACAAAACCTCATTTTGTAATTCATAGCTCCATTTTGTGCAAGCCGAGGAGTCCTCGAGCTTGAGGAGCTTAGGTAGAATGCGCGTACCAATTTTCGTTATTTTTAGACATCGTTTACCCTTCCAAATAGCCTCTAGGACCTATTTTTTAACTATGCCGGTCACTAGATGTGAAACCGGTCAAAACTAGTCTAGAAACTATAAAAAGAGCTAGAGAGCTCATTTTTGAGGTTGGTTCATGTTGGCTAGTGTGAGCTTAGAGCTAGTTTGAGCTTGTAATAGTGTTCTTGAGTAATAGAGTGGATTTCTCACCTTCCATTGTGTCTTGCTTGTCTCTTCATTGTGTGTGTGTATGTGTGTGTGCATCTTTGTGCTTCTCACCTTCACTTTCACTTCATCTCACATTCACGATCTTCATATCACTCCTACCTCTTCCGCGGATTGACATTAAGGAGGTGAAGCTTCTTAACGTGGTTCTCACCATTGTGCTAGAGCAACACCAAATTTGGCGCCGTTGCCGGGGATCGAGTCTAGGACGAATGTGTGATGGTAAGAGTATAGCAAGAAGTGGCGTTGGAAGGTAAAAATTTCAGTTTTCGTTGTTGTTTTTACTTAGTTTTTAGTGCTTTTCACCTTCCCCATACTCCATCTTCATCATCGCATCATCATCTCCATTTCCAAAAAAATCAGAAAATTCACCATATCTCCCCATTCACCTCATTTCCCCTCATTTGTGCATGCGAGAGAGTGAGAGAGAGTATTTGTGCTTGTGTGTGCTTGCATTTTCTTGAGTTTTCTTGCAGGTACAGAGCTTCAGAGCATCAGGAGAGCTTCCAAAAGGTAAAACATGTACTTTCTGTCAGAAATTTCCGAGTAGGGCGGACCATCGCGATGGTCTGCAACTTTCGGACTTTGAGGTAGGCGACCACACCACGAGGTAGGCGATCCCTGCGCATACACGGAACCATTCTTGCATTTCAAAAATTCGTTGTTTGGTGGACCATCGCGATTGGCTCAGACCATCGCGATTGTGTCGCACCATCGCGATAGGCTCACGCCATCGCGACGGCTCGGCCGGACCATCGCGACGGTTCACTTTTCGGACCATCGCGACGGTTCACTTGAGCCATCGCGACGGTCCACTTGGACCATCGCGATTGTTCAGTTGACCCCGGACCATCGCGATTGGCTCACGCCATCGCCACGACAGTGCCACGTGTCACAATAGACCATCGCGACGGTTCATTTTTTGGACCATCGCGACACTTCGAAAATTCGGACCATCGCGATTGGCTCAAGCCATCGCATCGCGGACCATCGCGACGGTTCACCTCGGACCATCGCGATTGTCCCCCGTTGACCGTTGACCCGCGTCATCGCGATTGTCCGCTTGATCGAGCCATCGCGACGGTTCAACCTTACACCATCGCGACGGTTCACCTTTGACCGTTGGCCGCGCCATCGCGACGGTTCATTTTCCGGACCATCGCGACGGTCCATTTCCACGCCATCGCGATTGTTCACTTCGGGCCATCGCGACGGTTCGACCTCACGCCATCGCGATCGTTCACTTCGGGCCATCGCGACGGTTCGCCTTTTCGCACCATCGCGATTGTCCGCCTGTTCACGCCATCGCGACGGTTCGCTCGGACCATCGCGACGGTCCCAGACCATCGCGATTGTGCACCCCCATCGCAAATTTTGGACTTCAATTTTTGACCAATTTTGAGGGAATTTTTGAGAAATTTTTGGACCATTAGACTCATAGGAGACCCCTTAGCTTATATTTAGAGAAAAACCTGTTTGTCAGTTTTTACCCCCCAGGGCCTGAACGCTCATAACTTTTTCATCCGAAGTCCGTTTTTTGAGCTTAATAGCTCATTAGAAAGCTCGTGACGAGTACTACGTGACCTCAACTGTTTTTTTCATAAAGAATACATCTAATTTTGGATAAGCTATTTTGAGGTTCACTCAGTTAGGGACTAGGAAGCCAGGGGGTACACATTGAAAATTTGGGCAAAAAAAGGGAAGGGACTTAAATGGTATATGTACTCAAGTATTTGATCATCCTGTGAATTGGTCTAACATTGGAATTTTCAGGTCTAGCAAAGGCAATCAAAGGCAAGCAAGCAAGGCAGTGAAGACAGTAGAGCTTGGGAAGCGCGGCTTCTTGGGCAACAGGGCATCAGAGCAACCTAGGGATGATCTACGCAGTAAAGAAATTCAGGCACTACTTATTGGCCAACAAATTCAAGTTCTTTACAGATCATCAAGCCCTATTGTACCTAGTCAACAAACCATGTAACACGGGATGACTGATACGTTGGTTTCTATTACTCATGGAGTATGATTTTGAAGTAGTAGTCAGGAAAGGAAAGACACATCTTAGAGCGGACCACCTTTCAAGACTAACCTCAGGAGAAGCTCCTCAAGGAGTAGTGGATGATCTACCAGATGCATATTTGTTTAACCTTGAGATAGCACCAGAATGGGCTAAGTCTATAGTCCCTATTCTTACATACGGACCCAAGAACCCTAGGATTAAGATCAACGAAGGAGAGATTACCAAGTCTCAGAGGTACCAAATCATGGCAGGAAGCATATATAAGCAGGATAATCAAAAGATTCTTGCTTGTTGTGTAGATGAATGAGAACATGCGAATTGGTTGCAATTAGCACACATAGGTGCATTAAAGCAACATCATTCAAAACATCGAACACTACAGACTCTGCAAAGACTAGGAGTATATTGGCCTTCAATGGAAGCAGACGTCTACAAGTTGTGTAAAGAATGCCATGTTTGTTGTGAAAGACCACCATTAGCGCATGCTACATTATATCATGTGTCTCTCACACCAGACTGGAGTGAACCATTAGTGACATACTTGAGGACGAACACCTTCCCTCAAGGAATGACCTTAGCTCGACAACGCAGTCTGGAGCAGGAAGCTCAAGACTATTCACTTATTGGCGATAATCTATACAAAAGAGGACGAGATGGATATCTAAGACAATGTGTTCATGAAAGCGATTATCTGAGCATACTAGAGACTGCACACCAAGGTGTTGCAGGAGGTCATTTTGGACCCGATAGGATAATCAAAGCCATCCTCTTTGCAGGATTATGGTGGCCCACTCTTCACATGGATGCTCATACCTATGTAAAGAGATGTGACGTGTGCCAAAGAACTCAGTTTCCTACTCGCAGAGATGAAATGCCATTGAAACCCATGATGGGCGGACGTGCATTTTCAAAGTGGGGTATAGACTTTGTAGGACCCATTAACCCCCCTGCAAAAGGTACACATGCGGAATACATTATTGTTGCCACAGATTATCTTACGAAATGGGTAGAGGCCAAAGCTACGAAAAAGAATGATGCACACACAACTGCAAAATTCTTATTTGAAAATGTCTTTACAAGATATGGATTGCCTATAGAGATAGTGAGCGATCGAGGCACTCACTTTCTAAACCAAGTCATTGAATATTTGTTACAGGATTTTATGGTGATTCACAAGAAATCCGCACCATATCATCCTCAGGCCAATGGTCAGGCTGAAAGCACTAACAAGATACTTTGTAACGTACTGACGAAACTCGTGAACAACAAGCGTTCAGATTGGGACAAACAGTTACACCACGCTGTTTGGGCATATCGAGTGGCCTACAAGACCGTACTCAATGCAACTCCCTTTCAGATGGTTTTTGGTCAGAATGCTGTGCTTCCTTTGGACTTCTTGATACCGACCCTTAAGGTTGCACAAGAACATCAGTGGACCGGCCATGAATTATCAACAAGAATAATGGACTTGGAACGATTAGGAGAAACCAGGCTAAAGACAGCAGCAGGAATATATGCAGCGAAGAAGCGACAGAAAGCATATTTTGATGCACATGTGAAAGATAAAGGCCTAAAAGAAGGAGAGTTAGTTCTAGTATATACGCTGAAACAGCACGCACGTAAGTTAGAAAAGCGAGGTTATGGACCTATGATCATAAACAGACTCTCAACAAGTGGAGCAGTACAGTTAGCCACCTTAGAAGGAGATATAATGCCTAATTATATTAGTGGCTGTAGAGTCAAGCTATATCAGGAACCCCTTACGGAGGATATGCTTAGACGACTCACGTTGGCAAAGAAGCGTAAGGAGGAAGAAAATAGAATACGAGCGGAAGCTCAGGCAGAAGCAATAGAACGCATTAAGCGCATGAAGCTAAGAAGACAAGGACTAGGGAGAGAACATTATAACCATCTGGAAACTACACCCAGATATCCCATGGCCATGTGTCAAGTAAAGTCAACCACTCATCCTAGTATAGTGGACAGGAGACCATTCATTACAGTTAAGCTAGAGCACGGCAACCCTTGCCAAGAGCTCAGGGCTTTAATTGACTCAGGTGCTGCGACTAGTGTGATTAGATGGTCCCACTATACGGATTCAGGAATAGAAATGCGGCCAATTGAGGCATACCTCATAGGGCTAGGAGGCATGGAAACCCCTTGCATGGGTGAGGTGGACCTTCCTATCCTCATAAAGGGTGTGACCATGACAGCGAAGCTACTAGTGTGCCATGATGACGACCTGATAGAACCCCTAATCCTTGGCCAGGATTGGCTATACGATCACTCAGTGGACCTAAATCTTAGACAAGGCTCCTTACAGATTGGAACCTTAGAACAGAGGCGAGTGATACCGCTTGACTTCCCAAATGGCATTCCGCCTGACGGATGTGACCCTAGACCCCACGAAACACATGCGATGGAAGACCGGAAGATCTTGAGTCAGATCAGTCACGTTACGTCTACACCAACCCACTCTGGCTTGGCTATAGACAGTTGTCAATTAGAAGGACGAAAGGAGATCTTCCCTGGGACTTCCTGCAAACTAGAAGGGGCAGCTACCCAACCGCTAGGGAAGATGAACACAATCAGCGGTCAGGTGGGTTGCATCAGCGGCCAAATGAGCACGACACCCTGCGGTGCTCATCCTTCCAAACTTGTTGCGGACTGGCCTAGATTAAAGTTAAAGAACGCATCACTTCCTAATGGGCAGGTCACGCAAGTGTTGGATCTCCCTTCTTTCCCAAAGCAGAGTGTCCATCCGACCTCTCAACCTCAACCACGACAGAGTCAACCACAACAGAGGAACCCAGACCGACTGCAGTATCGGAGGAAACAACAAGGAAGGCAGTTCAGGCCACCCAAAGGAAGCGGCACCAGACAAATGTGGGTGCCAAAAGGACAAAAAGCACCAAAGAACTCCAACCAAGCAGAGATCAACAAGAAAGAGGCAGGGCAGAAACAGAATCGATATCCTCCATCCCCTCGACCTTCTTCTACAGGTTCGAGCATTCGACAAATTTGGATCGCCAAGAAATACCTTACCCATAGACCCACACCCACGCAGATTTGGGTACCCAAATCATGTATCATAGCTCAACCCTTAAGCCATGTAATATATACCCCTCACAAATCTTTCCATCCCTCAATACCACCACACCCGATACTACCTTTTGCCCCTCAGCAGAAACCCACCACCCACTCCAAGATCCTTAGGAAATGGATACCGAAACGTGTCCAACCGTCTCCCCCTAACCCCATGTCTGATAAAACTACCCCCCCGACTAACATACAACCTTGTACTAAATCACTAACCTTTAAACCTTGTATAAATTCACCCACCATCATCACACATCACTCGTAATCTCATATCATCAAGAAATGTATGCATGATCTGAAACGTATAGGTGTCTAGAGACCTGCACTAGTGCTACAAGAAACATTGCATCCATCACATCACAGCACTTGGCTACACGGGTTACGCATCAGTTATGGAAAGGGATTGCGGTCTCACTTTAATGGGATCATAATTAATTTCCATGCTAATGTGTTAATCCTTTGTAGCAGATCTTTCTCATTAGCGCATCAGTCACCATGCAAACCGACGAAGGAACATCAGGAGCAGGCCCCAGTGTAGCGGCTGTGCCCCTCAACGTGCTACGAGCAGAGTCCCACCCGACTGCTCCACCGCCGGAATTTCAAGGATTTCCAGGGCCCATGCCTATCGACAACCCACCCATGGGCTACACCGAAAAGATACACAGGAACTCTCATTGGTTTCAGGGCCTTGCAGGACCCCTTGCGGACGCGGACTTTATATTTGAATCCTCTTTGACATTTGATGACCGCACGTGGGGAAAATACCAGTTTTTCTCCAGAGAGTTCGAAGCCCTACAGAGCACCCAGGATTTAACTCATGTTTGGGCCAGAGCAGGCTTCACAGAGTATTTTAGTGATCCTCTGCCCAAACCGGATTTTTACAGGTGCTATTACTTAATCACTACCCTACTGGCCTCAGAGAATAAGGACATCCCAGGGACCTTCATATTGCCTACTCTAGTGGATGATCCACCTTACAAAAGGTTTTACCTATCTAAGGATTTAATCAGAGCGGCCATCAAAATTCATGGCACCCACACACCCACAGATCGAGAGAGATTAATTCCAGAACCGATGAAACGTGGGGATGTCACGAAGTGGGAGGAGATTTCGGCAATTACACCTGAGCTGTCGAAGCCACTAAGGATATGCATGCAACATTTTGCATTTCCCGCTCAGGACAGATTTACCATGCCACATAAAAGAATCTGGTTCGGATTGTATTTGGCATGCACGGGACCTCAAACTGTTGATCTGGCAAGCTGGATCATAGATCAAATGTATCTGGCACAGCACAGATGGGAGCGCAAGAAAGTACTTAATGGATGTTGTGCACTCACTAGAATTGTGTATATGTGCCTAGCATATGACTTGCCCATCGAGCGTGCATTAACAGGAGAAGAACTGAAGGCATTCAAAGGCACAACGAAGAAAGCCAGGAAGCCCAGTCGAACACGGGCAGGTAAGCGCATGAGAGGCACCATCCCTTGCCTTCAAGTGCCAGAGTCGCCATCACCACAACCCTCTCCAGAGCGACCACAGACAGAAGCACCTCCCACAGTACAACCTATTCGCATAAGGTTGTCCAGACCAGTGGTTACGGAGGCCACCACTAGTACCGCTGCACCTCAGGCAGCTGCCACCACAGAAGCCACCACCACGACAGCAGAAGCTCCCACCACTATTGGTGCGGAAGCCTTCTCTTTCCCAATACCACACATGGAGGCAGAACCATTAAACACAACATTTGATTTTGAGATGCCTGATGCATTCTCAAACGAATTCCAGTATTCAGATACACAGATGTTCTCCCAAGAATATGAACGCCCTAGTTACCCTACCACACCGCGAGATCTGCCACAGGGACAAGCTGTGTCGAGCTCTGAAGAAGAAAGAACCGAAACAGACGACGAGGAAGGCGACGATGAAGCCAGCCAGGGCTCACATGACGGACAGACAGATGGTCAAGGCCAACAGACTGACACACACGGCGACACCAGCACATATGAAGAAGAGACTTTCGAAGCCGCAGCGTACACGCTGGCTATAAAGAAATTATATCGTACCATGGAGAAAGTCTGGGCCCGGAAGAAGTTAACTGAAGAGGAGAGCCAGGCATTAATTGAACAGGAACTCATCTCCGGAGGATTCGAAGACGCATACATCAGAGGGTTCAGGGAGTTAGTCAAATCAGTAGGCTCCCATGAAGCACTCAGGTTTTTACAAAGAAAGCAACTGCCACAGTTTGATCCCCGCCGAGTGCGACTACTTTCAAAACCCGGAGAGTATATTCGCGTACCAACAGGAGCTCAGTCTTCAGCACAAGTCAGGGAGGCGCGCCTAGTCCCCGAAAGTTCATCGACCGCAGAACCCATCCTTGTAGATTCCCCATCCGGTACCACCGTTGTACATACCACTACTATCTTTGAAATAACATCCACACCCTCTACTCCTCTCTCACCTCATCTTTCACCAACCCATCCGGTAACCCCCGCACACCCACTCACTTCCCCCACATCCACACCAGTTCAAGGCAACACAACCGCACCCTTTGCCCTGCCAATTCATACTTCCATGCCCACACCCAACCCTCCGCATCCATATGTTAACCCCTTCACCCCTTCATCCTTCCCAGCGTTTCCCCCACCTCTAAGAACCCCATTCCCCTTTCTAAACCCACTAACCTTCTCACCAGTTTCACCTCCTCAGCCCACCATAACCCCTATTTCCCATTTTCACCAAGCTGCTCCAGCTATCCCCCCTGTAAATTACTCTACGTTTGTAAATCCCGTCTTCACACCGACACAACCACCCACATTCACACCACTTTTCACAGTCACCGCACTTGACACGTCCACTGGCATGGACATATCACCATCCACCTCACCACCACCCACTCCACTCACAGCACCCTCATATTTAGGCACGTCACAATTTTCCACAATCACCACTGCATCCACCTTCCCAACCCCATTCCCCATCCCCACTGCATCTAATTCCACTGCATCTTCAATTAGCACTCCATTACTATTATCACCTGCCATAGACACCGCATTTCAACACATGTTCACATGCATGACACAAGTCCGCGATGAGTTTGCATCACTCGGCACCAACTATCAACAGCTGCAGAGAACGACGAATGAACTACAAACGCAGCTTAATTTGTTATCAATTGAGAATGTCTCACTGAACAGCCGATACCAAGATTTACGAGAGGCCTATCACAAATTAGCGCTAGAAAGTGAAGAGAAAACAAAAGAGGCCACTGCGGATTTGGACAACCTCCTTCGAGCCCAAACCGTCCGAAATGCAACGCTCACTAGAAATATGGGCTTACTAAGAAGACACTTAGCCGCAGCAAAAGAGGAGAACCAGAGACTCCAAGAGCAGAATCGAGAGAATTTGGAAGCGGCTTTGGACCACCCAGACCAACCCTTAAGTCCTAGCAAATTCAAAGCAATCCCATCTGAATCGATGCGGATGTTGCTAGATGATCATGTGCGACTGCTAGAGGACTATGATCGAATGAACGAAGAGCATCAGAAGCTAAAAGAAGATCACAAGTTACTACAGCTCAGAGAACCGGCACCACAACAACTACCAGTGGCAGCAGAAGTACCAGAACCTGTGGACCCCTCTCCTGAAATTTTAGAGGAACTCAACGCACTCCGGGCCCAGGTAACAAATCTTGAATCTAGAATCGCAGCCTATGAAGCACCACCAAGGCCAGACTCCCCACCTGAGCTACCAGCTGAGGAAGAAACCGTCACTATCCCGGTGGAGGAAACGTTTGAAGAAGCATACGAACCGATACCCATCCCAGGCGGACGTGTCACGGCCGAAGGCCAGATGACCCATGAATTACCTACTCCCGCGTGGATGAAAACAGTTGAAGAACTCGGAACGACACACTCGGCCAGAGTAGAGGCACAACTACATGCCATGGCCATGATTGAAGAGAGGATTTTACAGTCACCATTCTTTGCTCAATTGGCCCCGCGACGGTACATATCTGGGCACGAGCTTCAATATAAACCGTACTTCATGTTAATGGCCGAATATCAGTCAGCCATAGAGAAAGAAACAGGCATGAAACCAACGCATGCCACTCAATTCGAACCGGAAGACTTGCCACCAAGGGCGCAGAGAGGTGAAATCCTTCAACCAGACTGGCGCAAAGATCTATTGCAAAACTATCCAGAGATGATGAGCACGTGGGTGAAAGCGCCGCTGCACTTAAAATTTAACCCGTGCTGGGGACCAGTACCACGACGCCGCTCTTGGACTGCATTCGCTATTAAGGTACAAAACAATAAGCAGTGCCAAGACTGGGTGAACTATCCCTACTTCAAGCCACCAATCGAGTTACCCACAGTAGGCTACATGATGGCGACGATCCGCCACTGGCTCCCTAGGTTAAAGCATATGGATGATATTGCCGCGCACATGACTGTCAAAATCTTTGACATGATGCAGATGATCTTTAAAGTCTTCCGACGCATCAAGGCTCCCCATGTAAACACCCCGGGCTTCGAGCATGGCAACTTTGATTTAGTCTATGATATGAGCACAACGCCATCGCTACGGGTGTGTTATGCCTGGCACTGCAGGATCAAATACCTACCGGCATGCTACAAGCAGACATTCGAAGAAATGTTCACCACCGGCTTTTGGGAGTACCATTCAGAGGTATTTATCAGCAGGCCCACACACTTATTGCAATTATTCGCCTGTGAACGAATGGTGTACTCCACACATTATCAGCTCCCACCACCAGACGAGCCACAACCTATCAACTGGGAGAAACTCGAGGCTGATCTAGCCCGAGGCATTCGTATATCCGAGCACACCCTCGCTCAAGACCTCCTACAGAACTACATCCGGCAGACCTCACAACAAGGTTCTGTCAGGGACGACAGAAGCGAGAGGGAGGGGGGTGTTGGAAGCAGCCAGAGGCACAGACGCCACGGAAGCATGTAAAGACGGAGCAGGGAGCCAGTCGGATTATTTTTCAAACAAATATGTTTTTATTACCTCTTCAAACATCCAACAGTGATCTTCATCACTCTTGTAACATATGTAATATAGACAAAACCTCATTTTGTAATTCATAGCTCCATTTTGTGCAAGCCGAGGAGTCCTCGAGCTTGAGGAGCTTAGGTAGAATGCGCGTACCAATTTTCGTTATTTTTAGACATCGTTTACCCTTCCAAATAGCCTCTAGGACCTATTTTTTAACTATGCCGGTCACTAGATGTGAAACCGGTCAAAACTAGTCTAGAAACTATAAAAAGAGCTAGAGAGCTCATTTTTGAGGTTGGTTCATGTTGGCTAGTGTGAGCTTAGAGCTAGTTTGAGCTTGTAATAGTGTTCTTGAGTAATAGAGTGGATTTCTCACCTTCCATTGTGTCTTGCTTGTCTCTTCATTGTGTGTGTGTATATGTGTGTGCATCTTTGTGCTTCTCACCTTCACTTTCACTTCATCTCACATTCACGATCTTCATATCACTCCTACCTCTTCCGCGGATTGACATTAAGGAGGTGAAGCTTCTTAACGTGGTTCTCACCATTGTGCTAGAGCAACAACAAGCTTACTGTGATGTTGATTGGGCATGTTCCACAAATGATGGGAGGAGCACTAGTGGATATGTTATCATGCTAGGGAAGAAGATCATCTCATGGATATCAAAGAAACAACCAATAGTGGCTCTCTCCTCAAGAAAAGCCAAGTATAGAGGCTTAGCAGAAGTCTCGTGTGAGCTTATGTGGCTCAAGAAGTTGTTTGTTGATCTTGATTTGTAGGTTAAGCAAGTACCTATTTTTTGTGACAATATAACTAGCATATGCTTGGCTCAAAATCTGGAATTCCATGCAAGCTCAAAGCATGTAGAAGTGCATCACCACTTTCTTAGAGAGAAGATCATGTCAATGGATTTCAAGGTGAAGTATGTCAATACAAAGGACCAATATGTAGATATGTTTACCAAAGCTTTGGATGGAGTAAAGCTACAACACTTCAAGGCATGCATTAGAATGAAGGACCTAGGCATTGAGACTTGAGCCGGATTGTTGAGAATAAATTCTTAACCATGCAAAAGGACTCATCCACAAGTTTTTCAAGTGAAGCATTAAAAAATAGGACCCAAAGTCATGGAATCAAGTTAGAAGCTCCATCAAACTCAATCAAATTCAAATCTCATCAATCACCCATAGAAAGTGCACGTACACTGATTGGTGGTTGGTTAGCTAGATTGTGGGAAACCTAAAACTCTATATAAGCACCATCCCACCTTTGTTTCTTGAGTTGTATGCATTCCACAAGCTAACATCATAAAATCCAACAAGTAGCCCCCTTGCTTGCTTCACTCATTTTCTCATGATTTCGCTCATCTCTATATAGAGGTGTAGTTAGGCTTTTCCAAATCTAATTGTGCCACATTGTAGAGGATTATTTTCTCTCTCATTGTAATCATTTTAATTGATTTCAAGTTTCATTTGGTCTCTCATATAGTGCCCCCAAATGTATCAAAGTTTCAAGTTCTTTGCATGCGTGAGTTATGAGAAGCAAATAGGTAGCATGTTTTGTAGTGGATGGTTCTCCCAGATGGAATATTCATTTGGGATGATTAAATCTTTTTAGATAGCTCTTACAATCTAGTCTAAGTTTGCAAAGTTTCATTCTTTAAATCCTTGTACAGGTACAAAGAAAATTTTAGAATAGTGAACATATATCACTGCTTGTGGGCCTAGTGGAGGGCAAGCATATTCCATTGTTGCATTGGGGTGGTAGAATCATCCCCCATTAAGAAGCAAATGGATTAGATCACTAAACCTTATAATCATCAATTGGTTTGAAACAAGGTGACAACTAAAGTGAAGCAAATCTTGATATGCAAGAGTGAGCAATCCTCAACAACCTTAGTAGAATCAAGGGTATCTACCAAATGAACAATGCAGACCAAGAAAAACAAAGCTGAGAATTACATGAGTCAACCCTAATGACTTATTTCTATTTGGATACCAAAATGGTTGATGAAGATAGACCACAATGAAAGAAGAATATGAGTGCCTAAGACCTGCTTACATGCTCAAATAGTTACACATAGGCTCATAGACCAGAATCAATACTCATAGGTATTCACTTCACATACATCACAAAGGGCATCTAATATCACCACATCTGCACATTGAATTCTACCTAGGTCTACTTGGAGATGGGCACCTAGAAGGTCCCAAATCTTGGTAGAATTATCTCCAACACCCATAAAGGTCAGCGACATTAAGATTTGTAACCCCATAAGAGTTTTTTGGTGCATCAAACCTTGTACTAAACCCCTTGACCCAACCTTGTAAAAACCTCCTTGAAAAGGATAGTGCATTCTGATTCCATTGCACATCTAAAGTATGCATTTGAGGAAGTGAATAACCCTTAACAACCATTCACATTTACAACACGCCTCACTGAAACTAACTCACTAACCAAATGAATATCATGCTGGTATTGTAAAGGGGACAAGGTATTTTCGATGCAATGCTAATATGATCTTATTACTTCTAGCAAATTCATGAGCAACCAGAATCACTAGCACAATGGCAGATATAGTAGGAACAAGTTTGCTAGTAGGCATTAGTTATCAGACTATCAACATAAAGAGCTTACCCATAACCGATGAACCTAAAGGACGGCCAAAGGAGATGCTAGCAGTGCAAATCATTCCCATACAGGATCCACCCATGGGTCACACTATGAGAGTTAACCAGAACTCACATTGGTTAGTTAAATGGTAGGACCATTAGGAGAAGGCACATATATGTGGGAAGCTGACATCAAATACAATAAAATACTTGAGAGAAATTACAAAATGGAGCATACTTAAGGCCGATGTGATGAAGAGTGGGTTTGGCAGAATACTTTGCCGCTAGAATCCCTAAACCAAACTTTATGTGGTGTGTTTATCTCATCAACTCACTCACTCCCACACATGATCCTAGAGCTTCAAGCACCTTTGTGGTACCATCATTGACACATGGAAATGAGTTAAAAAGATTTCATCTAACCAATAACTTAAAGTGAGAAGCCCTAGAAATGAGAGGGATGCATATTCCCACTGAGAAACAAGGGTTGGTCCCATAGAACATAAAGAATAGGAACCTCGAAAATCTCAAGGACATGGTGGCAATGACACCAAACATCACGGTACAATTGAGAATGTGCATGCAACATTTCATGTTTCTAAGGCAAGACAGATTCATGATTCCACATAAGAACGTTTGGTTCAGCTTGCACTTAGTGGCAGTTATAATGTGATGATCAATATTCCCCATTGGATTATTGATCAAATTCATGAGGCACATAATAGATGGCCATGCAAGCCCGTATTACATGGTTGTTGCACCCTCACTAGAATCATCTATCGGTGCCTCACTTATGACATTCCAATTTAGAGATCTCTATCATGGAATATCGGGTACAACAGTTTAAAAGCAGGAAAACCTCCACCCTACCATTTACGATAATGCGAGGATACATTCCTTGTGCACAACTTAGAGGTGCCACCTTGACACCGGATATCTCCCCTACACCTCAAAGAGTAGTTAGGCCTTTTACACTCCATATACCAAGACACAATATAGATGGATCTAGACTCATTTTCCCACCAGTTCCATCGGAGCTAGAATTCGCGAGAGGAGTACTGTTGGAAGAACTGAGTAGTGAAAATTTTGAAAGAATCCTTCAAGAAGTAAATCTTGAATCAAGAGAAAAATGAGAAGGTGACCAATAGCAACGAGATGATGAATGAAAACAAGAACCGGTTGAAGAAGAAGAAGAAGAAGAAGAAGAAGAGGAAGAAGAAGAAGAAGAAGAAGAAGAAGAAGAAGAAGAAGAAGAAGAAGAAGAAGAAGAAGAAGAAGAAGAAGAAGAAGAAGAAGATGATGATGATGATGATGATGATGATGAAGACGAAACTGACAAAGAAGAGTAGCATGATGAACAACAAAGAGAAGCCGCAGGAGCCCCTGCTTATACTGTGTGATTACAAAGACTTTATGATAGGATAGTGAGTGTGCATCACCTATCCTCGAGTACAAGCATATCATTAACTTAAAATATTCTGAGTGAGAAAAGAGTAGACCCACAATTTATTGAGACATTCCAACTCTTGATTGAATTTCTAGAAGTCATTGAAGCAGTTTGTACGGCATTATAGTGACCTACACCTCCTTATGATCAAAAGCATGTCGACACATGAGAAATCAAATGGAAAAATGTAAAGATACCTATGATGGATCCAGAAGCATCTACAGGCCAAGAGGCCACATCTAATGCAACCATCGATTTGACAGTGGAAACATTTGTACAAACTTTGCTCATATCACTTCAGCAACCTCCTTCCCCTCCTGCCATTTCCAAAGCACATACCACCATTGAAACCATGAACACCACTCAACCTGGCTAATCGATCTTCCATACTCCACCCCATTCCCCGCATCATACTCAAACCCTTGCCTCCACATCATCCTTTAGATTTTGAGGACCCATTTCTCAAGCAAGCCTATTTTCTTCCATTACTAACCTTCTTTACACCTCCATGACTCAACCTCCAGAACCTATCATTGGCCATCTTGTGGTAACTGGTGTAGAAAGGCATTGGAAAACCACTCAAGGCATCCTTGGATACCCTGCAACACCTCACACATAGGTCCGCTTCACTGCCAATCTATATTACTCAACCCTCCAACCCTCTACCATACACCCAATCTGGTTTCCCTTCATGGAAGCCCTTGCTTGACCATCTACATCATCCTCCATGGGTCCAAACCCTATGGACATATCAACATTCATAGTACCACCCCCTCCCCCCACACTTCCACAATCCCCTATCCCCCCTCCACCAACATCACCACTCTTAGGCATGACATTCACAACTCCCATACCCCCTCCCATTCCCCTTGCATTTGCCCCTATTATTCTTGCATCCACTTCTGTAGATAATACATTCAATACTATGTGTTGACACTCAAGGTCAAGCACAAGATGGGGGAACATGTCAAAGAAGTGGACACATAAGAAGAGGGAACATATAGGGAGCTCCAAGAAGCATATGTCAAGTTTTTAGAAAAATCCTTATAAAAACAATGATTTTGATCACTAAAAACCATTGTAAATATCATTTGACATTTTTGTAACTAAATTTTTTCAATCCAAAGAGTCTTCAATCTTGAAGACTATTAAAGGTATCTACGTACCAATTTTCATAATTTTTAGATTCCGTTTGAGCCCTCAAATAAGCCTTGGAGAATAATTTTTAACTAGATCGGACACTACGTCTAGACAAGGCCAAAAGCTAGTAAAAAACTATAAAAAGAGCTAGAGAGCTCATTTTTGAGGTTGGCTTGGTAGAGATTGAAGCTTTTGTAAGAGAAAGCATTCCGTTGTTCCACTCTTTGTTCTTACCTTGTGTGGGCATGTGTGTGCATGCTTGTGTGCTTCTCACTCACTCACTTGTGCACTTCACTTGCTAGTGGTCATCATACCTCCCTCATGTCTTCCCAGATTGATAATTATGAGGTGGATCTCCTCACATTTGGTAGTTGCCATTGTGATAGAGTGACAATATGATTCAATACATCTCTCAACTTCAACAAGACTATCAACACTCAGAAGAAAGAAATGCGAACCTCGTGGATGAATCCCAACAACTAAAGGGTGAAAATATTAGAAGAAGAGAATTGTTGACTAGAAGCTGAGTACTAGGCCCTCCAACATGCACGAATTAAACACAAAGATACAAGGAGTAGACATAGAGGCAGTCCAAAATTTGGAAGAATTGTTGCATGAACAAAATGCAAGGAATGCAAAACTACGAAGGAACTTAGGCCTTTTGCGATGACATATGTAAACAGCACTAGAAGAGAACAAGAGACTCTAGCAGCAAAATCAAGACAACCTCGAGTCTGCAATGGAAGGAAATCCCAGAGCGATCATTAGTCCAACCAAGTTTCAAGCTGTCCCTTTAGAAATCATCAACATCCTACTAGAAGAGCATGCCAAATTTCTATAATCATATGTCAAGTTGGAAGAAGAGTGTGAAACGCTCAAGAAGTAGATAGCATGGCCCACCATGCTGGTACTAGAGACCATTCCTCTCCCAAAAAACACACAGGAATTAGAGAATCTCCAGAAGCAAGTAGATTAACTTCAAGCAGGACTACCAAAATATAAGAGACCACCTTCGCCAATAGTGGAACCTAAACCTGAAGAGGTGGTTAAAATCTCGGTAGAAAAAACCTTTGAGGACCCATATGAGCAAGTACTAGTACCTAGAGGAGGAACCTTTGAGGATGGCAAGGACACATTTGAGATTGAACCATCCAAATGGCTAAAAAGAGTTGAACCAATAGGTTGAACACATGATGTCGAGTAGTTGTTCAAACCAATCACTGGCCAATCTTGAAGAGACAATCCTTAAATCTGCCTATTTTCAAAACTTGTCTCATCAAAGACTCATCACCACATAAAAAATGCAATATATGTTGTATTTTGTACTCCTTGCAAACTACAACATAATAATAAAAAAGGTATTGAGAAATGAACCACCTTTCGTAATCGAATTTGAGCCCAAAGATCTTCTTGAGTCTGCAAGAAAAGGTACTATCTTTCAACCTAATTGGCATGCATGGTTACTCTCAACATATCGAGAATGATGCATATCTGGTCCAATGCAACATTCTATATCAAATAAAATCTGTGCTACTGTCTTGCATCACATTGGCACCCATGGCTCGGGTTCGGACTAGAGGTCAACACTACCAAAGGGGGCTCAGATTGGATCAATTATCCTTACTTCATGCCATCAAAAGGGCTACAAACCTTAGCTTATATGGTCTTACAAGGTTCAAGAGAAAAGAAGGCCAAAGAAAGGAGTTAGAAGAAGCAAGGAGATGGAAACATTATGCAAATCTGGCAAAGAATAGGCCATCAAAAATGATTTTTATCACTACACCAACATTGTGAATACCATTTTCAATAGTTTCAACTCCATTTTGTTCAAGCCAAGGAGTCCTTGAGCTTGCGGAGTACTAGGACTAGCTACATACCACTTTTCATAATTTTTAGATTTTGTTTGAGCCCTCAAATAAGCCATGGAACCTAATTTTTAAATAGGCCAAACACTAAGTCTAAACAAGACCAAAGCTAGTAAAAAAAGTATAAAAAGAGAGAGAGCTCATTTTTGAGGTTTTCTTGGTGGAGTTTAAAGCTTTTGTAATAGATATCTTGTGTAATTGAAAGCACTCCTGTTAACTATGTTCATGGTTGATTTTCTTGTGCTAACGTCTCCATTGTGTGGGATAGATGTCTGACTTTAGGTACTATGAAGATGGAAAATGTGGGTTATGTGAAAGAGAAGCACTAGAATGTTGTGCTAAAATGGAACTCGAAGGGGTTGTGCTACTCTCTCTCCCAAAGATGGGAATGCTGTTAATGTTTGGATTCCGATTGTGGGAAATATGAGCACGTTCATGATGCAACCACCTATCATTCAGGCCATATAGTATCAACTAGAGTGGGCTCTTGGAAGAATGATTAATATCTAAAATGTTTGGTCAAGAGGAAATCACACATGTTTCGACAGAAAATTGGAGATGTAAATCTAAAAATGCTACAATCATAAGCTTATTTTGCTTTGGGGTCGGCTTGAAAGGAGTTGACAATTGCAATTTTCTGATGAATCACATGCTAGCAATATGAACAGTCACATAAGGGGAACCGATTTTTTTAGAGGCATGATTTTCCGTATGGTTGGATTGATTAGCTCAGTCCCTCATGGCATGTGTGAGAAGAAGGGGGGCGGTGGTCTGCTGCCCCTGGCAGAGGATTGCAGAAGGGGGTATGCCCTCTCAATACACACACTTTGGGTAGATGGGGGAAAAATCAATGCATTTTTGGCAAAGAACTCAGCGGGGGGTCGACATTTTCTTTTTGAGGGGACTTTGGCGGGGGGGACTCTCTCTTTGCTGGTTCTTTTGGAGGTGTATAGTGATCAAGGGTGTGCAGGTGGACGAAAGGGTGAGGAGGAGTCTCATTCTCTCTAGCTGTCGAGCCTCAGCGGGGGCAGGGTCTTTTGTTGAGTATTTTTGGTGTGGAAAATGGCCGTCAGAGGGAGAAGTTATGCTTATTTTCTAGGGGAAGTCTTGGTGGGGTTTTCTTTGGATGCTGACAGCAGCAGCTGAGGAGGGGGGACGAGAGAGCAATAGGTAGCTGGAGGTTTTGTCGGAGGAAGAGGACACACCAAGATGGCAACTTTGTTTTTGGGGGATATCCGATCGGGGAGAGGAGAAAGAGGAGGTTTTGGGAGTTGCTTTTGACAGTAGCAATAGGAGAGGGCTTGTTTTTGGCCGTGGGGAGGAACGAGAGCAGCCATTCTATAGCAGCAAAACAACCTCAACTCGTTGAAGCTCGGGTTGACTGCAGTATACAGGAAAGGGGACGGTTAGCATATTATTGTGGACGACCATTTTCTTCATCGAGAGAGTTTGGAGGGGGGCTGCTGATTTAGTTTTTGGCTATTCATGACTTCAATCGACCTCGATTGAGGGGATAGACGGGCCTCGTCTTGAAACAACCACATGAGTTCTTTTGTCTTCTTGTTTTTTTCAGGTGTGCAGGTTTGCAAAGGGGAAGCGACCATTAGCGAGAATAGAGGATTTTTGGGAGGGTTCGAGAAGTTTGTCTCAGGAGTGCAACTTGCTGATTTAAGGGGGTCACAATAGAGCATACTATGATAGCTTAATCAAATCTTGGATCTTTTGATGAATCAAGGAAAAAGCACAAATGAGGGTTCTCCTGCTCTTTGCAAAACGAAGGAAATGAGGAAGCACTTAGAGTCGACAACAGGACACGGATTCGGAACTCGCATTATCACATAAGCATTCTTTATGTCTGCACAAAAAATTAGATCTTTGTAGTGTAGAATACACTTAGGGTATTTCAAAAAAGAGAAGAAAAAGGATGCATAGAGAAGATGTTTCTTGCATAAAGGTTATGGTGAACTATGCAAATTATTAAACAGATAATTTGTGATAGGTAAAGGGTGTTAAGGCACACTATGCATTTCTTGTGATGGATAATTTTATACTATAAGCAGACACTTGACAACCAACATGAGAATCCTTCAGAAAATGAAGAGGCTTGTTTTGTGTTTATGACGGAGCAGTTAAGGATTTCAAAACTCTCTTCATGCCTTGGAGCCTTGATCTTCATTGGTTGACGTGTATGCAAAGAGACAGATATAGCAGTGGCTCACATGTTGAAGATGGGAATGCTGCAACATTTGCTCTCAGTGTTCTTCTCCACAGTGCGTAGCCCTAAGGAGAAGATACATCAGGGCTAAAAGGAGTTGGAATACAGATGGAAGCTGCTGCCTCAAGTATGGGAGATGCATAGAATCCACATAGCAACCGATACACAGGGTCCCTAAAGAAGATGACTTCCGAGTCTTATCAGCAGAATCCTTGAAAGGATGCAACCCGACTTCTCATTTCAGCAATTGAGGACAATTTTTTGCCTTGGATATGATACTGAAAACGTTGTTATCATGGAGCTATTCTAATGTTCTGTTGTTTTCACACCTTGAGGTATTTAGTAGAATTCGAGTTTTTCTCATTGTTCCGAGAAACACATTTTGATATATGCGGTGAAAACAATATTTAAATGTTTGTTCAAATGAATGAAACTACATGATATCATTGAAGTATTTGTGTGTTCTCTCATAGTGCTGGATATAGTTGTGTACATATATGGAAAGAACACAGCCCTACTTGCTTCTTTTTATGATTAATCCAGTCCATAGCTCTCGGTCTCTATGATGTTTTACTTGCAAGGGAAAAGGAAAAAAGAGGGAGAGAGGAACAGGGAGAGGGGAAGAAAGTAAGGACAAAAGGTGAAGGAAAGTGAGGAAAAGGTGTAAGTGTGCGTGTGATTTTATGTGTGTGTGTGTGTTTGGGAGGTATGTGTATATGAGGACAAGTGAGGGAAAAAGACAAAAAGCAGCAAGTGTAAGTGTGAGGGTGAAAGAGAGAGAGAGTCAGAGTGAAGAGGTGAGAAAGTTGGGAGGGCTACTAGCAAACGTGTGTGGTTAAAAGAAAGTGTGTGTTTGAAGAGAGTTTGAAGAAGAGCGAGCATGTGTGATTAATTGTAGAGTAGAAGTGAAAGGGTGTGTAAGAAAGCATGTGCATGGGAGTAGATGTATGTGTAGGTGTGTGTGTATGCAAGAGAGGAAAAAAGAGTGTAAGTGGGTGTGTGATACAATATATGTGAAAGAGTAGGGGTAAGGGATTGGAGTGAGCGTGCATATAGGAAAGGTGTGTGCTTCAACAAAGGTTCCATTCCTTGTGAACCTTACTTGCAATCCTTTCTCTACAATTTGACCAACACTTATGAGATTCTTTGTTATGGTAGGTACAGACAATACCTTGCTGAGTAGATTCATGTTTCCATCTGATGTCTTCACATTTCCAATCATTTCCACTTAGTGCCTAGTGTCATCTCCTATTTGAACCTCATGTCTATTTCTTGGATCCTCTAATTCTGAGAGTAGAGCTACACTCCTGGCTACATGATTTGAACAACCTAAATTTATATAAAATACATGGTCACCTACTTTACCTTGCGTCATGGTCATGTTCATCGAGAGAAGTGACTCCTCTTGTGTTTTCTCTTCAGTGTAATTGTTGTAATCTCTTCTTCCTCTATATCCTCCTTGATTATTTGTATTGTTGAAGTTGTTGTTGTTGTAGCCATTAAAGTTATTTGACCTGCCTCTTGCACTTCCATAGCCTCCTCTATTGAAGCCTCTTCCTCTTTGATTTCTAGGGTTCCTCAAAAAATTCTCACTTATATGATTAGTTAGGTCACATATGGCCCAAGTTGATATGCTAAGTCCATTTTGTGACAAAATCAGTCAAACTTTGCTTGGGCATATTCTTGAGTGTGGTAAAAATCCATCTAGAGTTGGTTCTTCCTAGCTCTAGTGCTTGACGAGAAGAATGCTTCAAGGGCTCCATGTCTCTTGTGAAGTCTTGTAGCTCCTAATGTATGGAAGTAAAAAAATTAGAGATTGAGTTAAGAATGTAAGACGTGGCTAGAGCATCCTTTGAGCACCATGTAGTTAACTTCTCTTGTTCTTCTTGAGTTGGTTGTCCTTTGCATATGAGGATTAGCATCATCTCATCTCCAGAAATGTAACCATAGAGATTTCTCCCTTGAGGATATGCTTCCATTCTAAGTGACAAAGTTGAGTAATTACCTCGATCCAATTTTTCAATAAATGAAGGAAATCCATCTCCCATGTTGATTTGATTTAGCTCCGATACCACTATGAGTAGATGGTTGGATACAATCCAAACATGAGCTTGTCTTGCAATAATCTTTCTCTATATGTGCCAATGTGACTTCAGGGCACCTTAATAGACACCTTTAGCTTTCCAAATATGTATTTAGATGCACTATGTATCTTGGAGCATCATTGCCAAATGTTTGTACCAAAGAAAATAAGTTGCACATAGAAGAACTCTAAAGAACTTGCTATTTTTGAACTTGAACCTCTCAAAAAAATATTGAGTTCTCACTCTTTGATAATAATTGACCCAATACCTTTTAGCCACATCTAATTCAAGATTTTAGCTAACTATTCCAAGTTATTTCACTAATTTAGGGTGAGTATATAGCGAGGAATGAGTTTAAGAACTTAGGGGTGTAATCCCAACTCTTCAGGAAGACAATGTGTAGAAATAGGTAACTTGTATGATTCATAGCTCAAGTTCTAGGGAACCAAATGTAACAAAAATTGATATCTAACAACTAGACTAATCGTTCTAACTATAGAAAGTCAAAGTAACTCAATTGATCAAGTATACGCAGAGAACATGAACAAACAAAATCACTGAAATGAAGAGGTTATAGCAGAGAACACTAGATAGAGATAATCATGAACAAATGAATCAAATTCTATGTGCTAATGAATGTATGATACAAAGGGTATGTAGTGGATTTAATCATACATATTTGAGCTCAATGTATGCTCAACCATGAGGTTCAATGGCTCTCTTTTTTTTATCATACTCCACGACTAAAAATCACCTCTATTTACATGCATAGAGAGAGTTTGAAAGTTGAATTTCCCTTACCTAAAAGTGTTCCTACATTTTAGGTGTTGATTGGTTTGATTCCAACCACCAAATAGTCATGGTTCTTGGCTCCTAATATCATGAGATTCCTTAACTCATTTCCTTTTACTTTTATCTAGTGAAGTAAAGTCCATGACTTTTACAAGAGGTATTCATATGCCATACACATGTATTTGAGAAGTCCTGATCATTTGGTCAGACATCTAGGCTTGCCAAATGTACCAAAAAGAACCAGTGATGACATGGAGTTAGTGCATTCCATAGGATCAGCATCCTCATGGATGCATGAAGACACTCGTTTGTGGATGTGCAAAGTTGTAGTAGAAGAAAGGAAAAGAGAAAACACTAGAGATGTTGGTACAGAGGAAACCCATAGAACAATTTGAGACTCAACCTATGCACCTATAGCATTTCGAGATGAAGAGTTTGAACCTCATGGTTGGGTAGAAATCCTAGCCACAATGGATGTAGCTATCAATGAAGAAAAATGGACACCACATTGTGATGAAGATGGCTACGACATTTTGGTTTTCACTATAAAACCAATTATGTGTGATTCGGTTATTGAAGAATGTGAACTTAGTAAATAAGACCTTTGTTGTAGAAAAAAGAAGCAAAAGAAAAGAAAGCCCCGAAAATTTTCAAATCTAGGCATAATTTTTCTTCTTTGAGTTTCCATGCTATCTAATCAAGAGCTTTGCAAATGCTCTGGAGGAGTCCTCTAGATGCATAAACCTCAAATATTGTAACATAAGCCTTGTAAAATAGTAGGAATTTAGTGTTTTTCAATAAAAGTGCCAGTCTCGTGTGAAAGAACCATTTTTAGGGCACATGTATATAAGTCACTTGATGAATCTTTGTAAGAGCTTTTTTTCATTGTGAGTAATCAAGCTAAAATTTCAAATTTGCTTCTTCTATGCCGAGTATCTTTTTCTCCAAGAGCTTCTACGTGTGTTTGATACTTGAAATATGTGTTTAGGACTATTGTCTACCCCTCCTTTTCATGTTTAAGCTACTCTAATGCATGTGTGAATCTTGGCAAGTTGTGGAGTAGAAGTAGAGTTTCTTGCCACTCACTATTTTGCTCATAATGTGAAGCGCATTTATCAAATTAAGCTAAAGAAAACAAAAGTTAGTTCTAGCCAAATCATTTATTTATTTACACTAGAAGTTCCTTCCTATGGTAGTAGAATCTAAGAACTATTCCCATGATGGAAATGTGCACCACTAATTTTGTTGAGAAGGTAATGTGCCGAATGCATGGCCTTGTAATGCGGCCCTGTCATGCATACTCTAGGTGCATTGGACTCTTCATGAGTGCCAGTGGAATCCTATTGACTAGGTTGTTCTTGTCCTTGCAGCCTCTTGGGTCTCCATATCCACTTCATAGTTGGTGCTTGAGGTATTTGGTTCCATCGTTCTTGTCGCTCTTTGGTCCTTGTTGCGTTCTTTCTTGAAATCTGATTGGTTGATGTCGTGTTCCCTTTGTGCCCTTGATGGGTTCTTTTGGACTTCCTTGCTTCACTTTGTAGGCATGATAGCTCTGTTGGAGCAAGAAAATCAACAATTGGTGATTATATGAAGCTTAGAAATGAAGACATGAAGGAAAGAATGAAGTCTAAGTTCATGAAGTGAAGTGAAGGTTTAGGAAGAAAAGTTGTATAAGTATATGTACATGAGTTTTGTAAATACTTCAAAATACTTGAAGTAATGAAGAATCAATACTCATATGTGTGTGCATATATATATATATATATATATATATATATATATATATATATATATATATATATATATATAGTTGTCAGTAGCAATAGCCAGAGGCATAGAAGACGCGGAAGCATGTAAAGATAGAGTAGGGAGCCAGTCGAATCAAGTTTTCAAAGATTATGTTTTATAAATATTCTTCAAAAACCTCCAACAATGATTTTCATCACTATTGTAACATATGTAACATATAAAAACCCTTTTTGTAATCCATAGCTCCATTTTGTGCAAGCCGAGGAGTCCTCGAGCTTGAGGACCAATTTTGGTTATTTTCAGACACCGTTTACCCTCTCAAATAGCGCATAGGACCTATTTTTTAACTATGCCGGTCACTAGATGTGAAACCGGTCAAAACTAGTCTAGAAACTATAAAAAGAGCTAGAGAGCTCATTTTTGGGGTTACTTAGTATTGGTTAGTGTGAGCTTAGAGCTATTTTGAGCTTGTAAGAGTGTTCTTGAGCAATAGAGTTGTTTTCTCACCTTCCATTGTGTCTTGCTTGTCTCTTCGTTGTGTGTGTGTATGTGTGTGTGCATCTCTATGCTTCTCACCTTCACTCTCACTTCATCTCACATTCACGATCTTCATATCACTCCTATCTCTTCCGGGGATTGACATTAAGGAGGTGGAGCTTCTTAACGTGGTTCTCACCATTGTGCTAGAGCAACACCAAATTTGGCGCCGTTGCCGGGGATCGAGTCTAGGACGAATGTGTGATGGTAAGAGTATAGCAAGAGGTGGCGCTGGAAGGTAAAAATTTTAGTTTTTGTTGTTGTTTTTAGTTATTTTATAGTGTTTTTCACCTCCCCCACACTCCATCTTCATCACAACATCATCATCTCCAACTCCAAAAAAATCAGAAAATTCACCATATCCACCCATTCTCCTCATTTCTCCCATTTGTGCATGTGCAAGAGAGAGAGAGAGCTTTTGTGCTTGTGTGTACTTGTGTGTTTTTGAGTTTTCTTGCAGGTACAGAGCTCTAGTGCATCAGGAAAGCTTGGAAAAGGTAAAAATTCACTTCCTGTCAGGGATCTGCCGTAGGTGTCAAACCATCGCGATGGTCTGCCAACTTCGGTATTTTTGGTAAGCGAGTTCATAAGCGTGTAGGTGACCCTTGCGTGTGTTGGAATCCATTTTTGCATTTGCAAAATTCACACTTTGGTGGACCATTGCGATTGGCTCAGACCATCGCGATTGTGTCACACCATCGCGATTGGCTCACGCCATCGCGACGGTCTCACACCATTGGGACGGCTCACTTGAGCCATCGCGACGGTTCACTTGGACCATCGCGACGATCCCATTGACCCCACTGTTAAAAGTCAAGCTTCAAGCTAAAAATTCGTGGGCAATCTTTTATGGAAATGTGGAGCAATCAAAGGAAGCCAAAAGCCACGAGATTCCATCAAGAAAAGTCACTCAACCACTCCCCAAGTCATCTCAACTAATTCCTCCAAGTTAGGAGGCTGATTTGGAAAGGTAGTTCCTAGATTTTAGGGGCACTCTTCTCACTGTAAAAGGAGCATGTATCCCGACTTTTTTTGGGCCATCTTCTTGGAGTTTTAGCTCATGTAAAGTGAGCACTAAGTGCTGGAGTTGTGATAAGAAAGCCCCTTGCTTAAGCAACCCCCTTGCTTGCTTGTTTGTTTTCTTTTAGTAGGCATATCTATGTGTGTGCGCAGGCAGTGTTGCAACTCTCTACCCCTGAGTTGTTAGCATTGCTTCTCCCTCATATGGTATCCATTTGATGTAATTCTTGTCTCATTGGATAGATATAAGAGTCTATTTTATGCTTACCAATCCTCTGGAGCATTCTCTGAGTAAGCTGGGAGCAACATTCATTTTAGTGAAGTTGTGTGATTGATATCTCTCTCTTTGTGTAGGCTCTGTTGGAAATATTTTGCTCTCTGTTGTAAGGGCTGGTTCTCCTTCTCTATGTATCCATTTGCTATGATTTTGGTGTCATTGGGTAGCTATTAGAGTGCTCTAAAGTTGACCCAAGTTTGAGATTCATTCTCTGTATAATCTATGAGAAAAGTTTGCTGGAGTGAAGTGAGGTCTCTGCTTGACTAGCAGTTGTGAGCATTCAACTAGCTCATGTTGTAGACATTGTTTCTGTTTGTGTAAGCATCCATTTCAAGTGAAATTTGATTTGTTGGAAAGCCCTTGGTGTCTACTACAGGTCTACAAAAGCTCACTGGATTTCTCTGCATAAGCTCTGAGTAAGAGCATTTTTGGTGTGCAGAGGTCAAAGAAGGATACCTGTGGAGGTCATTCGCGCTTCATCGTTGCTTAGGGGTTGAGATACTTCCCCCATCAGTGGTATCAGAGCATTTGGGCATCTTGGAGGTATCACATACAAGCAAGAAGACCTCTTGGAGTTGATGGTTGAAGAGTTGCATCAACAAAAGCTTCTTGGAGGTAGCTCACATCAAGGGGGAGCTATTCTACTCAAATTTGCAAGAGCACAAGGTGTCCATCTAAGGAAAGCTTTGGATTGAGGTAACCTCAGAGCCTCATTTTCATTTTACACACATTGGAGCATTAGACAAGGGCTACGTCAAGTATCAAAGACTAGATATGGGAGACTTCAACACTCAAATTGAAAAGCTAGACAAAGGGAACTATCAACCATGGAGATTTAGGGTCTCCAACTATCTTATGGGCAAGGGCCTTTGGGGGTTGATTAGTGGAAGTGAACCAAGACCTAGGTTGGATGAAAATCCAACCAATGACCAGAGAAGGGCCTTTAGGGAATGGAATGAAAGAGACAAGAGGGTTATCTTTATCCTTTCCCAACACATTAGCAATAGCATGATCGGCCATATCCAAGACTTGGATTCAAGCATGAAGGTATGGGAGACACTTGAAAGGCTTTATTCAACAAGCACCAAAGCAAGGAAGATCCAACTCAAGAATGAGCTCAACAACCTTAGGAAGAGCTCAGGGAGTAGCATAAATGACTACATACTTAAGGTCAAGGAGTTATCAGATGCATTGGGATCCATTGGAAGCCACGTAGACGATGACGATCTTGTGGCTTATACTCTCAATGGTTTGAGAGATGATGAGAAGTGGAAACCCTTTACCACTTCAGTATATGTAAGGGATAATCTTCCCGATTTTGAGCAATTGGTTGCTCTCATGGTCACCGAAGAAATGAACATAGGTGGAAGTTCAACTAAAAGCAAGGATGCACAAGTTTTCTATGCAGGTAATCAAAGGGGCAAAGGAAGACGAGGACAAGGAAGGGGCAAAGGAAGGTTTGGAGGAAGGCAAGGCCACTCAAGAAATCAAGGACATGACCAAGGCACCTCATCAAAAAGAGGGAGAGGAAGATCAAGAGGAAGAGGAGGACGACATCAACAAAACAGGAATCAAGATGGCGAAGGATGTTACATATGTGGCAAGTTTGGCCACTATGCTAGAGATTGCTACCAAGGAGGAAACCAAAGGAACTATAATCAAGGTTCTTCATACAAAGGCCAAGGTAATTATGCTTCTACAAGTTCAGAAAATGACAATCTCTTGATGATGCACATGAATGGGAATTCAAGCAAAGTAGATAACACTTGGTATATTGATAGTGGATGTAGCAACCATATGAGTTGCAATGCTTCTTGGTTTACTAATCTACATGTTCCCAAAGGTAAAGGACATGTAGAAACAGGTGATGATACAGCCCATGAGATCTCTCATGTTGGAGATGTAGCTTTGGATGACAAGGAGGAAGGAAGATGTCTCAAGGATGTCTTGCATGTACCTACCATCACAAAGAACTTGGTGTCCGTTGGGCAAATGGTTGAAAGAGGCTATCAAGTAAGGTTCAACAAAGGTGGATGCTTTGTGGAGAACCCTAAGCAAGGTTACAAGGTCATAGCAAGAGGAAAGAAGCAAGGGAGACTCTTCACTTTGGAGGTAAATTCTCATTCCACTCAACATGTCTACTTCACATATGGAAACAAGAGGATTTCAGAGTTGGACTTGTGGCACAAGAGGATAGGTCACATCAACATACAAAGAATGAAGGAAATGCAATTCAAGAGGCTGGTTGAAGGTCTTCCCAACTTCCAAGGACAAGGTATGAAGCATTTATGTGAATCTTGTCAACTAGGGAAGCAAGCGAGACTTCCATTCAAGAAGAGTGGCTACATAAGCCAACATCCATTGGAGTTGATACATACAGATGTGTGGGGGCCAACGAAAGAGCAATCCATTGGAGGTAACAAGTACTTTGTCACTTTTATAGATGATTGCACAAGGATGGTTTGGGTTTATTTCATAAAAAACAAATCAGATGTGTTTACATGTTTCAAAGCATTCAAGGCAATGGTAGAGAAGGAAACAGGTACATATATCAAGAAGCTAAGGTCCGATGGAGGGGGAGAATATTTCTCCAATGAGTTTTCTGATTTTTTAATGGATCAAGGCATCAAGAGGCAAGTAACATGCAGGTACACACCCCAACAAAATGGAGTAGCAGAGAGAAAGAATAGATACATTGCCGAGATCGCTAGAGCAATGCTTAATGAGATGAATGTACCTAACATGTTTTGGAGTGATGCAGCAAATACCGCCGTGTATCTAATGAATAGGGCTCCTACCTCAGGGATCCATGGCTTGACACCATATCAAGCCTATTATGGTAAGAAACCTGATCTTTCCCACTTGAAGATATTTGGATGTACTTGTTATGTACATGTGCCAAGTGAATTGAGGCACAAGCTACAACCAAAGGCAGAAAAGTGTGTGTTTCTAGGATATTCAAATGATCATAAAGGTTACAGGTGCTTCAACCCAAACACAAAGGACTTGAGGATATCAAGGGATGTAGCATTTGATGAGCTACTCCCTTGGTATAAGAAGTATGATTGTATGCAGGACTATGAAGAAGAAAAGCATGGACATGATGAAGAACAAATCGACCTAGAGCTAAGCGGCCCAAGGTGTTCCATCAATGAAGATAGTTCAAGCATGAACTCACCATGGAGGGGGAGATCTTCATCAAGCTATGAAGCACAATCAATCAACAAAGGCAAAGCAACATTGGTGGAGTTGGATGAAGAAGGTAATGAAGTTGAAGATGATGAAGGACACATGATGGAGAAAGAAGCCACGTCAAAGAAAGAGATCAAGTTCCCAAGGCAAAGGAGGTTTATTCCTCCAAAAGGTGAAGAAAGGAAGTCTTCTAGAGTTAAGTATCCAACTCAAAGGTTTACTTATGATTCATACATGGCAACACATTATGCATATATGAACAAAGTAGTAGAAGATCATGAGCCCGATTGCTATGAAGATGCAAGCAGGTACACCGAATGGAAAGAGGCAATGCAAGAAGAGATCAACGCACTTGAGGAAAATCAAACATGGACTCTAGTGCCCAAGAAGGAGAACATGAAGGTAATAGGTAATAAGTGGGTGTATAAAGTAAAGAGGAATTCAGATGGATCTATTTCTAGGTTCAAAGCAAGATTGGTGGCCAAGGGTTTTGCACAAACCTATGGAGTGGACTTTGAAGAGACATTCAGCCCCGTGGCAAAGATGAGCACCATTAGGACACTCATTGCAATGGCTGCTAGCAAAGGATGGAAGCTCTTCCAATTGGATATCAAGAATGCCTTTCTCAATGGAGACTTGGAAGAAGAGGTATACATGGAGCAACCACTAGGTTTTGTTCATAAAGAGTTTCCACATCATGTTTGTAGGTTGAAGAAGGCACTTTATGGCCTAAAGCAAGCTCCAAGGGCTTGGAACCAAAGATTGGTGGACTATTTGATCAAATGTGGTTACAATCAATGCAAGGCGGATCCATCTCTCTTCATCAAACAAAGAGGAGAACTTGTGGTCTACATGTGTGTGTATGTAGATGATCTTATCATTACAGGTAATGATACAAAGGGCATTGAGGAGATCAAGGCAAAGCTTGGAAAGGAGTTTAGGATCTCTGATCTTGGAGATCTTAGGTATTTTCTTGGCATTGAAGTTGTATACAAAGAAGAAGGTATTATGCTCATACAAAGGAAGTATATTCTAGACCTACTTGAGAGGTTTGGGATGCTACATTGCAAGCCTATTTCAAATCCCATGGAAGTTAATGTAAAGCTAAGCTCCATTGATGGAGAGCCATTAGAGGATGTAACTTTGTATCGATCTATTGTAGGCTCTTTCAATTATGCCACAATAACCAGGCCCGACATAGCATATGGAGTTGGAGTGTTATCACAATTTATGCATAGTCCAAGGACTACACACTTGCAAGCTGCAAGAAGAATGTTGCGATATCTCAAAGCCACTATAAATGAAGGATTGTTCTACTCATTTGATGATGATATGCAGGTCAAAGCTTATTCCGATGCCGATTGGGCCGGTTCGAAGGAAGATAGAAGGAGTACAAGTGGTTACCTAGTCATGCTAGGTAGCAAGATCATCTCATGGATTTCAAAGAAGCAACCCACGGTGGCATTATCTTCCACCGAGGCTGAGTATAGAGCTTTGGCTCAAGTCACATGTGAGCTAATGTGGATTAAGAAGTTATTTATGGAGCTTAATTTGCAGGTTGACACATATCCAATTTTTTGTGACAACATGAGTAGCATTCATCTAGCATCAAATCCTGTCCATCATGCTAGAACCAAGCATATTGAAGTGCACTATCACTTCATAAGGGAAAAGGTGATATCCAAGGAAGTTTCAGTACATCATATTGGTACCAAGGACCAAGTTGCGGACATGTTTACAAAGGCTTTGGATGGGATGAAGATTTCAAAATTCAAGCAATGCATCAACATGAAGGAGCTTGGATGAGGATGAAGAATTGAAGCTTGAGGGGGAGTGTTAAAAGTCAAGCTTCAAGCTAAAAATTCGTGGGCAATCTTTTATGGAAATGTGGAGCAATCAAAGGAAGCCAAAAGCCACGAGATTCCATCAAGAAAAGTCACTCAACCACTCCCCAAGTCATCTCAACTAATTCCTCCAAGTTAGGAGGCTGATTTGGAAAGGTAGTTCCTAGATTTTAGGGGCACTCTTCTCACTGTAAAAGGAGCATGTATCCCGACTTTTTTTGGGCCATCTTCTTGGAGTTTTAGCTCATGTAAAGTGAGCACTAAGTGCTGGAGTTGTGATAAGCAAGCCCCTTGCTTAAGCAACCCCCTTGCTTGCTTGTTTGTTTTCTTTTAGTAGGCATATCTATGTGTGTGCGCAGGCAGTGTTGCAACTCTCTACCCCTGAGTTGTTAGCATTGCTTCTCCCTCATATGGTATCCATTTGATGTAATTCTTGTCTCATTGGATAGCTATAAGAGTCTATTTTATGCTTACCAATCCTCTGGAGCATTCTCTGAGTAAGCTGGGAGCAACATTCATTTTAGTGAAGTTGTGTGATTGATATCTCTCTCTTTGTGTAGGCTCTGTTGGAAATATTTTGCTCTCTGTTGTAAGGGCTGGTTCTCCTTCTCTATGTATCCATTTGCTATGATTTTGGTGTCATTGGGTAGCTATTAGAGTGCTCTAAAGTTGACCCAAGTTTGAGATTCATTCTCTGTATAATCTATGAGAAAAGTTTGCTGGAGTGAAGTGAGGTCTCTGCTTGACTAGCAGTTGTGAGCATTCAACTAGCTCATGTTGTAGACATTGTTTCTGTTTGTGTAAGCATCCATTTCAAGTGAAATTTGATTTGTTGGAAAGCCCTTGGTGTCTACTACAGGTCTACAAAAGCTCACTGGATTTCTCTGCATAAGCTCTGAGTAAGAGCATTTTTGGTGTGCAGAGGTCAAAGAAGGATACCTGTGGAGGTCATTCGCGCTTCATCGTTGCTTAGGGGTTGAGATACTTCCCCCATCACCCACACCATCGTGATTGGCCCATGCCATCGCCTCGATAGTGCCACGTGTCAAATTAGACCATCACGATTGCTCACTAGCCACGCCATCGCGGCGAAACCCTTACACCATCGCGACAGCTCAAAACTTTGGACCATCGCGATTGGCTCACGCCATCGCATCTGTGAACATTGCGACGGTTCACTTCGGACCATCATGACGGTTCACGTTGACCGTTGACTGATGCCATCACGATTGTTCACTCAATCGAACCATCGCGACGCCGCACCCTGACCATCGCGATTGCTTACATTTAGACCATCGCGACCGTGCACTTCAGACCATCGTGATGGTTCGCGCACACGCCATCGCGATGGTTCGCCTGGATCATCGCGACGGTCCCAGACCATCGCGATCATCTCAGACCATCGCGATTGCTCACCCAAACGCGAATTTTAGGGTTTGATTTTTTGACCAATTTTGGGGCTATTTTTTGAAAGTTTCTGGATCATTGCACTCATAGGAGACCCCTTAGCTCATATTTGGAGAAGAACCTGTTTGTCAGTTTTTACCCCCCGAGAGCTTGAACGGTCATATCTTTTTCATCCGAAGTCCGTTTTTTGAGCTTTATAGTTGGGACTAGGAAGCCAGGGGGCAATCATTGGAATTTTGGGCAAAAGGGAAAGGATTTTGAAAAGTGCATATACTCAAGTGCTTAATCATCCATTTGTGAAATTGGTCTAATATTGGATTTTTCCAGGTCTAGCAAGGGCAATCAAGGGCAAACAAAGCAAGGCAAAGCAAGGCTGTGAAGGACGCAAAGCTTGGGAAGCGTGGCTTCTTGAGCATCAAAGCAACCAGAAAAGCTGACTTGAGGTTGGAAGATTACTCAACCCCCTCAGTCAATTCTTAGCTTAGGCTAAAACATTAGCATTGTGGATTAACGACGATAGGAACGCCTCAAGTTCAAGACATTAATTTATCAAGTCTAAGACTAAAGACAAAGGTGTGTGATACGAAAACCTAAAGGGAAAGAACCTGTTGGGGATGTAAGGGTCATGTGACCTTACCCCCATATTCATATATATACATTAGTTATAGAGCATTGCCTCGACGGAGATCATTATGTGGGTTTCGAGGCTCCCACGCATGTCCCCGCGTCTCTCCTCTCTTCTCTCTCCCTCCATCTCCTTCTTCCTCCTCTTTCTCTGCACACCAAAGCCCTTCATTGGTATCAGAGCATGCTGAAGGTTGGTGTGCAAGAAGCTTCAATGGAAGCTTAGGTGAGAAGAGGTAGAAGTGCAGGTCGGCATCTCTTGACAGCTGTTCAGTATTTCGGTCATAACTCGAGCTAGGAAGCTCAGATTGACACGTTTTAAAGTTCTGCCAGCCTCAACGATGACCAGTGTAGAATCAATAGACCCTGGATATGAGCTGCCCCCAGGAGATTACTATCCCTATGAAGCCAACATGTTAGAGTACGAACCAACATATGATTCGTCTTACTATGGATATGAAGGTTATGATCAGCATGACCAAGGCTATGCTAGACAGAGGAGCAGGAGTAGGAGTCGCCACCAAAGAAATTTGGGAGAAATGGGGAAAGCCTGCCTTATGGCCCACACGCATGAAGCTCCAATTAGCAGACGGTCATGTGGAAAAACCCTTGGGAATATTAGAAAGGATCAAATTAACCACCTATGGAGTTGAATTTGAACACACATTAGCCATCTGTAAGTTTGAAAAGGCTAACAATTACGAAATGATATTAGGACGACCTTTCATGAGACAAATGTGGGTAGTGCAAGACTGGGGAAGAGATTCATTATATCTGCAACATCAAGGAAATACCACCACGATAAACTTACATACATTTTCATATAGATATGTACCCCACTACAATGGAATCCCATACACAAGGAGGAAGATGACTTATCTATTCATACTGCTGTATCAAGTGATCAATCTTGGAAGTATGAGGACGCTCAATTATGGATGTGTAAAGAAGCCAAGAAGGAGAACACTAAAAGACAGTTGTGGCCAATATGACATCCTAACTACCAACCTGTAGAGGACCCAAGGTATATGCCTCAAATCTTTCCTGATGAAACTTTTGAACTACATGGATGGATGGAAATCTTAACCACTTCGGATGTATATGTGAATGAGGAAGTCCTAACTATGAACGAGTGCATAGACGAAGAAGGCTATGATGTAAATTTGTACATGGTAGTCCTTCAAGAAGTAGAAGCAGGGGAAATCTTGGAAAAAGAATGGAAGGAGGAATATGAGAGTATAGAAATGGAACCAGAATTTGATTCAGAAGAGACCTATCTAGACACCATTCAAACCAAAGAAGAGCAGAAACTGACCAAGATTTTGGCAATAGAAGCTGCCCCCATAGTACAAAAGCAAGAAGAAAACATGAGTAAAATCGGACCAAATCCTGACCTATTTGAAGTCTCGGAACATTTTAAAAGGTAGGAAGTAGAAGAGCGAAAGATAGCCATTCAAATACCTAAGAGAGAGGCTCGAGAAGGAGAGTCGTACGAAAACAAAGAACAAACAAAGAAGATCATAGTAACAGTGGAAGATGGAGAAAAAAGATGCACATAGATAGGTAAAGATGTGTCAGTTGAAGGGGAAGAAGAACTAATACACTTGATCCAAGAATATCGAGATGTATTCGCATGGACATATAAGGATCTCAAGGGTGTGGAACCCTTGATTTGCTCTCATAGAATACCAATGACGGCAGATGCAAAACCATCGAAGCAACGCCCTTATACATACAATGAGGTCTATGTTGCTAAAATTAAAGAAGAAATAGACAAGCTACTAGCGGCAGGATTCATATATGAAATAGAACACACCGAGTGGGTCTCACGATTAGTAGTTGTGCCTAAGAAAAACGGAAAACTGAGAGTGTGCATTAACTTGAAAAAGGTCAATGCAGCCACCATACGTGATAGCTGCCCATTACCCATTATGGACCATCTATTGGAAAGAGTTGCAGGAAAAGTAGTCTATAGCTTCTTAGATGGATTCTTTGGATACAACCAAGTAGCTATTGCTACGGAGGATCAACATAAGACCGCATTCGCGACTGAATGGGGAGTCTATGCTTTTCGACTGATGCCTTTTGGACTCACTAATGCGCCTGCTACCTTCCAACAATAGATGTGTCATGTTTTCAAAGAATTCCTGAAGAAGAGCATGGAAGTGTATGTAGATGACCTATGTACATATTCAAATCAAAGACAAGACCACATTCCTGAATTGCGGAAGATATTTAATAAATGCAGACAATACAGAGTCTGTTTGAACCTTGAGAAGTGTGTCTTCATGGTAAGACAAGGGAAGATCTTAGGACACATAGTCTCTAGAAATGAAATCTCCACGGATGAAGACAAGATTAAGGTCATTTTAGAGCTTCCTAGACCTAAGAATGCGAAAGAGGTGCAAGCATTTATGGGACATTGTGGATACTACCGTCGATTTATCCACATGTATGCCATAATTGCCAAACCCTTGTATGGACTCTTAACTCAATTCACTTGGATTGAGGAATGTGAGAAGGCATTCAATGAGTTAAAGAAGCGGCTTAGCACAACTCCAATTCTGAAAACACCGAATGGGAACAAACCATTTCATATTCATGTGGACGCTTCTAATTACGCAATAGGATGTATCTTAGCCCAACTAGCAGATGAAAGAAAAGTTAGATCACCCCATTGCCTACGCAAGTAGACAATTGAACCAAGCTGAGAGGAATTATACAACTACGGAGCGAGAGGGATTAGGAATGGTCTATGCAATGAAGAAATTTAGACACTATCTCTTAGCCAACAAATTCAAGTTCTTCATAGACCATCAGGCTTTATTATACCTAGTCAATAAGCCTTGTAATATGGGAAGATTGGTAAGATGGTTTCTACTATTGATGGAGTTCAACTTTGAAGTGATAGTGAAAAAGGGAAATACCCATGTAAGAGCAGATCACCTTTCTAGGTTAACACACGGAGAACCACCAAGTGGAGTACCCGATGATCTGCCAGACATTTATTTGTTTAATTTGGAAGTGTGTCCAAAGTGGGTAGAGAAACTAATTCCTATACTCACTCATGGCCCCACAACACTCAATCAATAAAGAGAGTAAAAAGGAAATCTTACAATCAAAGAATTTTCACATTATTGCGGGAAGTGTGTACTATAAGGAACACAATGGTGTATTGCTAAGATGTGTTGAGGAAGATGAACAATTGAAGCCGATTGAACAAGCTCATGTAAACAAATGGAGGACACACAAAGGAACTCATGGAATGATTAGGGAGTTAAAGCAATTGGGAGTATACTGGCCTGACTTGCCTAAGGATGTCCATGACTACGTGAGTAACTGCGTAGAATGTCAAAAGACAATTCTCGAGGATCATACATCCATTCCTTTCTCAACAATAGCACCCAATTGGAGCAAAACATTGGTAAAATTCCTAAAGACAAGAGAACACGAGGAAGGAGTTAGCTTAGCGAGAAAACGATCCCTAGAAGAGATGAGCAAGGATTATGTACTTATAGGAAGAAACTTGTTTAAGAGAGGAAAAGACAACCAATTACGACTATGTGTGCACGAGGGAGAATATTTACCAATATTAGATGATGGCACATGCAGGTGTGGCAGGAGGTCATTTTTCAGCTGAGAGAACCGTGAAAATGATCCTCTTCACGGGCTTGTGGTGGCCAACTTTACATATGGATGCTGAGACCTATGTACGAAGCTACGAAACATGCCAAAGGGTTAAATACCCAATTCGGAGAGATGACATGCCATTGAGACCTATGGTGTGTGCTAGAGCATTTTCTAAATGGGGTATTGACTTTGTAGGACCCATTAACCCACCAGCCAAAGGGTCACATGCCGAATATATCATAGTAGCCACCGATTACTTGACAAAATGGGTAGAGGCAAAGGCTACTAGAAGGAACGATGTTCAAACCATTGCGAAGTTTCTTTTTTAGCATATATTTACTCGTTTCGGATTACCAATTGAGATTGTGAGTGACCGAGGAACGCACTTCATTAATGAGGTGATAGAGTCTCTAATGAATGAGTTTTTAGTGATCCATAAAAAATCTGCCCCATACCATCCCTAAGCCAATGGTCAAGCGGAAAGTTCCAATAAGGTGTTATGCATAGTATTGACAAAGATTGTCAATAATGGGAGGTCTGATAGGGACAAACAATTGCACCATGCAATTTGGGCATTCTGAGTCGCATACAAGACTGCCATTGGAACTACCCCATTCAATTTAGTATACGGACAGAACGCAATCCTACCAATTGATTTTTTGATACCCACCTTGAGAGTGGCCCAACAACACGAATGGACCGGACATGAATTATCCTAGCAACTAGACCAAATAGAGAAGCTGCATGAAAATAGGTTGCAAGTTGTTGCAAGAATCTATGTGTGCAAGAGAAGACAAAAGGCATACTATGATGCACACATAAAAGACAAATGACTAAAAGAAGGAGACCTAGTCCTGGTCTACACCTTGAAACAACATGCAAAGAAGTTACAGAAATGCAGATATGGACCTCTAATCATTAATAGGATCTCGACGAGTGGAGCAGTTAATCTAGCCACTTTGGATGGAGACATTCTTCCTAACTACATAAGCAGATGTAGAGTGAAACGATTCCTAGAGCCATTGACGGACCAAATGTTAGCACGCCTCGTAGGTGCGCAAAATAGGAAAAAAGAGGAAGAATGGATTAGAGAAGAGGCACGACAGGAAGCCTTAGAACGCATTAAGAAACGGAAAGAGTGGATCAGGCAAAGAGATGAACGGTATCTCCAAGGAGAAGAGCCTGTCCCCATGGCTAATTACCAAGTCCATAAGTCTAACACGACTAATGCCTACATGTCACAACCCTACCTAAACCTAGGGATTGGCAAAACAGAGTACAAATTGATAGATGTCTTGATAGACTCAGGAGCAGGACTCAGTTGCATACAAAATGCGGTCATACGAGATCTTCAAACGATTATGACTCCCATGAAAGCTCATATGATAGGTATCGAAGGGCAAATCATGGAATACATGGGAGAAACTACTGTATCCCTCCACCTAGGAAATTCCTCCATGGAACAACGAGTCTTAGTGTGTAAGGATGAAGACCTAATAGAAGATCTTAATCCTCAGACAAGATTGGATCATTGAGAATGAAGTAAGCATCCACCTAGTGCAAGGATATATTTCAGCCAAGATAGGGCACAAGGAAATTTTTAGTCTATTAAGGGAGAAGCCTTCACCGAAACCAGAAGCCATCAAGAGTGCAGAAGACCTCAAGGAAGAGCTTATACAACATGATTCTAGCCCCAATTCCTAAGAAGAAAGTTTGGAAGAAGCAGGACGTTCAAACCCTAATATTGCCAAGGAAGAAGTGAATTCATCCTATTCAATTGGTGAATGGCCAAACATTAGGGAAACGAACACTCTGAGAGTTTCTCACAAGACAAAAGGATCACCAATTTGGAAAACCACAATCAAATACCCTCTTCCAAGAAAAGTCAAATTCAAATTGGTACGCAAGGACCAAGTACAGAAATCAGAGAATGCTACACCAGCTCATGAGAAGGGAACGGAGGGCAATCATTATTCTTTACTGAAATCCGAACCAACTAGACTCTTGCAAGTATGGCTGCCTAAGCCTTTGATTGAAGCTCAGAAGGCACGACAACAGATATGGATTCCCAAGAAAATCAGACAAGCAGCCAATCAAGAGATAAGCAAACAGAAGGATACATTACATCGAGACATTCGGACAACGAAGCCAAGATGGACTCGTCATAGAAACATGAAGAGAAAAACCTCTATCACTAGGACATCAGAAGAAATACATGAAGTTCGAAGGACCACAGAGAAGACATGGCCTATCAATGCGACCACGAAATGGATTTGGAAACCAAAGCAATTGCAAGGAATGGACCACCAGAACAATCAAAATTCCAATTGCACTCATGAAGTATCAAATGCACCTAAAGTATGCATAATAGGGCCACATTACGAGGCCAGGCATTTGGCACATGATGTACATAATAAAATTAGTGGTGCACATTCTCCAATGGGGAATAGGACATAACTTCGACTTCCTTAGGAATGGACATACGATGTAAATAAATAAATGCTTCGGCTATACTAATACTTGTTTTCTTTCAGAAAAGAAATAAAATATGTGGTAAGAGATCTCACTTATACAAGCAAGGGAAACGGAGTGACGACGCGACAACATGTCACTGCAATGCACCACACAATTGCTATATTTTCAATTGAAGCTAATGCACTCTTCATTACAAGTGCAGATGGCTTCTGAAGATTCTGAAGCAAACAATTCAAGACGAAGTATTGGAATTTCCTCTCCAGAGTGTAACCAAAGCAAAGGGACATTGGTTTAGAGAAGATCAACCGGCCGGGGAGTACCTCTTCTTGGTGAATATTGTAATGGGTCTTGGCTCTTCAATTCTTGTCTTTGGAAGTATGTGTGCCCTTTTCATGGCTGGAACTTCTTCTTCTACTTTCTTTATCTCCCTTAATCTTTTTGTTCCTCTCATTTTGGGTTGAGAACTAGTTTCCGCCTCTTCAACAATCTTGACTCATGTTTTCTTTTTGGGCAACTTTGGCATACTTAGCCATGGAAGTTGATGATGGCATTTCTCGCAGGTGCTCTATAATGCCTAAAGCATGATAGATCAAAATGGTCAGAGCTACACTGCCGTTCAGGAACTTCTTGTTATTCCATTGCTTCTTTGCCTCGAATAGCCATTCCTGTATGTATGGAGTTAGATTAAATTGATGCCAATTTGTTTGATGGCATGTTAGAGTAGTTGGACAATTATCTTCTGAGGGGTGGTGTATCGATGCATGTTTGGGAAGCAAAAGTGCTGATGAATGAGTCTGACTTCCTCTTCTATGTCAACTCTATTGATGTCCGTGAAAGTTCTGGTTTTCGCCCCTCGATTCTCTTCTTTTAAGACAGTGATTCCGTCCTTCTCCCAACTGAAAGCTTCTTTAATCAAATCATGGGTAAACTGAATGGATACCCAGTCACCTACTCCATCCATAACTCTGGCCTCTGGCACCAATGGGTCATGCAGTGCTGGCTGTAATGTATTCATGACTTGTGTACACCTTTGAAAGTCGGGCTTGTAGATCGGCAGTTTAAAGTATTTGTGGATACCCGCTTTCTTCATGATGTCAATCATAGACGGGAGCTCATGCACCACTTTAAAATCTTGGGACATAATCAGGAATTGATTATCCGTATCCATGATTTGGGAAGATACACACCAATATACAGAAGGGTAAATTAATCTCCCAGTGCAAGGGCACCATTACCAACAAGCCCACAGAGAGACGGAAGCTAAAACGAAGCTCACCAAAGTACATCATTATAGAGAAATAGGGTTGGATAATTCAAGCTCATATTCGGATGCACAAGACGAACCCGACACATCTTTATTAAATGTGGACATTCAAAGTGAATCAAAGGATGATGGACAATGGGAGGAACTTAACGAAGTGAACTACAATGAAGCAAAAGGGGACATGAAGGTGAATGACAACACAGTCCACCCCGATCAAGAGACTGCAGGCAAGGAGGCAAACCAAGAAGGTATACATGTTCTCCAACTAAATGATACTTCCAAAATTCAAATCAAAGAGACAACGCCTATAGAAAAGGGACCACTCAAGAATCCAAAGCAAGAGCCTAAAGAAGCTACAATCGAAGAATCGGAACCCTTCACTCCAATAAGGGTTGTGGCAGAACCCTCCCCCATGGATGTTACTTTTCAAGGGAGTGCCACTAAAGTTATTGATTTGGATGAACAACGAAAAGAACCGGAAAACCAACTACAAATCAGACAATCAGACAACCACACAACGAAACTATCCATGTAGAGCACGGAAAGGATGTACAAGCCGGAGAAGCTCCAAGCATACCAAAAACATGGTTGAACTTCGACATCGCTCAGCTCAAGCCCGTAGTGCAAGACATGATTAGAACCGCAATGGATACGCAACAATTAATGCTTGAGGCTGATGAAGACTATGATCAAGCGATGTAGGATAAGTATAAACTTCAAGAAATCGGTAAGAACCTTTCAACCGAATTAAAGCTAGCAAGAGAGAAAATAGTACATAAAGAAAATGAAGTTCAAGAAGCCAAGAACCAGTGCAAAACTTTGGAAACGGAAAATGCCACATTAAAAGAACAACTACAGGAATTACAAAAAAAATATGAAGCGAGCGAGGCTGAGAAGACTAGGATGAATGCAAGAAGTAAAATACTAGAATCACAAATAAAGGTATATATGGAGGAGGCAGAAAACCTAAGGAACAGAAACAAGGAGCTCATGACAGCTCTTTTGAGTGACCGTCCGATTGAGGCTCCAGAAGAGACAACAATAAACACAAAGGAAATGGAGGAAAAAATAGCCAGGTATGAAGAACAACTCAAGCAGGAGCAGGCAACCATCGCCGAATGGGAAAACAGGTACATGGATGATACCATGGCTCTAAGGGCAAAATGGAAAAAAGTTGAGAATAGATATCTACTGCAATGTAAAGAAGACATTGATCAACTCGCTATAGTGGCAGAAGAAATCCAAAAGAATAAGGAAATAATTTTGCAGGCCCAGGAAGAAATTTAGCAAAAGAAAGAAATGATAAAGCAACTACAGGATCAGCTAGCACAAAAGGCAACTGAGGGGACACCAGTAGTTCCAAAATCCACAGCGGCTACTGAGGAGATTGAGGTACGTCCTCTCTCTCCCCCCTCACATCATTCGTCGATAAGGGAGGAAATGGAGACCCAATTTGAACATAATAATCGGGGTATTGTAGAACTGAGCCGAGATGAGAGGGCACTACTGGTGTCCCAACTTACTGCTAAATTTGAAGATCAAATAATCCACGTCATAAAGGAAGCTAAGATTGAGAGAAAAAACTCGGAACAAATTTTGAAGCCTTTTAATGTACCATATGGCCTCTTGAAAGAGCAAACGTGGCAATACATAAGGACAACGACAACTAAAGAGCCGGACAACAACCTCCAGTTCAACAAAAATACTTTCAATTATACTCAAGAGGAATTCGAGAAGGCTGATCCTATCTGGAGGCGCAAAGTTTTGGAAAAGAATCCTACACTGCGGGTACAATGGGAAGCATCACCATACGTGCTTCAGGTAAATCCATCTTTTTGTCCAGTACCCCGTAGACACTCCTGGTCGCAATTTTGGGAAGGACAGCGCCAGGGTAGCATCAATAACAAATGGCTAAATTATCCACTATTACCAAGTCCACCGCATAATTACCTACCGACGGAGGAATACATGGTGAAAGCCATGGAATTTTGGATTGGTAGATATGTAATTGTTCCGGATTTGGCTGTCAAAATGACCAATAAAATATTTAGCATGCTCCTGACCGTAATTAAAGTCTTCCAACATGCTAAATATACATTTTTGAACTTCATCGGCATCACACAAGGATCCAAAGCGCTCATTTTTTATCTTTCCACCATTTCGAGCCGCTAAACACTTATGGCATACTATTCAAGACTTATGTTTTTGCCGAGCACATACATGCAAACTTTTGAAGAAGCATTTTTCACTGGCTTCTTTGAAATTGATTCAGAAATTTTTGTAAAGATGACTTCAAATCTTAACACAAGACTGGTGGCTTACGAAACAAGCTTTTTTGCGGATCACCGACAAGCACCAGAGGATGGAGTGAAGTCAACACAGTGGAAAGAATTTATGATATGTCATGCCAACCTGCTTAACCAAAGAGAGCAAACCGCCATTCAAACGTACTCATGTCGCCACAAAAAGCCTGTCGGGGACGACAGAGTTCAGGAGGAGGGACGTGTGGAAGAGGAATCAAGCAAGAAAAGAAGAAGAAGAAAATCAAAGACCAAAACTGCTCAGTAAAGAATAAAGATAATAAAGCAAAAGAACCACCCTCTACCCAAAGCCCCGCAGGGGCACACATCAGGCAACAATGCTAAACACCCAAGTCCTGAGGATTGGAATTAAAGAACAATCAGAACCAGGACATTTCATGGGAAGGACGGACAAGGGCCAGGAAGTATCCATGCAGAAGTGCAAGAAGATATTTGGCAGGTAATAATCCTTCTGCCGATAGCGTGCATTGGCAACAAAGTAAACAGGCTCAGAGCAATACAACAGGTCAGATATGTGAAGACAAAGACAAATCAGAAGACCAAAAGCTAGAAAGAGGCAGAGGCTGAAAAGTTGAAGAGAGTGACTAAGAACATCACATTCTTAGTCACTCGTGGCGTGTGTGGCAGCCCGATTGAATGCAGCAACCCAGATTTGTGATGTACGGGATATGAAGGGGCAAACAGAAGCAAAGGACATACATCAGATAAAATAACAAATTCTCTAACAATCCTTGTTGCCGCTTTGACCACTAGGTGCGTATATTCAAAAAGCTTAGACAAGCAACAAACGAGAAGCAAAAGCCTGTCAAGGGATGACAGAGACAAAGAGGGGGAGAGTGTTGCAGACCAAAGAGGCACGAGAATGGAGAGCCCCAAAATTTTCAAATTAATGGGCATATTTTTCTTCTTCAAAGTCTTAGGAAATTCCCTCAAGCCATGTAAATGCACTAGAGGAGTCCTCTAGATGCATAATCCCCACTCATTGTAGTATATTCCTTGTAAATTAGTAGGATATTCACTTTTTAGTAATAAAGTGCCGGTCTCTTGTGTCAAAGGAACAAATTTAGGGCACATGTATATAAGTCACTTTGTGACTCTTTGTAGAGACTTTTGCCATTGTGAAGAAGGAGAACTCTTAATTTTCGAAATTGCTTCTTTCTTGCAGATTTTTATCTTCTTTTTTATCTTCTATGTGTGTGTAATGCTTGGAATGTGTGTGTGGGACTGTTGTCTACCCCTCCAAATTGTTTTTGAGCTATTGTAATGTGTGTGTGAGCTGGTAGGAGTTGTGGAGTGAGTGTGGGTATTTCCCACCATTCACTATTTTGGTCATAACTTGAAGCACAATTGTCAAAATCGAGTGAAACCACCTCCAATAGAAGCGTCTCGTCGAGAGCTTCCAAATGAATCTGCTATTGGCCATGTTCGGAATTCAGAGCTGAGAGAAATCCTCGATTTAGTGAAAACTATTGTAAATGGTATCGCGACAGACACTTTCAGTATTTCAGAGAGTTAGAGAGGTGGATTAGTCTTTTCTCATGCATATAAGCTGAACCACTTCATTTTCCATCATGTGTGCACATGTCCTCATACACTTGGTTAGGTCGTTTGATCGGATTGACAAATAAGCGTGTGTCAATTTCCCACTATACGCACTTGTGTGGCAAATGAGGTTTAGTCTCTTTGGCACAAGTCCTTAAGTCTTCTTGACTTAGGTACACAAAAGTCACTTCACAAAAAAGTCTATTGCACATTACTCACTCACTGAATCATCAAATGTGTAAAGGTTGCGCACCTCCTCCAAGTTAAAACATCTCAAAAGGTTCACTAGATTATGAGAAATGATCCAAACAACCTACATATGTCTGAAACCACCTTCTTCTAGAGTCGACTTTGACACCTGCAACTTCTAACACATGGTTCTCCCAAATTAGAACCCGTTTAAGAAAATTCTTTTAGCCATAGATAGCTTACCTTCCAACTTAGATTTTGAGCCCTCATTTGTGCAAAAGTTTACACTGTGCAGTGAGAAGTGATCAATTCTTTGACCATCAAGATTGCACCTGTTGTTGATATATTTAGATAGTGATGTGTGTGAACACACTAGGACCGTAGAGGCACTTTTTTCACTCTTTAAGAGGTTTTTTCCCCCGGCTTGTATATACGCCTATTGCGCTAATGGGCTAGTTATCTTTGTACATTCTCTAGTAATACATTCAGTATTGTGTGTTGTGCTCCAAGCTTCTTCTTCTTCCTTGTGTTGTTCACGTGCTTCCGCAGACATCTAACTCCAACAATTGGTATCAGAGCAGGTTGTCGCTTCATCTAGGACACCGTCAACACTCCCCCATTTGCAGTCTCAGAATCATACGATATTTGGCGATGTGAGCTCGTTTCGGCCTCCGAACGCACTATCGCAGCACTTGTGCAGGCTATTTAGTCTTTTTGTGCCAAAGGTATATACCAGTTTTTGTTCGCCAGTATAAGAATCTCGAAGTCTATTACAGGTCTAGCAGAATTCGTCTAGGGATTTCTATTCAACTTTTTGAGATACAGTCAATTTTCTGCATCAAGGTATTTTAGTCACCGGCCATGGCTGAAAGTAGTGATGTATTCCATATGTTGGGTATTGAGGATAAGTTGGATGGTACCAACTATTCGTTATGGGCTTATATGATGCGACATGTGTTGGTTGCAAAACGACTGTGGAACATTGTGCAGGGTATCGAAAAACGTCCTATCACACCTGCAACTATTACAACTACAGGTACTGAAGCTGATGCAGAAGGTGTCGAAGATGATGATATTCTCCATATTCCTATTCGTTCTACGGTTTCTGTTGCACCTACTGTAGAGCAGATTTGTTGGGATGGCAGAGATGCCCAGACACATGCATTGATAGCTTTGTCTATCAAACGTGTTATTATTCCTCACATTCACTCTTGCAAAACAACTAAGGATGCTTGGGATACACTTACCACATTGTACAAGCTAGGAATGAGGCTCGTGTTGCTTACCTCCAAAAACAGTTGGAAAGTGAGCACATGAATGAAGGTGATTCTATGGATAGTTTCCTAACAAAGATCAAAGACTTGAAGGAACAGTTGATTTCTGCTGATGAGGTTACACCAGATAGCTCACTTGTGCAGGCCGTTCTGAATGGTCTTCTTGATTCATATGAGAGTTTTGCTTCTACTCTTCGGTTGATGATGAAAGGCAATCCAAATGCCTTGTCATTTGAGCAGTTAGTCTCTGTTTTGTTGCAGGAAGATCAGTCCAGGCAGAATAGGTCCATTATGCGTGTTGCAGATCAAGCTTTCCTAGCTAGTCAAAAGGGCAAAGGAAAATGGAGCTCTTCTACTAGTATGTAGAAATCTGCAAATGCTGCATATTTGAAGAACCAAGATAAAGATGAGAAAAAATCAGAAAAGCAGAAATTGTTTTGCAAGTGCTATAAAGGGAATGATCATAGCATAAAGAACTATCCAAAATTGGCTGCTAAAGAGGCAAAGAAGAAAGAGGCTGGAATGGTTGTTGAAGAAGCCTCTACACCAAAAACAGAGTATGCTAATCTTGTGCAGGAAGAAGAATGGGCATCTACTACTGTCTGCAGTTTTGACCCATCTTCTCATGAGTAGTGCATGTCTGCAGTAGACTCAGATGTTTGGTATTTTGACAATGGGGCAACCAAACATATTATCTCGCAACACATTTTCTTCTCTTCACTCAAGATTGCCCCTACAGGGAATACTATTACATGCGCCAACAACTCCTCTTATCCTATTATGGGAGTTGGTAAGATCATTTTGACTACTGCTGATGGTAGTTCTTTCACTTTGTTAGATGCTTTATTTGTGCTAGGGATCAAGAAGAACATGTTATCAGTTTCTGCATTAGCCAAGATTGGCTTGGTTGTGAAATTTGTTGATGACAGGTGTACAATTCATGATCTGTCAAATGGTGATGTGATTATTGCTTCTGGCATTTTATGTCGTGGGCTGTATAAGCTCATAGATCTGTAAATGATTTGGCATGTGCAGTAAATGATTCTTAGGCTATGTCAGATGCAAAGCTTTGGCATGCATGCTTTGGTCATCTGAATTTTGCTAGTTTGCTATGCCTGCAGAAATCTGAAATGGTGTCCTCTTTGCCCAAACTTGAGGCACCTGGAAAACATGTTTGTGAAGGCTGTATTTTGGGCAAAATGCAGCGTTCGTCCTTTCCAAAATATGGTTCAGTTCCGGCTACTTAGAAATTGCAGCTTCTACATAGTGATGTTTGTGGTCCTATGTAGACACCTTCTTTTGGGAATTATCTTTACTTTGTGAATTTCATCGATGATTTTTTCAGGCATGCATGGGTATATCCATTGAAGGCAAAGTCTGAAGTGTTCATGTGTCCATTCTGATTAGGGGGGGGATATATGTCTTCTGATTTTAATGCATTTCTGGCTGAACGGGGGATAAAACACCAGTTTACAGTGTCGTATACACCTCAACAAAATGGAGTTGTTGAACGAAAGAACAGGTCACTCATGGAGACGGCGAGGTGTATGGTCAAGAGTCAGGCTCTACCACATAGTTTCTGGCTTGAGGCTGTCATGTGTGCAACATATGTACTTAACAATTGTCCTACTAAAGCGCTAAAGTCTATCACTCCATATGAGGCTTGACATGATTGCAACCCATCTGCTGCTCATCTGCATGTTTTTTGTTGTTTGCCATATCCATTAGTGCCCGAAAAACATCGCAGAAAATTGGATGATAAAGCAGTAAAATGTATTTTTGTTGGGTAAGTTTTGAAAGTAAAGGCTATTGTCTGTTTCATCCACAGACTAAACACATTCTGGTTAGCCGTGATGTTGTTTTTGCCGAAGATCCTATTCAGCCATTGCTTTCATGTACTCAGGAAACATATGTTAGCTCTAAAGACATGTATGATACCTTGCTGGCTCTTTTTGTAGGTGGACAATCTAGTGCTGGTCCTAATGAGACAACTTCTCAGCCTTTGATGATGCATATCATTCCATTTCTAATGCAGATTTATATGATGCACTTATTGATGAGAGAGCTGATATTGAGCAGGCAAGAACTATGCCAAAATGGCTGGGGAAAACCTTGCGTGATAGCAAAGTAGATGCACCTCTTTCATATCCTACTCGTTCAGGCTCTCATAGTGCCTCTTTTGCATCAAATTGCTATGCTATGGTTGCATCTAGTCTGTATGATGAGAATGAGCCTGTTTCATTTGATGAAGCACAAAATTCAAAAAATTGGATGGCTTCTATGCAATCTGAATATGATGCTATAATGAAGAATGGTACTTGCTCTTTATGTGACTTGCCTCCTGGCAAGAAGGCCATTGGCACTAAGTGAGTATACAAGCTTAAGCGTAAACCGGATGGTACACTTGATAGGTATAAGGCTAGGCTTGTTGCAAAGGGTTATGCATAGGAAAGAGGCATTGATTTTGATGAGACCTTTGCACCTACATGCCGTATGACTACTGTTCGGAGCATCTGTGCACTTGCAGCTCATCATGGTTGGAATGTACATCAGTTGGACATTAAAACAGCATTTCTGAATGGTGACTTGCATGAAGAAGTGTATGTTTTTCAGCCCCGTGACTTTGTGCAAAAAGGGCATGAAAACTAGTTGTGCAGGTTAACCTTATATGTTAAGCGTGCTAATGATGTGCTTCTGATCATTGTTGTCTATGTTGACGACATGCTGCTCAATGGTCCTATTGAGAAGCATATTGCTGATTTTAAGGCTGATTTGCATGCCTCATTTGAGATGTCTGATTTGGGGCATTTGCATCACTATTTGGGCATTCAGTTTATGCAAGTTGATGGTGGAATGGCTTTGTGTCAAACAAAATATATTGACACAATATTGCAGCATTTTGGCCTTGAAGACTGTAAGCCTATTGCCACTCCTATGGAGACAGGTTTAGGATCGATTCTTCATGATGTTGGAGATGCATTTGATGTTGTTCTCTATCAACAGACTATTGGATGCTTGATTTACTTATGCATTACTCGCCTAGATATTCAGTTTGTTGTCTCACAGATGAGCACGTTTATGCATTGCCCAGGAGACAAGCATTGGCAGGAAGTTAAGCACATCTTTCGCTATTTGAGTGGTACTCGGCTACTTGGGTTGTTTTATCCCAAGGGGGGATCACTACCACCAGATTTGCATGCTTTTCCGGACTCTGATTGGGCTGGTTGCTATGACACTCGTGTGTCCACTAGTGGCTTTTGCTTCATGCTTGGTAGCTCATGTAGATCTTGGTTGAGCAAGAAGCAACCTACTGTGGCCACTTCTAGTTGTGAGGCTGAGTATAGGGTAGCTCTCACAGTGACTATTGAGTGTGTGTGGCTCAGACGCCTCATGGCTGATTTGGGTGTTGGTCAGACTTCTGCCACCACCATCTTCACTGACAGTCAGAGCGCATTGGCAGTTGCAAGGAACCATGTGTTCCATGCTCGCACTAAGCACATTGAGGTGCATTATCACTATGTTAGGGAGAGGTTCTCTGTTGGGGAGATCAGCTTGGCATATGTGCCCACACAGGAGAACATTGCAGACCTTTTTATGAAGGTTGTGCCTAGGGAGAAGTTTGAAGCTTTTCGTAAAGCTTTGGGCTTACTTCCTTTTGTGGAGTGATTTCCACATAGCTTGGCACTTCCTTATACATGAGTTCTAGCTCCTTGTTCATTGCATCACTCCCAAGGGGGATTTGTTGATATATTTAGGCAGTGGTGTGTGTGAACACACTAGGACTGTCGGGGCACTTTTTTCCCTCTCTAAGAGGTTTTTTCCCCCGGCTTGTATATATGCCTACTACCCTAATGGGCTACTTATCTTTATACATTCTCTAGTAATACATTCAGTATTGTGTGTTGTGCTCCAAGCTTCTTCTTCTTCCTTGTGTTGTTCGTGTGCTTCCGCAGACGTGTAACTCCAACACTTGCTTTAGAAGACACTCATCACTTCTTCACATATAAATGTTCCTACACATAATTCTCTCAGCTTGTTTGCAATTAGGCTCTCAAATCTTAACCATAGATGCATTTACTATGGAATTAGATATCTACAAAAGGATTTCTAATATAATCGAACACAAAAGGAGAAATGGAGAAAAGACCAACGTCCAATTTCCTGAGAAATGTGATGGATGATACACACAATACTCATGATCTATTCCTTTCTATCTCAACTATACTTCATCTCTCTCTTATAATATGAACATATACACGTATATACTATAATTCATCTCTCTCTTATAATATGAACATATACACGTATATATATGTTGCTCTAGCACAATGGTGAGAACCACGTTAAGAAGCTCCACCTCCTTAATGTCAATCCACGGAAGAGATAGGAGTGATATGAAGATCGTGAATGTGAGATGAAGTGAGAGTGAAGGTGAGAAGCATAGAGATGCACACACACATACACACACACTACGAAGAGACAAGCAAGACACAATGGAAGGTGAGAAATCAACTCTATTGCTCAAGAACACTCTTACAAGCTCAAAATAGCTCTAAGCTCACACTAACCAATACTAAGTAACCCCAAAAATGAGCTCTCTAGATCTTTTTATAGTTTCTAGACTAATCACATCTAGTGACCGGCATAGTTGAAAAATAGGTCCTATGCGTTGTTTGAGAGGGTAAACGGTGTCTAAAAATAACCAAAATTGGTATGCTCATTCTACCTAAGCTCCTCAAGCTCGAGGAATCCTCGGCTTGCACAAAATGGAGCTATGGATTACAAAAAGGGTTTTTCTATGTTACATATGTTACAATAGTGATGAAAATCACTGTTGGAGGTTTTTGAAGAATATTTATAAAACATAATCTTTGAAAACTTGATTCGATTGGCTCCCTGCTCTATCTTTACATGCTTCTATGTCTTCTATGCCTCTGGCTACTGCTACTGCCAACACCCCCCTCCCTCTCCCTTCTGCCGTCCTCGACAGAACCTTGTTGTGCGGTCTGTCGGATGTAGTTCTGTAGGAGGTCTTGAGCGAGGGTGTGTTCTGATATCCGAATGCCTTGGGCCAAATCTACCTCAAGTTTCTCCCAATCAATTGGTTGCGGTTCATCAGGTGGTGGGAGTCGATAATGTGTGAAATAAACCATCTGTTCAGAGGCGAATAACTGAAGCAAGTGGGTGGGCCTACTGATGAACACTTCTGAATGGTATTCCCAGAAACTGGTTGTGAACATTTCTTCGAAGGTTTGCTTGTAGCACGCCGGTAGGTATTTAATTCTACAATGCCAGGCATAACACACCCGTAGCAATGGCGTTGTAATCATATCGTATGCAAGATCTAGATTGCCATGCTGGAAGCCCGAGGTGTTTACATGAGGTGCCTTGACGCGTCTGAAGACTTTAAAAACCATTTGCATCATGTCAAATATCTTGACAGTCATGTGCGCTGCTATATCGTCCATGTGTTTCAAGCGAGGGATCATGTGACAAATCGTGGCCATCATGTATCCAATTATGGGTGGTCCTGTAGGTGGCCTGAAGTATGGGTAGTTTAGCCAATCCTGGCATTGCTTGTTGTTTTGTATCTTAATCGCAAATGCCTTCCAGGAACGGCGATGTGGCAATGGTCCCCAACATGGGTTGTATTTTAAATGTAGTGGTGCCTTAACCCAAGTACTCATCATCTCAGGATATTCTTGTAAAAGATCTTTACGCCAATCTAGTTGATAGATCTCGCCTTGTTGCGCATCCAGTGGCAAATCCTCAAATTCAAACTGAGTAGCGTGATATGGTTTCTTGCCTGTTTCTTTCTCTATGGCCAACTGATATTCGGCCATTAACATGAAATACGGTTTGTACTGTAACTCATGCCCTGATATGTATCTGCACGGGGCCAAATGAGCAAAGTAGGGCGACTGTAGAATTCTTTCCTCAATCATTGCCATTGCGTGCAACTGCGCCTCTACTCGTGTTGAGTGGGTTGTTCCAAGCTCTTCAATTGTCTTCATCCATGCGGGAGTAGGAAGTTCGTAAGTCGTCTCGCCTTCGACCGTGACTCGTCCGCCTGGGATGGGTTGTGGCTTATAGGCTTCTTCAAAGGTTTCCTCCACCGGAATAGTTACATTTTCTTCATCAGCTGGGAGCTCTGATGGGGTTGGTGGTGCTTCATATATAGCTATCCTTGATTCAAGAGTAGATACCTGGGCCCGTAATGTGTTGAGTTCCTCTAGGATGTCAGGAGATGGGTCCGCAGGAGCTGGGAGTCCTTGTGTTGTAGGTGCTCTGAGTTGGAGTAGCTTATGATCATCTTTTAGCTTCTAATATTCTTCGTTCATTCGATCGTATTCATCGAGCAATCTAATGTGATCATCGAGCAACATTTTCATTGATTCAGAGGGCACTGCTTTGAATCGGCTAGGACTTAATGGTTGGTCTGGATGATCGAGAGCAGCTTCTAAATTTTCTCTGTTCTGCTCTTGTAGCCGCTGGTTCTCTTCCTTTGCTGCTGCTAGATGTCTTCGGAGTAAGCCTATGTTCCGTGTAAGCGTCGCATTGCAAACTGTCTGGGCCCTTAACAGATTGTCAAGATCAGTAGTGACCTCTTTGGCTTTCTCTTCACTTTCTACTTCCAGTTTGTGGTATGCCTCATGGAGTTCTTGGTATCTGGTGTTTAGGGAGGCATTCCCAATCGACAATGAATTAAGCTGCGACTGTAAGTCTTTGGTGGTCCTCTGCAGCTGCTGATAATTATTTCCAAGAGATGTGAACTCATCTCTTACTTGCGTCATACACGTGAACATCTGTCGAAATGCGGTGTCTATGGTGGGTGATAATATTAATGGTGTGCTAAGTGAAGATGCAGTGGGTGGAGATGCAAAGGGAACGGGGAATGGGGGTCGGAAAGTGGATGTTGTGGTGATTGTGGAAAATTGTGGTGTGCTTAAATATTGTGGTGCCACAAATGAAGTGAGTGGTGCAGTGGGGGGTGATATATCCATATCGTTGGATGTGGTGTCGAGTGCGGTGACTGTGAATAGTGGTGTGATCGTGGGTAAGTGTGTGGGTGTAAATACAGGATTTACAAAGGTTGAGGAGTAATTTACAGAGGGGTTGTCTTGGACAGCTTGGGGAGTTACGGTGGGTCGGGGAGGTGAGACTGGGGAGAAGGTTAATGGAGGTGGGAATGGGAAAAGGGATCTTGGAGGTGTGGAGAAGGATGGAAAAGATGGATGGAGAAATGGGTTGGACAGAAAGGTGGATGTGTTAGAGGGTAGACTGGGTTGAGTGGGTGCGGGAATTGTGGGCTGAATGGGAGTAAGGATGACTTCTGCTACTCCGCCGGAGAAGGAGGATGTTGTTTTGGGAGAAGGAGGGTGTATGGGGGAGACTGGATGGATGGGAGGTGATGGAGGAGCGATTGGGGTGGTCGGTACTTCGACGACTATGGTGGTATGTATATCGGTAGTACGGGGTGGGGAGTTGACGATAATGATGTCCTCTGCCAATGAGCTTTCAGGGACGAGACGTGCTTCCCTAGCTTGTTCTGAAGATTGTATGCCGGTGGGTACCCAAATATATTCACCAAGTTTGGTTAGTAGACGGATTCTACGCGAGTCATACTGCGGTAGCAGTTTTCTCTGCAAATATCTTAAGGCTTCAGTGGGTCCAACTGATTTGACAAGCTCTCTGAAACCTCTGATATATACTTCTTTGAACCCCCCCGAGACAAGCTCCTGTTCTATGAGTGTTTGGCTCTCTTCGTCAGTCAACTTCTTACGCGCCCAAACCTTTTCCATAGTACGGTATAACTTTTTGATGGCCAATGTATAAGCTGCTGCTTCGAAGGTTTCTTCTTCCTGTGTGCTCGTGTCACCTTGGGTATTGGTTTGTTGTCCTTGTTCGCCTGTTTGCACATGTTCTTGGGATTCATGAGTTCCCTGGCTGGCTTCGTCATCACCTTCATCTTCGTCGGTTTCCATTCTTTCTGCCTCGGAACTAGACACTACTTGTCCTTGTAGTTGATCTCGCGGTGTGGTAGGGTAGCTGGGCCTTTTCATATTCCTGAGAGAAGATCTGGCCTTCTGAAAACTGAAATTCATTTGAAAATACATCCTGCATCTCAAAATCAAATGTGGTGTCTACTTCTTCTGCTTCTAAATGGGGTATCAGAAAAGAGAAAGCTTCCGCACCAATAGTGGTGGGAACTTCTACTCTAGTGGTGGTAGGTCCTGGGACAGTGGCTGCTTGAGTAGTGACTGTGCTGGTAGTGCCCTCTGTTGTAATTGGTCTTGATAACCTTATGCGAATGGGTTGTACAGGGGGTTCAGTAGGAGACTGTTCAGGAGAGGGTTGTGGTGAGGGTGATTCTGGCACCTAAAGACAGGGGATAGTTCCTCTCGTTCGCTTTCTTGCTCTTCCTTTGCTAGGCTTCCTAGCTTTCTTCGTTGTTCCTTTAAATGCTTTCAGCTCCTCACTTGTCAATGCACGTTCGATCGGCAAGTCATATGCTAAGCACATATATACAATTCTAGTCAGTGCGCAACATCCATTGATGACTTTCTTTCTTTCCCATCTATGTTGTGCTAAATACATTTGATCAATGATCCAGCTAGCTAGATCAACTGTATGGGGTCCAATACAAGATAAATACAAACCAAACCATATTCATTTGTGAGGCATTGTGAATCTGTCTTGAGCGGGGAAAGCAAAATGCTGCATACATATCCTCAACGGTTTTGAAAGCTCAGGTGTGATCGCCGAAATCTCCTCCCACTTTGTAACATCCCCACGTTTCATAAGGCCTGGAACTAACCTTTCTCGCTCTGTGGGCGTGTGGGTTCCATGAATCTTGATGGCAGCTCGAATCAGATCTTTAGAAAGATAAAATCTTTTATATGGTGGATCGTTCACTAAAGATGGAAAAATAAAAGTTCCGGGCAAGTCCTTATTCTTCGAAGCTATCAAAGTGGTGATTAAGTAATAGCATCTGTAGAAGTCAGGTTTAGGTAAAGGGTCAATGAAATACTCTGTGAAGCCGGCTCTTGCCCAAACATGTGTTAAGTCTTGTGTGTTCTGTAGCCCTTCGAAATCTCTTGAGAGAAACTGATATTTGCCCCAGGTAGGGTCATCAAAAGTCAAATTAGCCTCAAATATAAACTCAACATCTACCAAGGGTCCTGCTAGCCCTTGAAACCAGTGAGAATTGTGGTGAATCTTCTCAGTATACCCTCTAGGAGGATCTTCAATAGGCATCGGTCCTGGGAAACCTTGAAATTCTGGCGGTGGAGCCATCGGATGGGGCTCAACAAGTAAATCACTAATAGTAGCCCTGGGTATACTGGTTCTAGCTTCAGATGGTCCTTCTTCGGTTTGTATGATGATTGACGTGCTAATGGAAAAGATCTGCTACAAAATATTAGCACATTAGTATGGAAATTAATTATGATCCCATTAAGGTGAGACCACAATCCCTTTCCATAACCGATATGTAACCCTTGTAGCCAAGTGTTGTGATGTGATGGATGCAATGCTTCTTGCAGAACTAGTGCAGGTCTCTAGACACCTATATGTTTTGAGATATTGCATGCAGTTCTTTGATGAGATGTTATTACAGGTGATGTTGGGTTATAGTGTGTGGATTTATACAAGGTTCAATCATGAGTGAGTTATTACAAGGTTGTAGATTAGTCGGGGTGGTAGTTATGTTAGACAAAGGGTTAGGAGAAGACTTCTGGATACGTTTCGGTATCCACTTCCTAAGAGTTTGTGATCGGGTGAGAGGTCGCTGCGGAGGGACAAAAGATGAGATCGGATTTGGTGGGGTTGAAGGGTGAAGAGATTTCTGAGGGTTATATATTACATGGCTTGAGGGTCGAGCTATAATACACTGTTTGGGTACCCAAATCTGCGTGGGTGTGGGTCGATTCTTTAGGTACTTCTTGGCGATCCAAATTTGTCGAATGTTTGTATTCGTAGAAGAATGTTCAGAAGACTTTGGATACTGTCTCTACTTCTGCTGAAACTTCTTCTTGTCATTGTCTACATTGTTGAAACTTGTCGGTGTTTTTTGTCCTTTTGGCACCCATATCTGTCTCGTGCCGCTTGCTTTGTGATACTGACACTACTGCTTTCTTCCTTGTGTCGTCTGATGTTGTCGTCGGTCTGGGTTCCTTTGTCGTGGTTGAATCTTTTGTGGTTGAGGTTGAGAGGTCGAATGGACACTCTGCTTTGGAAAAGAAGGGAGGTCCAACACTTGCAAAACCTGCCCATTAGGAGGTGCTCCATTTTGTATCTTTAATCTAGGCCAGTCCGTAGTAAGTGTGGAAGGATGGGCACCGCAGGGTGTTTTGCCCATGTGTCCGCTGATGTAACCCACCTGGACTGCAATTGTCCCCATTTGTCTGCTGATTGTGCCCATTTGGCCGTTGATGGTGTCCATTTGATCAAGCGGTTGGGTGGTTGACCCTTCTAATTTGCAAGAAACCCAAGGGAAAATCTCCTGACGTCCTTTAGATTGAAAATTATCCATCGCCAAGCCCGCATGGGTTGGTGTAGACGTATCGTGACTGATCTGACCAAAGATCTTCCGGTCTTCCATCGCATGCATTTCATAGGGTCTAGGGCTACAAACCTCAGTCAGGATGCCATTAGGGAAGTCAAGCGGTATCACTCGCTTCTGATCTAGGGTTTCAATCTGCAAGGAGCCTTGTCTAAGATTTAGGTCCACTGAGTGATCGTATAGCCAATCTTGGCCAAGGATTAGGGGTTCTATCAGGTCGTTGTCATGGCACACTAGTAGTTTCACTGTCAAGGTCACTTCGTTTATGAGGATAGGAAGGTCCACCTCACCCATGCAAGGGGTTTCCATGCCTCCTAGCCCTATGAGGTGTGCCTCAATTGGCCGCATTTCCATTCCTGAATCCTTATAGTAGGACCATCTAATCGCACTAGTTGCAGCACCTGAATCAATTAAAGCCTTAAGCTCTTGGCAAGGGTTGTCGTGCTCTAGCCTGACTGTAATGAATGGTCTCTGATCCACTATGCTAGGATGAGTGGTTGACTTTACTTGACACATGGCCATGGGGTATCTGGGTGATGTTTCCATGTGGTTATAATGTTCTCTCCCTAGTCCTTGTCTTCTTAGCTTCATGCGCTTAATGCGTTCTATAGCTTCTGCCTGAGCTTCAACTCGTATTCTATTTTCTTCCTCCTTACGCTTCTTTGCCAACGTGAGTCGTCTAAGCATATCCTTAGTAAGAGGTTCTTGGTATAACCTGACTCTATAGCCACTAATGTAATTAGGCATTATGTCTCCTTTTAAGGTGGCTAATTGTACTGCTCCACTTGTTGAGAGTCTGTTAATGATCATAGGTCCATAACCTCGCTTTTCTAACTTCCGTGCATGTTGTTTCAGCGTATATACGAGGACTAAATCTCCTTCTTTCAAGCCTTTATCTTTCACATGTGCATCAAAATATGCTTTCTGTCGCTTCTTTGCTACGTATATTCCTGCCGTTGCTTTCAGCCTGGTTTCTCCTAATCGTTCCAAGTCCATTATTCTTGCTGATAATTCATGGCCGGTCCACTGATGTTCTTGTGCAACCTTAAGGGTCGGTATCAAGAAGTCCAAAGGAAGCACATCATTCTGACCAAAAACCATCTGAAAGGGAGTTGCATTGAGTACGGTCTTGTAGGCCACTCGATATGCCCAAACAACATGATGTAACTGTTTGTCCCAATGTGAACGTTTGTTGTTCACAAGTTTCATCAGTACATTACAAAGGATCTTGTTCGTGCTTTCAGCTTGACCATTGGCTTGAGGATGATATGGTGCGGATTTTTTGTGAATCACCATAAAATCCTGTAACAAATATTCAGTGACTTGGTTTAGAAAGTGAGTTCCTCAATCGCTCACTAACTCTATAGGCAATCCATATCTTGTAAAGACATTTTCAAATAAGAATTTTGCAGTCGTGTGTGCATCATTCTTTTTTGTGGCTTTTGCCTCTACCCATTTGGTAAGATAATATGTCGCAAAAATAATGTATTTCGCATGTGTACCTTTTGCAGGGGGGTTAATGGGTCCTACAAAGTCTATACCCCACTTAGAAAATGCACGTCCGCCCATCATGGATTTCAATGGCATTTCATCTCTGCGAGTAGGAAATTGAGTTCTTTGGCACACATCACATCTCTTTACATAGGTATGTGCATCCATGTGAAGAGTGGGCCACCATAATCCTACAAAGAGGATGGCTTTGATTATCCTATCGGGTCCAAAGTGCCCTCCTGCAACACCTTGGTGTGCAGTCTCTAGTACGCTCAGATAATCGCTTTCATGAACACATTGTCTTAAGTATCCATCTCGTCCTCGTTTGTATAGATTATCGCCAATAAGTGAATAGTCTTGAGCTTCCTGCTCTAGACTTCGTTGTCGCGCTAAAGTCATTCCTTGAGGGAATGTTTTCGTCCTCAAGTATGTCACTAAAGGTTCACTCCAGTCTGGTGTGAGAGACACGTGATACAATGTAGCATGTTCTACTGGTTGTCTTTCACAACAAGCATGGCATTCTTTACACAATTTGTAGACATCTGCTTCCATTGTAGGCTAATATACTCCTAGTCTATGCAGAGTCTGCAATGTACGATGTTTTGAGTGATGTTGCATCAATGCACCTACATGTGCTAATTGCAACCAATTCGCATGTTCTGATTCATCTACGCAACAAGCAAGAATCTTTTGATTGTCTTGTTTATATATACTTCCTGCTATGATTTGATATCTTTGAGATTTGGTAATCTCTCCTTCTTTGATCCTTATCCTAGGATTCTTGGGTCCGTATGTGAGAATTGGAACTATAGGCTTAGCCCATTCTGGTGCTATCTCAAGGTTAAACAAGTATGCATCGGGTAATTCATCCACTATTCCTTGAGGAGCTTCTCTAGTGGTTAATCTTGAAAGGTGGTCAGCTCTAAGATGTGTCTTTCCTTTCCTGACTACTACTTCAAAATCGTACTCCATGAGTAATAGAAACCAACGTATTAATCGTCCTGTGTTACATGGCTTGTTGACTAAGTACAATAGGGCTTGATGATCTGTAAAGAACTTGAACTTGTTGGCCAACAAGTAATGCCTGAATTTCTTTACTGCGTAGATCATCCCTAATCCTTCTCGTTCCGTCGTGGTGTAATTTCTTTCTGCTGCGTTCAATTGTCTGCTCGCGTAAGCTATGGGGAGGTCTATATTACCTTCATTCGTGGGTTGTGCTAACACACATCCTATGGCGTAATTGGATGCATCCACATGTACATGGAATGGCTTACTCCAATCTGGGGTTGTCAATATAGGTGCTGAGCACAAACGTCGTTTGAGTTCGTTGAATGAATTCTCACAGTCATCAGTCCATTCAAAATGGGTCAAAAGAGAGTACAAAGGCTTGGCTATGATTGCATACATGTGTATAAATCGTCTATAATAACCACAATGGCCCATAAATGCCTGTACTTCTTTCACGTTAGCTGGTCTAGGTAGATCGGCAATTACTTTCACATTTTCTTCGTCCGTAGAGATTCCGTTCTTTGACACAATGTATCCTAAAATTTTACCTTGTCTGACCATGAAAACACACTTTTCTGGGTTCAAACAAACCTGATATTCTTGAAATTTGTCAAATATTTGTCTTAACTCTGGGATATGTGTCTGTCTTACATTTGAATGTGCACATAAGTCATCGACATAAACTTCCAAATTCTTGCGTAAGAATTCCTTAAAAACATGACACATGAGTCACTCGAAAGTAGCGGGTGCATTTGTTAAGCCAAATGGCATCACACGAAATGCAAATATGCCCCATTCTGTGGCAAAAGCCGTCTTGTGTTGGTCTTCTGGAGCAATGGCTACTTGATTATAGCCTGAGAATCCATCAAGGAAGCTGTAAACTTCCTTGCCCGCAACTCTTTCCAATAAGTGTTCTGTGATAGGAAGAGGATAACTGTCTCTAATTGTGGCGGCATTAACTTTTTTAAGGTTAATACACACACACAATTTTCCATTTTTCTTGGGCACAACCACAATGGGGGATACCCATTCAGTATGCTCAATTTCATAAATGAATCCTGCTTCTATCAAGCGATCTATTTCTTCTTTAATCTTCGCAGCGTAGTTATCATTGTAAGTGTATGGTTTTGCATCTGGAGTCATAGGGATTCTATGAGAACATATGTCTGGGTCTACTCCTTTCAAATATTTGTAGCTCCAAGCGAACACATCTCTATATTCGCGCAATAGGGCAACTAATTCTTCTTCTTCTTCATTCGTCAAATCATGCCCTATGTATGTACATTTTTCTTCTTCTCCTTCTATTGCAACTATTATTTTCTTGGTTTTCTCTCGATTATCATATGCTTTTCTAATGTCAGCTTTTCTGTTAGGCATTCATACCATGATTCGTCTGTCTTCTATTTCATATTTCTTGAAGTTCTCGGGTACTTCAAATAAGGATTCTTCTGTTTCTGACATGGTTTCTTTCTTCTTTCTTTTCTTACCTTCACTCTTGCTAGTCACTTGTGTGGCTATTCTCACATCATTCATAATTTCTTTGTGTGTCTGAGGATGAGTTTCTACTTCGTAAAAATATTCTTCCTCTGATGCAAATGGAGGGTCCATAATAATTGACTCTAAATCGAAGTCACTCGCATCCTCAAATGCATCAGTGCTAGGTTCACATTCTTCTAAAATTGAATCACACATGATTGGCTCTATCATGAAAACTGAGATATCATAGCCATCTTTGTCACAGTGGGGTGTCCATTGTTCTTCATTGATGGCTACGTCCATGGTTGCTAGGATTTCTGCCCAACCATGAGGTTCAAATTCTTCATCTGGAAACACTATAGGTGTGTACGCTGGGTCTTGAAGGGTTCTTGGGTGTTGTTCTGCACCTAAGGTCCTTGCTTCTAACCGTTCTTCCTCTTGTTTGGCTACCTTACACATCCATAAATGAGTGTCCTCGTGTAACCATGAGGGGTCTGACTCTAAAGAATGTACCGATTCTGTTTCTACCTGTGTCTTATGGATGGTGTTCCATTGTATTGGGGGTACATCTCGATGTGAATAGTCTTTAAGATTGACTTTAGTAGTCACTCCTAAATGTTGCAAGTACAAAGAATTAGTTCCCCAATCTTGTACAATTTGCAACTGACGCATGAATGGTCATCCCAATATCATCTCATAAGCGTGATTATTACTAAAATCACAAATGGCAAAGGTATGCTCAAACTCCACACCACAAGTGGTGAGAGATATGCCTTCTAGTAAGCCTAATGGTTTTTCTATGTGTCCATCAGCCATTTGTAGCTTCATCCTGGTAGATCGTAGTGCTGGTTTACCCCAACGTTTCCATAAAGCGGTGGTAGCAATGGCTACTCCGGCTCTGGAATCTAAGATGGCTTTCGTGGTGTAGCCCTGATGGGTTATTGGAAGATAAGTGTTACCTTCCTCTCCTTCACTTACATCTCCTATCTTTTCTACGGGTATCTGTGGTACCTTCTTGTGTGATCCTATCTGAGAGGAAGTTGTAGCAAGCTCAGGGAATTGATTTGCTACATGTTTCCATAGTTCTGGTTTCACCTTTAACAACTCCTCTAGAGTGAGATTACACTGTACTTTAGTATTCTTGATCACTTCTGTGTTTCTAGGGATTACTGATTCTTCATTCCTCACTATTATCGTGGGTGCTCTCATACTAATAGACTTTGCTTCCCAAGGTCCTGTGAACTGAGGTAATTCTTGCAAAGAATTGGATTCAAAATCTGTGTGTTCACTCAGTTGTTCTTCCTCTACATCATCATAAATAGAGAGGATGTCTTGGGGAAATTGTTCCTGCAAGTCGTCTATTTCTTGAATAGGAGGATGGGTTCCTTGTTCTTTCCTCCACTTCTCTTCTTGGATTTCTCTCAGAAACTCATGTGAATACCTATGTATGGAAGACAGGTTGTCTTGATTTTCTGTATTGGGTACTTGAGACAGGGGTGATGTATTCCTTTCCTGTGTCTCTAGGACAATAGGGTTCCTATGTTGATTCTTTTTCTCTTTGCTATCAATCAAGTATTCTAGCCTCTCCATCAATCCTTGAAAGTGTAATTCTGGTTTTGCCATGTTATTCCAATTAAGATATCTGGAGGCTTCGAACAAAGCTTGTGCTAATTCTACCATCTTCATGCAAAGTTTAGTCCTCTCAATTTCTAGATCTGCTCGAGGGTAGTTCTTACTCATTTCAGCTACTTGAGGTCCTTCTTTTATTCTAGACTGATATGCACGAAACATCATGTCTAGGTTTTCTGGTATGGGTTCTGCTAAAACTGATCCTGATTTTTGAGCTAGGTTCTCTTGATTCAATTCATGTGACATCAATTCTAGAATTTTGGCTATAGATTCCTTGAGACTTCCTTCCAACTCAGTAATCCTTTCACTCCATTTTCTCTTAATTCTTTCTCTAGAATCTTTCCAAGATTTTGTCTTTTTACTGCTAGATTCTGCAACTTCACTAATTCCGGATATTTTCTCTTGATTAAGCTGTTGGTTCTGTAAGAGCGCCTGGGCTCTTGTTATAGCTTGGATAGGCATGTATGTAGGGTTGGATCCATCTGCATTGTTTACAATACCTATCACATTGATCGGTGTCACATTTGGAGCATTCACAGGGTTCTTAGGGCAATCTTTTATGATGTGCTCTTTGCCACAATCGGCACAAAAACCTTGTATGTTATAGTACTGTGACTGTCCTGCTATTGGAGGATGTGGACAATCCTTTATGAAATGATCTCCTTGGCACCTAAAGCATGGTCCTCTAGGGCCCTGTGGTCTTTGCTGTCTCAATTGGGGCCGCGGATTCGGGTTTGTGTACATCACATTAGCATAATCGGGCTCCCAACTAGGTTCCACTGGTGGACTATCATATTGATATGTCTCTACGTGTTCTGGTGACTCTGTTTAGTACGCGGGTGGACTATCTACATGAGTAGAGTCAAAACTATTTGAGTTTGGGTCACTCTCTGTGATCAAAGGTGAAGAAGGCACTAAGGCCCTACTTAGGTTCTCTTCTATAGCAGCGTATTTGACTGAGATGACATTCGCTGGTGGGGATGGCTGCTGAGCTAAAACAGGTTGAGGTCTCTGTTGAGCCTGATAAGGGTAATTTTGAGGAGTCCTATAGTAATGAGGTTGAGTATTGTATTGGCCTTGATACCTACCTGGCTGTTGGTATGCTTGCGGGTAGTTCTGTCTCACTGCCTATTTGTTGTATGGGCAGTCCTGAGCCGTATGATTGGTGTATCTTCTCTCAATTGTGCAATATTGGCCACTAGGATTGGCTTGCGGTTGTGTTGCACTGGGACACACATTTGCCATGTGATCACCACCACAGGTGTAACAGCGCTTGTTTGTTGTTACCCTAGGCATCTGTTTACTAGAAACTCCTAGTTTCTGGGCCACTTTTTCTGCTAGGTCTTCTATCGAGCTAGACAATTTTGTGGATGCTAGAGATGAACAGTCTGAGTCCTTATAGACCTTTGAGAGTTCCAACTCGTCTCCTAAGTTGTTCTCAATGTCTATACAAATCCTTACACATTGCTCTAGCGTTCTGGGTTCCTTCAAGTATACATAGGAGTGTATTTTAGAGCTCAACAGGCCGTCTAGAAACAATGACACTTGCTTGGCCTGTGAGGGTAACTCTTGCATTGGGCATCTTTCAACATATTGTCTAAACCTACGTCCTGCCAGTCTTACTGTTTCTTGAGGGGTCTGTTTGAAACTATGAATCAATGAAGACGTGTCGTGTCTGATCCCACTTTTAGAGAATTCAATGATGAATGACTCTAAAAAGTGATGGATATCTCTAAATTGCCTTTGCTGAAATGGTTGAAACCAAGTTAAAGCGGTATTCTTTAACGTTAGTCCAAATGCATTATATTGCGTGAACATGTCTTCGACTTGTTTTGCTCTTAGTACTTGCTTGAATTCTGTGACATGGTCATAGGGATCTCCTGTCCCATCAAAGTAATTTTTCATGGACTTTACTAACTGAGTGGGTCTTAATATTCTTGCATGTTCACGTGGTCTCGGTAGAGGAAAATCATCTCTACCACCTGGCATTCTTTGTCTATCCACTCTATCGGTGTCTACGGTGGTTCTATCTCTCCCTATGGGATGATTGAAGCTTACTTCAGGTCTCTCTTTGTTCTTGTCTCTTTGATTAGCATGGGCGGAGGATGTTCCTGCCCCTTGTTGGCTCGCGTTTACGTTCGCTCATGATGGAGGAAATACCAATTCACCTCTCCATGTGTAGGTATTTCTAACGTGGTCTGGTACCACAAATACTCTTTCTGAAGTTTCATCCAGGTATACAACCTTTCCAGGTGTATCCGGGTCCTTGAATTTGTAGATTATGATGGAGCCTACCTCGCTAGGTTGTTCCGTTTTGTATCTCCAAAATGCTTCGTCAGTTTCTTTATTTACAAACAACTCTATGCTTCTGTTGTCCTGAGGGATCCATTCTAGAACTAGTACTCGTGTCAGTACAGATTTCCCTCTAGGTGTTCTAGGTTCTTCTCCTACTGGTTCTTTTCCTTGGGATTTAGCTTCTGTCTCTAACTGAATTACGCCAAACTCATTCGTGTTGTTTGGTTGTGTACTTAAGATATACATCGTTCCTTCTTTATCTATGTATGCGTCTCTCTCAAATTTCACCACTGGACATTTCTATATGAGCATCCACATCATGCTCTAAAGCATCCAACTGATCATCCAAAATATGCTCCAAATGAGCATCCACATGATCAACAAAACCATGCTCCATAGAAGCATCATGAGCATCCAAAACATGCTCTACATGTGCATCCATCTGAGCATCTGAATCCTACCATAAATGTGCATCATGAATGTCAATAGACCTATGTGTAGGTAGACAAAATGAGATATGACGAGTCTCACACCGCACATAAGGCTGAACTCCCACTGAGACGAGACTATCTCTCACATGAAGTACCTGCAGTGGATACATGTGCCCAACCCTGGCACCTCTGACAAGCATAAGCTGTCCCAACTGCAACTGAAAATGATGCTCACCAAGGAATGCATAACATCTGCTCTCCTGTAACTGGCTAACTGAAATCAAGCTCATAGGGAAGGCACATAGCATACATGTCTGAGCATAAGTGATGCTCCACTAGGTAGCATAAGGCATACATCTCCTGCACCCTCAATCTCATATGTCGTACCATCAGGCACGTGCACACATCCACGACTCTCACCTAAGAATCGGCAAAACCACTCACGATGTAGAGTAATATGAAAAGTGGCTAATGCATCAAGCAACCAAGCCATATGCATGCTAACCAATGAACAAGAGGAATCCTGAGATGAACCATAGGAGAAAGTGATATCACCATCACTGGCATAATCAACTGCCGTAGAATCTCCTGAAACCACTACCTGACCTGCATCATGTGCATATCTCTGACGTCGTCGTCGCATCCGCCTAAAGCAACGTCGTCGAGTATGGCCATCATGGCCACAGTGCCAACATCAAAGTCGTCGATGTGATCTATGTCTCACATGAGTCAATGGACTCGCATACATATCATGTAGTCTCTGCCATAATGCACTACTCGTCTCCTCAAACATAATAGACTCATATATAGAATCCACAAGCTGTAATCGGATAGTGGAGCTGGCCAATGCGTCCATATCCATCCATACATGGTCGGGCATGTCACGAGGCCTCTGTGCATCTCTATGCACATACATGTGTAACCCTACACGAACCAATGTATGCCACATCTGAGCCTTCCATCTCGAAAAGTCAGTGCCATCAAATCAAGAAGACACCATGCTGGCAATCCAAGACTAGCAATGTAACAAGAGACTCGAACAATACTCTATCCTCAATAGGATCACACCTGCATATCCATATGCATAACTCACATCACATATGTCTCACTGGAGAAGAAAACCATGTGAACCACCTGTCACATAACCATGCATCTAGCATGCACATAAAAACACGAGCATAAGCCTGCTTACCAAGTCTCCAAAGTGATCAAGTAGATGTGAAAGAATCCTAGGAAAATTTCGGCAGAGTATCCCCTATAAACTGAGCAATCAAACAAGATAACCAATCTCAAAAGAACAATGAATAATCTGTCACCACCTGTCACTGATATAAACAAAAGATAATGGCAACTACATGTGCCAAAAACTAATGGTAATATACGCCAATACAATGGTGATGCACCTCCCACTCAAGAATGAATCCTGCAAGATGGTCCAACCTATCACAAATAATCTATGACCAAGTCCAAGTGAATGGAGATAAACAATGATCCAAAGCTATCGCACAAGCTTCAAGATCCACTAGAGCTCTCTTCTAGCATAAAAGCTGTCAAAATTTTGGCAGAATCTCCTTTGTAAAATGGACTCTAGAACCAAAATAACCATGTGGGAATCACCATCCACAATATCAAATCAATGAACATTTGCTAATAGAATAGCAAATCAAGGTGACAAACAAGTATGCAACTGAGGCTCCAATCTGGATCATGTACTTGCAAAGAAAACAAAGATACAAGTACCAATCAAGATCCAATGTCAACTCTCATAAAACGATGTGCAACCGATAAGTAAATCCATAACCAAGCGGCATAAGCAAGATATAGACCACAATGCCACTATACATCCATGATCAAACTCATGATGACATAAACCTCAAAAAGAGTATACCACAATGTCATCTTACATGTCAAACACGTGACAAAATCATGCTCTACTCTCATATGGAGGAGCTACCACAATGATCATATATATACAATGCCTTGAAGCTCTGAAAATAGGAGCTAGCACAATGATCATATATATACAATATCAAAAAATTCTCTCTCGAAGAAGTTCCAAAGCCAATTCAACCTCCAAGAGTAATTAGGGTTCGTTTGACAAAAATCTGCTGCTCTGTGTTTTGCTGTTTCAGTGGTGATAACCTCTGAATCTGAACTTTTAGTCTTTAGCAAACTTCAAGATCTAACTCTTGGCTACGTAACGACATAAAGAACACCTCAATCGAAGGTGCATAGCTCAAGATATGCTCAAAACAAGCACCTGCTATCAATTTCAATTTCATTTGCAACAGTACTGCTTTGTATTCTGCAATTTTGGCAACCTTAAAAAACTCAGCATCTGGATCTGAGTTCTTCTACAAAGTTGTAGTTATCTTTCCAAGCTACGAGCAGCAAGTTAAATCATTGCATTCCGATCTATAGAACTCAAGTTATGACAAAAAAACCGACCTCTTGTCCTACTCAATGTAGATTCGCCTTCTACAATTCTCTACGTTTTTCAAATTTTCGGTACTTTAGAAGTCCGAACCAGGTTCTGCGCCCTTCTGTGAAGTTGTAGCTCTCTGTGTTAGCTATGCACAGCACTATGGCTCTTTCCAAATTTTCTTCTGGCTGGCCATACTTTACCGGTACCACTTGTTGTGGTTGTGACAATTGTGGTCCTAACACTGGTTGGGGTGATGGATATGGTACTTGCTCATATGGCCTCAATGCTCTTGTTGGTGTTGGGTAGGGATTGTATCTGGGCATCTCTCTGCCTGGCTCTCTAGGTGGATATCCATATGGTCGATACTGTGGTGTGTTAGGCCGCCGGATCGGCATAATGTGATAATATATTTTCATATACCGCATGTACCGAAAGGTCGTAGCGGAGTGATGTAACCCTTTTTATTCATTAATGAAGAGACATTACGGGGTTCTCCGGTGCGAAAAAGAGACGGGATCGCCAGAGTATCTGTTTGGGCGATTTGCGGCCTTGCAGAGACGTCGTAGTTCAGAGTTTGCATATATCTGTTCTTATTGAATAGCCATAAACTAATACTACACAATATTACTCTAGTGACATGAATAGATATGTTCGATTATGTGATTGAACGACTGTGCGATAAGATAATGTGTGATGATACCGTAAATGGAAGATTATGACTGTGTAACAGAAGTAATGCTTGAGTGTATAACTACTGTTTGGGTAATTAGTTAATTGGGAAAATTGATAAAAGGCCTCTGCATTGTCAGACCCCTACCATCCCAAGAAACCGAAAAGAGATTAAAAGAAGATCTATTAAAAAAATCCCTTTTAACACTAGCGCCGTCTGTGGGAAGATGGCAATAGATTGAGAATACTCAGTAAAGTTAGAGCAGTGCGTAAAGCAAGCGGTGCAGAGGTGATATATGCTGGTTACTCGATCCGATGAGTCTTATCCGAAGTATAGAAGAGACCAGCATCCCTAGGCAGTTCCAAATCTATTAGGGACACCCCCAGGTGGTAGACGTGCAGGCCATTTAAGCCTAGTTGTCGAAGGATCAGAGCCAATTAGCAGTGATTCCGGTGCTAGTTCGGTAACACATGATGAGATTCCGATTCATTCTGAAGAAGGTGCAGTGATTTCTGGGTGTACAGAGACATAGTGCGCAGTTCATCCGACGCTATCTGGTCAGGATTCAACTATTTTTGGTGACAAATTTGTGTTGCCAAGTGAGACCGTTTTCGGTGAAAAGACAACCGTGTGCGGTGAAAGTCCGATAACTTCCGGTGAAAGTTCGGTACCATTTCGTGGGAGTCTAAAGTTTTTCGGTGATACTGCAGTACTACCTGGTGGATCCTTGTTCACCACTGTTTGGGGCAAGCTTGCCTACTCTTGATACTAAAGTTCAGGACAAACTATTTGATTTGGAGATAAGTAAGAGATTCAATGCCATTTTTGAGCCGGAAGGTGAGCAGTCTGATAATACAGATTCCGAAGGATAAGAGACATCCCCTAATAACTCAGGGAACAATAACAGTACCAATAATAGCACCATGAGTGGACAACAACAACAACAACAGCAGCAACAACAACAACAACAACAACAACAACAACAACAACAAAAACAACAGTAGAAACAACAACAACCACATCCAATCCTCCCACCTCGACCGGTTCCAACAGGGGTGACTTATAAAAAGTTCGGTGGATTTCCGGGGGACGATCCTGATGCACATGTGTGCACGTTTGAGATCAGTTATGTAGTATTAAACCACCCACCTGACCCGACATACAAGGCCATCGTATTTTAGGCTACATTGGTCAATGAAGCAGCGAGGTGGCTAACAGAGTATGATATCAACCATTTTGCTAACTATGATGATGTGAGAGACGCGTTTTTATAGAGGTTCCAGTTGAAGAAAAATCATGTCGCAATCTTCGACTATTTGCAGAACAATCGGCAGAAGCCGCATCAGACTGTTCAGGAATATGCAACATTGTTTAGAACTCACTTAAGACAACTACCTCCGGCACACGAGTCTACCAGATGATGTGATAACCTAGTGGTTCATTAGCGGTTTGACCCCACAGTTAAGACAAATTATGATCATCCACTGTGTGGGTGCTATGACACTAGATGCTGTTATTGCGATGGCCCTACAACTAGAGCATAAAGTTGGGGGATTCACTGAAGACTTGGAGTGGCTGAAAGCCAGTAAGAACGTAACAAATGATCCGGCTAAACAGATGTATTGTACCAAGTGCAAAAATCCAGGGCACACCAGTACTACATGTGCCCTTAACCAGATGTATTGTGCCATCTATAATACAACGATACACTCAACGGAAAATTGCGCGTATAATGCCAAGGTGCAGGGGCGAGCAGCTGTAAATGCCATCATACAGGAACAAGGTCAGCCAACAACCCATTATGTGCCACCAGAAATGCGAAACAATCAGTCACAAGGATATCAGAATTACCGGGGTTAGAGGAATACCAATTTCAATTCAAATCGATGGCAGGCGGGTACATCAACGAAAGGTACTTCTCTTCCACCATCTCGATGTCATTTTTGCAGCGAGATTAGCCACATCCGTAGATTTTGCAAGGATGCAGCAGAGTATGACAAAAGAAAGAAGGAGCAACAAAATCCAATGACCAACATGGTCTATATTTCACCAGTGGAATCACAAGCAGTAGTGGTTCAGACCAGATCGGGTAAGTAGTTGCAACCCGCCACTGAGGTGTTCGAGCCTGGTATCTGTGAGCAGCAGCGAATGTATACAAAGGCTAGTCAATGGATAGCTAAAGAGCCAACTATGTTTCCTGATCCAGTTCTATTAACACAAGTTCCCCTGCCTAAGGCAAGATCGAATGAACAAAATTCTACCCCAACAATAGTAGAATCATCATCAGAATCGATAAGAAGTACGATCCAAACAGATCAGTTATGGGATATCCTATCTAAGGCTTCAATTACACTCCCTTTGGGGCAATTACTCACCTTAGTGCCAGGTGTCAGGTAGCAGTTTGAACAGTAGGTTAGTCCCAGATCTTCTTGCACTCCGGTGACTGCAACAATACAACCGGAAGCTGATTCTACGGTGGATCATTCAATCCCATTAATCATTGTCTGACATAAAGACCAAAAGATTACTCAAGTGCTAGTTGATGGTGGTTCAAGTGTGAATATAGCAAGGATAGCCCTCTGCAAGCAATTGGGTTGGACCAAATCGAGCCCATACAATTTTTTGTACGCATGGCAGACCAATCTCGAGTCCATCTGGTGGGACTAGTACGGAATATTCCTATTACTTTGCAGGGTACCACGTTCAAAATGACTTTTGTAGTTCTCGAACTACCAGAATCCAGCCTCGACTACAATCTACTTTTCGGTCGGCCATGGTTGAAACAAGCCAAAGTTGGATAGGATTGGTCATCGTAGGAGTTAACTTTCAAAGATAATCACCGTAAATATGTAGTTAAATTGGATGCCATGCAGCCCTGCGAGCTTCATGCAAGACCATATGTAGCGGAGCCGGTCCACATGTTGGATGGCTTATCTGACGACGAGGAAGAGGCGTTTCTGAAGACCAATAAGGATCTGATCTCATTAGGTACGGTAGATCTCCAGTCGGTCACAAACAAGTGGAGTCCGACCGCTTGCACGGTGGTACCAGTGATCGGAGATGCAGATGCAGATGATAGTGTCGCTATGGATGGAGCCACCTTATGCCAACTTTTGCAGTCCGCTGATGATCTGGTAAAACCTCGACAATTTTATGTACCGGAAGATCAGTTAGTAACATATAATTTGGGTGATGCGGTTAACCCGCGACCAGTTAAGATTAAGGGAGGATTGTCAGAGACATTTTAAGATGATTTGATATGACTCCTGCGTGAGTTCTCCGATGTTTTTGCTTGGGACTATCGAGATATGAAAGGTCTAGACCCGTGGATCTATCAACATCGAGTAGTGCTCAAACCAGAGGCGAAGCCAATTAAACAGTCTAGTTACCGAATGAATCCCAATTATGTAGCACAGGTCAAAGCAGAACTCGATTGGCTATTGAAGGTGGAATTCATTGTACCAATCGAGCATGCTGAATGGATATCACCAATCGTGATTGTCTAGAAGAAAAATAAACAGTTGCGTATCTATGTTGATTACCGGAAGCTGAATGCGGCCACTATACCGGATCGATTTCCTCTCCCCTTTTTGGACACAATGCTCGACAGGGTGGCTGGACTCGAGATGTATTCATTCCTGGATGGATACAGTGGCTATAATTAGGTGCGGATGGCAGAACAAGACATACCTAAAATAACTTTTATCATGAACTGGGGTGTTTATGCATGTACGGTAATGTGGTTTGGGTTAAGGAATGCTCCAAGTACGTTTCAACGATGTATGCAAGAAGTTTTTTCACCCTACTTGACTACTTTTATGCAAGTATATTTGGACGAATTTTCCTTATTTGGGAAGATTGCAGTGCTTTTGTATCATTTATGGTGCTGCTTTGAAAAATGTCACGAATACCGATTATGCTTAAATCTGATAAAGTCTGTTTTTGCGGTCTCATGTGGCAAACTACTCGGACATATTATCTCTGCACAAGGGATACAAGTTGATCCGGATAAAGTTGCAGCTGTGTTGGAGGCACCAGTCCCTACGACACCGAAAGAAGTTATGCGTTTCCTGGGCCAAATATGGTGGCATGGCAGACATTTACGGTGGTTAGCTCATTTAGCAACACCGCTCAATCGGCTTATGACTAGTGCTCCACGGCAGTATGATTGGACACCGGAGTGCAAAAATGCATTTGATCGTTTGAAGGTGTTATTGACGCAGGCTCCAATTTTGCAACCACCTGATTGGGATCGTCCGTTCCATGTTTTTGTGGATGCATCGCACATCACTATTGGAAGTGTGCTCATGCAGCAAATGGATAAATGGTTTCGGCCTGTATATTATGCAAGTCATCGATTAGCCCCTGCTGAAAGAAACTATTCAGTGACCGAAAGAGAATGTCTCGGGTTGGTGTACTTTGTGAAGAAGTTCCGCCATTATTTGTTGGGCCGAAAGTTCACCTTCCACGTGGATCATGCCGCACTTGTGTATTTGGTCCGGCAGCAACATTTAGGTGGTGGCTTGGCTCGATGGGTTCTATTATTACAGGAATTCGACTATGAAGTTATTCATTGACCCGACACAGCACACGCCTTGGCGGATTTTCTATCTCGGTTGGATTCCAGTGAAGCTCCGGTGGGGGTTGATGACACTACACCAGCAATTTACGTTACGGAGCCAACTATTGAAGAATCTACTGCACCTCTTGTTCCCCCTACATACTACGATACGTTACTAAATTTTCTCACTGACGGGTGTCTTCCTCCTCAAACTCCCCCAGCTCTGCGGCGGAAATTTGCAGTTTATAGTCACAGATTCCGGTTGATTGTAGGTCAACTATACTACATGGATCATACTGGTGTTTTACTTCGATTTATCCCACCACATGAAGCAGAATCCGTTACTGCGATGGCTCATTCATTACCCTCGGGTAGACATTTTGCAGCTGATCTTACTCACCGTAAAATTCTTCAAAGTGGGCTTTGGTGGCCTACCATGTACAAAGATGTGACTCAGTTTGTGCAGTAGTGTGATACCTGTCAACGGTCTGGACAACAATTACAGCGACACTTCTTTCCCCTTCAACCTGTCTTACCTCTAGAACCCTTTTAGAAGTGGGGTCTAGATTTTATTGGTCCAATAACACCACCAACTACTTTCACCGATAGCCACTATATCTTGACTTGTACCGATTATGCCACTCGGTGGGCGGAGGCTTGGGCATTACGGTCGGCCACAACAGTTTCAGTGGCCAAATGTCTAATGAAGGACGTTTTTCCTCGTTATGGGTTGCCTCTAGAAATCGTTACGGACCAAGGTACACACTTTGTTAACCACTTAATGCAAGTATTGACCGAGACATTTCAGATTGTCCACAAATTCAGCTCGCCTTATTATCCCCGTGCCAATGGTCTGGCGGAGAGTACCAATAAGACTTTGTTGACTATGCTCCGCAAATTGCTTTTGGAATGTCCGAAACGTTGGGACCAGTTACTACCTGTAGTTCTATGGGCTTATCGAACTACGTACAAAGTAGCTACTGGCATGACTCCGTTCAAACTCGCTTATGGATTGGAAGCCATTGCACCGATGGAAGTAGTAGTGCCGAGTCTACGTGTTGTCTTAGCTCAAAAATTGCTACTGGAAGAATCCTTGCCATTTCGGTTGGATACACTCCAATCATTGGATGTACAGCGATGGGAAAGTTTTCTGGTGCTTCAAGAAGTTCAGCTTCGTCAAGCTCGTACCCATGATCGTTTCCTGAAGACCCCTGTGTTTATGGTGGGGCAACTGGTGTTATTTTACAATGCTAAAGCAAATCCGTCTGCTGGAAAATTTAAATTATGGTGGTTCGGTCCATACCGCATTATTGAGCAGGTGGGACCCGCTACTTTTAGGTTGGCCACCTTAACTGGAGTTCCCCTCCCAAAAGTGGTTAATGGTTCCAAGTTACGCCCATATCATCAACAACCTAATCACCACTGACGTGTTCTTTGTTTTTTTTCTCGTGTTACTTATATTCTGTTTATCTCTGCATTTCGATTGACCACTGATCATAATCTCCTCGTTATGGTATCTAACTATGATTAATCGCCGCCCTGTGTTACTGTTTCTTCTACTGCATGCATGTCGTAATTATGACGGATATCTTCCCAATATCGCACGATGATTAGGGTTTTCGCTCCCCTAACGTTGTCTATGTGACTATTTAATCTTGTTTCTTTTCTTGTTAATCGCTATTGTGTTTGTGTGATTGCGTGTTCCTTGTCCTCTCTATCTTTGTACTTACTGTGCACGCCATGGAAGCCTTAGGGAATGTCGCTACTTTTCGTGCAGGACTCACTCCAGAAGTGAGTGAGTACTTGCGCACTCGCGGTTTGATGAGTTTCACTGAATTGCCCTAACATTCAGTGGAATGTCAGCCATTTTATGCGCAAATTATTGCTACCATCACCTCTACACCTGCTACAGAGCAGTGTTGGCCCATTGCCTGCTTCCCATCCCGCGTGGTGATCACTTTAGCTTCATTTGTTGAAGCTTTCCATCTTCCTACGGAAGGATTGGAGAATGGTCCACTCCTTCCTGTAGCCACCATGAAGGATTTGTTTCCTCGACACTCATCTAATGAGTACGCCATTCTATGTAGACCCAAACTAGAGCGCACTGCTTTGCAGTTTTTAGTCGCCATTTTGAATTTGAAAAAACGCACTTACGGTATCCTATGCCCCTTCTATTCGATGATTGACATGGCTTCTCGTGAGCTTGTCAATTTTGCTTCTTTTTATTTCCGGCGCATTCACCGTGAATGTGTCGCAGTTATCAAACAGGTCAAGAAGGGTGACCTTCGGCGTTCTCGTCTTCTCCATATCCTCACTTTTCTCTTTCCAGTAATACAAGCCGTGGAACTGCCTCCAACCGCTCCCATCTTGTTCCATGAAGAATCTGCTCAAGTGCTCGAGGACGCAGAGGATGATGATGAAGATCTCTTCCAACTTATTCTCCGGAAACGCAGACGTATAAGCCCCTCTGAGAGCCAGGTGCAAGGATCAAAGGCTGGCAATGAAGAAGAAGTCTTCCATGACACCGCTACATCTATTCATGTTGAATCTTTCGATCATTCTTCTCCAAATAAGCAGCAGGATCAAGATGCCCACACCGAAGACTCTCACGAAGTTTCTTCTCAGGAGGATTGTCATCAGCAGAATCAAGAAGCTGTGGATGAAATTGTTGATGAAATTCTTAACGAGGTGATAACCATGATTGAAGTTGTAATCAACAAGGCTAAGGCAAGCAGGCAGACAATTCTGATACCTACTCCTCCACCAATAAACCCGGTTGAGTCCCTTGTCTCTGTTCAACCTATTGTTCCTGAAGCACCCGCTACTTCATCTTCTTCTCCCAATTACTCTCCACCACCTTCCCCTCACCTATTATCAACCTCTTCATCTCAGCCACTTCCTCCTCTTCCTCTTCCGGCTCCAATGTTTAACCTTCAAATTAGCAAGAACTATGTATATCCAAGGCATTGTAGATGAGCCTTAGTTTGTTTTCACTGCGGGTTCGAGTCCACCGTGTGTGCCAGTGTTAGGCCGCCGGATTGGCATAATGTAATAATATATTTTCATATATCGTACGTACCGAAAGGTCGTAGCAAAGTGATGTAACCCTTTTTATTCATTAATGAAGAGACATTACGGGATTCTCCGGTGCGAAAAAGAGACGGGATCGCCAGACTGTCTGTCTGGGCGATTTGCGGCCTTACGGAGACGTCGTAGTTCAGAGTTTGCATATATCTGAGTATGGTTAAATTTGTTCTTATTGAATTGTCGTAAACTAATACTACACAGTATTACTGTAGTAACATGAATAAATATGTTCGATTATGTGATTGAACGACTGTGCAATAAGATAATGTGTGATGATAGCGTAAATGGAAGATTATGACTGTGTAACAGAAGTAATGCATGAGTGTATAACTACTGTTTGGGTAATTAGTTAATTGGGAAAATCGATAAAGGGCCTCTGCATTGTCAGACCCCTACCATCCCCAAGAACCCGAAAAGAGATTAAAAGTGGATCTATTGAAAAAATCCCTTTTAACAGGTGGTTGTAGGGTTCGTACCTGCCTATTGAATGGGTAGTTCTCCGTGATGTGGTTGGTGTATTTTTGTTCTATGTGGCAATACAATGCAGCTCCTTGATGAGGTTGTCTGTTGTAAGGATATGTCTGAGGTATACTAGTTCCTCCTCGTACACACATACGCGTGGGGTGAGCTCCTCCACATAGACTACATCTTCGTAACATAGGCACTCTTAAGGCTGGGTGTTGGTAATTTCTCTGTCCTTGGACTCCCAATTTCTTTGCTACGAGCTCCGCTAATTCCTCCACATTACTGGAGTTGGATGTAATAGTACTCCTAGAGTCTTCTAATTTAGTGGGGCTGGGAGTGCTTTTGAGATCCTCAGCTAGATTGTCTTCTAGGTCAATGCACTCTTGAAGACACTCACTTAGGGTTTGTAACCTCTTCACGTATACTAGCATCCTCAACGTTCCATTTGTTAGACCATCCAAAAATAATGAGATCATTTTTTGCTGAGTGGGTCTCTCTGCAAGTGGACATCTATCCACATACTGGTTGAATCTTCTGGTGGCTCTTTTCACTGTTTCATTAGGGTTCTGTTTAAAGCTATGGATTAAAGATGCAGAATTGTGCTTAATCCCTCTCTTAGTGAATTCCCCAATGAATTCTTGAAAAAATGTTCCATATTTCCAAATTGGTTGGGGTCTAATGGCTGGAACCAAGTCAGAGCCGTTCCTGTGAGGGTGAGTCCAAAGGACTCATACTGCACGAAGAAGTCGTCTACTTGTTCTGCCCTTAGAACTTGCTTAAATTCAACAATGTGATCGTATGTTTCTCCCAATCCGTCATAGTGGTTCCTCACACATTTGGCTACTTGGATAGGTCTCAATCTTCTCATTGGTTCTGGCTGTCTAGGCATTACAGGGAAGGCAGGAACCACTACTCTAACTAGGGTATTCCTAGCTGCCCTCCTATTGGTGGTCGTGGCCTTACTGGTGGTCGGTATTGATTACCTACTCTAGGGTAGGTCTGATTGTGGGGTTGCACTCCTGGAGTAGCAAATTGTACATGAGTACGGTTTGGAACACTCCATTGGCTAGTTTGTCCTGACATGGTGTGCTCTGCCTCTTGTTGGGTTCCGAATGGGTTCTGAGAGGTGGTTGCCTGCTCTCGCTGAGGGAATACAGGCAAACCCATGTATTTCAGTCGAGCCCTGTCTATGGTATCTACCAACCAATATCTCCTCTGGTTCTTATCTAGGTATGTTATTCTTGTCTCGTCTTCTGGATCCTTTAACTCATAAAATGTCATCGGGCTTTCTTCTCTTCCTTGGGCAGGTGAGTCTGTTTGAAGCAACAAGTCAATTCCATGGATCAAATAGACTTCCAAAAGGTAGTCATCTTGAGGTATCAAGTCTCCTCTCAAGACTCGCGTCACTTGGGACTTGCCTCTAGGAGTTGTCACTAACTCCTCAGGGTTTGGTCTCCCTGAGTTTTCTTGTCCTCCTAGCTCTCCCCTTTCATTGATCAGATCAGGGTATTCAGTCACTATGTATATGTGACCCAACTTGTCCACATATGCTCCTCCCTCATACTTAACAGCTGGTCTAGGCATAACTGTTGCATCCATGGAAGCCACCATCCTAGCCACAGATCTGTTTAAGCCATCAAGGTAGATGGGAATCTCCTCGGCATTAGTAGAAACGTACTATAAGGAAGTACGGTACTCTCCCTCCACAGTGGTCATGAAGTTTCTACTTGGAGCGGGACCCTGCATGTCTTCAGAAGCCATGGGTATCTCCTCCTCCGAGTCACTAGAGGTGTCAGAATAGACTGAGTGGTGACTGACCTGAGCGGCACTTCCCACAGAAGATATGACACTTCTCTGGCTACTTAGCACCCTTCCTGATCTCAAGTTCATTCACCCTCCTGGGACTCTCTAGGTCTCTGAAATTCTCCCTAAGTGGCTCCTCAATTGCCTCAAATTAATCTCTGAAAATGTCTCAAGAGTTCTGGCGATACCACTTTAGGCGATACTGCTTCAGGTGATACCAAGCAGTCCACGATATGATATCTGAATACTAGACGATACGATACTGTAGCCATAGGCAATACGATACCGTTGTTGGGCACGATACGATACTAGAAAATTGGCTGATACGATACTATGGTTACTGATGATACGATATCACTTTTAGAGAGGATACAATACGAGATTGTGCACGATATGATACTAACTCTGAAGGCGATACGATACTGGTTCTCCTCGCGATACGACACTTCCAAAGTGGATGATACGATACTAGTTTCCAGTCGCGACATGATACCTATGCGCTCGTTGATACGATACCAGAAGCTATGGCGATACGATACCAAGACTGAGATGATACGATATTGGAAACCGATACGATACCACTTTTTGGATGATACGATACCCAAAAAGGGCACGATACGATACTGGAATTTGGTCCGATACGATACCTGAGTATAGCATGACACGATACTGGATAGGATGCAATACGACACTAACTTTCTCACACGATACGATATCACAGTAGGTGGCGATATGATACCAAAATGGTATCACGATACGACACCGGAATGAGAGGCAATACGATACTTGAGGGTTGCACGATACGATACTACTGCAAGTGGCAATATGATACCATCGACCTGCGCGATACGATATCAATGCACGTGGCGATACGATACCACCGGCTTGCACGATACGATACTAGTATGGTATCGTGATACAAGACTGGCTCAAGACACGATACGATACCAAGAGTGGACCGGGATACGATACCACTTTGGTAAAGTGCGATCGCAATACCAACCCGGTGATACGATATCACAGGTGGTATCGCGATACCAAGGCTGGTAATCAACGATACGATACTTTGGCGAGTATTGCGATAAAAGGGAATTTCTGGTATCGCGATACCAAAAACTCAATTGATCGTGATACTCAAGCCAAAATACCTCAAAAATAAAAAATTTTTCCTCCCCCTTGCTCTTCTCTCACCGCTCTTCACTCCTAGCCTACTGTCTCTCTCAAAGAAACTCAATAATCACTCTGTCCCTCCTTGCGATACCGATTGCGCAAGTGATCACGTTTTTGTGCACTTCTAAAGTGTTTTTGTCAATGAAATCTTATGGAATCTTACCTTTGGGATTTCTTGCTTGCACCTTGAGCTCAATAACTAGCTTTGATAGCCTGGAACGCACGATACCAACCCACGATACTGATCGCTGCTCTCTAATGATACTACTTCTCTGACAAGTGAGAAATGAATTGAAATTTTTGGTTTTTATACTTTTTGGTGACTGAAATTGAACTACACTAATTTGGCAAATTTTTTGGGATTTTTCTTGGTGATCTTGACTTACTCCTACTTCACTCCTCTTCTCCTAACCTAACCCTAACTCTCCCTTCTCTCCCTTTCTACTAACCCTAAACCTAAAAACTCATCACACACACCTCCAGGATGTGAAGTAACAAGTGTTGAAGTGGTAGACTACTTGCCATTGAACGAGTTCACTTCTACAAGTAAGATTTCATCACTCTCGAGCTATAACCATCACGAAGGCACCTTGGCTGAGTGTTCGCCGGAAACGGCACCAAAAGCATGTGTACCTAAGTCAAGAAGACTTAAGGACTTGTGCCAAAGAGACTAAACCTCATTTGCCACACAAGTGCGTATAGTGGGAAATTGACACACGCTTATTTGTCAATCCGATCAAACGACCTAACCAAGTGTATGAGGACATGTGCACACGTGATGGAAAATGAAGTGGTTCAGCTTACATGCATGAGAAAAGACTAATCCACCTCTCTAACTCTCTAAAATACTAAAAGTGTCTATCGCGATACCACTTACAGTAAATTTCACTAAATCGAGGATTTCTCTCAGCTCCAAAGTCCGAATATGGCTAGTAATGGGTTCCTTTTGAAGCTCTCGACGAGACGCTTCTATTCGAGGTAGTTTCACTCGATTCTGACAACTATGCTTCAAATTATGACCAAAATAGTGAATGGCAGGAAACACCCACACTCACTCCACAACTCCTACCAGCTCACACACACACTACAGTAGCTCAAAAATAGTGGGTTGGGGTAGACAACAGTCCTACACACACATTGCAAGCATTACACACACATAGAAGATAAAAAAGCAGATGAAAATCTGCAAGAAAGAAGCAATTTCGAAAATCAGGAGCTCTCCTTCTTCACAATGGCAAAAGTCTCTACAAAGAGTCACAAAGTGACTTATATACATGTGCCCTAAATTTGGTCCTTTCACACAAGAGACCGGCACTTTATTACTAAAAAGTGAATTTCCTACTAATTTACAAGGAATATATTACAATGAATGGGGATTATGCATCTAGAGGACTCCTCTAGTGCATTTACATGGCTTGAGGGAATTTCCTAAGACTTTGAAGAAGAAAAATATGACCATCAATTTGAAATTTTTGGGGCTCTCCATTCTTGTGCATCTTTGCTATGCAACAACTTTCTTCACAGATATCTAAAGACTTGATAGTTTGGCACTTGTCTTCCAAAATTGACTGAAGTTTTAAGTTATTCTTGATATAGAGGTATTCTAAAATCAAGGATAGCTTGTGTTGCAGAGTAGAGAAGCACAAAAGAAGAGCCCCAAAATTTTCAAATTAATGGGCACATTTTTTTCTTCTTCAAGTCTTAGGAAATTCCCTCAAAGCCATGTAAATGCACTAGAGGAGTCCTCTAGTTGCATAATCCCAACTTGTTGTAGAATATCCCTTGTAAATTAGTAGGAAATTCACTTTTGAGTAATAAAGTGCCGGTCTCTTGTGTGAAAGGACCAAATTTAGGGCACATGTATATAAGTCACTTTGTGACTCTTTGTAGAGACTTTTTGCCATTATGAAGAAAGAGAGCTCCTGAATTTTGAATTTGCCTCTTTCCTGCAGATTTCCATCTTCTCTTTGATGTTCTATGTGTGTGTAATGCTTGGAATGTGTGTGTAGGACTGTTGTCTACCCCTCCCCACTATTTTTGAACTATTGTAGTGTGTGTGTGAACTTGTAGAAGTTGTGGATTGAGTGTGGGTGCTTCCCACCATTCACTATTTTGGTCATAACTAGAAGCACAATTTTTAAAATCGAGTAAACACTTGCAGTAGATGCGTCCCATCGAGAGCTTCGAAACGAGTACCCTATTGACTATATTTAGAGATCGGAGCTGGGAGAAACCCTCGATTTACTTAAAACTACTGTAAGTGGTATCACGACAGACATTTCCAGTATTTCAGTGAATTAGAGAGGTGGATTAGTCTTTTCTCATACATATCAATTGAACCACTTCATTCTCCATCATGTGTGCACATGTCCTCATACGCTTGGTTAGGTCGTTTGATCGGATTGACAAATAAACGTGTGTCAATTTCCCACTATACGCACTTGTGTGGCAATTGAGGTTTAGTCTGATTGACACAAGTCCTTGAGTCTTCTTGGCTCAGGTACACATGTTTTTGGCGCCGTTGCTGGGGAACACTAAGCCAAGGTGCCTTCGTGATGGTTATAGATCGAGTGTGATGAAATCATACTTGTAGAAGTGAACTCGTTCAGTGGCAAGTAGTCAACCACTTCAACACTTGTTACTTCACATCCTGGAGGTGTGTGTAATGAGTTTTTAGGTTTAGGGTTAGTAGGAAGGGAGAGAAGGAAGAGTTAGGGTTAGGTTAGGAGAATAGGAGAGAAGTAGGAGTAAGTCAAGATCACCAAAAAATCCCAAAGAATTTACCAAAATTACTGTAGTTCAGGTTCAGTCTTCAAAAAAGTATAAAAACCAAAAGTTTTCAGTCATTTCTCACTTGTGAGAGAACAGTATCGTGTGCGAGCAACGATCGGTATCGCGAGTGTGGTATCATGTGTTACAGGCCATCAAAGCTAGGTATTGAGCTCAAGGTGCAAGCAAGACCTCACTGAGGTAAGACTCCCTAAGTTTTAATTGACAAAAACATTTTCAAAAGTGCACAAAAACGTGATTAGTTGCGCTGCAGGTATCGCGGGGAGGGACAGAGTGTTTTTTGTACTTCTTGGAGTGAGACAGTAGGCTAGTAGTGGAGGGGTGAGAGAAGAGTAATGGGCAACACAAATTTTTATTTTTGAGGTATTTTGGCTTGACTATCGCGGTCGGTTGAGTTTTTGGTATCGCGATACCAAAAATTCCCTTGTATCACGATACTCGCCGAAGTATCGTATCATCGGTTACCAACCTTGGTATCGCGATATCACTCCTGGTATCGTATCGTCGGGTTGGTATCGCGATCTCACTTTACCAAAGTGGTATCGTATCGCGGTCCACTTTTGACTATCATATCATCTCGAGTCCAGTTTAGTATCGCGATACCATATTGGTATCGTATCGTGCGGTTCAGTGGTATCGTATCGCCTAACTGCGGGTATCGTATGGTGCCCCACTTTGGTATCGTATCGTCGTAGCATTTGGTATCGTACCATCCACTCCCCAAGTATCATATCATCTCACTTTCAGGCGTCGTACCGTGATAGCAATTTGGTATCGTATCGTCCCTTTGCAGTGGTATCGTATCCTGCGGTTCGGTGGTATCGTATCGCCTAACTACCGGTATCGTATCGTGCTCTTTCTGATATCGTCCAGTCCCCAAGTATCGTATCGTCTCTTTTTCGGTGTTATATCGCAATACCACTTTTAGTGTCGTATCGTCACTTGTTGTAGTATTGTATCGGGCCAAGTTCCAGTATCGTATCGTGCCCTTTTTGCTATCATATCGTCCAAAAAGTGGTATCGTATCGTCTGGGTTTCCAATATCGTATCATGCGACTTTGCAGTATCGTATTGTGAGAAGTTACTGGTATCGTATCGTTGAACTCATAGGTATCGTATCATGACTAGGCCTGATATTGTATCGTCTAGTCGTCGAGTATCGTCTTGCCAGGATAGCCAGTATCGTATTGTTATCAACAGCGGTATCGTATTGCCTATTGCTGTGGTATTGTCTCGCCTAGTTCTCAGGTATCGTATCGCGGCCAGTTTGGTATCACCCAGGGCAGTATCGCCTGGTGCAGTATTGCCTGGAGTGGTATCCTCCAGAGCTTTTGAAGCATTTTTGAAGGGCAAACTTGAGACATTTGAGGAGATACTGAGAGTTATAGAGACCTAGAGAGCCTCAGGAGGGTGAATGAACTTGAGGTCAGGGAGAGTGCTAAGTAGCCGAAGAAGTGTTCTATCTTCTGTAGGAAGTGCTGCTCAGGTCAGTAACTGCTCAGTCTATTCCGACACCTCTAGTGATTCAGAGGAGGAGATACCCATGGCCTCAAAAGACATGCAAGGCCTCGCTCTGGGTAGAAACTTCATGACCGCTGTGGAAGGAGAGTACCATACCTCCTTACAATACGTTTTTACTAATGCCCAGGAGATTCCCATCTACTTGGATGGCTTAAACTGATCTGTGGCTAGAATGGTGACTGCAATAGAGGCAACAATTGTGCCCAGACCGGTTGTTAAGTATGAAGGAGGAGCATGACAAGATAGGTCACATCTACATAGTGGCCGAATTTCCCGATTTGATCAATGAAAGGGGAGAGTTAGAGGGACAAGAAAACTCAGGGAGACCAAACCCTAAGGAATTAGTGACAACCCCTAGAGGTAGGTCCCAAGTGACACGAGTCTTGAGAGGAGACTTGATACCTCAAGACGACTACCTGTTGGAAGTATATTTGATCCATGGTTTGGACTTGTTGCTGCAAACAGATTCACCGGCCCAAGGAAGAGAAGAAAGCCCGATGACATTTTATGAGCTAAAGGATCCAGAAGACGAGACTAGAATAACCTACTTAGATAAAAATCGGAGAAGATATTGGTTAGTTGATGCCATAGACAGGGCTCAACTGAAATACATGGGTTTGCCCGTATTCCCTCAGAGAGAGTAGGCAACCACTTCTCAGAACCCCTTTGGAACTCAACAAGAGCTAGAGCACACCATGTCAAGACAAACTAGCCAACCGAATGTTCCAAACCATACTCATGTACAATTTGCAACTTTAGGAGTGCAAAATCAGACCCACCATGGAGTAGGTAATTAGTACCAACCACCAATAAGACCACAACCACCAGTAGGAGGGCAGCCTGGAATACCCCCAGTTAGACCAGCAGTTCCTGCCTTCCCTGTAATGCCTAGACCGCCAGAACCAATGAGAAGACTGAGACCTATCCAAGTGGCCAAATGCGTAAGAAATCATTATGACGGATTGGGAGAACCCTACGATCACATTGCTGAATTTAAACAAGTTCTAAGAGCAGAACAAGTAGACGACTTCTTCGTGCAGTATTTGTCTTTCGGACTCACCCTCACAGGAACGTCTCTGACTTGGCTCCAGCCTTTAGACCCAAACCAATTTGGAAACATGGAACAATTTTTTCAGGAATTCATTGGGGAATTCACTAAGAGAGGGATTAAACACAATTTGGCGTCTTTAATCCATAGCTTTAAACATAACCCTAATGAAACAGTGAAAACAGCCGCCCAAAGATTCAATGAGGATGTTGATAGATGCCCAGCACCAGAAAGGCCCACTCAACAAAAAATGATTTCATTAATTTTGGATGGACTCACGAATGGAACCCTAAGAATGCTAGTTTATGTGAAAAGGTTACAAACCCTGAGTGAATGTCTTCAAGAGTGCATTGACCTAGAAGACAATCTAGCTCACGATCTCAAGAACACACCCAACCCCACTAAATCAGAAGACTCTCGGAGTACTATTACATCCAACTCCACTAATGTGGAGGAATTAGCAGAGTTGGTATTAAAAAAATTAGGAGTTCAAGGACATAGAAATTACCAACACCCAGCTTTAAGAGTGCCTGTAGCTCAGTGATGAGTAGCACCTCCTTTAATGTCAATCCGGGAAGACGTGAGGATGGTATGAAGACCTCGATCAAGTGGAGGCACAAGTGCGTGAGTGAGAAGCACACAAGCATGCACACACATACACACACACGCGCACACACGGCAAGACAAAGAGTGAGAAGCAATGGAGTTCTTTAGATTACTTTCAAAAAGCTCTTACAAGTTCATTTCAATTACAATCCCACCTCAAAAATGAGCTCTCTAGCTCCTTTTATAGTTTTTGACTAGCTTTGGCCCTGTTCAAACCTAGTGTCCGGCCTAGTTAAAAATTAGGTTCCAGGGCTTATTAGAGGGCTCAAACGAGATCTAAAAAATATGAAAATTGGTAGGTAGATACTTCTAAAGCTCCTCAAGCTCAAGGACTCCTTGGCTTGCACAAAATGGAGCTACAAAAATACGAAATGATATTTACAATGGTTTTTAGTGATGAAAATCACTATTTGTGTAGGGATTTCCTCTATTGATTTGTCATACACCTCTTTGAGCTCCCTACTTGCTCTTTCTTCTTGTGTGCTCAACTCCTTGATGCCTGAAAAATTAGATGGCCTACTTGCCAGATCTTCTTTGACTGCCATGTCTGCTTATGCTGTCCCTTCGCTCTGACTCTCTTCGTCTTGTGGCTCCTTCGGTTCCCTGACTGCTGCCAACACCCCCCCCACTCTCGCATCTGTCGCCCCTGACAGACCCTTGTCTAGAGGATTTTTGAACATAATATTGGACGACATCGGAGGCTAGGTGGTGTTCTTCAAGTCGTAAGCCGCGTGCTAGATCTGTGAGCAAATCATCCCAATTCACAGGTCCGGGAACATCTGGATGAGGCACCCTCAATTGTTCTGAGTGAATAGTTCTCTCCACACCAAATAATTGGAGGAGATGTGATGGTCTGGGTATAAAGATTTCGGAGTGATATTCCCAGAATCCTGTGATGAACATCTCCTCAAATGTCTGTTTAAAGCAGGCTGGGAGGTAGTTGATTCTGGCGTGCCAAGCATATATTACTTCAATTGATGGGGTGGTACTCATATCGTACACCAGATCCTGGTTTCCTGTCACGAAGCCTGCTCCTGAGAAGTGGGGGTCCTTAATATTCTTAAACGTCCTGAAAGTGATCAGCATTAATTCAAATATTTTCATACACATCTGGGCCATCACATCGGGATTATTGCGTAGCCGAATGCTCCAGTGACGGATTGTAGAAATCATGTAGTTCACCGTGGGGGGTCCTCGTGGAGGTGCTAGATAAACGTAATTTAACCATTTTGCGCAGGCTTTGATGTCTTTGACGGCAATAGTGAATTCAGGCCAGGTGCGTCTTCGAAGAACTGAAACGTAACAAGGATTATATTTAATAAACAACGACATATTATTCCAGGTTCGGACCATTTCAGGATATGTTTCCAAAAGCCTGATTCTTCAGGTGGGTTGATGGATGGACCCACGCTTAGCACTTTCCGGTATATCGTCTGGACCAAATTGTGTAGCAAATGTGGGAGGCTTGCCGCATTGTCGTTGAATCTCGGCGTTGTAATCGGCCAAAAGTATGCAGTATGGCACATATTGGTCATTATTGGTGCCGATCCATCTATGATGAGACATGCTTCTGAAATATTCTGACTTTATGACAGTTTCTTCTAGGTTCGCTAGTGATTGGATCTGAATGGCCACCCGTTCTTCGTGTGTGTTCGCTGTCTTTTCCAGTGTCTGAAGCCACTCGGGTGCTTCCACTTCCAAGGTGTCTAGTCCCTCTGAGGTTCATTGCCCGCCTGGCATCGGCATAGGAACATACGGTTCTTCGTACGAATCATCTACCTCAATAGGGACCAACTCTTCTGGCTCTGGTTCTACTACTGGAGAGGGCTGCCTCTCGTATGTCAGTAACCTCTTTTGTAATTCTGCCACCTGCTCAGTTAAGGCCTTTACCTCGTCTGAGGTAGAGGTTGATGGGACACTCGTCGGTTGTTCTTCCTGTTCCTTAAGTCTGCTCCGTAGTGTGTCACGTTCTCTTTCCAAGTCATCATGGGCTTCCAGGAGATCTGCATAGCTTTCCAAAATGGTTTTCATCGTCTCCGAGGGAACTGCTTTGAACTGCTCTGGATCTATCTCGTGGGGAGAGCCTTCCATTGCCGCTTCCAGATTCTCTTCATTTTGTTTCTGCAGTCTCTTGTTCTCTTCAAGTGCCGTGGCCATATGTTTCCTGAGTAGCGCCAAGTTACGTCTGACTCGTAGGTTATCGGCCTGGTATACTTCGAGCAAGGCTTCTAGTTGTTTGACACCTGATTCTTTCGATGGTTGGGGTGCCTCCAGTAGTGTTTGGTGAGCCTGCTCAAGCGTTGTATAACGTTGATTCACATCTGCATTTTCCTCTTCAAGAATTGTAAGTTGCCTTTGTAAGTTCTGGTGATTTGTTGTCAGTTGTTGATACCGGTCGTCAAGAGCTCTGTACTCATTCTGAAGCTGATATACACATTGATTTAATGCTAGAAATATACTATTTACATTAAATAATGCAGGGAGGGGTGAAGATGCAGGGGGAATGGGGGCGGGAAAGGAAGTTGTGAATGATGTGGATGCAAGTGGAGATGTGGGTGGAGGGGGTATGGGAGATGGAGGTGGCATGGGGGGAGGGAGCGGTGCAGTGGCAGGAGATGTTTCCATAGTGTCAAATGTTTGAGTGACCGTGTAGATGGGGATCGTGGGTGGGGTGGATGTGACGTTGGTGAAGAGAGTGGTGAAAGTGGGCATGGTGACTCCCCCGAATTGGATTCCCGGAGAGAGTGGAATTCCCATGACGATTGTGGTGGTAGTGGACGTGGTGGTGATAGTGTCATGTGGTGGAGTGAGTTGTGTAGTGAGAGGTGGGGAGGGTGGTGACAGTGGTGCTTCCTGATGTTCGTCTGCTTGCGTTGTATCCACTGGTGCTGATACATTGATATGAATTTGTTTCCCAGACCTCATGGGACGGGCGGGAACCCTTTTCTCAAATCGGTGAATGTAGGCCATTGCCTCATGAATGGCCTCATCCAATCCTATTGCATCTGCATGTAGGTTGATGGACTCGATGAACATATCATCCACACCTTCCTCTGCCAGCAATTGGTTCATGAGTTTCTTGCCTGCTTCCAGTGACATTTTATGTTGTTCTTGAACTAGCTGCATGGTTCGATATAGTCTTTTTATTTGTGCCGAATACGCGGGGGCACTTGCTAACTCTGAAAGTTCATCATACTCTTGTTCTTCGTAGGCTTCTTCCTCTTGTTCGGTCTCTTGTTCATCGACATCGACTTCTACAACTTGCGGTCGGGTGGGGGCTGATGTTGTTGTATGAGGTTGTGGTTCCTGAGCTCGCTCTGTTTCCGTCTCTAGATTAGAGTCGTAGATTAGTCTAGCCACTTCTTCATCAGTGAGATCATTGAGAGTAAAGCCCTGTGGAAATTCCAAATCTGATGGGACGGGTGGAAACACCAGATTGGGTCCCTCTGTACTTGGTCTTGGTAGCCGAATGGTGAATGGTCTAATGCGTCGTGTCTGGAGAGGGGTAATTTCTGGTGTAGTGGTGGCTCCCCTTGGTTGAGCGCAGGGTAATTGGACTCCCCCTCTCATCTTCTTTGATGGAGGACCTGCCGCTGATAGCCTTCTCTGGAACTCCTGGGCCCGGGACCATACGAGTGCCCGCTGAATAGGCACGTCATAGGCTAGACATCGATAGATTATCTTGGTCAAAGCACAACACTCGTGGAGCACATTTTTCTGCTTCTTGTTCCACCGTTGATGGGCTAGGTGAATCTGATCTATGATCCAATGTGGTACGTTGATAGGGAGGCTTTCTGTCTCTGCCAAATACAAGCTAAACCATATCTTCTTTGGGGGCATGGTGAATCTTTCTTGGGCGGGGAAAGCAAAATGTTGCATGACGGTCCGTAGGTGAAGAGCAATGGTCGGTGTCATTGCTACCATATCCTTCAGCTTATTGAGATCTTTATGTTTCATTCTGCCTGGAACCATTGTTTCCTTTTCAGTAGGAATGTGCATACCATACATGCCCAATGCTTCTCGTACCAGGTTGAGGGTCAGTTTGAATCTTTTAAGTTCGTGGCCCGGCAACAGTGAGGGTAACACAAAGGTGCTGTCGCCTCCCTTGGCCCTGCTCGGAGTGATGGTACTGATAAGATAAGAACAACGTAAGAAATCCGGCTTTGGTAAGTGGGCCCTGAAATAACTGTCCAGGCTAGCTTTGGTCCATACTGAACGCATGACTTCGGCATTCTGATAGCTCTCAAATTCGCGCGTGAAAAAATGGTAGCATCCCCATTTACCATTAAACTCCAATTCAGCTTCCCAAAAATAGGTTCCATCACCCAATGGTCCTGCAACATCACTGAACCAATGAGCGTGTTTGCCCACTTGAGAGGTGTGCCCCTGGGGAGGATCCTGAACTGGGAGTACATGCACAACTTGAAGTTCTTGCGGTCTTTCGGTGAGATGTGGTTCGAGGAGGAGTGTTTCTATATCCACAATCTGTGCGCTGGATCCGGCGTGAGAACTGGAACCTCCGGCTTCTGCCATGGCACTGCTTGCTTGTTGGTTCTGTGAGAATATAGAACCATGTGTTAACATTGTAATGGACAGAATAAACCCGTGGTTGTCCCCGTTAGAACATTAACATGAGGTAGATGATGAGTCAGTGGTTAGTAAGTGCACGATGACAGTGTGTGTAGTTAATGCCTGGATAGTCCTAGGAGCTAGATGGAAAGATGCACTGTCTGACTAATGCAGTTAGTAAGTGGAGATGAATTCACAGATTGAGGTCGGGGGGTTTATTACAAGTCTTAGGTTGCCAAACACCATGGATGGCTTTTGGTCTTGGTTTTGTGGAGATTCGGGAGGGTTGCATGAGTAATTCTGCTGGGAGTTGTGTCATTGGGACCCATTTACGAGTGAGTCTGTGCGTGCTTCTAGGTGGCAGCGTGTTCGAGTGTATCAGACAAGAGTGGGTGGCTGCTGCTTGAGCGAGTGAACCCTGTCGTGTATGATGTGAATTGTGTGGGGATAGTTGAGCCCACAAGCAAGCCTTAGGCACCCAAATTTGTCTTGATTGTGGGTCAACCTTCATCGACTTCTTGGGTACCCAAATGGATTTCACTTTCTCAACAGAGGTTTTAGGAGTCCTCTTATTAGCATCAAGTCGTTGATTACTAATAGGGAGTTGAGACCGTTGTTGCGACTTAGTTACGGTCGGCAGCTCGTCTTTCCGCACCCACATTTGTTTCATCGGCTGAGTTGTTCTGCTTCGCACGTTCTTTTGGTCTCTTGCCTGGAGAATCTTGAGTGATTGATCTGCCCTTAGTTGCTGCCTCCTTCTGGCCTTTGGAAAAGAAGGGAGTTCCATTGTGGTTCTGGCTCCTTCTTTGAGATCTTCGTTCTTCTGTATCACATAGCCTTGGACAAGAACAGCATGGTCAACTTCATGTGTACCCCTGGAGGGACCAGGAGTCTGTGCCTTTTCTAGTTCCTTGAGTGCTCCATTATTTAACTCAATTGTAACTCTAGTTTGATTCACCCATACCTGAAGAAGTCCACTTCTTAGGTTTAAGTTGACTGCTTGGTCATAGATCCAATCTTGACCCAAGACAAGGGGTTCAGTGAGGTCCTCATCTTGACATACGAGTACTTTAACTGTCATTGCCTCATCATGAATATAGAGGGGAAGTTCCACCTCGCCCATGCAAGGGGTTTCCACGCCTCCCAATACTATGAGATATGCTTCCACAGGATTGACAGTTAATTGCAATTCTTGACAGTAAGACAATTTAACAGCACTAGTGGTTGCACCTGAGTCAATCAAGGCTCTTACAATCCTTGCACTCTTTCCTTGTCCTATATCTAAGGTTATGAAAGGACGTCGATCAGTTATCCTATGTGAGCTAACACCGGAAACTTCACACATAGCCACGTCATATCCTTGATCTGCATGTGCATCTTGCCTAGGGTGCTCTCTACCTTGTCTTCTTAATTTCATTCTTCGTATGCGCTCTAGGGCTTCTACTTGAGCTTCCTCTCGAATTCGCTTTTCTTCCTCTTTGCGTTTCTTAGCAGTATTGAGTCGACTTAGCATTTCCTCTGTGAGAGGTTCCTGATACAACTTGACTCTGCACCCACTAATGTAACTTGGAAGAACATCACCTTCTAATGTGGCTAGTTGCATTGGTCCACTTGTTGAGATTCTGTTAATGATCATGGGTCCGTAGCCTCTCTTCTCCAGTTTCCTCGCATGTTGCTTCAGTGTGTAGACTAAAACTAAGTCGCCTGCCTTTAAACCCTTATCCTTAACGTGGGCATCAAAGTATGCCTTCTGTCGTTTCTTTGCTGCATATATCCCTGCAGCTGCCCTCAGTCTTGTTTCTCCTAATCGTTCCAGGTCAAAAAGTCTAGAGGATAGTTCATGACCCGTCCATTCGTGCTCTTGTGCTACTTTCAATGTAGGTATCAGAAAGTCTAAAGGTAGCACTGCATTTTGGCCAAATACCATCTCAAAGGGGGTGGCTTGGAGTACCGTTTTGTAGGCGACTCGGTATGCCCAAACAACATGGTGTAGCTGTTTGTCCCAATCAGAGCATTTATTGTTCACTAATTTCGTCAATACGTTGCATAAGATCTTGTTGGTGCTCTCAGCCTGGCCATTCGCTTGAGGGTGATAGGGGGCAGACTTCTTATGTATTACCAAGAATTCTTGGAGCAGATTTTCAATCACTTCATTCAAGAAGTGAGTGCCTCTATCACTAACTAGCTCTATAGGTAGCCCGTATCTAGTGAATACATTTTCAAACAAGAATTTAGCAGTTGTTTGAGCATCGTTCTTCGTTGTGGCTTTTACCTCTACCCACTTTGTTAGATAGTCTGTCGCAACAATGATATATTCTGCATGGGAACCCTTAGCTGGGGGATTAATAGGACCTACGAAGTCTATTCCCCACTTAGAGAATGCACGTCCACCCATCATAGGTTTCAGTGGCATCTCATCTTTACGTATAGGATACTGAGTTCTCTGACAGACATCACATCGTTTCACATAGGTATGTGCATCCATGTGAAGGGTCGGCCACCAGAAGCCCGCAAATAGTATTGCCTTGATCACCCGATCTGGTCCAAAGTGTCCTCCTGCTACACCTTGGTGAGCAGTTTCCAAGATCTTAAGATATTCACTTTCATGGACACACAATCTCAGGTAACCATCCTTACCGCGCTTGTAGAGATTATCACCAATGAGTGAGTAATCCTGGGCTTCTTGTTCTAAACTCCTTTTCCGAGCCAGAGTCATGTCTGGAGGGGATGTTTTCGTCCTCAGAAAGGATACTAGTGGTTCACTCCAATCCGGCACTATGGACACTTGATAAAGAGTGGCATGTTCCACAGGTGGTTTAGTGCAACAGATTGGGCATTCCTTGCACAACCTTTGGACATCAGCTTCCATAGTTGGCCAATGTACTCCGAGTCTCCTTAGTGTCTGTAAGGTTCGTTGCTTTGAGTAGTGTTGCTCTAATGCACCTACATGTGCTAAATGCAACCATTTATTGTACTCGTCCTCTTCCACACAACAAGCCAAGATTCCTTGATCTGTGTGCTTGTACATGCTTCCTGCCATGATGTGGTACTTTTGGGCTTTCACAACCTCTCTATTTTGTGTGTTTACTACTGGATGGTTAGGCCCGTATGTCAATACTGGCACCAATGGCTTAGCCCACTGCGGCACCACTTCCAAATTAAACAAGTAAGCATCAGGAAGATCATCTGATACTCCTTGTGGGGCTTCTCCAGATGTGAGCCTAGAGAGATGATCTGCTCTCAAATGAGTCTTACCTTTCCTTACCACGACTTCAAAATCATATTCCATTAGCAAGAGAAACCATCTTACCAATCTTCCTGTATTGCATGGCTTGTTCACGAGATATAACAATGCTTGATGATTAGTAAAAAATTTAAACTTATTTGCAAGTAAATAATGTCTAAATTTCTTGACTGCATATACCATGCCTAAGCCTTCTCTCTCAGTAGTGGTGTAATTTCGTTCAGCTACATTCAATTGTCGACTAGCATAGGCAATTGGAAGATCCATATTACCTTCACCAGTAGGTTGAGCAAGCACACACCCAATAGCATAATTGGATGCATCCACGTGAACATGGAATGGCTTATTCCAATCTGGTGTGGTCAAGATTGGTGCTAAACATAATCTTCGTTTAAGCTCCTGGAAGGAATTCTCACATTCATTAGTCCATTCAAAGTTAGTCAGAAGTCCGTACATGGGCTTGGCTATGATGGCATACATGTGTATAAATCGTCGGTAATATCCACAATGCCCCATGAAAGCTTGTACTTCCTTGACGTTCCTTGGCCTAGGTAGCTCTGCTATGGCTCTCACTTTCTCTTCGTCAGTAGATATGCCATTCTTTGACACTATGTGCCCTAGAATCTTGCCTTGCCTGACCATGAAAACACATTTTTCTGGGTTTAGGCAGACTTGATATTCTCTACATTTGTCAAAGATTTGTCTGAGTTCAGGAATATGAGTTTGTCTAATGTTGGAATGAGCACAAAGATCATCAACATAGACTTCTAAGTTTTTCCTCAGGAACTCCTTAAATACATGGCACATTAGTCTCTAGAAGGTAGCTGGTGCATTGGTAAGCCCAAATGGCATTACCCGAAAGGCAAATATGCCCCACTCTGTGGCAAAAGCTGTCTTATGCTGATCTTCTGGAGCTATGGCTACTTGATTGTAGCCCGAAAATCCATCGAGGAAGCTATACACTTCCTTGCCTGCTACTCTTTCTAAGAGATGTTCTGTGATGGGAAGCGGATAGTTATCTCAAATTGTGGCTGCATTGACCTTCTTCAAGTTAATGCATACGCGCAGCTTTCCATTTTTCTTGGGCACCACTACGATGGGGGATACCCACTCAGTGTGCTCAAGTTCATAGATAAATCCAGCTTCAACCAGTCTATCTATCTCCTCTTTAATCTTGGCGGCGTAATTATCGTTATATGTATAGGGCTTTTGCTTAGAGGGTTTAGCATCTGAGGTCATGGGGATAGTGTGTGAGCATATGTCAGGGTCAACACCTTTCAAATCCTTGTAACTCCAAGCGAATACATCTCTGTATTCTCTTAGCAAGGCTATTAACGCATGCTCTTCTTCCTCTGTTAGGTCATGGCCTATGTACGTGCATCTCTCCTCTCCTTCTTCTAGGGCCACTACTATTTTCTTGGTGGTTTCTTTGTTATCATAGGCCTCTTCTGATTGTGCCTCTCGTTTAGGCATTCTTATCATGACTCTCCTGTCGTCTATCTCATACTTCTTAAAATTTTCTGGGACCTCAAACAAAGATTCTTCCTCTTCTGGGGAGACTTGTCTCTTCTTTCGTTTCTTTCCTTCTTCCTTCGGGGTTACATGTGTGGCTAATCTTACATCATTTGTAAGCTCTCCATGCCTCTGGGGTTGAAATTCTACTTCATGGAAGTATTCTTCATCTGATGCAAAAGGTGGATCCATAATGATTGACTCTAGATCGGAGTCACTTGCATCCTCAAATGCATCAGGGCTAGGTTCGCATTCTTCTAGAACTGCCTCTCCCATGATTGGCTCTATGGAGAAGACTGAAATGTCATAGCCATCCTCATCACAGTGAGGTGTCCATTGTTCCTCATTGATGGCTACATCCATTGTTGCTAGGATTTCTGCCCAGCCGTGAGGTTCGAATTCTTCGTCTGGAAAAACTACAGGTGCATAGGCTGGGTCTTGAATTGATCTATGGGTTTCTTTTGCACCTATCTCCCTGGCTTTTTCTCTCTTGTCTTCTTCTACTGCTACCTTACACATCCATAAATGAGTGTCTTCATGCATCCATGAGGATCCTGATCCTAGGGAATGCACCGATTCCGTATCATCTTTGGCTCTATGGATGGGGTTCCATTGGATGGGAGGGACATCTCTATGAGAGTAATCCTTGAGATTGACTTTGGTCGTAACACCTAAGTGTTGTGGGTACAAGGAGTTGGTTCCCCAGTCCTGTACCACTTGCAACTTCCGCATAAATGGTCTTCCCAAAATCATCTCATAGGCTTGATTTTTTCTAAAGTCACAGATAGCAAATGTGTGCTCAAACTCTACACCACAAGTAGTGAGAGTTATTCCTTCTAGCAATCCCAAGGGCCTTTCAATATGACCATCGGCCATCTGCAATTTCATTCTCGTTGGCCTAAGTGCTGGCTTGCCCCAACGCTTCCATAGGGAAGTGGTGGCAATTGCAACTCCTGCGCCTGAGTCCAAAATTGCCTTGGTGGTGTACTCCTGGTAGGTAATGGGAAGATAGGTGTTCCCTTCTTCACCTTCACACATATCTCCTATCTTATCCAAGGGTATCTCTGGCACTGTCCTATGTGATCCTACCTGGGAACGAGGTTTTGCTATCTCGGGCACTTGATTGGCTACATGTTTCCACACCTCTGGTCTAACCCTAAGCAGCTCTTCCAAAGTGAGATTGCACTGCACTTTGGTGTTCTTCACTACCTCTGTGTTCCTAGGTATGACTGAATCTTTGTTTCTTACCATGACTGTAGGTGCTCTCATACAGGTGGACTTTGCTTCCCATGGGCCTGTGAAATGGGGTAGTTCTTGTAAAGAATTAGACTCAAAGTCTAATCTTTCTTGAGATTGGGTGCTCTCCTGCTCCCCATAAATGGATGGGATGTCTTGTGGGAATTGGTCATGTGCATCATCCACAAGTTCAATGGGAGGAGGGACTTCACTTTCTTTAGCCCATTTGTCTTCTTGAATCTCGCGTAGGAATTCTGGTGTGAATTGATTCATAGAAGAAGAGGTGTCTGGCTCCGTAGAGTTAGGCACGTAGGCCTCAGGCACATAGGCTTTCTGGGTAGGAAGACCTGCTCTTTCACTAGCCTTGTCATGGTGTTGAGGGGCGAGTTCCTTTTGTGATTGTGCCATTAGATTCTCTATTCTTCCTAGGGAAGGGGGGTTGTTTGGTTCAGTGGGATTGTGCACATAAACTTCCAATGGGGGATGGGTCATGTTTTTGCTTGCTTTATCTCTTTCTTGATTTTTTTCTTCCTTGGCAGATCTTGCAATTATGCCCTCTAACTTCTCTAGGAGTCCATCCAAGTGTAATTGCGTCTTGGCTGAGCCTGAGTAATTGAAAAGGCGACTGGCTTCAAACATAGTCTGAGCCAATGCGACCATTTTCGCGCAAAGCTTGGTTCTTTCTATCTCTAGGTCAGCTCTAGGGTAGCACTTGTCATGATCCGTTACATTTGGCCCTTCTTGGATTCTGGCCTGATATGCTTTAAGCATCATGTCTATATCTTCAGGAGTGGGATCAGCTAATACTGATCCTACTCTAGGGGGTGGTGGAATCGTATGAGGTGGGTTGGGAGGTGGCGCGTCGGATGGCGATGGGAATGGTGGTGGTGGGGTAGTGTGAGAGGGAGTTTGAGATGTGAGTTCAGTTATCCTAGCTTTGGTTTCCCTTATGCTTTCCTCAAGTTCACTCATCTTTTTGGCCCATTGTCTTTTCATTCTTTCCCGACTATCTTTCCACGCTCTAGTCCTTTTCTTTGTCACGCTCTCGGTTTCACTAGCCTCTGGGTTCTTATCCTGGTTTACCCCTTGGTTCTGCTGCAATGCCTGAGCTCTAGTCACTACCTGTACTGGTGCGGTGGATGTCACACTTCCTGTGGAGTCTACCACCAACCCAATAACGTTAATAGGAGTGATTTTTGGCATATTATTAGGATTCTTAGGGCAGTCTCGTAAGAGATGCTCCTTTCCACATTCTTGGCAAAAGCCCTGAATTGTCACTGACTGGGGTTGTGTAAGTGGAGGTAAGGGACAATCACGAATGAGGTGATCTCCCTGACATCTGTAGCATGGTCCTCTAGGGAGTGGGGGTCTTACCTGCCTAGGTTGAGGCCTAGGGTTGGGGTTTGCATACATGACGTTTGTGTAATCTGACTCCCAACTAGGTTCACTTGGCTCTTCACTATAGTAAGACTCACCATGCTCAGGGGACTGCATGTAGTAGGCCTGGGGGCTATCGACATGTGTAGAATCAAAGCTATGGTCACTGGGGTCACTTTCAGAAAGCAATGGTGTTACAGGTACTATCGCTCTATTCAGGTTTTCTTTTGCTGCTGCATATTTTACTGGGATCACATTAGCTGGGGCAGGGGGTTGTTGTGCTAACACAGGTTGAGGCCTTTGTTGGGCTTGATATTGTGGTTGATAATTTTGTTGTGGCCTAGTATACTGTTGTGGTGGGTATTGACTCTGGTATCTGCCTTGTTGAGGGTATGGCTGAGGGTAGGGTTGCCTAACCGCCTGCTTGTTGTATGGGCAATCTTGCGCGGTGTGATTGGTGTACCTCCGTTCTATGGTGCAGTACTGGCTACTAGGATTTACTTGGGGTTGAGCCATAATGGGACATACGCTCGCCATGTGGTCGCCACCACAAGTATAACATCTTTTCACCGGGGCAAATCTCGGAATTTGTTTGCTAGAGACACCTAGTTTTTGAGCTACTTTCTCTGCAAGTTCCTCAATCGATGTGGGTTGCGTGGAAGAGAGGCTAGAGGCACTATCTGAATCTTTGTATATCTTGGAAAGCTCTAACTCCTCCCCTAGGTTATCCTCGATGTCAATGCACATGCGTACACACTCTTCTATGGTCCTAGGGTCCTTCAAGTACACATAGGATCTCAATTTGGTACTTAGCAATCCATCCAAGAATAAAGCCACTTGCTTAGCTGGTGTGGGTAACTCAGGGATAGGGCATCTTTCAAGATATTGCCTAAATCTCCTTCCTGCAAGTCTCACAGTCTCTTGAGGGGTTTGCCTGAAGTTGTGAATCAGTGAGGAGGTATTATGTCTTATGCCACTCTTAGAAAATTCAATGATGAAAGCCTCTAGGAATTGGTCTATGCTCCTGAACTATCTCTCGTTTAGTGGTTGAAACCATGTCAGGGCAGTGTTCCTAAGGGTTAGACCAAAGGCATTGTACTGCGTGAATAGATCCTCCACTTTTTCAGCTCTCAGGACTTGTCTAAACTCTGCCACATGATCGTATGGGTCTCCTGTGCCATCGAAGTAATTCTTCATGGACTTAACTAGCTGAGTCGGTCTCAAAGTCCTTGTGTGCTCTCTAGGTCGTGGTAGAGGGAACTCATCTGCATTTCTTTGATTCCTGTGAGCTCTAAGCATCTCAGGTTCCACTCTATTTGTTTCCGTCCTCGTTCTTTCTCTGCCCCCTGAGTTGGCAAAGCTCACCTCCGGCCTTTCTCTATGTCTGTCGCTTTGAGTTCCGTGAGCGTGGGAGGTTCCAACTCCTGGGTGACCAAAGGACACGTTCGATCTTGGTTGGGGGAAAACGAATTCACCCTTCCAAGTGTAAGCATGCCTATCATTTTCTGTCACCACAAAGATCCTCTCTGAGGCGTGATCTAAGTAGGTCACTCTGCCTGGGCTATCAGGATCCTTAAACTCATAGATCATGATTGTTCCTATATCAGTTGGCTGATCAGATTTATACCTCCAAAAGGCTTCGTCAGTTTCTCGATTGAGGAGCAAATCTATGCTCTTATTATCCTGGGGAATCCACTCCGGTGTGATAATCCTAGTGAGAACCGATTTGCCTCGAGGGGTTCTAGGTTCTGTACCCATGTTTCCTTGCTCTAGGTCCCCTAAGTCCGCTTCTGAGATCACATTTCCAAATTCGTCAGTCCTATCTGGGTGACTGGTGACTACGTATATGGTTCCTTCTTTGTCCAAGTATGCTCCATTTTCGAACTTGACAGCTGGGTGCTCTAGTCCAATGGATTGATCAGGATTCTTAATCTGTACCACAGATCTTCCTAGGCCATCCTCATAGATGCTGGCACCTAATCGGTTGGTCCTAAGGTATTCCAACTGCGTTTTGTATGGGCCTTCTACCCTGTGCAAGTATGGCACTCCTGAACTTCCCGTAGGTTTGTCCATGCCTTGAGACATCTCTGATTCACTAGTCTCAGAACTTGGGTAGTATGAGTGGTGGCTCAACTGTTGGGCCCACGACCTAGCCGTGTGGTTGACACTAGCCTCTGAAGACCTAAGGCTTTGCCTATCCCTCACTAGATGTCGCCCTGATCTAAGGTTCATAAGCCTAATTGAATAACCCAAATTTGCCCAAGTACAACCTCGTTGCAGAGTCCTTTTGTATCAGTTACTTGATTCTTTTTAGTGGATTACTTTGTTAAAATTCTTGTCTGATATCACGTCGCAAGGTATATTTGAGTGTAGTTCCGCACTTAAAGTTGATCGTTCCACGTTAAGTTCTTTTCCTTTAAAGTTCTCGACAGTACAAAGATTATGTTCTTAGCTTGACTTGAAAGTTTAGGTATGCTTCAACTTGATAATTGCCTATCGTCGTCCTAACTTACTCCTACCTCTAGTCGTTCTTAGCCTAAGCTAGGAATTGACGAAGGGGAGTTGGGAGTATTCCGACCTTTCTTGCTGATCCTTGCTCTTTAGTGCTCGAGAAGTTGATTCTCAAGCTTGCACAAAGCCCTTGCTTGGACGCTCTCAATTGCTTCTCAATAGACCTGCATTAGTCCCAAGATTAGCTCCAGACTTAAATTCAAATGACAGACTAGACCACTTTCATGCATGTGACTTACTGACCAAATTGTCTCTTGCCTTTATAAAAAACAAACCCAAGGATCTCTCAGTTTTCCTACCTCAGGTACGAGCTTTCCGACAAAACAAGAATCACCGCAATTGGATTTCGTATGAGGAAGTTATGTCAGTTCAGGCTTCAGGGATTAAAACAGGGTTCAAATCAGTTTAATCAAGCAGGCAGAAATTCTTGAATTACTTGGGTTGCGGCCTCAACATGCAATGCTAACCCCGAGTGTTTGTCCCACACTTGGCCCAAAATTTAGACCATTATTTTTGCCCTAAAAATTTGACCTAATTTGCCCTTCTAACGTGTTCGCAAAGTCTGTCGGTCGCGATTGACAGGTCAGTCGCGATCGACGTGTCGATCGCGATTGACAGGTCCGTCGTGGCTGTCAGTCGCGATTGACAGGGGTTTCGAAAAGTCAATCAGTCGTGGTCAAAGGGTCGTTGACTCTGTCGGTCGCGATTGATGTGTCGATCGCGATTGACAGGTCGGTCGCGAGGGTCTGTCCGTCGTGGTCAAACAATCGTTGACTGTGTCGGTCGCGATTGACACAGCCGTCGTGGGCTGTCAGTCGCGATTGATGGGTCGATCGCGATTGACACGTGTCACGCGTATGATCCGTCAGTCGTGGTCAATCGGTCGTTGACTCTGTGGGTCGCGATTGACAGAGCCGTCGTGGGCTGTCAGTCGCGATTGACGTGTCGATCGCGATTGACAGGTCTGTCCGTCGTGGTTTGTCGATCGGGATTGACAGAGCGATCGCGATTGACAGAAATCTGATGAATTTCAAAAAACTAAACACATTTTTGGGAAGCTCTAGGCTTGTAGATCATGGTTTTGCACTTTGTTTGGCAATTTGAGCATTTTTTCTATCGGTCGCGATTGACAGAGGTCGGCGACACACAGACAGTTACTGCGAATTCCGTACCTGCGCAGAGTGCTCGGGACGATGATGTAGCCTGTACCTGCAAGACAGCTCAAGAAACATGCAAAAACAGCACACACAATTTCGCTCTCTCGCTCTCTCTCACAAGTGAAATGAGGGAAATGAGGTGGAGAAGGTGATATGATCAAAAAACTGAATTTTTCGCGATTATGGAGATGGAGGTGGAAGATGGTGATGATGATGATGGTGATGATGGTGGTAAGGTAAGAAGGAGAAAAATAGGAAAAGTAATGAAATTACCTACAATGTCAACTTGTCCAATCTACGTCTTACCATCACACGCTCGTCCTCAAAGCTCGTTCCCCGGCAACGGCGCCAAAATTTCAAAAATGAAAGTTGTCGAACTTAAGACACTTTTCTCAAAGATTTTAACTGAAATTTCTTGGGAATTGTCAATCTGATGAGCAATTCCTAACTTCCCTGTCGTTTGCAAAAGGAATCAGATACTATATCTGAGTCAATTTCAAAAGATTTGGAAAGCGGAAAGAAAGACATAACTAAGACTCTGTACAACCAATTCAAACTTCGAATATACCTAAACTTGCTATGAGTCAAAATCTATTTGACTTAGGACTTTAAATTATCAACGATCGATTTCAACAAGGTATTGAAGCATTGTCTTTATCTTTAAGAGAAATAAGCTGGATTCTCAAAAAGATTTCAAAAGAAAATAAGAAAAACATCATCCAACCACAAGATACTAGTGTGGTAACCAACATCAGTGTGTCGACCCACTGAGATTCTGTTAATGAGTTTCGTATTCAAAAAATGCTTCACTTGAGACTAAGTTCAGGTCACATTCAGTCTTTTTGACTCCTAATCGTGAATGCAATTCTTGTGCATTTCTTTGAGTCGAAAGAGTGAATTTATCAAGTTACACTAGGAACTTGATGCTTGACTTAGTCAATTAAATCTTTAGTTGAAAAGATCAACTCAAAATCAAAGTCCAACTTCTTTCAGAAATTTACCAAATATTTCTGATCAATAACACTTAGGCTTGAAGTGTTCTAAGAAGATCTTGGACGTTACTTACTTCATATCTTCAGTTTCCTTGATCTTGAAGTCGTTTTGAAGTATCTTGAGATTCTTCTTGAATTTAAACTCCCTTCTTTGAAGTTTTAATTCCCTTGAAGATCAAACCTAACTTCAAGATCCAAACGAAGACTCAAAGATAATCATCATCTCACGGTCCGATGTCCCATACCATCTTTCCTACATCAATTTGAGTATAAAATCTGGTGTCCCATACCACCCTATTTTATACTCACATTGACGTGTGAGTGAATTTTATCCTAAAGTCTACAACATCTCTAGATAGAGAACCTTCTAACTTTAATTCTTTGATAAGAACTTCACAGTTTTAGGCACTATCTCTATCTTAGTATTCTAGGTTTTAATCCCTTGACATGATCGTTTCATGATCGTGTGCTTAACCTTGGGAACTTGAAAACCTTTAATAGAATATCTCCAATCTTTTTTGCTAGGGTTTTCAAATGAAAACCAATTAGAATTCCAAGTACTTGAATTTTTCTCGAATTCAAGTTCAATTGGTTTATCCTTGACCAATTTCGTAGTGACAAGAGCTTTTAGCTTCTTGTCTTTAGATTCCTTTCTACTAATGCTTTTAGGTACCTATCCTGGCCAGGAATTTTATAGGAATCTCTCTACTGCTTAAGTCTAAGCATCTGCTCATGCTTTCTGGATTTGTACCAAAATCCCTTTAAGGATAGGCAAACACTTATGTTTTACCTTCCACAGACTTAAGTACCGTCTTCACGATTTGCAGACTACATACTTGGAATTACTTCACTCTGTTCAGACTTGGAACAGCTTACTTTTTCACAATTTTCCATTCGATAAATGGAACTTGAGTGAATCATTCCTAAAGAAAAATTTTATTGCCAATACTTGGGCAATCTACAGGGTAGTTCCAATCGCATGTTCTTGGACAATCATGGCCAAGCTTGATCAAGTCTGGTTGATACTTGCGACAAAAATAAAGACTTAGTCTTTATCTTTTAAGATCTCTTAAACTATCTTAAGCTGCTTTGCTTACCTGCAGAATTTTTAGAGATCTTTCCCTTACTCAAGTCCAAGCATACACTAATGCCTCTTAGATTCCAAAGCTAAGAATTTTTTATATACCTTTGGGTTATATCACTATTTGGACTTAATTAACCAATACTGATGGTTTGGGAATTGCTAAGGAACTACTTACAGACTAAAGAGTATGAAGAATTTCATTCTCAATACTTGAAAGAATGCCATTCTTCAAAGACTTGAGATTCCTTTTAGGGAATCAAATATCTTGAACAAATGATTCATCTTGGAATCTTTTGCAATGTTGGAAGGATATTTGAAAGAATATCCAGAAGGTTTACTGACTGATTCAACTGTATTCATTTCTTGAGTATCAAACTAGAGATTAAATATCACCTTTTGGATATGGTTTCCCATGCCACTATGAAAGTTTAAGTTGAACTTTCATTTATGTGATATCGACTTTGAGTTTGATACAAAACTCATTATTATTGGTCAATCTTCAGATGTTACTAGAGTCCTTTAAACATATTTCACTAATCAAATTTATGTTTAAAGTCCAAGCATCTATTGATGATTGATCCAATAGTAATGCAACTATGAACACTTTGAACTTTATAACTTGTTTAGGAGAAGTTCATGGATTTAAGATCCATTTCTTGGAACTTTCTACTCTTAAATGAAAAATTCACACTTGCTTCAAGTCTTTAGGAACTTATATTATTTCCTAAAGATTGCTTAGCTAGTTGCATCATTTACCAGAGATGCAATTATAGAACCTAACATCCTTTTATTGATATCAAGGATCAATTGATGTTGAGGTTTAACCTTTGATTTCCATCACCCCTTGATGAAATCAAATAAAAATTTATAAAAGCTTGGTACCTTTATATCTTGGCAAAACATTTATATCCTAAAGAGGTTTTGCCTTCATCATTCCTTGGACCTATCATATAATATGAATTTATGTGTATTTTGGGAAGAGTTCATGAATCAATTAAGATCCTCTACTTGGAACATCTACCTTCCCAACAATAAATTCATCTTAAACATGGTAGGAGAATGAACTCACATGAAATAGAAGGCTTGACTATTTCATATCTCAATTCCAAAAAGTTACTTACTGAGGTTTCATCATGAGATACAAATCGTGAAACCACAAAGAAACTTCTTTAAACTTTCGAAATCTTCTAAATAGAAGAGTACTCAAGGAACCTGGAAATATAGTTGACGTTCTCATCCAACCTTGGGATGCTTGAGAAGTTACATAAAGTATGTAACTAATCAAGTAAAGCTTATCCGCATGACTTTCTAAGTACATCCGGGACTTAGAGTCATCATACATCACAAAAGAGTTTGCAGTAATTAAATTTTCTTGGTCATCAAGAAAATTTATTACTTAACTTTCTCTTAGTGCTTACTTATACCTAGCAAGACATCTATCATACTTAATTATCATTAAGTATTTGTCTTTGATAGCAGAGTATCGACTTGGGAAGAAATCGACTAATTACTTGAGTTGCAAATTAGAACTAGTATGTCTTTGCAACTAACTAGTCTTTGGTCTTCCCTAATGTCAAACTGCGAGCTTTATAAAGTAAGCTAAATACTAAGAGAGTATATTCTCATATCTACTTGCAAACAGCATTCCATTCTATCATGCAAATGCATGTATCTACATGCAAAAGCATATGCTCACATGCGTATGCATGCATGTTCTTTGCATGTCCAAAATAATACAACAATCATGCATGAGCTTGATGCATGATTTTTTTCCTTGTACTAAGAATGTATATCATGCAATCCTGATGCATGAATATCCTTTCCTTTGTCCTAATGCACTATGATATAAAAACATACCCTTGAGGTGCAATAGAAAACTTAACTCAATGGAAAGGAAATATGTATTTAAACTACCAAAATACATTCTTTGATGCACAAGGATCTTTTGAAATCAAGTCTTTCCTTAATGCAAACTAATGCTTGGAATGGATTAATTCATTATTCTAATCTAGACTTAATCAATTGAAATCTTGGCTATTTCAATGTGCATCTAGGATTAAGTGTAGAATAATGAAAACAAGATAAATCAAGCATTAAGGCCAAGCAAAAACTGGAAAATACTTAGCTCCACATAGAGCTACGTCCTTCCCTTGATCCTTTGGAAGAGTGATTCTCTCAAGACTTTGGTCCGAATTCAATGTTGGTTTGACTTTGATCACCAAAGGCCTCCGGATCTTTACTCCACAACTCCACTTCTTTCATACTTTGCTCAATCTTTGATTCTCCTTGTTTGTTTCTTTGGCTAAAAGTAAAATACTCCTCTGGTTCCAAGCTGCAGGAATTGATTTGGATCCTTGGATGGATGAGAGGACTTGGCTCCTTGGATGGATGAGAGGACGTGCACTTCAGCTCTCGCTACTGTATTAGTACAGTGTCTTCTGCATTAGAAGACAAGCAATGGGCATTGACAACGTGGCTACACGATTGTCCTCTCTAATTGATGGCACAGGTTCGAATCCCGTCGTCAGCTTCGCGGAAATTTTTTCCTTTTTTAGCTCTTGGTTTAGGACTTCTGCAACGCCACGCTAATATTCAGTATAACTAGCGCCGATAAAAAGCCACGAACCAAGCTTGGAGATGTGGCTAAGAGAGTTTCTCGCCACGGGTAGGTTCAAAGTTCGAATCCCTCTGTACCCGCAACAGGGGTTAGTGGTTTTGCTACTCTTAGCTCCTTAGGAGAGTCTTCTTCAGCGCGGTCTCCAATTGAGAAATACTTATTCACGCGGTAAGCAGGTCACGAACACCTGGAGGATTTGCGGGCAGCTCAGCGCTCTCTAATCGGAAGGGCGAGAGGTCGATTCCCGCTGTTGCTCCCATTGGAGGTGATTACCCTTTTGGTACTCTCTTCCTAACCTTCTTCTCAAGCCATATCTGCCAAGATCACATCGATTCGAGAGGATATTTCAAAATAACCGCGAGCAGAGATTGACGAGCAAGAAGCTATGGAAAGATTAAAAATAATGAGCAAGAAGCTAATGGAGAGAAAGATGATGAAGCCCACTCCAAGGTCACCATGAGAGCTTGGCTCTGATACCAATGCAAGAGAGCAAGGATTACGACCACCACATGCTTGAGAGATGACTCTCCTCCCAACCTTATGCCTGTATATATAGCTGCTTGAACTAATGAGGACCACAAATGTAACTAGAGTCCACAAGTGCATGTGCAATCTCCTCCACTCCTTTCATATCCACCACTAGAGTCTAGTAGTGGCTGGAGTGATCTCGACCACTGCTTTAGTACCTTCCACTAGAGTCCACTAGTGGTTGTTGTACTCACCTCTTGAGTTAAGTCCACTGGACTCAAGTTAACTCACGTTAACTTGAGTTAGAAGGCTCTAGAGCTCTTTGGGCAAAACCCTCTTCCCATGCTCGCCATGGGAGTTGAACCCAAGACCTCTTCCTTCACAACCATGAGACTTAACCACTACGCTAAGTGGATTACTTGAATATGAGAGCACATGACTTATGCTTGAGTCTACTCTTGAGATCTTTGGTCCTACAGACGAGTGACCAAACGGTATCCGATTTCAGATCTGTCTGAAGCCATCGGATCCCTAGATCATAGACTTACTTTATTACAGTACCCAGAACACTAAAGCATAGAAATGGAAGGAAAGAAGAGAAAAGCTCAAAGATAAATGGATGAAAAACAAAATTCAAGACAATAAGAAACAAACCAGAAGTAAGCAAGAACAAAAAGAGCAAGAAATTTGGAAGGAAGTGCCTAGTCCACCGCTTATCTAAGAAGCTCAAAAACCAAGATCCATTTTAGCGGACCCAAAACCTGATGACCTAGACATGTGGCTAAAAGCTTACCAAGCTAGGATTAAGGCTGGACCAAAGGTAGAACAACATGAAAAGCTTTACCCACAAGAAAAACTAGAAAAAGAGAGGCTTGCGATCTGTTGAAAACTTATAGAGGTAGCATAGGCAACCCTATGAAAGACTATCTCAGCCCTTCCAAAAATGAGGATAGCAGAGGATCAATACAAAGAGTATGTCAAAGCCAAGGGTAAAGAACCTTAGAGAGCTGGTTGACAAGCGTGAGCGAACAAGAACCCCAGATGAACCGATGTCAACAATACCTGACCTAGAAGCTGATTGACCAAAAGAGTTATGAAATAGAATCCGAGAAGAACAATGGAAGAAGAATGGAATGATTAAGCCTCCCTTTGAGGAATTAGATGTGGAAGTTTATCAACCCAATCCCAATATGGAGGAAGTATACAAGGAAGTGTCAAGGCTAGACAGAAATAGAGAAGAAGCTCAGAGCATTTCAACTTTACCTAACTACATGGGAGAATACAAAAAGGAGTCTATGATAATCCGAGCACCCACATTACATGGAAAAGGAAAGGGAAACTCAAAAAAGAGTTCACACAATTTAACGGAACTTAAGAAGATGAAGGTACAATGCAAACTGACCGTGGAAGAATTACTTCAAATTAAGCCGCAATTAGCGAGCCAAATGGAATTAGGACAAGAGAAGGAAGAAAAAGAAGTTAAAGGAAAAGGAAACTCACCTAAGATACAAATCCCAATTGATAAGGTGGGAGAATTCAGTGAAGGAGACGAAGGTAACACGTGTCTACCTGTCACATACAATGGGTACATGACCAAGGCAATCCTAGACACAAGGGCTGGGGTAGGAATCACCACCAAGGAGATTTGGGAGAAATGGGGAAAGCCTGCCTTATGACCCACATGCATGAAGCTTCAATTAGCAGACGGTTATGTAGAGAAATCCTTAGGAATATTGGAAAGAATCAAATTAACCACCTGTGGAGTTGAATTTGAACACACATTAGCCATCTGTAAATTTGAAAAGGCTAACAACTATGAAATGATGTTAGGATGACCTTTCATGAGACAAATGCGGGTAGTGCAAGATTGGGGAAGAGATTCATTATACCTACAACACCAAGGAAACACTACCAAGATAAATCTACATACATTTGCATATCGAGATGTCCCTCCACTACAATGGAATCCCATACACAAGGAGGAAGATGACCTATCCATTCATAGTACTGGATCAAGCGATCAATCATGGATGCATGAGGACGCCTAGTTATGGATGTGCAAAGAAGCCAAGAGAGAGGATAATAAAAGACAGATGTGGCCAATAGGACATCCTAACTACAGACCTGTAGAGGACCCAAGGTATGTGCCTCAAATCTTTCTGGATGAAACCTTTGAACCACATGGATGGATGGAAATCTTAGCAACCTTGGATGTATGTGTGAATTGTTGGTGTAAATCACAAGCCTACACATTTGGCATGAAAGATACCTTGAAGATTCTACATATGTGAAGAAGCATAGGAATTAGTGCTAGTGGTTAATTACCACTTTATCTCTTTGTCAAAAAGTCATGACTTAGAATCTTTTGTAATCACCTACCAAAAGGATTCATGGAAAAAGGTAGCTCTTTGATTGAAGGAATATCTCCTAGGATATAGGAGCTTGATCATAGGGAGCGAAAAGTTTGAATTTGAATTCAAATTTATACTCACTCTCTATAAAAATGGAGATGAAAAATCGCGGGTAGAACTCATCACTCCCGAACTTCTCATTAGTAATTTTGAGTGTGTGTGAGGCTTAAACTATAGCCCACACCTATCTACACCATTAGACAATGGTTTTCATGCCAATGGATTTGTATACAAGTGTTCATTAATACAGATATTCACATTGTTCATTTCTGAGTTCTCTGTAATACTACTCAAAAGTCTGTCAACTTGTGAAGTACATATCTCAGTCATTTCTCCATCAAATGTAGTGATTCAAAGCTTGTTGGATTCAGCTCAAGTTATCTACATACTGGCAAAGTTTGAAGAGATTCTATTTCAGCTATTTCAGAGAAATACGCGTCGAGGTGATCACTATTCAATGTCTGCTACAGTCCTAAAAAAGCGGGGGTATAACTTAACTTGCTAAATTGATTTCTCTTAGCATAGTTTATCTTTTTACATCATTTCACTTGGAATAGTTAGCTTGCTAAGCTAATTAGATACCTCTAAAAGGAAGTTTTCCAATTCCTACTGTGCTAGTCATACTGAGCAAAATACCCAGCAGGTGTGAAGACATAAATAGAAGGTTTTCTTGAGTTCGTGAGTTTCAAAGTTATCTGTTTTGGTTCAATCATTGCACACATCATTTCCAAAGTACATAGGCCATTTTATGGTGTCATTGGAAAGCTAAGGAGGTCCACTTATCAAGCTTGAAGCAAAAGAGGGCTTGTACAAAGCAGGTTTTAGCAGTACCTACTCAATCTCTTGGAGCATCCATCCATCTTTCCCAACAGTGGTATCAGAGCAAACTAAGGTAAAATGGGAGATGGTTTTCCTTCATTTATTGATAGATTGGACATGAACAACTATCAAGCATGGTCTCTAAGGATGAAGACCTACTTACAAGGAAGGAGTCTCTATGGATACATCTCAGGAGATGAGGAATTGCCCTCATTCAAAACAAGAGGATTGCCAACAAAGGAAGAACATGAAAAACTCAACACATGGTGTGCTAAGGATGCATTGGCAAGGTCCTATTTACTCAACTCCATCTCTGATTTTCTTTTGCCACATATTAGAAATTGTAAGACATCCCAAGAGACTTGGGAAACCTTGTCATCTTATTTTTCCTCCAACACAAGGGCTAGGAAAAATCAGTTGTGGATTGAATTCACAACATTAAGGAAGCAACCTAAGCAAGCTGTTTCATAATTTGTGACCAAGATTAAAGATGTAGAAGATCAGTTAGCAAGCATAGGAGAAGAGATTGAAGAAGAATAGATTGTGAGGCAAGTGATCAATGGGATCAAGGATGATGACAAATGGGAAAGCTTCACCACTGCCATGGACCTTTACATGGACATGCAAATTCTAGATCTTACAACTCTCATGGGACAATTGTTTACTCATGAAGCAAAGCTCAACAAGAATGGAGATACATCAAAAGGTAATAACTCTTCTGCCCTATACACTGATAAGAAGTCTAAAGATAAAGAAGGTGGAAGATGAAGGCTCTACCTCCCAAGCCAACTATGCAGGAAGAGGTAGATCATCAAGAGGAAGGGGCAAAGGAGGTAAGCAAGGTAGGGGGAGATCCTATAACTCCTCACCATGCAACATTTGTGGTTTATCAAATCATACTACAGATGAGTGTTTCAGGAATTACAAGAATCAGAGAGGAAGAGGATACCAAAGAGGTGGATACTGATAGTCAAGAGGTAGATTTAATCATCACCAAGGCTAGAACAAAAACTACAACAACAATTACAACAATAATTACAATGGCAACTACCAAGGAGGATTCAAATCCAGAAAGGACTACAACAACTACACAGAGAAGCAGGATGACTCTCTTCTGATCATGAACATGACTTCAAAATCAGGTATAAATGATGACCACCTATTCTACATTGACTCAGGGTGCTCAAATCATGTAGCTGGCAATGTAGCAGTACTCTCTGATCTTGAGGAACCAAAAGGTAAGCATCAAGTCCAAACAGGTGATGACACCAAGCACTCAGTAGTTAAAGTTGGAAATGTTAAGACTTTTGATGGAAATCAGAATTTGTTGAGCAAGGTACTCTATGTACCAACCATTACCAAAAATTTGATGAGTTTTGGACAGATTGTGGAGAAAGGTTTGTAGGTTAGGTTCAACCAATATGGAGCATTTCTGGAGGATCCAAGACATGGGTTCAAGAGGATTGCTAAAGGAGAAAAATTAGGTAGACTTTGAGTTAGAAGACACAAAGAATATTGCACTATACAGTTACAAAGATCAAACACTCTCAAAACTTGAGATTTGGCACAAAAGATTAGGGCATATAGGAGAAAGAACTTTGAAGCAAATATGCAGGGACCAATGTGTGCTTGGAATACCAAATGTATCCAAGCAAAATATGATTTACAAGTGTGGTGCTTGTCAATTTGGGAAGTCTCACAGGTTACCCTTCTCAAGGAAAGGTTACATGCATGAAGACTGCCTTGTCCATACAGATGTATGGGGACCAAGCAAATACCCTTGAGTCTCAGGATCAAGGTACTATGTGTCTTTTATTGATGATTATAGCAGATGGACTGTATTGTACTTCATGAAGCACAAGGATGAGGTGTTTAATTCCTTTAAAAAATATCTTGCACTTGTTGAAAATCAGACAGGAAAGAATTTGAAGAGACTAAGATGAGATGGAGGAGGTGAGTACTTCTCCAATGAGTTTGAAAACTTCTTGCAAGAAAGAGGCATCAAAAGAGAAATACCCACAAGGTATTCTCTTGAACAGAATGGGGTAGCTGAGAGAAGAAATAGATTAATTGTTGAGACAACTAGGTCTATGTTGAATGAGAAAAAATTACCTAACTATCTATGGGCAGAGAGTGTTTCTACTGCCACTTATCTCATAAACAGGTTACCATCTAAATCCCTTGATGGGATGACACCCTATGAAGCATGGCATGGTAAGAGACCATCACTAGACCATTGCAGGATATTTGGATGTGTAGCATATGTACACATTCCTTCTCAGATAAGAGGTAAACTAGACCCAAAGGCTAAAAAGTGCATCTTTATTGGGTATGATCTAAATAAAAAAGGTTACAGGTTTTATAACCCTACCAATAAGGGATTCATGGTAAGCAGAGATGTTGTCTTTGATGAAAATGATTCTTGGTATGAGAATGAATGCAGGAAGGTCAAATTACCCTATGATTTGGAAGAGGAGTTTCCAAGTCTTGCAAAGGAGGAACCCACTCAGAATGAAGACACAAGTTCACATGATGAAGACACTATCAATCTTGAAGAGTTCAAGGCATGGAAGTCCAAGGGCAAAATGAAGATGAAGAAGCTTGGAGACATACCTGAATCTTCAACTCAATCAATTAGAAGATCACAAAGAGAAAGCAAAAAACCTATCAGATATGGGTATGATACATCTCTTGTTACTAAACATTCTATTTATCTTGCCAAAGATTTGTCAAATGAAGAACCAGGATCATATGAAGAAGCCATAACCAAATGAGAATGGAAAGAAGCTATGGATGAGGAGATTGAAGGATCCAGATGGATGTATAAACTTAAAAGAAATTCTTCTGATGGCACAATTAATAGGTACAAAGCCAGATTGGTAGCCAAGGGTTTTGCACAAACCCAAGGCATTGACTATGAGGAGACATTCTCACCTGTGGCAAAGATGCCAACTATCAAAGTGTTGGTTAGTGTGGCTGCATCAAAAAATTGGAATATGTACCAATTGGATGTCAAGAATGCTGTTAGAAGATGCATTTTTGGAATTCTTTTTGAAGAAAAATAATTGTAAAATGATAGAAATTTGTAAAAATATTTATGCAATTGTTGTAAAAATGAGGAAGAGTCTTCCTTGTGTAGGATAGAATCTTATGTAATTTTTCTAGAATTTTTGGAAACTCCTAGATAGCATATTTTTAGAATAATAGAGGAAAGGACCAAAATTCAAGTGTGAAAAGGGACACTTGAAAATGTATATAAGCTAATTTCCTCTATTATGAGGGGATTGGTTAATCATTTGTTTACATGCTATCCAAGTGAATAGAGAAGGAGTTTTCTGCTGAAATCGTGTTTTCTCCTCTTTTGTGTGGTTTCTTTGATTTGTGAGTCTAGTTCTTGTGTATCCATGAATATTTGTGAGCTTCTAGTGTGTAAATTGATGGAGAGTGTTAATCTCCAAAAGAACAACCTACTCTTGAATTTAGAACACCTCTATATCAAGAGTAAGTCAAAACCTTCACCAATTTAAGAGATCAATGACCAAATATCAATTTCTTGACTAAACTGTGAAGAAGGAAATTACTCAGAAAGTCTGCTGCATAAATCTTGCTCATTGACTGAGTAAATGTGTAAAGTTTTTTTATGAACTTTGCACAAGGTGTTGCCTAAAGATTGCGCACCTTCTCCAAGTCAAATCACTCCAAAAGATTCAGTAGATCTTGAGAAATCTACTTACCAAGTTACCTATGTCTAAATCTGCACTTTTGAGAAGTCGATTTGGACACCCCTAACTTCTTAGCTTTAGTTCTCTCAGTATAGAACCCATTTAAGCAAATGCTTTTAGCCACGAGTAGCTTACCTTCCAACTTAAAGATTAAGTGCTTACTTGCACAAAAATTTAAACTGTGGAGTGAGGAATGATCACATCATTAAGATCAAAATTTGCGCCTGTTTCAGGAACTAGTGAATACTTTCTCACATGTAAATGTTCCTATACACAATTCTCTTAGCCTGATCACAATTAGATTCTCAAACTCTAGCCATAGATTGATTAACTATGGACTTAGACATATCCAAAAGGAATTCACAAAAGATCTACCACACGAGGAGAAAACACAGAAACATCGGGCGCAATTTTTCTTCTATTTCTCAGAAATTTACAACTGAGTTGTGAGAGAGACTTCTTCTCATTCCTATGAACTCTATTGAGTCTTACAACTTACAAATGCAATATTCTCATACTCTTCTATTGTCTCCTCTTGTCTCTCTCTGTATTGCCCCGTCATTTTTCCAAAGTATTTATAGGCAAATATGTACAGACTTATGTCAAAGCATAAGTATAAGTAACCTATGTGTTAACTATGTGTTAACTAATGTACATATGTGTACATGTCTTTCACTTTGTGAATGTATCCATCTTCTATGCTTCAAGAATTGTTCTTATCTCCATTCTTTGTCTTTCAAATCTTCAATTGGTGATTGATATGCACCAACAACTCCCCCTCAATCATCAATTGAGGTTTCTCTTATCTTCTTTATGCCTGCCATGTCTTTAAACTTCTGTAACTTTGGTCCATCCAAGCTCTTTGTAAGCATATCAGCTATCTGATCTTTTGTTGAAGTATGTATGACTTCAATTTCCTTATCCATCACCTTCTCTCTTAGAAAATGATACTGTATCTCAATGTGTTTGGTCCTGGCATGAAAAACAGGATTAGCAGCTAGATATAATGAACTCATGTTATCACCATAAATGATAGGTATGCTCTGTATAGTGTCAAAACTCTTCATGAGAGTCTTAAGCCAAATCACTTCTTTTGCAGCTTCAACCATGCCTTTGTACTCTGCTTCTGTAGATGACAAAGCAACTGTATGTTGCTTCTTTGAGCACCAGGAGATTAGCTTATCTCCCACATAACACATGTATCCATAGGTTGACCTTCTATCATCTGGATTACCTTCTTTGAGTGTACCCTTAATGTACCTCAACACTCTTTGTCCTGCAATCCAATGCTCTTTCCTAGGACAATGCATGAATTGAGACAAAACCCCAACTGCATATGATAAATCAGGTCTAGTTAATGTAGCATAGATAAGACTACCAACCAAACTCTGATATTGCTTCATGTCCTTGAACTCTTCACCTCCAAATCTGCTTAATTTGTGATTCACCTCCATTGGAGTAGGTGCGACCCTACAATCATCCATTTTAAACTTGATTAACAAGTTCCTCAAATACCTTTCTTGAGTCACATACACTCCATGTTGAGTGTATGAAATCTCCATGCCCAAGAAGTATGACAAGTCTCCCAAATTACTGATTTTGAACTCTTTCTCCATTTGCTTCTTTAAGCTTTGAATGCCTTTCTCATCTATACCTGTAAGAATGATATCATCAACATATATGCACATGTAAATAAACCCATCATCACTTGCTTTGACAAGCAAGCTACTATCTGCTTTTGATACTTGAAATCCAAGTTCTTTTAAGAACTTTACAAGTCTATAGTTCCATGCCCTTGGGGCCTGCTTCAAGCCATATAAAGCTCTCTTGAGCTTACACACATGATCTGGATATCTTCCATCTCTCAATCCTTGAGGTTGCTCCATGAATCTGAAATGTAACCATTCAAAAAAGCATTCTTCACATCTAATTGACACAATTTGCAACCTTTACATGCAGCAATTGCTATAAGTGTCCTGATGGTTGTCATCTTTGCCACTGGACTATAAGTCTCATCATAGTCAACACCATATGTCTGAGCAAACCCTTTGACAACAAGTCTAGCTTTATACCTAGACATACTTCCATCTGCAAATCTCTTTGTCTTATAAACCCACTTACATCCAATGATCTTCTGGCTATTTGGCTTTGGAACCAAATCCCATGTTTGATTCTCCATCAATGCATCATATTCTTCCTGCATAGCTTTCTCCCAATTTTCTTTACCTTTTGCCTCTTCATATGTAGAAGGGTCTTCATCTGCTTTAACCATGTATGCATAATCCTTAGTAGTCAAAAATGAAGTATCATAGCTATACCTCGTAGGTTGCCATTTGTTCCTTGTAGACCTCCTAAGTTCTCCACTTCTTGAGGTTTCTGGTTCTTCACATTCAGGATCAAATCTTGGTGTTTCTTCCACTTCAACCTGCACTTTATTATTCTCTTGCTCATCAAATATCTGAACCTTTGATTTACCTTTCCTTTGGCTCACAATTTCTTCATCATCTGTATTAATATTGATAGTACCTGCATACCAAGTACCTTGCTCATCAAATGTAACATCTTTTGATACAAGAAAATGTTTTGTGGATGGATTCCATAACCTGTATCCCATCTGCTTATCATCATAACCAATAAACACATATTTTTGAGCTTTAGGTTCCAATTTGTGCCTTAATTGTGATGGCACATATGCATAGGCCAAACATCCAAATACTTTGCAATGGTCTAGTGTAGGTCTCTTACCCCACCATGCCTCATAAGGTGTCATACCCTGCAAAGCTTTACAAGGTAGCCTATTGACCAAATAAGTAGCTGTATTTACAGCCTCAGCCCACAAATAATTTGGGCAATATTTCTCCTTCATCATGGACCTTGCAAACTCAACAAGAGTCCTATTCCTCCTTTTTGCTACACCATTTTGTTGAGGAGAGTACCTGCAAGTAACCTCTCTTTTTATACCTGCATTCCACAAGTAATCACTGAACTCATTAGAGAAATACTCTCCCCCTCCATCCGACCTTAGTCTCTTCAACTTATGTCCTGTAATTCTCTCTGCATACATATGATAATGTTTGAAAGTATTGAATACTTCTGACTTATCTTTGATCACATAGATAGTGATCCATCTGGTAGCATCATCAACATAAATCACATAATACCTTGAGCCATTGATACTGAAGTCCTTTGATGGTCCCCACACATCTGTGTGTACCAACTCAAGTTTCTCTGAGTACATAAACCCATGCTTGGAATACGGTTGCTTATGAGCCTTACCTAATTGGCAGGCCTCACATCTGTATGTCATATGTTGACCTGCAACATTAGGCAATCCAAGCACTGAACCATTATTAATCATGTCTTTGATACCTCTTTCATTGAAATGTCCAAGTCTCTTGTGCCAAAGATCTAACTCAGAGATCTTATGTCCTCCATAGGTGAACAAGGCATGACCAACATTACCTTGAATCTTCAATGTGAACAATCTTCCTTCTTTCTTCCCTGAAACAACTTGTTTATACCCATTGCTAGGGTCTTCCACAAACACTCCTTCATTAGTGAACCTTACTTCATAACCTTTTTCCACAATTTGTCCTACACTTATCAAATTCTTAGGAATTGTAGGAACATACAAGACCTTACTCAATAAGGTGCTACCATCCTTGGCCTTCACTGATCCAATTGACTTCACATTGTGCTTTGTGTTGTCACCTGTTTGAACAACATGATTAGATACCTTATTCTCCAAATCAGTCATCAAGGCTATATTACCACTCAGGTGATTGCTACACCCTGAATCAATGTAGAAGACTCTTTGATCTTCATTCTGCCTTTCACAAGTTGCATTCATTATCAATGTTGAATCTTCCTTTTGATCTGAAGCATAATTGTAGTAGGTATTGTTGTATTGTTGACTTTGGAAACCTCTACCTTCATTTCTTCCAAAGTAACCCCTACTACCTCTGCCTCTGAAATTACCTCTTTGATTTCTGCCACCTCTTCCTCTTGAATTATAGTTTTGATTGTATCCTCCATTACTTTGATTATTATGCCAACAATCATTAGCTAAATGATTTGTCTTACCACAAATCCAGCATGCTTTGGCTCCATCTTTGTTGTTCCTGCCTCTTCCTCTACCTTTGCCACCTCCTCTACCTCTTAGGAAGTTGGCTTGACTAGTTGTGCCTTCATCTTCACCTGATTGTTGCTTTCCTTTGTTAGCTTTCTTCTTGTCCTTTGAGTACATTGCATGACCTGTACTTTTGTCACCATCTCCTTTAACGTCCTGCTCAAATGTTAGCATATGACCTAGCAACTGATTTAAATCAGGAGTGAAATGATCAAGTGATAATTCTGTAGACAAAATGAATGGCTTCCATTTGTCATCACCTCTCAAACCTGTAAGAATTTGCCTTACCAATTTATCCTCCTCAATATCTTCATCAACAGCTCCTAATACATCTACAATGTCTTTCATCCTTGTTACATAGTCTGAAATGGATTGAGAGGCCTTCTTCTTGAAAGTTGTAAATTCTGCCCATAAAGATGCCTTCCTTGACTTTGTGGTGTTTTGGAAATGCTCTTCCAAAGCATTCCATATATCACTTGCACTTTCAAGACCTCTAATGTGAGGTAGCAAGTAATCATTGACTGCCATATAAATGATACTCCTAGCTTGAGCATCTTTCTTTATCCAATTCTTCAGATCTGTTAATTCCTCCCTAGTTGGAACACTAGGATCTCTGAATTGTGGTTTTTCTTCTTCACCTGTAATGTAAGCTATCAAATCTTTGCTCATTAGATGAGCTTCCATCCTCATTGACCATGCAGGATAGTTTTCTCTATCCAACTTCTCTATTTGAAGAGAATCTCCCATCCTTCCTTCACCTGTATATTGAATTCTTCAACCTTTATAAAGTATAAGGTTACCTTTACTTCGAATGATACTCCTTTTGACTTCCTTGATGTCGTATGATCTCCTTCTCAAGCTTTCCTTGCAAGCTTTCACCCTTTGAATCTTCAGATACCAAATTCTTTGTAGCTGCAGCAGTCGGGATCCTCCTTTTCTTCAATTCTGATGCTTCCTGCTCTGATACCATTGATGGAGAGTGTTAATCTCCAAAAGAACAACCTACTCTTGAATTTAGAGCACCTCTATATCAAGAGTAACTCAAAACCTTCACCAATTTAAGAGATCAATGACCAAATATCAATTTCTTGACTAAACTGTGAAGAAGGAAATTACTCAGAAAGTCTGCTGCATAAATCTTGCTCATTGACTGAGTAAATGTGTAAAGTTTTTTTATGAAACTTTGCACAAGGTGTTGCCTAAAGATTGCGCACCTTCTCCAAGTTTTAATCACTCCAAAAGATTCGGTAGATCTTGAGAAATCTACTTACCAAGTTACCTATGTCTAAATCTGCACTTCTGAGAAGTCGATTTGGACACCCCTAACTTCCTAGCTTTAGTTCTCTCAGTTTAGAACCCGTTTAAGAAAATGCTTTTAGCCACGAGTAGCTTACCTTCGAACTTAAAGATTAAGTGCTTATTTGCACAAAACTTTAAACTGTGGAGTGAGGAATGATCAAATCATTAAGATCAAAATTTGCGCCTGTTTCAGGAACCAGTGAATACTTTCTCACATGTAAATGTTCCTACACACAATTCTCTTAGCCTGATCACAATTAGATTCTCAAACTCTAGCCATAGATTGATTAACTATGGACTTAGACATCTCCAAAAGGAATTCACAAAAGATCTACCACACGAGGAGAAAACACAGAAACATCGGGCGCAATTTTTCTTCTATTTCTCAGAAATTTACAAGTGAGTTGTGAGAGAGACTTCTTCTCATTCCTATGAACTCTATTGAGTCTTACAACTTACAAATGCAATATTCTCATACTCTTCTATTGTCTCCTCTTGTCTCTCTCTGTATTGCCCCGTCATTTTTCCAAAGTATTTATAGGCAAATATGTACAAACTTATGTCAAAGCATAAGTATAAGTAACCTATGTGTTAACTAATGTACATATGTGTACATGTCTTTCACTTTGTGAATGTATCCATCTTCTATGCTTCAAGAATTGTTCTTATCTCCATTCTTTGTCTTTTAAATCTTCAATTGGTGATTGGTATGCACCAACATAAATCTGTTGAATGTGTATGAAGAGAGCTGAATACTGATGTGTTGAGTGATAAGTTGAAGAAGAATGGTGCTGGAGCTGAAAATCGTCTATTTTCACAGAATCACGATTGTCTCGTCTGTATGATATAGGTGATATTTTTTTATTTTGACTTCATAATTGTGTTCTGCTGATAAAATAGCATGCATTAGACACCAAGATTGTGGAAAAGGGTGGAGATTTGCTCAAGATAATCCAAATTCTAGAAATTCCTCTTCATTTTCACTATTCTCAGAAATCCAGCCATTATTCTCTTATTTCTTGGATTCTATCATCTTGAAGGGGTTGTGGTCTCAAGAATACTTCCAAGATTGACAAAATAAAGATGTCTTGTTGATTCTTTATGCTAAATGATTGGAGAGGACAACTCCAAAGATCAATAACAAACATTTTTTGGCATCGTTGTCGGGGAGTATTTCAAAAGCTTCATTGAAGTTGGACCTTGCTGGATCTTCTATTGATGATGGTAACAAACATAAGGAAAATGTAACACTCTTTAATCAAGAAATGTGAACATGAAAAGGTAGATGTCTTTGTTTGTCTTTTGGGGAAAGAAAGCAATAGATCATCTTTTAGAATTGGAAGTGCTGAAATTTTTGTAAATTGATAGTTGCTCATTATATTGTTGAAGTAAAAGTGCAAGTGTGTGGAAAAATTGAATCAAGAAAGCCGAAGATGAGGTAACATGTGTCTATTCTTGCATTTTTAGAGTTCTTTTTGACCAAGTACTAGGCAGTATTGTTGATCTTGGGAAGATAACATGGTTGCACTAAGGAAAGGTCAGGTAAAGTAGCTAGATGCAAGTAGAAAAGATTCTTTTGTTAACCAAATCAAAGCATAAATCTTGAGAAACAAAGCTGATCTGCATTTTGAAAAGAAATGTGTGATTGAGTTTATCTTTGCAAAAATTGATGCTTGCATTCCATAGCACATTTTCTTTGGAAAGTTTTTCTCATGAACTGTTTTGATAGCTAAGCCATAAGAGATCATAACCAATCAAGGAACATAGGATTAGAAGATCACCAAACAAGAAACCCTAATTGAAGTGTTTACCTTTATTTAGGGCAAAATACTAAAAAAAATTCATAAAATTCATCAAAAATAATCAAACAAATTTCTTTTCTTCTTAGGAAGTTGGACTAAAGCCTTGGGGATAAGAGTAATAAGGACCAAGTAAAAGAAAAGCAAAAAATTTATAAAAAATTAGCAGATTTGAAAAACACGATTTTCTGTACAACATCGCGATTTTTTGATTAATGTTGTGACTATGAGGTAAAATTGCAGGTGATTGTGGAATTGGAGTTGGTAAAGGGTACTGAAGGGGAACAATAGAGAAGAATACTCAAATTTGCATAAAATTAGAAGTATAGAAAAAACACGATTTTCTGCACAAAATCGCGATTTTCTGAGTAAGGTTGTGATTTTGATGCAAAAGTACAGGAGTCTGGTGAATTACAAAGGGGAGAGGGTATTGAAAGAGAACAAGAGGAAAGAATACTCAAATTTGCACAAGATAATATCTACAGAAAAAACACGATTTTCTGCACAAAATCGCGATTTTCTATAAGGAAATTTTTCTGGAATTTCTAGCATATTTGGGTTTTTTGAGAAAGATAATTGCAAAGAGATGTCATCAAGATTGGGTAAGTAAAGATTGGAAAAGTGAAAGAGTGAAGAACAGTGGAAATCACACAAAATCGCGATTCTGTGGACACTATAAAAACCTGGAATTCAAAGAAAAATTCATTTGAGTGAGTGTGTGAGAGAGAGAGAGCAGGAAAAATCGCGACTTTTTGCAAATACAGGTCTTGAGGAGCTTCTTTGAGTCAAGCAAGCAAGGTGAGTGGTTTCTATATTACCTCAATTACATGACTTTAAATTTTTATGATCAATAAGTACAAAAAAGTAGGAAAATAGCAAAACTACGAAATCGCGATTTTTTGAGTTTTGAATTTTTAGTGAGAAAATATTATTTTTTGGTTAAGATGTTTCATTCCATGTTAAAAACTTAATAAAGCGATTCTATTAGAAGAAAGAAAAATTTGAAAATCAACACTTCAAAAAATTCAAAAAAGTGTTCAAAATCGCGATTCTGTAGTCAAACACAAAATCGTGATTTTCTGAGCTAAGGACAACATCGCGATTCCCAGAACACGATTCTCATAAGAAAATCGTGTTATTTACGATTGTGAGCAATCACGATTGTCTGGGAACAAAATCGTGAAAAACGCGATTTTGAGCACAAAATCGTGAAAAACGCGATTTTGGGCACAGAATCGTGAAAAACACGATTTTGAGCACAGAATCGTGAAAAACACGATTTTGGGCACAGAATCGTGAAGAACACGATTTCAGTCGAAAAATCGTGAAAAAACACGATTTTAGTCATAAAATCGTGAAAAAACACTAGCTTAGTTAGAAAATCGTGAAAAACACGATTTTTAATAGAAAATCGTGAAAAATCATTAATTTGAACACAAAATCGTGAAAAACACGATTTTGAGTTCAAAATCATGGAAAACACGATTTTGAGTTCAAAATCGTGGAAAACACGATTTTAGTCATAAAATCGTGAAAAAACACTATCCTAGTTAGAAATCGTGAAAAACACGATTCTGACCTCAGAATCGTGAAAATTAGGTGAATGATCCTTAGGTCTGGGAACAAACTAAATTCACATAGTAGGCAAGACCTAGGAAGGAAGGAGATAGAGTCAGTAGTAGGGGAAGGGCAAGAAAGAAATTTAGGGCAAGAAATCAACATGGAAAACTTAACTGAAACAAATGAGCCCATTGAAACTGGGGATTATAGAAATATCCTCAAATACATGTATACAAATAGGTTTGGCACCTATGTATATCAGGATGGAATGCATAAGTTTCTCATTAGATTGAGAAACTTAGAAGTTTCCCTAAACATAACACCAGTAGCTCAGTTCAAAGATGGTAGGTATGAGGATAGGCAAGGGTGTGTGTACATCTTCTCCCAAGACCCAGAAAATTCAAATGACTTAGGGCAATGTGCTGACAAAGGACCTTGGGAACATAACATGGGACAACCAGATTTACCTAGACCACATGAAAACTACACTAGTACTGAGCAACAACAAGGGAGGAGGACACATGCTTCCCCAAATCCCTTTGACAAGGAACCAGAAGGATATAATGAATTTTCACTCAGAAGAAGACATCATTGGCAACCTCAGGGTAGAATGCTTAGACCATATAAAGTAGCCAAATGTATGAAAAATCAATATGAAGGGTATTCTAATCCCCATGCTCATGCTGCAGAGTTTAGACAATTAATTAGAGTTGAGGAGGTGGAAGATTACAAAGTTCAATTTGAAGCATTTGGTATAACCCTAACAGGACCAGCATTATCTTGGTTCATACCTTTGAGAAAAGAAATGTACCTAGATATTGAATCCTTCCTAGAAGCCTTTATTGGAGAATTCTCAAAGACCGGAATAAAACATAGCACAACCACTCTGATACACAGTTTTAAACAACAAAAAGATGAAAATGTCAGAGAGGCAACCAGGAGATTTAAGCAATATATTGACAGATGCCCTAAAGAGGAAGTACCTTCCATGGCTAGACAAGTATCCCTATTCATAGAAGGATTGAGAAGTGCTCAATTAAGAACCCTAGTGTACTACAGGAGATGCCCTGATCTATGAGCTTGTGTAAAAGAAGCAATAGATTTGGAAGATAACAGAGGCCAAGATCTGTTAGCATTTGATCAACCCAGATCAAATGAAGATAAAATTCCTCCACCAGAAGAATTGGCTCAGGCCATTGTTAAAGCCCTAGAGGTAAGCACTAAAACCAATTTGATAAACTCTAGGATAAACACAAATAAAAAATGCTACAATTGTGGAGAAAGTCATCTGGTACAACAGTGCCCATATCAAAAGCCTCCACATTTGCAAGATAGAAAGACACTCAAATATTGTACACTAGAGAGGAAATGGACCAACCATACCAGGGAGGAATGTTTCTATAATAAACAACCCATAAAGGAGAGAGACTATGGGAGCCAAAGAGAATCAATGTATATTGAGCAACCAAGACCTGTGCTTGGGCACCAACCTCCTATACCAACAAATGTGGTACCAATCAAATACACACCAATAGAGGAGGGAAACTCAAGAACAAATTCACCATACAAGGAAGATTATCAATGGAATGAAGGATATCAAGAAGAATGGGAAGGTTATGAATCAAGAGAGCCAGAATTACAAGCCTTAGACTTGGGAAATGGAAGAATTGAGATGGACACTGCCACTTTTATGTATATAACCAATAATTATATGTCCAATCAAAAAACTCAATTCAAAGGAGGACCAAAGATAACTTGTTATAGGTGTGGGGGAGATCATTTCATTAGAGACTGTCCATAACCTCCTACCTTAAGAATAGAAGGAGCATATGGCAAGGATTGTGGCAGGGAGCATTTGATTAAAGATTGCCCAAAGAATCCTCAAAAACAACAAAACACACCTAATAACATACCACTAAAAGCAGTCAGTATCATGGAACAGGAAGAATTGAGTGACATTGACCAAGTGAATGTAAATGCTATAACAAGGTCACAAATAAAACAACAAAGAACAACTAAGGAACAAAATGAAGGTTCAATCTCAAAGGTAAAGAAAACTAGACAGAAAGGGAAATGGGAGAGGAAACAAAAAATGAGTAAAAATATTGAGGAAGAAAATAGGGAACAATTAAACAGTACTTCTCCTCAAAAGACACAAACCCAGTTGGAAATAGGAAATTCACAAAGTCTAGACACTCTGATAAAAGCATACAAAGGTAGAATTCAAGAGGGACCAAGTCCTGCTGATCATACAATAGCTTATCCTATGCCAGACTTAGAACATGAAAGAATGCAGAAGTGTAAACAGATCATACGGGAAGTACAACTCAAAATAGGGAAAGAAGATAATTCTCAAAAAACAGTTGAGGAATCTGAGACAACTGATGGAGAGTGTTAATCTCCAAAAGAACAAGTTGACCTTGAATTTAGACCACCTCTATATCAAGAACAACTTCAGACTCCACCATATTTAGAGAACATTCATCAACTTATCAGAAAATTAACTATTCTGGAAAAACTCAACTTCTCAGAAAAGTCTGTTGCAGATTAATCTCTAATTGACTAACCATTTGTGTAAAGTTTTTTATAAAACTTTGTACGTTGCTTCGCCTTAAGATTGTGTACCTTTTGCAACTTGAATCTCTTCAAATGACTAAGTATACTTCGAGAAATAACTCAAACACTTTACCTATGTGTAAAACTACTTCTCTGCAGTAGCGACTTTGACACCTGTAACTTCTTAGCTTTGGTTCTCTCAATGTCAAACCCGTTTTATCAAATCCTTTTGGATATAGATAGCTTATCTCTCAACTTAGATTTTGAGCTATCATATGTGTAAAACTTTACACTGTACACTGAGCACTACTCATTTCATTGAACTCGAAATCTGCGCGTGTTTCAGGAGACTGTGAACATTCTTTACATATGAATGTTCCTACACACAATTCTCTTAGCCTGATTACAATTGGAAGCTGAAATTTTGTACAGAGGTTGACCAACTCTAGACTTAGACTTGTACAAAAGCATTCCACAAAAGCTTTACCACAGAAGGAGAAGACACGAAAACTTCGGGCGCAAACTTTTCTTCTATTCCTCAGAAAATCACAACTGAGTTATGAGAGAGACTTCTACTCATTTTCATGAACTCTAATGAGTCTTACAACTTACAAATGTACTATTCTCATACTCTCCTATTGTCTCCTATTGTCTCCTCTTGTCTCCTCTTGTCTCCTCTTTTGCCCCGACATTTTTCCAAAGTATTTATAGGCAAATATGTACAAGCTTATAACTAGACAAAAGTATAAGTGATCTATGTCTTCACTAATGTACATATGTGTACATATCATTCATCCTGTGAATGTAACCACCTTCTTTGCTTCAAGACTTGATCTTATCTCCATTTTTTTGTCTTCCAAACTTCAATTGGTGATTGGTCTGCACCAACAGCTCCCCCTCAATCATCAATTGAGGTTTCTCTTATCTTCTTTATGCCTGCCATGTCTTTGAACTTCTGTAACTTTGGTCCATCTAAACTTTTTGTAAGCATATCAGCTATCTGATCTTTTGTTGAAGTATGTATAACTTCAATCTCCTTATCCATCACCTTCTCTCTTAGAAAGTGATACTGTATCTCAATGTGTTTGGTCCTGGCATGAAAAACAGGATTAGCAGCTAGATATAATGAACTCATGTTATCACCATAAATGATAGGTATGCTCTGTATAGTATCAAAACTCTTCATGAGAGTCTTAAGCCATATCACTTCTTTTGCAGCTTCAACCATGCCTTTGTACTCTGCTTCTGTAGATGACAAAGCAACTGTATGTTGCTTCTTTGAGCACCAAGAGATTAACTTATCTCCCACATAACACATGTATCCATAGGTTGACCTTCTATCATCTGGATTACCTGCCCAATCTGCATCACTATATATTTTGATATTTGTATCTGATGTAAAACCATAATACAAACCCTCTTTGAGTGTTCCCTTAATGTACCTCAACACTCTTTGACCTGCAATCCAATGCTCTTTCCTAGGACAATGCATGAATTGAGACAACACACCAACTGCATATGATAAATCAGGCCTAGTTAATGTAGCATAGATAAGACTACCAACCAAACTCTGATATTGCTTCATGTCCTTGAACTCTTCACCTCCAAATCTGCTTAATTTGTGATTCATCTCCATTGGAGTAGGTGCTACTCTACAATCATTCATTTTAAACTTAGTTAACAAGTTCTTCAAGTACCTCTCTTGGGTCACATACACTCCATGTTGAGTGTATGAAATCTCCATGCCCAAGAAGTATGACAAATCTCCCAAGTCACTGATTTTGAACTCTTTCTCCATTTGCTTCTTTAGGCTTTGTATGCCTTTCTCATCTGTACCTGTAAGAATTATATCCTCAACATATATACATATGTAAATGAACCCATCATCACTTGCTTTAACAAGCAAGCTACTATCTGCTTTTGATACTTGAAATCCAAGTTCTTTCAAGAACTTTACAAGTCTATAGTTCCATGCCCTTGGGGCCTGCTTCAAGCCATATAAAGCTCTCTTAAGCTTACACACATGATCTGGATATCTTCCATCTCTAAATCCTTGAGGTTGCTCCATGAAAACATCATCTGAAATATAACCATTCAAAAAAGCATTCTTCACATCTAATTGACACAATTTCCAACCTTTGCATGCAGCAATTGCTATGAGTGTTCTGATGGTTGTCATCTTTGCCACTAGACTATAAGTCTCATCATAGTCAATACCATATGTCTGAGCAAACCCTTTAACAACAAGTCTAGCTTTATACCTAGACACACTTCCATCTGCAAATCTCTTTGTCTTATAGACCCATTTGCATCCAATGATCTTCTGGCTATTTGGCTTTGGAACTAAATCCCATGTTTGATTCTCCATCAATGCATCATATTCTTCTTGCATAGCTTTTTCCCAAATCTCTTTACCTTTTGCCTCTTCATATGTAGAAGGGTCTTCATCTGCTTTAATCATGTAAGCATAATCCTTAGTAGTCAAGAATGAAGTATCATAGCTATACCTTGTAGGTTGCCATTTGTTCCTTGTAGACCTCCTAAGTTCTCCACTTCTTGAGGTTTCTGGTTCTTCACATTCAGGATCAAATCTTGGTGTCTCTTCCACTTCAACCTGCACTTCATTATTCTCTTGCTCATCAAATATCTAAACCTTTGATTTACCTTTCCTTTGGCTCACAATTTCTTCATCATCTGTATTAATATTGATAGTACCTGCATACCAAGTACCTTGCTCATCAAATGTAACATCTTTTGATACAAGAAAATGTTTTGTGGATGGACTCCACAACCTGTATCCCATCTGCTTATCATCATAACCAATAAACACATATTTTTCAGCTTTAGGTTCCAATTTGTGCCTTAATTGTGATGGCACATATGCATAGGCCAAACATCCAAATACTTTGCAATGGTCTAGTGTAGGTCTCTTACCCCACCATGCCTCATAAGATGTCATACCCTGCAAGGATTTACAAGGTAGCCTATTGACCAAATAAGTAGCTGTATTTACAGCCTCAGCCCACAAATAATTTGAGCAATTTTTCTCCTTCATCATGGACCTTGCAAACTCAACAAGAGTCCTATTCCTCCTTTCTGCTACACCATTTTGTTGAGGAGAGTACCTGCAAGTAACCTCTCTTTTTATACCTGCATTCCACAAGTTATCACTGAACTCATTAGAGAAATACTCTCCCCCTCCATCTGACCTTAGTCTCTTCAACTTATGTCCTGTAATTCTCTCTGCATACACATGATAAGGTTTGAATGTATTGAATACTTCTGACTTATCTTTGATCACATAGATAGTGATCCATCTGGTAGCATCATCAACATAAATCACATAATACCTTGAGCCATTGATACTGAAGTCCTTTGATGGTCCCCACACATCTGTGTTTACCAACTCAAGTTTCTCTGAATACATAAACCCATGCTTAGAATAGGGTTGCTTATGAGCCTTACCTAATTGACATGCCTCACATCTGTATGTCATATGTTGACCTGCAACATTAGGCAATCCAAGCACTGAACCATTATTAATCATGTCTTTAATACCTCTTTCATTGAAATGTCCAAGTCTCTTGTGCCAAAGATCTAACTCAGAGATCTTATGTCCTCCATAAGTGAACAAGGCATGACCAACATTACCTTGAATCTTCAATGTGAACAATCTTCCTTCTTTCTTCCCTGAAACAATTTGTTTATACCCATTGCTAGGGTCTTCCACAAACACTCCTTCATTAGTGAACCTTACTTCATAACCTTTTTCCACAATTCGTCCTACACTTATCAAATTCTTAGGAATTGTAGGAACATACAAGACCTTACTCAATAAGGTGCTACCATCCTTGGCCTTCACTGATCCAATTGACTTCACATTGTGCTTTGTGTTGTCACCTGTTTGAACAACATGATTAGATACCTTATTCTCCAAATCAGTCATCAAGGCTATGTTACCACTCAGGTGATTGCTACACCCTGAGTCAATGTAGAAGAATCTTTGATCTTCATTCTGCCTTTCACAAGTTGCATTCATTATCAATGTTGAATCTTCCTTCTGATCTGAAGCATAATTGTAGTAGGTATATTGTTGACTTTGGAAACCTCTACCTACATTTCTCCCAAAGTAACCCCTACTACCTCTACCTCTGAAATTACCTCTTTGATTTCTGCCTCCTCTTCCTCTTGAATTATAGTTCTGATTGTATCCTCCATTACTTTGAGTGTTATGCCAACAATCATTAGCTAAATGATTTGTCTTACCACAAATCCAGCAAGCTTTGGATCCATCTTTGTTACTCCTGCCTCTTCCTCTACCTTTGCCACCTCCTCTTCCTCTTAGGAAGTTGGCTTGACTAGTTGTGCCTTCTTCTTCATTTGCTTGTTGCTTTCCTTTGTTAGTTTTCTTCTTGTCTTTAGAGTACATTGCATGACCTGCACTCTTGTCAACATCTCCTTTGATATCATTCTCAAAAGTTAGCATATGTCCTAACAATTGATTCAAATCAGGATTGAAGTGATCCAATGAAAGTTCTGTAGATAAAATAAAAGGCTTCCACTTCTCATCACCTCTTAGTCCTGTGAGAATTTGCCTTACCAATTTATCTTCTTCAATGTCTTCATCCACTGCTCCTAATGCATCTGCAATATCCTTCATCTTTGTCACATAATCAGATATTGATTGTGAAACCTTCTTCTTGAAAGTGGTAAACTCTGCCCATAGGGATGCCTTCCTTGACTTTGTAGTGTTTTGGAAATGCTCCTCCAAAGCATTCCATATCTCACTTGCACTTTCAACACCTCTAATAAGAGGTAGCAAGTAGTCATTGACTGCCATATAGATTATGCTCCTAGCTTGAGCATCTCTTTTCATCCAATTCTTCAAATCTGATAATTCTTCCCTAGTTGGAACACTAGGATCTCTGAATTGTGGCTTTTCTTCTTCTCCTGTAATGTAAGCTATCAAATCTTTGCTCATTAGATGAGCTTCCATCCTCATTGACCATGCATGATAGTTTTCTCTATCCAATTTCTCTATCTGAAGAGAATCTCCCATCTTCCTTCACCTGTATTAACAGATCTTTAAACTTTATGAAGAATAAATGTACCTTGACTTCGAATATTACTTCTTCTGATCCTTTTGACAACTTCAATGTGTCTTCCTTCAAACTTTCTTCAATCTTTGTCCTTTTGGTCCTTCAAGATGTAAAGTTTGTATTTTTGCAGTAGTCGGAGTCTCCCTTTCCTTGATTCTGATACTTCCTGCTCTGATACCACTGATGGAGAGTGTTAATCTCCAAAAGAACAAGTTGACCTTGAATTTAGACCACCTCTATATCAAGAACAACTTCAGACTCCACCATATTTAGAGAACATTCATCAACTTATCAGAAAATTAACTATTCTGGAAAAACTCAACTTCTTAGAAAAGTCTGCTGCAGATTAATCTCTAAATGACTAACCATTTGTGTATAGTTTTTGATAAAACTTTGTAGGTTGCTTCGCCTTAAGATTGCGTACCTTTTGCAACTTGAATCTCTTCAAATGAGTGAGTATACTTCGAGAAATAACTCAAACACTTTACCTATGTGTAAAACTACTTCTCTGCAGTAGCGACTTTGACACCTGTAACTTCTTAGCTTTGGTTCTCTCAATGTCGAACCCGTTTTATCAAATCCTTTTGGCTGTAGATAGCTTATCTCTCAACTTAGATTTTGAGCTATCATATGTGTAAAACTTTACACTGTACACTGAGCACTACTCATTTCATTGAACTCGAAATCTACGCCTGTTTCAGGAGACTGTGAACATTCTTTACATATGAATGTTCCTACACACAATTCTCTTAGCCTGATTACAATTGGAAGCTGAAATTTTGTACAGAGGTTGATCAACTCTAGACTTAGACTTGTACAAAAGCATTCCACAAAAGCTTTACCACAGAAGGAGAAGACACGAAAACTTCGGGCGCAAACTTTTCTTCTATTCCTCAGAAAATCACAACTGAGTTATGAGAGAGACTTCTACTCATTTTCATGAACTCTAATGAGTCTTACAACTTACAAATGTACTATTCTCATACTCTCCTATTGTCTCCTCTTGTCTCCTCTTGTCTCCTCTTTTGCCCCGACATTTTTCCAAAGTATTTATAGGCAAATATGTACAAGCTTATAACTATACAAAAGTATAAGTGATCTATGTCTTCACTAATGTGCATATGTTACATATCATTCATCCTGTGAATGTAACCACCTTCTTTGCTTCAAGACTTGATCTTATCTCCATCTTTTTGTCTTCCAAACTTCAATTGGTGATTGGTCTGCACCAACAACAACAACAACAAGAGGAAAGAGTATCAAGGAAGAAAACCCACAAGTAACACTCCAAGTGAATGTAGATAAAAGATGCAAAATTCTGTATCATACCACATGGGAAGATTTAATGAAACAAAATCCTCACTTACAAAACGAAGTGAAAAAATGGGAGACAACACCAGAAAATCTTCACCCACAACTACAGGAAATGGAGGAGTTGTGGTATATTCCCATTGATAAGATAGGAGGATATTGTGAGGGAGAAGAGGGAAACTCAACTTTAAAAATACAATTTGGTAAAAACCAGACCAAAGCTATTTTGGATAGTGGATCTGGAGTGGCCATCATGACTAAACAAACTTGGGAAAAATGGGGAAAAAATGAATTATTACCCACAAAAATGAGATTGCAACTTGCAGATGGACACATAGAAAAACCCTTAGGAATATGGGAAAAAGTGATTGTGGACATATGTGGAATAGAGATAGAACATACTTTTGCTATAGTTGAATTCCCACAATCCACTTCATATGAAATTATCCTAGGAAGACCATTCATGAGACAAATGCAAATTGCGCAAGATTGGGGTAATGATTGCTTATCCCTGCAGAGCAAAGTAAGAATAACCAAAGTAAATCTAAGAAATGGGCACTACTGTGACATATCTCCTCAAGAATGGTATAAAATTCATCAGAATCAAGAGTTGAGTGAGGAACCAGAGATAGAAGACCAGGATGAGGCTGAATCATCAGTATGGAAGTGCAATGTGATAAGAAATTTTACCAGTCGGAAAAGGAGATTAAGAAGAAAGGATTGTGTGGAAGGAAGGAAGTTACAAGATGAGAATTATGTACCACAACAATTCAAGGATGAAGAGTTTGAGCCCTATGGGTGGAATCAAATTTTGGCTACCATAAATCTAGCCAGTGATGAATATGTAGGACTGGAATTTCAAAATGAAGAAGGATATGATATTTTTCACATTGGAATACAAATGATAAAGGTATCCAGAACGGAAGAGGACATAGACGAAGAAATGATATTAGAAAAAGGAAAGACACAATTTTTGGAGGAAGTAAAAGCTGAAGATGCTATTAAGGATAAAATCTCAGGTAAGTACAAGAAAAACAAACACATGGAAATAGAAGAAAATCAGGAGAATGAGAAAAAGACAAGGGAAATGAACAAAGATCAACAGTTTGATGTACTAGAAAATTTCAAGACTTATGAAGTGGAAAATAGATTACTTCTCAAAAGGAAACCAAAGAGGGAAAAGAAGAAAGGAGAGGCTTATGATAATGAGGAAGAAACTAAAAAGATCATGATTACTCAGGAGGAGGGAGAAGAAAGACACATTGTAGTGGCTGATGACAATACAACTCAAGAAGAAGAGGCACTAAGAAACTTGGCAAGAAACTATAGGGATGTATTTGCTTATAGCTACAAGGATTTGAAAGGTATTGATCCTAAAATCTGTGAGCGTAAGATTCCTATTACACCTGAAGCAAAACCTAGTAAACAGAGACATTACACATTTAATGATAAATACTTTGCTAAGATAAAGGAAGAAATTGACAAGCTATTAGCTGCCAATTTCATCTATGAAATTGAGTATACAAAATGGATATCTCCTATAGTTGTGGTACCAAAAAAGAATGGGAAACTTAGGGTATGCATTAACTTGAAAAAGGTAAATGCAGCAACTATAAGAGATAATTATCCACTGCCTATAACAGATCATCTTCTAGAAAGAGTTGCAGGGAAGGAGGTTTATAGCTTTTTAGATGGTTTTTCAGGATACAACCCGGTTCCTATAGCATTGGAAGACCAACATAAAACTGCCTTCTCCACAGAATGGGGAATTTATGCCTTTGGGGTTATGCCCTTTGGATTAACTAATGCTCCAGCAACTTTTCAGAGATTGATGTGTCATATCTTCAAAGAGTTTCTGAGAAAGGTAATGGAAATCTATGTAGATGATCTTTGTACTTTTTCATTAAAAAGACAAGATCACTTGCAGGATTTAGAAAATATATTCAGGAAATGCAGAACCTACAGAGTATGTTTAAATCCAGAAAAATGTGTATTCTTTGTGAAAGGAAGAATGTTGGGTCAAATAGTCTCTAAAAATGGAATTTCAACTAACGAGAGGAAAATAAAGGCCATAATAGAGCTTCCAAGACCAACAAGTGTAAAGGAACTTCAAACTTTCATGGGGCATTGTGGGTACTATAGAAAATTTGTACACAAATTTGCTGACATAGCAAAACCCTTATATGCCCTAATTACAAAGTTTGAGTGGTCTAAGGAGTGTGACCAAGCCTTTGAAACTCTAAAAACTTGTTTGGTAACAGCCCCAATTCTGAAAACACCTCAATGGGACAAAATTTGTCATGTTCATGTGGATGCTTCAAATTATGCTTTGGGATGTGTGTTAGCACAACCAATAGAAGGAAGCAAGTTAGATTTTCTAGTGGCCTATGCTAGTAGACAATTGAATCTAGCAGAGAAAAATTACACAACCACTGAAAGAGAGGGATTGGGCATGGTATTTGCTGTAAAAAAATACAGACATTACCTTTTGGCCAACAAGTTTAAGTTCTTTGTAGACCATCAAGCTCTGTTATATTTGGTAAATAAACCTTGTCACACAGGGAGAATAGTCAGATGGTTTCTTTTGCTAATGGAATTTGAGTTTGAGGTGGTGGTCAGACAAGGGAAAACACACTTGAGAGCAGATCATTTATCTCGAATCCAGTCTGAAGAACCCAGTTCACCTTTAGATGACAATCTGCCAGACACTTATCTGTTTAAGGTAGAGAGCGTTCCTGAGCGGGCCATGACTTTAGTATCATTATTAACCAGGGGACCTTGCAGAATAGTTGGGAACAATGCACACTTAGTGTTACAAAGCAGAAACTTTATGTTACTAGCTGGGCATTTGTACCATCTCAACCACACAGGTATATTGGAATATTGCACTCCTGAGGAAGAGCAACAAGAATATCTGAGGAGAGCTCATCATTGGAACCCTTGCACTCATGCTTCTAGGGTAGTCACCCTAAGTAATCTCAATAGGATGGGGGTACATTGGCCTAATAAAATTCAAGATGTATCAAAATACATTGCCAATTGCAGGAAGTGCCAAATATTGCAAGATTCAGAATTCATAACTCTATATTGGTTCCAGAAAAATCCAGATTGGAGTGAAAATATCATTGAATAATTGAGAAAGAAGAAGAGAGGAAAACAAGTGATAGCTCGTACAGATTCAAAAAATTTACAAGTAATCTTTGAAGAATATCAATTGATGGGAGAACAGTTGTATAAGAGAGGAATGGATGGATACCTAAGAATTTGTGTTCCTGAGAATAAATATCTGGAAATGTTGGAAATGGCACACTCTGGAGTGGCAAGAGGACACTTCTCAAGTGACATAATTGCTAAACTCATTTTATATTCTGGCTTTTGGTGGCCAACGCTATTTCCTGATGCAAGAACCTATGTAAAAAGGTGTGATGTCTGTCAAAGGGTGAGTCAACCAAATAGAAGAAATGATATGCCATTGGTTCCATTAATTTCAACCAGAGCCTTTAGTAAATGGGGATTGGATTTCATTGGACCTATACATCCTCCAGCAAAACAATCCCATGCTGAATACATCATAGTGGCTACAGACTACCTGACAAAGTGGGCTGAGGCCAAAGCCACAAAAAGAAATGATGCTAATACTACTGCGAGATTCCTATATGAAAACATTATCACTAGATTTGGACTTCCAATTGAACTAGTAAGTGATAGGGGGACCCATTTTGTAAACCAGATCATAGAAAACATCACTGAATATTTCTTGATCAGTCATAGAAAGTCAGCCCCATATCACCCACAAGCCAATGGGTTAGCAGAAAGTACTAATAAAGTACTTTGTACTGTACTATCAAAATTAGTGAACACAAACAGGAATGATTGGGATCTACAACTTAATCATGTCCTATGGGCTTATAGAGTGGCTTATAAAACTGCAATAGGGAGCACACCATTCAATCTAGTATATGGACAAAATGCAGTTTTACCTATGGAATTCCTTATTCCAACATTAAAAGTAGGAAGTCACTACAATTGGACTGGACATGAACTATCAGAGAGAGTAATGGAATTAGAAAAGTTGGGAGCATCTAGACTCCAAGCCATTATGAGTTTATATGTGGACAAGAAAAGGAAAAAAGCTTATCATGATGTTCACATAAAAGAGAAAGATCTACAGGTAGGAGATCTAGTGTTGGCTTACACAGTCAGAGAACATCAAAAAAAGTTCCAGAAAAAAGGACATGGACCATACATTATACATCAGATAAGCAACAGTGGAGCCATTCAACTAGCTAACATAGACGGAGAAATCATGCCAAATTTTATAAGTGGATGTATATTTAAGAGGTATGATTGCCCATTAATTGTTGATGAATGGAGAAGGTTGCAACAAGCTCAAAACAGGAAAAGAGAAGAGGAAGACATGAGAAAGGAAGCTCAACAGGAAGCTATGGAAAGGATAAGAAAAATCAATGAGCTTAGGGAAGTATGTCTGTGTAAAACTCCTCTTAAACCAAAGGAACATGCCCCTGTGATGATAATGGATTTTCAAAATGAAAGCATTAGGGTTTTGATAGATTCAGGAGCACAAGTAAATCTGATTAGTTCAGCTTTGGTAAGTAAATTCAACATAAAAAGAACTAAAAGTAGAACCCTAATCAAAACTTTGGAGGGTCAAATACTACAGAGCATGTCTTCACTGACTATTGAAGTAAAGTTTAATGAAGAATATATGAAAATAGACTGTGAAGAATGGCCAGATAATTTGATGGCTGAAAAAGTGATTTTAGGTCAACCATGGCTTCAACAAGGTAAAGTGATCTTGGATTTTGAAAAAATGAAGCTTAAATTGAACATAAATGACAAAAGGTTTTTAATATTTTTATTGAGTAATGAGAAACAAGAAATTCAATCAGATGTGCATGATATACACTTGGAAGGATTCACTTTTGCATTTGAGGATACACATACATTACCAATACAAATGTTAAATGATCAAGCTTCATATAATCAAAAGCAGCAAAAGATTGGAAGAACAAAGAAGGGTGGAGAGATAGGAAGAAGATGGCAATCACGACATTGTCCAAAGAATCAAAGCATCAGAACAAGAAGCACATGGAATCAAAGCCTACAGGAGGTCTACTCATCAAAACAGAAATCAAGGACAAAATGGATATGGAGACCAAAAACTCCTACAAAATGCTTATCTGAAGGGAATGGTTGTTTGCCTAAAACCAGAACAATTGGAGTCAGGAAGTATTGGGTTAAAAAATCAGAGTTGTTCCAGTGGAGAAAAGATAATCCAGATTTGATCTGTATTTAGAAAATCATAACATGTTGAAAAAATTATGAAAAAATATATATTTTGACCTGATTTTCTTTTCAAAAAAAAGAAAATTAGGAGGGGAAGAAAAGAAATAGAAAAAATTATTATTGAAAAAAAAAGAGAAAGAAAAATTGAGAAAAATTGTTTATTTTTCTTTTTTACAAAAAAATTATATAGCACAAAGCAAGATCTAGGTAGAAGAGTAGTAGAAATCTATTTATTTTTTATTAATTACTTTTTGTTTCTATCATTGCTAAATTTTTTGTTTGTCTCCAAAAGAGTGGTTAGGAAAAGGGACTGCACTAGACATCTTGCTACACCTGTAATGATCACTTTTTGAGTCTTTTTTGGAGAAATAGAATTTATTTTGGATTTTATTTTCATTCTTATGTCATGACATCTCAAAATAAATCCCTACATATTACTCTTTGACTTCTTGTAACTTATGTGGGTAGAGTTTTTCTTTGTGTATTTTATTTTCTTCAGAAAATGGTGAATACAAAGGAGTTGCCAATTCATGACTTCAAGGCAGAATCAGTCGCTCTATCAAGAGGCCATTGGTTTCTGGACAGTGAAGTTGTGGAGGAACAGGTGGACCTAGAGTCAGATGAAGAGCCAGAAATTCCAGAGGCTGAGAAGGTGGTGAAGGAACTTAAGGAGACCCTAAACATCATTGGTCAGCACATATTCGCAGTGGGAGTAGGAGGATATAAGTATACAATGTTGTGCCAGGAGTTCTACAGGTTCCAAAGAGTGGCAGTCAATATGAAAAGATGGAAGGCAGTAGGACTGCACAGAATATTGGAGGAGCCTATCTTTTTCATTGATTTTGAGAGAGTAGCACAAGTAATGAGCAGTCTGATGGAAATAGGAAGAGGGAATGATGCCTATTTCAGGTGCAAAGTCAAAAACAAGGATAATCAGGAAGTAGGTATCACTATCAAGGCAGAACATATCAGAGCAGCATTGCAATTCTACACAATGGGAACCAAACTTGACCCGAGCTTTGTCAAAAAGAATAAGGAAACTTATAGAGGATATGCAAGATTCACTGACTTTAAAGGAAGGGAGAATGAAGAATATGCCATAAGGATGTTCTTACAGTACTTTTGTTTTCCAAAACTACCAAGGTATACCATGCCGCATAAGTCAGTGACACTATTGATGTTCAACAACAAGGATAGAACCAAACCCTTTGGAGTAATGGATGTCTCACCATACATCCATGAATAGTTGAAAGAAGCAGCAAAACACTGGGAACAGAAGAAGTTCATGAATGGAGCCCAGTTCTTAACAAGAATCATTTATCATGTTCTAGGGATGGAAGATCAATTGAAATTGGCTCCACAGGCACAGTATTTCAGAAGCCTGATGTCTCGAATCAAGAGTCCTCGAAGGGAAATGGCTGAAAGGGAAATAGAAGGACAAACCCGCATGAGGGGAACAGGAATGAAAAGAAAGATGATATCTGAGGAAGTGATTCTTGTAAAGAAAAGAAGGTTGGACCCAAGGAAGGTTGAACTAGAAATAGTGGAAGCTACAAAAGAAGAACATGAAGAGGGACAAAAGCGGGTTCAATCCTTAAATGAACCTCATCCACCCCAAACAAGTAAAGAGCAATTGTACACTTATTTAACCCAAGGAAATAACAAAAGAGCTATGTATGAGGCACAATATCAGAAAATGCTGGAAGATTATTCATGCAAAGCTACAGATTGGGTTCAGGAGGAGGTGGAGCACTATGAAGCACTCCATGATCAAATGATGACAGCCGAAACAGAAGAAGTGTTTGTCAGAAAAGAGGTTGAGTTGCTAGCCTACTTCAAGGAATTGCAAGGACCTCTAGAGACCAGAACCACTATTGTGGTGAAAAAGAAGGTTCCAAAGAAACCAATGCAAAAGAAGAAATTGACCAAGAAGGGAAAGGGCAAATCAGTAGTTGAAACTGTTATCACCAAAGAAAGGAAGGAAGTAATAATGGAAGAAACACAGAAGCCATCCACTGTGGAAGAAGTATCAAGACCCACAGAACCAGAAAGAGGAGGACCTTCACATTTTTCATCTGATTCTGAAAGTGATATTGAGAGCTTTTTGCTAAAGAGTCTAAATTTGTCAATACCAAATACTCCTAATGTAATTACACAGGCCTCTGAGAAACAGAAAACACCTGAAGAATTGAAGAAGAAGTCTCAGGAGAAGCCGATTCAGGAACAAGCAGGAAAATAGCTTAGTATTGAAGATGAAAGAAGGTTGATGAAGGGAAAAGCAGCTATGATAGAACAGGCAAGTGAAATAAGGGAAGAAGTTAGTTGTGGACTAGTGCATACTGGGATGAAATCCATATGGACAAAACACTCACAAACCTACTTCAAACTAGATGAGAGCATAGAAGAAATAGCCAAGAAGGCACAAATAAGCAGCTCAGTCATAAATAAAAAAGGTACAGATCAAGATCCAATTCAGGAAGAAGAGGAAATAGTTGTGAAAGGCAATATTCAAGAAGTCACAGGGGGAGTAGTGGAAAAGGAGATCATCCAGAGTATAAAGGATGTACTGCATGATTTGAAGAACAATGAAGAATTTACATCCAATGAGGATCAAGAACAAGAGGTAGCAATGGACCTCATGAACATTGATGAGTAGGAAGAAGAACACAAAGAGGAAAGAAGTAATGATCAGGTCAAAGATTTTGAAGTAACTGAATCAGTTCTAGCCCAGGAAAAGGAAAGACAGGAACAACAAACAGGTGAATGTCAGGGAAACTCTGGTAGGGAAACTGAATATACTCTGTTCCAGGAAACTTTAAGCCAAGAAAAGGAGATACAAATAAAGGAAGGAAACCTCTCCGAAGAGAAGCAACAGGTGATGGAGAAGGAAAAGATACAGGAAATAAAACTGATTTCAGATGTTTTGGAGCAAAAGAATTCAGGTGTTCAAGAAGACATGGTAGATTCAAAAACACTGGACACTCATCCAAGCAATGAAGAAAGTAAGGCCAAGATTATAGAATATGACGAGGAAGAGGAAGAGGAGAGTGAATGCAAAGAGGACAAACAACTAGAAACTAAACAAATGGAAATGGAAGGGGGATTGGAAAGAATACCAAAGAGTATAAGATGAGCATGTCAGATCATTATGAATAACATTGAACAGTTCAGACCTTCTAGCCGGAACATGATCATTTCAGGGATGGTAGCAGAGTCAGAATTTGAGAAGGGTAGTATGATTATTAAAGAGCATAAAAGGGAAAAAGAGCAAATGGCAGAGCAACTGAGGAAGGTACAAGAGAAAAATGAGGAATTTACCAATAAAATAATTGCTTTGGAAGAGCTAGAAGTGCAGAAGCAAAATAAGATTCAATATCTAGAAGAAAAGAGTGTAAAACTAACAGAGCAGAACACTAAATTGGAAAAGGAGTTGAGAAAGATTGAGGGAAGATATAGAACTATGCAAACCTCTTATCAAATTTTGACTAAAGCAAAAGAAATTAACAAGCTACTATTGGAGGAAGGGCAGTTGAAGGAGGAAAGTCAGACAGCCCAGATGACAGAGGAAGAAAAGGAAGGATTACATAAAGAGATTCAGAGATTACAAAGAGACTTGAAAGAAGCCAAGGAATTAGAAAAGCAGGCTAGTATACATGTTGCTACATCTATGAGAGGATATAATAAGTTACACATGGATATGGAAAAGGAAAGAAGTGATTGGCAGACAAGGAGAGAAAAGGAACAGGATGAATGGAAAAAAGAAAGGGAGCTATGGGCAAAACAAAATGGAAGTCTGATGATGGCGATAGAGGAATCACAGAAAAAATTGGATAAGCCACAAATCCAGGAAGAAACACATGCGGAGACCACATATACAGAAGAATATGGGGTAGAAAATAATGAGGGAATACAACATGACAGTGAACCGGCAGATAAAAGATCAGAAGGAGAATATTCAGAAGGTTTTGTAAAGAAATTGTTGACAAATAGAGATTCTAGAATGGAGTTTATCAGGAAGATGCATGATGAGTATGAAGAACAAATTGTCACATTTGCATTAAATAAGGGGATTAATCCAGATCAGCATCACTGGGCTGCAGATGGATTGGGAATACCATTGTGTATGATTATGGAGAGTATAAAGAACTATCAGTTGGCCAGAGTTGGGCTACCTCCAAACAAATATCTTGAGTATGAAGAGGATATCAATGTAACTAAAGAACTATTTGAAAGAGCCAATCCAAAGTGGAGAAACAAATGGTTGGATGCCAACAAAGAATGTAGGAAAATTTGAAAGGAGGCACCTCTTCATCTAAAAATCAATCCAGCTTACTATCTAGTGGCACGAAGGAGAGAATGGACAATTTTTTGGGAAAGACGAAGAGAAGGACAAATTCCACCTAAGTGGTTGAATTTCCCAAAAATAGTAGGTCCAAAGGCAGGCACATAGCCTACAAAGAGTTACATGGTGAATACAGCTGAGTACGTAATAGCTACATACAAAGATGTAAACGACCCTGCATGCATTCTACTTATCAGAATAATGAGGTTAATTTTGGCCTGTATAGAAACCTATACCGACACAGATATCAGAACATTAAATTATATTGGCTTTAATTCTCCAATAGATGCATTATTATTTGATTTGAGCAAAACACCTGATAGAATCTGCTTAATGGCATATTACAGCAGAGTGATATTTTTGGGCAGTCATTACTTACAAATTTTTGAAGATGCCTTTGATTACGGGTTTTTGAAAGAGAGTCAGAGATTTTTGGAAATCTGTCAGTTGTTACTAAGTCCAGACTCACAGCATATGAAGTCGCCTATACAGAGTATTTAAAAAAGGATGTCATTGATAAACCAGAAGCTGCAGTACAGTGGAGAAAGGCATTATTTGAAATGGTCAATAATCTAAATGTTACAGAAAGGAAAAGTCATGATTTGTTGTCACAAGTATATCAAAGAAAGAAGAAGTGAAGAAAAGTGATCAGTGCAAAAGAGCAGGAAAGTCTTTTGTCAAGAGCCAAAAGGTTTAGGAGGGGAAGGATGTTAGAAGATGCATATTTGGAAGTCTTTTTGAAGAAAAACAATTGTAAAATGATAGAAATTTGTAAAAATATTTATGCAATTGTTGTAAAAATGAGGAAGAGTCTTCCTTGTGTAGGATAGAATCTTATGTAATTTTTCTAGAATTTTTGGAAACTCCTAGATAGCATATTTTTAGAATAATAAAGGAAAGGACCAAAATTCAAGTGTGAAAAGGGACACTTGAAAATGTATATAAGCTAATTTCCTCTATTATGAGGGGATTGGTTAATCATTTGTTTACATGCTATCCAAGTGAATAGAGAAGGAGTTTTCTGCTGAAAATTGTGTTTTCTCCTCTTTTGTGTGGTTTCTTTGATTTGTGAGTCTAGTTCTTGTGTATCCATGGAGATTTGTGAGCTTCTAGTGTGTAAATGTGTTGAATGTGTATGAAGAGAGCTGAATACTGATGTTTTGAGTGATAAGTTGAAGAAGAATGGTGCTGGAGCTGAAAATCGTCTGTTTTCACAGAATCGCGATTGTCTCGTCTTGGACATCTTTATCTTGTCTCTTTTTATCTCGAGCTTTCCTCGGCTTCTTAATATATTCGTTGTAGAATTGTTTCCTATAAGCAGGTGAACATTTTAGCAATGTGCCAATGTCCAACGTGACTTCCGTGTCCGCGAGCAATTTTACAATGTCCACTTCCTCCAAACTCTGTTTTTCCTTCCTATACTTCGGAGCTCTTAATCTTTCAGGGAATGGTGCTATGCCTGGCACAAACTCCTTGGTCACTGGTGGAAAGATCTCAATCTCTTCCCCATCCTCAAACTCTTGCTGCTCATCAAATCCTCCAACTTGGTTCTCTACCTCTCCCTGTTCGGTTATCTTCTCCTGGCTAGCTTTTTCGCTTTCGCCTTCCGGATGCTTCTTTGAATACTCTTGAGTCCTTGTGACTACTGCCACAGTTGGCTCTTTATGTGGTTTCTTGGCCTCGTAAGCATCCACAAAGTGCATTGACGAGCTAGAGCCTTCTTGAGGGTTCGGTGTCTTGAACACTACTCCGATCGTAGGAACTTGCTCTTGAGATCTCGTTGTGGAATGCATCTGAGTGTCAACATAATTCGAGGACCCTACTGGTCCTTTTTCCTTTCCGGCGGCAGCTCTTCGTTTTGGACAATCTTCATCAAAGTGGCCCTCTCCACTACAGTACCTACATAGTGGGGTATAATCAATTGGTTTCATTTCGTTTGGACACCTAGATTGAGTATGGCCAAAGCCATGGCATCTCCAGCACTGGATTGGACCATCTCTTCTTTGATCACGCGTGGCTCCTCTTGGATAGTCTCCTCCTTGACCCTGAGCACCATATCCATAAGTAGGTCTGTTTTCCCAACGAGATGTAGGTGGGACACTTTGAGCGGGCAATCCCGTGTAAGGTCTCTCTCTTGTATCTCCCGATTTCATGGTCCTCTCTTCATAGGCTCTCTTGTTGTAACATCGGTCCTCCGTGTGATTTGTCCTTCCACAAAAAGTGCAACGCATTCTAGGGGGTGATCTATCTGTGAATACCCTCGAGACTGTAGGGCATTCTGAAGCCAAATGGCTGTAACCATGGCACTTTCCACACCATGTGTTTGATCGAAACACTTGATTGGGGTTTGTAGTCACCTCTGGTTTTACTGTGTATGTTTCGTGGGTCATTGTGGCAGCTTTTATAGCTTGTGCGACCAACTCCAATATTCGCTCTTCGGTTAGCGCAGGCTTTACCTCGCCTGGCGTGCTAGTGGCAGCTACAAAAGCTGGGGTCGTCAATGCGGGACTTCCTTGGCCCGGATCTTTTATTGGAATATTTCCTGGGCCTCCCATTGGCTCGTATAAGAGCTCCATCTTCCTCTGTTGGCATAATTGTACTTCCTCCCAAAGCCTTGCTTGTTCCTTAGCATCTATTAAAGTTGCCGGCCTTGTCAGGCTGATATGCTGCTGTGCCGTAGGATCTCTCAATCCCGAAATGAACCTTCGTTTCAATGTCTCATCGTTCGGGGCATTTGCGCCCATCTTTCTTACCAAGGTTTCCATTCTCTGAATGTAGTTATCGATGCTCTCATTGACTCCCTGTCGCAAATAATCCATTTGTTGGGCCAATCTATCTTGGAAGCCTTGTCGTCAAAACTTTGCCAAGAAGGCTTCCTTGAGCATCTGATAAGTTACACGCTCTTGTGGTGTCAAATTCCCATACCAATTGGCTGCCTCATCACGAAGAATAGCCGGAAAAATCCTCAACCTTTGACCCTGATCAACTACCTCATTGGCCTCACAAGTAACCTCAAACAGCTGGATAAAACTATCTGGATCTTCGTCCCAGGCACGTGAAAACTTGGTGAAGTCCCCCAAGTGAACCGAAATCCGCTGAGCCATTTCGAATAGAGGTGTGATGTCAATATCACTTCGATCCCAGAAATTTAGCACACACGGCCTCAGGATCCCTCCTTCAAACTTTCGCACTTGATGCGCAACTCTCCTACGGGAGTACACGTTTTTGGCTGATTTCTTCGAGCCAATCGAGGTCCACTCACCTGGCGGTTCCCACCTTCTCCTTTCTCTTTCAAGGGCTCTTCTCTGAGCGCGTTCCTCTCTTTGCGTTTGTGTTGCTCCTGAGGATGAGCTCCCCTCGCTCATGTACTAGATCTGGAGTCCGCAAGCTCGGCCAACGTGTGGCGCTAGGCGAACCTATGGCACTCTCTTATAGAGACGTGCCAAGCGTTTCCCGGCAAACGCACCAAAATGATAGCCTCTGAGTCCAAGGAAAAAGATAATTGTGGAAGCCTGTATTTTTCTCAAACCCCTCGCAATCGGTCCACTTGGATTACCTAGAGCCCACAATTATCCCTCGAGGAATCCTTCCTTTGTATATGTACTAGTTCATATGCTTCCCGGCAAACGCACCAAATGTTTAGCCTCCTAACCCCAAGGAATAGATGTAGGAGTACACTTATACTGTGCCTAAAAACACTTGGAATTGGCATATACGCACTCCCCTAAGCCCACAATCAGACTCAAATGTAACTATAGAGGGAAAATGAGAAAAAAACCCGAATGCCTATGCAGTGTGATATCCATTCCCGAGGTTGGCTCTTGGAAGCACCCTCTTCCTCATGCGCACACACTTTCTATTTACTTACTCTATTACACTCACTCCTTCACGACTCGTTTCTCACTCTTTTCATTCAAACCTCCAATCCTTCTTCTCCTCCGACTCAATTTCTAGCAACCTCACTCTCATCTCCCACTTCTTTTCCTTCCTCCGTTTCTATGAGATCTGGACTCACTTGCCCCGAATTTATGTTAGCTAAGAAGGGTCCAACTAAAACATGCCATTCGAGACATACATAAGGTGCAATTACTTCGATACGATATCTTAAATACAAGGAAAGCCACAAGTGTCCAACTTTTGTTGTTGCAAAAGGATGTAGCTCATCTACTATTCAACTCAGTTCCTATAAATCAACTCTCGCCATAACAAGTATGTATATCCTAATATCCCTTCGCATATGCTTTGGTTTCATATTACCCAATTCCACTCATTCCATAATTCCAATAGAATTTGGATCGTGAGTCTATCTCAATCCTTCATAAATAACGTTCTCTTCCCCCAAGTCTTTGCGTCTGTTATCGCATCAAGCCTTTGAAGTAGACATAACAAAAGAAGTCGCACATAAGATAGGGGTTGTAGTCATGAACAAGGTTGTTGATAAATAGATCAGATCATACACCGTATGGTATGCGCATATAGTTTAATATTCATGGATGAGCCCACATTGTGTGATGCTGCCCAAAAATATCCTGCACATCCTGCTCAACGAACTAAGAGAAATTTTCGAAAAAGAGTTGAAAATAATAAAAAAGCATCCTATTTGTCCTTGATGACGATCCTACCTCCATGGTTTTTAATCGCTGAAAAAGTATGCATTGAAATTTGTATCATTTTTCCTCATAAACAAGACAGTTGAAATATAATGCAGCCATACATTATTACAAACATATTATTGACGAGTATTGCTTAACTCCTAAAAAGTTAGTGACTTATAATTATCGTTGTACAGATCAAATCTTAGGGAATGGTTGCGCAATCAAGAACAACATCAAAAGAAGTAGTTCAGGTCAAAATTAAACTCTGATTTTTCAGCATCCCTGATTAATACTCAGTCACTCCTCTGAGTGAATGTAACCTTAACACCTTGAGTAGAACATAAATCAGAGTTTAAAAAGAACTTACCAAATGAGATATAGCCAGGTTTCAAATGATTGCACAGATTCATATGTCGAACGGAACCAGTACATTTTTCTGTCCTCTTTGACTTGTTCTCTGCGCTTGATAATGGAATTATACGTGATCGTTGGTAGCCTCCGAGGGGAGAAAGGAGAATTCCCTTCTCAAATATGAAATGATTGTCGCCTGTAATGATGTGTCATCCTTCCGCGTATTGAATCGAGTTAGGTCTTGAGTGCTTGAATCATCTTTGATAACCTGACCTCTGCATATCCCTCTCTATGGTTGAGAGATCCTTATCTCTCTCGATGTTAACATATGACTCATCTGTGTGTCCCTGATCTGCAAAAAATGGATCGCTCTTTTCTTTCCGCGCTGTTCTTCTTCTTGATGTATAAAAGAGCAAACATACAGAATCTACACCATTGAAGCTATATTAATTGTTCTGACAATTGCGATTTCCGTTCTGTGACTGGACAGCTCCCTTCTTCCTCTATTCTCTTTAAGTCTGCTACAGAACTTCCTCTTTTCAGCGCCCCTGCAACAGATCTCCCCTTTGATGCCTTCCGACTCCCGTCCGCTGCCTCCTTCGTATGCTATGTAGTATCCACCAGTACCTGCCTAAAAAAACCAGAGAGCCCCCCTCTCGTCATCGATGCGCCTCTTCTAGAGCGGATCCTTTTGGTATCTCTCCCTTCTACACGATAGTGCGCATAATAATGAGCTTCACTCATAGACATCCCTCGAATAATGTATACTTCAGTTCATAACATCAAGTATGATGTGGCTGCAGCAACAAAGCAGTAGCAGGAAGGTCCAAAAAGCTCCCTTCAGTAATCGATAGTGGAAGAAAACGGCCTCACTCTCTGTCATCCATAGCTCACAACTCTGCGCGATAGCCGTTTCTGCATTCCCCCCCCCTTCAGAATCCTTGTCCTTTTTCTCTTTAATGTGTTTGTCCAGAAAAAAATGGAATGGAACAGATTTTTGGCTTTTCTTTTTCTTGCTCTCTTTCTTCATCCATCTTATTTCTTCATCTATTGCTTAACCTTCCTTTATCCTCTCTTTTTCTGTCCTCCGCATGCCTTTTTTATCAGAACCCTTCTTTTTCTGCTCTGTAGGGTTCTTTAAAATGGACGTAATAAGCTTGTCACGCATATCAACATCGGATACATAACCACATGCTGCACATTTCAGAGTTATGAGTTGACTCTTTGTGATAACTATTTCCGTCTCAGGATTGCCACAGCCATAGCACTGCAGATACTTTTTTTTATGAAGTTTTCCAGCAATCCAGCTAGCTTTGCAGTGTCATGAGCCCCATTCAAGATGGATATCCCTGTTTTCTCATCAAATTTGGATTTGTGCACCTAGCTCACATCCAAAGAACTTGGTGGTATATGCAAGAGGATGAGACAAATCTTTAGCAACATCAACCATTCTGACTGAATTGGTCTTGATCCCATTGCCACCACATCTCTTTTCTTTCAGCAACACCTGCCCCCAAGCCATATTAATTGAAGTCAATTGTTATCGACCAGCATCTTTCCTTGCCAGATACCTGCAATCGACATATAATCTGCAAAATGGAAGCATGTTAGTGCACCAAAACCAACCATTTTCTGAGCTAACATACTCCCCTCTCCTTATTTGCGAAGTCGTCCTCGACGAGCCATTCTTGCTCCAATAAAATTCAAACAACCATGAACATGTCAATTTACAATTGATTCGCATACCTTTTCATCGAGCCATCATTCCAAGTGGACCTGCACTCATTTAAGCTATTAGTGCTCAAAAAATCATTCATGAATACATACAAATCAGTCACTTCCAAATGATCCAAGGACATGCACATATATGCAACTCCCATTCCAACATACATCAAATTGCTCATGCATACCATTATGGACATAGTCTCAACCAAAATAACTCATGCATACCTTTCCATGTTTTACACATGCAACTGTCATTGCCAAAAAACAGAAACGGAAATATCGAAATAACAACAACAACTGAAATGAATTCAATAGGAGATGCTACATACCCAAAATGCATACCCCATTATTGCACCTACTATTCGCTATGTACAATTATTCCATGACTAGACACTCCCTAAGAATCCCCATCGTCATCCCACAAAAACCATCGAGATTCGAGTACAAGTCAAGACCTACATAAAAACCCTGGAGTATCCCACATACTGGAAAACCCTCAGATAGAGCACACAAGTTATAAAGCAACCCCGTTGCATTACCTCGCTAAAGCCTCATCCGTAAGTACATATAGAGTCTCCGCGCCTTCAAGAATGTTGATTCAAAGTGAGCTGATCTGTCACAAGCTATCACATACCAATCACACAAGCAAATAACGTTCCCTTCCAAGCGATCATCGCCCTCTCCTCTCTCTCTCTCCCCCTCAGGAGTGGGGAATAATTTCATAGGTAAATTTTATTTTAATCACACGTTGGCCTACATTGTCACTGGATGCGATTCGTGGACATGACCACCCGATCAGGTTGATTCCACCCATCTACCAATGCAATGCAGCGCACAACACACAAACACACAATGATAACACATAACATATATCAGCTAGCCCATAACGAAGCTGGATACGGCTCATGGTTGTGACCGCCCGGCCACAATGGTTCCACTTACCTACCAACCCGTTATGGCGCGTAGCTATGACACAAACATATACATCCCAAGCCTATGGCGAAACTAGCTGCGGCTCGTGGTCCTAACCACCCGGCTAGGATAAATCCACCCACCTACTAGCCCACCATAGCGCATTGGTATGATCACAACAACACAATATTTTTTCTTTCTTTTCTTTCTCTTCGTTTTTTCATAGTTAATTAGTTCACCCAAGTCCTGAGAATTAGGGAGAGGAAGAAAGGGACTTTTCCACTTTTCCCACACATGCATGCAAACATATACACTCTAGCCTTTGACAGATCAACCACCTCTTCACTCCATTCTCTCAATTACAGACACTACATATGTATTCACTGATTTGACTCTTCACTTGATAACTACAGCCGGCTATGCCTTAGTCCCTTGTATACCTATCCTTAGGTGTCCTAGAATGTGAGTCTCCGGGATATCTCATGTAGCCTCACATCGTACCCGCATCCCAACGACTTCCCTAGGGCGAGTCAGGCTCAGCTTCAGGAGCTCCATCATCGCTTCCTATCGTTAACACATATGCCCAAGCCCAAGTGATATCGTTTTCCTCATTAGGCATTTCCCTAGAAGGATCGAAATAGTAATATCGATCTCCCGCCCATCCTACATGTCGAGTCAGGTATTCCTCAAAACACTCAATGTAAAATGCAACACCCAAACCCTGGTTTATAAAGCATACCAGCCAATGCGCTTCCTCTACATCATATTCCGTCTCAAAGTCCTCGACATCTATGTCCATGCGGGCGAATGTTTGGTCCGAGAAATATATCCTTAGCTCGTACAAATAGAGTTGCGTTATTTGGTCTGCCATTTTGTTACTTAGCTCCTAACAGTCTCTGCATAACACAAAAATATTAGAAGTCCAAAATTCTTGAGCTAGCACAGGATAATATTTATGACACCAAAAATCATAACTAACATATGCGCATATATATATATATATATATAACTATATATGTATGTACAAGGAGTCTACTATGTCCTTCTGTTGGATGTTATCTGGCTTCTCCCGTGTTAATATCACTTGAAATATGGTTTAACTCGAAGCGCGTTAACCTTCACGGGAGCACATTCTTCTCCTAAATCTTGAATTTGCATGCAACCATTGGAATTGAGTTCCACCACCTTAAATGGTCCTGCCCATCTTGTCTGTAACTTCCCCGGGAATTTATAATATTTACTATCATAGACTAGTACCAAATCCCCTTCTTGAATCGCATAGGTCTTGAGATTCTTGTCATGCCTCTCCTTACGTCTTCTTTGAATAGCTTCCAGACTTTGTTGTGCAATAAGCCTCTTTTCTTCTAGCTTGACCAATTGTACGTACGTCTCCTTTAATGACTCTTCCTCTCCCAGCCTGGCCTCGATGGCCACTCTTAATGTCGGCACTTCTTTTTCGATGGGAAAGATGGCTTCCTCACCATATACTAGGGAGAACGGAGTGCTCTTAGTTGTCACTCGGTAGGATGTTGTATACGCCCACAATGCTTCCAAAAGTCTCTCATCCCAGTCTCGCCTATGCACAGCTACTGTCTTTGTCAGAATCTGTTCAAGAACCTTGTTGGTGACCTCCACTTGTCCATTTGCCCTCGGATAATATGGAGTGCTTTTTCTATGTTTGATCTTATATAATTCCCTTAATTCTTCGATCAGTTCGTTGACAAAATGGGTTCCTCTATCACTCACTATTTCCAACGGGCATCCGAATCGAGTGATGATTTGTTCGTACAAAAATTTAGCTACATCAATAGCTCGGTCAGTCTTCAGAGCTTTGGCTTCTACCCACTTGGTAACATAGTCAGTGCAGACCAAAATATACCTATTAGAACGACGTCTTGAGGGAGGATCAATAGGCCCCACAAAATCAATTCCCCATTTCTCAAACGGCTTAAGAGCCAGCACCGGCGTAAGAGGAGCCGCATGTGCTAATGTTGGTTTTCCCATTCTTTGGCATCTGTCGCCTTTCTTACAGTATGTATGAGAGTCTTTGAACAACGTTGGCCACCAATACCCGGCCAATAAAACCTTTCTTGCCGTTAGTTCACCAGCAAAATGCCCACCGCAGGGTTCATCATGCAATGCCCTCAAAACTAGGGCTTCTTCGTCTTCCTCGAGACACCTCCGATAAATGCTTTCATGTACAAAATATCGATAGAGCTGCCCACCAATGATGCTATGGTGCTTCGCCAATGCTAACAGTTTTTGCTTCTCTCTCTTGCTTGCTCCTGGCAGATATTTAGTGGTGCATAAGAAGTTCACCAAGTCGGCATACCAAGGTACTTTAGCATCAACCCGGAATAGATTCCCATCAAGAGCATCGTCGGGCACACCAGAGATTGGCTCCTCATTAACAATTCGAGATAAATGATCAGCCAATATGTGCGCTTTGCCTGGTCTGGTTACCACTGTGAACTGAAATTCTTGGAGAAGTAGCATCCACCTCATCAATCGCCCTGATAGCTCGGGTTTATTAATGATATACTTTAGGGCTTCATGATCCACATAAAACGTGAAATGCTTTCCCATCAGGTAATGCCGATACTTGTTTACCGCAAAGATCATCGAGAGGCATTCCTTCTCTGTAGTCGTGTAGTTCCTCTCAGTGCTATTCATGTTGCGATTCGCGTAATAAATAGGGTGGTCCAACTTCTTTTCATCGGCTTGGCATAGCACTGCTCCAACCGCAGTATGAGAAGCGTCGGTATGCACATGAAATTCTTTCGTCCAGTCAAGTGCTACCAAAATCGGTGCATTTATCAATTTATACTTGATCAATTCGAATGCAACTTGACACTCTCCAGTCCATTGGTATTGTTGGTCTTTCCTCAAAAGATTCGTCAGCGGTGCTGCTATTGATGCAAAATTTAATATAAATCGTCGATAATAATTAGCATGCCCCAAGAATCCTCTGAGTTGCCGCAAGTTTTGTGGAGGTGGAAGTTGTCCAATTTTTTCCACTTTATCCTTGTCAACCGCGATTCCTTTTTCGGAAATAACATGTCCCAAAAGCAATCCTCTTCGTACTCCAAATGTACACTTTTCAGGATTTAATGCGATGCCTTTTTCGATGCTTCTTCTTAAAATAGCTTCGATCCTCTCCATCATGTTTTCATCATTGCCTCTGATTGCAAAATCATCGAGGAATATCTCCATCCAATCCTGCAAATAGTCTTGATATGCAACTATCATTGCTCTCTAGAATGTGGCCAGCGCATTGCATAATCCAAATGGCATCACACGATATGTGTATGTGCCCCATTCCGTGGTGAAAGTAGTTTTTGATTGATCCTCTTCATGGATTTGGATCTGGTTGTACCCACTGAAACCATCCAAAAATGAGTACAATTTATGGCCAGCCACTCTGTCCAAGATTTGATCAGTGAATGGCAAAGGGAAGTGATCCTTTTTTGTGCGCTCGTTCAACTTCCGATAATCTATGCAAATACGGATTTTCTTATTTTTCTTCGGAACAACTACAATTGGTGATACCCATTTGCTGGATGCGATGGGATATATGAATCCTGCTTCCAATAATTTAGTCAATTCCAACTTGATCAATTCCGAGTAGACTGGAGTTGTCCGCCTAAGTCGTTGACATATTGGTCGTGTGCCTTCTTCCAAGTCTATATAATGTTGGCAGATTCGGGGATCAATTCCTCTCAAATCACTGTATGACCATGCAAAGGCCTTGCCGAAATTTTTGAGTGTCATTTTAATACAATCTCGTACTCCATCTGGTAGCTCTGACCCCACGCTCAAGAACTTTTCTGGAAAAACTTCCCATTTTTCCACCTGAGCTTCTCGCGAATATTCCTTATTCCTTGATGAAGTTGTGATTGGAATGTGCTCTCCGATCACGCGTGCATGGTTGGCCAGTAAATCATTGTTTTGTTTTGTTTCGATTGAACCTAATTTCTTTAATTCAGCTTTTGCAATGGCTTCCGACGCTTTAGTCTTACTCTTCGCTTCCTTTTCCGATTCTCGACTTCTCTTTAGAATCTCTGCTTCTAGCATTCTAACTCTTTCTCTCAACTGTTGCACTTCCATTGTCGGAGCTAACTCCAGCTCCAGCTCTTCTTTTGAAGTTCCCTTCTCTAGGGATTGAGTAGCTTTGTTTTTACTTGCGTCTATACTCAACATGTAGCACTCAAATTCTCTTGTATGTGTCAACCATCCCAACAATTCGTGATCGGAATCGTCGTTATAGAGCAATGGATTTTGATAATCTCCCATCTTCGTGTCTTGATTCTTAAAGAGCTGCAAGTTGAACCCGTCTTGAAGCAGATTCTTGTAGGTGTCCGTGCTCAAAGAAAACCTAGCTCGTGCAATCTCGTGCCTTGCTTTCTCCTTTTCTTTCTTTTCCATCTCATCGACTATTATTGTTTTCTTCTTGTTTCTCAAGGGTGGGGATACTTGTAATTGAATCCGATCAGACTTTGGACCTATTGAAATAAATCCTGTGCGCCAGTCATGCACACATTCGGCTTGCACCAACCATGGCCGTCCAAGTAGGATCGAGAAAGTAGCCTCTGAGGTCCTCGGTCTTACTATCAGATAATCAACCTTAAACTCTAGACCGCCCACAACTGTGCTTACATTCTTCAAAAGGCCCGCAGGCTTTACTTGTGTTTGATCCGCCATTCTCAAAGACATCGGCGTCTCTTCCATGTGGTTGAGGCCCAAAGCTTTCATCATGAACTCAGTCATCAGGTTGACTACGGCTCCACTATCTAACTGAGCACCAGGGACTGCATACCCTTTAATCTCGACCGTCACAGCTGGAGCATTCGAATCAATTTGCGTCGTAATACTTTGAATGATCCCTTGGAAGACATCTTTATCTTGTCTCTTTTTATCTCGAGCTTTCCTCGGCTTCTTAATATATTCGTTGTAGAATTGTTTCCTATAAGCAGGTGAACATTTTAGCAATGTGCCAATGTCCAACGTGACTTCCGTGTCCGCGAGCAATTTTACAATGTCCACTTCCTCCAAACTCTGTTTTTCCTTCCTATACTTCGGAGCTCTTAATCTTTCAGGGAATGGTGCTATGCCTGGCACAAACTCCTTGGTCACTGGTGGAAAGATCTCAATCTCTTCCCCATCCTCAAACTCTTGCTGCTCATCAAATCCTCCAACTTGGTTCTCTACCTCTCCCTGTTCGGTTATCTTCTCCTGGCTAGCTTTTTCGCTTTCGCCTTCCGGATGCTTCTTTGAATACTCTTGAGTCCTTGTGACTACTGCCACAGTTGGCTCTTTATGTGGTTTCTTGGCCTCGTAAGCATCCACAAAGTGCATTGACGAGCTAGAGCCTTCTTGAGGGTTTGGTGTCTTGAACACTACTCCGATCGTAGGAACTTGCTCTTGAGATCTCGTTGTGGAATGCATCTGAGTGTCAACATAATTCGAGGACCCTACTGGTCCTTTTTCCTTTCCGGCGGCAGCTCTTCGTTTTGGACAATCTTCATCAAAGTGGCCCTCTCCACTACAGTACCTACATAGTGGGGTATAATCAATTGGTTTCATTTCGTTTGGACACCTAGATTGAGTATGGCCAAAGCCATGGCATCTCCAGCACTGGATTGGACCATCTCTTCTTTGATCACGCGTGGCTCCTCTTGGATAGTCTCCTCCTTGACCCTGAGCACCATATCCATAAGTAGGTCTGTTTTCCCAACGAGATGTAGGTGGGACACTTTGAGCGGGCAATCCCGTGTAAGGTCTCTCTCTTGTATCTCCCGATTTCATGGTCCTCTCTTCATAGGCTCTCTTGTTGTAACATCGGTCCTCCGTGTGATTTGTCCTTCCACAAAAAGTGCAACGCATTCTAGGGGGTGATCTATCTGTGAATACCCTCGAGACTGTAGGGCATTCTGAAGCCAAATGGCCGTAACCATGGCACTTTCCACACCATGTGTTTGATCGAAACACTTGATTGGGGTTTGTAGTCACCTCTGGTTTTACTGTGTATGTTTCCTGGGTCATTGTGGCAGCTTTTATAGCTTGTGCGACCAACTCCAATATTCGCTCTTCGGTTAGCGCAGGCTTTACCTCGCCTGGCGTGCTAGTGGCAGCTACAAAAGCTGGGGTCGTCAATGCGGGACTTCCTTGGCCCGGATCTTTTATTGGAATATTTCCTGGGCCTCCCATTGGCTCGTATAAGAGCTCCATCTTCCTCTGTTGGCATAATTGTACTTCCTCCCAAAGCCTTGCTTGTTCCTTAGCATCTATTAAAGTTGCCGGCCTTGTCAGGCTGATATGCTGCTGTGCCGTAGGATCTCTCAATCCCGAAATGAACCTTCGTTTCAATGTCTCATCGTTCGGGGCATTTGCGCCCATCTTTCTTACCAAGGTTTCCATTCTCTGAATGTAGTTATCGATGCTCTCATTGACTCCCTGTCGCAAATAATCCATTTGTTGGGCCAATCTATCTTGGAAGCCTTGTCGTCGAAACTTTGCCAAGAAGGCTTCCTTGAGCATCTGATAAGTTACACGCTCTTGTGGTGTCAAATTCCCATACCAATTGGCTGCCTCATCACGAAGAATAGCCGGAAAAATCCTCAACCTTTGACCCTGATCAACTACCTCATTGGCCTCACAAGTAACCTCAAACAGCTGGATAAAACTATCTGGATCTTCGTCCCAGGCACGTGAAAACTTGGTGAAGTCCCCCAAGTGAACCGAAATCCGCTGAGCCATTTCGAATAGAGGTGTGATGTCAATATCACTTCGATCCCAGAAATTTAGCACACACGGCCTCAGGATCCCTCCTTCAAACTTTCGCACTTGATGCGCAACTCTCCTACGGGAGTACACGTTTTTGGCTGATTTCTTCGAGCCAATCGAGGTCCACTCACCTGGCGGTTCCCACCTTCTCCTTTCTCTTTCAAGGGCTCTTCTCTGAGCGCGTTCCTCTCTTTGCGTTTGTGTTGCTCCTGAGGATGAGCTCCCCTCGCTCATGTACTAGATCTGGAGTCCGCAAGCTCGGCCAACGTGTGGCGCTAGGCGAACCTATGGCACTCTCTTATAGAGACGTGCCAAGCGTTTCCCGGCAAACGCACCAAAATGATAGCCTCTGAGTCCAAGGAAAAAGATAATTGTGGAAGCCTGTATTTTTCTCAAACCCCTCGCAATCGGTCCACTTGGATTACCTAGAGCCCACAATTATCCCTCGAGGAATCCTTCCTTTGTATATGTACTAGTTCATATGCTTCCCGGCAAACGCACCAAATGTTTAGCCTCCTAACCCCAAGGAATAGATGTAGGAGTACACTTATACTGTGCCTAAAAACACTTGGAATTGGCATATACGCACTCCCCTAAGCCCACAATCAGACTCAAATGTAACTATAGAGGGAAAATGAGAAAAAAAACCCGAATGCCTATGCAGTGTGATATCCATTCCCGAGGTTGGCTCTTGGAAGCACCCTCTTCCTCATGCGCACACACTTTCTATTTACTTACTCTATTACACTCACTCCTTCACGACTCGTTTCTCACTCTTTTCATTCAAACCTCCAATCCTTCTTCTCCTCCGACTCAATTTCTAGCAACCTCACTCTCATCTCCCACTTCTTTTCCTTCCTCCGTTTCTATGAGATCTGGACTCACTTGCCCCGAATTTATGTTAGCTAAGAAGGGTCCAACTAAAACATGCCATTCGAGACATACATAAGGTGCAATTACTTCGATACGATATCTTAAATACAAGGAAAGCCACAAGTGTCCAACTTTTGTTGTTGCAAAAGGATGTAGCTCATCTACTATTCAACTCAGTTCCTATAAATCAACTCTCGCCATAACAAGTATGTATATCCTAATATCCCTTCGCATATGCTTTGGTTTCATATTACCCAATTCCACTCATTCCATAATTCCAATAGAATTTGGATCGTGAGTCTATCTCAATCCTTCATAAATAACGTTCTCTTCCCCCAAGTCTTTGCGTCTGTTATCGCATCAAGCCTTTGAAGTAGACATAACAAAAGAAGTCGCACATAAGATAGGGGCTGTAGTCATGAACAAGGTTGTTGATAAATAGATCAGATCATACACCGTATGGTATGCGCATATAGTTTAATATTCATGGATGAGCCCACATTGTGTGATGCTGCCCAAAAATATCCTGCACATCCTGCTCAACGAACTAAGAGAAATTTTCGAAAAAGAGTTGAAAATAATAAAAAAGCATCCTATTTGTCCTTGATGACGATCCTACCTCCATGGTTTTTAATCGCTGAAAAAGTATGCATTGAAATTTGTATCATTTTTCCTCATAAACAAGACAGTTGAAATATAATGCAGCCATACATTATTACAAACATATTATTGACGATTATTGCTTAACTCCTAAAAAGTTAGTGACTTATAATTATCGTTGTACAGATCAGATCTTAGGGAATGGTTGCGCAATCAAGAACAACATCAAAAGAAGTAGTTCAGGTCAAAATTAAACTCTGATTTTTCAGCATCCCTGATTAATACTCAGTCACTCCTCTGAGTGAATGTAACCTTAACACCTTGAGTAGAACGTAAATCAGAGTTTAAAAAGAACTTACCAAATGAGATATAGCCAGGTTTCAAATGATTGCACAGATTCATATGTCGAACGGAACCAGTACATTTTTCTGTCCTCTTTGACTTGTTCTCTGCGCTTGATAATGGAATTATACGTGATCGTTGGTAGCCTCCGAGGGGAGAAAGGAGAATTCCCTTCTCAAATATGAAATGATTGTCGCCTGTAATGATGTGTCATCCTTCAGCGTATTGAATCGAGTTAGGTCTTGAGTGCTTGAATCATCTTTGATAACCTGACCTCTGCATATCCCTCTCTATGGTTGAGAGATCCTTATCTCTCTCGATGTTAACATATGACTCATCTGTGTGTCCCTGATCTGCAAAAAATGGATCGCTCTTTTCTTTCCGCGCTGTTCTTCTTCTTGATGTATAAAAGAGCAAACATACAGAATCTACACCATTGAAGCTATATTAATTGTTCTGACAATTGCGATTTCCGTTCTGTGACTGGACAGCTCCCTTCTTCCTCTATTCTCTTTAAGTCTGCTACAGAACTTCCTCTTTTCAGCGCCCCTGCAACAGATCTCCCCTTTGATGCCTTCCGACTCCCGTCCGCTGCCTCCTTCGTATGCTATGTAGTATCCACCAGTACCTGCCTAAAAAAACCAGAGAGCCCCCCTCTCGTCATCGATGCGCCTCTTCTAGAGCGGATCCTTTTGGTATCTCTCCCTTCTACACGATAGTGCGCATAATAATGAGCTTCACTCATAGACATCCCTCGAATAATGTATACTTCAGTTCATAACATCAAGTATGATGTGGCTGCAGCAACAAAGCAGTAGCAGGAAGGTCCAAAAAGCTCCCTTCAGTAATCGATAGTGGAAGAAAACGGCCTCACTCTCTGTCATCCATAGCTCACAACTCTGCGCGATAGCCGTTTCTGCATTCCCCCCCCCTTCAGAATCCTTGTCCTTTTTCTCTTTAATGTGTTTGTCCAGAAAAAAATGGAATGGAACAGATTTTTGGCTTTTCTTTTTCTTGCTCTCTTTCTTCATCCATCTTATTTCTTCATCTATTGCTTAACCTTCCTTTATCCTCTCTTTTTCTGTCCTCCGCATGCCTTTTTTATCAGAACCCTTCTTTTTCTGCTCTGTAGGGTTCTTTAAAATGGACGTAATAAGCTTGTCACGCATATCAACATCGGATACATAACCACATGCTGCACATTTCAGAGTTATGAGTTGACTCTTTGTGATAACTATTTCCGTCTCAGGATTGCCACAGCCATAGCACTGCACATACTTTTTTTTATGAAGTTTTCCAGCAATCCAGCTAGCTTTGCAGTGTCATGAGCCCCATTCAAGATGGATATCCCTGTTTTCTCATCAAATTTGGATTGTGCACCTAGCTCACATCCAAAGAACTTGGTGGTATATGCAAGAGGATGAGACCTGTCAATCGCGATCGACTCATCAATTGCGATCGACAGAGTCAACAATTGTTTGACCACGACGGACAGACCTCACGACCGACCTGTCAATCGCGATCGACTCATCAATCGCGACTGACAGAGTCAACGACCCTTTGACCACGACTGATTGACTTTTCGAGACACCTGTCAATCGCGATCGACACATCAATCGCGACTGACAGCCACGACGGACCTGTCAATCGCGATCGACACGTCGATCGCGGCTGACCTGTCAATCGCGACCGACAGACTTTGCAAACACGTTAGAAGGGCAAATTAGGTCAAATTTTTTGGAAAAAATAGTGGTCTCAATTTTGGCCAAGTGTGGGGCAAACATTAGGGTATAGTATTGCATCGCGAGGCCGTGCCACAAGCAACTCGAGAATTCCTGTTTACCTGTTAGCCTGTTTTGAATCCAGTTTTAACTCCAAAACCCTGAACGGTCATAAATTTTTCATACGAAATCCATTTTTGGAGCTCTAGGGCTTGTCATACCCAGGGGGAACAAAATTCAGGGATCCCTAGAATTATTTTCCAAAAAGTCATAGTGCAAATTGGTGAAGTGTCACATGAATGAAAGTGATTGGTTCTGTCTTTTGAACTTAAGTCTTGAGCTAATCTTGGGCCTTTTACAGGTCCTTTGAGAGCATCGAAGGGTACGCAAAGCAAGAGTAAGTGCAGGCTTGGGAACACGCGTCCTGGGCACACCAGGGCAACAACACAAGGAAAGGAACTCAAGGTTGGAAAACCCGCAACACCCTCTGTCAATTCTTAGTTTAGGCTAAGTGCGGGTAGTGTTAGAAGTAATTCCAGGCAACGATAGGCACGAGATAAATCAAAGCCTATCTAAGAAATCAAGTTCAAGTCAAGAGATAACCTGTGTGTGTGGACGACAACCTTAAAGGAAAAGAACCTAACGTGAAACGACCAAACTAAAGTGCGAAATTAAACTCAAGTATTCCTAACGACGTGATATCAGACAAGAGTATAAACACAATAATCAACATAAAAATGGAATTAAGTAATTGATACAAAGAACTCAGAAACGTGGTTGTACCTGGGACAAATTGGGTTAATCAGTTAGGCATATGAACCTTAGATCAGGACGACACCTAGTAAGAGATAGACAAAGCCTTAGGTCTTCGGAGGCTAGTGTCAATCATACGGCGAGGTCTTGGGCCCAGCAGTTGAGTCACCACTCGCATTACCCTAGCTCTGATACCAGTGAATCAGAGATGTCTCAAGGCATGGAGAGACCTACAGGAAGTTCAGGAGTGCCATACTTGCACAGGGTAGAAGGCCTTACAAAACGCAGTTGGAATACCTTAGGACCAACCGAGTAGGTGCCAGCATCTATGAGGACGGCCTAGGAAGATCTGTGGTACAGATTAAGAATCCTGATCAATCCATTGGACTAGAGCGCCCAGCTGTCAAGTTTGAAAATGGAGCATACTTGGACAAAGAAGGAACCATATACGTAGTCACCAGTCACCCAGATAGGACGGACGAATTCGGAAATGTGATCTCAGAAGCGGACTTAGGTGACCTAGAGCAAGGAAACATGGGTACAGAACCTAGAACCCCTCGAGGCAAATCGGTTCTCACTAGGATTATCACACCAGAGTGGATTCCCCAGGATAATAAGAGCATAGATTTGCTCCTCAATCGAGAAACTGACGAAGCCTTTTGGAGGTATAAATCTGACCAGCCAACTGATATAGGAACAATCATGATCTATGAGTTTAAGGATCCTGATAGCCCAGGCAGAGTGACTGTTGGCAGCAGTCAGGGAACCGAAGGAGCCACAAGACGAAGAGAGTCAGAGCGAAGGGACAGCACAAGCAGACACGGCAGTCAAAGAAGATCTGGCAAGTAGGCCATCTAATTTTTCAAGACATCAAGGAGTTGAGCACACAAGAAGAAAGAGCAAGTAGGGAGCTCAAAGAGGCGTATGACAAATCAATAGAGAAAACCCCTACACAAATAGTGATTTTCATCACTAAAAACCATTGTAAATATCATTTCGTATTTTGGTAGCTCCATTTTGTGCAAGCCAAGGAGTCCTTGAGCTTGAGGAGCTTTAGAAGTATCTACGTGCCAATTTTCATATTTTTTAGATCTCGTTTGAGCCCTCTAATAAGCCCTGGAACCTAATTTTTAACTAGGCCGGACACTAGGTCTGAACAGGGCCAAAGCTAGTCAAAAACTATAAAAGGAGCTAGAGAGCTCATTTTTGGGGGTAGATTGTAATTGAAACTAAATTGTAAGAGCTTCTTGAAAGTAATCTAAAAACTCCATTGCTATTCACTCTTTGTCTTACTGTGTGTGCGCGTGTGTGTGTATGTGTGTGCATGTTAGTGTGCTTCTCACTCACGCACTTGTGCTTCCACTTGCTCGAGGTCTTCATACCATCCTCACGTCTTCCCGGATTGACATTAAAGGAGGTGCTACTCATCACTCAGCTACACCAAATTTTGGCGCCGTTGCCGGGGATCGAGCTTTGAGGACGAGCGTGTGATGGTAAGACGTAGAGTTGACGCGTTGGAGTTGTAGGTATTTTCTTCACTCTCATCGATTTTCTTTTACTTTCTTCACCATCTTCATCACCATCGTCATTATCACCATCTCCCACCTCCATCTCCATCATCGCGAAAATTTCTGTTTTTTTATCATATCACCATCTCCACCTCATTTCCCTCATTTCCCTTGTGAGAGAGAGCAAGAGAGCGAAATTGTGTGTGCTGTTTTTGCATGTTTTCTGAGCTGTGTTGCAGGTACAGGCTGTATCACCATCCCCAGCACGCTGCGCAGGTACGGAATTCGAAGTAACTGTCTGTGTGTCGCCGGGTTCTGTCAATCGCGACCGACAGAAAAGTTGGTCTATTTGCTAAACAAAGTGCATATCCATGACCTACAGGCCTAGAGCTTCCCAAAAATGTGTTTAGTTTTTTGAAATTCCACAGATTTCTGTCAATCGCGATCGACACGTCAATCGCGATCGACAAACCACGACGGACAGACCTGTCAATCGCGATCGACACATCAATCGCGACCGACAGGGTCAACGACCGAGAGAGTCAATGACTGTTTGACCACGACTGATTGACTTTTCCGAGCTCCTGTCAATCGCGATCGACACGTCAATCGCGACTGACAGCCACGACGGACCTGTCAATCGCGATCGACACGTCAATCGCGACTGACCTGTCAATCGCGACCGACAGACTTTGCGAACGCGTTAGAAGGGCAAATTAGGTCAAATTTTTAAGGGTAAAATAGTGGTCTAAATTTCGGCCAAGTGTGGGACAAACATTAGGGTGTAGCATTGCATTACGAGGGCACGACCCAAGTAACTCGAGAAATTCCTGTTTGCCTGATAACCTGGATTAATCCTGTTTTAGCCCCAAAACCCTGAACTGGCATAACTTTCTCTTACAAAATCCGTTTGCGGTGATTTCTGTTTCGTTGGAAAGCTCGTGGGGAGCACAACCAAAACATCGACTGGTTATAGTTAAATTAAGATCAGGAATATTAGCTAGGGTATTTTGAAGTTGACCATACCCAGGGGGAACAAAAATTCAGGGATCTCTAGAACTGTGTTCAAAAAATCATAGTGCCAAGTGGTGAAGTGTTACCTGAATAAAAATGATTGGTTCTGTCTTTTGAATTTAAGTCTTGAGCTAACAGTGGGCCTTGTACAGGTCCTTTGAGAGCAGCGAAGGGTACGCAAAGCAAGAGTAAGTGCAGGCTTGGGAACACGTGTCCTGGGCACACCAGGGCAACAACACAAGGAAAGGACTTCAAGGTTGGAAAACCCGCAACACCCTCTGTCAATTCTTAGTTTAGGCTAAGTGCGGGTAGTGTTAGAAGTAATTCCAGGCAACGATAGGCACGAGATAAATCGAAGACAATCTAAGAAATCAAGTGCAAGTCGAGAGATAACCTGTGTGTGTGGACGACAACCTTAAAGGAAAGGGACCTAACGTGAAACGACCAAACTAAAGTGCGAAATTAAACTCAAGTATTCCTAAAGACGTGATATCAGACAAGAGTATAAACACAATAATCAACATAAAAAAGGGAATTAAGTAATTGATACAAGAATTCAGAAACGTGGTTGTACCTGGGACAAATTGGGTTAATCAGTTAGGCATATGAACCTGAGATCAGGGCGACATCTAGTGAGGGAGAGACAAAGCCTTAGGTCTTCAGAGGCTAGTGTTAATCACACTGCTAGGTCTTGGGCCCAGCAGTTGAGCCACCACTCGTACTACCCTAGCTCTGAGACCAGTGAGTCAGAGATGTCTCAAGGCATGGACAGACCTACGGGAAGTTCAGGAGTGCCTTACTTGTACAGGGTAGAAGGCCCTTACAAAACACAGCTGGAATACCTTAGGACCAACCGATTAGGTGCTAGCATCTATGAGGACGGCTTAGGAAGATCTGTGGTACAGATTAAGAATCCTGATCAATCCATTGGACTAGAGCACCCAGCAGTCAAATTTGAAAACGGTGCATACCTGGACAAGGAAGGAACCATATACGTAGTCACCAGTCACCCAGATAGGACAGATGAATTTGGAAATGTAATCTCTGAAGCGGACTTAGGTGACCTAGAACAAGGAAACATGGGTGCAGAACCTAGAACCCCTCGAGGTAAATCGGTTCTCACTAGGATTATCACACCGGAGTGGATTCCCCAGGATAATAAGAGCATAGAGTTGCTCCTCAATCGAGAGACTGACGAAGCCTTTTGGAGGTACAAACCTGATCGGCCAACTGATATAGGAGCAATCATGATCTATGAGTTTAAAGATCCTGATAGCCCAGGTAGAGTGACCTACTTAGATCACTCTTCGGAGAGGATCTTTGTGGTGACAGAACATGATAGGCATGCTTACACTTGGAAGGGTGAATTCATTTTTCCCCAACCAAGATCGAATGTATCCTATGGTCACCCTGGAGCTGGAACATCCCAAGCTCATGGAATGCCAAGAGACAGAAGTAGAGATAGGCCAGAAGTAAGCTTTGCTAACCCAGTGGGCAGAGAAAGAATGAGGACGGAAACAAATAGAGTAGAGCCTGAGGTACTTAGAGCTCACAGGGATCAAAGAAATGCGGAGGAGTTCCCTTTACCACGACCTAGAGAGCACACAAGGACCTTGAGACCAACTCAGCTAGTTAAGTCCATGAAGAACTACTTTGATGGCACTGGAGATCCATACGATCATGTGGCTGAGTTTAGACAAGTCCTGAGAGCTGAACAAGTGGAGGATCTATTCACTCAGTACAATGCCTTTGGTCTGACCCTTAGGAACACTGCCCTGACATGGTTTCAGCCGCTAAACGAGAGGCAGTTCAGGAGCATAGACCAACTCCTAGAGGCTTTCATCATTGAGTTCTCTAAGAGTGGCATAAGACATAATACCTCCTCATTGATTCATAGCTTCAAGCAAACCCCTCAAGAGACCGTGAGACTGGCAGGACGAAGGTTTAGGCAATATCTTGAAAGATGCCCTGTCCCCGAGCTACCCACACCAGCTAAGCAAGTGGCTTTATTCTTGGATGGATTGCTAAGTACCGAATTGAGATCTTATGTGTACTTGAAGGACCCTAGGACCATAGAAGAGTGTGTACGCATGTGCATTGATATTGAGGATAACCTAGGGGAGGAGTTAGAGCTTTCCAAAATCTACAAAGATTTTGATGGTGCCTCTAGCCTCTCTTCCACGCATTCCACATCGATCGAGGAACTTGCAGAGAAAGTTTCTCAGAAACTAGGTGTTTCTAGCAAACAAATTCCGAGATTTGCCCCTGTGAAGAGATGCTACACCTGTGGCGGCGACCACATGGCAAATGTATGTCCCATTATGGCTCAACCCCAAGTAAATCCTAGTAGCCAGTACTGCACCATAGAACGGAGATACACCAATCACACCGCACAAGATTGCCCATACAACAAACAGGCGGTTAGGCAACCCAACCCTCAACCATACCCGCAGCAAGGAAGATACCAGAACCAGTACCCGCCACAGCCATATGGCAGGCCACAACAAAACTATCAACCACAATACCAAAACCAACAAAGACCTCAGCCAGTGTTAGCTCAACAACCCCCTGCCCCAGCTAATGTGATTTCGGTAAAGTATGCTGTGGCAGAAGAAAACCTGAATAGAGCTATAGTCCCTGTGACACCCTTGAACTCCGAAAGTGACCCGAGTGACCATAGCTTTGATTCTACACATGTGGATAGTCCCCAGGCGTACTACATGCAGTCTCCAGAACATGATGAGCCCTACTATAGTGAAGAGCCGAGTGAGCCTGGTTGGGAGTCCAACTACACAAACGTCATGTATACAAACCCCAACCCTCGACCCCAACCTAGGCAGGTAAGAACCCCATTCCCTAGGGGACCATGTTACAGATGTCAGGGAGATCACCTCATTCGTGACTGTCCCTTGCCTCCACCTACCCAACCCCAATCAGTAACGATCCAAGGCTATTGTCAGGAGTGTGGAAAGGAGCATCTCTTACGGGATTGTCCTAAGAATCCCAACAATATGCCAAAAATCACTCCTATAAACGTTATTGGGTTAGTGGTAGACTCCACAGGGAGTGTGACTTCCACTGCACCAGTGCAAGTGGTCACGAGAGCTCAAGCATTGCAGCAAAACCAAGCTGTAGATCAAGATCAGGGAAAGAGCCCAGAAGTCAGTGAAACGGAGAGCATAACCAAGAAGAGAACTAGAGCTTGGAGAGATAGTCGGGAAAGAATGAAAAGACAATGGGCTAAAAAGATGAGTGAACTTGAGGAAAGCATAAAAGAAACCAAAGCCAAGATAACTGAACTAACATCTCAAACTCCCTCTCACACTACCCCACCACCACCATTCCCATTGCCATCCGACCCGCCACCTTCCAACCCACCTCATACAATTCCACCACCCCCTAGAGCAGGATCAGTATTAGCTGATCCCACTCTTGAAGATATAGACATGATGCTTAAAGCATATCAGGCCAGAATCCAAGAAGGGCCAAATGTAACGGATCATGACAAGTGCTACCCTAGGGCTGACCTAGAGATAGAAAGAACCAAGCTTTGCGCGAAAATGGTCGCATTGGCTCAGACTATGTTTGAAGCTAGTCGCCTTTTCAATTACTCGGGCTCAGCCAAGACGCAATTACACTTGGATGGACTTCTAGAGAAGTTAGAGGGCATAATTGCAAGATCTGCCAAGGAAGAAAAAAATCAAGAAAGAAATAAAGCAAGAAAAAACATGACTCATCCCCCATTGGAAGTTTATGTGCCCAATTCCACGGAACCAGACAACCCCTCCTCCTTAGAAAGAATAGAGAGGCTAATTGCACAATCAGAAAAGGAACCTGCCCCTCAAAGAAAGGAAAGGGCAAGAGAACGGATAAGCCAGCCTCTTCAGGAAGCCCATGTGCCTCCTCAAGAAGCTTATCTTTCCCCCCAAAAGGCAGATGAGCCTCCCTCGAAAGCTCACGTACCTCCACAGGTTGCCTACATTCCTTCTCAGGGAGCATATGAGCCTGTTCGGAAAAGTAATAGAATAAGTAACCCTCCCCAGGAAGCTTGTGCTCCAGCCATCTATGAGAACGAGGAGAGAGCCAACGATAGAATAAGCCCTCCTTCCCAGGTTGCTTATGCGCCTAATTCTACGGAGCCAGACACTTCTTCTTCTATGAATCAGTTTGCACCAGACTTCCTACGAGAGATTCAAGAAGACAAATGGGATAACGAAAGGGAAGTCGCCCCTCCCTTTGAACTTGTGGATGATGCACACGACCGATTCCCACAAGACATCCCATCTATTTACGGGGAACATGAGAGTACTCAGTCTCACGAGAGATTGGACTTTGAATCCAATTCCATACAAGAGCTACCCCATTTCACAGGCCCATGGGAAGCAAAGTCCACGTGTATGAGAGCACCCACAGTCATGGTAAGAAACGAAGATTCAGTCATACCTAGGAACACAGAGGTAGTGAAAAACACAAAAGTGCAGTGCAATCTCAAGTTAGAAGAGCTACTCAAGGTTAGACCTGAATTATGGAAACATGTAGCCAAACAAGTACCAGAGATAGCAAAACCTCGTTCCCAGGTAGGATCACATAGGACAGTGCCAGAAATACCCTTGGATAAGATAGGAGATATGTGTGAAGGTGAAGAAGGCAACACCTATCTTCCCATTACCTATCTGGAGTACACTACCAAGGCAATTTTGGACTCAGGTGCAGGAGTTGCAATTGCCACCACTTCCCTATGGAAGCGTTGGGGCAAGCCAGCACTCAGGCCAACGAGAATGAAATTGCAGATGGCCGATGGTCATATTGAGAGACCCCTAGGATTGCTAGAAGGAATAACTCTCACCACATGTGGTGTCGAGTTTGAGCATACATTTGCCATATGCGACTTCAGCAAAAATCATGCCTATGAGATGATTTTGGGAAGACCATTTATGCGACAGTTGCAAGTGGTACAGGATTGGGGAACCAACTCCTTGTATTTGCAACACTTGGGTGTTACGACCAAAGTCAATCTCAAGGATTATTCTCATAGAGATGTCCCTCCTATCCAATGGAATCCCATCCATAGAGCCAAAGATGATACAGAATCGGTGCATTCCATAGGGTCTGGATCCTCATGGATGCATGAAGACACTCACTTATGGATGTGCAAGGTAGCAGTAGAAGAAGAGAAGAGAGAGAAAGCCAGAGAGGTAGGTGCGAAAGAAACCCATAGATCAATCCAAGACCCAGCCTATGCACCTGTAGTTTTTCCAGATGAAGAATTTGAACCTCACGGTTGGGCAGAAATTCTAGCAACAATGGACGTAGACATCAATGAAGAACAATGGACACCTCACTGTGATGAGGATGGCTATGACATTTCAGTCTTCTCCATAGAGCCAATCATGGGAGAGGCAATTCTAGAAGAATGCGAACCTAGCCCTGATGCATTTGAGGATGCAAGTGACTCCGATCTCGAGTCAATCATTATGGACCCACCATTTGCATCAGATGAAGAATACTTCCATGAAGTAGAATTTCAACCCCAGAGGCATGGAGAGCTTACAAATGATGTAAGATTAGCCACACATGTGACCCCGAAAGAAGAAGGAAAGAAACGAAAGAAGAGAGAAGCCTCACCAGAAGAGGAAGAATCTTTGTTTGAGGTCCCAGAAAATTTTAAGAAGTATGAGATAGATGACAGGAGAGTCATGATAAGAATGCCTAAACGAGAGGCACAATCAGGAGAGGCCTATGATAACAAAGAAACCACCAAGAAAATAGTAGTGGCCTTAGAAGAAGGAGAGGAGAGATGCACGTACATAGGCCATGACCTAACAAAGGAAGAAGAGCATGCGTTGATAGCCTTGCTAAGAGAATACAGAGATGTATTCGCTTGGAGTTACAAGGATTTGAAAGGTGTTGACCCCGATATATGCTCACACACTATCCCCATGACCTCAGATGCTAAACCCTCTAAGCAAAAGCCCTATACTTATAACGATAATTACGCTGCTAAGATCAAAGAAGAGATAGATAGATTGGTCGAAGCTGGATTTATCTATGAAATTGAGCACACTGAATGGGTATCCCCCATCGTAGTGGTGCCCAAGAAGAATGGCAAGCTGCGTGTGTGCATTAACTTGAAAAAGGTTAATGCAGCCACAATTCGAGATAACTATCCGCTTCCCATCACAGAACATCTCTTAGAAAGAGTGGCAGGCAAGGAAGTGTACAGCTTCCTTGATGGATTTTCAGGCTACAATCAAGTAGCCATAGCCCCAGAGGATCAGCATAAGACAGCCTTTGCCACAGAATGGGGCATTTTTGCTTTTAGAGTAATGCCATTTGGGCTTACCAATGCACCAGCTACCTTCCAGAGGCTGATGTGCCATGTGTTTAAGGAGTTCCTGAGGAAGAGTTTAGAAGTCTACGTTGATGATCTTTGTGCTCATTCCAACATTAGACAAACCCATATCCCTGAACTCAGACAAATCTTTGACAAATGTAGAGAATATCAAGTTTGCCTGAACCCAGAAAAGTGCGTTTTTATGGTCAGGCAAGGCAAGATTCTAGGACACATAGTGTCAAAGAATGGCATATCTACCGACGAAGAAAAAGTGAGAGCCATAGCAGAGCTACCTAGGCCAAAGAATGTCAAGGAAGTACAAGCTTTCATGGGGCATTGTGGTTATTACCGACGATTTATACACATGTATGCTGTCATTGCAAAGCCCATGTACGGGCTTTTGACTAACTTTGAGTGGACAGATGAATGTGAGAATTCCTTCCAGGAACTGAAACGAAGATTATGTTCAGCACCAATCTTAACCACACCAGATTGGAATAAGCCATTCCATGTTCACGTGGATGCATCCAATTATGCTATTGGATGTGTACTCGCACAACCTACTGGCGAAGGTAATATGGATCTTCCAATTGCCTATGCCAGTAGACAATTGAATGCAGCTGAACGAAATTATACCACTACAGAGAGAGAAGGCTTAGGCATGGTATATGCAGTCAAGAAATTTAGACACTATTTGCTTGCAAATAAGTTTAAATTTTTTACTGATCACCAAGCATTGTTATACCTCGTGAACAAGCCATGTAATACAGGAAGATTAGTAAGATGGTTTCTCTTACTAATGGAATATGATTTCGAGGTTGTGGTAAGGAAAGGGAGGACTCATTTGAGAGCTGACCATCTTTCCAGGCTCACATCTGGAGAAGCCCCACAAGGAGTATCAGACGACCTCCCTGATGCTTACTTGTTTAACTTGGAAGTAGTACCGCAGTGGGCTAAGCCGTTGGTACCAGTATTGACATACGGGCCTAACCATCCAGTAGTAAACACAAGGAATAGAGAAGTTGTGAAAGCCCAAAAGTACCACATCATGGCAGGAAGTATGTACAAGCACACGGATCAAGGGATCTTGGCTTGTTGCGTAGAAGAGGATGAGTACGCTAAATGGTTGCAATTAGCACATGTAAGTGCATTAGAGCAACACTACTCAAAGCAACGAACTTTACAGACCCTAAAAAGACTCGGAGTACATTGGCCAACTATGGAAGCGGATGTCCAAAAGTTGTGCAAGGAATGCCCAATCTGTTGCACTAAACCACCTGTGGAACACGCCACTCTTTATCAAGTATCCATTGTGCCAGATTGGAGTGAACCTCTAGTATCCTTCCTGAGGACAAAAACGTTCCCTCCAGATATGACCTTGGCTAGGAAAAGAAGCTTAGAACAAGAAGCCCAGGATTACTCACTCATTGGTGATAATCTATACAAACGTGGTAAAGATGGTTACCTAAGGCTATGTGTCCATGAAAGTGAATATCTCAAGATCTTGGAAACTGCTCACCAAGGTGTAGCAGGAGGACACTTTGGACCAGATAGGGTGATCAAGGCAATACTATTTGCGGGCTTCTGGTGGCCGACCCTTCACATGGATGCACATACCTATGTGAAACGCTGTGATGTCTGTCAGAGAACTCAATATCCTATACGTAAAGATGAGATGCCACTGAAACCTATGATGGGTGGACGTGCATTCTCTAAGTGGGGAATAGACTTCATAGGTCCTATTAATCCCCCAGCTAAAGGTTCCCATGCAGAATATATCATTGTTGCAACAGACTATCTAACTAAGTGGGTGGAAGTAAAAGCCACAACGAAGAACGATGCTCAAACAACTACTAAATTCTTGTTTGAGAATGTATTCACAAGATATGGGCTACCTATAGAGCTAGTTAGTGATAGAGGCACTCACTTCTTGAACGAAGTAATTGAAAATTTGCTCCAAGAATTCTTGGTAATACATAAGAAGTCGGCCCCCTATCACCCTCAAGCTAATGGACAAGCCGAAAGCACCAATAAGATCCTGTGCAATGTGTTGACCAAGCTCGTGAATAATAAACGCTCTGATTGGGACAAACAGCTGCACCATGCTGTTTGGGCATACCGAGTCGCCTACAAAACGGTACTCCAAGCCACCCCCTTTCAGATGGTATTTGGCCAAAATGCTGTGCTACCCTTAGACTTCTTGATTCCTACATTGAGAATAGCACGTGAGCACGAATGGACAGGTCATGAGCTCTCCTCCAGGATCTTTGACCTTGAACGATTAGGAGAAACAAGACTGAGAGCAGCTGCAGGGATATATGCAGCTAAGAAGAGACAGAAGGCATACTTTGATGCCCACGTTAAGGATAAAGGTTTAAAGTCGGGCGACTTAGTCTTAGTCTACACATTGAAGCAACATGCGAGGAAACTGGAGAAGAGAGGCTATGGACCTATGATCATCAATAGGATTTCCACGAGTGGAGCAGTACAACTAGCCACCTTAGAGGGTGATGTTCTCCCAAACTATATTAGCGGATGCAGAGTCAAGTTGTATCAGGAACCTCTCACAGAGGAAATGCTAAGTCGACTCAACACTGCTAAGAAACGCAAAGAGGAAGAAAAGCGAATTCGAGAAGAAGCTCAAGCAGAAGCCCTAGAACGCATACGGAAAATGAAATTAAGGAGACAAGGTGGAGAGCACCCTAGGCAAGATGCATATGCAGATCACGGATATGATATGGCTATGTGTGAAATTTCAAGTGTTAGCTCACATAGGATAACTGATCGACGTCCTTTCATAACCTTAGATATAGGACAAGGAAAGAGTGCAAGGACTGTAAGAGCCTTGATTGACTCAGGTGCAGCCACTAGTGCTGTTAAATTGTCTTACTGTCAAGAGTTGCAATTAATTGTCAATCCTGTGGAAGCATATCTCATAGGATTGGGAGGTGTGGAAACCCCTTGCATGGGCGAGGTGGAACTTCCCCTCTATATTCATGATGAGGCAATGACGGTTAAAGTACTAGTATGTCAAGATGAGGACCTCACGGAACCCCTTGTCTTGGGTCAAGATTGGATCTATGACCAAGCAGTCAACTTAAACCTAAGAAGTGGACTTCTTCAGGTATGGGTGAATCAGACTAGAATTACGATTGAGTTAAATAATGGAGCACTCAAGGAATTAGAAAAGACACGGACTCCTGGTCCCTCCAGGGCTGCACATGAAGTTGATCATGCTGTTCTTGTCCAAGGCTATATGATGCAGAAGAATGAAGACATCAAAAAAGGAGTCAGAACCACAATGGAACTCCCTTCTTTTCCAGAGGCCAGAAGGAGGCAGCAACTCAGGGCCGATCAATCACTGAAGACTCTCCGGGCGAGAGACCAAAAGAACGTGCGAAGTAGAACAACTCAGCCGATGAAACAAATGTGGGCGCGGAAGGACGAGCTACCGACCGTAACTAAGTCGCAACAACGGTCTCAACTTCCTATTAGTAATCAACAACTTGATGCTAATAAGAGGACTCCTAGAGCCTCTGTGGAGAAAATAAAATCTATTTGGGTGCCCAAGAAGTCGAGGAAGGCTAGCCCACAGTCAAGACAAATTTGGGTGCCTAAGGCTTGCTTGCGGGCGCAAATAGCTACGCCGAAGCCACAACCTATACAGCGTAACCCATTCACTCGAACGACCAGCATTCACTTGTCTTCAACACTCAAGAACATACCAAGGCCCATGAGCACAAACATACTCACTTGTAAATGGGTCCCTAAAAGGCCTCAATTTCAAGCCGATACAACTATAAAGTTCTCTAGAGCCTCTACGACACCAAGAAAAAGACCCATCCACTGCATTTGGCAGCCTAAGACCTGTAATAAACCCCCCGACCCCAATTTGTAAATTCATCCCCACTTACTAACTGCATTAGTTTCCTAGGACTACCCACGAACTAACTACACACACTGTCTTCGTGCACTTACTAACCACTAACTCACCATCTACCTCATGTTAATGTTGCAACGGGGACCACAACGGATTTATTCTGTCCATTACGATGTTAACACGTGGTTCTATATTCTCACAGAACCAACCAGCAAACAGGGCCATGGCAGAAGCAGGTGCAAGTTCGCAAGCCGGATCCGGTGCCCAGATTGTGGACATAGAAACACTCCTCCTCGAGCCACATCTCACCGCAAGGCCGCAAGAACTTCAAGCAGTGCATGTGCTCCCCATTCAGGATCCTCCTCAAGGGCACACTTCTCAAGTAGGTAAGCATGCGCATTGGTTCAGTGATGTCGCTGGACCATTGGGCGATGGAACCTATTTCTGGGAAGCAGAATTGGAATTTAATGGCAAATGGGGTCGATACCACTTTTTCACGCGCGAGTTTGAAAGCTATCAAAACGCCGAAGTCATGCGATCAGTTTGGATCAAAGCAGGTGTGGACAGTTATTTCAGGGCCCACTTACCAAAGCCGGATTTCTTACGATGTTCATATCTGATCAGTACCATCACGCCAAGCAGGGCCAAGGGAGGCGACAGCACCTTTGTGTTGCCATCACTGCTGCCGGGTCATGAGCTTAAAAGATTCAAATTGACCCTCAATCTGGTAAGAGAAGCATTGGGTATGTATGGCATGCACATCCCCACAGAAAAGGAAACAATGGTGCCAGGTCGAATGAAACACAAAGATCTTAATAAGCTGAAGGATATGGTAGCGATGACACCTACCATTGCGCTTCACCTGCGGACCATCATGCAACATTTTGCTTTCCCCGCACAGGAAAGATTCACAATGCCCCCAAAGAAAATTTGGTTCAGTTTGTATCTAGCAGAGACAGAAAGCCTTCCCATCAATGTGCCACACTGGATCATAGATCAGATCCACCTAGCCCATCAGAGGTGGAACAAGAAGCAAAAAAATGTGCTTCATGGATGTTGCGCTCTCACAAAAATAATCTACCGATGTCTGGCCTATGATGTGCCTATTCAGCGGGCACTCATATGGCCCCGTGCTCAGGAATTCCAAAGAAGACTATCAGCAGCAGGTCCCCCATCAAAGAAAATGAGGGGGGGAGTACAACTACCATGTGCTCAACCAAGGGGAGCCACCACTACACCAAAAATTACCCCTCCCCAAACACGACGCGTTAGGCCATTCACAATCCGGTTACCAAGACCGAGCACAGATGGGCCTAATCTGGTATTCCCACCCGTCCCATCAGATCTGGAATTCCCACAGGGTTTTACTCTCAATGACCTCACGGATGAAGAAGTAGCCCGACTGATCTATGATTCTAATCTCGAGACGGAAACAGAACAGGCTCAGGAACCACAACCCCAAACAACAACAGCAGCCCCCACCCGACCCGAAGCGGTAGACGTCGACGTAGAGGAACAAGAGGAAGAACAAGAGGAAGAAGCCTATGAGGAACAAGAATATGACGAGCTTTCAGAGCTGGCAAGTGCCCCTGCGTATTCGGCACAAATCAAAAGACTATATCGAACCATGCAACTGGTTCAAGAACAGCATAAGATGTCACTGGAATCAGGCAAGAAACTCATGAACCAGTTGCTAGCTGAGGAAGGTGTGGACGAGATGTTCATTGAGTCCATAAACCTTCATGCCGACGCAGTAGGATTGGATGAGGCCATCCATGAGGCAATGACCTACATTCACAGATTTGAGAAGAGGGTTCCCGTTCGTCCCAGGAGGTCTGGGAAACAAATTCACATCAATGTATCAGCACCAGGAGAGACAATGCAAGCAGACGAACATCAGGAAGCACCACTGTCACCACCATCCCCACCTCGCACCACACACTTCACTCCACCACATGACACTAGCACCACCTCGCCCACTACCACCACCATTGTCATGGGTATCCCACTCTCTCCGGGGATCCAATTCGGGGGAGTCACCATGCCCACTTTCACCACTCTGTTCATTGACGTCACATCCACTCCACCCACGATCCCCATCTACACTGTCACTCAAACAACTGACACTATGGCAACATCACCTGCCACAGCACCGCTACCTCCCCCCTTGCCACCTTCATCTCCCATCCCCCCTCCACCCACATCTCCACTTGCATCCACATCATCCACAACTCCCTTTCCCGCCCCCATTCCCCCTGCATCTTCACCCCTCCCAGCATTATTTAATGTAAATAGCATATTTTTAGCATTAAATCAATGTGTATATCAGCTCCAGAATGAGTACAGAGCTCTGGATGGCCGGTACCAACAACTGACAACACACCACCAGAACTTACAAAGGCAATTTCACATCCTACAAGAGGAAAATGCAGAGGTGAATCAACGCTATACAACGCTTGAGCAGGCTCACCACACACTATTGGAGACACCACAACCATCGACAGAATCAGGTGTAAAACAACTAGAAGCTTTGCTCGAAGTATACCAGGCCGATAACCTACGAGTCAGACGCAACTTGGCACTACTACGAAAACATATGGCCACAGCACTGGAAGAGAACAAAAGACTGCAAAAACAAAATGAAGAGAATCTGGAAGCGGCAATGGAAGGCTCCCCTCACGAGATAGATCCAGAGCAATTTAAAGCAATTCCCACGGAGACGATGAAAACCATTCTGGAAAGCTATGCAGATCTCCTGGAAGCCCATGATGACTTGGAAAGAGAGCGTGACACACTTCAGAGCAGGCTGAAGGAACAGGAAGAACAACCGAAGAGTGTCCCATCAACCTCCACCTCAGACGAAGTAAAGGCCTTAACCGAGCAGGTAGCAGAATTACAAAAGAGGTTACTGACATACGAGAGGCAGCCATCCCCTGTGGTAGAACCAGAGCAAGAAGAGCTAGTCCCTATTGAGGTAGATGATTCTTACGAGGAACCGTATGTTCCTATGCCAATGCCAGGCGGGTGACGAACCTCAGAGGGACTAGACACATTGGAAGTGGAAGCACCCGAGTGGCTTCAGACACTGGAAAGGACAGCGAACACTCACGAAGAACGGGTAGCAATTCAGATCCAATCACTAGCGAACTTAGAAGAGACTGTCATAAAGTCTGAATACTTCAGAAGCATGTCTCACCATAGATGGATCGGCACCAATAATGACCAGTATGTGCCATTCTGTATACTTTTGGCTGACTACAACGCGGAGATTCAACGACAATGTGGCAAACCTCCCACCTTTGCTACACAATTTGGTCCAGATGATATACCAGAAAGTGCTAAGCGTGGGTCCATCCATCAACCCACCTGGAGAATCAGGCTTTTGGAAACGTATCCAGAAATGGTCCGAACCTGGAATAATATGCCGTTGTTTATTAAGTACAACCCTTGTTACATTCCAGTTCTGCGACGACGCACCTGGCCTGAATTCACTATAGCTGTCAGAGACATCAAAGCCTGCGCAAAATGGTTGAACTATGTTTATCTAGCACCTCCACGAGGACCTCCCACAGTCAATTACATGATTTCTACAATCCGTCACTGGAGTACTAGGCTACGCAATAATCCTGATGTGATGGCCCAGATGTGCATGAAAATATTTGAATTCATGCTGATCACTTTCAGGACGTTTAAAAACATTAAGGACCCTCACTTCTCAGGTGCAGGCTTTATGACAGGAAACCAAGATCTAGTGTATGATATGAGTACCACCCCGTCCATTGAAGTAATATATGCCTGGCATGCCAGAATCAAGTACCTCCCAGCCTGCTTTAAACAGACATTTGAGGAGATGTTCATCACAGGATTCTGGGAATATCACTCCGAAATCTTTATACCCAGACCATCACATCTCCTCCAATTATTTGCTGTGGAGAGAACTATTTACTCAGAACAATTAAGGGTGCCTCATCCAGATGTTCCCGGTCCTGTAAATTGGGATGAGCTGCTCACAGACCTAGCACGCGGATTGCGACTCGAAGAACACCACCTAGCCTCCGATGTCGTCCAATATTATGTTCAAAAATCCTCTAGACAAGGGTCTGTCAGGGGCGACAGACGCGAGAGTGGGGGGGGTGTTGGCAGCAGTCAGGGAACCGAAGGAGCCACAAGACGAAGAGAGTCAGAGCGAAGGGACAGCACAAGCAGACACGGCAGTCAAAGAAGATCTGGCAAGTAGGCCATCTAATTTTTCAAGACATCAAGGAGTTGAGCACACAAGAAGAAAGAGCAAGTAGGGAGCTCAAAGAGGTGTATGACAAATCAATAGAGAAAACCCCTACACAAATAGTGATTTTCATCACTAAAAACCATTGTAAATATCATTTCGTATTTTGGTAGCTCCATTTTGTGCAAGCCAAGGAGTCCTTGAGCTTGAGGAGCTTTAGAAGTATCTACCTGCCAATTTTCATATTTTTTAGATCTCGTTTGAGCCCTCTAATAAGCCCTGGAACCTAATTTTTAACTAGGCCGGACACTAGGTCTGAACAGGGCCAAAGCTAGTCAAAAACTATAAAAGGAGCTAGAGAGCTCATTTTTGGGGGTAGATTGTAATTGAAACTAAATTGTAAGAGCTTCTTGAAAGTAATCTAAAAACTCCATTGCTATTCACTCTTTGTCTTACTGTGTGTGCGCGTGTGTGTGTATGTGTGTGCATGTTAGTGTGCTTCTCACTCACGCACTTGTGCTTCCACTTGCTCGAGGTCTTCATACCATCCTCACGTCTTCCCGGATTGACATTAAAGGAGGTGCTACTCATCACTGAGCTACAGTGACCTACTTAGATCACGCTTCAGAGAGGATCTTTGTGGTGACAGAAAATGATAGGCATGTTTACACTTGGAAGGGTGAATTCGTTTTCCCCCAACCAAGATCGAACGTGTCCTTTGGCCACCCATGAGCTGGAACATCCCGAACTCATGGAATGCAAAGAGACAGAAGTAGAGATAGACCAGAAGTAAGCTTTGCCAACCCAGGGGGCAGAGAAAGAACGAGAACGGAAACAAATAGAGTAGAACCTGAGATACTTAGAGCTCACAGGAATCAAAGAAATGCGGATGAGTTCCCTCTACCATGACCTAGAGAGCACACAAGGACTTTGAGACCGACTCAGCTAGTTAAGTCCATGAAGAACTACTTCGATGGCACTGGAGATCCATACGATCATGTGGCTGAGTTTAGGCAAGTCCTGAGAGCTGAACGAGTAGAGGATCTATTCACTCAGTACAATGCCTTTGGTCTAACCCTTAGGAACACTGCCCTGACATGGTTTCAACCGCTAAACGAGAGGCAGTTCAGGAGCATAGACCAACTCCTAGAGGCTTTCATTATTGAATTCTCCAAGAGTGGCATCAGACATAATACCTCCTCGCTGATTCATAGCTTCAAGCAAACCCCTCAAGAGACCGTAAGACTTGCAGGACGAAGATTTAGGCAATATCTTGAAAGATGCCCTGTCCCCGAGCTACCCACACCAGCTAAGCAAGTGGCTTTATTCTTGGATGGATTGCTAAGTACCAAATTGAGATCTTATGTGTACTTGAAGGACCCTAGGACCATAGAAGAGTGTGTACGCATGTGCATTGATATTGAGGATAACCTAGGGGAGGAGTTAGAGCTTTCCAAAATCTACAAAGATTCTGATGGTGCCTCTAGCCTCTCTTCCACGCAATCCACATCAATTGAGGAACTTGCAGAGAAAGTGGCTCAGAAATTAGGTGTCTCTAGTAAACAAATCCCAAGGTTCGCCCCTGTAAAAAGATGCTATACTTGTGGTGGTGACCACATGGCGAATGTATGTCCCATCACGACGCAACCCCAAGTAAATCCTAATAGCCAGTACTGCATTATAGAACGAAGATACACAAATCACACAGCACAAGACTGCCCATACAACAAGCAAGCAGTTAGGCAAACCTACCCTCAGACATACCCTCAACAAGGCAGATACCAGAGTCAATACCCACCACAATAGTTCACTAGGCCACAACAAAATTATCAACCACAATACCAAGCCCAGCAAAGGCCTCAGCCGGTGTTAGCCCAACAACCTCCAGCTCCATCCAACTTGATCCCTGTAAAGTATGCAGCTGCAGAAGAAAACCTGAACAGAGCTATAGTCCCCGTAACACCTTTGCTTTCAGAAAGTGATCCCAGTGACCATAGCTTCGATTCTACGCATGTTGATAGTCCCCAGGCTTACTACATGCAGTCTCCTGAACATGGTGAGTCTTACTATAGTGAAGAGCCAAATGAACCTAGTTGGGAATCAGATTACACAAATGTCATGTATGCAAACCCCAACCCTAGACCCCAACCTAGGCAGGTAAGACCCCCATTCCCTAGAGGACCATGTTACAGATGTCAAGGAGATCATCTCATTCGTGACTGTCCCTTGCCTCCACCTACCCAACTCCAGTCAGCAACGATCCAAGGCTATTGTCAGGAGTGTGGAAAGGAGCATCTCTTACGAGATTGTCCTAAGAATCCCAACAATATGCCAAAAATCACTCCTATCAACGTTATTGGGTTAGTTGTAGGCTCCACAGGGAGTGTGACTTCCACTGCACCGGTGCAAGTGGTCACAAGAGCTCAAGCATTGCAGCAAAACCAAGCTGTAGATCAGGGAAAGAGCCCATAAGTTAGTGAAACGGAGAGCATAACCAAGAAGAGAACTAGAGCCTGGAGAGATAGTCGGGAAAGAATGAAAAGACAATGGGCTAAAAAGATGAGTGAACTTGAGGAAAGCATAAGAGAAACCAAGGCCAAGATAACTGAACTCACATCTCAAACTCCCTCTCACACTACCCCACCACCACCATTCCCATCGCCATCCGACCCGCCACCTTCCAACCCACCTCATACAATTCCACCACCCCCTAGAGCAGGATCAGTATTAGCTGATCCCACTCCTGAAGATATAGACATGATGCTTAAAGCATATCAAGCCAGAATCCAAGAAGGGCCAAATGTAACGGATCATGACAAGTGCTACCCTAGAGCTGACCTAGAGATAGAAAGAACCAAGCTTTGCGCGAAAATGGTCGCATTGGATCAGACTATGTTTGAAGCTAGTCGCCTTTTCAATTACTCGGGCTCAGCCAAGACGCAATTACACTTGGATGGACTTCTAGAGAAGTTAGAGGGCATAATTGCAAGATCTACCAAGGAAGAAAAAAATCAAGGAAGAGATAAAGCAAGCAAAAACATGACCCATCCCCCATCGGAAGTTTATGTGCCCAATTCCACTGAACCAGACAACCCCCCTTTACTAGAAAGAATGGAGAATCTAATGGCACAATCACAAAAGGGACTCGCCCCTCAACACCATGACAAGGCTAGTGAAAGAGCAGGTCTTCCTACCCAGAGAGCCTATGTGCCTGAAGCCTATGTGCCTAACTCTACGGAGCCAGACACATCATCCTCTATGAATCGATTCACACCAGAATTCCTACGAGAGATTCAAGAAGACAAATGGGCTAAAGAGAGTGAAGTTGCTCCTCCTATTGAACTTGTGGATGATGCACACGATCAATTCCCACTAGACATCCCATCCATTTATGGGGAGCAGGAGAGCACCCAATCTCAAGAAAGATTAGACTTCGAGTCTAATTCTTTACAAGAACTACCCCACTTCACAGGCCCATGGGAAGCAAAGTCCACTTGTATGAGAGCACCCACAGTCATGGTAAGAAACGAAGATTCGGTCATACCTAGGAACACAGAGGTAGTGAAGAACACTAAAGTGCAGTGCAATCTCAAGTTAGAAGAGCTACTCAAGGTTAGACCTGAATTATGGAAACATGTAGCCAAACAAGTACCAGAGATAGCAAAACCTCGTTCCCAGGTAGGATCACATAGGACAGTGCCAGAAATACCCTTGGATAAGATAGGAGATATGTGTGAAGGTGAAGAAGGGAACACCTATCTTCCCATTACCTACCAGGAGTACACTACCAAGGCAATTTTGGACTTAGGTGCAGGAGTTGCAATTGCCACCACTTCCCTATGGAAGCGTTGGGGCAAGCCAGCACTCAGGCCGACGAGAATGAAATTGCAGATGGCCGATGGTCATATTGAGAGACCCTTAGGCTTGCTAGAAGGAATAACTCTCACCACCTGTGGTGTCGAGTTCGAGCACACATTTGCTATATGTGACTTCAGCAAAAATCATGCCTATGAGATGATTTTGGGAAGACCTTTTATGCGACAGTTGCAAGTGGTACAGGATTGGGGAACCAATTCTTTGTACCTGCAACACTTAGGTGTTACGACCAAAGTCAATCTTAAGGATTACTCTCATAGAGATGTCCCTCCTATCCAATGGAATCCCATCCATAGAGCCAAGGATGATACGGAATCTGTGCATTCCATAGGATCAGGATCCTCATGGATGCATGAAGACACCCACTTATGGATGTGCAAAGTAGCAGTAGAAGAGGAGAGAAGAGAAAAGGCCAGAGATATAGGTGCAAACGAAACACATAGACCCATTCAAGACCCAGCCTATGCACCTGTAATCTTTCCTGATGAGGAATTTGAGCCCCATGGCTGGGCAGAAATCCTAGCAACCATGGATGTAGCCATCAACGAGGAACAATGGACGCCTCACTGTGATGAGGATGGCTATGACATTTCAGTCTTCTCCATAGAGCCAATCATGGGAGAGGCAGTTCTAGAAGAATGCGAACCTAGCCCTGATGCATTTGAGGATGCAAGTGACTTCGATCTAGAGTCAATCATTATGGACCCACCATTTGCATCAGATGAAGAATACTTCCATGAAGTAGAATTTCACCCCCAGAGGCATGGAGAGCTTACAAATGATGTAAGATTAGCAACACATGTGACCCCGAAGGAAGGAGGAAAGAAACGAAAGAAGAGAGAAGTCTCACCAGAAGAGGAAGAATCTTTGTTTGAGGTCCCAGAAAATTTTAAGAAGTATGAGATAGACGACAGGAGGGTCATGATAAGAATGCCTAAACGAGAGGCACAAGCAGGAGAGGCCTATGATAACAAAGAAACCACCAAGAAAATAGTAGTGGCCCTAGAAGAAGGAGAGGAGAGATGCACGTACATAGGCCATGACCTAACAGAGGAAGAAGAGCATGCGTTAATAGCCTTGCTAAGAGAATACAGAGATGTGTTCGCTTGGAGTTACAAGGATTTGAAAGGTGTTGATCCAGACATATGCTCACACACTATCCCCATGACCACAGATGCTAAACCCTCTAAGCAAAAGCCATATACATATAACGATAATTATGCTGCCAAGATTAAAGAGGAGATAGATCAACTGGTCGAAGCTGGATTTATCTATGAAATTGAGCACACTGAGTGGGTATCCCCCATCGTAGTGGTGCCCAAGAAGAATGGCAAGCTGCGTGTATGCATTAACTTGAAGAAGGTTAATGCAGCCACAATTCGAGATAACTATCCGCTTCCCATCACAGAACATCTCTTAGAAAGAGTAGCAGGTAAGGAAGTGTATAGCTTCCTCGATGGATTTTCGGGCTACAATCAAGTAGCCATAGCTCCAGAAGATCAGCATAAAACAGCTTTTGCCACAGAATGGGGCATTTTTGCCTTTCGGGTAATGCCATTTGGGCTTACCAATGCACCAGCGACCTTCCAAAGACTAATGTGCCATGTATTTAAAGAGTTACTGAGGAAGAATTTAGAAGTCTATGTTGATGATCTTTGTGCTCATTCCAACATTAGACACACCCATGTTTTTATGGTCAGGCAAGGCAAGATTCTAGGACACATAGTGTCAAAGAATGGAATATCTACTGACGAAGAGAAAGTGAGAGCTATAGCAGAGCTACCTAGGCCAAGGAATGTCAAGGAAGTACAAGCTTTCATGGGACATTGTGGTTACTACCGTCAGTTTATACACATGTATGCCATCATAGCAAAGCCCATGTACGGACTTCTGACAAACTTTGAGTGGACTGAGGAATGTGAGAATTCCTTCCAGGAGCTTAAACAAAGATTATGTTCAGCACCAATCTTGACCACACCGGATTGGAATAAGCCTTTCCATGTTCATGTGGATGCATCCAATTATGCTATTGGATGTGTACTCGCACAACCTACTGGTGAAGGTAATATGGATCTTCCAATTGCCTATGCCAGTACACAATTGAATGCAGCTGAACGAAATTATACCACTACAGAGAGAGAAGGCTTAGGCATGGTATATGCAGTCAAGAAATTTAGACACTATTTGCTTGCAAATAAGTTTAAATTTTTTACTGATCACCAAGCATTGTTATATCTCGTGAACAAGCCATGTAATACAGGAAGATTAGTAAGATGGTTTCTCTTACTAATGGAATATGATTTCGAGGTTGTGGTAAGGAAAGGGAGGACTCATTTGAGAGCTGATCATCTTTCTAGGCTCACATCTGGAGAAGCCCCACAAGGAGTATCAGATGACCTTCCTGATGCTTACTTGTTTAACTTGGAAGTGGTACCGCAGTGGGCTAAGCCATTAGTGCCAGTGTTGACGTACGGACCTAACCACCCAGTAATAGCCACACAGGATAGAGAGGTAGTAAAAGCCCAAAAGTATCACATCATGGCAGGAAGTATGTACAAGCACACAGATCAAGGAATCTTGGCTTGTTGCGTAGAAGAGGACGAGTATGCGAAGTGGTTGCAATTAGCACATGTAGGTGCATTAGAGCAACACTACTCAAAACAACGAACCCTACAGACACTAAGGAGACTCGGAGTGCATTGGCCTACTATGGAGGCTGATGTCCAAAGGTTGTGCAAGGAATGCCCAATCTGCTGCACTAAACCACCTGTGGAACATGCCACTCTTTATCAAGTGTCCCTAGTGCCAGATTGGAGTGAACCACTAGTATCCTTCCTGAGGACAAAAACATTCCCTCCAGATATGACCTTGGCTAGGAAAAGGAGTTTAGAACAAGAAGCCCAGGATTACTCACTCATTGGTGATAATCTATACAAGCGTGGTAAAGATGGTTACCTGAGGCTATGTGTCCATGAAAGTGAATATCTCAAGATCTTGGAAACTGCTCACCAAGGTGTAGCAGGAGGACACTTTGGACCAGATCGGGTGATCAAGGCAATACTATTTGCGGGCTTCTGGTGGCCAACTGTTGAAGCTCAAAATCAAGGACAAAGCATGGAAGCACATCAAAAGGTGGACACACAAGAAAAGGGAGCAAGTAGGGAGCTCCAAGAAGTGTATGTCAAATTTTCAGAAGAATCCCCTACAAAAATAGTGATTTCCATCACTAAAAACCATTGTAAATACCAATATCTATTTTTAGTAACTCCATTTTGTTCAAGCCGAGGAGTCCTCGAGCTTGAGGAGTATTAGAAGTACCATCGTACCAATTCTCATAATTTTTAGACTTCGTTTGAGCCCTCAAATAAGCCCTGGAACCTAATTTTTAACTAGGCCGGACACTAGGTCTGGACAGGGCCAAAACTAGTCAAAAAACTATAAAAAGAGCTAGAGAGCTCATTTTTGGGGCTAGCTGGTGAGAGAATAGAACTTTTGTAAGAGAACTCTTTTGCGATCTAAGCTTTCCATTGTTCCTCTCTTTGATCTTACTTTGTGCGCGTGTGTGTGTATGTGTGTGCATATTTGTGTGCTTTCACTCACGCACTTGTGCCTTCACTTGCTCGTGGTCTTCACACCGGTCCTCACGTCTCCGCGGATTGACAAGTAAAGGAGGTGGTGCTTACGCTTGAGCTACACCAAATTATGGCGCCGTTGCCGGGGAGAGAGCTTCGAGGACGAGCGTTGTGATGGTAAGATCGTAGATTTGCGACGTTGGAAGGTAAAAAATCTGTCATTTCAGTTCATTTTCTGTTTTTTCCTCTTCACCTTCATCATCATCATCATCTCCACCTTCTTCCATCTTCTTCTTCATAGAAATTTCTTGTTTTTTAGTGCTTTTTCACCATTTTCATACCATTTCTCATGCATTATTGTGTGGGAAGGAGTTAGGAGAAGCAAGGGAGAGCAAGCGCTGTGTTTTTTTCATGATTTTCTGCTCATACGGAGCTCGCCATAGCCGGCACTCAGAAATTTGAATTTCCCGCCAAAAAACGCGATTCTGTGATGAAAATCGCGATTCTGTGAAAATTCAAAATTTTTTGAAAAATCACGATTTTCTGTTTTCCCGCCTAAAATTTGGCTGAAAAAATCACGATTCTGTGGTCATTCTCAGAATCACGATTCTGTGTGGGTGCTCAAAATCGCGATTCTCACAAATCACGATTTTCAGTAAAAAACACGAATTTGTGAATCACGATTCTCTGAGTCAAAATCGCGATTTTCTAAAAACACGATTTTGTGCTCAACATCGCGATTTTCATGCCAAAAACACGATTCTGAGAAAACACGATTTTGTGACAAAAAACACGATTCTCTGAGTCAAAATCGTGATTTTCAAAAACACGATTTTGTGCTCAACATCGCGATTTTCATGTCAAAAAAACACGATTTTCTAAAAACACGATTTTGTGCTCAACATCGCGATTTTCTGAGTTCTCAACATCGCGATTTTCTGAGTCTCAACATCGCGATTTTCTGAGTCTCAACATCGCGATTTTCTGAGTCTCAACATCGCGATTTTCTGAGTCTCAACATCGGAAAACACGATTCTGAGAAAACACGATTTTGTGACAAAAAACACGATTCTGAGAAAACACGATTTTGTGACAAAAAACACGATTCTCTGAGTCAAAATCGCGATTTTCAAAAACACGATTTTGTGCTCAACATCGCGATTTTCATGTCAAAAAAACACGATTTTCTAAAAACACGATTTTGTGCTCAACATCGCGATTTTCTGAGTTCTCAACATCGCGATTTTCTGAGTCTCAACATCGCGATTTTCTGAGTCTCAACATCGCGATTTTCTGAGTCTCAACATCGCGATTTTCTGAGTCTCAACATCGCGATTTTCTGAGTCTCAACATCGCGATTTTCTGAGTCTCAACATCGCGATTTTCTGAGTCTCAACATCGCGATTTTCTGAGCCTCAACATCGCGATTTTTTGAAAGTTCACAAAATCGCGATTTTCTCCAAAGGTCCTGTTTGCCTGTTTTGACCCCAAGGAGCCTGAATTGGCATAACTTTTTCATCCAAAGTCCATTTTTTGAGCTCTATAGCTCGTTGGAAAGCTCGGGAACCAAGGGGAATCCACAGAATTTTGAACCATACCAAGGGGAAAATTTGGACTCTTGACTAAAGCTTATGAACCTGAGATCTGGTAGACACTTAGGCAAGGATAAACAAAGCATTAGATCTTCTGAGGCTAGTGTCAACCATACATCCAAGTCTTGGGCACAACAACTAAGTGGTCATCTTTTACTAAGTTCAGACACAAGTGATTCAGAAATGTCTTTTAGCATGGGAAAACCTGCAGGTGGCTCAGGGACTGCCCATCTACAAACACCAGAAGGTCCCTATAAGACACAGTTGGAATATATTCGGACCAACCAATTAGGTGCTCGCATCTATGAGGATGGTCTGAGGCGATCAGTGGTCCAACTCAAAAATCCAGATCAATCCTTTGGACTTGAACACCCGGTGGTCAAGTTCGAAGAGGGTTCATACATTGATAAGGAAGGAACCATGTATGTGGTCACCAACCTACCAGATAGGACTGATGAGTTTGGAAATGTCATTCCTGAGAATGAAATAGGAGACCTAGAACAAGGAAATGTAGGACAAGGACCCCAGACTCCTAGAGGAAAGTCAATTTTGACCCGAGTGATCACGCCGGACTGGATCCCTTAAGACAACAAAAGCATAGAACTATTTTTGAATAGAGAAACAGAGGAAGCCTTTTGGAGATTCAAGCCAGATCAACCTAGCCAATTGGGCATAGTTATCATCTATGAATTCAAAGATCCTGAGATACCAGGAAAAGTTGTCTACCTGGATAACACCTCAGAGAAGATATTTTTGGTAACAGAACATGATAGACATGCATATACTTGGAAGAATGAATTGATTTTCCCCCCACCAAGATCCCATGTTTCCCATGGCCTCCAAGGTGTAGGATCTTCCCACGCTCATGAAACCCAGAGAGAAAGAACTAGAGAGAGACCTGAGGTAAGTTTTGCACACACCGTGGGTAGGAATAGATCAGGATTTGAAAATGAAAGACCTGAAAGAGAAAGACATCAAGCACATAGGCAGAAAAGAGATGAACATGATTTTCCATTGCCTAGACCCCGAGAGCACCCAAGAACCCTTAGACCCACTCAAGTGATCAAGGCAATGAAGAATTATTTTGACGGGTCAGGAGATCCTTATGATCATGTGGCCGAGTTCAAACAAGTGTTAAGAGCTGAACAGGTTGAGGACTTGTTCACCCAGTACGAGGCATTTGGTTTGACTCTTAAGGGCACTGCCTTGGCTTGGTTTCAACCACTGAGTAGTCACAACTATCGCGATATAGGTCAACTGCTAGACGAATTCATTGTAGAATTTTCCAAGAGTGGTATCAGGCATAACACATCGTCCCTGATCCACAGTTTCAAGCAGACACCCCAAGAAATAGTGCGACTAGCAGGTAGAAGGTTCAGACAGTACCTAGAAAGATGCCCTACTCCAGAGTTACCCACACCAGCCAAACAAGTGGCGTTGTTCTTAGATGGCTTACTGAGCACAAAGTTAAGATCATATGTATATTTGAAAGAGCCTAGATCCATAGAAGAGTGCGTGCGGACATGCATTGACATAGAAGATAACTTGGGTGAGGAGTTAGGATTGTCCAAACTCTACAAAGATTCAGATAGTTCTACTAGTCATACTTCAAAGATCTCCATAGAAATAGAAGAGATAGCTGAGCAAGTTGCCAAGAAGCTGGGAGTCCAAAATAAACAAACACAGAGAGTCACTCCAGTGAATCGGTGTTATACTTGTGGGGGCGACCACATGGCTAATGTATGCCCAATGCAAAACCAAAACATTAGAGAAAGGAATGCTCCATATTGCACTATTGAGAGAAAATACACAAACCACACGGCTCAAGATTGTCCCTACAATAGGCAGGCTGTTAGACAGAATTATCAGCAACCTTACCCACAAGGTAGGTATCAGAACCAATACCAACAGCCATATTATAGACCACAACAGCAATATCAGGTACCATATAGGTCACAACCCGTCTTGGGAAACCAACCACCAGCTCCAGCCAACGTGATTCCAGTCAAATATGCTGGGGGAGAAGAAAATCCAAATAGAGCTTTGGTGCCACTAACCCCATTGATACCAGACAATGACTCTCATGCTCATTGTTCAGACTACTCCCATGAAGGTAGTCCACAGGCTTATTACACAGAGTCACCGGAACATAGTGAGATTTACTCGTATCAATATGAGGTACCACTTATGGAGCAAAATTGGGAGCCAGAATACTCCAATGTCATGTACACAAATCCTAACCCTAGGCCCCAGTTGAGACAAATGAGACCACAAGCCCCAAGAGGATCTTGTTTCAGATGTCAAGGTGACCATTTCATTCGTGACTGTCCCCACCCACCATCTCCGAGTCAAGGACAGGCTATCACAATACAGGCTTTTTGTCCTGATTGCGGCAAAGACCATCTCCCCAGAGATTGTCCAAGAAACCCCTCCAGTGCACCCAAGATTACACCCATTAATGTGGTAGGCTTAGTGGCAGATTCAAGTTCAAGTAGTAGCAATGTGGCTCCTATACAAGCTATCACTAGAGCACAAGCCTTAAAACAGGAGAAACCAGTAGAACAATCAGAGTCGAGTGAATCGGGAGAGCCTAGTAAGAGGAAAACAAGAACATGGAAGGATACCAGAGAGAAGGCCAATCGCAAGTGGAATAAAAAGTTATCAGAACTAGAAGAAAGCTTAAAAGAAGCGAAAACAAAAATAGAAGACATTGCATCTCAAAGCCCCTCGCATGCCGAAACTCCATCCACTCCACCTCATCCCACCCCACCACCCATTGTAAATAGACCACAACCAGGGTCTGTTCTTGCAGATCCAACCCCAGAAGGCTTGGACATGATGTTCAAGGCCTACCAGGCTCGACTTCAAGAAGGGCCTACAGCTGCAAACCTAGACAAGAGTTACCCTAGAGCGGACTTAGAGATTGAACGGATGAAAATGTGCATGAAAATGGTAGAACAAGCTCAAGCTATACTTGAGACTAGTCAAAAGTTCAATCAGACAAACTCTGTCAAAGGGGATTTGCACTTCCAGGGCTTACTAGAACGATTAGAGCAGTTGGTAAACAAACCACAAGTTTCTTTACCTCCACAGGCTCAACCAGTTATTGAAAGAGGAAGCTCACCACCAATGGGAGCTTATGTTCCTAATTCCACAGATCCAGGAATACCTCCTTCAATTCAACAGTACTCTCAAGAATTCTTGCGAGAAATACAAGAAGAGAAATGGGGTAAGGAGAAGGGTAATTCCCCTCCTATTCCTGAGATTGATGATCTTCATGATCAATTTCCCCAAGACATTCCATCTATTTACGGAGATGAAGCAGAACAACAAGAAGACGAAAGGTTAGATTTTGAATCTAATACCTTAGAAGAACTGCCTCAATTTCCAGGCCCATGGGAATCTGAATCTCTCCAGATTAGAGCTCCCACAATACTAGTAAGAAATGAAGACTCAGTGGTTCCAAGGAACACGGATGTCCTGAAGAACACTAAGGTTCAGTGTCATCTCACTGTAGAAGAGCTGCTCAAAGCAAAACCTGAGCTTTGGAATCATGTGAAGGATCAGGTTCCAGAACTTGATTCCAACATGCCAAAAGCAGGCTCCAAGCAAAGGGTACCAGAGATACCTCTCGACAAAATAGGGGACATGTGTGAGGGTGAAGAAGGTAATACTTATCTTCCAATCACCTACCAAGGTTACACAACCAAAGCAATCATAGATTCAGGTGCTGGTGTTGCTATTGCGACCACCTCCTTGTGGAAGCAATGGGGCAAGCCCACATTAAGACCAACCAGAATGAAGCTTCAAATGGCTGATGGTCATTTTGAAAGACCTCTAGGATTGCTAGAAGGGATCACTCTAACCACTTGTGGTGTAGAGTTTGAGCACACATTTGCTATATGTGACTTTGAGAAAAATAATGTCTATGAGATGATCCTAGGAAGACCCTTCCTACGACAATTGCAAATAGTACAGGATTGGGGGACTAACTCCTTGTACTTACAGCACTTAGGGGTCACCACCAAGGTCAATTTGAAGGATTACACCTTCAGAGATGTACCACCCCTACAGTGGAATTCTATCCACAAAGCGAAAGAAGATTCCATCTCTGTGCATTCTGAAAGTTCACCTGATCCATCATGGCTGCATGAAGATACTCATTTGTGGATGTGCAAGGTCGCAAAGGAAGAGGAAAGACGTTTAAAGGCAAGAGAAGAAGGAACTTCGCTAGGAGATAGACCAGTTAGAGACCCAGCCTACACACCGATGATCTTTCCAGATGAGGAGTTTGAGCCTCATGGCTGGCCAGAAATCTTAGCCACCATGGACATTGCTGTCAATGAGGAACAGTGGACACCTCATTGTGATGAGGAGGGTTATGATATCTCAGTGTTCATGTGTCAACCCTTGCTAGAAGAATGTGACCCTAGTGATGTCATAGAAGAAGAAGAGAATGACGATGATCTGGAGTCTATTGTGATGGATAGTTGCTTCAACTCAGAGCAACACTATCTAGAAGATATAGGAGTGTTCACCCAGAAAGAAGAAGAACCTCTCACAAGTATTAAAACAGTAAACTCAAAGGATAGAAGAGAGAGTAGTCAAAAGAAAAAGAAAAGAAAAGCAGTGAAACAAGAAGAGGAGGAATCATTGTTTGAAGTACCAGAAAACTTCAAGAAATATGAAGTTGACGACCGCAAAATTTTGGTACGAATGCCTAAGAGAGAGGCCATCATAGGCGAATCATATGATAATAAAGAAAAGACCAAGAAAATCGTAGTGACCATTGAAGAGAACGAAGAGAGATGCACATATATAGGAGATGACCTAAGTGCAAGAGAAGAAATGGAACTATACCACAACTGAGCGAGAGGGCTTAGGCATGGTATATGCTGTGAAGAAGTTTAGACACTATTTATTGGCCAACAAGTTCAAGTTTTTTACTGATCATCAAGCTTTGTTATATTTGGTCAATAAACCTTGCAATACTGGACGCTTAGTAAGATGGTTCCTCTTACTAATGGAATATGACTTTGAAGTTGTTGTCAGGAAAGGTAGAACCCACCTTCGGGCAGATCACCTTTCCCGCATCACTTCAGGAGAGTCACCGCAAGGAGTGTCTGACGAATTACCCGATGCTTATCTGTTCAATTTAGAAGTTGTTCCTAAATGGGCAAATAAGTTGGTGCCAGTCCTAACCTTTGGCCCTGCAAATAAGAATGTGAAAACATCACAAGAAGAAATTGTAAAATCACAAAAATATCATATATTAGCAGGAAGCATGTACAAACAAGATACTGAGGGGGTATTAGCTTGTTGTGTGGAGGATGATGAACATAGTAGTTGGTTGCAACAGGCCCATGAAGGAATGCTAGGAAATCACTATTCTAAACAACGAACATTGCAGAATCTAAAGCGTTTAGGAGTGTATTGGCCTAGCATGGACAAAGAAATACATGAGTGGATTAAGAATTGTCCAAGGTGCAGAGAGAGACCCCCAGTGGAGCATGCGACCCTTTATCAAGTGTCATTAATTCCAGATTGGAGTACTCCATTGGTAGAGTTTATGAGATCAGGAAGATTACCTAAAGAAGCTAGTCTAGCAAGAAGACGAAGCATGGAGCAAGAGGCTCAAGGCTACGCCTTAGTAGGGGACAACCTATACCGAAGAGGCAAAGATGGTTACTTAAGACTATGCATTCATGAATCAGACTATTTAAAGGTTTTAGAGACTGCACACAGCGGTGTTGCAGGTGGACATTTTGGTCCTGACCGAGTGATCAAGACCATTCTATTCTCAGGACTTTGGTGGCCCACTCTTCATATGGACGCACATACCTATGTGAAGAAATGTGACACATGCCAACGTGCACAATATCCAGTGAGGAAAGACGAGATGCCCTTGAGGCCAATGATGGGAGGACGTGCATTTTCGAAGTGGGGCATAGACTTCATAGGTCCTATTAATCCCCCAGCTAGAAACTCCCATGCAGAGTACATCATTGTAGCCACAGATTACCTTACAAAGTGGGTAGAAGTCAAAGCCACAACAAAGAATGATGCTCAAACTACGGCTAAGTTCTTATTCGAGAATGTGTTCACGAGATATGGACTACCAATAGAGTTGGTGAGCGATAGAGGCACACACTTCTTGAATGAAGTCATTGAAAATCTTCTCCAAGAATTCTTGGTGATACATAAGAAATCTGCCCCCTATCACCCACAAGCCAACGGACAAGCCGAGAGTACCAATAAGATCCTCTGTAACGTATTGACAAAACTGGTAAATAATAAACGCTCTGATTGGGACAAACAACTTCATCATGCTGTTTGGGCTTACCGAGTTGCCTACAAAACGATACTCAACGCCACCCCATTTCAGATGGTCTTCGGACAGAACGCTGTGCTACCATTAGATTTCTTAATCCCTGCCTTAAAAGTAGCACAAGAGTATGAGTGGAATGGGCATGAATTGTCCTCTAGGATCTTTGATCTCGAACGCTTGGGTGAGACGAGGCTACGAGCGGCAGCAGGCATCTACGCTGCAAAGAAGAGGCAAAAGGCATACTTTGATGCACACATCAAGGATAAGGGATTGAAAGAGGGAGATCTAGTGTTGGTATACACACTAAAACAACATGCCCGTAAGTTGGAAAAAAGAGGATACGGACCCATGATCATTAATAGAATTTCCACTAGTGGTGCAGTTCAGTTGGCCACGCTAGAAGGAGATATCTTGCCAAACTATATTAGTGGCTGTAGAGTCAAGCTATATCAAGAACCTCTTACTGAGGATATGCTAATGAGACTCAACACTGCTAAGAAGCGAAAAGATGAAGAGTTAAGAGTGAGAGAAGAAGCACAGGTAGAGGCCAGAGAGCATATTAGGCGAAATAAGTTAAGGCGATTAGGCCTAGAAGTCAACTCAAAAGCCCCAAAATATCCCATGGATATGTGTCAAAAGTCAGGCATAGCGACTTCTCAGGTCATTGACCGAAGACCCTTTGTGACCATAGAGATAGGACGAGGGAAGGGTGCAAGGACGGTGAAAGCATTGATTGACTCAGGTGCCGCAAGTAGTGCTGTTAGACTTTCCTACTGCCAAGACTTGGGGTTGAACATCAATCCCATAGAAGCTTATCTCATAGGATTGGGAGGTGTGGAAACCCCTTGTTTGGGCGAGGTGGAACTTCCCATCTACCTTCAAGATGTTCCAATGAAAGTCAAAGCGCTAGTATGTCAAGATGAGAACCTTACAAAACCACTTGTCTTGGGTCAAGATTGGATCTATGACCATGCAGTTAACTTAAACCTAAGAAGTCAAATTCTTCAAGTTTGGGTACATGAACAATGCATTACATTAGAATTAGAGAACTGCATGCTCCTAAATCATGGCACCACACACTCTCTTAGTTCTTCCAAGACTGATCATATGAAAGAAGATGTTGTATGTGTCAAAAGCTCTATGATGCAGAAGGAGTCAATTGTGGAAGACCAGGTTCGAAGGCGGGTGGATCTTTCTTCTTCTCCAAAGAATCAAGTAGCCACAACAGTGAGTCCGCCACACAAGCAAACACAACCGTTCACGACAACTGCTACATCAAATAGAAAGACACCATTCGATAAAAAAGCAGTTCCGAGCATGAAGCAGATATGGGTACGCAGAGGAGAGCAACCACCAACCTTGCCCCCACAAATTCCATCCATGCAAACCAACCAGGCCAGAAGACGAAGGAAGCAGCTCAGACAAGCTCAATCACAAGGTATCCAACAAGTTTGGGTGCCTAAGAAGTTAGCTGCAGCTCAACAAGGGCAATTACAGATGTGGGTACCTAGGAAGCTCCTACATCCACAACGACCTTTGTTTCCCCACATGCAAAAGGTTTCAACAAAGAAGCCAAAAAGAGAAAAAGGTAAGAACCACGTACATAGACCAAAGGAAGATCAAATCAGCTCTTCAACATTAGTAGGAAGACATGCAAAAAGGATATGGGTTTGGAAGCCAAAAGTGCAAGTAGCCTCCACCGAACCAAAGCGTCAACCACACTGGATACCACAGTTCAGAAAGCATCCAAAGAGAAAGACGCCTGCAGTGACCTCTACAGTGCCAAATGATGATCTAAAATGGACTCCAATAAGGAGGATTACATCAGTTCGAGACTCAATGGATACCTCCACCAAGGTCGGCATCAACCTCCACAAATAACACCGAAAGCCTCGAACGAGCAACAACCATGTGCTCCTTGCACAACCCTGACTTTTGCACCATTCAGGTCATGCATTTCCAAAGTATGCATTAATATAGGGCCCCATTACACGGCCGTGCATAGACACACTTGAGAATCCCATGCACAAGAGCACAATGACATATGTCAAATATTTCTATTGATACTAACTTTTGTGTTCTTGTTTTGTGCTATTTTTTCCAACAACAAAAAAAAAATAAAAATAAAAAAAAAAGAAAAGAGAGAAAAAAAGAGAGAGAGCGCTTGTTCCCAGGTTTGGCTTATGAAACATGAATGAGTCATGCTTAGTTGAAGGTGGAACTGTTGATTACTAGGCATTTAGCAATTTGGATAGAAGGGTGTCTCGGCCAGCAGTGAGATTATTGCTGCCTTATCTGGTAGATGACAAGCATTTGGCATGAACATGACATCTACAACTATGATTTTCTCTTACCATGGTAGGAATGAAGAGCTTGAAGGTCCATAACTTGAGTGATGCTTGACTACTTCATGTACCAGAGCATCCAAGGAGATATCTGCAAAGGGTAGTTCTAGAGGAGAAGACTCCTGCATATGGTGAGCTAAAGAGAATATGTGCAACTCAGCTTGGCGTAGTTTCCCAATGTTGCTTGCCAAGGAATATAAAGCAATTCAATTCTCAGTATTTCCTGAACCAGTACGGAACAGTAGCACTGGTGAATGGTCTATGTCAATCAGCATGGTAATCTCTTAGAAACCGGCACGTGTCCAATATTCCTTTGAGTGTCAATATAGGGAAGTGAACGTGCATGAGCCCAAGTTCAGAAATGCACATTGTTACTGACAAAGGTTGCTTTGAAAAGAGGAGAGGGGATCCACCACTCAAAAGATCTCATCAGTGGACAATCAACATGGACATTCATCAACAAGGCTCCATCCCAAAGGCCGAGTGTACAACACGAAGAGACAAACATCCATCAACCTTCTCCATGGTAAGTATCTTTACTCTAGAAACACCATAACCATGATAGTCTAGGAAACCTCTTCGTCAGCATACCCTTGAGCACTTAGCTCAAGACCCGCAATTTTTGCACCATACTTCTTCCAATGCATTTTCCAAGTAAGCATGCGTAGGGCTACATTACAAGGTCGTGCACAAGGCACATACTTTTTTCAACCCAGGCACGAACACACTTACCCATCATTCATTATGGGTTATGAGTAGTTGGCATGACTGCTCTCAACATCATCTTTGGAAGAGCTAGCGGACATCTTGGGAACATCATCCATATCTCGGAAGCAAATTGAAGCTAGTAGTTGCTCCAAATCACTCTCGACAACCTCTTTTGAGCAACTTACAGTTTTGAAAGCTAACAACGACACATTCTTGTTGGAATCCAAGGAACCAGCTCATACAACGGATGGACACCACCTCTCAAAGCACTACATGGAACAGCCCTTCCAACAAGGGTCTGTCAGGGACGACAGACTCAAGAGGGGGGGGAGTGTTGAAGCTCAAAATCAAGGACAAAGCATGGAAGCACATCAAAAGGTGGACACACAAGAAAAGGGAGCAAGTAGGGAGCTCCAAGAAGTGTATGTCAAATTTTCAGAAGAATCCCCTACAAAAATAGTGATTTCCATCACTAAAAACCATTGTAAATACCAATATCTATTTTTAGTAACTCCATTTTGTTCAAGCCGAGGAGTCCTCGAGCTTGAGGAGTATTAGAAGTACCATCGTACCAATTCTCATAATTTTTAGACTTCGTTTGAGCCCTCAAATAAGCCCTGGAACCTAATTTTTAACTAGGCCGGACACTAGGTCTGGACAGGGCCAAAACTAGTCAAAAAACTATAAAAAGAGCTAGAGAGCTCATTTTTGGGGCTAGCTGGTGAGAGAATAGAACTTTTGTAAGAGAACTCTTTTGCGATCTAAGCTTTCCATTGTTCCTCTCTTTGATCTTACTTTGTGCGCGTGTGTGTGTATGTGTGTGCATATTTGTGTGCTTTCACTCACGCACTTGTGCCTTCACTTGCTCGTGGTCTTCACACCGGTCCTCACGTCTCCGCGGATTGACAAGTAAAGGAGGTGGTGCTTACGCTTGAGCTACACCGACCCTTCACATGGATGCACATACCTATGTGAAATGCTGTGATGTCTGTCAGAGAACTCAATATCCTATACGTAAAGATGAGATGCCACTGAAACCTATGATGGGTGGACGTGCATTCTCTAAGTGGGGAATAGACTTCATAGGTCCTATTAATCCCCCAGCTAAAGGTTCCCATGCAGAATATATCATTGTTGCAACAGACTATCTAACTAAGTGGGTGGAGGTAAAAGCCACAACGAAGAACGATGCTCAAACAACTGCTAAATTCTTGTTTGAGAATGTATTCACAAGATATGGGCTACCTATAGAGCTAGTCAGTGATAGAGGCACTCATTTCTTGAATGAAGTTATTGAAAATCTGCTCCAAGAATTCTTGGTAGTGCATAAGAATTCTGCCCCCTATCACCCTCAAGCCAATGGGCAAGCCGAAAGCACCAATAAGATCCTATGCAATGTATTGACAAAATTAGTAAACAATAAACGCTCTGATTGGGACAAGCAGCTACACCATGCTGTTTGGGCATACCGAGTCGCCTACAAAACGGTACTCCAAGCCACCCCCTTTCAGATGGTATTTGGCCAAAACGCAGTGCTACCGTTGGACTTCTTAATACCTACATTGAAAGTAGCACAAGAGCACGAATGGACGGGTCATGAACTCTCCTCTAGACTTTTTGACCTTGAACGATTAGGAGAAACAAGACTGAGAGCAGCTGCAGGGATATATGCAGCTAAGAAGAGACAGAAGGCATACTTTGATGCCCACGTTAAGGATAAAGGTTTAAAGTCAGGCGACTTAGTTTTAGTCTACACATTGAAGCAACATGCGAGGAAACTGGAGAAGAGAGGCTATGGACCTATGATCATCAATAGGATCTCCACGAGTGGAGCAGTACAACTAGCCACCTTAGAGGGTGATGTTCTCCCAAACTATATTAGCGGATGCAGAGTCAAGTTGTATCAGGAACCTCTCACAGAGGAAATGCTAAGTCGACTCAACACTGCTAAGAAACGCAAAGAGGAAGAAAAGCGAATTCGAGAAGAAGCTCAAGCAGAAGCCCTAGAACGCATACGGAAAATGAAATTAAGGAGACAAGGTAGAGAGCACCCTAGGCAAGATGCATATGCAGATCAAGGATATGACGTGGCTATGTGTGAAATTTCAGGTGTTAGCTCACATAGGATAACTGATCGACGTCCTTTCATAACCTTAGATATAGGACAAGGAAAGAGTGCAAGGACTGTAAGAGCCTTGATTGACTCAGGTGCAGCCACTAGTGCTGTTAAATTGTCTTACTGTCAAGAGTTGCAATTAACTGTCAATCCTGTGGAAGCATATCTCATAGGATTGGGAGGTGTGGAAACCCCTTGCATGGGCGAGGTGGAACTTCCCCTCTATATTCATGATGAGGCAATGACGGTTAAAGTACTAGTATGTCAAGATGAGGACCTCACGGAACCCCTTGTCTTGGGTCAAGATTGGATCTATGACCAAGCAGTCAACTTAAACCTAAGAAGTGGACTTCTTCAGGTATGGGTGAAGCAGACTAGAATTACGATTGAGTTAAATAATGGAGCACTCAAGGAATTAGAAAAGACACGGACTCCTGGTCCCTCCAGGGGTACACATGAAGTTGACCATGTTTTTCTTGTCCAAGGCTATGTGATGCAGAAGAATGAAGATCTCAAAAAAGGAGTCAGAACCACAATGGAACTCCCTTCTTTTCCAAAGGCCAGAAGGAGGCAGCAACTAAGGGCCGATCAATCACTGAAGACTCTCCGGGCGAGAGACCAAAAGAACGCGCGAAGCAGAACAACTCAGCCGATGAAACAAATGTGGGTGCGGAAAGACGAGCTGCCGACGTAACTAAGTCGCAACAACAGTCTCAACTTCCTATTAGTAATCAACAACTTGATGCTAATAAGAGGACTCCTAGAACCTCTGTTGAGAAAATAAAATCTATTTGGGTACCCAAGAAGTCGATGAAGGCTGACCCACAATCAAGAAAAATTTGGGTGCCTAAGGCTTGCTTGCGGGCTCAACTATTCCCACACAATTCACATCATACACGACAGGGTTCACTTGCTCAAGCTGCCGCCACCCACTCTTGTCTGATACACTCGAACACACTGCCACCTAGAAGCACGCACAGACTCACTCGTAAATGGGTCCCAATGACACAACAACTCCCAACAAAATTACTCGTGCAACCTTCCCGAATCTCCACAAAACCAAGACCAAAAGCCATTCATGGTGTTTGGCAACCTAAGACTTGTAATAAACCCCCCGACCCAAATCTGTGAATTCATCTCCGCTTACTAACTGCATTAGTCAGATAGTGCATCTTTCCATCTAGCTCCTAGGTCTATCCAGGCACTAACTACACACACTGTCATCGTGCACTTACTAACCACTGACTCATCATCTACCTCATGTTAATGTTGTAACGGGGACAACAACGGGTTTATTCTGTCCATTACAATGTTAACACCTGGTTCTATATTCTCACAGAACCAACAAGCAAGCAGGGCCATGGCAGAAGCCGGAGGTGCCAGTTCTCACGCCGGATCTAGCGCACAGATTGTGGATATAGAAACACTCCTCCTCGAACCACACCTTACCGAAAGACCGCAAGAACTTCAAGCTGTGCATGTACTCCCAGTTCAGGATCCTCCCCAGGGGCACACCTCTCAAGTGGGCAAACACACTCATTGGTTCAGTGATGTTGCAGGACCATTGGGTGATGGAACCTATTTTTGGGAAGCTGAATTGGAGTTTAATGGTAAATGGGGACGCTACCATTTTTTCACGCGCGAATTTGAGAGCTATCAGAATGCCGAAGTCATGCGTTCAGTATGGACCAAAGCTGGCTTGGACAGTTATTTCAGGGCCCACTTACCAAAGCCAGATTTCTTACGTTGTTCTTATCTTATCAGTACCATCACTCCAAGCAGGGCCAAGGGAGGCGACAGCACCTTTGTGTTACCCTCACTGTTGCCGGGGCACGAACTTAAAAGATTCAAACTGACCCTCAACCTGGTACGAGAAGCATTGGGCATGTATGGTATGCACATTCCTACTGAAAAGGAAACAATGGTTCCAGGAAGAATGAAACATAAAGATCTCAACAAGCTGAAGGATATGGTAGCGATGACACCGACCATCGCTCTTCACCTACGGACCGTCATGCAGCATTTTGCTTTCCCCGCCCAGGAAAGATTCACCATGCCACCAAAGAAAATATGGTTTAGCTTGTATCTGGCAGAGACAGAAAGCCTCCCCATCAACGTACCACATTGGATCATAGATCAGATTCACCTAGCCCATCAAAGGTGGAACAAGAAGCAAAAAAATGTGCTTCACGGATGCTGTGCTCTAACCAAGATAATCTACCGATGTCTTGCCTATGACATGCCCATTCAGCGGGCACTAATATGGCCCCGGGCCCAGGAATTCCAGAGAAGGCTATCAGCGGCAGGTCCCCCATCAAAGAAGATGAGAGGGGGAGTCCAATTACCCTGCGCTCAACCAAGGGGAGCCACCACTACACCAGAAATTACCCCTCCCTAGACACGACGCATTAGGCCATTCACCATCCGGCTACCAAGACCAAGTACAGAGGGACCCAACCTGGTGTTTCCACCCGTCCCATCAGATTTGGAATTTCCACAGGGCTTTACTCTCAATGATCTCACTGATGAAGAAGTGGCTAGACTAATCTATGACTCTAATCTCGAAACGGAAACAGAGCAAGCTCAGGAACCACAACCCCATACAACAACGTCAGCCCCCACCCAACCGCAAGTTGTAGAAGTCGACGTCGAGGATCAAGAGACCGAACAAGAGGAAGAAGCCTACGAGGAACAAGAGTATGACGAACTTTCAGAGTTAGCAAGTGCCCCCGCATATTCGGCTCAAATAAAAAGACTATATCAAACCATGCAGCTAGTTCAAGAACAACATAAAATGTCACTGGAAGCAGGCAAGAAACTCATGAACCAATTGCTGGCAGAGGAAGGCGTGGATGACATGTTCATCGAGTCCATAAACCTACACGCCGATGCAGTAGGATTGGATGAGGCCATTCATGAGGCAATGGCCTACATTCACCGATTTGAGAAAAGAGTTCCCGCCCGTCCCATGAGGTCCGGGAAACAAATTCATATCAACGTATCAACACCAGGAGATACAACGCAAGCAGACGAACATCAGGAAGCACCACTGTCACCACCATCCCCACCTCTCACTACACAACTCACTCCACCACATGACACTATCACCACCACGTCCACTACCACCACAATCATCATGGGAATTCCACTCTCTCCGGGAATCCAATTCGGGGGAGTCACCATGCCCACTTTCACCACTCTCTTCACTAACGTCACATCCACCCCACCCACGATCCCCATCTACACGGTCACTCAAACATTTGACACTATGGAAACATCTCCTGCCACTGCACCACTCCCTCCCCCCATGCCACGTCCATCTCCCATACCCCCTCCACCCACATCTCCACTTGCATCCACATCATTCACAACTTCCCTTCCCGCCCCCATTCCCCCTGCATCTTCACCCCTCCCTGCATCATTTAATGTAAATAGTATATTTCTAGCATTAAATCAATGTGTATATCAGCTTCAAAATGAGTACAGAGCTCTGGACGGCCGGTATCAACAACTGACAACAAATCACCAGAACTTACAAAGGCAATTTAAAATGCTGGAAGAGGAAAATGAAGATGTGAATCAACGTTACACAACGCTTGAGCAGGCTCACCAAACACTATTGGAGGCACCCCAACCATCGACAGAATCAGGCGTCAAACAACTAGAAGCTTTGCTCGAAGTATACCAGGCCGATAACCTACGAGTCAGATGTAACTTGGCGCTACTCAGGAAACATATGGCCACGGCACTTGAAGAGAACAAGAGACTGCAGAAACAAAATGAAGAGAATCTGGAAGCGGCAATGGAAGGCTGTAGCTCAGTGATGAGTAGCACCTCCTTTAATGTCAATCCGGGAAGACGTGAGGATGGTATGAAGACCTCGAGCAAGCGGAGGCACAAGTGCGTGAGTGAGAAGCACACCAACATGCACACACATACACACACACGCGCACACACAGTAAGACAAAGAGTGAGTAGCAATGGAGTTTTTAGATTACTTTCAAGAAGCTCTTACAAGTTCGTTTCAATTACAATCTAACCTCAAAAATGAGCTCTCTAGCTCCTTTTATAGTTTTTGACTAGCTTTGGCCCTGTTCAGACCTAGTGTCCGGCCTAGTTAAAAATTAGGTTCCAGGGCATATTAGAGGGCTCAAACGAGATCTAAAAAATATGAAAATTGGTAGGTAGGTACTTCTAAAGCTCCTCAAGCTCAAGGACTCCTTGGCTTGCACAAAATGGAGCTTACAAAAATACGAAATGATATTTACAATGGTTTTTAGTGATGGAAATCACTATTTGTGTAGGGGTTTTCTCTATTGATTTGTCATACACTTCTTTGAGCTCCCTGCTTGCTCTTTCTTCTTGTGTGCTCAACTCCTTGATGTCTTGAAAAATTAGATGGCCTACTTGCCAGGTCTTCTTTGACTGCCATGCCTGCTTGTGCTGTCCCTTCGCTCTGACTCTCTTCGTCTTGTGGCTCCTTCAGATCCCTGACTGCTCCGAACACCCCCCCCACTCTCGCGTCTGTCGCCCCTGACAGACCCTTGTCTAGAGGATTTTTGAACGTAATATTGGACGACATCGGAGGCTAGGTGGTGTTCTTCGAGTCGCAATCCGCGTGCTAGGTCTGTGAGCAGCTCATCCCAATTTACAGGACCGGGAACATCTGGATGAGGCACCCTTAATTGTTCTGAGTAAATAGTTCTCTCCACAGCAAATAAGTGGAGGATGTGATGGTCTGGGTATAAAGATTTCGGAGTGATATTCCCAGAATCCTGTGATGAACATCTCCTCAAATGTCTGTTTAAAGCAGGCTGGGAGGTACTTGATTCTGGCGTGCCAGGCATATATTACTTCAATGGACGGGGTGGTACTCATATCATACACTAGATCTTGGTTTCCTGTCATAAAGCCTGCACCTGAGAAGTGAGGGTCCTTAATGTTTTTAAACGTCCTGAAAGTGATCAACATTAATTCAAATATTTTCATGCACATCTGGGCCATCACATCAGGATTATTGCGTAGCCTAGTACTCCAGTGACAGATTGTAGAAATCATGTAATTGACTGTGGGAGGTCCTCGTGGAGGTGCTAGATAAACATAATTCAACCATTTTGCACAGGCTTTGATGTCTCTGACAGCTATAGTGAATTCAGGCCAGGTGCGTCGTCGCAGAACTGGAATGTAACAAGGGTTGTACTTAATAAACAACGACATATTATTCCAGGTTCGGACCATTTCTGGATACGTTTCCAAAAGCCTGATTCTCCAGGTGGGTTGATGGACGGACCCACGCTTAGCACTTTCTGGTATATCATCGGGACCAAATTGTGTAGCAAAGGTGGGAGGTTTGCCACATTGTCGTTGAATCTCCGCGTTGTAATCAGCCAAAAGTATACAAAATGGCACATACTGGTCATTATTGGTGCCGATCCATCTATGGTGAGACATGCTTCTGAAGTATTCAGACTTTATGACAGTCTCTTCTAAGTTCGCTAGTGATTGGATCTGAATTGCCACCCGTTCTTCGTGAGTGTTCGCTGTCCTTTCCAGTGTCTGAAGCCACTCGGGTGCTTCCACTTCCAATGTGTCTAGTCCCTCTGAGGTTCGTCGCCCGCCTGGCATTGGCATAGGAACATACGGTTCCTCGTAAGAATCATCTACCTCAATAGGGACTAACTCTTCTTGCTCTGGTTCTACCACAGGGGATGGCTGCCTCTCGTATGTCAGTAACCTCTTTTGTAATTCTGCTACCTGCTCGGTTAAGGCCATTACTTCGTCTGAGGTGGAGGTTGATGGGACACTCTTCGGTTGTTCTTCTTGTTCCTTCAGCCTGCTCTGAAGTGTGTCACGCTCTCTTTCCAAGTCATCATGGGCTTCCAGGAGATCTGCATAGCTTTCCAGAATGGTTTTCATCGTCTCCGTGGGAATTGCTTTAAATTGCTCGGGATCTATCTCGTGAGGGGAGCCTTCCATTGCCGCTTCCAGATTCTCTTCATTTTGTTTTTGCAGTCTTTTGTTCTCTTCCAGTGCTGTGGCCATATGTTTTTGTAGTAGTGCCAAGTTGCGTCTGACTCGTAGGTTATCGGCCTGGTATACTTCGAGCAAAGCTTCTAGTTGTTTTACTCCTGATTCTATCGATGGTTGTGGTGTCTCCAATAGTGTTTGGTGAGCCTGCTCAAGCGTTGTGTAGCGTTGATTCACCTCTGCGTTTTCCTCTTGTAGGATGTGAAATTGCCTTTGTAAGTTCTGGTGGTGTGTTGTCAGTTGTTGGTACCGGCCGTCCAGAGCTCTGTACTCATTCTGGAGCTGATATACACATTGATTTAATGCTAAAAATATGCTATTTACATTAAATAATGCTGGGAGGGGTGAAGATGCAGGGGGAATGGGGGCGGGAAAGGGAGGTGGGGATGATGTGGATGCAAGTGGAGATGTGGGTGGAGGGGGGATGGGAGATGAAGGTGGCATGGGGGGAGGTAGCGGTGCTGTGGCAGGTGATGTTGCCATAGTGTCAGTTGTTTGAGTGACAGTGTAGATGGGGATCGTGGGTGGAGTGGATGTGACGTCAGTGAACAGAGTGGTGAAAGTGGGCATGGTGACTCCCCCGAATTGGATCCCCGGAGAGAGTGGGATACCCATGACAATGGTGGTGGTAGTGGACGAGGTGGTGCTAGTGTCATGTGGTGGAGTGAAGTGTGTAGTGCGAGGTGGGGATGGTGGTGACAGTGGTGCTTCCTGATGTTCGTCTGCTTGCGTTGTCTCTCCTGGTGCTGATACATTGATGTGAATTTGTTTCCCAGACCTCCTGGGACGAACGGGAACCCTCTTCTCAAATCTGTGAATGTAGGCCATTGCCTCATGGATGGCCTCATCCAATCCTACTGCGTCGGCATGAAGGTTTATGGACTCAATGAACATCTCGTCCACACCTTCCTCAGCTAGCAACTGGTTCATGAGTTTCTTGCCTGATTCCAGTGACATCTTATGCTGTTCTTGAACCAGTTGCATGGTTCGATATAGTCTTTTGATTTGTGCCGAATACGCAGGGGCACTTGCCAGCTCTGAAAGCTCGTCATATTCTTGTTCCTCATAGGCTTCTTCCTCTTGTTCTTCCTCTTGTTCCTCTACGTCGACGTCTACCGCTTCGGGTCGGGTGGGGGCTGCTGTTGTTGTTTGGGGTTGTGGTTCCTGAGCCTATTCTGTTTCCGTCTCGAGATTAGAATCATAGATCAGTCGGGCTACTTCTTCATCCGTAAGGTCATTTAGAGTAAAACCCTGTGGGAATTCCAGATCTGATGGGACGGGTGGGAATACCAGATTAGGCCCATCTGTGCTCGGTCTTGATAACCGGATTGTGAATGGCCTAACGCGTCGTGTTTGGGGAGGGGTAATTTCTGGTGTAGTGGTGGCTCCCCTTGGTTGAGCACATGGTAGTTGTACTCCCCCCCTCATTTTCTTTGATGGGGGACCTGCTGCTGATAGTCTTCTTTGGAATTCCTGAGCACGGGGCCATATGAGTGCCCGCTGAATAGGCACATCATAGGCCAGACATCGGTAGATTATTTTTGTGAGAGCGCAACATCCATGAAGCACATTTTTTTGCTTCTTGTTCCACCTCTGATGGGCTAGGTGGATCTAATCTATGATCCAGTGTGGCACATTGATGGGAAGGCTTTCTGTCTCTGCTAGATACAAACTGAACCAAATTTTCTTTGGGGGCATTGTGAATCTTTCCTGTGCGGGGAAAGCAAAATGTTGCATGATGGTCCGCAGGTGAAGCGCAATGGTAGGTGTCATCACTACCATATCCTTCAGCTTATAAAGATCTTTGTGTTTCATTCGACCTGGCACCATTGTTTCCTTTTCTGTGGGGATGTGCATGCCATACATACCCAATGCTTCTCTTACCAGATTGAGGGTCAACTTGAATCTTTTAAGCTCATGACCCGGCAGTAGTGAAGGCAACACAAAGGTGCTGTCGCCTCCCTTGGCCCTGCTTGGCGTGATGGTACTGATCAGATATGAACATCGTAAGAAATCCGGCTTTGGTAAGTGGGCCCTGAAATAACTGTCCACACCTGCTTTGATCCAAACTGATCGCATGACTTCGGCGTTTTGATAGCTTTCAAACTCGCGCATGAAAAAGTGGTATCGACCCCATTTGCCATTAAATTCCAATTCTGCTTCCCAGAAATAGGTTCCATTGCCCAATGGTCCAGCGACATCACTGAACCAATGCGCATGCTTACCTACTTGAGAAGTGTGCCCTTGAGGAGGATCCTGAATGGGGAGCACATGCACGGCTTGAAGTTCTTGCGGCCTTGCGGTGAGATGTGGCTCGAGGAGGAGTGTTTCTATGTCCACAATCTGGGCACCGGGTCCGGCTTGAGAACTTGCACCTGCTTCTGCCATGGCCCTGTTTGCTGGTTGGTTCTGTGAGAATATAGAACCACGTGTTAACATCGTAATGGACAGAATAAATCTGTTGTGGTCCCCGTTGCAACATTAACATGAGGTAGATGGTGAGTTAGTGGTTAGTAAGTGCACGAAGACAGTGTGTGTAGTTAGTTCGTGGGTAGTCCTAGGAAACTAATGCAGTTAGTAAGTGGGGATGAATTTACAAATTGGGGTCGGGGGGTTTATTACAAGTCTTAGGCTGCCAAATGCAGTGGATGGGTCTTTTTCTTGGTGTCGTAGAGGCTCTAGAGAACTTTATAGTTGTATCGGCTTGAAAATGAGGCCTTTTAGGGACCCATTTACAAGTGAGTATGTTTGTGCTCATGGGCCTTGGTATGTTCTTGAGTGTTGAAGACAAGTGAATGCTGGCCGTGCGAGTGAATGGGTTACGCTGTATAGGTTGTGGCTTTGGCGTAGCTATTTGCGCCCGCAAGCAAGCCTTAGGCACCCAAATTTGTCTTGACTGTGGGCTAGCCTTCATCGACCTCTTGGGCACCCAAATAGATTTTATTTTCTCCATAGAGGCTCTAGGAGTCCTCTTATTAGCATCAAGTTGTTGATTACTAATAGGAAGTTGAGACCGTTGTTGCGACTTCGTTACGGTCGGCAGCTCGCCTTTCCGCACCCACATTTGTTTCATTGGCTGAGTTGTTCTACTTCGCGCGTTCTTTTGGTCTCTCGCCCGGAGAGTCTTTAGTGATTGATCGGCCCTGAGTTGCTGCCTCTTTCTGGCCTTTGGAAAAGAAGGGAGTTCCATTGTGGTTCTGACTCCTTTTTTGATGTCTTCATTCTTCTGCATCATATAGCCTTGGACAAGAACAGCATGATCAACTTCATGTGCACCCCTGGAGGGACCAGGAGTCCGTGTCTTTTCTAATTCCTTGAGTGCTCCATTATTTAACTCAATCGTAATTCTAGTCTGATTCACCCATACCTGAAGAAGTCCACTTCTTAGGTTTAAGTTGACTGCTTGGTCATAGATCCAATTTTGACCCAAGACAAGGGGTTCCGTGAGGTCCTCATCTTGACATACTAGTACTTTAACCGTCATTGCCTCATCATGAATATAGAGGGGAAGTTCCACCTCGCCCATGCAAGGGGTTTCCACACCTCCCAATCCTATGAGATATGCTTCCACAGGATTGACAATTAATTGCAACTCTTGACAGTAAGACAATTTAACAGCACTAGTGGTTGCACCTGAGTCAATCAAGGCTCTTACAGTCCTTGCACTCTTTCCTTGTCCTATATCTAAGGTTATGAAAGGACGTCGATCAGTTATCCTATGTGAGCTAACACTTGAAATTTCACACATAGCCACATCATATCCGTGATCTGCATATGCATCTTGCCTAGGGTGCTCTCCACCTTGTCTCCTTAATTTCATTTTCCGTATGCGTTCTAGGGCTTCTGCTTGTGCTTCTTCTCGAATTCGCTTTTCTTCCTCTTTGCGTTTCTTAGCAGTGTTGAGTCGACTTAGCATTTCCTCTGTGAGAGGTTCCTGATACAACTTGACTCTGCATCCGCTAATATAGTTTGGGAGAACATCACCCTCTAAGGTGGCTAGTTGTACTGCTCCACTCGTGGAAATCTTATTGATGATCATAGGTCCATAGCCTCTCTTCTCCAGTTTCCTCGCATGTTGCTTCAATGTGTAGACTAAGACTAAGTCGCCTGACTTTAAACCTTTATCCTTAACGTGGGCATCAAAGTATGCCTTCTGTCTCTTCTTAGCTGCATATATCCCTGCAGCTGCTCTCAGTCTTGTTTCTCCTAATCGTTCAAGGTCAAAGATCCTAGAGGAGAGCTCATGACCTGTCCATTCGTGCTCTCGTGCTATTCTCAATGTAGGAATCAAGAAGTCTAAGGGTAGCACAGCATTTTGGCCAAATACCATCTGAAAGGGGGTGGCTTGGAGTACCGTTTTGTAGGCGACTCGGTATGCCCAAATAGCATGGTGCAGCTGTTTGTCCCAATCAGAGCGTTTATTATTCACGAGCTTGGTCAACACATTGCACAGGATCTTATTGGTGCTTTCGGCTTGTCCATTAGCTTGAGGGTGATAGGGGGCCGACTTCTTATGTATTACCAAGAATTCTAGGAGCAAATTTTCAATTACTTCGTTCAAGAAGTGAGTGCCTCTATCACTAACTAGCTCTATAGGTAGCCCATATCTTGTGAATACATTCTCAAACAAGAATTTAGCAGTTGTTTGAGCATCGTTCTTCGTTGTGGCTTTTACTTCCACCCACTTAGTTAGATAGTCTGTTGCAACAATGATATGTTGTGGCTTTTACTTCCACCCACTTAGTTAGATAGTCTGTTGCAACAATGATATATTCTGCATGGGAACCTTTAGCTGGGGGATTAATAGGACCTATGAAGTCTATTCCCCACTTAGAGAATGCACGTCCACCCATCATAGGTTTCAGTGGCATCTCATCTTTACGTATAGGATATTGAGTTCTCTGACAGACATCACAGCGTTTCACATAGGTATGTGCATCCATGTGAAGGGTCGGCCACCAGAAGCCCGCAAATAGTATTGCCTTGATCACCCTATCTGGTCCAAAGTGTCCTCCTGCTACACCTTGGTGAGCAGTTTCCAAGATCTTGAGATATTCACTTTCATGGACACATAGCCTTAGGTAACCATCTTTACCACGTTTGTATAGATTATCACCAATGAGTGAGTAATCCTGGGCTTCTTGTTCTAAGCTTCTTTTCCTAGCCAAGGTCATATCTGGAGGGAACGTTTTTGTCCTCAGGAAGGATACTAGAGGTTCACTCCAATCTGGCACAATGGATACTTGATAAAGAGTGGCGTGTTCCACAGGTGGTTTAGTGCAACAGATTGGGCATTCCTTGCACAACTTTTGGACATCCGCTTCCATAGTTGGCCAATGTACTCCGAGTCTTTTTAGGGTCTGTAAAGTTCGTTGCGTTGAGTAGTGTTGCTCTAATGCACCTACATGTGCTAATTGCAACCATTTAGCGTACTCATCCTCTTCTACGCAACAAGCCAAGATCCCTTGATCCGTGTGCTTGTACATACTTCCTGCCATGATGTGGTACTTTTGGGCTTTCACAACTTCTCTATTCCGTGTGTTTACTACTGGATGGTTAGGCCCGTATGTCAATACTGGTACCAACGGCTTAGCCCACTGCGGTACTACTTCCAAGTTAAACAAGTAAGCATCAGGGAGGTCGTCTGATACTCCTTGTGGGGCTTCTCCAGATGTGAGCCTGGAAAGATGGTCAGCTCTCAAATGAGTCCTCCCTCTCCTTACCACAACCTCGAAATCATATTCCATTAGTAAGAGAAACCATCTTACTAATCTTCCTGTATTACATGGCTTGTTCACGAGGTATAACAATGCTTGGTGATCAGTAAAAAATTTAAACTTATTTGCAAGCAAATAGTGTCTAAATTTCTTGACTGCATATACCATGCCTAAGCCTTCTCTCTCTGTAGTGGTATAATTTCGTTCAGCTGCATTCAATTGTCTACTGGCATAGGCAATTGGAAGATCCATATTACCTTCGCCAGTAGGTTGTGCGAGTACACATCCAATAGCATAATTGGATGCATCCACGTGAACATGGAATGGCTTATTCCAATCTGGTGTGGTTAAGATTGGTGTTGAACATAATCTTCGTTTCAGTTCCTGGAAGGAATTCTCACATTCATCCGTCCACTCAAAGTTAGTCAAAAGCCCGTACATGGGCTTTGCAATGACAGCATACATGTGTATAAATCGTCGGTAATAACCACAATGCCCCATGAAAGCTTGTACTTCCTTGACATTCTTTGGCCTAGGTAGCTCTACTATGGCTCTCACTTTTTCTTCGTCGGTAGATATGCCATTCTTTGACACTATGTGTCCTAGAATCTTGCCTTGCCTGACCATAAAAACGCACTTTTCTGGGTTCAGGCAAACTTGATATTCTCTACATTTTTCAAAGATTTGTCTGAGTTCAGGGATATGGGTTTGTCTAATGTTGGAATGAGCACAAAGATCATCAACGTAGACTTCTAAACTCTTCCTCAGGAACTCCTTAAACACATGGCACATCAGCCTCTGGAAGGTAGCTGGTGCATTGGTAAGCCCAAATGGCATTACTCTAAAAGCAAAAATGCCCCATTCTGTGGCAAAGGCTGTCTTATGCTGATCCTCTGGGGCTATGGCTACTTGATTGTAGCCTGAAAATCCATCAAGGAAGCTGTACACTTCCTTGCCTGCCACTCTTTCTAAGAGATGCTCTGTGATGGGAAGCGGATAGTTATCTCGAATTGTGGCTGCATTAACCTTTTTCAAGTTAATGCACACACGCAGCTTGCCATTCTTCTTGGGCACCACTACGATGGGGGATACCCATTCAGTGTGCTCAATTTCATAGATAAATCCAGCTTCGACCAATCTATCTATCTCTTCTTTGATCTTAGCAGCGTAATTATCGTTATAAGTATAGGGCTTTTGCTTAGAGGGTTTAGCATCTAAGGTCATGGGGATAGTGTGTGAGCATATATCGGGGTCAACACCTTTCAAATCCTTGTAACTCCAAGCGAATACATCTCTGTATTCTCTTAGCAAGGCTATCAACGCATGCTCTTCTTCCTCTGTTAGGTCATGGCCTATGTACGTGCATCTCTCCTCTCCTTCTTCTAAGGCCACTACTATTTTCTTGGTGGTTTCTTTGTTATCATAGGCCTCTCCTGATTGTGCCTCTCGTTTAGGCATTCTTATCATGACTCTCCTGTCATCTATCTCATACTTCTTAAAATTTTCTGGGACCTCAAACAAAGATTCTTCCTCTTCTGGTGAGGCTTCTCTCTTCTTTCGTTTCTTTCCTTCTTCTTTCGGGGTCACATGTGTGGCTAATCTTACATCATTTGTAAGCTCTCCATGCCTCTGGGGTTGAAATTCTACTTCATGGAAGTATTCTTCATCTGATGCAAATGGTGGGTCCATAATGATTGACTCGAGATCGGAGTCACTTGCATCCTCAAATGCATCAGGGCTAGGTTCGCATTCTTCTAGAACTGCCTCTCCCATGATTGGCTCTATGGAGAAGACTGAAATGTCATAGCCATCCTCATCACAGTGAGGTGTCCATTGTTCTTCATTGATGGCTACGTCCATTGTTGCTAAAATTTCTGCCCAACCGTGAGGTTCAAATTCTTCATCTGGAAAAACTACAGGTGCATAGGCTGGGTCTTGGATTGATCTATGGGTTTCTTTCGCACCTACCTCTCTGGCTTTCTCTCTCTTCTCTTCTTCTACTGCTACCTTGCACATCCATAAGTGAGTGTCTTCATGCATCCATGAGGATCCAGACCCTATGGAATGCACCGATTCTGTATCATCTTTGGCTCTATGGATGGGATTCCATTGGATAGGAGGGACATCTCTATGAGAATAATCCTTGAGATTGACTTTGGTTGTAACCCCCAAGTGTTGCAAATACAAGGAGTTGGTTCCCCAATCCTGTACCACTTGCAACTGTCGCATAAATGGTCTTCCCAAAATCATCTCATAGGCATGATTTTTGCTGAAGTCGCATATGGCAAATGTATGCTCAAACTCGACACCACATGTGGTGAGAGTTATTCCTTCTAGCAATCCTAGGGGTCTCTCTATGTGACCATCGGCCATCTGCAATTTCATTCTCGTTGGCCTGAGTGCCGGCTTGCCCCAATGCTTCCATAGGGAAGTGGTGGCAATTGCAACTCCTGCACCTGAGTCCAAAATTGCCTTGGTAGTGTACTCCTGATAGGTAATGGGAAGATAGGTGTTCCCTTCTTCACCTTCACACATATCTCCTATCTTATCCAAGGGTATTTCTGGCACTGTCCTATGTGATCCTACCTGGGAACGACGTTTTGCTATCTCTGGTACTTGTTTGGCTACATGTTTCCATAATTCAGGTCTAACCTTGAGTAGCTCTTCTAACTTGAGATTGCACTGCACGTTAGTGTTCTTCACTACCTCTGTGTTCCTAGGTATGACTGAATCTTCGTTTCTTACCATGATTGTAGGTGCTCTCATACAGGTGGACTTTGCTTCCCATGGTCCTGTGAAGTGGGGTAACTCTTGTATGGAATTAGATTCAAAGTCCAATCTCTCGTGAGATTGAGTACTCTCATGTTCCCCGTAAATAGATGGGATGTCTTGTGGGAATTGGTCGTGTGCATCATCCACAAGTTCAAAAGGAGGGGCGACCTCACTTTCGTTATCCCATTTGTCTTCTTGAATCTCTCGTAGGAAGTCTTGTGCAAACCGATTCATAGAAGAAGAAGTGTCTGGCTCCGTAGAATTAGGCGCATAAGCAACCTGGGAAGGAGGGCTTATTCTATCGTTGGCTCTCTCCTCGTTCTCATAGATGGCTGGAGCACAAGCTTCTTGGGGAGGGTTACTTATTCTATTACTTTTCCGAACAGGCTCATACGCTCCCTGAGAAGGAATGTAGGCAACCTGTGGAGGTACGCAAGCTTTCGAGGGAGGCTCATGTGCCTTTTGGGGGGAAGGATAAGCTTCTTGAGGAGGCACATGGGCTTCCTGAAGAGGCTTGCTTATCGGTTCTCTTGCCCTTTCCTTTCTTTGAGGGGCAGGTTCCTTTTCTGATTGTGCAATTAGCCTCTCTATTCTTTCTAAGGAGGGGAAGTTGTCTGGTTTAGTGGAATTGGCCACATAAACTTCCGATGGGGGATGGTTCATGTTTTTGCTTGCTTTATCTCTTTCTTGATTTTTTTCTTCCTTGGTAGATCTTGCAATTATGCCCTCTAACTTCTCTAGAAGTCCATCCAAGTGTAATTGCGTCTTGGCTGAGCCCGAGTAATTGAAAAGGCGACTAGCTTCAAACATAGTCTGAGCCAATGCGACCATTTTCGCGCAAAGCTTGGTTCTTTCTATCTCTAGGTCAGCCCTAGGGTAGCATTTGTCATGATCCGTTACATTTGGCCCTTCTTGGATTCTGGCCTGATATGCTTTAAGCATCATGTCTATGTCTTCAGGAGTGGGATCAGCTAATACTGATCCTGCTCTAGGGGGTGATGGAATTGTATGAGGTGGGTTGGAAGGTGGCGGGTCGGATGGCAATGGGAATGGTGGTGGTGGGGTAGTGTGAGAGGGAGTTTGAGATGTTAGTTCAGTTATCTTGGCTTTGGTTTCTTTTATGCTTTCCTCAAGTTCACTCATCTTTTTAGCCCATTGTCTTTTCATTCTTTCCCGACTATCTCTCCAGGCTCTAGTTCTCTTCTTGGTTATGCTCTCCGTTTCACTAACTTCTGGGCTCTTTCCCTGATCTACAACTTGGTTTTGCTGCAATGCTTGAGCTCTTGTGACCACTTGCACTGGTGCAGTGGAAGTCACACTCCCTGTGGAGTCTACAACTAACCCAATAACGTTTATAGGAGTGATTTTTGGCATATTGTTGGGATTCTTAGGACAATCCCGTAAGAGATGCTCCTTTCCACACTCCTGACAATAGCCTTGGATCGTTACTGACTGGGGTTGGGTGGGTGGAGGCAAGGGACAGTCACGAATGAGATGATCTCCTTGACATCTGTAACATGGTCCTCTAGGGAATGGGGGTCTTACCTGCCTAGGTTGGGGTCTAGGGTTGGGGTTTGCATACAGGACATTTGTGTAATCTGATTCCCAACTAGGTTCATTTGGCTCTTCACTATAGTAAGACTCACCATGTTCAGGAGACTGCATGAAGTAAGCCTGGGGACTCTCAACATGTGTAGAATCGAAGCTATGGTCACTGGGATCACTTTCTGAAAGCAATGGTGTTACGGGGACTATAGCTCTATTTAGGTTTTCTTCTGCAGCTGCATACTTTACAGGGATCAAGTTGGATGGAGCTGGAGGTTGGTGGGCTAACACAGGCTGAGGCCTTTGCTGGGCTTGGTATTGTGGTTGGTAGGTTTGTTGAGGCCTAGCATACTGTTGTGGTTGGTATTGGTTCTGGTATCTGCCTTGTTGAGGGTATGTCTGAGGGTAGGTTTGCCTAACTGCTTGCTTGTTGTATGGGCAGTCTTGTGCTGTGTGATTTGTGTATCTTCGTTCGATAGTGCAGTACTGGCTACTAGGATTTACTTGGGGTTGAGCCATAATGGGACATACATTTGCCATGTGGTCGCCACCACAGGTGTAGCATCTCTTCACAGGGGCAAATCTCGGAATTTGTTTGCTAGAAACACCTAGTTTCTGAGCAACTTTCTCTGCAAGTTCCTCGATCGATGTGGATTGCGTGGAAGAGAGGCTAGAGGCACCATCAGAATCTTTGTAGATTTTTGAAAGCTCTAACTCCTCCCCTAGGTTATCCTCAATATCAATGCACATGCGTACACACTCTTCTATGGTCCTAGGGTCCTTCAAGTACACATAAGATCTCAATTTGGTACTTAGCAATCCATCCAAGAATAAAGCCACTTGCTTAGCTGGTGTGGGTAGCTCAGGGACAGGGCATCTTTCAAGATATTGCCTTAATCTTCGTCCTGCCAGTCTCACAGTCTCTTGAGGGGTTTGCTTGAAGCTGTGAATCAATGAGGAGGTATTATGTCTTATGCCACTCTTAGAGAACTCAATGATGAAAGCCTCTAGGAGTTGGTCTATGCTCCTGAACTGCCTTTCGTTTAGCGGCTGAAACCATGTCAGGGCAGTGTTCCTAAGGGTCACACCAAAGGCATTGTACTGAGTGAATAGATCCTCCACTTGTTCAGCTCTCAGGACTTGTCTAAACTCAGCCACATGATCGTATGGATCTCCAGTGCCATCAAAGTAGTTCTTCATGGACTTAACTAGCTGAGTTGGTCTCAAGGTCCTTGTGTGCTCTCTAGGTCGTGGTAAAGGGAACTCCTCCGCATTTCTTTGATCCCTGTGAGCTCTAAGTACCTCAGGCTCTACTCTATTTGTTTCCGTCCTCGTTCTTTCTCTGCCCACTGGGTTAGCAAAGCTTACTTCTGGCCTATCTCTACTTCTGTCTCTTGGCATTCCATGAGCTTGGGATGTTCCAGCTCCAGGGTGACCATAGGATACATTCGATCTTGGTTGGGGAAAAATGAATTCACCCTTCCAAGTGTAAGCATGCCTATCATGTTCTGTCACCACAAAGATCCTCTTCGAAGAGTGATTTAAGTAGGTCACTCTACCTGGGCTATCAGGATCTTTAAACTCATAGATCATGATTGCTCCTATATCAGTTGGCCGATCAGGTTTGTACCTCCAAAAGGCTTCGTCAGTCTCTCGATTGAGGAGCAACTCTATGCTCTTATTATCCTGGGGAATCCACTCCGGTGTGATAATCCTAGTGAGAACCGATTTACCTCGAGGGGTTCTAGGTTCTGTACCCATGTTTCCTTGCTCTAGGTCACCTAAGTCCGCTTCTGGGATCACATTTCCGAATTCGTCCGTCCTATCTGGGTGACTGGTGACTACGTATAAGGTTCCTTCTTTGTCCAAGTATGCTCCATTTTCAAACTTAACGGCTGGGCGCTCTAGTCCAATGGATTGATCAGGATTCTTAATCTGTACCACAGCTCTTCCTAGGCCGTCCTCATAGATGCTAGCACCTAATCGGTTGGTCCTAAGGTATTCCAACTGTGTTTTGTACGGGCCTTCTACCCTGTGCAAGTATGGCACTCCTGAACTTCCTGTAGGTCTCTCCATACCTTGAGACATCTCTGATTCACTCGTCTCAGAGCTAGGGTAGTATGAGTGGTGGTTCAACTGTTGGGCCCAAGACCTAGCAGTGTGATTAACACTTGCCTCTGAAGATCTAAGACTTTGTCTCTCCCTTACTAGGTGTCGTCCTGATCTAAGGTTCATATGCCTAACTGATTAATCCAATTTTTCCCAGGTACAACCACGTTTCTGAATCCTTATATCAATTACTTAATTTCCTTTTTATGTTGATTATCGTGTTTATACTCTTGTCTGATATCACGTCGTTAGGAATACTTGAGTTTAATTTCGCACTTTAGTTTGGTCATTTCACGTTAGGTCCTTTTCCTTTAAGGTTGTCGTCCACACACACAGGTTATCTCCCGACTTGAACTTGATTTCTTAGATTGTCTTCGATTTATCTCGTGCCTATCGTTGCCTGGAATTACTTCTAACACTACCCGCACTTAGCCTAAACTAAGAATTGACAGAGGGTGTTGCGGGTTTTCCAACCTTGAAGTCCTTTCCTTGTGTTGTTGCCCTGGTGTGCCCAGGACACGTGTTCCCAAGCCTGCACTTACTCTTGCTTTGCGTACCCTTCGCTGCTCTCAAAGGACCTGTAAAAGGCCCACTGTTAGCTCAAGACTTAAATTCAAAAGACAGAACCAATCATTTTTATTCATGTAACACTTCACCACTTGGCACTATGATTTTTTGGACACAACTCTAGAGATCCCTGAATTTTTGTTCCCCCTGGGTATGGTCAACTTCAAAATATCCTAGCTAATATTCCTGATCTTAATTTAACTATAACCAGTCGATGTTTTGGTTGTGCTCCCCACGAGCTTTCCAACAAAACAGAAATCACCGCAAACGGATTTTGTACGAGAAAGTTATGCCAGTTCAGGGTTTTGGGGCTAAAACGGGATTAATCTAGGTTATCAGGCAAACAGGAATTTCTCGAGTTACTTGGGTCGTGCCCTCGTAATGCAATGCTACACCCTAATGTTTGTCCCACACTTGGCCGAAATTTAGACCACTATTTTACCCTTAAAAATTTGACCTAATTTGCCCTTCTAACGCGTTCGCAAAGTCTGTCGGTCGCGATTGACAGGTCAGTCGCGATTGACGTGTCGATCGCGATTGACAGGTCCGTCGTGGCTGTCAGTCGCGATTGACGTGTCGATCGCGATTGACAGGAGCTCCGAAAAGTCAATCAGTCGTGGTCAAACAGTCGTTGACTCTGTCGGTCGCGATTGATGTGTCGATCGCGATTGACAGGTCGGTCGCGAGGTCTGTCCGTCGTGGTCAAACCGTCGTTGACTCTGTCGGTCGCGATTGATGTGTCGATCGCGATTGACAGGTCGGTCGCGAGGTCTGTCCGTCGTGGTCAAACCGTCGTTGACCCTGTCGGTCGCGATTGACAGAGCTGTCGTGGGCTGTCAGTCGCGATTGACTGGTCGATCGCGATTGATGGCTCGATCGTGATTGACACGTGTCACGCGTAGGCTCTATCGGTCGTGGTCAAACCGTCGTTGACCGTGTCGATCGTTGACTGTGTCCGTCGTTGACCCTGTCGGTCGCGATTGATGTGTCGATCGCGATTGACAGGTCTGTCCGTCGTGGTTTGTCGATCGCGATTGACGTGTCGATCGCGATCGACAGAAATCTGTGGAATTTCAAAAAACTAAACACATTTTTGGGAAGCTCTAGGCCTGTAGGTCATGGATATGCACTTTGTTTAGCAAATAGACCAACTTTTCTGTCGGTCGCGATTGACAGAACCCGGCGACACACAGACAGTTACTTCGAATTCCGTACCTGCGCAGCGTGCTGGGGATGGTGATACAGCCTGTACCTGCAACACAGCTCAGAAAACATGCAAAAACAGCACACACAATTTCGCTCTCTTGCTCTCTCTCACAAGGGAAATGAGGGAAATGAGGTGGAGATGGTGATATGATCAAAAAACAGAAATTTTCGCGATGATGGAGATGGAGGTGGGAGATGGTGATAATGACGATGGTGATGAAGATGGTGAAGAAAGTAAAAGAAAATCGATGAGAGTGAAGAAAATACCTACAACTCCAACGCGTCAACTCTACGTCTTACCATCACACGCTCGTCCTCAAAGCTCGATCCCCGGCAACGGCGCCAAAATTTGGTGTAGCTCAGTGATGAGTAGCACCTCCTTTAATGTCAATCCGGGAAGACGTGAGGATGGTATGAAGACCTCGAGCAAGCGGAGGCACAAGTGCGTGAGTGAGAAGCACACCAACATGCACACACATACACACACACGCGCACACACAGTAAGACAAAGAGTGAGTAGCAATGGAGTTTTTAGATTACTTTCAAGAAGCTCTTACAAGTTCGTTTCAATTACAATCTAACCTCAAAAATGAGCTCTCTAGCTCCTTTTATAGTTTTTGACTAGCTTTGGCCCTGTTCAGACCTAGTGTCCGGCCTAGTTAAAAATTAGGTTCCAGGGCATATTAGAGGGCTCAAACGAGATCTAAAAAATATGAAAATTGGTAGGTAGGTACTTCTAAAGCTCCTCAAGCTCAAGGACTCCTTGGCTTGCACAAAATGGAGCTTACAAAAATACGAAATGATATTTACAATGGTTTTTAGTGATGGAAATCACTATTTGTGTAGGGGTTTTCTCTATTGATTTGTCATACACTTCTTTGAGCTCCCTGCTTGCTCTTTCTTCTTGTGTGCTCAACTCCTTGATGTCTTGAAAAATTAGATGGCCTACTTGCCAGGTCTTCTTTGACTGCCATGCCTGCTTGTGCTGTCCCTTCGCTCTGACTCTCTTCGTCTTGTGGCTCCTTCAGTTCCCTGACTGCTCCCAACAAAGGCTCTCCCCACGAGATAGATCCAGAGCAGTTCAAAGCAGTTCCCTCGGAGACGATGCAAACCATTTTGGAAAGCTATGCAGATCTCCTGGAAGCCCATGATGACTTAGAAAGAGAACGTGACACACTACGGAGCAGACTTAAGGAACAGGAAGAACAACCGAAGAGTGTCCCATCAACCTCTACCTCAGACGAGGTAAAGGCCTTAACTGAGCAGGTGGCAGAATTACAAAAGAGGTTACTGACATACGAGAGGCAGCCCTCTCCAGTAGTAGAACCAGAGCCAGAAGAGTTGGTCCCTATTGAGGTAGATGATTCGTATGAAGAACCGTATGTTCCTATGCCAATGCCAGGAGGGCAACGAACCTCAGAGGGACTAGACACCTTGGAAGTGGAAGCACCCGAGTGGCTTCAGACACTGGAAAAGACAGCGAACACACACGAAGAACGGGTGGCCATTCAGATCCAATCACTAGCGAACCTAGAAGAAACTGTCATAAAGTCAGAATATTTCAGAAGCATGTCTCATCATAGATGGATCGGCACCAATAATGACCAATATGTGCCATACTGCATACTTTTGGCCGATTACAACGCCGAGATTCAACGACGATGCGGCAAGCCTCCCACATCCGCTGCACAATTTGGTCCAGATGATATACCGGAAAGTGCTAAGCGTGGTTCTATCCATCAACCCACCTGGAGGATCAGCCTTTTGGAAACATATCCTGAAATGGTCCGAACCTGGAATAATATGCCGTTGTTTATTAAATATAATCCTTGTTACGTTCCAGTTCTTCGAAGACGCACCTGGCCTGAATTCACTATTGCCATCAGAGACATCAAAGCCTGCGCAAAATGGTTAAATTACGTTTATCTAGCACCTCCACGAGGACCCCCCACGGTGAACTACATGATTTCTACAATCAGACACTGGAGCATTCGGCTACGCAATAATCCCGATGTGATGGCCCAGATGTGTATGAAAATATTTGAATTAATGCTGATCACTTTCAGGACGTTTAAGAATATTAAGGACCCCCACTTCTCAGGAGCAGGCTTCGTGACAGGAAACCAGGATCTGGTGTACGATATGAGTACCACCCCATCAATTGAAGTAATATATGCTTGGCACGCCAGAATCAAGTACCTCCCAGCCTGCTTTAAACAGACATTTGAGGAGATGTTCATCACAGGATTCTGGGAATACCACTCCAAAATCTTTATACCCAGACCATCACATCTCCTCCAATTATTTGCTGTGGAGAGAACTATTCACTCAGAACAATTGAGGGTGCCTCATCCGGATGTTCCCGGACCTGTGAATTGGGATGAATTGCTCACAGATCTAGCCCGCGGCTTGCGACTCGAAGAACACCACCTAGCCTCCGATGTCGTCCAATATTATGTTCAAAACTCCTCTAGACAAGGGTCTGTCAGGGGCGACAAACGCGAGAGTGGGGGGGGGGTGTTGGCAGCAGTCAGGGAACTGAAGGAGCCACAAGACGAAGAGAGTCAGAGCGAAGGGACAGCACAAGCAGGCATGGCAGTCAAAGAAGATCTGGCAAGTAGGCCATCTAATTTTTCAAGACATCAAGGAGTTGAGCACACAAGAAGAAAGAGCAAGTAGGTAGCTCAAAGAGGTGTATGACAAATCAATAGAGAAAACCCCTACACAAATAGTGATTTTCATCACTAAAAACCATTGTAAATATCATTTCGTATTTTTGTAGCTCCATTTTGTGCAAGCCAAGGAGTCCTTGAGCTTGAGGAGCTTTAGAAGTATCTACCTGCCAATTTTCATATTTTTTAGATCTCGTTTGAGCCCTCTAATAAGCCCTGGAACCTAATTTTTAACTAGGCCGGACACTAGGTCTGAACAGGGCCAAAGCTAGTCAAAAACTATAAAAGGAGCTAGAGAGCTCATTTTTGAGGGTAGATTGTAATTGAAACGAACTTGTAAGAGCTTTTTGAAAGTAATCTAAGAACTCCATTGCTTCTCACTCTTTGTCTTGCCGTGTGTGCGCGTGTGTGTGTATGTGTGTGCATGTTTGTGTGCTTCTCACTCACGCACTTGTACCTCCACTTGCTCGAGGTCTTCATACCATCCTCACATCTTCCCGGATTGACATTAAAGGAGGTGCTACTCATCACTGAGCTACACTATGGCACTCTCTTATAGAGACGTGCCAAGCGTTTCCCGGCAAACGCACCAAAATGATAGCCTCTGAGTCCAAGGAAAAAGATGATTGTGGAAGCCTGTATTTTGCTCAAACCCCTCGCAATCGGTCCACTTGGATTACCTAGAGCCCACAATTATCCCTCGAGGAATCCTTCCTTTGTATATGTACTAGTTCATATGCTTCCCGGCAAACGCACCAAATGTTTAGCCTCCTAACCCCAAGGAATAGATGTAGGAGTACACTTATACAATGCCTAAAAACACTTGGAATTGGCATATACGCACTCCCCTAAGCCCACAATCAGACTCAAATGTAACTATAGAGGGAAAATGAGAAAAAAACCCGAATGCCTATGCAGTGTGATATCCATTCCCGAGGTTGGCTCTTGGAAGCACCCTCTTCCTCATGCGCACACACTTTCTATTTACTTACTCTATTACACTCACTCCTTCACGACTCGTTTCTCACTCTTTTCATTCAAACCTCCAATCCTTCTTCTCCTCCGACTCAATTTCTAGCAACCTCACTCTCATCTCCCACTTCTTTTCCTTCCTCCGTTTCTATGAGATCTGGATTCACTTGCCCCGAATTTATGTTAGCTAAGAAGGGTCCAACTAAAACATGCCATTCGAGACATACATAAGGTGCAATTACTTCGATACGATATCTTAAATACAAGGAAAGCCACAAGTGTCCAACTTTTGTTGTTGCAAAAGGATGTAGCTCCTCTACTATTCAACTCAGTTCCTATAAATCAACTCTCGCCATAACAAGTATGTATATCCTAATATCCCTTCGCATATGCTTTGGTTTCATATTACCCAATTCCACTCATTCCATAATTCCAATAGAATTTGGATCGTGAGTCTATCTCAATCCTTCATAAATAACGTTCTCTTCCCCCAAGTCTTTGCGTCTGTTATCGCATCAAGCCTTTGAAGTAGACATAACAAAAGAAGTCGCACATAAGATAGGGGCTGTAGTCATGAACAAGGTTGTTGATAAATAGATCAGATCATACACCGTATGGTATGCGCATATAGTTTAATATTCATGGATGAGCCCACATTGTGTGATGCTGCCCAAAAATATCCTGCACATCCTGCTCAACGAACTAAGAGAAATTTTCGAAAAAGAGTTGAAAATAATCAAAAAGCATCCTATTTGTCCTTGATGACGATCCTACCTCCATGGTTTTTAATCGCTGAAAAAGTATGCATTGAAAGTTGTATCATTTTTCCTCATAAACAAGACAGTTGAAATATAATGCAGCCATACATTATTACAAACATATTATTGACGAGTATTGCTTAACTCCTAAAAATTTAGCGACTTATAATTATCGTTGTACAGATCAGATCTTAGGGAATGGTTGCGCAATCAAGAACAACATCAAAAGAAGTAGTTCTGGTCAAAATTAAACTCTGATTTTTCAGCATCCCTGATTAATACTCAGTCACTCCTCTGAGTGAATGTAACCTTAACACCTTGAGTAGAACGTAAATCAGAGTTTAAAAAGAACTTACCAAATGAGATATAGCCAGGTTTCAAATGATTGCACAGATTCATATGTCCAACGGAACCAGTACATTTTTCTGTCCTCTTTGACTTGTTCTCTGCGCTTGATAATGGAATTATACATGATCGTTGGTAGCCTCCGAGGGGAGAAAGGAGAATTCCCTTCTCAAATATGAAATGATTGTCGCCTGTAATGATGTGTCATCCTTCAGCGTATTGAATCGAGTTAGGTCTTGAGTGCTTGAATCATCTTCGATAACCTGACCTCTGCATATCCCTCTCTATGGTTGAGAGATCCTTATCTCTCTCGATGTTAACATATGACTCATCTGTGTGTCCCTGATCTGCAAAAAATGGATCGCTCTTTTCTTTCCGCGTTGTTCTTCTTCTTGATGTATAAAAGAGCAAACATACAGAATCTACACCATTGAAGCTATATTAATTGTTCTGACAATTGCGATTTCCGTTCTGTGACTGGACAGCTCCCTTCTTCCTCTATTCTCTTTAAGTCTGCTACAGAACTTCCTCTTTTCAGCGCCCCTGCAACAGATCTCCCCTTTGATGCCTTCCGACTCCCGTCCGCTGCCTCCTTCGTATGCTATGTAGTATCCACCAGTACCTGCCTAAAAAAACCAGAGAGCCCCCCTCTCGTCATCGATGCGCCTCTTCTAGAGCGGATCCTTTTGGTATCTCTCCCTTCTACACGATAGTGCGCATAATAATGAGCTTCACTCATAGACATCCCTCGAATAATGTATACTTCAGTTCATAACATCAAGTATGATGTGGCTGCAGCAACAAAGCAGTAGCAGGAAGGTCCAAAAAGCTCCCTTCAGTAACCGATAGTGGAAGAAAACGGCCTCACTCTCTGTCATCCATAGCTCACAACTCTGCGCGATAGCCGTTTCTGCATTCCCCCCTCTTTCAGAATCCTTGTCCTTTTTCTCTTTAATGTGTTTGTCCAGAAAAAAACGGAATGGAACAGATTTTTGGCTTTTCTTTTTCTTGCTCTCTTTCTTCATCCATCTTATTTCTTCATCTATTGCTTAACCTTTCTTTATCCTCTCTTTTTCTGTCCTCCGCATGCCTTTTTTATCAGAACCCTTCTTTTTCTGCTCTGTAGGGTTCTTTAAAATGGACGTAATAAGCTTGTCACGCATATCAACATCGGATACATGACCACATGCTGCACATTTCAGAGTTATGAGTTGACTCTTTGTGATAACTATTTCCGTCTCAGGATTGCCACAGCCATAGCACTGCACATGCTTTTTTTTATGAAGTTTTCCAGCAATCCAGCTAGCTTTGCAGTGTCATGAGCCCCATTCAAGATGGATATCCCTGTTTTCTCATCAAATTTGGATTGTGCACCTAGCTCACATCCAAAGAACTTGGTGGTATATGCAAGAGCATGAGACAAATCTTTAGCAACATCAACCATTTTGACTGAATTGGTCTTGATCCCATTGCCACCACATCTCTTTTCTTTCAGCAACACCTGCCCCCAAGCCATATTAATTGAAGTCAATTGTTATCGACCAGCATCTTTCCTTGCCAGATACCTGCAATCGACATATAATCTGCAAAATGGAAGCATGTTAGTGCACCAAAACCAACCATTTTCTGAGCTAACAATGACATCATAATTACAAGTAATGATGTCAATGGAATCAGATAAATCAAGAGCCAGATGATGAAGGAGTTCGAGATCAATGATCTTGGTCTATTGAAGTATTTTCTTGGGCTTGAGTTAGTCTTCACTAATTCAGGGATATACATTACTCAGAAAAAGTACATACAGGATATGTTAAAGAAGTTTCACTTGCAAGATGCCAAAATAGCAAGCACTCCAATGGAGGTAAACCTAAAAATAAGTGCCCATGAAGGTGATGAAGTCAATGAAATTATAGGTTATCAAAGTATGGTGGGTAGCTTAAACTATGCTACCTTAACAAGGATAGATATTGCATATGGAGTTAGTGTGCTAAGTCAATTTATGCACAAGCCAAGGATACCTCACATGGAGGCTGCTAAGAGAATCTTGAAGTATCTCAAGGGTACACAGAACCATGGTTTGTATTTTCCTTACACTTCAGATATTGATATCAAAATTTATTCAAATGCAGATTGGGTAAGATGCAAGGATGATAGGAGGAGCACTTCTGGATATATTTTATTTGCAAGTGATAAGCCAATATCTTGGTCTGCGAAGAAGCAACCAACTGTTGCATTGTCTTCTACAGAAGCAGAGTATAAGGGGTTGGCTAATGCCACACAAGAAGCTATTTGGATTAAGCTTTTGGATACAGAATTGGGTTTATATACTAGGTCTCCAATAATCTTTGGAGATAATACAAGTTCTCTTCACCTTGCAGCTAATCCTATCTATCATGCTAGGACCAAACATATAGAGTTCCATTACCATTATGTGAGGGAGAAGTTGATAAGCAAAGATATTCAACTGACCTATGTATCAAGCAACATGCAATGTGCAGATTTGTTGACTAAAGCTTTGGATGGAACCAAACTTTGCAGGTTCAAAGCAATGATTGGATTACAGGATATACATGAAGATTGAATATGAAGACCAACACAAAATGTTTGGCTTGAGGGGGAGCTGTTGGTGTAAATCACAAGCCTACACATTTGGCGTGAAAGATACCTTGAAGACCCTACATATGTGAAGAAGCATAGGAATTAGTGCTAGTGGTTAATTACCACTTTATCTCTTTGTAAAAAAGTCAAATTGACTTAGAATCTTTTGTAATCACCTACCAAAAGGATTCGTGGAAAAAGGTAGCTCTTTGATTGAAGGAATATCTCCTAGGATATAGGAGCTTGATCATAGGGAGCCAAAGGTTTGAATTTGAATTCAAATTTATACTCACTCTCTATAAAAATGGAGATGAAAAGTCGCGGGTAGAACTCATCACTCCCGAACTTCTCATTAGTAATTTTGAGTGTGTGTGAGGCCTACACTATATCCCACACCTATCTACACCATTAGGCAATGGTTTTCATGCCAACGGATTTGTATACAAGTGTTCATTAATACATATATTCACATTGTTCATTTCTGAGTTCTCTGTCATACTACTCAAACATCTATCAAATTGTGAAGTGCATATCTCAGTCATTTCTCCATCAAATTCAGTGATTCAAAGCTTGTTGGATTTAGCTCAAAGTTTTCTACATATTGTCAAAGTGTGAAGAGATTCTATTCAGCCATTTCAGAGAAATTCGTGTCGAGGTGATCACTCGTCAATGTCTGCTACAGTCCTAAAAAATCGGGGGTATAGCTTAACTTGCTAAATTGATTTCTCTTAGCATAGTTTATCTTTTTACATCATTTCACTTGGAATAGTTAGCTTGCTAAGCTAATTAGATAAATCTAAAAGGAAATTTTCCAATTCCTACTGTGCGGTCATACTGAGCAAAATATCGAGCAGGTGTCAAGACATAAATAGAAGGTTTTCTTGAGTTTGTGAGTTTCAAAGTTATCTGTTTTGGTTCAATCATTGCACACATCATTTCCAAAGTACATAGGCCATTTTATGGTGTCATTGGAAAGCTAAGGAGGTCCACTTATCAAGGCTGAAGCAAAAGAGGGCTGGTACAAAGCAGGTTTTAGCAGTACCTACTCAATCTCTTGGAGCATCCGTCCATCTTTCCCAACATGAATGAGGAAGTACTCACCATGAATGAGTGCATAGATGAAGAGGGCTATGATGTAAATCTATATATGGTTGTACTTCAAGAAGTGGAAGCCGGAGAAAGTTTGGAAAAAGAGTGGAAAGAGGAATACGAGAGTATAGAAATGGAACCAGAGTTCGATTAAGAAGAAAGCTATCTAGACACCATTCAAACCAAAGAGAAGCCAAAACCGACCAAAATCTTGGCAATAGAAGCCGCCCCCCTAGAATAGGAGCAAGAGGGAAGAATGAGTAAAACTGGACCAAATCTCGACTTATTTGAGGTTCGGGAGCATTTTAAAAGATACAAAGTAGAAGAGCGGAAGATAGCCATCCAAATGCCTAAGAGAGAAGCTCGCGAAGGAGAAGCATACGACAACGAAGAACAAACAAAAAAAATTATAGTAACAGTGGAAGATGGAGAAGAAAGATGTACATACATAGGAAAAGATGTATCAGTTGAAGAGGAAGAAGAACTCATACAACTGATCCGAGAATATCAAGACGTATTTGCATGGACATATAAGGATCTCAAAGGCGTGGAACCCTCGATTTGTTCTCATAGAATACCAATGACGGCAGATGCAAAACCATCGAAACAATGCCCTTATACATACAATGAAATCTATGCTGCTAAAATTAAGGAAGAAATAGATAAGCTATTAGTGGCAGGATTCATATATGAAATAGAACACACCGAGTGGGTCTCGCCATTAGTAGTTGTGCCTAAGAAGAAGAGAAAATTGAGAGTGTGCATTAACTTGAAAAAAGTGAATGCAGCCACCATACGTGACAGCTACCCATTGCCCATTACCGACCATCTATTGGAAAGAGTCGCAGGAAAGGAAGTCTACAGCTTCTTAGATGGATTCTCTGGATACAATCAAGTAGCTATTGCTACTGAGGATCAACATAAGACCGCATTCACTACCGAATTGGGAGTCTATGCTTTCCGAGTGATGCCTTTCGGACTCACTAATGTGCCTGCTACTTTCCAATGATTGATGTGTCATGTTTTCAAAGAATTCCTGAAAAAGAGCATGGAAGTGTATGTAGATGACCTATGTACATATTCAAATGAAAGGGTGGACCACATTCCTGAGTTGCAAAAGATATTTAATAAATGCCGACAATATAGAGTCTACCTAAACCCAGAGAAATGTGTCTTCATGGTAAGAAAAGGGAAGATCCTAGGAAACATAGTCTCTAGGAATGGAATATCCACGGATGAGGACAAGATTAAGGTCATCATAGAGCTCCCTAGACCTAAGAATGCAAAGGAGATGCAAGCATTTATGGGACATTGTGGATACTACCGCCGATTTATCCACATGTATGCCATAATCGCCAAACCCCTGTATGGTCTCCTAATTCAATTCATTTGGACAGAGGAATGTGAGAAGGCGTTCAATGAGTTAAAGAAGAGCGTTAGCAGAGCTCACATTCTTAAAACACCGAATTGGAACAAGCCTTTTCATATTCATGTTGATGCCTCTAATTACACAATAGGATGTATCTTAGCCCAACTAGCCGATGAAGGGAAGTTAGATCATCCAATTTCCTATGCGAGTAGACAATTGAACCACGCGGAGAGAAATTATACCACTACTGAGCGAGAAGGATTAGGAATGGTCTATGCAGTGAAAAAATGTAGACACTATCTCTTAGCCAACAAATTCAATTTTTTCATAGACCATCAGGCTCTATTGTACCTAGTCAATAAGCCTTGTAACACGGGAAGATTGGTAAGATGGTTCCTACTATTGATGGAGTTCGACTTTGAAGTGATAGTGAAAAAGGGAAACACGCATGTAAGAGCAGATCACCTTTCTAGGTTAACCCACGGAGAACCACCCAGTGGAGTACCCGATGATCTGCCAGACACTTATTTTTTTAATCTGGAAGTTTGTCCAAAGTGGGCAGAGAAACTAATTCCGATACTCACCCATGGCCCACAACACTCAATCAATAAGGATAGTAAAAAGGAAATTCTCCAATCAAGAAATTTGCACATTATTGCTGGAAGTCTGTATTATAAGAAACCCAATGGTGTATTGCTGAGATGTGTTGAGGAGGATGAACAAGTGAAGCTGATTGAACAAGCTCATGTGAACAAATGGAGGACACACAAGGGAACTCATGAGACTATTAGGGAATTAAAGCGATTAGGAGTATACTGGCCTGACATGCCTAAGGATGTCCATGACTACGTAAGTAACTGTGCAGATCGTCAAGAGACAATCCCCGAAGATCATGTATCCATACCTTTCTCAACGATAGCACCCAATTGGAGCAAGACCCTAGTAAACTTCCTGAAGACAGGAGAACACGAGGAAGGAGTTAGCTTGGCAAGGAAACGATCCCTAGAAGAGATGAGCAAGGATTATGTACTTATGGGAAGACAAATTGTTTAGGAGAGGGAAAGACAATCAATTACGGCTCTGTGTGCATGAAGGAGAATATTTGCCCATATTAGAAATGGCACATGCAGGTGCGGCAGGAGGTCACTTTTCGGTTGAGAGAACCGTAAAAATGATCCTCTTCGTGGGCTTGTGGTGGCCAACTTTACATATGGATGCTGAAACATATGTACGAAGCTGCAAGACATGCCAAAGGGCTAAATACCCAATTCGGAGAGATGACATGCCATTGAGACCTATGGTTTGTGCGAGAGCATTCTCTAAATGGGGTATTGACTTCATAGGACCCATCAGCCCACCAGCTGGATCACATGCTGAATATATCATAGTAGCCACAGATTACCTGACAAAATGGGTAGAAGCAAAGGCTACTACAAAGAATGATGCACAAACCACGACTAAGTTTCTTTTTGAGCATATATTCACCCGTTTTGGATTACCAATTGAGATTGTGAGTGACCGAGGATCACACTTCATTAATGAAGTGATAGAGTCTCTAATGAATGAGTTTTTAGTGATCCATAAAAAATCAGCCCCATACCATCCACAAGCCAATGGTCAAGCGGAAAGTTCCAATAAGGTATTATGCACGGTATTGACAAAGATTGTCAATAATGGGAGGTCTGACTAGGACAAGCAATTGCATCATGCAATTTGGGCCTTTCGAGTTGCATACAAGACTGCCATTGGAACTACTCCCTTCAATTTGGTGTACGGGTGAAATGCGATTTTGCCAATTGATTTTTTAATCCCCAGTTTGAGAGTAACACAACAATATAAATGGAACAGACATGAATTATCCCAACAACTAGACCAAATAGAGAAGCTGCATGAAACTAAGTTACAAGCGATAGCAGGAATATATGCAGCCAAGAGAAGACAAAAGGCATATTATGATGCACATATAAAAGACAAAGGACTTAAAGAAGGAGACCTAGTCCTGGTTTACACCCTAAAGCAACATGCCAAGAAGTTACAAAAACGCGGAAATGGACCTTTGATCATAAATAGGATCTCTACTAGTGGAGCAATTAATCTAGCCACTTTAGATGGAGACATTCTTCCTAACTACATAAGTGGATGCAGAGTGAAACGATTCATTGAGCCATTAACGGATCAACTGTTAGCACATCTAGTAGGTGCTCAAAATAGGAAGAAAGAGGAAGAACGGATTAGAGAGGAGGCACGACAAGAAGCCCTAGAATGCATCAAGAGAAGGAAAGAATGGATTAGGCAAAGAGACGAACGATATCTCCAAGGAGAAAAACCTATCCCTATGGCTAATTATCAAGTCCATACGTCTGACGCGACTAGTGCTTATAGGTCACGACCTTACCTAAACCTAGGGATTGGCAAGACATAGTATAAATTGATAGATGCATTGGTAGACTCAGAAGCACGACTTAGTTGCATACGTAGTACGGTCATAAAAGATCTTCAAATGATTATGACTCCCACAAAAGCTCAGATGATAGGAGTTGGAGGTCAAATCATACAATGCATTGGGGCAACGATAGTATCCCACCACCTAGGAAATTCTTCCATGGAACAACGAGTATTAGTGTGTAGAGATGAAGATTTAAGAGAAGATTTGATCCTAGGACAGGATTGGATCATTGAGAATGAAGTAAGCATCAACCTAGCTCAAGGCTATATTTCAGCCAAGATAGGGCACAAGGAAATTTTTAGTCTATTGGGAGAGAAGCCTTTACTACAACCAAAAACCATCGAGAGTGCAGAAAAACGCAAAGAAGAGCTAGTGGAACATGATCCCAGTCCCAATACCTCAGAAACCAATCTAGAAGAGGCAGAAAGTTCAAACCCTAATGTGTTCAGGGAAGAGGTGAAATCACCCTATTCAGTTGGTGAACAGCCAGACAATAAGGAAACCAAATTTCATGGAGTCTCTCATACAACAGAAGGATCACCAATGTGGAAGACAACATTCAGATACTCGCATCAAGGGAAGAACAAATTCAAATGGGTACGCAAGGATCAAGTGCAGAAATCAAAGACGCCAACATCAACTCATGAGAAGAAAGAGGAGAACAAGAAGTCAACATCAATGAAATCTAAAATAAAACGACTATTACAATTATGGCTCCCGAAGCCTTTGATTTAAGCTCAGAAGGAACGACAACAGATATGGATTCCCAAAAAGGTTAGACAAGCCGCCAAACAAGCGATAAACAAACAGACTGACACATTACATCGAGGCATTCAAACAATGCAACCAAGACGGATTCATCATAAAAACATGAGGAGAACAAACTCAATTAATAGGACATCAAAAGAAATACATGAAGTTCGACAGTCCAGAGAGAAGATAAGGACCATCAACATAACCGCAAAGTGGATTTGGAAGCCAAAGCAACCGCAAGGAATGGACCACCACAACAACAAGTATTTCAATTGCACTCATGCAGCATCAAATGCACCTAAAGTATGCATAGTAGGGCCACATTACAAGGCCAATCATTCGGCACTTAATGTGCATGCACAAGTTAGTGGTGCATAATTGTGTACCTGAGTCAAAATGACTCAAGGACTTGTGCCAATGAGACTATACCTCTATTGCCACACAAGTGCATATAGTGGGAAATCAACACACATTTAAATGTCAATCCGATCAAACGACCTAACCAAGTGTATGAGGACATGTGCACACATGATGGAAAATGAAATGGTTACGCTAGCATGCATGAGAAAAGACTATTCCACCTCTCAAACTCACTGAAATCCTGAAAGTGTTTGCCACGATACCTCTTACAGCAGTTTTCAGTAATTCAAGGATTTCTCCCAGCTCAGAACTCTGAATATAGTCAATAGGTACTCGTTTCGAAGCTCTCGATGAGACGCATCTATTGGAAGTGGTTTCACTCGATTCTGACAACTCTACTTCAAGTTATGGCCAAAATAGTGAATGATGAGAAACACCCACACTCACGCCACAACTCCTACAAGCTCACACACACACTACAGCAGCTCAAAATCAATGGGGAGGGGTAGACAACAGTCCTGCACACACATTCCAAGCATTACACACACATACAAGATCAAAGAGAAGATAGAAATCTGCAGGAAAGAGGCAAATTCGAAAATCTGAAGAGCTCCTTCTTCACAATGGCAAAAAGTGTCTACAAGGAGTCACAAAGTGATTTATATACATGTGCCCTAAGTTTGGTCCTTTCACACAAGAGACCGGTATTTTATTCACTAAAAGACTAATCTCCTACTATTTTACAAGGGATAATTTACAACAACTTGGGATTATGCAACTAGAGGACTCCTCTAGTGCATTTACATGGCTTGAGGGAATTCTTGAAGACCTCGAAAAAGAAAAAATATGCCCATCATTTTGAAAATTTTGGGGCTCTACTCTTTATGCTTCTTTGCTCTGCAACACCCTTCCCCTCTTTGTCTCTATCGTCCCTTGACAGGCTTTACTTCTTGTTTGTCTCGATCAGCACACACATCCTTTGGTCAGTTCTGCCTGATTCTTGATCTTGCATTACGTTTTAGAGGCGCTCTGATTACGTAAACCCTGTTAATTTGGTTTGCCACGCACGCCATTAGTGCACATATGAGGATGTAGCTCGTAAGCCTTGATCTGAATCCTCCGTAACTCAAGAGGTTGAAGCACCCTCATATGGAATACTTGTTGGCCTTGATTCCTCCCTTCTGCTGCGTGCTTTTCCTTGGAGTGTGTGCCCCTGTGGGGCTCTGTGCAGAGATGGGTGATGCGCCCCTGCGGGGCTTGTTGTAGGGACTTGTTCTTTTTATCCTTATCTCTATTGAGTCGTTCTAGACTTTGATTTTCTTCTTCTTTTCTTTTTGCTTGATTGTCCCTCTACACGTCCCTCCTCCTGAACACTGTCGTCCTCGACAGGCTTTTTATGGCGACGTGTGTATGTTTGTATGGCTTGTTGCTCTCTTTGATTTAGCAGATTAGCGTGACATAGCATGAACTCCTTCCATTGCTGTGACTTCACTCCATCCTCTGGCGCCTGTCTATGATCAGCAAAGAAACTTGTTTCATAGGCCACCAGTCGCGCATTCAAATTGCTAGTCATTTTGACAAAAATTTCGGAATCCATTTCGAAAAAGCCGGTGAAGAATGCTTCTTCGAAGGTTTGCATATATGTCGATGGCAAAAACATAAGGCGAGAATAATATGCCATGATAGTGAGTCGGCTGGGAATAGTAGATAAATCAAAAATCAAGGCTTCTGAACCTTGCGTAATGCCAATGAAATTCAAAAAAGTATATTTCGCGTGTTGAAAAACTTTAAGCACCGTGAGTAGCATACTGAAGATTTTATTAGTCATCTTAACCGCCAAGTCGGGAACTGTAGCATATCTGGCAATCCAGAATTCCATTGTTTTGACCATATATTCCTCGGTCGGTAAGTAATTATGCGGTGGACTAGGTAATAGTGGATAATTGAGCCACTGATTGTTAATATTACCCTGGCGCTGGCTTTCCCAAAAATGCGTCCAAGAGCGTCTGCGGGGCACAGGACAAAAAGATGGATTAACTTGAAGCTCATACGGTGACGCTTCCCACTGTACCCGTAGTGTAGGATTCTTTTCCAAAATTTTTCTTCTCCAAGCGAGATCTGCCTTCTCAAATTCTTCCTGTGTATATTTGAAGGTATCATGCATGAATTGGAGGTTGTTATCCGGATCCTTATTTGTCGTAGACCTTATATAATGTCGCGTTTGTTCTTTAAGTAGGCCGTATGGTAAATTGAATGGCTTCAAAATTTGCTCTAATTGTTTATTGTCGATTTGGGCCTCCTTCATGATCTTGATTATCTGATCTTCAAACTCAGCAGTGAGTTGGGACACCAGTAGTGCCCTTTCTGGTCGGCTCAGTTCTGCAATTTCTCGAGTATTAGGTTCAATTTGAACCTCCTTTTCCTCCCTTATCGGTGAATGATCTGAGGGGGGAGAGAGAGGATGTACCTCATTCTCCACAGTAGCCTCTGCAGATCTCGGAACTACTGGTGTCCCCTCAGTTCTCGTGTTTGCTAATTGATCCTGTAGCTGTTTGATCATCTCTTTCTTTTGTTTGTTATCTTCTTGAGCCTGCAAAATTGTTGATTTATTTTTTTCAATTTCCTCAGCGACAATTGCGAGTTGATCGGCATCTTCTTTACAATGTAACAGGTATCTATTTTCCGCCTTTTTCCATTTGGCATGTAGAGCTACGGTGTCTTCCTTGTATCTCCTTTCCCATTCAGCAATTTTTGCTTGCTCCTTTATGAGTTGATCTTGATACATAGCTGCCTTCTCTTCTAATGCTTGGATACTCGATTCTAGTCTGGCTTGCACTTCGACAGGTTGATCACTTAGAATAGCTATCATCAGCTCCTTATTTCATTGGCGTAAGCTTTCCGCTTCTTCCATGTACACTTTCAATTGAGATTCCAGGATTTTGCTTCTTGAATTTATTCGTGCCTTTTCAGTCTCATTAGCTTGCAGTTTCCTTGTGACTTTGTGAATTTGTTCTTTCAATCTTTGATTCTCCGTCTCTAGCATGGTGTATTTGTGTCTGATTTCTTGAAGTTCTTTTTCTTTTCCTAAAACCTGTTCCTCTACTGTCTTTAACTCTGTAGAGAGATTCTTACTCAATTGTTGAAGTATGTTTTACTCGTGCATGGCCTGATCATAATCTTCATCAGCTTCAAGCATCAATTGTTGTGTATCTAGAGCAGTTCTAATCATGTCTTGCACCACGGGCTTGAGCTGAGCCATATCCACATTCAGCCATGTCTGTGGTATGCTCGGGGTTTCTCCCATTTGTACATCTTTGCCCTTTTCCACATGGATAGTTTCTTTGTGTGGTTGCCGAATGTGTAATTGTATGTTTTGTACATTGTTTTGGTCATCCAGGTTGCGAGCCTTGGTGGCACTTCCTTGGAAGGTGATATCCATTGGGGAAGGTTCTGCCACTACTCTGATAGGCGTGAAAGGTTCCTCTTCTTCCATTGTGTTGTCCTGAGTGTCCTTGACTCGGATGTTTGAAGTTTCATTAATTGTTATAGAGGGCTGTCCTTCCTGTTCTTTTTTCGCACTTATGATGCTCTAATCAACACCAGTGGGTTGATCTTTTGCCTTAGGGTCTTCTGCTTCCTTGTTGTAGTCGACTTCATTCAGTTCCTCCCATTGTCCATCATCTTTCGATTCACTTTGAATATCGACATTTAGTAGTGAAGTGTTTTGTTCTTCTTGGTCCTCCGATACAGAACTAGAGTTGTCCAAGCCAATCTCCCTATATCTATGGACTTTTGTGAGTTTGCTCTTTGTTTCTCTTGCTTATCCTGACTGTGATAATGATGACCTTAGACTGGCAAGTTGATTTGCCCTCCTGTATATTGATGAGTCTCTTCCAGGGCTTTAGCTAAGTCTTCTTCTGTTATTTACTTCTGTCCTTCAATAGTAGTTTTTGGGAGTACATGTATCCTTTTTGTTGTTGGTGCGTCCTCTTCAGCTTGCTTGGCATCCCGGAGTCTTTTTGTGCCTCTCATTCTGGGTTGAGAGCTAGCTTCTGCCACTTCCACACTCTTACTTCCTTTTTTCTTTTTAGGGACGGTAGCGACTTTGACATACCTAGCCATCTCACTTGAGGATGGCATTTCTTGCAAATGTTCTCTAATGCCCAATGCATGGTAAATCATGATAGTTAGGGCCGTGGTACCATTGAGGAACTTTTTATTATTCCATTGCTTCTTTGCTTTGAACAATCGTTCTTGCACATAGGGAGTCAGATTGACTTGATTTCCGATTTGTTTAATGGCATGTGACAACAATTGAACAATGAGTTTTTGTGGAGCCGTGTATCGATTCATGTTGGGGAAGCAAAAATGTTGGTGAATTAGTCTGACTTCCTCTTCGATATCCACTCTCTTAATGTCAACAAAAGTGTGTGTCTTTGCTCCACGACTCTCTTCTTTTATCATTGTGACGCCGTCTTTTTCCCATCCAAATGCTTCCTTAATCAATTCATGGGTGAATTGAATGATTACCCACTCTCCTCCTTTATCCATTACTCTAGCTTCTGGCACCAGTGGATCATGTAGTGCTGGCTGTAGGGTGTTCATGACTTGCGTGCATCGTTGGAAATCATGTTTATAGATTGGTAACTCAAAATACTTTTGAGTTCCTGCTTTCTTCCTTATGGCAATTGTGGATGGTAACTCATGTAAGATCCTGAAGTCCTGGGACATAATTGGAAAGTGATGCTCTGTATCCATAATTTTTATATTAGCCAAAAATAAGTATTCGTCAACTGGTTGCTCATCTCTAAACCAGTGTCCCTTTGCTTTCGTGAGACTTTGGGGAGGGAATTCCTGCACCTCCTCTTGGACTGTTGCTTTGAAATCTTCAGAAGCCATCTGCACTTGGAATGAAAAGCGCGTTAGCTTCAAAGGAAAGTAGGTGACTATTCAATGCATGGTAGTGATTATTGTCGTTTTCACTCCGTTTCCCCATCATTTCATGAGTGAGATTTCTTACCACCTCTTTTTTTGATAATTTTTCCTGAAAGAAGACAATTGTTAGTATAGCCGAAGCATTTATCTATGTACATAGTAGGTCCATTCCTATCAAAGTGAAGCTAAGATCTACTCTCTCTTGGAGAATGTGCACCACTAGTTTTATAATGTACATCATGTGCCGAATGCTTGGCCTCGTAATGTGGCCCTATTATGCATACTTGAGGTGCATCAGAGGCTTCATGAGTGCAATGGGAATCTTCGTCCCTTCGAGCATCCACCCCTTGCGGTTGCTTGGGTTTCCAGATCCATTTCGTGACCACTAAGAGAGGTCGTTTTGGTTCTTGGATCCTTGCGGCTTCAGGTGTTCTCTTTGCCTTCTCCATTGTTCTAGTGATATTGGCATTGCTTCTCCCGTTTCTTGGGTAACTCCGATGTGGTTTTGGCATTCGCTCTATCTGATGTATCGCGTCTTCCTGAGTACTTATAGCCTGTTGAGCTGCTTGTATGACTTTTTTGGGAATCCATATCTGATGTCGTGATCGTTGAGCTTCAATCAATGGTTTGGGGATCCATATCTGCAATATTCCTTTTGATGTGGATTTAGGCGTAGTGGACTTTGTGATCTTTGTTTCCTTTTCAAGATTGGGTTCTGACTTTGCCTGGTTCTGCATCTGATCCTTGCGTACCCATTTGTATTTGTGTTGTCCTCCATATGAGTATCTGTTTGTGGTGTTCCAATGTTGCGGTCTTTTGGTTTGTTGAAGAGGTCCCTTACAGTTGGTTTCCTTAGTGACTAGCTGTTCTTCCAATGAATGTGGTGAGTGCAACTCCTCTACAGACCTCAAATGGTCGGTACTTCCTGATTCTTCTAGGTTTGTTTCTGATATATTAACACTGGGATTGTTCTCCAATTCCTTTTCTGGGTAGATCTCTGAACTCGCCGTTCGGTTGGGTGGGGGTAAAGGTTTTTCTCCTAATAAACTGAAAATTTCCTTGTGCCCTATCTTGGCTGATATGTAGCCTTGAGCTAGATGGATACACACCTCATTTTCAATGATCCAGTCTTGTCCTAGAATTAAGTCTTCTATTAGATCCTCATCGTTGCACACTAAGACTCTCTGTTCCATGGAGGAATTGCCTAGGTGGAGGGATACATTTGTGATTCCAATACCTTCTAGGGTTTGACCTCCAATTCCGATCAATTGGGCTTTTGTGGGATTCAACTCCAATTGCAGATCTTTGGCAATTCTATTTCGCATGCAACAAAGTCCTGCTCATGAATCTATCAATGCGTCTATCAACTTGTACTCCGTCTTACCAATCCCTAGGTTTAGGTAAGGTTGCGTTTTACACACACCCGTTGTATCATGATTATTGACTTGGTAATTAGCCATAGGGATGGGTTCTTCCCCCTGGAGATAGCGTTCATCTCGTTGCCTAATCCATTCCTTCCGTTTCTTAATGCGTTCCAATGCTTCTTGTCGAGCTTCCTCTCTAATTTGTTCCTCTTCCCTCCTCCTATTTTGGGCACCTAGTAATCGTGCTAGCATTTGATCAGTCAAAGGTTCCATGAATCGTCTCACCCTACATCCACTGATGTAGTTGGGGAGAATGTCGCCATCTAGGGTGGCTAGATTGACTGCTCCACCAGTCGAGATTCGATTTATGATCAAAGGTCCATATCCGCGTTTTTGTAACTTCTTGGCATGTTGTTTTAGGGTGTATACTAAGACTAAGTCACCTTCTTTAAGTCCCTTGTCTTTTATATGTGCATCATAATATGCTTTTTGTCTTCTTTTTGCTGCATAAATTCCTGCCACTGCTTGTAACCTAGTCTCATGTAACTTCTCGATTTGGTCTAGTTGTTGGGATAGTTCATGTCCGTTCCACTCGTATTGTTGGGCCACTTTCAGTGTTGGTACTAAAAAGTCGATTGGCAAAATTGCATTTTGCCCATACACTAAGTTAAATGGGGTAGTTCCAATAGCGGTTTTGTATGAAACTCGGAAGGCCCAAATTGCGTGATGCAATTGTTTGTCCCAATCTGACCTTCCATTATTGACAATCTTTGTCAATACAGTACACAGTACTTTATTGGAACTCTCTGCTTGTCCATTGGCTTGGGGATGGTATGGGGCTGATTTCTTGTGAATCACTAAGAACTCATTCATTAGTGACTCGATTACTTCATTGAGGAAATGCTTTCCCCGATCACTCACAATCTCGATGGGTAGTCCAAAACGGGTGAAAATATGCTCAAAGAGAAACTTGGCAGTGGTCTGAGCATCATTCTTTCTAGTGGCTTTTGATCCTACCCATTTGATCAAGTAATCAGTAGCTACTATGATGTACTCCGCATGTGATCCTTTGGCAGGGGGATTGATAGGTCCTATGAAATCAATTCCCCACTTTGTGAATGCCCTTGCACAGACCATGGGCCTTAATGGCATGTCATCTCTCCGAATTGGGTATTTAGCTCTCTAACAGGTTTCACAACTTCGTACATACGTTTCAGCATCCATATGTAGAGTTGGCCACCACAAGCCTGCAAAGAGAATCATTTTGACAGTTCTTTCCGCTGAAAAATGACCTCCTGCAGCACCTGCATGTGCCATTTCTAATATGGGCAAATATTCTCCTTCATGCACACATAATCTGAGTTCCCTCGCCTAAACAGTTGTCTTTCCATGAGTATGTAATCCTTCCTCATTTCCTCTAAAGATCGCTTTTTTGCTAAACTAGCTCCTGTTTCATGTTCTTTTGTTTTTAAGAATTTAACCAATGTCTTGCTCCAATTGGGCGCTATGGTCGAAAAAGGTAGAAACATATGATCTTCTGGGATCGTCTCTTGGCATTCTTCACAATTGCTTACATAGCTATGAACATCTTTTGGCATGTCAGGCCAGTACACTCCTAACCTTTTTAGTTCTCGGATGGTTCCATGAATCCCTTGGTGTGTTCTCCATTTGTTCACGTGTGCCTGTTCAATTAGTTGCTTTTGTTCATCCTCGTCAACACACCTGAGTAACACTCCATTGGTTTCCTTGTAGTATAAGCTTCCTGCAATGATGTGTAAATTCTTTGATTGAATAATTTCTTTTTTGCAATCCCTATTGATTGAGTGTTGAGGACCATGGGTGAGTATAGGGATCAATTTTTCTGCCCACTTTGGGCAAACTTCTAGATTAAACAAATATGTATCGGGCAGGTCGTCGGGCACTCCAGTTGGTGGTTCTCCGTGTGTCAACCTAGAGAGGTGGTCTGCTCTCACATGTGTGTTTCCTTTTTTCACTACTACTTCAAAATCGAACTCCATTAGTAGTAGAAACCATCGTACCAACCTTCCCGTGTTACAAGGCTTATTGACTAAGTACAACAAAGCTTGATGGTCTATGAAGAACTTGAACTTGTTGGCTAAGAGGTAATGTCTGAATTTCTTCACTCCATAGACCATTCCTAAGCCTTCTTGTTCAGTAGTAGTATAATTTCTTTCCGCTTGATTCAGTTGTCTACTTGCATAGGAAATTGGATGATCAAGCTTACCTTCATCAGCTGGTTGGGCTAGAATACATCCAATGGCGTAGTTAGACGCATCAACATGAATATGAAATGGTTTGCTCTAGTTTGGTGATTTCAGAATTGGGGCCGTACTAAGCCTCTTCTTCAGCTCCTTGAATGCCTTCTCGCACTCCTCGGTCCAAGTAAATTGAATCAAGAGACCATACAAGGGCTTTGCTATTATGGCATACATGTGAATAAACCTACGGTAATATCCACAATGCCCCATAAAAGCTTGCACTTCCTTTGCATTCTTAGGTCTTGGTAGGTCTAAGATGACTTTAATTTTATCCTCGTCTGTAGATATTTCATTCCTCGAAACTATGTGTCCTAAAATTTTCCCTTGTCTTACCATGAAGACACATTTTTCTGGGTTTAAGCAGACTCTGTACTGTCTACATTTGTTGAATATTTTCTCAACTCGGGAATGTGATCGTTTCTTTGATTGGAATATGTGCAGAGGTCATCTACATATACTTCCATGCTTTTCTTCAAAGATTCCTTGAAAACATGACACATCAATCGTTGGAAGGTAGCAGGTGCATTAGTGAGTCCAAAAGGCATCACTCTGAATGCATACACACCCCATTTAGTGGTGAATGCGGTCTTATGTTGATCTTGAGTCGCAATCGCAACTTGATTGTATCCAGAGAATCCATCTAGGAAACTATAGACCTCTTTTCCGACTCCCCTCTCCAACAGATGGTCCGTGATGGGTAATGGGTAGCTGTCTCGTATGGTGGCTGCATTCACCTTCTTCAAATTTATGCACACTCTCAACTTTCCATTTTTCTTAGGCACAACTACTAATGGCGATACCCACTTGGTGTGTTCGATCTCATATATGAATCCTGCCGCTAGTAGTTTGTCTATTTCTTCCTTAATTTTTGCTGCATAAACCTCATTGTACGTATAGGGACGTTGTTTGGATGGTTTTGCATCAGCCGTCATTGGTATTCGATGGGAACAAATGGTGGGCTCTACGCCTTTGAGATCCTTATAGGTCCATGCGAACATGTCTCGGTACTCTCTGATAAGGTGTATGAGTTCCTCTTCCTCCTCTTCAGATACATCTTTTCCAATATATGTGCACCGCTCTTCTCCATCTTCTACTATTACCACAATTTTTTTAGTTTGTTCCTTGTTGTCGTATGCTTCTCCATCTCGTGCCTCTCGTCTAGGCATTTGAATGGCTACTTTTCTTTCCTCTACTTCGTATTTTTTAAAGTGTTCCGGAACTTCAAAAAGGTCTGGGTCCGGTTCTACCTTACTCATGTCTTCCTTCTGTCTGTGTATTACCGGAGCAGCTTCAACGGCTAGGATCTTTGTTGGTTCATGTTCCTTCTTGTTCTGAATCGCGTTTAAGTAACTTTCTTCAGAGTCAAATTCTGGTTACATTTCTATGCTTTCATATTCTTCTTTCCATTCTTTTTCCAGGATTTCCCCTTCTTCTACTTCTTGAAGAACAACCATATAGAAATTTACATCATAGCCTTCCTCATCTATGCATTCGTTCATCGTCAAAACTTCTTCGTTTACGCACACATCTAAGGTTGCTAAGATTTCCATCCATCCATGTGTCTCGAAAATCTCATCAAAAAAGACTTGAGGCATGTAGTTTGGGTCTTCTATTGATCGATAATTAGGGTGTCCTATTGGCCACACTTGTTTTTTTCTCTCCTCTCTCTTTGCTTCTTTACACATCCATAATTGGGCATCTTCATGTATCCACGGTTGGTTGCTTGATCCAGCACTGTGAATGGATAAGTCATCTTCTTCCTTGTGTACTGGATTCCATTGTAGTGGAGGGACATCTCGATAGGGAAACGTGTGCAAATTTATCTTGGTGGTGTTTCCTTGATGTTGCAGGTATAATGAATCTCTTCCCCAATCTTGCACTACCCACATTTGTCTCATAAAGGGTCATCCTAATATCATTTCATAATTGTTTGCTTTCTCGAACTCAAATGGCTAATGTATGTTCAAATTCTACTCCACAGGTGGTTAGTTTGATTCGTTCCAATATTCCTAAGGGTCTTTCCACATGACCATCTGCTAATTGGAGTTTAATGGGTGTGGGTTGCAAGGCAGGTTTTCCCCACTTTTCCCATATCTCCGTGGTGGCAATTCCTACCCCGGCACCCGTATCTAGAATAGCCTTGGTCATGTACCCATTGTGGGTGACAGGTAAACATGTATTACCCTCATCTCCTTCACTAAATTCTCCCACTTTATCGACAGGAATTTGTATTGTAGATTGCCTTCCTTTTTCATTTCCTTTTGTTTCTCCTTTCTCTGGTGGTGGTTCTAATTGGTTTGCTAATTGCCTCCATAATTGTGGTTTGAGTTGAAGCAACTCTTCCACCGTCAATTTGCATTGCACCTTTGTTTTCTTTAGTTCTGTGAGATTGTGTGAACTCTCTTCTGAGTTTCCTTTTCCCTTCCCATGTACTGTGGGTGCCTGTATTATTACAGACTCCCTTTCGTATTCTCCCATGTAATTAGGCAATGTAGAAATGCTCAGGGTTTCCTCTCTACCTCTATCGAGTCTTGATACTTCCTCATATACTTCCTCCAGGTTGGGATGGGGTTGAAAATTTTCAACATTTATTTCCTCAAAAGGAGGTGGAGTGACTCCATTCCTTTTCCATTGCTCTTCTCTGATTCTATTCCACAAGTCTTCTGGCCAGTCAGCCTCTAGGTCTGGTATCATTAACACCTGTTCATCTTAAGCCTTTATTCGTTCATCTCGGTCGTCCTCCCTTCTCAGTTCCTTATCCTTGGATTTAATGCATTCTTCATATAGACCATGTGCGATCCTGGTTTCTGGCAAAATTGGGATAGTTTTTCTAAGGTTGCTTGTGCTACCTCGATAAGTTTCCTACATATCGCCAATCTTTCTTTTTCTAATTTCCCTTGAGGGTAGAGTTTTTCATGTTGCTCTATATTTGGACCCATTTTGATTCTAGCTTGGTAAGCTTTCAACCACATGTCCAAGTCATCTGGCTTTGGGTCAGCTAGAATTGATTCTGCCTTCTCCTTCTCTGCGCTCATCAGCGGTGGCTCAGGGATCTCCTTATGTATTTTTTGTTCTTTATGCTCCTTCAAGCCCTTAGTTTGTTTTTTACTGTCTGACTCTTATTTCTCGCCCATTTTTCCTTGAGTTTTTCTCGTCTTTCCTTCCATTTTTGTACTCTTGTGTTTTGGGGGTTCTCACGTGGGTTCTCAGAATCCTCGACTACCTGAATTGTAGAGCCTACAGATTCATTGCTCTCTTGTTTCTTTACTGGTTGTTTTCCTTTTTGTTGCCTCGCTTGGGCTCTAGTAATAGCCTTTAGCGGTACAGTGTACTCCTTATCATTTCCCGATCCTTCTATGACCTCAATCACATTAATGGGTGCAATGTCTTGAGTTTTTGTAGGATTCTTGGGGCAATCTCTAAAATGATGTTCTTTTCCGCAATCACTGCAATATCCTTCCCATATTCTCGGTGGTGGAGGATTGTAAGGTCGAGGGCATTCTCTAATGAAATGGTCTCCTCCGCATCTATAGCATGGTCCTCTCTGTATGGGTGGCCTAATAGGTGGTCTCACAGTGGGTTGTGCTTTAGGAGCCGTATACATTAGGGTGGTGGTCTCTGTTCCATAAGTCTGATCATAGCCCTCATATCCGTAGTAAGTAGTATCATATGCAAGTTCGTATTCTAACATGTTGTCTTCGTATGAGTAGTACTCTCCTGGAGAAGGTTCATATCCAGGGTTTGTTGATTCTACTTGGGTCATTGTCGTTGTTGGAACTATAGCTCTTTCTAAGTTTTCTTCCGGTTGAGCATACTTTACGGATACTACCTGCTGTGGTTTTGACAGTTGTGGTCCTAGCACTTGTTGTGGTGGTGGATATGGTGCCTGCCCATATGGTCGTGGTGCTTTTGCTAGTGTAGGATACGGGTTGTATCTTGGTATCTCTCTACCTGGTTCCCTAGGAGGGTACCCATAGGGTCTATACGGTGGTGGGTGGAAAGGGCGTGCTTGCCGATTGAAGGGACAGTTCTCAGTAGCGTGGTTGGTATATTTTTGTTCTATGTGGCAGTACCAAGAAGTCCCTTGTTGTTGTTGTCTGTGGTATGGATACATAGGTTGTGCACCAGCCCCTCCTCTCGTACATAAGTGTGCGGGATGCTCTCCTCCACATAAGTTACATCTCCGTAACATAGGCACTCTTTGAGCTGGATTTTGGTAAGCTCTTTGCCCCTGGACTCCTAGTTTCTTTGCTAATAGTTCAGCTAGTTCCTCCATGTTACTAGAGTTGGACGTGACAGTGCTTCTTAAGTCTTCTGATTTAGTGAGGTCAGTCGTACCTTTGAGGTCCTCGGCAAGATTATCTTCCAAGTCAATGCACTCTTGAAGACACTCACTTAATGTTTGTAGCCTCTTCATATACACTAGGGTTCTTAGGGTTCCATTAGAGAGCCCATCTAAAAATAATGAAATCATCTTTTGTTGAGTGGGTCTCTCGGCTGATGGGCATCTATCCACATATTGATTGAATCTTCAGGCAGCAGTCTTCACAGTTTCATTAGGGTTTTGTTTAAAGCTATGGATTAAAGACACAGAATTGTGTTTAATCCCTCTCTTTGTGAATTCCCCGATGAATTCTTGAAAGAATTGTTCCATGTTTCCAAATTGATTGGGGTCTAAGGGCTGGAACCAAGTTAGAGCTGTCCCTGTGAGGGTGAGCCCAAAAGACTCATACTGCACAAAGAAGTCCTCTACCTGCTCTGCTCTTAGAACTTGTTTGAATTCAGCGATATGATCATATGGTTCCCCTAATCCATCATAATGATTTCTTACACATTTAGCTACTTGGATAGGTCTTAATCTTCTCGTTGGTTCAGATGGTCTGGGCATTACAGGGAAGACTGGGACGACTGGTCATATAGGAGGTATTCCAGGTTGTCCTCCTACCGGTGGTCGTGGTCTGACCGATGATCGGTACTGATTACCTATCCCTGCGTGGGCCTGATTGTGGGTTTGCACTCCTGGAGTTGCAAACTGTACATGAGTACGGTTGGGCACACTTCTTTGGCTGGTTTGTCCCGATGTTGCATGTTCCATCTCTTGTTGATTCCCAAAAGGATTTTGTGAGGTTGTCGCCTGATCTGCCTGAGGAAATATGGGCGCACCCATATATCTCAATCGAGCTCTGTCTAAGGCACTCACAGGCCAATATCTCCTTTGGTCCTTGTCCAAGTACGTGAGTCTGGTTTCATCATCTGGGTCTTTCAGCTCATAGAAGGTCATGGGGCTTCCTTCTCTCCCTGGAGCCGGTAAGTCGGTTTGAAGCAATAAGTCTGATCCGTGGATCATATAAACTTCCAACAGGTAGTCGTCTTGAGGTATCAAATCTCCTCTCAAGACCCGCGATATTTGAGACCTGCCCCTAGGAGTAGTCACAAACCCTTCAGGGTGTGCTCTTTCGAAATTGTCTGGGTCCACAAACTCTCCCCTTTCGTTGATCCCCTCCGGAAATTCAGTCACAATGTAGATATGACCAATTTTGTCTACATATGCACCTCCCTCGTACTTGACAGCAGGTCGGGGCACAATTGTGGCATTCAGGGAAGTTACCATCCTGGCCACAGATCTGTTTAAGCCATCCAGGTAGATGGGGATCTCCTAGGCATTAGTGGACACATAATGTAAGGTGGTACGATAATCTCCTTAACAGTAGACATGAAATTCCTATTCGGTGTTGGACCCTACATGTCTTCAGAAGCCATGGGTAGTTCCTCCTCTGAATCACTAGAAGTCTCTGAGTAGATGGAGTGATGACTAACCTGGGCAACGCTTCCTACAGAAGATATGAAACTTCGTCGGCTACTAAGCACTCAACCTGACCTCAAGTTCATTCACTCACCTAAGTCTCTCTAGAAATCCCAGAGATTCTCCTTGAGTGGCTCTTCTAATGCCTCTGATTGTCTACCAAAAATACCAATGTCAACCTAGCCAACACCGTTTCCAGGCGATACCACTCTTGGCGATACTGCCTCGGCCGCGATACGATACCTGAAGTCCAAACGATACGATACTTGAATTCCACGCGATATGATACTGTCTGTAGTAGACGATACGATACCAAATAATGACTGTGATACGATACCAGTAACCTTCCCGATACGATACTATGGCAAGCGGCGATAGGATGCCACCCGTTTGCACGATACGATACCAGATAGGGGGGCGATACGATACTGGACAACCGCACGATACGATACCAAATATGGTGTCGCAATACTGTTGGTGCATACCAATCACCAATTGAAGATTTGAAAGACAAAGAATGGAGATAAGAACAATTCTTGAAGCATAGAAGATGGATACATTCACAAAGTGAAAGACATGTACACATATGTACATTAGTTAACACATAGGTTACTTATACTTATGCTTTGACATAAGTCTGTACATATTTGCCTATAAATACTTTGGAAAAATGATGGGGCAATAGAGAGAGACAAGAGGAGACAATAGAAGAGTATGAGAATATTGCATTTGTAAGTTGTAAGACTCAATAGAGTTCATAGGAATGAGAAGAAGTCTCTCTCACAACTCAGTTGTAAATTTATGAGAAATAGAAGAAAAATTGCGCCCGATGTTTCTGTGTTTTCTCCTCGTGTGGGAGATCTTTTGTGAATTCCTTTTGGAGATGTCTAAGTCCATAGTTAATCAATCTATGGCTAGAGTTTGAGAATCTAATTGTGATCAGGCTAAGAGAATTGTGTGTAGGAACATTTACATGTGAGAAAGTATTCACTGGTTCCTGAAACAGGCGCAAATTTCGATCTTAATGATTTGATCATTCCTCACTCCATAGTTTAAAGTTTTGTGCAAGTAAGCACTTAATCTTTAAGTTGGAAGGTAAGCTACTCGTGGCCAAAAGCATTTGCTTAAACGGGTTCTATACTAAGAGAACTAAAGCTAAGAAGTTAGGGGTGTCCAAATCGACTTCTCAGAAGTGCAGATTTAGACATAGGTAACTTGGTAAGTAGATTTCTCAAGCTCTACTGAATCTTTTGGAGTGATTTGACTTGGAGAAGGTGCGCAATCTTTAGGCAACACCTTGTGCAAAGTTTCATAAAAAAATTTACACATTTACTCAGTCAATGAGCAAGATTTATGCAGCAGAATTTCTGAGTAATTTCCTTCTTCACAGTTTAGTCAAGAAATTGATATTTGGTCATTGATCTCTTAAATTGGTGAAGGTTTTGACTTACTCTTGATATAGAGGTGTTCTAAATTCAAGAGTAGGTTGTTCTTTTGGAGATTAACACTCTCCATCAGTGGTATCAAAGCAGGAAGCATCAGAATTGAAGAAAAGGAGGATCCCGATTGCTGCAGCTACAAAGAATTTGACATCTGAAGATTCAAAGGGTGAAAGCTTGCAAGGAAAGCTTGAGAAGGAGATCATACGACATCAAGGAAGTCAAAAGGAGTATCATTCGAAGTAAAGGTAACCTTATACTTTATAAAGGTTGAAGAATTCAATATACAGGTGAAGGAAGGATGGGAGATTCTCTTCAAATAGAGAAGTTGGATAGAGAAAACTATCCTGCATGGTCAATGAGGATGGAAGCTCATCTAATGAGCAAAGATTTGATAGCTTACATTACAGGTGAAGAAGAAAAACCACAATTCAGAGATCCTAGTGTTCCAACTAGGGAGGAATTAACAGATTTGAAGAATTGGATGAAGAAAGATGCTCAAGCTAGGAGCATTATCTATATGGCAGTCAATGATTACTTGCTACCTCACATTAGAGGTCTTGAAAGTGCAAGTGATATATGGAATGCTTTGAAAGAGAATTTCCAAAACACCACAAAGTCAAGGAAGTCATCTTTATTGGCAGAATTTACAACTTTCAAGAAGAAGGCCTCTCAATCCATTTCAGACTATGTAACAAGGATGAAAGACATTGCAGATGCATTAGGAGCTGTTGATGAAGATATTGAGGAGGATAAATTGGTAAGGCAAATTCTTACAGGTTTGAGAGGTGATGACAAATGGAAGCCATTCATTTTGTCTACAGAATTATCACTTGATCATTTCACTCCTGATTTAAATCAGTTGCTAGGTCATATGCTAACATTTGAGCAGGATGTTAAAGGAGATGGTGACAAAAGTACAGGTCATGCAGTGTACTCAAAGGACAAGAAGAAAGCTAATAAAGGAAAGCAACAATCAGGTGAAGATGAAGGCACAACTAGTCAAGCCAACTTCCTAAGAGGTAGAGGAGGTGGCAAAGGTAGAGGAAGAGGTAGGAACAACAAAGATGGAGCCAAAGCATGCTGGATTTGTGGTAAGACAAATCATTTAGCTAATGATTGTTGGCATAATAATCAAAGTAATGGAGGATACAATCAAAACTATAATTCAAGAGGAAGAGGTGGCAGAAATCAAAGAGGTAATTTCAGAGGCAGAGGTAGTAGGGGTTACTTTGGAAGAAATGCAGGTAGAGGTTTCCAAAGTCAACAATACAACAATACCTACTACAATTATGCTTCAGATCAAAAGGAAGATTCAACATTGATAATGAATGCAACTTGTGAAAGGCAGAATGAAGATCAAAGAGTCTTCTACATTGATTCAGGGTGTAGCAATCACCTGAGTGGTAATATAGCCTTGATGACTGATTTGGAGAATAAGGTATCTAATCATGTTGTTCAAACAGGTGACAACACAAAGCACAATGTGAAGTCAATTGGATCAGTGAAGGCCAAGGATGGTAGCACCTTATTGAGTAAGGTCTTGTATGTTCCTACAATTCCTAAGAATTTGATAAGTGTAGGACAAATTGTGGAAAAAGGTTATGAAGTAAGGTTCACTAATGAAGGAGTGTTTGTGGAAGACCCTAGCAATGGGTATAAACAAGTTGTTTCAGGGAAGAAAGAAGGAAGATTGTTCACATTGAAGATTCAAGGTAATGTTGGTCATGCCTTGTTCACCTATGGAGGACATAAGATCTCTGAGTTAGATCTTTGGCACAAGAGACTTGGACATTTCAATGAAAGAGGTATCAAAGACATGATTAATAATGGTTAGTGCTTGGATTGCCTAATGTTGCAGGTCAACATATGACATACAGATGTGAGGCATGTCAATTAGATAAGGCTCATAAGCAACCCTATTCCAAGCATGGGTTTATGTACTCAGAGAAACTTGAGTTGGTACACACAGATGTGTGGGGACCATCAAAGGACTTCAGTATCAATGGCTCAAGGTATTATGTGATTTATGTTGATGATGCTACCAGATGGATCACTATCTATGTGATCAAAGATAAGTCAGAAGTATTCAATACTTTCAAACATTATCATATGTATGCAGAGAGAATTACAAGACATAAATTGAAGAGACTGAGGTCAGATGGAGGGGGAGAGTATTTCTCTAATGAGTTTAGTGATTACTTGTGGAATGCAGGTATAAAAAGAGAGGTTACTTGCAGATACTCTCCTCAACAAAATGGTGTAGCAGAAAGGAGGAATAGGACTCTTGTTGAGTTTGCAAGGTCCATGATGAAGGAGAAAAATTGCCCAAATTATTTGTGGGCTGAGGCTGTAAATACAGCTACTTATTTGGTCAATAGGCTACCTTGTAAATCTTTGCAGGGTATGACACCTTATGAGGCATGGTGGGGTAAGAGACCTACACTAGACCATTGCAAAGTATTTGGATGTTTGGCCTATGCATATGTGCCATCACAATTAAGGCACAAATTGGAACCTAAAGCTGAAAAATATGTGTTTATTGGTTATGATGATAAGCAGATGGGATACAGGTTGTGGAATCCATCCACAAAACATTTTCTTGTATCAAAAGATGTTACATTTGATGAGCAAGGTACTTGGTATGCAGGTACTATCAATATTAATACAGATGATGAAGAAATTGTGAGCCAAAGGAAAGGTAAATCAAAGGTTCATATATTTGATGAGCAAGAGAATAATAAAGTGCAGGTTGAAGTGGAAGAAACACCAAGATTTGATCCTGAATGTGAAGAACCAGAAACCTCAAGAAGTGGAGAACTTAGGAGGTCTACAAGGAACAAATGGCAACCTACGAGGTATAGCTATGATACTTCATTTTTGACTACTAAGGATTATGCATACATGGTTAAAGCAGATGAAGACCCTTCTACATATGAAGAGGCAAAAGGTAAAGAAAATTGGGAGAAAGCTATGCAGGAAGAATATGATGCATTTATGGAGAATCAAACATGGGATTTGGTTCCAAAGCCAAATAGCCAGAAGATCATTGGATGTAAGTGGGTTTATAAGACAAAGAGATTTGCAGATGGAAGTGTGTCTAGGTATAAAGCTAGACTTGTTGTCAAAGGGTTTGCTCAGACATATGGTGTTGACTATGATGAGACTTATAGTCCAGTGGCAAAGATGACAACCATCAGGACACTTATAGCAATTGTTGCATGTAAAGGTTGGAAATTGTGTCAATTAGATGTGAAAAATGCTTTTTGAATGGTTACATTTCAGATGAAGTTTTCATGGAGCAACCTCAAGGATTCAGAGATGGAAGATATCCAGATCATGTGTGTAAGCTCAAGAGAACTTTATATGGCTTGAAGCAGGCCCCAAGGGCATGAAACTATAGACTTGTAAAGTTCTTAAAAGAACTTGGATTTCAAGTATCAAAAGCAGATAGTAGCTTGCTTGTCAAAGCAAGTGATGATGGGTTTATTTACATGTGCATATATGTTGATGATATCATTCTTACAGGTACAGATGAGAAAGGCATTCAAAGCTTAAAGAAGCAAATGGAGAAAGAGTTCAAAATCAGTGATTTGGGAGACTTGTCATACTTCTTGGGCATGGAGATTTCATACACTCAACATGGAGTGTATGTGACTCAAGAAAGGTATTTGAGGAACTTTTTAATCAAGTTTAAAATGGATGATTGCAGGGTAGCACCTACTCCAATGGAGGTGAATCATAAATTAAGCAGATTTGGAGGTGAAGAGTTCAAGGACATGAAGCAATATCAGAGTTTGGTTGGTAGTCTTATCTATGCTACATTAACTAGACCTGATTTATCATATGCAGTTGGGGTTTTGTCTGAATTCATGCATTGTCCTAGGAAAGAGCATTGGATTGCAGGTCAAAGAGTGTTGAGGTACATTAAGGGTACACTCAAAGAAGGTTTGTATTATGGTTTTACATCAGATACAAATATCAAGATCTATAGTGATGCAGATTGGGCAGGTAATCCAGATGATAGAAGGTCAACCTATGGATACATGTGTTATGTGGGAGATAAGCTAATCTCCTGGTGCTCAAAGAAGCAACATACAATTGCTTTGTCATCTACAGAAGCAGAGTACAAAGGCATGGTTGAAGCTGCAAAAGAAGTGATTTGGCTTAAGACTCTCATGAAGAGTTTTGACACTATACAGAGCATACCTATCATTTATGGTGATAACATGAGTTCATTATATCTAGCTGCTAATCCTATTTTTCATGCCAGGACCAAACACATTGAGATACAGTATCATTTTCTAAGAGAGAAGGTGATGGATAAGGAAATTGAAGTCATACATACTTCAACAAAAGATCAGATAGCTGATATGCTTACAAAGAGCTTGGATGGACCAAAGTTACAGAAGTTTAAAGACATGGCAGGCATAAAGAAGATAAGAGAAACCTCAATTGATGATTGAGGGGGAGCTGTTGGTGCATACCAATCACCAATTGAAGATTTGAAAGACAAAGAATGGAGATAAGAACAATTCTTGAAGCATAGAAGATGGATACATTCACAAAGTGAAAGACATGTACACATATGTACATTAGTTAACACCTAGGTTACTTATACTTATGCTTTGACATAAGTCTGTACATATTTGCCTATAAATACTTTGGAAAAATGATGGGGCAATAGAGAGAGACAAGAGGAGACAATAGAAGAGTATGAGAATATTGCATTTGTAAGTTGTAAGACTCAATAGAGTTCATAGGAATGAGAAGAAGTCTCTCTCACAACTCAGTTGTAAATTTCTGAGAAATAGAAGAAAAATTGCGCCCGATGTTTCTGTGTTTTCTCCTCGTGTGGTAGATCTTTTGTGAATTCCTTTTGGAGATGTCTAAGTCCATAGTTAATCAATCTATGGCTAGAGTTTGAGAATATAATTGTGATCAAGCTAAGAGAATTGTGTGTAGGAACATTTACATGTGAGAAAGTATTCACTGGTTCCTGAAACAGGTGCAAATTTCGATCTTAATGATTTGATCATTCCTCACTCCACAGTTTAAAGTTTTGTGCAAGTAAGCACTTAATCTTTAAGTTGGAAGGTAAGCTGCTCGTGGCTAAGAGCATTTGCTTAAACGGGTTCTATACTGAGAGAACTAAAGCTAAGAAGTTAGGGGTGTCCAAATTGACTTCTCAGAAGTGTAGATTTAGACATAGGTAACTTGGTAAGTAGATTTCTCAAGATCTACTAAATCTTTTGGAGTGATTTGACTTGGAGAAGGTGCGCAATCTTTAGGCAACACCTTGTGCAAAGTTTCATAAAAAACTTTACACATTTACTCAGTCAATGAGCAAGATTTATGCAGCAGACTTTCTGAGTAATTTCCTTCTTCACAGTTTAGTCAAGAAATTGATATTTGGTCATTGATCTCTTAAATTGGTGAAGGTTTTGACTTACTCTTGATATAGAGGTGTTCTAAATTCAAGAGTAGGTTGTTCTTTTGGAGATTAACACTCTCCATCAGATACTTCCCTAGGAAATGGCACGATACGATACTGGTAGGCACCGACAATACGATACCAATGGATTCAAACGATACGATACTGGAATTATGACGATACGATGTCACTATGGTATCGCGATACTTGATGCCAAGTGACACGATACGATACCTGTGGATGGTAACGATATGATACCACCAGATCAGGTGAGATCGCGATACCAATTTGGCGACACGATACCACAATGGTATCGCGATACCAAGACTGGTACCCGGCGATACGATACCTTAGCAATGGACGATCGCGATACCAACTTGGGGTCACGATACCAAAATGGTATCGCGATACCAAGACAGGTATCAAGCGATACGATACTTCGGCGAGTGTCGCGATACTAGGGAGTTTTGGTATCGCGATACCAAACCTCAACCGATCGCGATACTCAAGCCAAAGTACAAGAAAATTTGAAAATTTTTACACCCCCTTGCTCTCCTTACTCTCCTCCTCTCTCCTAGGCCTCTGTATCACACAAAAAGATGGCAACGATATCAGTTTCCCCCCCCCCCCCCCCCCCGTGACACTGCGCACCTGTTTAATCACGTGTGTATGCATGTTTTAATGAGTTTTTAGTAGGCATTCTTTGTAGAACCTCACCTTGATGTAGTCTTGATTGCACCTTGGGTTAACAAATTAACTTTGAAGGCCTACTCCTCGCGATACGCTGCTCACGATACCACTCGTAGCTCTCAGACGATACCTGAACTCTGTGAAGTGTCAAATGAGACTATTTTTTTGGTTTTTATACTTTTTTTTATAGAATTTAAATTTTCCTAATTTTCTTGGTGATTTTGGGGATTTTTGGTGATTTTGGTCTAATCCTACTTCTCCTCTCCTCACTATTCCTCTTCTTCTAACCTAACCCTAACTCCTCCTTCTCTCCCTTCCTCCTAACCCTAAACCTAAAACTTATCACACACACCTCTAAGACGAGAAGTGACAAGTGCTGAAGTGATTGACTAATTGCCGCAAAACAAATTCACTTCTACAAGTACGATTCCATCACACTCGATCTATAACCATCACGAAGGCACCTTGGTTGAGTGTTCCCCGGCAACGGTGCCAAAAACGTGTGTACCTGAGTCAAAATGACTCAAGGACTTGTGCCAATGAGACTGTACCTCTATTGCCACACAAGTGCATATAGTGGGAAATCAACACACATTTAAATGTCAATCCGATCAAACGACCTAACCAAGTGTATGAGGACATGTGCACACATGATGGAAAATGAAGTGGTTACGATAGCATGCATGAGAAAAGACTATTCCACCTCTCAAACTCACTGAAATCCTGAAAGTGTTTGCCGCGATACCTCTTACAGCAGTTTTCAGTAATTCGAGGATTTCTCCCAGTTCAGAACTCTGAATATAGTCATTAGGGTACTCGTTTCGAAGCTCTTGACGAGACGCATCTACTGGAAGTGCTTTCACTCGATTCTAACAACTTTGCTTCAAGTTATGGCCAAAATAGTGAATGGTGGGAAACACCCACACTCACGCCACAACTCCTACAAGCTCACACACACACTACAACAGATCAAAATCAATGGGGAGGGGTAGACAACAGTCCTACACACACATTCCAAGCATTACACACACATACAACATCAAAGATAAGATAGAAATCTGCAGGAAAGAGGCACATTTGAAAATCTGAAGAGCTCCTTCTTCACAATGGCAAAAAGTCTCTACAAGGAGTCACAAAGTGACTTATATACATGTGCCCTAAGTTTGGTCCTTTCACACAATAGACCGGCACTTTATTCACTAAAAGACTAATCTCCTACTATTTTACAAGGGATAATTTACAACAACTTGGGATTATGCAACTAGAGGACTCCTCTAGTGCATTTACATGGCTTGAGGGAATTCTTGAAGACCTCGAAAAAGAAAAAATATGCCCATCATTTTGAAAATTTTGGGGCTCTACTCTTTATGCTTCTTTGCTCTGCAACAACAATCTCCAATGGGGATTAGATCATAGCTTCAACTCCCTTAGGAATGGACATACTATGTACATGAATAAATGCTTCGGCTATACTAATACTTGTTTTCTTTTAGGAAAAGAAATAAAAAGATGTGGTAAGAGATCTCACTTATCGAACCAAGGGAAACGGAGTGACGGAACGACAACATATCACTGCAATGCACTACACAGTTGCTATGCTTTCCATTGAAGCTAATGCACTTTTCCTTACAAGTGCAGATGGCTTCTGAAGATTTTGAAGCAACAGTTCCAAGAGGAGGTATTGGAATTTCCTCTCCAGAGTATCACCAAAGCAAAGGGACATTGGTTTAGAGAAGATAAACCACCTGGGGAATACCTCTTCCTGGCGACTATCAAAATAATGGATACGGATCATCAATTTCCGATCATGTCCCAAGATTTCAGAGTAGTGCATGAACTCCCGTCTACAATAGACATCATGAAGAAAGCGGGCATACACAAATATTTTGAACTGCCAATCTATAAGCCCGACTTTCAAAGGTGCACACAAGTCATGAACACATTACAACCAGCACTACATGATCCGTTGGTGCTCGAGGCGAGTGATGGATAAAGAATTATTCAATTCACACATGACTTGATTAAGGAAGCTTTTGGATAGGAAAAGGATGGAAACACGATAGTGAAAGAAAAGAGTTGAGGGGCAAAAACCAGAATGTTCACCGACATTAACAGAGTCGACATAGAAGAGGAAGTCAGACTCATTCATCAACACTTCTGCTTCCCAAACATGCATCGATACACCACCCCTCAGAAGATCATTGTTCAACTCCTCTCACATGCCATCAAGCAGATCGGAAATCAAATTAATCTGACTCCTTACATACAGGAAAGGCTATTTGAAGCAAAGAAGCAATGGAACAGCAAGAAGTTCCTTAATGACAGTGTAGCTCTGACAATATTGTTCTACCATGCTTTAGGCATTAGAGAGCACCTACAAGAAATGCCATCCTCAACTGCTATGGCTAAGTATGTCAAAGTTGCAAAAGTACCAAAAAAGAAAAGAGGAGTCGAAATTGTTGAAGAGGCAGAAACTAGCTCTCAACCCAGAATGAGAGGCACAAAGAGATTAAGGGAACTAAAGCAAGTGGAAGAAGAAGTTCCAACCACGAAAAGAGCGCACATACTTCCAAAGACAAGGATTGAAGAGCAAAGGCCGATTACAGAAGAAGATTTAACTAAGGCTCTAGAAGATACACATCAATATACAGAAGGGCAAGTCAATTTACCAGTGCAAGGGCACCATTATCAAAAGGCCCAACAAGAGATCGAGGCCAAAAAGAAGCTCACAAAAGTACACCGCTACAAGGAATTAGGGTTGGAAAATTCAAGCTCATCTTCGGATGCACAAGAAGAACCCGACACATTGTTATTAAATGTGGATATTCAAAGTGAATTAAAGGATGATGGCCAATGGGAAGAATTGAATACAGTCAACTATAATGACAAAGAAGAGGGCCCAAAGATGGATGCCACAGCTGATCATCCAGATCAAGACACCGTAAGCAAGGCCGCAAACCAAGACAGGATGCATGTGATTAAAATCAATGAGACTTCCACAATTCATATCAAGGAGACAACACCTACAAGAGAGGTATCAATCAAGATACCAAAGAAAGAGCCTCAAGAAGTGATAGTAGAAGAAGCAGAACCCTTCACACCAATAAGGGTTGTGGCAGAACCCTCCCCCATGGATGTCACTTTTCAAGGGAGCACCACAAAAGTTATTGATTTAGATGAAGAAAGAAAAGAACCAAAAATACAATTACAAATTAGACAACCCCACAACGAAACCATCCATCTAGAGCAAGGAAAAGATGTGCAAACCAGAGAAGCTCCAAGCATACCACGAACATGGTTAAATGTTGACATCGCTCAGCTCAAGCCCGTAGTGCAAGATATGATTAGAACTGCAATGGATACACAACAATTAATGGTTGAGGCTGATGAAGACTACGATCAAGCGATGCAGGACAAGCATGAACTTCAACAAATCGGTAAGAATCTTTCTACTGAGATAGCAAAAGAGCAGATCTTACAGAAAGAAAATGAATTCCTAGAGGTCAAAAAGCAGTACAAAACTCTAGAGATGGAAAATGAACGATTGAAAGAACAACTCCAGGAATTAACGAAGAAATATGAAGCTAGCGAGGCTGAGAAGGCACGAATGCACGCCCGGAGTAAAATACTAGAATCACAAATAAAGGTATATATGGAAGAGGCAGAAAACCTAAGGAACCGAAATAAGGAGCTCATGACAGCTCTTCTAAGCGATCAGCACATAGAAGTTCAAGGAAGACCAGAAAAGGATATCAAAGAATTGGAAGAAAAGATAGCTAAGTATGAAGATCAGCTCAAGTAGGAGCATGCAGTCATGGCTGACTGGGAAAAGAGGTACATGGAGGACACAGCCGCTCTAAGGACTAAATGGAAAAAGGCGAAGAATCGCTATCTCATGCAATGTAAAGAAGACACTCATCACCTTGACATTGTTGCTCAAGAACTTCTCAAACACAAAGACACAATTGCTAAAACAAACAAAGAAATCAAGCAAAAAGATGACTTTATTAAACAACTACAAGAGCAGCTAGAGTAGAAGGCACTTGAGGGGACACCAAAAGTTCCAAAATCCGTAGAGGCTACTGAGGAGACTAAGGTACGTCCTCTCTCTCCCCCCTTCTATCATTCGCCACTAAGGGAGGAACAGGAGGTCCAAATTGAACATAATAATCGAGACATTGCAGAACTGAGCAGACCGGAAAGGGCACTATTGGTGTCCCAACTTATTGCTGAATTCGAAGATCAGATAATCCAGCTAATGAAGGAGGCCCAAATCAAAACCAAAAACTTGGATCAAATTTTGAAGCCTTTCAATGTACCATATGGACTACTTAAAGAACAAACGTGACAATATATAAAGACTACGACGAATAAGGATTCGGACAACAACCTCCAGTTCAGCCAAGATACATTCAAGTATACTCAAGAAGAATTCGAAAAAGCTAATCCCATATGGAGGCGCAAAGTTTTGGAAAAGAATCCTACACTACGGGTACAGTGGGAAGCATCACCATATGTGCTTCAAGTAAATCCAGCATTTTGTCCAGTACCCTGTAGACACTCTTGAACGCAATTTTGGGAAGGATAGCGCCAGGGAAGCATCAATCATCAAACATTGTTACCTAGTCCACCACATAACTACCTACCAACAGAAGAATATATGGTAAAAACAATGGAATTTTGGATTGCACGATATGCGACTGTCCCAGACTTAGCAGTTAAAATGACAAATAAGATTTTTAGCATGCTATTAACTGTAATTCAAGTCTTCCAGCATGCAAAATACACTTTTTTAAATTTCATCGGCATTACCCAAGGCTCTGAAGCGCTCGTTTTTTATCTCTCTACTATTCCGAGCCGCTTAACCCTGATGGCGTATTATTCAAGACTTATGTTTTTGCTGTCAGCATACATGCAGACTTTTGAAGAAGCATTTTTCACCGGCTTCTTCGAAATAGATTCGGAAATTTTTGTCAAAATGACTTCGAATCTAAACGCACGTCTGGTATCTTATGAAACCAGCTTTTTTGCGGATCACCGACAAGCACTAGAGGATGGAGTGAAGTCAAGCCAATGGAAAGAATTTATGCTATGTCACGCTAATTTGTTGAATCCAAGAGAGCAAGCAGCCATACAAACCTATTCACGTCGCCACAAAAAGCCTGTCGGGGATGACAGAGTTCAGGAGGAGGGACGTGTGGAAGGGGAATCAAGCAAGAAGAAAAGAAGAAGAAGATCAAAGTCAAAAACTGCTCAATAAAGAATGAGGATCATAAAGCAAAGAACTACCCTCTGCCCAAAGCCCCGCAGGGGCACGCATCAGGCAACAATGTCAAACAGCCAGGTCCTGAGGAATGGAATTAAAGAACAATCACAACCAGGACATTTCATGGGAAGGACGGACCAGGGCCAGGAACTATACATGAAGAAGTGCAAGACAATATTTGGCAGGTAATAATCCTATCGCTGATAGCGTGCATTGGCAACAAAATGAACAGGCTTAAAGCAATGCAACAGGGTCAGATGTGTGAAGACAAAGACAAATCAGAAGACCAAAAGCTAGAAAGAGGTAGAGGCTGAAAAGTTGAAGAGGGTGACTAAGAACAGCACATTACTAGTCACTGTGGCGTGCGTGGCAGCCCGACTAAATACAACAACCCAGATTTGTGATATAAGGAATACCAACGAGCAAACAAAAGCAAAGGACATACCTTGGATAAGATAACCAATTGTCTGACAGTCGTTGTTGGTGCTTCGACCGCTGGGTGCGTGTATTCAGAACTCTTAAACAAGTTGAGGACAAGAAGTAAAGCCTGTCAAGGGATGACAGAGACAAAGAGGGGGAGAGTGTTGCAGAGCAGAGAAGCAAAAAAGAAGAGTCCCAAAATTTTCAAATTAATGGGCACATTTTTTTCTTCTTCAAGTCTTAGGAAATTCCCTCAAAGCCATGTAAATGCACTAGAGGAGTCCTCTAGTTGCATAATCCCAACTTGTTGTAGAATATCCCTTGTAAATTAGTAGGAAATTTACTTTTGAGTAATAAAGTGCCGGTCTCTTGTGTGAAAGGACCAAATTTAGGGCACACGTATATAAGTCACTTTGTGACTCTTTGTAGAGACTTTTTGCCATTGTGAAGAAGGAGAGCTCCTGAATTTCGAATTTGCCTCTTTCTTGAAGATTTCCATCTTCTCTTTGATCTTCTATGTGTGTGTACCAAACAATGTGTGTGTAGGACTATTGTCTACCCCTCCCCACTGCTTTTGAACTACTGTAGTGTGTGTGTGAACTTGTAGAAGTTGTGGAGTGAGTGTGGGTGCTTCCCACCATTCACTATTTTGGTCATAACTAGAAGCACAGATGTCAGAATCGAGTGAAACCACTTTCAAGTTGAGGGCTTCGAAATGAGTATGCTATTGACTATATTCAGAGTTCGGGGTTGGGAGAAACCCTCCATTTACTGAAAACTACTGTAAGTGGTGTTGCGGCAGACACTTCCAGTATTTCAGTGAGTTAGAGAGGTGGATTAGTCTTTTCTCATACATATAAGCTGAACCACTTCATTCTTCATCATGTGTGCACATGTCCTCATACTTTTGGTTAGGTTGTTTGATCGGATTGACAAATAAGCGTGTGTCAATTTCCCACTATACGCACTTGTCTGGCAATTGGGGTTTAGTCTCATTGACACAAGTCCTTGAGTCTTCTTGGCTCAGGTACAAGGAATACCAAGGGGCAAACAGAAGCAAAGGACATACCTTGGATAAGATAACCAATTGTCTGACAATCCTTGTTGTCGCTTCGACCGTTGGGTGCGTGTATTCAGTCGGGCTACCACACACGCCACTAGTGACTAGGAATGTGCTGTTCTTAGTCACCCTCTTCAACTTTTCAGCCTCTACCTCTTTCTAACTTTTGGTCTTCTGATTTGTCTTTGTCTTCACACATCTGACCCTGTTGCATTGCTTTAAGCCTGTTCATTTTGTTGCTAATGCACACTATCAACGGAAGGATGATTACCTGCCAAATATTGCACTTCTTCATGTATAGTTCCTGGCCCTTGTCCATCCTTCCCATGAAATGTCCAAGTTCTGATTGTTCTTTAATTCCATTCCTCAGCACCTGGCTGTTTCGCGTTGTTGCCTGATGCATGCCCCTGCGGGGCTTTGGGCAGAGGGTAGTTCTCTGCTTTATGATCTTCATTCTTTATTGAGCAGTTTTTGACTTTGTCTTCTTCTTCTTTTCTTCTTGCTTGATTCCCCTTCCATAGCTTGTCTTTTGCATATTAACACTCTCCATCAGTGGTATCAGACCAAGATTCATCAGATTTGAAGGAAAGGAAGACCCCGACTGCTGCAGAAATACAAAATTCAAATTTTGAAGATTCAAAAGGATAAAGTGTGAAACAAAAAGTTGAAGGGAGACACATAAGATCAATCAAAAGAATCAAAAGGAGTAAACTTTGAATCTTAGGTACATTCATTCCTTATAAGGTTAAAGATTTGATAGTACAAGTGAAGAAAGGATGGGATATAGTCTCCAAATTGAGAAAGTGGATAGAGAGAACTATCCAACTTAGTCTATGAGGATGGAAGCTCATCTTATGAGCAAAGATCTGATGGGATACATCACAAGAGAGGAAGAAAATCCAGAGTTCAAAGATCCTAATGTTCCAACTAGGGAGGAGCTTGCAGATTTAAAGATTTGGATGAAGAAGGATGCTCAAGCAACGAGCATAATCTACATGGCAGTGAATGATTATTTGCTTCCTCATATCAAAGGACTTGAAAGTGCAAGTGACATATGGAGTGCTTTGGAAGAGCATTTTCAAAATACAACCAAATCAAGGAAATCATCATTATGGGTAGAGTTTACTACATTCAAGAAGAAGACTTCACAATCTCTGATTATGTGACAAAGATGAAAGACATTGCTAATTCTTTAGGTGTAGTTGATGAAGATATTGAAGAAGATAAGTTGGTAAGACAAATTCTCACAGGGCTAAGAGGAGATGAGAAGTGGAAGCCTTTTATATTGTCTACAGAACTTTCATCAGATCATTTCACTCCTGATTTGAATCAATTGTTAGGACATATGCTAGCTTTTGAGAATGATTGTAGCTCAAGCGTAAGCACCACCTCCTTTACTTGTCAATCCGTGGAGACGTGAGGACCGGTATGAAGACCACGAGCAAGTGAAGGCACAAGTGCGTTAGTGAAAGCATACAAACATGCACACACATACACACACATGCGCACAAAGTAAGATCAAAGAGAGGAACAATGGAAAGCTTTGACTGCAAGAGAGTTCTCTGACAAAAGCTCTATTCTCTAACAAGCTAACCTCAAAAATGAGCTCTCTAGCTCTTTTTATAGTTTTTTGAGTAGTTTTGGCCCTCTCCAGACCTAGTGTCCGGCCTAGTTAAAAATTAGGTTCCAGGGCTTATTTGAGGGCTCAAACGAAGTCTAAAAATTATGAAAATTGGTAGGATGATGCTTCCATTACTCCTCAAGCTCAAGGACTCCTTGGCTTGAACAAAATGGTATTACAAAAATAGAAAATGGTATTTATAATTGTTTATAGTGATTAAAATTACTATTTTTATAGGGAGTGTTCTGAAAATTTGACATGTACTTCTTGGAGCTCCCTAGTTGCTCCTTCTTCTTGTGTGTCCACCTCTTTGATGTGATCACGTGCTTTGTCCTTGACCTTCAGCTTCAACACTCCCCGCCCCCTCTTGAGTCTATCGTCTCTGACAGACCCTTGTTGTAATGGTTGTCCCAAGTCGTGCTTGAGAGGTAGTGTCCCTTTTGTATCAGCAAGAGCCATCGGGTGTCCAAATGTGGTAGGGTTGGTTGTCCAATTCTTCATTTGTCATTACAAGCCTTTGCAAGTTGTAGCCCCTTGGTATGTGCTTCTTCCTTGGATTCCAGCATGACTGTGTCGTTGTGAGTCTCCATTGATGACCTCTAGATCTTCCAAAGATGATGTTCATAGTCGTCATGTCAAGTACTCATAACCCATAATGAATGATGGGTAAGTGTGTTCGTGCATGGGTTGAGGAAAATATGTGCCTTGTGCACGGCCTTGTAATGTAGCCCTATGCATGCATACTTGGAAAATGCATTGGAAGTAGTATGGTGCAAAAATTGGGGGTCTTGAGCTAAGTGCTCAAGGGTATGCCGACGAAGAGGTTTCCTAACCTATCATGGTTATGGTGTTTCCAAAGTAAGGATACTTACCATGGTGAAGGATCGATCGATGTTTATCTCCTCGTGTTGTACTCCCGGCATTTGTGATGGAGCGTCAGCTAGTCTTTCATTGTCGATGAATGTCCGTGTGGATGGTTCACTGATGAAATTCTTTGAGTGACTCGTCCTGTCTCCTCTTGTCAAAGCAACATTTGCCAAGTACTGAGAATTGATTTTCTTTATATTTCTTGACAAACAACAGTAGGTAACTACACCAAGCTTAGTTTCACATATTCTCTTTAGCCCACCATAAGAAGGAGTCTCTCACCGAGTATACAGACAATGATTTTCAGGGTACCAAACTAACTCTTGCAGATATCTCCTAGGATGCTCTCGTACATACATTAGTTAAGCATCCCTCAAGTTGTGGACCTTCAAGATCTTCCCTCCTACCATGGTAAGGGGAAACAATAGTTGTGGATGCCATGTTCATGCCAAGGTCTTGACATCTACCAGATAAGGTATCAATAATATCATCTGCTAGTTGAGACACACTTCTATTGATACATGCCCAAGAATCAATGGTTCCATTTTTCAACTAAGCATGACTCATACATGTTCCATGAGCCAAACCTGGGAACAAGTTCTTTCTCTCTTCTTTTTTCTTTTTCTTTTTTTCTTTTTCCCTTTTTTTTGTGCAAAAGAATGTGACAAAACAAGAAGACAACGGTTAGTATCAAAAAAAGGTTTACATGTGTCAATGTGCTCTTGTGCCTGGGACTCTCAAATGTGTCTATGCACGGCCATGTAATGTGGCCCTATACTAATGCATACTTTGGAAATCCATGACCTGAATGGTGCAAAAGACTGGGTTGTGCAAGGAGCACATGGTTGTCACTCGTCGAGGCTTTTGATGTTATTTGTGGATGTTGATGCCATCTGTCATGGAGGTATCCATTGGATCTCGAGATGACAACTGATCCATCCTCCTTATGGGGATCTATTTGAGAACGATCTACGACTGTGTAGTGAGCACCTTTGGCCTATTCATCCTTGGCTGGTTTCTTGATTGTTGTGTCCCTTGTGGTTGGTGCTTTGGTTTTGTAGGGGCCACTAATGCTTTTGGTTTCCAAACCCATAGCTTTGTGGCTGGTCACCTGACTCGCGTTGGAGAGGTTAGTTGGTCCACTTTTGTTCTTGGTGTTTGGTTCTGACCTTTGCCTCGCCTTGGCTTCTTTGTTGAGACTTTTCGTGTATGGGAGAGCATAGGTTGTTGCGGACGTAAGAGCTTCCTGGGTACCCACATGTGTAATCGCCCTTGTTGAGCTGCAAATAATTTCTTAGGCACCCAAATTTGTCAAAAATCTTGTGGTTAAGCTTCTCCGAGCTTCTTCCTTCGTCCTCTGGCCTGGTTGGATTGCCTGGATGAGTTTTGTGAGGGCAAGGTTGGAGGTTGGTCTCCTTTGCGTACCCAGATCTGCATCATGCCCTGAACTGCTTTCTTGTTGAATGGTGTCTTTCTATTTGCTATAGCAGTTGTCTTGAATTGGTGTGCTTGCTTCTTAGGTTGAACTATTGGGGATGCTTTACTCTTCAAAAAGAAGGAGGGTTTGCTTGCCTTTGTGATTGTCCTTCCATAATTGAGTCCGTCTGGATCATAGAGCTTTTGACACAAACAACATCTTGCTCGTGAAGATTAGTCTTAGAGAAACTAAGAGAGTGTGTGGTGCCATGATCTATGAGCATGTAGTTCCCTAATTCTATTGTAATGCATTGTTCATGTACCCAAACTTGAAGAATTTGACTTCTTAGGTTTAAGTTAATTGCATGGTCATAGATCCAATCTTGACCCAAGAAAAGTGGTTCTGTAAGGTTCTCATCTTGACACACTAGGCTTTGACTTTCACTAGAACATCTTGAAGGTAGATGGGAAGTTCCACCTCGCCCAAACAAGGGGTTACCACACCTCCCAATCCTATGAGATAAGCTTCTATGGGATTGATGTTCAACTGCAAGTCTTGGCAGTAGGACAATCTAACTGCACTACTTGCTGCACCTGAGTCAATCAATGCTTTCACAGTCCTTGCACCCTTTCCTTGTCCTATCTCTATGGTCACAAAGGGACGTCGGTCAATGACTTGAGATGTAATTATGCCTGATTTTGGCACATATCCATGTGATATTTTGGGGCTTTTGAGGCGACATCTAGGCCTAATCGCCTTAATTTATTTTGCCTAATATGCTCTCTGGCCTCTGCCTGTGCTTCTTCTCTGACTCTCGTCTCTTCTTCTTTTCGTTTCTTAGCACTGTTGAGTCTCATTAGCATGTCCTCTGTAAGAGGTTCTTGATATAGCTTGACTCTACATCCGCTAATATAGTTTGGCAAGATATCTCCTTCTAGAGTGGCCAATTGAACCGCACCACTAGTGGAAATTTTGTTAATAATCATGGGTCCATATCCTCGTTTTTCCAACTTACAGTCATGTTGTTTTAGTGTGTAAACCAACACTAGATCTCCCTCTTTCAGTCCCTTATCCTTGATGTGTGCATCGAAGTATGCCTTTTGTCTTTTCTTTGCAGCATAGATGCTTGCCGCTGCGCGTAGCCTTGTCTCACCTAAGCGTTCTAGATCAAAGATCCTAGAGGACAATTCATGTCCATTCCACTCATACTCTTGTGCTACTTTTAAAGCGGGGATTAAGAAATCTAATGGTAGCACAACATTCTGTCCGAAGACCATCTGAAATGGGGTGGCATTGAGTACCGTTTTGTAGGCAACTCAATAAGCCCAAACAACATGATGAAGTTGTTTGTCCCAATCAGAGCATTTTTTATTTACCAGTTTTGTCAATACGTTACAGAGGATCTTATTGGTGCTCTCGGCTTGTCCGTTAGCTTGTGGGTGATAAGGGGTGGACTTCTTATGTATCACCAAGAATTCTTGGAGAAGATTTTCAATAACCTCATTCAAGAAGTGTGTGCCTCTATCGCTCACTAACTCTATTGGTAGCCCATATCTCGTGAACACATTCTCGAATAAGAACTTAGCTATAGTCAGAGCATCATTCTTTGTTGTGGCTTTCACTTCTACCCACTTTGTAAGGTAATCTATGGCTACGATAATATCCTATGCATGGGAGTTTCTAGCTGGGGGGTTAATAGGACCTATGAAGTCTATGCCCCACTTTGAAAATGCACGCCCTCCCATCATTGGCCTCAAAGGCATCTGGTCTTTTCTAACTGGATATTGTGCATGTTGGCATGTGTCACATTTCTTCACATAGGTATGAGCATCCATATGAAGAGTGGGACACCAAAGTCCTGAGAATAGAATGGTCTTGATTACTCGATCAGGACCGAAGTGTCCACCTGCAACACCACTGTGTGCAGACTCTAAGACCTTTAAATAGTCTGATTCATGAACGCACAATCTTAAGTAACCATCTTTGCCTCTTCGGTATAGGTTGTCTCCTACTAAGGCATAGCCTTGAGCCTCTTGCTCCATGCTTTGTCTTCTTGCTAGACTAGCCTCTTTGGGTAATCTTCCCGACCTCATAAACTCTACCAATGGAGCACTCCAATCTGGAATTAATGACACTTGTTTGCACATTGGACAATTCTTAATCCACTCATGTATTTCTTTGTCCATGCTAGGCCAATACACTCCTAAACACTTCAGATTCTGCAATGTTCATTGTTTAGAATAGTGATTTCCTAGCAATCCTTCATGAGCTTGCTACAACCAACTACTATGTTCATCATCCTCGACACAACAAGCTAATACACCCTCAGTATCTTGTTTGTACATGCTTCCTGCCAATATGTGATATTTTTGTGATTTTACAATTTCTTCTTGTGATGTTTTAACATTCTTATTTGCGGGTCCGAAGGTTAGGAATGGTACCAACTTATTTGCCCATTTAGGAACAACTTTTAAATTGAACAGATAAGCATCGGGTAATTCATCAGACACTCCTTGCGGTGACTCTCCTGAAGTGATGCGAGAAAGGTGGTCTACCCGAAGGTGGGTTCTACCTTTCCTGACAACAACTTCAAAGTTATATTCCATTAGTAAGAGGAAGCATCTTACTAAGCATCCAGTATTGCAAGGTTTATTGACCAAATATAACAAAGCTTGATGATCAGTGAAAAACTTGAACTTGTTGGCCAATAAATAGTGTCTAAACTTCTTCACCGCATATACCATGCCTAAGCCCTCTCGCTCAATTGTGGTATAGTTTCGTTCAGCTGCGGTGAGCTGTCTACTAGCATATGCTATGGGCAAATCTAAGTTTCCTTCACTGGTGGTTTGTGCTATCACACATCCTATGGCATGATTGGATGCATCCACATGGACATGGAATGGTTTATTCCAATCAAGAGTGGTCAGTATTGGTGTTGTGCACAAATGTTTCTTCAGTTCATTGAAAGAATTCTCGCATTCGTCGTTCCACTCAAAATTTGTCAACAACCCATAAAGAGGTTTAGCTATGATCGCGTACATGTGGATAAACCTATGGTAATATCCACAATGGCCCATAAAGGCTTGTACCTCTTTAACATTCCTTGGCCTTGGCAGCTCCGCTATGGCTCGTACCTTATCTTCATCTGTTGAGATTCCATTCTTAGAAACAATATGACCTAAGATTTTACCTTGACGCACCATGAACACACACTTTTCTGGGTTCAGACACACTCGATATTCTCTACACTTGTTGAAGATTTGTCTGAGCTCAGGGATGTGAAATCTTCTTTCTTGGGAATAAGCACATAAATCATCCACATACACTTCTAAGCTCTTTTGCAAGAACTCTTTGAAGTCATGACACATGAGCCTTTGGAATGTTGGAGGTGCATTGGTGAGCCCAAATGTCATCACACAAAATGCAAAGATTCCCCACTCTGTGGAAAAAGCTGTTTTGTGTTGATCTTCTGGGGCAATGGCTACTTGATTGTAACCTGAAAATCCATCAAGGAAGCTATACACTTCCTTGCCTGCAACACGCTCCAATAGGTGTTTTGTGATTGGAAGTGGATAACTATCTCTGATCGTAGCGGCATTAACTTTTTTAAGGTTAATACACACTCGCAACTTCCCATTCTTCTTGGGCACTACTACAATGGGGGACACCCATTCAATATGCTCAATCTCATAGATGAGTCCGGCTTCAATCAGCCTATCAAATTCTTCTTTTATTTTGGCTGCATATGTATCATTATATGTGTAGGGCTTCTGTTTGGTGGGCTTGGCATCAGCAGTCATGGAGATAATATGGGAGCAAATTCTTGGATCTACCCCTTTCAAGTCTCTATAGTGCCATGCAAACACATCCCTATATTCCCTTAATAGAGCTACGAGCTCCATTTCTTCTCTTGCACTTAGATCATCTCCTATATATGTGCATCTCTCTTCGTTCTCTTCAATGGTCACTACAATTTTCTTAGTCTTTTCTTTATTATCATATGATTCTCCTATGATGGCCTCTCTCTTAGGCATTCGTACCAAAATTTTGCGGTCGTCAACTTCATATTTCTTGAAGTTTTCTGGTACTTCAAACAATGATTCCTCCTCTTCTTGTTTCACTGCTTTTCTTTTCTTTTCCTTTTGACTGCTCTCACTTCCACCCTTTGAATTTACCGTTTTAATACTTGTGAGAGGTTCTTCTTCTTTCTGGGGGAACACTCCTATATCTTCTAGATAGTGATGCTCTGAGTTAAAGCAACTATCCATCACAATGGACTCTATATCATCATCATTCTCTTCTTCTTCTATGACATCACTAGGGTCACATTCTTCTAGCAAGGGCTGACACATGAACACTGAGATATCATAACCCTCCTCATCACAATGAGGTGTCCATTGTTCTTCATTGACAGCAATGTCCATGGTGGCTAAGATTTCTGGCCAACCATGAGGCTCAAATTCCTCATCTGGAAAGATCATCGGTGTATAGGCTGGGTCCTTAATTGGTCTATCTCCTGGAGAAGTTCCTTCTTCTCTTGCCTTTAAGCATATTTCCTCTTCCTCTGTGACCTTGTACATCCACAAATGAGTATCTTCATGCAACCAGGATGGATCAGGTGAACTTTCAAAATGCACAGAGATGGAATCTTCTTTCGCTTTGTGGATAGGATTCCACTGTAAGGGTGGTACATCTCTGAAGGTGTAATCATTCAAATTGACCTTGGTGGTGATCCCTAAGTGTTGTAAGTACAAAGAGTTGGCTCCCCAATCCTGTACTATTTGCAACTGTCGTAGGAAGGGTCTTCCTAGGATCATCTCATAGACATTATTTTTCTCAAAGTCACATATAGCAAATGTATGTTCAAACTCTACACCACAGGTGGTTAGAGTTATCCCTTCTAGCAATCCTAGAGGTCTTTCAAAATGACCGTCTGCCATCTAAAGCTTCATTCTAGTTGGTCTTAATGTGGGTTTTCCCCATTGCTTCCACAAGGAGGTGGTCGCAATAGCAACACCAACACCTGAATCTATGATTGCTTTGGTTGTGTAACCTTGATAGGTGATTGGAAGATAAGTATTACCTTCTTCACCCTCACACATCCCCTATTCTGTCTAGAGGTATCTCAGGAACTTTTTGTTTAGAGCGTGCTTTTGGAATATCGGACTCAAGTTCTGGGACTTGATCCTTCACATGATTCCATAGCTCGGGTTTTGCTTTTAGCAACTCTTCTATAGTGAGATGACACTGAACCTTAGTGTTCTTCACGACGTCGGTGTTCCTTGGAACCACTGAGTCTTCATGTCTAACCAGTATTGTGGGAGCTCTGATCTGAAGAGATTCAGATTCCCATGGGCCTGGAAATTGAGGCAGTTCTTCTAAGGTATTAGATTCAAAATCTAATCTTTCGTCTTCTTGTTGTTCTACTTCATCTCCGTAAATAGATGGAATGTCTTGGGGAAATTGATCATGAAGGTCATCAATCTCACGAATAGGAGGGGAATTACCCTTCTCCTTGGCCCATTTCTCCTCCTGTATTTCCCGCAAGAACTCTTGAGAGTGCTCCTGAATTGAAGGAGGTATTCCAACACCCGTGGAATTAGGAACATAGGCTCCCATTGGTGGTGAGCTTCTTCTCTTAATAACTGGTTGAGCCTGTGGAGGTAAAGAAACTTGTGGTTTGTTTACCAATTGCTCTAATCTTTCTAGTAAACCCTGGAAATGCAAATCCGGTTTGACAGAGTTTGTTTGATTGAACTTTTGACTAGTCTCGAGTATAGCTTGAGCTTGTTCTACCATTTTCATGCACATTTTCATCCATTCAATCTCTAAGTCTGCTCTAGGGTAACTCTTGTCTAGGTTTGCAGCTGTAGGCCCTTCTTGAAGTCGAGCATGGTAGGCCTTGAACATCATGTCCAAGCCTTCTGGCGTTGGATCTGCAAGAACAGACCCTTGTTGCGGTCTATTTACAATGGGTGGTGGGGTGGGATGAGGTGGAGTAGATGGAGTTTCAACATGCGAAGGACTTTGAGATGCAATGTCTTCTATTTTTGTTTTCGTTTCTTTCAAGCTTTCTTCGAGTTCCGATAACTTTCTATTCCACTTGCGATTGGCCTTCTCTCTGGTATCTTTCCATGTTCTTGTTTTCCACTTGCTAGGCTCTCCTGATTCACTTGACTCTGATTGCTCTGTTGGTTTATCTTGTTTTAATGATTGTGCCCTAGTAACTGCCTATACAAGAGCCACATTACTATTGCTTGCACTTGAATCTGCCACTAAGCCTACCACATTAATGGGTGTAATCTTGGGTGCACTGGAGGGGTTTCTTGGACACTCTCTGGGAAGATGGTCTTTACCACATTCAAGACAAAAAGCTTGTATTGTGATAGCCTGACCTTGAGTCGGAGATGGTGGGTGGGGATAATCACGAATGAAATGGTCACCTTGACATCTGAAACAAGATCCTCTAGGGGCTTGTGGTCTCATTTGTCTCAATTGGGGCCTAGGGTTAGGATTTGTGTACATGACACAGGAGTATTCTGGCTCCCAATTTTGCTCCATAGGTGGTGCCTCATATTGATACGAGTAAATCTCACTATGTTCAGGTGACTCTGTGTAATAAGCATGTGGACTACCTTCATGGGAGTAGTCTGAACTATGAGCATGAGAGTCATTCTCTGAGATCAGTGGGGTCAATGGCACCAATGCTCTATTTGGATTTTCCTCTCCCGTAGCATACTTGACTGGAATCACGTTGGCAGGAGCTGGTGGTTGGTTTCCCAAGACTGGTTGTGGCCTATATTGTGCCTGATATTGTTGTTGTGGTCGATAATATGGCTGTTGGTATTGGTTTTGATACCTACCTTGTTGGTAAGGTTGCTGATAAGTTTGTCTAATAGCCTGCCTATTGTAGGGACAATCTTGAGCCGTGTGGTTTGTGTATTTTCTCTCAATAGTGCAATATGGAGCATTCCTTTCTCTAATGTTTTGGTTTTGCATTTGGCATACGTTAGCCATATGGTCCCCTCCACAGGTATAACATGAGTTCAATGAGGTGACTCTCTGTGTTTGTCTATTTTGGACTCCCAGCTTCTTGGCAACTTGCTCAGCTATCTCATCCATTTCCGTGGAGATTTTCGAAGTATGACTAGTAGAACTATCAGAATCCTTATAGCATTTGGACAATCCTAAATCCTCACCCAAGTTATCTTCTATGTCAATGCATGTCCGCACACACTCTTCTATGGATCTAGGCTCTTTCAAGTACACATATGATCTTAACTTTGTGCTCAGTAAGCCATCTAAAAACAAAGCCACTTGTTTGGCTGGTGTAGGTAACTCTGGAGTAGGGCACCTTTCTAAGTACTGTCTGAACCTTCTACCTGCTAGTCGCACTGTTTCTTGGGGTGTCTGCTTGAATCTGTGCATCAAAGATGATGAGTTATGCCTGATACCACTCTTGGAAAATTCTACAATGAATTCGTCTAGCAGCTGACCTATATCACAATAGTTGCGACTACTCAGTGGTTGAAACCAAGCCAAGGTAGTGCCCTTAAGAGTCAAACCAAATGCCTCGTACTGGGTGAACAAATCCTCAACCTGTTCAGCTCTTAACACTTGTTTGAACTCGTCCACATGATCATAAGGATCTCCTCTCCCATCAAAATAATTCTTCATTGCCTTGATCACTTGAGTGGGTCTAAGGGTTCTTGGGTGCTCTCGGGGTCTAGGCAATGGAAAATCATGTTCATCTCTTTGTTGCCTATGTGCTTGATGTCTCTCTCTTTCAGGTCTTTCATCCTCAAATCGTGATCTATTACTGCCCACAGTGTGTGCAAAACTTACCTCAGGTCTCTCTCTAGTTCTTTCTCTCTAGGCTTCATGAGCTTGGGATGATCCTACTCCTTGGAGGCCATGGGAAACATTGGATCTTGGTGGAGGGAAAATCGATTCACTCTTCCAAGTATATGCATGTCTATCATGTTCTGTTACCAAGAATATTTTCTCTAATCTGTTATCCAGGTAGACAACTTTGCCTGGTATCTATGGATCCTTGAACTCGTAGATGATGACTATGTCCAATTGGCTAGGTTGATCTCGCTTGAATCTCCAAAAGGCTTCCTCTGTTTCTCTATTCAAAAATAGTTCTATGCTTTTGTTGTCTTGAGGGATCCAGTCTGGAGTGATCACTCTGGTCAAAACTGACTTACCTCTAGGAGTCTGGGGTCCTTGTCCTACATTTCCTTGTTCTAGGTCTCCTATCTCATTCTCATGAATGATATTTCTCCAAACTCATCGGTCATATCTGGTAGGTTGGTGACCACATACATGGTTACTTCCTTATCAATGTATGAACCCTCTTGGAACTTGACCACCGAGTGTTCAAGTCCAAAGGGGTTATCTGGATTTTTGAGTTGGATCACTGATCGCCTCAAGCCATCCTCATAGATGCGAGCACCTAATCAATTGGTCCAAATATATTCCAATTGTGTCTTATAGGGACCTTCTGGTGTTTGTGGATGGGCAGTTTCTGAGCCACCTGCAGGTTTCCCCATGCTAAAAGACATTTCTGAGTCACTTGTGTCAGAGTTTAGTACGTAAGGACAACCACTTAGTTGTTGTGCCCAAGACTTAGCTATATGGTTGACACTGGACTGAGAAGATCTAATGCTTTGTCTATCCTTGCCTAGGTGTCTACCAGATCTCAAGCTCATAAGCTTTGGCTAAGAGTCCAAAATTTCCCCTTGGTATGGTTCAAAAATCCTTTGGAGTCCCCTCGGGTTCTAGGTCCACCTGAAGGTCAACTTCAAATTATCCAACGAGCTATAGAGCTCAAAAAATGGACTTTGGATGAAAAAGTTATGTGAAATCAGGCTCCTGGGGGTCAAAATAGGCAAACAGGGCCTTATGGAAAAATCACCATTTTGTAAGAGAATCACGATTTTGTGAAATCAAGAGAATCGCGATGCTGTGAAATCAGAGAATCGGGATCCTGTGAAACCAAGAGAATCGCGATCCTGTGAAAGCAAGAAAATCGCAATGCTATGAAATCAGAGAATCACGATCCTGTGAAACCAAGAGAATCGCAATCCTCTGAAACCAAGAGAATCGCGATGCTATGAAATCAGAGAATCGTGATGCTATGAAATCAGAGAATCACGATGCTATGAAATCAGAGAATCGCGATGCTATGAAATCAGAGAATCGTGTTTTTGAGAATCGTGTTTTTAGAGAATCACGATTGCCAATAGAGAATCGTATTTTTAGAGAATCGTGTTTTTAGAGAATCACGATTGCCAACAGAGAATCGTGTTTGATCACAATCGTGTTTTTGCCTGAAAATCGTGATTTGTGAGAATCACGATTTTGAGCACATTTAGAGAATCGTGTTCTAGAGAATCGTGTTCCACAGAATCACAATTTTGTACCTTGAAAGAAAATCGTGTTTTTGAAAATCGTGATTTTATCTCAGAGAATCGTGATTTTCAAAAATTTAGAGAATTGCGATTTTGAGCACAACCACAGAATCGCGATTCTGAGAATGATCCCAGAATCGTGTTCTTTTCAAAAGGATTTTAGGCGAGAAATAGAGAATCGTGATTTAAAAAAAAAATTGAATTTTTCACAGAATCGCGATTTTCATCACATAATCGTGTTTTTTGGCGGGAACTTTGAATTTCTGAGTGCTGAGCAATGGCGAGCTCCGGATGTGCAAAAAATCATGAAAAAACACAAGCGCTTGCTCTCTCTTGCACTTCCTAACTCCTCCTCGCACAATAATGCATGAAAGATGGTATGAAAATGGTGAAAATGCACTAAAAAACAAGAAAATTCTATGAAGAAGAAGATGGAAGAAGATAGAGATGGTGATGATGATGAAGATGAAGAAGAAAAATCAGAAAATGAACAAAAATGATAGTTTTTTTTACCTTCCAATGTCGCAAATCTACGATCTTACCATCACAATGCTCGTCCTCGAAGCTCTCTCCCCAGCAACGCGCCAAAATTTGGTGTAGCTCAAGCGTAAGCACCACCTCCTTTACTTGTCAATTCGCAGAGACGTTGTTGGTGCATACCAATCACCAATTGAAGATTTGAAAGACAAAGAATGGAGATAAGAACAATTCTTGAAGCATAGAAGATGGATACATTCACAAAGTGAAAGACATGTACACATATGTACATTAGTTAACACATAGGTTACTTATACTTATGCTTTGACATAAGTCTGTACATATTTCCCTATAAATACTTTGGAAAAATGACGGGGCAATAGAGAGAGACAAGAGGAGACAATAGAAGAGTATGAGAATATTGCATTTGTAAGTTGTAAGACTCAATAGAGTGCATAGGAATGAGAAGAAGTCTCTCTCACAACTCAGTTGTAAATTTCTGAGAAATAGAAGAAAAATTGCGCCCGATGTTTCTGTGTTTTCTCCTCGTGTGGTAGATCTTTTGTGAATTCCTTTTGGAGATGTCTAAGTCCATAGTTAATCAATCTAGGGCTAGAGTTTGAGAATCTAATTGTGATCAGGCTAAGAGAATTGTGTGTAGGAACATTTACATGTGAGAAAGTATTCACTGGTTCCTGAAACAGGCGCAAATTTCGATCTTAATGATTTGATCATTCCTCACTCCACAGTTTAAAGTTTTGTGCAAGTAAGCACTTAATCTTTAAGTTGGAAGGTAAGCTACTCGTGGCTAAAAGCATTTGCTTAAACGGGTTCTATACTGAGAGAACTAAAGCTAAGAAGTTAGGGGTGTCCAAATCGACTTCTCAGAAGTGCAGATTTAGACATAGGTAACTTGGTAAGTAGATTTCTCAAGATCTACTGAATCTTTTGGAGTGATTTGACTTGGAGAAGGTGCGCAATCTTAAGGCAACACCTTGTGCAAAGTTTCATAAAAAACTTTACACATTTACTCAGTCAATGAGCAAGATTTATGCAGCAGACTTTCTGAGTAATTTCCTTCTTCACAGTTTAGTCAAGAAATTGATATTTGGTCATTGATCTCTTAAATTGGTGAAGGTTTTGACTTACTCTTGATATAGAGGTGTTCTAAATTCAAGAGTAGGTTGTTCTTTTGGAGATTAACACTCTCCATCAGTGGTATCAGAGCAGGAAGCATCAGAATTGAAGAAAAGGAGGATCCCGACTGCTGCAGCTACAAAGAATTTGACATCTGAAGATTCAAAGGGTGAAAGCTTTCAAGGAAAGCTTGAGAAGGAGATCATACGACATCAAGGAAGTCAAAATGAGTATCATTCGAAGTAAAGGTAACCTTATACTTTATAAAGATTGAAGAAATCAATATACAGGTGAAGGAAGGATGGGAGATTCTCTTCAAATAGAGAAGTTGGATAGAGAAAACTATCCTGCATGGTCAATGAGGATGGAAGCTCATCTAATGAGCAAAGATTTGATAGCTTATATTACAGGTGAAGAAGAAAAACCACAATTCAGAGATCCTAGTGTTCCAACTAGGGAGGAATTAACAGATTTGAAGAATTGGATGAAGAAAGATGCTCAAGCTAGGAGCATTATCTATATGGCAGTCAATGATTACTTGCTACCTCACATTAGAGGTCTTGAAAGTGCAAGTGATATATGGAATGCTTTGGAAGAGCATTTCCAAAACACCACAAAGGCAAGGAAGGCATCTTTATGGGCAGAATTTACAACTTTCAAGAAGAAGGCCTCTCAATCCATTTCAGACTATGTAACAAGGATGAAAGACATTGCAGATGCATATGGAGCTGTTGATGAAGATATTGAGGAGGATAAATTGGTAAGGCAAATTCTTACAGGTTTGAGAGGTGATGACAAATGGAAGCCATATATTTTGTCTACAAAATTATCACTTGATCATTTCACTCCTGATTTAAATCAGTTGCTAGGTCATATGCTAACATTTGAGTAGGATGTTAAAGGAGATGGTGACAAAAGTACAGGTCATGCAATGTACTCAAAGGACAAGAATAAAGCTAACAAAGGAAAGCAACAATCAGGTGAAGATGAAGGCACAACTAGTCAAGCCAACTTCCTAAGAGGTAGAGAGGTGGCAAAGGTAGAGGAAGAGGCAGGAACAACAAAGATGGAGCCAAAGCATGCTGGATTTGTGGTAAGACAAATCATTTAGCTAATGATTGTTGGCATAATAATCAAAGTAATGGAGGATACAATCAAAACTATAATTCAAGAGGAAGAGGTGGCAGAAATCAAAGAGGTAATTTCAGAGGCAGAGGTAGTAGGGGTTACTTTGGAAGAAATGCAGGTAGAGGTTTCCAAAGTCAACAATACAACAATACCTACTACAATTATGCTTCAGATCAAAAGGAAGATTCAACATTGATAATGAATGCAACTTGTGAAAGGCAGAATGAAGATCAAAGAGTCTTCTACATTGATTCAGGGTGTAGCAATCACCTGAGTGGTAATATAGCCTTGATGACTGATTTGGAGAATAAGGTATCTAATCATGTTGTTCAAACAGGTGACAACACAAAGCACAATGTGAAGTCAATTGGATCAGTGAAGGCCAAGGATGGTAGCACCTTATTGAGTAAGGTCTTGTATGTTCCTACAATTCCTAAGAATTTGATAAGTGTAGGACAAATTGTGGAAAAAGGTTATGAAGTAAGGTTCACTAATGAAGGAGTGTTTGTGGAAGACCCTAGCAATGGGTATAAACAAGTTGTTTCAGGGAAGAAAGAAGGAAGATTGTTCACATTGAAGATTCAAGGTAATGTTGGTCATGCCTTGTTCACCTATGGAGGACATAAGATCTCTGAGTTAGATCTTTGGCACAAGAGACTTGGACATTTCAATGAAAGAGGTATTAAAGACATGATTAATAATGGTTCAGTGCTTGGATTGCCTAATGTTGCAGGTCAACATATGACATACAGATGTGAGGCATGTCAATTAGGTAAGGCTCATAAGCAACCCTATTCCAAGCATGGGTTTATGTATTCAGAGAAACTTGAGTTGGTACACACAGATGTGTGGGGACCATCAAAGGACTTCAGTATCAATGGCTCAAGGTATTATGTGATTTATGTTGATGATGCTACCAGATGGATCACTATCTATGTGATCAAAGATAAGTCAGAAGTATTCAATACTTTCAAACATTATCATATGTATGCAGAGAGAATTACAGGACATAAATTGAAGAGACTAAGGTCAGATGGAGGGGGAGAGTATTTCTCTAATGAGTTCAGTGATTACTTGTGGAATGCAGGTATAAAAAGAGAGGTTACTTGCAGGTACTCTCCTCAACAAAATGGTGTAGCAGAAAGGAGGAATAGGACTCTTGTTGAGTTTGCAAGGTCCATGATGAAGGAGAAAAATTGCCCAAATTATTTGTGGGCTGAGGCTGTAAATACAGCTACTTATTTGGTCAATAGGCTACCTTGTAAAGCTTTGCAGGGTATGACACCTTATGAGGCATGGTGGGGTAAGAGACCTACACTAGACCATTGCAAAGTATTTGGATGTTTTGCCTATGCATATGTGCCATCACAATTAAGGCACAAATTGGAACCTAAAGCTGAAAAATATGTGTTTATTGGTTATGATGATAAGCAGATGGGATACAGGTTGTGGAATCCATCCACAAAACATTTTTTTGTATCAAAAGATGTTACATTTGATGAGCAAGGTACTTGGTATGCAGGTACTATCAATATTAATACAGATGATGAAGAAATTGTGAGCCAAAGGAAAGGTAAATCAAAGGTTCAGATATTTGATGAGCAAGAGAATAATAAAGTGCAGGTTGAAGTGGAAGAAACACCAAGATTTGATCCTGAATGTGAAGAACCAGAAACCTCAAGAAGTGGAGAACTTAGGAGGTCTACAAGGAACAAATGGCAACCTACGAGGTATAGCTATGATACTTCATTTTTGGCTACCAAAGATTATGCTTACATGATTAAAGCAGATGAAGACCCTTCTACATATGAGGAGGCAAAAGGTAAAGGAAATTGGGAGAAAGCTATGCAGGAAGAATATGATGCATTGATGGAGAATCAAACATGGGATTCGGTTCCAAAGCCAAATAGTCAGAAGATCATTGGATGTAAGTGGGTTTATAAGACAAAGAGATTTGCAGATGGAAGTGTGTCTAGATACAAAGCTAGACTTGTTGTAAAAGGGTTTGCTCAGACATATGGTATTGATTATGATGAGACTTATAGTCCTGTGGCAAAGATGACAACCATCAGGACACTTATAGCAATTGCTGCATGCAAAGGTTGGAAATTGTGTCAATTAGATGTGAAGAATGCTTTTTTGAATGGTTACATTTCAGATGAAGTTTTCATGGAGCAACCTCAAGGTTTCAGAGATGGAAGATATCCAGATTATGTGTGTAAGCTCAAGAGAGCTTTATATGGCTTGAAGCAGGCCCCAAGGGCATGGAACTATAGACTTGTAAAGTTCTTAAAAGAACTTGGATTTCAAGTATCAAAAGCAGATAGTAGCTTGCTTGTCAAAGCAAGTGATGATGGGTTTATTTACATGTGCATATATGTTGATGATATCATACTTACAGGTACAGATGAGAAAGGCATACAAAGTCTAAAGAAGCAAATGGAGAAAGAGTTCAAAATCAGTGATTTGGGAGACTTGTCATACTTCTTGGGCATGGAGATTTCATACACTCAACATGGGGTGTATGTGACTCAAGAAAGGTATTTGAGGAACTTGTTAATCAAGTTTAAAATGGATGATTGCAGGATAGTACCTACTCCAATGGAGGTGAATCACAGATTAAGCAGATTTGGAGGTGAAGAGTTCAAGGACATGAAGCAATATCAGAGTTTGGTTGGTAGTCTTATCTATGCTACATTAACTAGACCTGATTTATCATATGCAGTTGGGGTTTTGTCTGAATTCATGCATTGTCCTAGGAAAGAGCATTGGATTGCAGGTCAAAGAGTGTTGAGGTACATTAAGGGTACACTCAAAGAAGGTTTGTATTATGGTTTTACATCAGATACAAATATCAAGATCTATAGTGATGCAGATTGGGCAGGTAATCCAGATGATAGAAGGCCAACCTATGGATACATGTGTTATGTGGGAGATAAGCTAATCTCCTGGTGCTCAAAGAAGCAACATACAGTTGCTTTGTCATCTACAGAAGCAGAGTACAAAGGCATGGTTGAAGCTGCAAAAGAAGTGATTTGGCTTAAGACTCTCATGAAGAGTTTTGACACTATACAGAGCATACCTATCATTTATGGTGATAACATGAGTTCATTATATCTAGCTGCTAATCCTGTTTTTCATGCCAGGACCAAACACGTTGAGATACAGTATCACTTTCTAAGAGAGAAGGTGATGGATAAGGAAATTGAAGTCATACATACTCCAACAAAAGATCAGATAGCTGATATGCTTACAAAGAGCTTGGATGGACCAAAGTTACAGAAGTTTAAAGACATGGCAGGCATAAAGAAGATAAGAGAAACCTCAATTGATGATTGAGGGGGAGTTGTTGGTGCATACCAATCACCAATTGAAGATTTGAAAGACAAAGAATGGAGATAAGAACAATTCTTGAAGCATAGAAGATGGATACATTCACAAAGTGAAAGACATGTACACATATGTACATTAGTTAACACATAGGTTACTTATACTTATGCTTTGACATAAGTCTGTACATATTTGCCTATAAATACTTTGAAAAATGACGGGGCAATAGAGAGAGACAAGAGGAGACAATAGAAGAGTATGAGAATATTGCTATTGTAAGTTGTAAGACTCAATAGAGTTCATAGGAATGAGAAGAAGTCTCTCTCACAACTCAGTTGTAAATTTCTGAGAAATAGAAGAAAAATTGCGCCCGATGTTTCTGTGTTTTCTCCTCGTGTGGTAGATCTTTTGTGAATTCCTTTTGGAGATGTCTAAGTCCATAGTTAATCAATCTATGGCTAGAGTTTGAGAATCTAATTGTGATCAGGCTAAGAGAATTGTGTGTAGGAACATTTACATGTGAGAAAGTATTCACTGGTTCCTGAAACAGGCACAAATTTCGATCTTAATGATTTGATCATTGCTCACTCCACAGTTTAAAGTTTTGTGCAAGTAAGCACTTAATCTTTAAGTTGGAAGGTAAGCTACTCGTGGCTAAAAGCATTTTCTTAAACGGGTTCTATACTGAGAGAACTAAAGCTAAGCAATTAGGGGTGTCCAAATCGACTTCTCAGAAGTGCAGATTTAGACATAGGTAACTTGGTAAGTAGATTTCTCAAGATCTACTGAATCTTTTGGAGTGATTTGACTTGGAGAAGGTGCGCAATCTTTAGGCAACACCTTGTGCAAAGTTTCATAAAAAACTTTACACATTTACTCAGTCAATGAGCAAGATTTATGCAGCAGACTTTCTGAGTAATTTCCTTCTTCACAGTTTAGTCAAGAAATTGATATTTGGTCATTGATCTCTTAAATTGGTGAAGGTTTTGAATTACTCTTGATATAGAGGTGTTCTAAATTCAAGACTAGGTTGTTCTTTTGGAGATTAACACTCTCCATCAGACGTGAGGACCGGTATGAAGACCACAAGCAAGTGAAGGCACAAGTGCGTGAGTGAAAGCACACAAACATGCACACACATACACACACGCGCACAAAGTAAGATCAAAGAGAGGAACAATGGAAAGCTTCGATTGCAAAAGAGTTCTCTTACAAAAGCTCTATTCTCTAACAAGCTAACCTCAAAAATGAGCTCTCTAGCTCTTTTTATAGTTTTTTGAGTAGTTTTGGCCCTGTCCAGACTTAGTGTCCAGCCTAGTTAAAAATTAGGTTCTAGGGCTTATTTGAGGGCTCAAACAAAGTCTAAAAATTATGAAAATTGGTAGGATGATGCTTCTAATAATCCTCAAGCTCAAGGACTCCTTGGCTTGAACAAAATGGTGTTACAAAAATAGAAAATGGTATTTACAATGGTTTTTAGTGATGAAAATCACTATTTTTATAGGGATTTTTCTGAAAATTTGACATGTACTTCTTGGAGCTCCCTAGTTGCTCCTTCTTCTTGTGTGTCCACCTCTTTGATGTGATCATGTGCTTTGTCCTTGGCCTTCAACTTCAACAATGATATCAAAGGAGATGTTGATAAGAGTGCAGGTCATGCAATGTATTCTAAAGACAAGAAGAAAGCTAACAAAGGAAGGCAACAATTAGTTGAAGGTGAAGGTACTCCAAGTCAAGCAAACTTCCTAAGAGGAAGAGGAAGTGGCAGAAGTAGAGGAAGAGGCAGAAATAACAAAGATAATATCAGAGCTTGTTGGATATGTGGTAAGACCAATCATCTATCTCATGAATGTTGGCATAATAATCAAAGCAATGGTAATTTTCATCAGAATTTTAATCAAAGAGGAAGAGGTGGTAGATATCAGAGAGGAAATTTCAGAGGTAGAGATGTTAGGAATTTCTTTGGAAGAAGTGGAGGAAGAAACTTCCAAAATCACTCCTATAATAACACCTACTATAATTATGCATCAGATAAAAAAGAAGATTCAACTCTTATTATGAATGCAACATGTGAATCCTTACATGAAGACATGAGAGTATTCTATATTGACTCAGGATGTAGCAATCATCTGAGTGGAAACATTGCTTTGATGACTGATCTAGATCCCAAGACAATCAATCACACAGTTCACACATGAGATAATACAAAGCACAAAGTGAAGTCAATTGGTTCAGTTAAAGCCAAAGATGGAAGTACTTTATTGAGTAAGGTTTTGTATGTTCCTATAATTCCAAAGAATTTGATTAGTGTAGGATAGATTGTGGAAAAAGGATATGAGGTAAGGTTCACTAATGATGGAGTTTATGTTGAAGACCCTAGCCAAGGGTATAAGCAAATTTTTACAGGAAAGAAGGAAGGAAGTGTTGGAAGCAGTCAGAGGCACAGTCAGAGGCACAGACGACATGGAAGCATGTAAAGACGGAGCAGGGAGCCAGTCGGATTATTTTTCAAACAAATATGTTTTTATTACCTCTTCAAACATCCAACAGTGATCTTCATCACTCTTGTAACATATGTAATATAGACAAAACCTCATTTTGTAATTGATAGCTCCATTTTGTGCAAGCCGAGGAGTCCTCGAGCTTGAGGAGCTTAGGTAGAATGCGCGTACCAATTTTCGTTATTTTTAGACATCGTTTACCCTTCCAAATAGCCTCTAGGACCTATTTTTTAACTATACCGGTCACTTGATGTGAAACCGGTCAAAACTAGTCTAGAAACTATAAAAAGAGCTAGAGAGCTCATTTTTGAGGTTGGTTCATGTTGGCTAGTGTGAGCTTAGAGCTAGTTTGAGCTTGTAATAGTGTTCTTGAGTAATAGAGCTAATTTCTCACCTTCCATTGTGTCTTGCTTGTCTCTTCGTAGTGTGTGTGTATGTGTGTGTGCATTTTTGTGCTTCTCACCTTCACTCTCACTTCATCTCACGTTCACGATCTTCATATCACTCCTATCTCTTCCGCGGATTGACATTAAGGAGGTGGAGCTTCTTAACGTGGTTCTCACCATTGTGCTAGAGCAACACCAAATTTGGCGCCGTTGCCGGGGATCGAGTCTAGGACAAATGTGTGATGGTAAGAGTATAGCAAGAAGTGGCGTTGGAAGGTAAAAATTTCAGTTTTTGTTGTTGTTTATACTTAGTTTTTAGTGCTTTTCACCTCCCCCACACTCCATCTTCATCATCGCATCATCATCTTCATCTCCAAAAAAATCAGAAAATTCACCATATCCACCCATTCACCTCATTTCCCCTCATTTGTGCATGCGAGAGAGCGAGAGAGAACTTTTGTGCTTGTGTGTGCTTGTGTTTTCTTGAGTTTTCTTGCAGGTACAGAGCTCCAGTGCATCAGGAAAGCTTGGAAAAGGTAAAATTTTACTCTCTGTCAAAGATCTGCCGAGTGTGGCGGACCATCGCGATGGTCTGCAACCTTCGGAATTCTTGGTAGGCGACCACACCACGAGGTAGGCGACCCTTGCGCTTGCACGAATCCACAGGAGCATCTCAAAAACTCACATTTTGGTGGACCATCACGATTGGCTCAGACCATCGCGATTGTGTCGCACCATCGCGATAGGCTCACGCCATCGCGACGGCTCGGCCGGACCATCGCGACGGTTCACTTTTTGGACCATCGCGACGGTTCACTTGAGCCATCGCGACGGTCCACTTGGACCATCGCGATTGTTCAGTTGACCCCGGACCATCGCGATTGGCTCACGCCATCGCCACGACAGTGCCACGTGTCACGATAGACCATCGCGACGGTTCAATTTTTGGACCATCGCGACACTTCGAAAATTCGGACCATCGCGATTGGCTCAAGCCATCGCATCGCGGACCATCGCGACGGTTCACTTCGAACCATCGCGATTGTTCCTCGTTGACCGTTGACCCGCGCCATCGCGATTGTCCGCCTGATCACGCCATCGCGACGGTTCATTTTCCGGACCATCGGGACGGTCCATTTCCACGCCATCGCGATCGTTCATTTCGGGCCATCGCGACGGTTCACTTCGGACCATCGCGATTGTCCACCTTTGACCGTTGACCGCGCCATCGCGATTGTCCGCCTGTTCACGCCATCGCGACGGTTCGACCTCACGCCATTGCGATCGTTCACTTCGGGCCATCGCGACGGCTCACCTTTTCGCACCATCGCGACAGTCCAAACTCCACGCCATCGCGACGGTTCGCTTGGACCATCGCGACGGTCCCAGACCATCGCGATTGTGCACCCCCATCACAAATTTAGGGTTCCATTTTTTTGACCAATTTTGGGGGTATTTTTGAGAAATTTTTGGACCATTAGACTCATAGGAGACCCCTTAGCTCATATTTGGAGAAAAACCTATTTGTCAGTTTTTACCCCCCAGGGCCTGAGCGCTCATAACTTTTTCATCCGAAGTCCGTTTTTTGAGCTTAGGAAGACAGGGGGCACACATTGAAAAGTTGAGCAAAAGGGGAGGGACTTAAAAGGTGTATATACTCAAGTGCTTGATCATCCAACTGTGAATTGGTCTAATATTGGATTTTTCCAGGTCTAGCAAGGGCAATAAAGGCAAGCAAGCAAGGCAGTGAAGGGCATAAAGCTTGGGAAGCGCGGCTTCTTGGGCATCAGAGCAACCAGAAAAGCGGACTTGAGGTTGGAAGATTACTCAACCCCCTCAGTCAATTTTTCGCTTAGGCTAAACGTTAGCATTGTGGATTAACGACTATAGGAACGCCTCAAGTTAAAGATACCTAATTCTTTCAAGTTCAAGACTAAAGATAAAGGTGTGTGACGAAAACCTAAAGGAAAGAACATAAACCTGACGGAACGAGAACTCAATATCATAACGGAAAGTCGAATTCCTGACGCATACATTAAAACAAGAATCTAAAGAAATTTAAAAAGAATCAAGACAGTAATAACAAAGAACCATTGACGATCTGAGCGTGTACTGAGTGTACAAGGAAGAAAATTAATGAACCTTAGATCGGGCAAACATATAGGTAAGTCAGACCGACGAAGCCTTAGATCATCAGAGGCTAGTGTAAGAACCACCGCTCGATCGTGGGCTCAGCAATTGAATAGTAATTATCCCTACGAGAGCTCAGACACTAGTGATTCAGACATGGCATTTAGCACAGATAGACCAGAAATAGGGACAAATGTAGTATACTTAGAAAAACCAGAAGGACCATATAGAACGCAATTAGAGTTTCTCCGAACCAACCGACTAGGTGCTCGCATCTATGAGGATGGTTTGCAAAGACAAGTGGTGCAACTGCACAACCCTGATCAACCCATTGGATTGGAAAGACCAGTGGTGAAATTTGAGAGAGACGCTTACATAGACAAAGAAGGAACCATGTACGTCCTAAGTACGCAGCCAAACGATACTAATGAGTTTGGTACAATTCAATTAGAGACGGAAGCAAAATTTCAAGGAAAAGAACCGTTAGAAGAACCTAGAACACCTAGAGGGAAATCTGTACTGACACGAGTACTAATCCCAGGATGGATCCCTCAGGACAACAGAAGCATAGAGTTGTTTGTAAATAAAGAGACAGATGAAGCCTTTTGGAGGTACAGAAAGGAACACCCTAGTGAGATAGGCATCATTACAATTTATGAATTCAAGGACCCGGATACACCTGGAAAGGTTGTATACCTGGATGAAACTTCAGAAAGAGTCTTTGTGGTGCCTGACCACGCTAGAAACACATACACATGGAGAGGTGAATTGGTATTCCCTCCATCTAGAACGAACATGAATACAAGTCAACAAGGGGCAGGAACATCATCAGCCTTTGGAAATCAAAGAGAAAAGAATAAAGAAAGACCCGAAGTAAGCTTCACTCACCCCGTAGGGAGAGATAGAACAACCACGGATAGACAAAGAGATCATGGAATACCAGGTGGTAGAGATGATTTTCCTCTACCTAGACCACGTGAACACGCAAGAATATTGAGACCCACTCAATTGGTAAAATCAATGAAAAATTATTTTGATGGGACAGGAGATCCCTACGACCACGTCGCAGAATTCAAGCAAGTACTAAGAGCCGAACAAGTTGAAGACATGTTCACGCAATACAACGCATTTGGGCTAACGTTAAAGAATACCGCTTTAACTTGGTTCCAACCTTTGCAACAAAGGCAATTTAGAGACATTCATCACTTTTTAGAGTCATTCATCACCGAATTCTCTAAAAGTGGGATTAGACATGACACGTCTTCGTTGATTCATAGCTTTAAACAGACCCCTCAAGAAACAGTTAGACTGGCAGGACGTAGGTTTAGACAATATGTTGAACGATGCCCAATGCAAGAGTTACCCTCACAAGCTAAGCAAGTGTCATTGTTTCTAGACGGCTTGTTGAGCTCTAAACTACGCTCCTACGTGTACCTAAAAGAACCCAGAACGCTAGAGGAGTGTGTACGAATATGTATAGACATCGAGGACAACCTAGGAGATGAATTAGAACTCTCAAAGGTCTATAAGGACTCAGATTGTTCTTCTCTAGCATCCACAAAATTGTCTAATTCGATAGAGGACCTAGCAGAAAAAGTGGCCCAGAAACTAGGAGTTTCTAGTAAACCGAGGGTGCTCACAAACAAGCGTTGTTACACCTGTGGCGGTGATCATATGGCAAATGTGTGTCCAAACTCAACACAACCACAAGCCAACCCTAGTGGCCAATACTGTACAATTGAGAGAAGATACACGAATCATACGGCTCAGGACTGCCCATACAACAAACAAACCGTGAGACAGAACTACCCGCAAGCATACGCACAGCCAGGTAGGTATCAAGGCCAATACAATGCTCAGCCTTATTACTATAGGCCACCTCAGAACTACCCATACCAGGCTCAACAGAGACCTCAACCTGTCTTAGCTCAGCAGCCACCCCCACCAGCGAATGTCATCTCAGTCAAATACGCTGCGGCAGAAGAGAACCTAAGTAGGGCCTTAGTGCCTTCTTCACCTTTGATCACAGAGAGTGACCCACACTCAAACAGTTTTGACTCTACGCATGTCGATAGTCCACCCGCTTATTATACGGAGTCACCAGAACATGTGGAGACATATCAGTACGATAGTACACCAGTGGAACCTAGTTGGGAGCCCGACTATGCTAATGTGATGTACGCAAACCCAAACCCTCGGCCCCAATTGAGACAACAGAGACCACAGGGCCCTAGAGGACCATGCTTTAGGTGTCAAGGAGATCACTTCATAAAGGATTGTCCACATCCCCCAATAGCAAGGCAATCACAGTACTATAACATACAAGGCTTTTGTGCTGATTGTGGCAAAGAGCACATAATCAAAGATTGTCCTAAGAACCCTGTTAATGCTCCGAATGTGACACCGATTAACGTGATAGGTATTGTAAATAACGCAGATGGATCCAACCCTACATACGTGCCTATCCAAGCTATAACAAGAGCCCAGGCGCTCTTACAGAACCAAAAGCTTAATCAAGAGAAAGTAGCTGAAACCAGTGAAGTTGCAGAATCTAGTAGTAAAAAGACAAAATCTTGGAAAGATTCTAGAGAACGAATTAAGAGAAAATGGAGTAAAAAGATAACGGAGTTGGAAGGAAGTCTAAAGGAATCTAGAGGCAAAATCCAAGAATTGACCTCACAGGAATTGAATCAAGAGAACCCAGCTCAAAAATCAGGATCAGTTTTAGCGGAACCCATACCAGAGAATCTAGACATGATGTTTCGTGCATATCAAGCTAGATTGAAAGAGGGACCTCAAGTAGCTGAAATGAGTAAGAACTACCCTTGAGCTGATCTGGAAATTGAGAGAACTAAACTTTGCATGAAGATGGTAGAATTAGCACAAGCGTTGTTCGAAGCCTCTAGATATCTTAATTGGAATAACATGGCAAAACCGGAATTACACTTTCAAGGACTAATGGAGAGGCTAGAATGCCTGATAGAAAGCAAAGAGAAAAAGGATCAGCATAGGAACCCTATTGTCACAGAGACACAGGAAAGGAATGCACCATCCCTGTCTCAAGTACCCAATACAGAAAGTCAAGACAATTTGTCTTCCATACATAGGTACTCACATGAATTTTTGAGAGAAATACAAGAAGAGAAATGGAGAAAAGAACAAGGAACTCATCCTCCTATTCAAGAAATAGACGACTTGCAGGAACAATTTCCCCAAGACATCCCCTCTATATACGATGATGTAGAGAAAGAACAACTGAGTGAACACACAAGGTTTGAATCTAATTCTTTACAAGAATTACCTCAGTTCACAGGACCTTGGGAAGCAAAGTCTATTAGTATGAGAGCACCCACGATAATAGTGAGGAATGAAGAATCAGTGATCCCTAGGAACACGGAAGTGATCAAGAACACTAAAGTACAGTGTAATCTCACTCTGGAGGAATTGTTAAAGGTAAAACCAGAATTGTGGAAGCACGTAGCAAATCAATTCCCTGAGCTTGCTACCACACCCTCTCAGATAGGATCACATAAGAAGGTACCAGAGATACCTGTAGAAAAGATTGGAGATGTGAGCGAAGGAGAGGAAGGTAACACTTATCTTCCGATAACCCATCAGGGCTACACCACGAAAGCCATCTTAGATTCAGGAGCCGGAGTAGCGATAGCTACCACCGCTTTATGGAAACGTTGGGGTAAGCCAGCATTAAGACCCACCAGGATGAAGCTACAAATGGCTGATGGACACATAGAAAAACCATTAGGCTTACTAGAAGGCATATCTCTCACCACTTGTGGTGTAGAATTTCAGCATACCTTTGCCATTTGTGATTTTAGTAAAAACCATGCATATGAGATGATATTGGGACGACCATTCATGCGTCAGTTGCAAATTGTACAAGATTGGGGAACTAATTCTTTGTACTTGCAACATTTAGGAGTGACTACCAAAGTCAATCTTAAAGACTATTCACATAGAGATGTACCCCCAATACAATGGAATACCATCCATAAGACACCAGTAGAGACGGAATCCGTGCACTCATTAGAATCAGATCCTTCTTGGTTGCATGAGGATACTCATTTAGGGATGTGTAAAGTAGCCAAACAAGAGGAAGAAAGGTTAGAAGCCAGGACCTTAGGTGCAGAACAACATCCACGAACCCTTCAAGATCCAGCCTACGCACCTGTAGTATTCCCTGACGAAGAATTTGAACCCCATGGTTGGGCGGAAATCCTAGCAACCATGGATGTAGCCATCAATGAAGAACAATGGACACCCCACTGTGACGAGGATGGCTATGACATTTCAGTTTTCACGATAGAGCCAATCATGGGCGATGCAATTTTAGAAGAGTGTGAACCTAACACTGAGGCATTTGAGGATGCAAGCGATTTTGATTTAGAAGGTTATAATCAAGTAAACATCGCTCCAGAAGATCAGCACAAGACGGCATTTGCCACAAAATGGGGCATATTTGCATTTCGTGTAATGCCATTTGGCTTAACAAATGCACCCGCCACTTTCCAGCGACTCATGTGTCATGTTTTTAAGGAATTTTTACGCAAGAGCTTGGAAGTTTATGTCGATGACCTATGCGCTCATTCTAATGTAAGGCAGACACATATCCCAGAGTTAAGACAAATATTTGACAAATGTCGAGAATATCAGGTTTGTTTGAACCCAGAAAAATGTGTTTTCATGGTCAGACAAGGCAAAATTCTAGGACACATTGTGTCAAAAAATGGAATCTCTACGGATGAAGAAAAGGTGAAGGTAATTGCAGAATTACCGAGACCAACTAATGTAAAGGAGGTACAGGCATTTATGGGCCATTGTGGTTATTATAGGAGATTCATACACATGTATGCAATCATAGCCAAGCCTTTGTACTCTCTTTTAACCAATTTTGAATGGACAGAAGAATGTGAGAATTCATTCAATGAACTTAAACGACGCTTGTGCTCAGCACCGATTTTGACTACCCCAGACTGGAGTAAGCCATTCCATGTACATGTGGATGCATCCAATTATGCCATAGGATGTGTGCTAGCACAACCCACGAGTGAAGGTAACATAGATCTCCCCATAGCTTACGCGAGCAGACAATTGAACGCAGCAGAAAGAAATTACACCACTACGGAACGAGAGGGATTAGGGATGATCTACGCAGTAAAGAAGTTCAGGCACTACTTGTTGGCCAACAGATTCAAGTTCTTTACAGATAATCAAGCCCTATTGTACCTAGTCAACAAACCATGTAACACGGGACGACTAATACGTTGGTTTCTATTACTCATGGAGTACGATTTTGAAGTAGTAGTCAGGAAAGGAAAGACACATCTTAGAGCTGACCACCTTTCAAGATTAACCTCAGGAGAAGCTCCTCAAGGAGTAGCGGATGAATTACCAGATGCATACTTGTTTAACCTTGAGATAGCACCAGAATGGGCTAAGCCTATAGTCCCTATTCTGACATACGGACCCAAGAATCCTAGGATTAAGATCAAAGAGGGAGAGATTACCAAGTCTCAAAGGTACCAAATAATGGCAGGAAGCATATATAAACAGGATAATCAAAAGATTCTTGCTTGCTGTGTAGACGAATCAGAACACGCGAATTGGTTGCAATTAGCACACATAGGTGCACTAAAGCAACATCATTCGAAACATCGTACACTACAGACTCTGCATAGACTAGGATTATATTGGCCTACGATGGAAGCAGATGTCTACAGGTTGTGTAAGGAATGCCACGTTTGTTGTGAAAGACCACCAGTAGAGTATGCTACATTATATCATGTGTCTCTCACACCAGACAGGAGTGAACCATTAGTGACATACTTAAGGACGAACACATTCCCTCAAGGCATGACTTTAGCTCGACAACGTAGTCTGGAGCAGGAAGCTCACGACTATTCTCTTATTGGCGATAACCTATACAAAAGAGGACGAGATGGATATCTAAGACAATGTGTTCATGAGAGCGATTATCTGAGCATACTAGAGACTGCACACCAAGGTGTTGCAGGAGGTCATTTTGGACCCGATAGGATAATCAAAGCCATCCTCTTTGCAGGATTATGGTGGCCCACTCTTCACATGGATGCTCATACCTATGTTAAGAGATGTGATGTGTGCCAAAGAACTCAGTTTCCTACGCGCAGAGATGAAATGCCATTGAAACCCATGATGGGCGGACGTGCATTTTCTAAGTGGGGTATAGACTTTGTAGGACCCATTAACCCTCCTGCTAAAGGTACACATGCGGAATACATTATTGTTGCCACAGATTATCTTACGAAATGGGTAGAGGCAAAAGCCACGAAAAAGAATGATGCACATACAACTGCAAAATTCTTATTTGAAAATGTCTTTACAAGATATGGACTGCCTATAGAGTTAGTGAGCGATCGAGGAACTCACTTTCTAAACCAAGTCATTGAATATTTGTTACAGGATTTTATGGTGATTCACAAGAAATCGGCACCATATCATCCTCAGGCCAATGGTCAGGCTGAAAGCACTAACAAGATACTTTGTAACGTACTGACGAAACTCGTGAACAACAAACGTTCAGATTGGGACAAACAGTTACACCACGCTGTTTGGGCATATCGAGTGGCCTACAAGACCGTACTCAATGCAACTCCCTTTCAGATGGTTTTTGGTCAGAATGCTGTGCTCCCTTTGGACTTCTTGATACCGACCCTTAAGGTTGCACAAGAACATCAGTGGACCGGCCATGAATTATCAGCGAGAATAATGGACTTGGAACGATTAGGAGAAACCAGACTGAAAGCAGCAGCAGGAATATACGCAGCGAAGAAGCGACAGAAAGCATATTTTGATGCACATGTGAAAGATAAAGGCCTAAAAGAAGGAGATTTAGTTATAGTATATACGCTGAAACAGCACGCACGGAAGTTAGAAAAGCGAGGTTATGGACCTATGATCATTAACAGACTCTCAACAAGTGGAGCAGTACAGTTAGCCACCTTAGAAGGAGATATAATGCCTAATTATATTAGTGGCTGTAGAGTCAGGTTATATCAAGAACCTCTTACTGAGGATATGCTTAGACGACTCACGTTGGCAAAGAAGCGTAAGGAGGAAGAAAATAGAATACGAGCGGAAGCTCAGGCAGAAGCAATAGAACGCATTAAGCGCATGAAGCTAAGAAGACAAGGACTAGGGAGAGAACATTATAACCATCTGGAAACTACACCCAGATATCCCATGGCCATGTGTCAAGTAAAGTCAACCACTCATCCTAGTATAGTGGACAGGAGACCATTCATTACAGTTAGGCTAGAGCACGGCAACCCTTGCCAAGAGTTCAGGGCTTTAATTGATTCAGGTGCTGCGACTAGTGCGATTAGATGGTCCCACTATAAGGATTCAGGAATAGAAATGCGGCCAATTGAGGCATACCTCATAGGGCTAGGAGGCATGGAAACCCCTTGCATGGGTGAGGTGGACCTTCCTATCCTCATTAAGGATGTGACCATGACAGCGAAGCTACTAGTGTGCCATGATGACGACCTGATAGAACCCCTAATCCTTGGCCAAGATTGGCTATACGATCACTCAGTGGACCTAAATCTTAGACAAGGCTCCTTACAGATTGGAACCTTAGAACAGAGGCGAGTGATACCGCTTGACTTCCCTAACGGCATTCCGCCTGACGGATGTGACCCTAGACCCTACGAAACACATGCGATGGAAGACCGGAAGATCTTGAGTCAGATCAGTCACGTTACGTCTACACCAACCCACTCGGGCTTGGCTATGGACAGTTATCAATCAGAAGGACGACAGGAGATCTTCCCTGGGACTTCCTGCAAACTAGAAGGGGCAGCTACCCAACCGCTAGGGCAGATGAACACAATCAGCGGTCAGGTGGGTTGCATCAGCGGCCAAATGAGCACGACACCCTGCGGTGCTCATCCTTCCAAACTTGTTGCGGACTAGCCTAGATTAAAGTTAAAGAACGCATCACTTCCTAATGGGCAGGTCACGCAAGTGTTGGATCTCCCTTCTTTTCCAAAGCAGAGTGTCCAAAGGACCTCTCAAACCCAACCTCGAAAGAGTCAACCACAACGGAGGAACCCAGACCGACGACACCACCGGACAAGGCAAAGAAAGCAGCAGTATCAACATCACAGAACAAGTGGCACAAAACAAATATGGGTGCCAAAAGGACAGCAAGCACAGGATATTGGCAACACTGCAGAAGCAAGCAGGACAAAGTTTCAACAGAAGCAGAATCAGCATCCAAAGTCCCCTCGATCTTCTTCTACAAGTCTGAGCATTTGACAAATTTGGATCGCCAAGAAATATCTCACCCATAGACCCACACCCACGCAGATTTGGGTACCCAAACCATGTATCATAGCTCAACCCTTAAGCCATGTAATATATACTCCTCACAAATCTTTTCATCCCTCAACACCTCCACACCCGATACTACCTTTTGCCCCTCAGCCGAAACCCACCACCCACTCAAAGACTCTTAGGAAATGGATACCGAAGCGTGTCCAACCGTCTCCCCCTAACCCCATGTCTGACAAAACTACCCCCCCCGACTAACATACAACCTTGTAATAAATCACTAACCTTTAAACCTTGTATAAATTCACCCACCATCATCACACATCACTCATAATCTTGTCTCATCAAGAAATGTATGCATGATCTGAAACGTGTAGGCGTCTAGAGACCTGCACTAGTACTGCAAGAGGCATTGCATCCATCACATCACGACACGTGGCTACACGGGTTACGCATCAGTTATGGAAAAGGATTGCGGTCTCACTTTAATGGGATCATAATTAATTTCCATGCCAATGTGTTAATCTTTTGTAGCAGATCTTTCTCATCAACACACCAGTAATCATGCAAACCGACGAAGGACCATCAGGTGCAGGCCCCAGTGTAGCTGCGGTGCCCCTCAACGTGTTACGAGCAGAATCCCACCCGACTGCTCCTCCGCCAGAATTCCAAGGATTTCCAGGGCCCATGCCGATCGACAACCCACCTATGGGCTACACAGAAAAGATACATCGCAACTCCCACTGGTTTCAGGGACTTGCAGGACCCTTGGCGGAAGCGGATTTTATATTTGAATCCAATTTGACGTTTGATGACCGCACGTGGGGAAAATACCAATTCTTCTCCAGAGAGTTCGAAGATCTCCAGAACACCCAGGACCTAACTCATGTTTGGGCTAGAGCCGGCTTCACGGAGTATTTCAGTGATCCTCTGCCCAAACCTGACTTTTACAGGAGTTATTATTTAATCACTACTTTACTGGCCTCAGAGAATAAGGATATCCCAGGAACTTTTATTTTGCCCTCTTTAGTGGATGATCCACCTTACAAAAGGTTCTACCTCTCAAAGGATTTAATCAGAGCTGCCATCAAGATTCATGGCACCCACACGCCCACAGATCGAGAAAGATTAATTCCAGACCCTATGAAACGTGGGGATGTCACTAAGTGGGAGGAGATCTCAGCAATCACACCTGAGCTGTCAAAGCCGCTACGGATATGCATGCAACATTTTGCATTCCCCGCTCAGGACAGATTCACTATGCCACATAAAAGAATATGGTTTGGTTTGTACTTAGCCTGTACTGGACCTCAGACTGTCGATCTGGCGAGCTGGATCATTGATCAAATGTATTTGGCACAACACAGATGGGAACGAAAGAAAGTGCTTAATGGATGTTGTGCACTGACAAGAATTGTTTATATGTGCTTGGCTTATGACTTGCCAATTGAACGGGCATTAACAGCAGAAGAGCTGAAGGCATTCAAAGGAACGACGAAGAAAGCCAGGAAGCCCAGCAGAGCACGGGCAGGTAAGCGCATGAGAGGCACTATCCCTTGCCTTCAAGTGCCAGAGTCACCATCACCACAACCCTCTCCAGCACAATCACCGACAGAAGTCGCTCCCACAGTACAACCTATTCGCATAAGGTTATCTAGACCAGTGGTAACAGCGGGCACCACTAGTACCGTTGCACCTCAGGCAGCTACAACCACAGAACCCACCACCACGACAGCAGAAGCTCCCACCACTATTGGTGCGGAAGCCTTTTCTTTCCCATTACCACACATGGAGGCAGAACCACTAAACACAACATTTGATTTTGAGATGCCAGATGCATTCTCAAATGAGTTCCAGTTTTCAGAGGCACAAATGTTCTTGCAAGAATACGAACGCCCCAGTTACCCTACCACACCGCGGGATCTGCCACAGGGACAAGTTGTGTCTAGCTCTGAGGATGAACGAACAGCCACAGATGACGATGAAGGTGAAGATGAAGCCAGCCAGGGCACGCATGATTCCCAAGAACAAGGACAGACAGACGGCCAAGGTCAACAAACCGATGCACAAGGTGACACCAGCACTCATGAAGAGGAGACTTTCGAAGCGGCAGCATACACGCTGGCAATCAAGAAATTATATCGTACGATGGAAAAAGTCTGGGCACGAAAGAAATTGACTGAAGAAGAGAGCCAGACCCTAATCGAACACGAACTAGTCTCCGGAGGATTTGAAGAAGTCTACATCAAAGGGTTTAGAGAACTGGTCCAATCCATCGGCTCGGTCGAAGCATTGAGGTATTTACAAAGGAAGCCACTCCCCCAATATGACCCTCGTAGAATTCGCCTGTTATCGAAGCCCGGTGAATACATTCGAGTTCCGGTAGGTGCTCAATCATCCCACCAGGCGCATTATGCACGCTTACGTCCGGAAAGATCCATCACCGAAGAGGCTATCCTAGCTGACTCCCCACCACGTACTACCGTTGTACATACTACCACTATCCTTGAAATAACATCCACACCATCTACTCCTCTCTCACCTCAAGTTTCACCAACCCACCCTGTATCCCCAACACCCTCTACTGCTCCTCCCACATCCACGCCAGTTCACGGCAACATAGCCACCACCTTTGCCCCACCCATGCATGCCACCATACCCGTACCCACCTCACCTCTTCCACATGTTAACCCCTTCATCCCTTCATCCTTCCCATCCTTTCCCCCACCTTTAAGACACCCTTTCACCTTTCTAACCCCACTAACCTTCTCACCAGTTTCACCTCCTCAACCCACCATAACCCCTGTTTCCCCTTTTCACCAAGCTGCTCCAGCCATCCCCCCTGTAAATTACTCTACGTTTGTAAATCCCGTCTTCACACCGACACAACCACCCACATACACACCACTTTTCACAGTCACCGCACTTGACACGTCCAATGACATGGACATCTCACCACCCTCCGCACCAGCACCCACTCCACTCACAGCACCATCATATTTAGGTACGTCACACTTTTCCACGATTACCACTGCATCCACCTTCCCAACCCCATTTCCCATCCCCGCTGCATCTACTTCCACTGCATCCTCACTTAGCATTCCATTACTACTATCGCCAACCATAGACGCTGCACTTCAACAAATGTTCACATGCATGTCACAAGTACGCGATGAGTTCGCATCTCTGGGCACCAATTATCACCAGCTGCAGAGGACGACCAACGAATTACAATCGCAGCTTAATTCACTGTCAATCGAGAATGCCTCTTTAAATACACGATACCAAGAACTAAGAGAGGCATATCATAAGCTAGAGCTAGAAAGTGAAGAGAAAACAAAAGAAGCCACTGCTGATCTGGACAACCTGCTTCGAGCCCAAACCATTAGAAACGCAACGCTGACAAGGAATATGGGTCTACTCAGGAGACACCTTGCCGCAGCCAAGGAGGAGAACCAGAGACTCCCAGAGCAGAATAGAGAAAATTTGGAAGCGGCATTGGACCATCCAGAACAACCATTAAGTCCTAGCAGATTCAAGGCAATCCCATCTGAATCGATGTGAATGTTGCTAGACGACCACGTTCGACTGCTAGAGGACTATGATCGAATGAACGAAGAGCATCAGAAGCTAAAAGAAGATCACAAGTTACTACAGCTCAGAGAACCGGCACCACAACAACTACCAGTGGCAGCAGAAGTACGAGAACCTGTGGACCCCTCTCCTGAACTCATAGAGGAACTCAACGCACTACGGGCCCAGGTAACCACTCTCCAATCACGCATAGATGTATACGAAGCACCACCACGGCCTAATTCCCCACCGGAGATCCCCGCTGACGACGAGAACATAACCATTCCGGTGGAGGAAACGTTTGAAGAAGCATACGAGCCCATACCCATCCCAGGCGGACAAGTCACGGCCGAAGGCCAGATGACCTATGAACTTCCTACCCCCGCGTGGATGAAAACGATCGAAGAACTTGGAACGACACATTCGGCCAGAGTAGAGGCACAGCTACATGCCATGGCCATGATTGAAGAGAGAATCTTACAATCCCCCTTCTTTGCTCATTTGGCCCCCCGACGCTATATATCTGGGCATGAGCTGCAGTATAAGCCATACTTCATGCTAATGGCTGAATATCAGCTCGCTATAGAGAAAGAAACAGGCATGAAACCCACGCATGCTACACAATTCGAGCCAGCGGACTTGCCACCAAATGCGCAAAGAGGAGAAATCCATCAACCTGATTGGCGCAAAGACCTCCTCCAGAAGTACCCAGAAATGATGAGCACATGGGTGAAAGCGCCCTTACATTTAAAGTATAATCCTTGTTGGGGACCAGTACCACGACGCCGCTCCTGGACTGCATTCGCTATCAAAGTACAAAACAATAGGCAGTGTCAGGATTGGCTGAATTACCCCTACTTCAAGCCACCTACCGAGTTGCCCACTGTTGGCTATATGATGGCTACTATCCGTCACTGGCTCCCTCGCCTGAAGCATATGAATGATATTGCAGCGCATATGACTGTCAAAATTTTTGACATGATGCAAATGATATTTAAAGTCTTCCGACGCGTCAAGGCACCGCATGTAAACACCCCGGGATTTGAGCATGGTAACTTTGATCTAGTATATGACATGAGCACAACGCCATCGCTCCGGGTGTGTTATGCCTGGCATTGTAGAATAAAATACCTCCCGGCATGCTACAAACAAACCTTTGAAGAGATGTTCACCACCGGGTTTTGGGAATACCATTCCGAGGTATTCATCAGCAGGCCCACACATTTATTGCAACTTTTTGCCTGTGAGCGAATGGTTTATTCCACGCATTATCAACTCCCGCCACCCGACGAACCGCAACCGATAGACTGGGAGAAGCTCGAGGCTGATCTGGCCCGAGGCATTCGAGTATCTGAGCACACCCTCGCTCTCGACCTCCTACAAAACTACATCCGGCAGACCGCACAACAAGGTTCTGTCGAGGACGACAGAAGCGAGAGGGAGGGGGGTGTTGGAAGCAGTCAGAGGCACAGTCAGAGGCACAGACGACATGGAAGCATGTAAAGACGGAGCAGGGAGCCAGTCGGATTATTTTTCAAACAAATATGTTTTTATTACCTCTTCAAACATCCAACAGTGATCTTCATCACTCTTGTAACATATGTAATATAGACAAAACCTCATTTTGTAATTGATAGCTCCATTTTGTGCAAGCCGAGGAGTCCTCGAGCTTGAGGAGCTTAGGTAGAATGCGCGTACCAATTTTCGTTATTTTTAGACATCGTTTACCCTTCCAAATAGCCTCTAGGACCTATTTTTTAACTATACCGGTCACTAGATGTGAAACCGGTCAAAACTAGTCTAGAAACTATAAAAAGAGCTAGAGAGCTCATTTTTGAGGTTGGTTCATGTTGGCTAGTGTGAGCTTAGAGCTAGTTTGAGCTTGTAATAGTGTTCTTGAGTAATAGAGCTAATTTCTCACCTTCCATTGTGTCTTGCTTGTCTCTTCGTAGTGTGTGTGTATGTGTGTGTGCATTTTTGTGCTTCTCACCTTCACTCTCACTTCATCTCACGTTCACGATCTTCATATCACTCCTATCTCTTCCGCGGATTGACATTAAGGAGGTGGAGCTTCTTAACGTGGTTCTCACCATTGTGCTAGAGCAACAGGAAGGCTCTTCACACTAAAGATACAAGGTAATGTTGGACATGCTATGATCACATATGGAGAGCAAAAGGTGACTGAATTGGATCTTTGGCATAAAAGACTTGGACACTTCAATGAAAGAGGTATTAAAGAGATGATTAATAATGGTTCAGTACTTGGATTACCTAATGTTGCAAGTCAACACATGACATACAGATGTGAAGCATGTCAGCTAGGTAAGGCTCATAAGCAATCATATAATAAGCATGGCTTTATGTACTCAGAAAGACTTGAATTGGTACATACATATGTGTGGGGTCCTTCAAAGGACTTTAGTATAAATGGTTCAAGATATTATTTCATATATGTTGATGATGCTACCAGGTGGATCACTATCTATGTGATCAAAGACAAGTCAAAAGTGTTTAATACATTCAAACACTATCATGCATTAAAGAATTACAGGACAAAAATTGAAGAGGTTGAGATCATATGGAGGGGGAGAGTATTTTTCAAATGAATTCAGTGATTATTTGAGTAATGCAGGTATAAAAAGAGAGGTTACTTGTAGGTACTCTCCTCAACAAAATGGGGTAGCAGAGAGAAGAAATAGAACTCGTGTTGAGTTTTCAAGATCAATGATGAAGGAAAAAAATTGTCCAAATTATTTGTGGGTTGAGGCTGTAAACACAGCCACATATTTGGTCAATAGGCTACCATGTAAAGCTTTGCAGGGTATGACACCATGTGAAGCTTGGTGGGGTAAGAGACCTACTTTGGAACATTGCAAAGTATTTGGATGTTTGGTTTATGCATATGTGCCATCCTAGTTGAGGCATAAATTAGAACCTAAAGCAAAAAAGTATGTGTTCCTTGGCTATGATGACAAGCAGATGGGTTATAGGTTGTGGAGTCCATCTACAAAGCAATTCCTTGTGTGTAAGGATGTTACATTTGATGAGCAAAAGGTACTTGGTATGCAGGTGCACTTAATGTTCATGTAGGTGATGAAGAAATTTTGAATCAAAAGAAAGGTAAATTAAAGGTTCAAATATGTGATGAAGAAGAGAGTCAAGTTGAAGTAGAAGAAAGGCCAAGTTTTGATCCAGAATAATATGAACCAGAAACTTCAAGAAGTGGAGAACTCAGAAGGTCATCTAGGCACAAATGGAAACCTACAAGGTATAGCTATGATACGTCAATTCTTGACTACTAAAGATTATGCTTATATTATAAAAGCAGATGCAAATCCATCCACATATGATGAAGCCAAAGGAAAGGAGAATTGGGAAAAAGCAATGCAAGAAGAGTATGATGCATTGATGGAGAATGAAACATGGGATTTGGTTCCTAAACCAAATAGTCAAAAGATCATTGGATGTAAATGGGTTTACAAAACAAAAAGGTGTGCAGATGGAAGTGTATCTAGGTACAAAGCCAGGCTTGTTGTAAAAGGATATGCACAGACATATGGTGTGGACTATGATGAAACTTATAGTCCTGATGCAAAAATGACAACCATAAGGACTCTCATAGAAATTTTTGCTCGCAAAGGTTGGAAATTATCTCAATTAGATGTGAAGAATGCATTTTTGAATGGTTATATTTCATATGAAGTCTACATGGAACAACCAGATGGTTTCAAAGATCAAGTGTATCTAGATCATGTGTGTAAGCTCAAGAGAGCTTTGTATGGTTTGAAGCAGGCCCCAAAGGCATGCCTTGTAAAGTTCTTGAAGGAACTTGGATTTCAAGCATCTAAGCGAGATAGTAGCTTGCTAGTCAAAGCAAGTGAGGATGGATTTATTTATGTTTGTATTTATGTTGATGACATAATACTTATAGGAATAGATGACAAAGATATACACATGATTAAGAAGCAGATGGAGAAAGAATTCAAAATCAGTGACTTGGGAAATTTGTCATTCTTCTTGGGAATGGAGATTTCATTTACTCAACATGGAGTATATGTAACTCCAGAAAGGTATTTGAAGAATTTGCTAATCAAATTTAAAATGGAACATTGTAGGATAGCACCAACTCCAATGGAGGTGAATCATAGATTCAGTAGAGATGAAGGAGAAGAATTCAAAGACATGAAGCTTTATCAGAGTTTGGTGGGTAGCTTCATTAATGCTACATTAACAAGGTCTGACTTATCATATACAGTTGGAGCTTTTTCTCACTTCATGCATTTTCCTAGAAAGGAACATTGGATTGCAAGACAAAGAGTACTTAGGTACATCAAGGGCACACTTAAAGAAGGTTTGTACTATGGGTTTACTTTAGATACAAGAGTCAAGATATATAGTGATGCAGATTGGGCAGGTAACTTTGATGATAGAAGATCAACACATGAATATTTGTGTTATGTGGGAGATAAACTAATTTCATGGTGCTCTAAGAATCAACATACAATTGCTTTATCATCTATAGAAGCAGAATCCAAAGGCATGGTAGAAGCTGCAAAGGAAGTAATATGGCGAAAGACTCTTATGAAGAGTTTTGATATCATTCAGAGTACTCCTATCATTTGTGGAGACCATATGAGTCCTTTATATTTGGCAGGTAATCCTGTGTTTCATGCTAGAACTAAACATATTGAGATTCAGTATCATTTTTTGAGAGAGAAGGTTGTTGATAAAGAAATAGAAGGCATACATACTCCTACAAAAGATAATCTTGCAGATATGATGACAAAGAGCTTGGATGGACCAAAGTTCTAGAGGTTTAAAGATATGGCAGGAATAAAGAAGATGCAGGTAATCACAATTGATGATTGAGGGGGAGTTGTTGGAGCAAGACAATCAACAATTGGTGATTATATGAAGCTTAGAAATGAAGACATGAAGGAAAGAATGAAGTGTAAGTTCATGAAGTGAAGTGAAGGTTCAAGAAGAAAAGTTCTATAAACATATGTACATTAGTTTTGTAAATACTTCAAAATACTTGAGTAATGACGAATCAATACTCATATGTATCTATATATATATATATATATATATATATATATATATATAGACGTGTATATGGTTGTATTAGAAGAGAGAGATGAAGTATAGTTGAGATAGAAAGGAATAGATCATGAGTATTGTGTGTATCATCCATCAGATGTATGATGAGTTGAATAGAAATAATTCTCAGGAAATTGCACGTCGATATTTTCTCCATTTCTCCTTCTATGTTTGATTATATCTGAAATCATTTTGTAGATATCTAATTCCAGAGTTAATGCATCTATGGTTAAGATTTGAGAGCCTAATTGCAAACAAGATGAGAGAATTATGTGTAGGAACATTTATATGTGAAGAAGTGATGAGTGTCTTCTGAAACAGGTGCAATCTTGATGGTCAAAGAATTGATCAATTCTCAGTGCACAGCGTAAAGTTTTGCACAAATGAGGAGTCAGAATCTAAGTTGGAAGGTAAGCTATCAATGGCTAGAAGCATTTGCTTTAATGGGTTCTAGTTTGGGAGAACCATGTGTTAGAAGTTGCAAGTGTCAAAGTTGACTCTACAAGAAGGCAGTTTTAGACATAGGTAGATTGTTTGGATCATTTCTCATAATCTACTAAACCTTTTGAGATGTTTTAACTTGGAGGACGTGTGCAACCTTTAGCCAACATGTTGTACAAAGTTTCATCAGAAACGTTAGACATTTGATTATTCAATGAGTGAGTAATGTGCAACAGACTTTTCAATGAAGTGACTTTCTTCACAGATATCTAAAGACTTGATAGTTTGGCACTTGTCTTCCAAAATTGGTTGAAGCTTTAAGTTATTCTTGATATAAGTTATTCTTGATATAGAGGTATTATAAAATCAAGGATAGCTTGTCTTTTGGACATTAACACTCTCTATCAAGCTTTTTGAGTATCTCAAGTTCTTGAGTTGTAGTTTGCCTGACTTTCTTTGGGATCCCTATGTATTGTTGTGTCTTCTCGACTGCTACATTAATCTTGGAAGCCATACATGAAGAAGTCTTTGTAGTATAAATTGTGATGATGAGTGTTGTTTTGTTCTCCTTGTCTCCATAGGGTGGTTGATTTGCTTCTATGTTGGCTTCTCTAGTTCCATCATTCGATCCTTTCGAACCCATTGCAGGCGAGTATTACATGGATGTGATGCTCGAGTAGTAGACTTCCCTGTGGATGTTCTTCTCTTTGAGTAGGCTAATTCACAAGATTTATCCTCACTTCCTCTCTTGGGTTCATTTCTCATGGGAAATGTGATTATTTCATCATGCAACATATCCTCATTTGCAGGCAATTCTAGACTAGGGCATTCTTTGGGTAAGCACTCGCTTGATTCATTTTCTAACTCCTTTCCTAGGCTTTTTTCCTCAAGCTTGATAACTTCTTGAATGTGAGAAGGTCTTCCTTCTAACGAGATAAAGATTTCTTTATGTCCTATTTTGGCAGATATGTATCCTTGTGCTAGATGAATGCTCACTTGATTCTCGATAATCCAATCTTGCCCTAGGATCAAATTTTTAATTAGGTCTTCATCTTTACATACCAAAACTCTTTGCTCCATCGAAGAATTTCCTAGGTGTAGTGATATTAGAGCTTCTCCAACACATTCTATAACTTGACCTCCAATTCGTACCATGCACGCTTTAGTCAGGCTTATGGTTGTTTGAAGATGCGTAATTAACATCATTCATATGCAGCTTAGGGTTGCTTCTGAGTCAATCGTATCTATTAACTGGTACTCTCTGGTTCCAATCCCTAGGTTTAAGTATGGTTGGGATATCCTAAGGCTCTCCTTGTCGGCTTTATGGACTTGGTAACTGGCCATGGGTATGGGTTCTTGTCCCTGTAGATATCGTTCATCCCTTTGTTTTATCCACTCCTTCCGTTTCTTGATATGCTCTAGGGCTTCTTGGCATGCTTCTTCTCTAATTCTCCCTTCTTTTGTCTTTCGATTCTGAGCTCCTACGAGTCATGCTAACATCTGATCCGTTAATGGCTCCATATATCATTTCACTCTACAACCACTTATGTAATTAGGAAGTATTTCTCCATCTAAAGTGGCTAGATTCACTCCTCCGCTTGTTGACATTCTATAAATCAATAAGGGTATGTATCCACGTTTCTCTAGTTTCTTGGCATGTTGCTTCAATGTATACACTAGGACTAAATCTCCTTCTTTCAAGCCTTTATCTTTGATGTGCACGCCATGATAAATTCCCGCAACTGCTTCAATGTATACAGTAGGACTAAATCTCCTTCTTTCATGCCCTTATCTTTGATGTGTGCATCATGATGTTGCTTCAATGTATACACTAGTAATAAATCTCCTTCTTTCAAGCCTTTATCTTTGATGTGTGCATCATGATATGCTTTTTGTCTCCTTTTAGTGGCATAAATTCCCACAACTGCTTGTAGTCTTGTTTTGTGCAGTTTCTCAATTTTCTCTAGTTGCTTGGATAGTTCTTGTCCTATCCACTCATACTATTGTGCTACTCGTAAAGTAGGTACCAAAAAGTCAATCGGTAAAATTGCATTTTGTCCATAACTAGGTTAAAAGGAATAGTTCCAATGGCCATCTTGTAAGCCACACGAAAGACCCGAATTGCATGATGCAATTGTTTGTCCCAATCTGACTATCTCTATAGGTAGTCCAAAGCAAGTAAAGATGTTCTCAAAGAGGAACTTGGTTGTGGTCTGAGCATCGTTCTTTCTAGTCACTTTTTTTTCTACCCATTTAGTTAGATAATCTGTCACCACTATTATGTACTCAACATGTGGTCCTTTGGTTGGTGGGTTAATTGGTCCTATGAAATCAATACCCCACTTGGAAAAGGATCTCGCACAAACCATGGGTCTTAGAGGCATGTCATCTCTTCTAATAGGGTACTTAGCTCTTTGGCATACCTCACAACTTCCTACGTAGGTGTCTGCATCCATGTGTAGAGTTGGGCACCACAAGCCTACAAAGGGAATCATTTTTATAGTTCTTTCGATTGAAAAATGTCCTCTTGCGACACTTGCATGCACCATTTCTAATATGGGTAAGTACTCTCCTTCATGCACACATAGTCGTAGCTGATTGTCTTTTTCTCCTTTGAATAATTGCCTCCCCAATATGACATAATCCTTGATCATTTCTTCTAGGGTCCTCTTTCTAGCTAGAGTTTCTCCTTCCTCATGATGTCCTGTGTTTAAGAACTTTACCAATGCCCTACTCCAGTCCGATGTTATGGTAGAGAATTGCAATGAGGTATGGTCTTCTGGAATATTTTCTTCACATTCCAAGCAACTACCAACATACTCATGAACATCCTTAGGCATATCAGGCCAATAAACTCCTAGTCATTTTTATTCCCTTAGTGTTCCATGGGTTCCCTTATGCATTCTCCATCTATTTACGTGAGCTTGCTCAATCAAGTTCTTTTGTTTTTCTTCTTCTACACATCTTGACAATACACCTTAAGGTTCTTTATGGTACACACATCCCGCCACAATGTGCAAGTTGCACGATTGTAGAATTCCCGTCCTACCCTCCTTGTTAATTGGGTGTTGTGGTCCATGGGTGAGTATTGAAATTAACTTCTCTGCCCACTTAGGACATACTTCCAAGTTGAATAGATAAGTGTCTGGTAAATCATCTACTACTTTGTTAGGTGGTTCTCCATGTGTTAACCTAGATAGATGATCAGATCTTATGTGGGTATTTACCTTTTTTACTACCACTTCGAAGTCCAACTCCATTAGTAACAGAAAACATCTTACTAGCCTTCCCGTGTTACAGGGCTTATTGACTAGGTACAATAAGGCTTGATGGTCTATGAAAACTTGAACTTGTTGGCTAGAAAGTAGTGTCTAAATTTCTTGACTGTGTACACCATTCCTAAACCTTCTCGTTTTGTAGTTGTATAGTTTCTTTCAGCTTGATTCAATTGTCTGCTCGCATAGGCAATCGGGCGGTCCAATTTTCCTTCATCTATAGGTTGAGCTAGAATGCATCCTATTGCATAGTTGGAGGCATCTGGATGGATATGAAAAGGCTTATTCCAGTTAGGTGTTTTCAAAATAGGTGCAGTGTCGAGCCATTTTTTTAATTCATTAAACGCTTTCTCGAATTCATCCGTCCACGTGAATTGGGTTAATAATCCATAGAGTGGCTTGGCAATTATGGTGTACATGTGAATAAATCTACGATAGTATTCCCAATGACCCATAAACGCTTGCACTCCCTTTGCACTTTTTGGTCTTGGAAGCTCTAGGATTACTTTAATTTTATCCTCGTCAGTAGAGATCTCGTTCCTAGATACAATGTGTCCTAGGATTTTTCCTTGTCTCACCATAAAGATGCATTTCTCAAGATTCAGGCACACTCTATATTGTCGACACTTTTCAAATATCCTTCGCAACTCTGGAATGTGCTCTTGTCTCAGACCTAAGTACGTGCATAAGTCATCTACATATACTTCCATACTCTTCCTTAGAAATTCTTTAAAGACATGACACATCAGCCATTGGAAAGTAGCAGGGGCATTCATGAGTCCAAAAGGCATCACCCTAAAAGCATAGACTCTCCATTCAATTGCGAATGCAATCTTATATTGGTCCTCTGTAGTGATAGCTACTTGGTTCTATCCAAAGAATCCATCGAGGAAGCTATAGACTTCCTTACTTGCGACTCTTTCCAAGAGGTGATTAGTGATAGGTAATGGGTAGCTATCAGGAATCATGGCTGCGTTCACTTTCTTTAGGTTAATACACACTCTTAATTTCCCATTCTTTTTGGGTACGACCACTAATGGTGACACCCATTCCGTGTGTTCTATCTCGTAAACAAATCCAACTACTAATAGCTTGTTTATCTCCTCCTTAATTTTTGCTAAATAGACATCATTATAAGTGTAAGGGCGTTGCTTCAATGGTTTTGCATCAGGTGTCATTGGGATTCGATGAGAACAAATGGATGGATCTACACCTTTGAGGTCCTTGTAGGTCCATGCAAACACTTGTCTCTGGTAGGATTGGGACAGTTTTCTCTAGAGTGGCTTGGGCTACCTCGATGAGCTTCCTACATATCGCCAATCTCTCCTTCTTTGATTCCCCTTGTGGGTAAAGTTTCTCATGCTTATCTATGTTTGGTCCAGTCGTGATTCTAGCTTTGTAAGCTTTCAACCACATGTCCAGGTCATCAGGTCTTGGGTCTGCCAAGATTGATCCTGGTTTGTTTAGTTCCTGTGTATGAGACGTAAGTGGTGTATCCTCTTGTATTTCCAGTTTCTCAGGTTTCTTACCATTTTTCACATTCTTCTTGTCCTCCTTAATTTTGTTTTTCATCCATTTGCTTTTAAGTTTTTCCCTTCTATCCTTCCAACTCTCGTGGGTCTTTCAAATCTTCCACTACTTGTATTTTGGGTTCTAGGTTTTTATTGTTTTCTTATTCAGAGTCTACTTTGGCTTGTGTTTGTGTGATAGCTTTTAGTGGTACTGTGTACTCCTTATCACTGCCTAATGATTCGATTACTTTGATCACGTTGATTTGTGTTGTGTTATGAGTCTTATTCGGATTCTTTGGACAATCTCTAAATAGGTGTTCCTTTCCACATTCATTGTAGTACCCTTCCCCAGTCCTAGGATGTGGTGGGTTATATGGCAGAGTGCATTCTCTTATGAAGTGGTCTCCTCCACATCTATAGCATGGTCCTTTTGGCATAGTGGTCTAATGGATGGTCTCATGGGTGCTGGTGCCTTGGGTGTAGTGTACATTAGAGTTGCAAACTCTGGCCCATAGGTGTTGTCATATCCCTCATAACCATATTACTGTAGGTCATAAGTTTGGTCATACTCCACGAAACTAGTGTCATAGGGGTAGTATTCTCCTTGGCTTTGCTCATATCCTAGATTTGTTGTCTTTGTGCTAGCTAATGGTGTAGACGGAACTACGGCTCTCTCCATGTTTTCCTCTGGTTGAGTGTATTTAACTAGCACTACATTCTGTGGAAGGGGTGGTTGTTGTCTTAACACTAACTGAGGTTGTCCATATTGCCCTTGTTCATATGGTCTCGGTGCTCCTTGTGGGCCTAGATAGGGGTTGTATCTTGGAATCTCTCATCCTTGTTCTCTAGGAGGATATCCATAAGGCCTATATTGAGGTTGATTCAAGGGCCTTGATTGCCTATTGAATGGGCAATTTTCAGTAGTGTGACCAGTGTATTTTTGCTCTATATTGTCACGAGGAAGGAGATAAGGAAGAGAGCTCACACACACACTCACACTCTCAAGGAGAAGCACACACACAGATTGAGACAAGGAAGAATGTTCTTCTTCTTCTTCTTCTATTACATAAAAGGAATGTACAAGAATGACCTAAAAAACAAGAATACAACCAGTGCAATATATAAAGACCAGTACATAAGGAAAAACCTAATGTCCGCGAATGAGTGAGCTGGCAAGAGACAAATGTGCCATCACTCACGGTAGATAAACCTAATAAAGATCAATGAAGTATCCCTGACATATACCGGCGTGACCACTATACATGTCAGAGAAATGAAAAACTGGTACGTGTCATCCTGGATCATCACATGTTGAGCTTGATATCTCAGCACTCCCCCTCAAGCTCAATGCCATATCCTGTAATCCAAGCATCTTCCGAAACTTCTTCAACTTCTCAGCTCCAAGTGCTTTGGTGAAAATATCAGCAACCTGCTCATCTGTTCTCACATAAACAAGATCAATATCACCTCCTAATACCTTCTCTCTGATGAAGTGATAATGTACCTCGATATTCTTTGTTCTAGCATGGAAAACAGGGTTCCATGCTAACTGTATGCTGCTAAGATTATCACAATAGATAGTGATAGTCTTTTGCACTTCCACACCTAAATCTGCAACTAACATCTCCAACCATGATGCCTTACATGCTGCCATTGCAGCACCTCTATACTCAGCCTCTCTACTCGACAAAGCAACAGTGGGTTGCTTCTTACTGCTCCATGTAATAGCTGCACCTCCAAGTGAGAAAAGAAAGCCACTAGTAGATCTTCTTTCTGGAGTACTACCAGCCCAATCTGCATCGGTGTATCCATGAACCTGCAAATCTACACCAGCTTCATAAAACAATGCATAATCCAAAGTAGCACTCACATAATGTAGAGTGCACCTCAGAGCATCCTAATGTGGCTTCTTGGGAACGTGCATAAACTGACTTTCAAGTCCAACAGTGTAGCTTAAATCAGGCCTTGTAATTGTAAGATATATAAGACTTCCCACAATTTTCTTGTACATAGTAGCATTTTCCAATGCTTCACCTGATGTAGTATCCAATTTCAAATTCTGATCTAAAGGCATAGAAATTGGCTTACAATCAGCCATACCATACTTTTTCAACATATTCAAGGCATATTGCCTTTGCGACATCCATATACCTGTTTTTGTATGTATAAACTCAATGCCCAAGAAATAGCGCAGCACACCAAGATCTTTCATGTCCAGTTCCTGCATAAGAAGTTTCTTTACCTCTTTGATGCTTTCTTCATTATCACCACCTACAATCAGATCATCAACATAAATAGCCACAATAGTGATGCCATCATCAGCCTTCCTTGCATATAGTGAGTGATCTGCATCACACATAGAAAACCCAATGCTGGTTAAGTAATCACCAATCCTTGCATGCCATGCACGGGGAGCCTGCTTCAGCCCATACAAAGCCTTTTGCAACCTGCAAACATATTCTGGATGCTTTGAATCTTCATATCCCTGTGGTTGGTCCATATATACTTCTTCCTGTAACTCACCATGTAGGAAAGCATTCTTCACATCCATCTGATGCAAAGTCCATCCTTTTGCTGTAGCTAATGCAACAAGTGTTCTGACAGTAGACATTTTAGCTACAGGGCTGAATGTTTCCTCATAATCAATGCCATATGTCTATGCATAACGTTTAGCTACCAATCGTGCTTTATACATGCTTATGCTACCATCAGCATTATGCTTTACCTTGTAAACCCATTCGCAACCTATGGATTTCTTTCCTTGCGGCAATGGAACCAGCTTCCATGTATCATTTCCATAAAGTGTAGCCATCTCCTCATCCATAGCTTTTTCTCAATCTGCATTACCAATTTCATCTTCAAAACAAGAAGGTTCAGCATCTTGTATTACCTTTGTCATGTAGGCACAATGGCGAGCCATGTAACTATGGTACATACAAAAACAGGTATATGGATGTCGCAAAGGCAATGTGCCATGAATATGTTGTAAAAGTATGGTATGGCTGATTGTAAGCCAATTTCTATGCCTTTAGATCAAAATTTGAAATTGGATACTACATCACGTGAAGCATTGGAAAATGCTACTATGTACAAGAAAATTGTGGGAAGTCTTATATATCTTACAATTACAAGGCCTGATTTAAGCTACACTGTTGGACTTGAAAGTCAGTTTATGCAGGTTCCCAGGAAGCCACATTAGGATGCTCTGAGGCGCACTCTACATTATGTGAGTGCTACTTTGGATTATGCATTGTTTTATGAAGCTGGTGTAGATTTGCAGGTTCATGGATACACCGATGCAGATTGGGCTGGTAGTACTCCAGATAGAAGATCTACTAGTGGCTTTCTTTTCTCACTTGGAGGTGCAGCTATTACATGGAGCAGTAAGAAGCAACCCACTATTGCTTTGTCGAGTACAGAGGCTGAGTATAGAGGTGCTGCAATGGCAGCATGTGAGGCATCATGGCTAGAGATGTTACTTGCAGATTTAGGTGTGGAAGTGCAAAAGACTATCACTATCTATTGTGATAATCTTAGCAGCATACAGTTAGCATGGAACCCTATTTTCCATGCTAGAACAAAGCATATCGAGGTACATTATCACTTCATCAGAGAGAAGGTATTAGGAGGTGATATTGATCTTGTTTATGTGAGAACAGATGAGCAGGTTGCTGATATTTTCACCAAAGCACTTGGAGCTGAGAAGTTGAAGAAGTTTCGGAAGATGCTTGGATTACAGGATATGGCATTGAGCTTGAGGGGGAGTGTTGAGATATCAAGCTCAACATGTGATGATCCAGGATGACACGTACCAGTTTTTCGTTTCTCTGACATGTATAGTGGTCACGCCGGTATATGTCAGGGATACTTCACTGAGCTTTATTAGATTTATCTACCGAGAGTGATGGCACATTTGTTTCTTGCCAGTTCAATCATTCGCGGACATTAGGTTTTTCCTTATGTACTGGTCTTTATATATTGCACTGGTTGTATTCTTGTTTTTTAGGTCATTCTTGTACATTTCTTTTATGTAATAGAAGAAGAAGAAGATCATTCTTCCTTGTCTCAATCTGTGTGTGTGCTTCTCCTTGAGAGTGAGAGTGTGTGTGTGAGCTCTCTTCCTTATCTCCTTCCTCGTGACGATATAGAGCAAAAATACACTGGTCACACTATTGAAAACTGCCCATTCAATAGGCAATCAAGGCCCTTGAATCAACCTCAATATAGGCCTTATGGATATCCTCCTAGAGAACAAGGATGAGAGATTCCAAGATACAACCCCTATCTAGGCCCACAAGGAGCACTGAGACCATATGGACAAGGGCAATATGGACAACCTCAGTCAATGTTAAGACAACAACCACCCCTTCCACAGAATGTAGTGCCAGTTAAATACACTCAACCAGAGGAAAACATGGAGAGAGTCGTAGTTCCGTCTACACCATTAGCTAGCACAAAGACAACAAATCTAGGATATGAGCAAAGCCAAGGAGAATACTACCCCTATGACACTAGTTTCGTGGAGTATGACCAAACTTATGACCTACAGTAATATGGTTATGAGGGATATGACAACACCTATGGGCCAGAGTTTGCAACTCTAATGTACACTGCACCCAAGGCACCAGCACCCATGAGACCATCCATTAGACCGCCTATGCCAAAAGGACCATGCTATAGATGTGGAGGAGACCACTTCATAAGAGAATGCACTCTGCCATATAACCCACCACATCCTAGGACTGGGGAAGGGTACTGCAATGAATGTGGAAAGGAACACCTATTTAGAGATTGTCCAAAGAATCCTAATAAGACTCATAACACAACACAAATCAACGTGATCAAAGTAATCGAATCATTAGGCAGTGATAAGGAGTACACAGTACCACTAAAAGCTATCACACGAACACAAGCCAAAGTAGACTCTGAATAAGAAAACAATAAAAACCTAGAACCCAAAATACAAGTAGTGGAAGATTCGGAAGACCCACGAGAGTTGGAAGGATAGAAGGGAAAAACTTAAAAGCAAATGGATGAAAAACAAAATTAAGGAGGACAAGAAGAATGTGAAAAATGGTAAGAAACCTGAGAAGCTGGAAATACAAGAGGATACACCACTTACGTCTCATACACAAGAACTAAACAAACCAGGATCAATCTTGGCAGACCCAAGACCTGATGACCTGGACATGTGGTTGAAAGCTTACAAAGCTAGAATCACGACTGGACCAAACATAGATAAGCATGAGAAACTTTACCCACAAGGGGAATCAGAGAAGGAGAGATTGGCGATATGTAGGAAGCTCATAGAGGTAGCCCAAGCCACTCTAGAGAAAACTGTCCCAATCCTACCAGAGACAAGTGTTTGCATGGACCTACAAGGACCTCAAAGGTGTAGATCCATCCATTTGTTCTCATCAAATCCCAATGACACCTGATGCAAAACCATTGAAGCAACGCCCTTACACTTATAATGATGTCTATTTAGCAAAAATCAAGGAGGAGATAAACAAGCTATTAGCAGTTGGATTTGTTTACGAGATAGAACACACGGAATGGGTGTCACCATTAGTGGTCGTACCCAAAAAGAATGGGAAATTAAGAGTGTGTATTAACCTAAAGAAAGTGAACACAGCCACGATTCGTGATAGGTACCCATTACCTATCACTAATCACCTCTTGGAAAGAGTCGCAAGTAAGGAAGTCTATAGCTTCCTCGATGGATTCTTTGGATAGAACCAAGTAGCTATCACTACGGAGGACCAATATAAGATTGCATTCGCAATTGAATGGGGAGTCTATGCTTTTAGGGTGATGCCTTTTGGACTCACGAATGCCCCTGCTACTTTCCAAAGGCTTATGTGTCATGTCTTTTAAGAATTTCTAAGGAAGAATATGGAACTATATGTAGATGACTTATGCACGTACTTAGGTCTGAGACAAGAGCACATTCCAGAGTTGCGAAAGATATTTGAGAAGTGTCGGCAATATAGAGTGTGCCTGAATCTTGAGAAATGCATCTTTATGGTGAGATAAGGAAAAATCCTAGGACACATTGTATCTAGGAACGAGATCTCTACTGACGAGGATAAAATTAAAGTAATCCTAGAGCTTCCAAGACCAAAAAGTGCAAAGGAAGTGCAAGCGTTTATGGATCATTGGGAATACTATCGTAGATTTATTCACATGTACACCATAATTGCCAAGCCACTCTATGGATTATTAACCCAATTCACGTGGACGGATGAATTCGAGAAAGCGTTTAATGAATTAAAAAAATGGCTGGACATTGCACCTATTTTGAAAACACCTAACTGGAATAAGCCTTTTCTTATCCATGTAGATGCCTCCAACTATGCAATAGGATGCATTCTAGCTCAACCTGTAGATGAAGGAAAATTGGACCGCCCGATTGCCTATGCAAGCAGACAATTGAATCAAGCTGAAAGAAACTATACAACTACAAAACGAGAAGGTTTAGGAATGGTGTACACAGTCAAGAAATTTAGACACTACTTTCTAGCCAACAAGTTCAAGTTTTTCATAGACCATCAGGCCTTATTGTACCTAGTCAATAAGCCCTATAACACGGGAAGGCTAGTAAGATGTTTTCTGTTACTAATGGAGTTGGACTTCGAAGTGGTAGTAAAAACAGTAAATACCCACATAAGATCTTATCATCTATCTAGGTTAACACATGGAGAACCACCTAACAAATTAGTAGATGATTTACCAGACACTTATCTATTCAACTTGGAAGTATGTCCTAAGTGGGCAGAGAAGTTAAATTCAATACTCACCCATGGACCACAACACCCAATTAACAAGGAGGGTAGGACGGGAATTCTACAATCGTGCAACTTGCACATTGTGGCGGGAAGTGTGTACCATAAAGAACCTAAAGGTGTATTGTCAAGATGTGTAGAAGAAGAAAAACAAAAGAACTTGATTGAGAAAGCTCACGTAAATAGATGGAGAATGCATAAGGGAACCCATGGAACACTAAGGGAATAAAAATGACTAGGAGTTTATTGGTCTGATATGCCTAAGGATGTTCATAAGTATGTTGGTAGTTGCTTGGAATGTGAAGAAAATATTCCTGAATACCATACCTCCTTGCAATTCTCTACCATAACATCATACTGGAGTAGGGCATTGGTAAAGTTCTTAAACACACGACATCATGAGGAAGGAGAAACTCTAGCTAGAAAGAGGACCCTAGAAGAAATGAGCAAGGATTATGTCATATTGGGGAGGTAATTATTCAAAGGAGAAAAAGACAATCAGCTACGACTATGTGTGCATGAAGGAGAGTACTTACCCATATTAGAAATGGTGCATGCAAGTGTTGCAAGAGGACATTTTTCAATCGAAAGAACTATAAAAATGATTCCCTTTGCAGGCTTGTGGTGTCCAACTCTACACATGGATGCAGACACCTACGTACGAAGTTGTGAGGTATGCCAAAGAGCTAAGTACCCTATTAGAAGAGATGACATGCCTCTAAGACCCATGGTTTGTGCGAGAGCCTTTTCCAAGTGGGCTGCACAATTTCATTTGGGTTCTGTTTGAAGCTATGGATTAAGGATGACGAGTTGTGTTAATCCCTCTCTTGGTGAATTCTCTAATAAACTCTTGAAAACATTGCTCAATATTTCCAAATTGATTTGGATCTAATGGTTGGAACCAAGTCAAAGCCCTCCTTGTGAGGGTAAGTTGAAAGGATTCATACTATACAAAGAAGTCATTCACTTGCTCGGCTCCTAATACTTGTTTAAACTTAGCTACGTGGTCATATGGCTCTCCCATTCCATCATAGTGATTTCTTATGCATTTGGCCACTTGAATTGGTCTCGACCTTCTTATAGGTTCTAGTGGTCTGGGCATTATAGGAATTGCTAGTCTAAATGCAGGTATTCTAGGCTGCACTCCTAGTTGTGGCTTTGGCCTAACGGGTGGTTGATTCGTGTTTCCTATTCTTGGGTTGGTTTGGTTGTGTGACTGCGTGTTGCTCTAGCACAATGGTGAGAACCACGTTAAGAAGCTTCACCTCCTTAATGTCAATCCGCGGAAAAGATAGGAGTGATATGAAGATCGTGAATGTGAGATGAAGTGAGAGTGATGGTGAGAAGCATAGAAATGCACACACACATGCACACACACTACAAAGAGACAAGCAAGACACAATGGAAGGTGGGAAATTAGCTCTATTACTCAAGAACACTATTACAAGCTCAAAATAGCTCTAATCTCACACTAGCCAACCTCAAAAATGAGCTCTCTAGCTCTTTTTATAGTTTCTAGACTAGTTTTGACCGGTTTCACATCTAGTGACCGGCATAGTTAAAAATTAGGTCCTAGATGCTATTTGGAAGGGTAAACGGTATCTAAAAATAACGAAAATTGGTACGCACATTCTACCTAAGCTCCTCAAGCTCGAGGACTCCTCGGCTTGCACAAAATGGAGCTGTGGATTACAAAATGGGGTTTTCTATGTTACATATGTTACAATAGTGATAAGAATCATTGTTGGAGGTTTTTGGAAAGTATTTGGAAACATAATTATTTGAAAAACGATTCGACTGGCTCCCTGCTTTGTCGTTACAAGCTTCCGTGTCGTCTGTGCCTCTGACTGCTTCCAACACCCCCCTCCCTCTCGCTTCTGTCATCCCTGACAGAACCTTGCTGTGAGGTCTGCCGGATATAGTTATGTAGGAGGTCTTGAGCGAGGGTGTGCTCGGAGATACGAATGCCTCGGGCCAGGTCTGCCTCGAGTTTCTCCCAGTCGATTGGTTGCGGTTCTTCCGGTGGCGGGAGCTGATAATGTGTGGAATAGACCATTCGTTCACAGGCAAATAAGTGTAATAAATGTGTAGGCCTGCTTATGAATACCTCTGAATGGTATTCCCAAAAGCCGGTGGTGAACATCTCTTCGAATGTCTGCTTGTAGCACGCCGGTAGGTACTTTATTCTGTAGTGCCAGGCATAACAAACTCGTAGCGATGGCGTTGTACTCATATCATATACCAGATCAAAATTGCCATGCTCAAAGCCCGGGGTGTTGACATGGGGTGCCTTGACGCGTCGGAAGACTTTAAAAATCATTTGCATCATGTCAAAGATTTTGACAGTCATATGCGCCGCTATATCATCCATATGCTTTAATCTAGGGAGCCAGTGGCGAATTGTAGCCATCATGTAGCCAACAGTTGGTAACTCAATGGGTGGCTTAAAATAGGGGTAATTCAACCAGTCTTGGCACTGCTTATTGTTTTGTACCTTAATAGCAAAGGCAGTCCAGGAGCGGCGTCGTGGCACTGGTCCCCAACACGGGTTATACTTCAAGTGCAAAGGTGCCTTTACCCATGTACTCATCATCTCTGGATACTGCTGTAGTAAATTGTTTTGCCACTCTGGTTGATAGATCCTTCCTTTCAGTGCATCTAGTGGCAAATCAGCCGCCTCGAATTGAGTTGCATGCGATGGTTTTTTACCTGTCTCTTTCTCAATGGCTAACTGGTATTCGGCCATTAACATGAAGTACGGTTTATACTGTAGCTCGTGCCCAGATATGTATCGTTGCGGGGCCAATTGAGCAAAGAATGGAGACTGTAATATTCTTTCTTCTATCATCGCCATGGCATGTAATTGTGCCTCTACTCTAGCTGAGTGCGTTGTTCCAAGTTCCTCAATAGTCTTCATCCACGCGGGGGTCGGAAGTTCGTACGTCATCTGACCTTCGGCCGTGACGCGTTTGCCTGGGATGGGTTGTGGCTCGTATGCTTCTTCAAACGTTTCCTCCACCGGGATGGTGACCGTTTCTTCCTCAGCTGGAAGCTCAGGTGGGGAATCTGGCCTTGGTGGCGCTTCGTATACTGCAATCCTTGATTCAAGGGTCGATACCTGGACCCGTAATGAGTTGAGTTCCTCTAGGAGGTCAGGAGAGGGGTCCACAGGTGCTGGTACGTCTTGGTGTGCCGGTTCTCGTAACTGGAGTAATTTGTGATCTTCTTTGAGTTTTTGTAACTCCTCGTTCATGCGGTCATATTCATCTAGCAATCGTACATGATCGTCTAGCAGCATCCTCATTGAGTCTGAAGGAATGGCTTTGAACCTGCTAGGACTGAGTGGTTGGTCTGGGTGGTCGAGCGCTGCTTCTAAGTTTTCTCGGTTCTGATCCTGTAAGCGCTGGTTTTCTTCCTTGGCGGCTGCTAGGTGTCTTTGTAGTAAGCCCATGTTTCGTGTTAGCGTTGCATTGCGGACTGTCTGGACTGTTAATAAATTATCCAGGTCAGCCGTGGCTTCCTTGGTCTTTTCTTCGCTTTCTAGTTCCAATTTGTGATAAGCCTCACGTAATTCTTGGTAGCGGGTGTTCAGAGAGGCATTCTCAATGGACAATAAATTAAGCTGCGACTGTAAATCATTGGTTGTCCTCTGCAGCTGCTGATAATTATCACCAAGAAATGTGAACTCATCTCTTACTTGCGTCATACATAAGAACATCTGTCGGAATGCATTATCTACAGTGGGTGATAGTATTAACGGGGTGCTAAATGAAGATGCAGTTGGTGTGGATGCAACGGGAACGGGGAATGGGGATGGGAAGGTGGATGATGTAGTGATTGTTGAAAATTGTGATGTGCCTAAAAATGTTTGTGCCGTGAGTGAAGTGAGCGATGGTGCAGTGGCTGGTGAGATGTCCATGTCGGTGGACGTATCTAGTGCGGTGACCGTGAATATGGGTGTGATTGTGGGTACTCGTGCCGGTGTAAATACGGGATTTACAAAGGTTGAGGGGTAATTTACAGGGGGGCTGACTGGAGCAGCTTGGTGGAAAGGGGAAAGAGGGGTTACAGTGGGTCAGGGAGGTGAGACGGGGGAGAAGGTTAATGGCGGGGGGAATGGGAAAAGGGGTCTTGGAGTTGTGGGGAAAGATGGAAAAGATTGATGAAGGAATGGGTTGGGTAGAAAGGTGGGTGTGGGAAGGGGTAGATTAGGGCTAATGGGCGCAGGAATTGTGGGGTGAGTGGTCGTAAAGACGGTTTCTGCAACACCACCGGCGAATGAAGATGTGTGTCTGGGGGAAGGAGGGTGAAGAGGGGAGGCTGGATGGACGGGTGGTGAGAGAGGAGCGGTTGGGGTGGTCGGTACTTCAGTGACTACTGAGGTAGGTACAGTTGTAGCGCGGGGTGGGGAATCTACAATGATGGTTTCTACGACCAATGAACGTTCGGGGATGAGGCATGCCTCCCTGGCTTGTTCTGAAGATTGTGCTCCGGTTGGTACACGAATGTATTCGCCAGGCTTTGAAAGTAGTCGTACTCTGCGGGGGTCAAACTGTGGCAGTGGTTTTCGTTGCAAGTACCTGAGTGCCTCGTTGGAGCCTACTGATTGGACTAATTCTTTGAATCCTTTGATATATGCGTCTTCGAATCCGCCTGTGACAAGTTCCTGTTCTATTATTTTTTGTCTCTCTTCCTCTGTCAGCTTCTTGCGTGCCCAAACTTTTTCCATAGTTCTATACAGCTTCTTGATAGCTAGAGTGTAAGCTGCTGCCTCGTAAGTTTCATCTTCATAGGTACTTGTATCGCCATGTGTGCCGGTTTGTTGGCCTTGGCCATCTGTCTGTTCCTGCTCTTGGGATTCATGTGTTCCCTGGCTAGCTTCGTCGTCTCCTTCGTCGTCATCGGTTGCTGTCCTTTCATCATCGGAGCTGGACACGACCTGTCCTTGTGGCTGATCCCTGGGTGTGGTAGGGTAGCTAGGCCTTTCAAATTCTTGAGAAAACATTTGCCCTTCTGAAAACTGGAACTCATTGGAGAATGCATCGGGCATCTCAAAATCAAACGTTTGGTCCAGTGGCTCTGCTTGTCCTGGTTCTAAATGCGGTATTGGAAAAGAGAAAGCTTCCGCACCAATAGTGGTGGGAAGTTCAGCTGCTGTGGTGATAGGTTCTGTGGTTGTGGCTGCTTGGGGTGCGAGAGTACTAGTGGTGCCCTCCGTTACCACTGGTCTAGATAACCTTATGCGGATAGGTTGTACTGTGGGAGTGGCTGCTGTTGGTGACTGCTCTGGAGATGGTTGTGGAGAGGGTGATGCTGGGACTTGTAGGCACGGAATAGTGCCTCTCATCCGCTTTCCGGCTCTGCCTTTGCTATACTTTCTAGCCTTCCTAGTGGTGCCTTTGAATGCTTTCAGTTCCTCACTGGACATGGCACGCTCAATTGGTAAGTCATATGCCAAGCACATATATATGATCCTGGTGAGGGCGCAGCACCCATTGATTACCTTCTTTCGCTCCCACCTATGTTGTGCCAAATAGAGCTGATCAATGATCCAGCTGGCTAGATCAACCGTTTGCGGTCCAGTACATGCTAAGTATAATCCGAACCAGATTCTCTTGTGGGGCATGGTAAAACGATCCTGAGCTGGGAAAGCAAAGTGCTGCATGCATATCCGTAATGGCTTAGAGAGCTCAGGTGTTATAGCAGAAATATCCTCCCACTTAGTTACGTCACCACGCTTCATCTGCTCTGGGACTAGCCGTTCTTTCTCCGTTGGGGTGTGGGTTCCATGAATCTTGATGGCCGCTCTGATTAAATCCTTCGAAAGATAAAATCTTTTGTAAGGTGGATCATCCACTAAAGAAGGCAAAATAAAGGTTCCTGGGATGTCCTTATTCTCTAAGGCCAGCAAAGTAGTGATTAAGTAATAACACCTATAAAAGTCAGGCTTGGGCAGAGGATCACTGAAATACTCCGTGAAGCTGGCTCTAGCCCAAACATGAGTTAAGTCCTGGGTGTTCTGTAGGCCTTCGAATTCTCTTGAGAAGAATTGATACTTGCCCCATGTGCGGTCATCAAATGTCATATTTGCTTCAAAAATGAAGTCAGCATCAGCTAATGGTCCTGCTAGGCCTTGGAACCAGTGAGAGTTACGGTGTATCTTCTATGTGTATCCCATAGGCGGGTTATCGATTGGCATGGGTCCCGGAAATCCTTGGAACTCTGGCGGTGGAGCTGTCGGGTGGGATTCTGCGCGTAAAACATTGAGGGGCACTGCAGCCACGCTGGGGCCTGCTTCCGATGGTCCTGCTTCGGTTTGCATGATGACTGGTGAGCTAATGGAAAAGATCTTCTACAAAAGATTAACACATTAGTATGGAAATTAATTATGATCCCATTAAGGTGAGACCGCAATCCCTTTCCATAACCGATGTGTAACCCGTGTAGCCAAGTGTCGTGAAGTGATTGATGCAATGATCTTTTTGCAGAGCTAATGCAGGTCTCTAGACGCCTACATGTTTCAGATTATGCATACATTTCTTGATGAGCTTTTATTATGCATGATGTGGGGTTTGGGTGTATGAATTTATACAAGGTTTGGTTGAGGGTGAATTAGTACAAGGGTGGAGTTTAAACGGGGCGGGAGAATTGTTAGATAAGGGGGTACAAGAAGACGTTTGGATACGTTTCGGTATCCATTTCCTAAGAGTCTTGGAGTGGGTGGTATGTTTCTGCTGAGGTACAAAAAGTGGTATCGGGTTTGGTGGTATTGAAGGATGAAAAGATTTCGGAGGGGTATATATTACATGGCTTGAGGGTTGAGATATAATACATTGTTTGGGTATCCAAATTTGCATGGGTGTGGGTCTATGGATAAGGTATTTCTTGGCGATCCAAATCTGTCGAGTATTTGAACTTGGGGAAGAAGATCGAGGGGACTTTGGATGCTGATTCTGCTTCTGTTGAAACTTTGTCCTGCTCTCTTCTGCAGTGTTGCCAATAGCATGTGGTTGCTGTCCTTTTGGCACCCATATTTGTTTCGTGCCACTTGTTCTGTGATGTTGATACTGCTCCTTTCCTTGCCTTGTCTGGTGGTGTCGTTGGTCTGGGTTCCTCTGTTGTGGTTGACTCCTTCGAGGTTGGGTTTGAGAGGTCCTTTGGACACTCTGCTTTGGAAAAGAAGGGAGATCCAACACTTGCGTGACCTGCCCATTAGGAAGTGATTCGTTCTTCATCTTTAATCTAGGCGAGTCCGCAGCAAGTTTGGAAGGATGAGCATCGCAGGGTGTTGTGCTCATTTGGTCGCTGATGCAACCCACCTGACCGCTGATTGTGTTCATCTGCCCTAGCGGTTGGGTAGCTGCCCTCTCTAGTTTGCAGGAAGCCCCAGGGAAGATCTCCTGTCGTCCTTCTGATTGACAACTGTCCCTAGCCAAGCCCGAGTGGGTTGGTGTAGACGTAACGTGACTGGTCTGACCCAAGATCTTCCGGTCTTCTGTCGCATGCGTTTCATAGGGTCTAGGGTTACAAACCTCAATCGGAATGCCGTTAGGGAAGTCAAGCGGTATCACTCACTTCTGTTCTAAGGTTCCAATCTGTAAGGAGCCTTGTCTAAGATTTAGGTCCACTGAGTGATCGTATAGCCAATCTTGGCCAAGGATTAGGGGTTCTATCAGGTCGTCATCATGGCACACTAGTAGCTTCGCTGTCATGGTCACATCCTTAATGAGGATAGGAAGGTCCACCTCACCCATGCAAGGGGTTTCCATGCCTCCTAGGCCTATGAGGTATGCCTCAATTGGCCGCATTTCTATTCCTGAATCCTTATAGTGGGACCATCTAATCGCACTAGTCGCAGCACCTGAGTCAATTAAAGCTCTGAGCTCTTGGCAAGGGTTGTCGTGCTCTAGCCTGACTGTAATGAATGGTCTCCTGGCCACTATACTAGGATGAGTTCGTGACTTTACCTCACACATAGCCATGGGATATCTGGGTGTTGTATCCAGATGGTTATACGGCTCTCTCCCTAGTCCTTGTCTTCTCAACTTCATGCGTTTAATGCGTTCTATTGCTTCTGCCTGAGCTTCCGCTCGTATTCTATTTTCTTCCTCCTTACGCTTCTTTGCCAACGTGAGTCGTCTAAGCATATCCTCCGTAAGAGGTTCCTGATATAGCCTGACTCTACAGCCACTAATATAATTAGGCATTATATCTCCTTCTAAGGTGGCTAACTGTACTGCTCCACTTGTTGAGAGTCTGTTAATGATCATAGGTCCATAACCTCGCTTTTCTAACTTACGTGCGTGTTGCTTTAGCGTATATACTAGAACTAAATCTCCTTCTTTTAGGCCTTTATCTTTCACATGTGCATCAAAATACGCTTTCTGTCGCTTCTTCGCTGCATATATTCCCGCTGCTGCCTTGAGCCTGGTTTCTCCTAATCGTTCCAAGTCCATTATTCTCGCTGATAATTCATGGCCGGTCCACTAATGTTCTTGTGCAACCTTAAGGGTCGGTATCAAGAAGTCCAAAGGAAGCACAGCATTCTGACCAAAAACCATATGAAAGGGAGTTGCATTGAGTACGGTCTTGTAGGCCACTCGATATGCCCAAACAGCGTGGTGTAACTGTTTGTCCCAATCTGAACGTTTGTTGTTCACGAGTTTCGTCAGTACGTTACAAAGGATCTTATTAGTGCTTTCAGCCTGACCATTGGCCTGAGGATGATATGGTGCGGATTTCTTGTGAATCACCATAAAATCCTGTAACAGATATTCAATGACTTGGTTTAGAAAGTGAGTGCCTCGATCGCTCACTAACTCTATAGGCAGTCCATATCTTGTAAAGACATTCTCAAATAAGAATTTTGCAGTTGTGTGTGCATCATTCTTTTTCGTGGCTTTTGCCTCTACCCATTTCGTAAGATAAACTGTCGCAACAATAATGTATTCCGCATGTGTACCTTTTGCAGGGGGGTTAATGCGTCCTACAAAGTCTATGCCCCACTTAGAAAATGCACGTCCGCCCATCATGGGTTTCAATGGCATTTCATCTCTGCGAGTAGGAAACTGAGTTCTTTGGCACACGTCGCATCTCTTTACATAGGTATGAGCATCCATGTGAAGAGTGGGCCACCATAATCCTGCAAAGAGGATGGCTTTGATTATCCTATCGGGTCCAAAATGACCTCCTGCAACACCTTGGTGTGCAGTCTCTAGTATGCTCAGATAATCGCTCTCATGAACACATTGTCTTAGATATCCATCTCGTCCTCTTTTGTATAGGTTATCGCCAATAAGTGAATAATCGTGAGCTTCCTGCTCTAGACTGCGTTCTCGTGCTAAGGTCATGCCTTGAGGGAATGTGTTCGTCCTCAAGTATGTCACTAATGGTTCACTCCAGTCTGGTGTGAGAGACACGTGATATAATGTAGCATGCTCTACTGGTGGTCGTTCACAACAAACATGGCATTCCTTACACAACCTGTAGACATCTGCTTCCATCGTAGGCCAATATACTCCTAATCTATGCAGAGTCTGTAATGTTCGATGTTTTGAATGATGTTACTTTAATGCACCTATGTGTGCTAAGTGCAACCAATTCGCATGTTCTCATTCATCTACACAACAAGCAAGAATCTTTTGATTATCCTGTTTATATATGCTTCCTGCCATTATTTGGTATCTTTGAGACTTGGTAATCTCTCCCTCTTTGATCTTTAACCTAGGATTCTTGGGTCCATATGTGAGAATAGGGACTATAGGCTTAGCCCATTCTGGTGCTATCTCAAGGTTAAACAAGTATGCATCTGGTAATTCATCCGCTACTCCTTGAGGAGCTTCTCCTGAGGTTAATCTTGAAAGGTGGTCAGCTCTAAGATGTGTCTTTCCTTTCCTGACTACGACTTCAAAATCATACTCCATGAGTAATAGAAACCAATGTATCAGTCGTCCTGTGTTACATGGTTTGTTGACTAAGTACAATAGGGCTTGATGATCTGTAAAGAATTTGAATTTGTTGGCCAACAAGTAGTGCCTGAACTTCTTTACTGCGTAGATCATCCCTAATCCTTCTCGTTCCGTCGTGGTGTAATTCCTTTCTGCTGCGTTCAATTGTCCGCTCGCGTAAGCTATGGGGAGATCTATGTTACCTTCATTCGTGGGTTGTGCTAACACACATCCTATGGCGTAATTGGATGCATCCACATGTACATGGAATGGCTTACTCCAATCTGGGGTAGTCAATATAGGTGCTGAGCACAAGCGTCGTTTAAGTTCGTTGAATGAATTCTCACATTCTTCTGTCCATTCAAAATTGGTTAAAAGAGAGTACAAAGGCTTGGCTATGATTGCATACATGTGTATGAATCTCCTGTAATATCCGCAATGGCCCATAAATGCTTGTACCTCTTTGATGTTCGTTGGCCTAGGTAGATCTGCAATTACTTTTACTTTTTCCTCATCCGTAGAGATTCCATTTTTTGACACAATGTGTCCTAGAATTCTGCCCTGTCTAACCATGAAAACGCACTTTTCTGGGTTCAAACAAACCTGATATTCTCGACATTTGTCAAATATTTGCCTTAACTCTGGGATATGCGTCTGTCTTACATTTGAATGAGCACATAGGTCATCGACATAAACTTCCAAGCTCTTGCGTAAAAATTCCTTAAAAACATGACACATGAGTCGCTGGAAAGTGGCGGGTGCATTTGTTAAGCCAAATGGCATCACACGAAATGCAAATATGCCCCATTCAGTGGCAAATGCCGTCTTGTGTTGGTCTTCTGGGGCAATAGCTACTTGATTATAGCCTGAAAATCCATCAAGAAAGCTGTAAACTTCCTTGCCCGCAACTCTTTCCAATAGATGTTCTGTGATAGGAAGAGGATAACTATCTCTAATCGTTGCGGCATTAACCTTTTTAAGGTTAATACACACACGCAATTTCCCATTCTTCTTGGGCACAACCACAATGGGGGATACCCATTCGGTATGCTCAATTTCGTAAATGAATCCTGCTTCTATCAAGCGATCTATCTCCTCTTTAATCTTCGCAGCGTAGTTATCATTGTACGTGTACGGTTTCTGTTTTGTCGGTTTTGCATCTGGAGACATAGGGATTCTATGAGAACATATATCTGGATCTACTCCTTTCAAATCTTTGTAACTCCATGCAAAAACATCTCTATATTCGCGTAATAGGGCAACTAGCTCTTCTTCTTCTTCAGTTGTCAAATCATGCCCTATGTATGTACATTTCTCTTCTTCTCCTTCTATGGCTACGATTATTTTCTTGGTTTTCTCGCGGTTATCATATACTTGTCCGTCATTCGCCTTTCTATTAGGCATTCGTACCATGATTCTTCTATCTTCGATTTCATATTTCTTGAAGTTCTCGGGTACTTCAAACAAAGATTCTTCTTTTTCTGACATGGTTTCTTTCTTCTTTCTTTTCTTGCCTTCACTCTTAGTAGTCACTTCCGTGGCTAATCTCACCTCATTCGTAATTTCCTCGTGTCTCTGAGGGTGAGTCTCTACTTCGAAAAAATATTCTTCCTCTGATGCAAAGGGAGAATCCATGATAATTGATTCTAAATCAAAATCCCTTGCATCCTCAAATGCATCAGTGTTAGGTTCACACTCTTCTAAAATTGCATCGCACATGATTGGCTCTATCGTGAAAACTGATATGTCATAGCCATCCTCGTCACAGTGGGGTGTCCATTGTTCTTCATTGATGGCTACATCCATGGTTGCAAGGATTTCTGCCCAACCATGGGGTTCAAACTCTTCGTCTGGGAATACTACAGGTGCGTAGGCTGGATCTTGAAGGGTTCGTGGATGTTGTTCTGCACCTAAGGTCCTGGCTTCTAGCCTTTCTTCCTCTTGTTTGGCTACTTTACACATCCATAAATGGGTATCCTCATGCAACCAAGAAGGATCTGATTCTAATGAGTGCACGGATTCCGTCTCTACTGGTGTCTTATGGATGGTATTCCATTGTATTGGGGGTACATCTCGATGTGAATAGTCTTTAAGATTGACTTTGGTAGTCACCCCTAAGTGTTGCAAGTACAAAGAATTGGTTCCCCAATCTTGTACAATTTGCAACTGACGCATGAATGGTCGTCCCAATATCATCTCATAAGCATAGTTTTTTGCAAAGTCACAAATGGCAAAGGTATGCTCAAATTCTACACCACAAGTGGTGAGAGATATGCCTTCTAGTAAGCCTAATGGTTTTTCTATGTGTCCGTCAGCCATTTGTAGCTTCATCCTGGTGGGTCTTAATGCTGGCTTACCCCAACGTTTCCATAAAGCGGTGGTAGCTATGGCTACTCCGGCTCCTGAATCTAAGATGGCTTTCGTGGTGTAGCCCTGATGGGTTATCGGAAGATAAGTGTTACCTTCCTCTCCTTCGCTCACATCTCCGATCTTTTCTACGGGTATTTCTGGTACCTTCTTTTGTGATCCTATTTGTGAGGGAGTAGTAGCAAGCTCGGGGAATTGATTTGCTACATGTTTCCACAATTCTGGTTTAACCTTTAACAACTCCTCTAGAGTGAGATTACATTGTACTTTGGTATTCTTGATCACTTCCATGTTTCTAGGGATTACTGATTCTTCATTCCTCACTATTATCGTGGGTGCTCTCATACTAATAGACTTGGCTTCCCAAGGTCCTGTGAACTGAGGTAATTCTTGTAAAGAATTAGATTCAAATCTTGTGTGTTCACTCAGTTGTTCTTCCTCTACACCATCGTAAATAGAGGGGATGTCTTGGGGAAATTGTTCCTGCAAGTCATCTATTTCTTGAATAGGAGGATGGGTTCCTTGTTCCTTTCTCCACTTCTCTTCTTGTATTTCTCTCAAAAATTCATGTGAGTACCTATGTATGGAAGACAAATTGTCTTGACTTTCTGTATTGGGTACTTGAGACAGGGATGGTGCATTCCTTTCCTGTGTCTCTGGGACAATAGGGTTCCTGGGCTGATCCTTTTTCTCTTTACTCTCGATCAAATATTCTAACCTCTCAATCACAAGGGCTCAAAAAACGGACTTCGGATGAAAAAGTTATGACCGTTCAGGCCCTGGGGGGTAAAAACTGACAAACAGGTTTTTCTCCAAATATGAGCTAAGGGGTCTCCTATGAGTCTAATCACCCAAAAATTTCCCAAAAATAGCCCCAAAATTGGCCAAAAAATGAAACCCTAAAATTTGCGATGGGGGGCACAATCGCGATGGTCAGAGATAATCGCGATGGTCTGGGACCGTCGCAATGGCGTGAGGGTGCACCGTCGCGATGGCGTGAAAGTGCACCGTCGCGATGGCGTGAACTTGGACAATCGCGATGGCGTGAAAGTGCACCGTCGCGATGGTCTGAAAGTGCACAATCACGATGGTCTGTAAGTGCACCGTCGCGATGGCGTGAAATTGGACAATCGCGATGGCGTGGGATTGCACAATCGCGATGGTCTGTAAGTGCACCGTCGCGATGGCGTGAAATTGGACAATCGCGATGGCGTGGGATTGCACAATCGCGATGGTCTGTAAGTGCACCGTCGCGATGGCGTGAAATTGGACAATCGCGATGGCGTCAGTCAACGGTCAACATGCACAATCGCGATGGTCTGAAGAGCACCGTCGCGATGGTCTGAGCGCAATGGCGTGAGCCAATCACGATGGTCTGGGCGCGATGGTGTGAGCCAATCGCGATGGTCTGAATTTTTGAAGTGTCGCGATGGTGTGAGGGTGTCGTCGCGATGGTCTGAAGTGCACCGTCGCGATGGTCTAGATTGCCACGTGGCACCGTCGGCGCGATGGCGTGAGCCAATCGCGATGGCGTGACACAATCGCGATGGTCAGAGACCGTCGCGATGGTCCGGCCAAGCCGTCGCGATGGCGTGAGCCAATCGCGATGGTGTGACACAATCGCGATGGTCAGAGACTGTCGCGATGGTCCACCAAAATGCAAATTTTGTGAATGCAGCTGTGGATTCCTAGAGGCGTTGGTGTCGCCTACACGCTGGTGTGGTCGCCTTCTCCAAATTCCGAACTTTGCAGACCATCGCGATGGTCTGACACAGTCGGAAATTTCTGACAGAAACTGAAAAGTTTACCTTTTCCAAGCTTTCCTGATGCACTGGAGCTCTGTACCTGCAAGAAAACTCAAGAAAACAAAAGCACACACAAGCACAAAAGTTCTCTCTCACTCTCTCGCATGCACAAATGAGGGGAAATGAGGAGAATGGGTGGATATGGTGAATTTTCTGATTTTTTTGGAGATGAAGATGATGATGCGGTGATGAAGATGGAGTGTGGGGGAGGTGAAAAACACTAAAAACTAAGTAAAAACAACAACAAAAAACTGAAATTTTTACCTTCCAACGTCACTTCTTGCTATGCTCTTACCATCACACATTCGTCCTAGACTCGATCCCCGGCAACGGCGCCAAATTTGGTGTTGCTCTAGCACAATGGTGAGAACCACGTTAAGAAGCTTCACCTCCTTAATGTCAATCCGCGGAAGAGATAGGAGTGATATGAAGATCGTGAATGTGAGATGAAGTGAGAGTGATGGTGAGAAGCATAGAAATGCACACACACATGCACACACACTACGAAGAGACAAGCAAGACACAATGGAAGGTGGGAAATTAGCTCTATTACTCAAGAACACTATTACAAGCTCAAAATAACTCTAATCTCACACTAGCCAACCTCAAAAATGAGCTCTCTAGCTCTTTTTATAGTTTCTAGACTAGTTTTGACCGGTTTCACATCTAGTGACCGGCATAGTTAAAAATTAGGTCCTAGATGCTATTTGGAAGGGTAAACGGTATCTAAAAATAACGAAAATTGGTACGCACATTCTACCTAAGCTCCTCAAGCTTGAGGACTCCTCGGCTTGCACAAAATGGAGCTGTGGATTACAAAATGGGGTTTTCTATGTTACATATGTTACAATAGTGATAAGAATCACTGTTGGAGGTTTTTGGAAAGTATTTGGAAACATAATTATTTGAAAAACGATTCGACTGGCTCCCTGCTTTGTCGTTACAAGCTTCCGTGTCGTCTGTGCCTCTGACTGCTTCCAACACTGCGCTACTCGCATTGTGAATTGCACATGGGTTCGAGTGGGAACACTTTGATGGCTGGTTTGTCCTGACATTGTATTCTCTCGCTCTTGATGCATTCCAAAAGGATTGTGGGAGGTACTTGCCTGCTCTTGGGGAGGGAATACAAGCAACCCCATATACTTCAATTGAGATATATCAATAGTGTCTACCGGCCACTATCTTCTTTGGTTCTAGTCTAGGTATGTGACTCTAGACTCATCTTCGGGATCCTTGAACTCATAGAAAGTCATTGGGCTTACTACCTATCCTCATGTGGATGAATCGGTTTGTAATAGTAGGTTTGACCCGTGAATTAAGTAGACTTCTAACAGGTAGTCATCTTGAGGTATCAAATCCCCTCTCAAGACTCGAGTCACCATCGACTTACCTCTTGGTGTAGTTACTAACTCTTTAGAGTCAGGTCTCCCCAAGTTTCCTTGACCCTCCAATTCTCCTCTCTCATTGATCCGATTTGGGTTTTCTATTACCACGTAGATGTGACCTAATTTATCCATGTACACTCCTCCTTCATACTTGACTACGAGCCTGGGCACTATTGCTGATTCAGTAGAGTTTACCATCCTTGCAAAGACCTATTTAAACCATCAAGGTAAATAGGGATACCTTGCAGATTGGTGGACACATATTGCAGAGAGGTACGGTATTCACCCTCTACAATTGACATAAAGTTCTCCCTAGAGGCAGAACCATGCATGCCTTCTAAGGTCATGGGCAGCTCCTCCTCTCAATCACTAGAGGTGTCTGATTAGGTAGAGTGATGACTTGCTTGGGTGGCACTTCCTACCAATGAGATGACACTCCTCCAGCTACTTAGCACCCGCCCTGATCTTAAGTTCATTCACCCCTCTGGGCTTGTGTTTACTCCCTGCTTCCCCTTAATTAGCTCCTCAATCACCTCAAATCTTGCCCTCAAATGGCTTAATCAGTTTTGAGCAATACCACTCTTGGTGATACCACACAGACGATACGATATGAGTTTTGGCACGATACGATACTAGAAACCTTTGGCAATACGATACCAAAAAATTTACACGATATGATACCTCTACATTTTGACGAAACGATACCACGTAAGTGGACAATATGTATGTGAAAAGAATTTAACTACCTCTCTAACTCACTAATCCTCTAAAAATGCATGCCATAATACCAATTATAGCAATAAGCACAAATTTGAGCTTTTCTCCTAGCTCCAAACTCCGAATATGGTCAATAGTGGGTTCATTTCAAATCTCTCGATGAGACGCATCTAAACGCTTAATTGAACTGGCTATTAGTCACAATAGTTAATACAGTTGGTGATTTAATTGATCGATATGAGTAGACTTCCTGGTTCCCTTTTTTTCATTTCAACTAATTGGATTTACCCCAAATAATTTTGGGAAAATAAATATGAAGTAGAAAAAAATTGGTGGTGGTATTTTCACTCGAATCTGACAAATGCTCTTTGAGTTATGAGCAAAATAGTGAATGGTGGGAAGCACCAACACTCGCTCCACAACTAGTAATGGATCACACACACACTATAGTAGTTCAAAAACGATGGAGAGGGAAAGATAACAGTCCTACACACATTCCAAGCATTACACACACACACACACAAAAGATCATAGAGAACGAGGAAATGAGCAGGAAAGAAGCAAATTCAAAATTCTTCTTCAATTCTTCACAATGGCAAAAAAGTCTCTTACAAGAGTCACAAAGTGACTTATATGGGTCACTAAGCTTCTTCTTCTCTTTGTGCTATTTGTGAAGAGGTTATGGTATAAGTGCAGAGATGAGTTGGTACTTACCTACTCTACACTAGCCAATGTTACTCCAAGGATGCTTAGTATACTTCCTTATCATCCTAAAAATGCATAAGGAACCATTTATTCCTGGGTTGACGTAGATGATACAAGAACTATGCCTAAATGGTTGGTGCAAACTTTGAGACATAGCAAATTAGATGCACCTTTGTCATATCCTACTCATTGAAGTTATTATTGAAAATTAAGGTGCAATTTTATGTGCCTAAGGCTTGTATAAAACCCAAAATATGATTGAAGTGCTAGACTCAAGTAATGGCAGGCATTAGATCCTTAAACCACATCCTAAGAGGGATAATTAGGAAGTAGTCATCAACCATGGCTTTTGAGGCAAGTGGTTAGCCCATCATACTCCTATCCAATAGATCATGAGTTCAATTCCCACACTTCATATCAGAGCATGAGTTTTGGATCATGGGCAAGAGAGAGGAGAGAAAGATTAGATTATTGGTTCTTGTTGCAGAGAAAAGAGGCACATAAAAGGAGCCCCGAAATTTTCAAATTACTGAGCATAAATTTTCTTCTTCAAAGTCCTATCAAATTCCCTCCAAGCTATGTAAATACACTCGAGGAGTCCTCTAAATGCACAAGCCCATTTCATTGTAACATAACTCTTGTAAAATAGTAGAAAATTAGAGTTAGTCAATAAAAGTACCGATCACTTGTGTGAAAGGACCATTTTTAGGGCACATAAATGCATATATAAAAGCCAAGAAAAAAACCTCCTAAAGAGGGAAAAAGGGCCTTGACACTCTTAAGTGTGTTCACATATATTACTACCAAAATATATTAACAGGAGGTTCTTACACTGCTCAGCTCATCTTCTTCTTGCTCTCAACTATCATTCATTTGAATGATAACATCATCCTCTTTAATCCTCTTTGTCCTCTCACTTCCTTTGTGCAATTGCCTTTTGTTTCATGTAGAAATGAGAGTTACGGATGATGTAGTGCCTCCTCAAAGAGTGGTTTTGCCTCTCTAATGAAAGTGTAGCTCAAGCGTAAGCACCACCTCCTTTACTTGTCAATCCATGGAGACGTGAGGACCGGTATGAAGACCACCAGCAAGTGAAGGCACAAGTGCGTGAGTGAAAGCACACAAACATGCACACACATGCACACACGTGCACAAGGTAAGATCAAAGAGAGGAACAATGGAAAGCTTCGATTGCAAATGAGTTCTCTTACAAAAGCTCTATTCTCTAACAAGCTAATCTCAAAAATGATCTCTCTAGCTCTTTTTATAGTTTTTTGACTAGTTTTGGCCCTGTCCAGACCTAGTGTCCGGCCTAGTTAAAAATTGGGTTCCAGGGCTTATTTGAGGGCTCAAACGGAGTCTAAAAATTATGAAAATTGGTAGGATGATACTTCTAATGCTCCTCAAGCTCGAGGACTCCTCGGCTTGCACAAAATGGAGCTAGAAAAATAGAAAATGGTATTTACAATGGTTTTAGTGATGGAAATCACTATTTTTGTAGGGAATTCTTCTGAAAAGTGGACATGTACTTCTTGAAGCTCCCTACTTGCTCCTTCTTCTTGTGTGTCCACCTCTTAGATGTGTTCCTATGCTTTTTCCTTGACCTTGAGCTTCAACACTCGCCCCCCTCTTGAGTCTGTTATCCCTGACAGACCCTTGTTGTAGTGGTTGTTCCAAGTAGTGCTTTGAGAGGTAGTGTCTGTTCGGTAGGAACAAGAGCCATCTACCTTCTAGATGTGGCAGGGTGGGTTGTCCGGTTCTTCATCTGTCACTGCGAGCCTTTTCAAGTTGTAGTCCCTTGGTATGTGCTTCTTTCGTGGATTCCCGCATGAATGCGTATCAAGATTGAGTTGGAGCAACTGCTAGCTTCGAATTGCTTCCTAGGTATTGATGTTGCCCCAGGATGTCCTCTAGCGCTTCTAAAGATGATGTTCAGAGTAGTCATGCCAAGTAATCATAACCCATAGTGAATGATGGGTAAGTGTGTATGTGCATGGGTTGAAAAAAGTATGTGCCTTGTGCACGGCCTTGTAATGTAGCCCTACGCATGCTTACTTGGAAAATGCATTGGAAGAAGTATGATGCAAAAATTGCGGGTCTTGAGCTAAGTGCTCAAGGGTATGCTGACGAAGAGGTTTCCTAATCTATCATGGTTATGATGTTGCCAGAGTAAAGATACTTACCGTGGTGAAGGATTGATTGATGTCTATCTCTTCATGTTGTATACCCGGCATTTGTGATGGAACATTATCGATGAATGTCCATGTTGCTGGTCCACCGAAAATTTTTTTGAGTGCCTGGTTCTGTCTTCTCTTTTCAAAGCAACGTTTGCCAAATACTGAGAATTGAATTTCTTTATATTCTTTGACAAACAACATTGGGTAACTACACCAAGCTTAGTTTCACATATTCTCTTTAGTTCACCATAAGCAGGAGTCTGCTCATCTAGTATACAGACAAATATTTTCGGGGTACCAAACAAACTCTTGCAAATATCTCCTTGGATGCTCTCATACATGTAGTAGTTAAGCATCACTCAAGTTGTGGACCTTCAAGATCTTCACTCCTACCATGGTAAGGGGAAACCATAGGTGTGGATGCCATGTTCCTGCTAAGTTCTTGACATCTACCAGATAAGGCAGCAATTACAGATGTTCCATGAGAGAAACCTGGGAACAAGTTCTTTCCCTCTTCTTTTTTTTTTTTTTTTTGAGGAATGTCACAAAACAAGAAGGCAAAGTTTAGTATCAAAAATTTGGTTTACATGTGTCAATGTGCTCTAGTGCATGGGACTCTTAGTTGTGTATATGCACAACCATGTAATGTGGCCCTATATAATGCATACTTTGGAAATGCATGACCTGAATGGTGCAAAAGACAGGGTTGTGCAAGGAGCACATGGTTGTCGCCCGTCGAGGCCTGATGTCACCTGTAGATGTTGATGTCATCTTTGTTGGAGGTATCCGTTGGATCTCGAGATGACCACTGATCCTTCCTCTTGATAGGGATCCATTTTAGAACAGCACTTGGCACTGTAGAGATTACTTCAAGCGTCTTCCTTGTTGGATGCTTTCTGAACTGTGGTATTCAGTGTGGTTGGCTCTTTGGTTCGATGGAGGCTACTTGTACTTTTGGCTTCCAAACCCATATCCTTTTTGCGCGTCTTCCTACTATTGTTGAAGAGCTGATTTGATATCCTTTCGGTCTCTGTACATGGTTCTTACCCTCTTCTCCTTTTGGCTTCTGTGTTGAGACCTTGTGCATGTGGGAGAACATAGGTTGTTGTAGATGTAAGAGCTTCTTAGGTACCCACATCTGTAATCGCCCTTGTTGAGATTCAACTAATTTCTTAGGCACCCAAACTTGTTGGATACCTTGTGATTGAGCTTGTCCGAGCTGCTTCCTTCGTCTTCTGACCTGGTTGGCTTGCCTGGATGGGATTTGTGGGGCCAAGGCTGGTGGTTTCTCTCCTTTGTGTACCCATATCTGCTTCATGCTCGGCACTACCTTCCTTTGGAAATCTCGTTGTCTATTTGATATAGCAGTTGTTCTGTTTGATTGTGCTTGCTTTGTTGGTTGAGTTGTTGTGGTGGCATTAGTCCTTCCCCAGAGGAGGAGTCCGCTTGTCGTTGAGCCTGTTCTTCCACGATTGACTCCTTCTGCATCATAGAGCTTTTGACACATACATCTTCTTCCATATGATTAGTCTTAGAAGAACTAAGAGAGTGTATGGTGCCATGATATGGGAGCATGCAGTTCTCTAATTCTATTGTAATGCATTGTTCATGTACCCAAACTTGAAGAATTCGACTTCTTAGGTTTAAGTTTACTGCATGGTCATAAATCCAATCTTGACCCAAAACAAGTGGTTCTGTAAGGTTCTCATCTTGACACACTAGCGCTTTGACTTTCATTCGAACATCTTGAAGGTAGATGGGAAGTTCCACCTCGCCCAAACAAGGGGTTTCCACACCTCCCAATCCTATGAGATAAGCTTCTATGGGATTGATGTTCAACTGCAAGTCTTGGCATTAGGAAAGTCTAACTGCAGTACTTGCTGCACCTGAGTCAATCAATGCTTTCACCGTCCTTGCACCCTTCCCTTGTCCTATCTCTATGGTCACAAAGGGTCTTCAGTCAATGACTTGAGAAGTCGCTATGCCCGACTTTTGGCACATATCCATGTGATATTTTGGGGCTTTTGAGTTGAAATCTAGGCCTAATCGCCTTAACTTATTTCGCCTAATACGCTCTCTGGCCTCTGCTTGTGCTTCTTCCCTCACCCTTAACTCTTCTTCTTTTCTCTTCTTAGCAGTGTTGAGTCTCATTAGCATATCCTCAGTAAGAGGTTCTTGATATAGCTTGACTCTACAGCCACTAATATAGTTTGGCAAGATATCTCCTTCTAGAGTGGCCAACTAAACTGCACCACTAGTGGAAATTCTATTAATGATCATGGGTCCGTATCCTCTTTTTTCCAACTTACGGGCATGTTGTTTTAGTGTGTAAACCAACACTAGATCTTCCTCTTTCAATCCCTTATCCTTGATGTGTGCATCAAAGTATGCCTTTTGCCTCTTCTTTGCGGCATAGATGCCTGCTGCCGCTCGTAGCCTCGTCTCACCTAAGCGTTCGAGATCAAAGATCATAGAGGATAATTCATGCCCATTCCACTCATACTCTTGTGCTACTTTTAAGGCAGTGATTAAGAAATCTAATGGTAGCACAACATTCTGTCCGAAGACCATCTGAAATGGGGTGGCATTGAGTACCGTTTTGTAGGCAACTCGATAAGCCCAAACAGCATGATGAAGTTGTTTGTCCCAATCAGAGCGTTTATTATTTACCAGTTTTGTCAATACGTTACAGAGGACCTTATTGGTGCTCTCGGCTTGTCCGTTAGCTTATGGGTGATAAGGGGCAGACTTCTTATGTATCACCAAGAATTCTTGGAGAAGATTTTCAATGACCTCATTCAAGAAGTGTGTGCCTCTATCGCTAACTAGCTCTATTGGTAGCCCATATCTCGGGAACACATTCTTGAATAAGAACTTAGCCGTAGTATGAGCATCATTCTTTGTTGTGGGTTTGACTTCTACCCACTTTGTAAGGTAATCAGTGGCTACAATAATGTACTCTGCATGGGAGTTTCGAGCTGGGGGGTTAATAGGACCTATGAAGTCTATACCCCACTTGGAAAATGCACGTCCACCCATCATTGGTCTCAAAGGCATCTCATCTTTTCTAACTGGATATTGTGCCCGTTGGCATGTGTCGCATTTCTTCACATAGGTATGTGCATCCATATGAAGAGTTGGCCACCAAAGTCCTAAGAAAAGAATGGTCTTGATTACCCCGTCAGGACCAAAATGTCCACCTGCAACACTACTGTGTGCAGTCTCTAAGACTTTCAGATAGTCTGATTCATGAACGCAGAGTCTTAAGTAACCATATTTGCCTCTTCGGTATAGGTTCTCTCCTACTAAGGCATAGCCTTGAGCCTCTTGCTCCATGCTTCGTCTTCTTGCTAGACTAGCCTCTTTGGGCAACCTTCCCGACCTCATAAACTCTACCAATGGAGCACTCCAATCTGGAATTAATGACACTTGATAAAGGGTCGCATGCTCCACTAGGGGTCTCTCTCTGCACATTGGACAATTCTTAATCCACTCATGTATTTCTTTGTCCATGCTAGGCCAATACACCCCTAAACGCTTCAGATTCTGCAATGTTCGTTGTTTAGAATAGTGATTTCCTAGCAATCCTTCATCAGCTTGCTGCAACCAACTACTATGTTCATCATCCTCGACACAACAAGCTAATACACCCTCAGTGTCTTGTTTGTACATGCTTCCTGCCAATATGTGATATTTTTGAGATTTTACAATTTCTTCTTGCTATGTTTTCACATTCTTATTTGCAGGGCCGAAGGTTAGGACTAGCGTATGCTATGGGCAAATCTAAATTCCCTTCACCTGTGGGTTGTGCTAGCACACATCCGATGGCATGATTGGAGGCATCCATAAGGACATGGAATGGCTTACTCCAATCTGGGGTTGTCAATATTGGTGTTGTGCACACACGTTTCTTCAGTTCATTGAAAGAATTCTCGCATTCGTCGGTCCACTCAAAATTAGACAACAAGGCATAAAGGGTTCTAGCTATAATTGCATACATGTGGATAAACCTACGGTAATATCCACAATGACCCATAAAGGCTTGTACCTCTTTAACATTCCTTGGCCTTGGTAGCACCGCTATGTCTCGTACCTTATCTTCATCTGTTGAGATTCCATTCTTAGAAACAATATGACCTAAGATTTTACCTTGACGCACCATGAACACACACTTTTCTAGGTTGAGACACACTCGATATTCTCTACACTTGTTAAAGATTTGTCTGAGTTCAGGGATGTGAAATCTTCTTTCTTGAGAATGAGCACATAAATCATCCACATATACTTCTAAGCTCTTTCGCAAGAACTCTTTAAAGACATGACACATGAGCCGTTGGAATGTTGCAGGTGCATCTGTGAGCTCGAATGGCATAACACGAAATGCAAAGATTCCCCATTCTGTGGCAAAAGCTGTTTTGTGTTGATCTTCTGGGGCAATGGCCACTTGATTGTAACCTGAAAATCCATCAAGGAAGCTATAAACTTCCTTGCCTGCAACACGCTCCAATAGGTGTTCTGTGATTGGAAGTGGATAACTATCTCTGATCGTAGCAGCATTAACTTTTTTAAGGTTAATACACACTCGCAACTTCCCGTTCTTCTTGGGTACCACTACAATGGGAGACACCCATTCAGTATGCTCAATCTCATAGATGAATCCAGCTTCAATCAGCCTATCAATTTCTTCTTTTATTTTGGTTGCATATGTATCATTATATGTGTAGGGCTTCTGTTTGGTGGGCTTGGCATCAGCGGTCATGGGGATAGTATGAGAGCAAATTCTTGGATCTGCCCCTTTCAAGTCTCTATAGTGCCACGCAAACACATCCCTATATTCCCTTAATAGAGCTACAAGCTCCATTTCTTCTCTTGCACTTAGGTCATCTCCTATATATGTGCATCTCTCTTCGTTCTCTTCAACGGTCACTACAATTTTCTTGGTTTTTTCTTTATTATCATATGATTCTCCTATGATGGCCTCTCTCTTAGGCATTCGTATCAAAATTTTGCGGTCGTCAACTTCATATTTCTTGAAGTTTTCTGGTACTTCAAACAATGATTTCTCCTCTTCTTGTCACTGCTTTTCTTTTCTTTTTCTTTTGACTGCTCTCACTCCCATCCTTTGAATTTACCGTTTTAATACTTGTGAGAGGTTCTTCTTCTTTCTGGGTGAACACTCCTATATCTTCTAGATAGTGCTGCTCTGAGTTAAAGCAACTATCCATCACAATGGACTCTATATCATCGTCATTCTCTTCTTCTTCTATGACATCACTAGGGTCACATTCTTCTAGCAAGGGCTGACACATGAACACTGAAATATCATAACCCTCCTCATCACAATGAGGTGTCCATTGTTCTTCATTGACAGCAATGTCCATGGTGGCTAAGATTTCAGGCCAGCCATGAGGCTCAAATTCCTCATCTAGAAAGATCATCGGTGTGTAGGCTGGGTCTCTAACTGGTCTATCTACTGGTGAAGTTCCTTCTTCTCTCGCCTTCAAGCGTTTTTCCTCTTCCTCTGCGACCTTGCACATCCACAAATGAGTATCTTCATGCAGCCATGATGGATCAGGTGAACTTTCAGAATGCATAGAGATGGAATCTTCTTTCGCTTTGTGGATAGGATTCCACTGTAGGGGTGGTACATCTCTGAAGGAGTAATCCTTCAAATTGACCTTGGTGGTGACCCCTAAGTGTTGTAAGTACAATGAGTTGGTTCCCCAATCCTATACTATTTGCAATTGTCGTAGGAAGGGTCTTCCTAGGATTATCTCATAAACATTATTTTTCTCAAAGTCACATATAGCAAATGTGTGCTCAAACTCTACACCACAAGTGGTTAGAGTTATCCCTTCGAGCAATCCTAGAGGTCTTTCAAAATGGCCGTCAACCATTTGAAGCTTCATTCTAGTTGGTCTTAATGTGGGCTTGCCCCATTGCTTCCACAAGGAGGTGGTCGCAATAGCAACACCAGCACCTGAATCTATGATTGCTTTGGTTGTGTAACCTTGGTAGGTGATTGAAAGATAACCCTCACACATGTCTCCTATTTTATCGATAGGTACCTCTGGAACTTTTTGCTTGGAGCATGTTTTTGGCATGTTCGAATCAAGTTCTGGGACCTGATCCTTCACATGATTCCATAGCTCCGGTTTTGCTTTGAGTAGATCTTCTATAGTTAGGTGACATTGAACCTTAGTGTTCTTCATGACATCAGTATTCCTTGGAACCACTAAGTCTTCATTTCTTACCAGTATTGTGGGAGCTCTAATCTGGAGAGATTCAGATTCCCATGGGCCTCGAAATTGAGGCAGTTCTTCTAGGGTATTAGATTCAAAATATAATCTTTCATCTTCTTGTTGTTCTGCTTCATCTCCGTAAATAGATGGAATGTCTTGGGGAAATTGATCATGAAGATCATCAATTTCAGGAAGAGGAGGAGGATTACCCTTCTCCTTGGCGCATTTCTCTTCTTGTATTTCCCGCAAGAACTCTTGAGAGTACTGTTGAATTGAAGGAGGTATTCCAGCATCCGTGGAATTAGGAACATACGCTCCCATTGGTGGTGAGCTTCTTCTCTCAAGAACTGGTTGAGCCTGTGGAGGTAAAGAAACTTGTGGTTTGTTTACCAATTGCTCTAATCTTTCTAGTAAGCCCTGGAAATGCAAATCTGGTTTGACAAAGTTTGATTGATTGAACTTTTGACTCGTCTCAAGTATAGCTTGAGCTTGTTCTACCATTTTCATGCACATTTTCATCTGTTCAATCTCTAAATCTGCTCTAGGGTAACTTTTGTCTAGGTTTGCAACTGTAGGCCCTTCTTGAAGTCGAGCCTGGTAGGCCTTGAACATCATGTCGAAACCTTCTAGGGTTGGGTCTGCGAGAACAGAACCTGGTTGCAGTCTATTTACAATGGGTGGTGGGGTGTGGATGAGGTGGAGTGGATGGAGTTTTGGCATGCGAGGGGTTTTGAGTTGCAATATCTTCTATTTTTGTTTTCGCTTCTTTTAAGCTTCCTTCTAGTTCCGATAACTTTTTATTCCACTTGCTATTGGCCTTCTCTCTGGTATCCTTCCATGTTCTTGTTTTCCTCTTACTAGGCTCTCCTGATTCACTCGACTCTGATTGTTCTGCTGGTTTATCCTGTTTTAAGGCTTGTGCTCTAGTGACAGCTTGTATAGGAGCCACATTGCTACTACTTGAACTTGAATCTGCCACTAAGCCTACCACATTAATGGGTGTAGTCTTGGGTGCAGTGGAGGGGTTTCTTGGACAATCTCTGGGGAGATGGTCTTTGCCACAATCAGGACAAAAAGCCTGTATTGTGATAGCCTGTCCTTGACTTGGAGATGGTGGGTGGGGACAATCACGAATGAAATGGTCACCTTGACATGTGAAACAAGATCCTCTAGAGGCTTCTGGTCTCATTTGTCTCAATTGGGGCCTAGGGTTAGGATTTGTGTACATGACATTGGAGTATTTTGGCTCCCAATTTTGCTCCATAGGTGGTGCCTCATATTGATACGAGTAAATCTCACTATGTTCAGGTGACTCTGTGTAATAAGCATGTGGACTACCTTCATGGGAATAGTCTGAACTATGAGCATGAGAGTCATCATTTGGTATCAATGGGGTTAGTGGCACCAATGCTCTATTTGGATATTCCTTCCCCACAGCATATTTGACTCAAATCACGTTGGCAGGAGCTGGTGGTTGGTTTCCGAAGACTGGTTGTGGCCTATATTGTGTGTGATATTGCTGTTCTGGTCTATAATATGGCTATTGGTATTGGTTTTGATACCTACCTAGTTGGTAAGGTTGTTGATAATTCTGTCTAACAGCCTGCCTATTATAGGGACAATCTTGAGCCGTGTGGTTCGTATATTTTCTCTCAATAGTGCAATATGGAGCATTCCTTTCTCTCATGTTCTGGTTGTGCAATGGGCATACATTAGCCATGTGGTCGCCTCCGCAAGTATAACACCGATTCAGTGGAGTGACTCTCTGTGTTTGTTTATTTTGGACTCCCAGCTTCTTGGCAAGTTGCTCAGCTATCTCCTCTATTTCCGTGGAGATTTTTGAAGTATGACTAGTAGAACTATCTGAATCCTTATAGAGTTTGGATAATCCTAACTCCTCACCCAAGTTATCTTCTATGTCAATGCATGTCTGCACGCACTCTTCTATGGATCTAGGCTCTTTCAAGTATACATATGATCTTAACTTTGTGCTCAGTAAGCCATCTAAGAACAAAGCCACTTGTTTGGCTGGTGTGGGTAGCTCTGGAGCAGGGCATCTTTCTAGGTACTGTCTAAACCTTCTACCTGCTAGTCGCACTGTTTCTTGGGGTGTCTGCTTGAAGCTGTGGATCAAAGATGAAGTGTTATGCCTGATACCACTCTTGGAAAATTCTACAATGAATTCATCTAGCAGTTGACCTATATCGTGATAGTTGCGACTACTCAGTGCTTGAAACCAAGCTAAGGCAGTGCCCTTAAGAGTCAGACCAAATGCCTCGTACTAGGTGAACAAATCCTCAACCTGTTCAGCTCTTAACACTTGTTTGAACTCGGCCACATGATCATAAGGATCTTCTGACCCGTCAAAATAATTCTTCATTGCCTTGATCACTTGAGTGGGTCTAAGGGTTCTTGGGTGCTCTCGGGGTCTAGGCACTAGAAAATCCTGTTCATCTCTTTGTTGCCTATGTGCTTGATGTCTCTCTCTTTCAGGTCTTTCATTTTCAAATCCTTCTCTATTTCTGCCCATGGTGTGTGCAAAACTTACCTCAGGTCTCTCTCTAGTTCTTTCTCTCTGGGCTTCATGAGTGTGGGATGATCCTACTCCTTGGAGGCCATGGGAAACATTGAATCTTGGCGGAGGGAAAATCAATTCACTCTTCCAAGTATATGCATGTCTATCATGTTCTGTTACCAAGAAAATTTTCTCTGATGTGTTATCCAGGTAGACCACTTTGCCTGGTGTCTCTGGATCCTTGAACTCATAGATGATGACTATGCCCAATTGGCTAGGTTGATGTGGCTTGAATCCAAAAGGCTTCCTCTATTTCTCTATTCAAGGGGTCTCCTATCTCATTATCATGAATGACATTTCCAAACTCATCGGTCCTATCTGGTAGGTTGGTGACCACATACATGCTCCCTTCCTTATCAATGTATGAACCCTCTTCGAACTTGACCACCGGGTGTTCCAGTCCAAAGGGTTGATCTGGATTTTTGAGTTGGACCACTGATCGCCTCAGGCCATCCTCATAGATGCGAGCACCTAATCGGTTGGTCCGAATATATTCCAATTGTGTCTTATAGGGACCTTCTGGTGTTTGTAGATGGGCAGTCCCTCAGCCACCTGCAGGTTTCCCCATGCTAAAAGACATTTTTGAGTCACTTGTGTCTAAACTTAGTCCGTAAGGATGACCACTTAGTTGTTGTGCCCAAGACTTAGCTGTATGGTTGACACTAGATTGAGAAGATCTAATGCTTTCTCTATCCTTTCCTAGGTGTCTACCAGATCTCAGGTTCATAAGCTTTGGCTAAGAGTTCAAAATTTCCCCTTGGTATGGTTCAAAAATCCTTTGGAGTCCCCTTGGGTTCTAGGTCCAACGAGCTATAGAGCTCAAAAAATGGAGTTTGGATGAAAAAGTTATGTCAAATCAGGCTCTTGGGGGTCAAAACAGGCAAACAGGACCTTTTGGAAAAAATCGCGATTTTGTGAAATCAAGAGAATCGTGATTTTGTGAACTTCAAGAGAATCGCGATTTTGTGAACTTCAAGAGAATCGCGATTTTGTGAACTTTTAGAGAATCGCAATTTTGTGAACTTCCAGAGAATCGCGATTTTGAGCATAGAATCGTGTTTTTGAAAATCGCGATTTTGAGCACAGAATCGTGTTTTAGAGAATGGTGGTTCACAGAATTGTGTTTTGAAAATCGCGATTTTGTACCTTGGATGAAAATCGTGTTTTTTAGAGAATCGTGTTTTTAGAGAATCGCGATTTTGAGCACAGCCACAGAATCGTGTTTTCTCATAATCGTGTTTTTTTTGCTAAAAATCGTGATTTGTGAGAATCGCGATTTTGAGCAGAGAATCGTGTTTTTGAGAATCGCGATTTTGAGCAGAGAATCGTGTTTTTGAGAATCACGATTTTGAGCAGAGAATCGTGTTTTTGAGAATCGCAATTTTGAGCAAAAAAACGTGTTTTCACAGAATCGCCTTTTTCACAAAATCGTGTTTTTACTGAAAATCGTGATTGGTGAGAATCACGATTTTGAGCAGAAAATCATGTTTTCTGAAAATCGCGATTTTGAGCAAAAAATCGTGTTTTCACAGAATCACCTTTTTCACAAAATCGTGTTTTTACTGAAAATCGTGATTGGTGAGAATCGCGATTTTGAGCAAAAAATCGTGTTTTCACATAATCGTGTTTTTCACAAAATCGTGTTTTTCACAAAATCGTGTTTTTCACAAAATTGTGGTTCTCAGAATCGTGTTTTTTTACATGAAAATCGCGATTTTGTCTCAGAGAATCGTGTTTTCACAAAATTGTGGTTCTCATAATCGTGTTCTTTGACGTGAAAATCGCGATTTTGTCTCAGAGAATCGTGTTTTCACAAAATCGTGTTTTAGAGAATCGTGTTTTTGGCTGAAAATCGTGATTTGTGAGAATTGCGATTTTGAGCACAACCACAGAATCGTGATTCTGAGAATGACCACAGAATCGTGATTCTTTCATCAAGCTTTTAGGCGGGAAACAGAAAATCATGATTTTTCAAAAAATTTTGAATTTTCACAGAATCGCGATTTTCATCACAGAATCGTGTTTTTTGGCAGGAACTTTGAATTTTTGAGCGCCGAGCAATGGCGAGCTCCGTATGTGCAGAAAATCATGAAAAAACACAGCGCTTGCTCTCCCTTGCACCTCCTAACTCCCTCTCACACAATAATGCATGAAAAATGGTATGGAAATGGTGAAAATGCACTAAAAAACAAGAAATTTATATGAAGAAGAAGATGGAAGAAGGTGGAGATGATGATGATGATGACGATGAAGAGGAAAAAATAGAAAATGAACTGAAATGACAATTTTTTTTTTACCTTCCAACGTCGCAAATCTATGATCTTACCATCACAACGCTCGTCCTCGAAGCTCTCTCCCTGGCAACGGCGCCAAAATTTGGTGTAGCTCAAGCGTAAGCACCACCTCCTTTACTTGTCAATCCAGGGAGACATGAGGACCGGTATGAAGACCACGAGCAAGTGAAGGCACAAGTGCGTGAGTGAAAGCACACAAACATGCACACACATACACACACGCGCACAAGGTAAGGTCAAAGAGAGGAACAATGGACAGCTTCGATTGCAAATGAGTTCTCTTACAAAAGCTCTATTTTCTAACAAGCTAATCTCAAAAATGAGCTCTCTAGCTCTTTTTATAGTTTTTTGACTAGTTTTGGTCCTGTCGAGACCTAGTGTCCGGCCTAGTTAAAAATTGGGTTCCAGGGCTTATTTGAGGGCTCAAACGGAGTCTAAAAATTATGAAAATTGGTAGGATGATACTTCTAATGCTCCTCAAGCTCAAGGACTCCTCGGCTTGCACAAAATGGAGCTACAGAAATAGAAAATGGTATCTACAATGGTTTTAGTGATGGAAATCACTATTTTTGTAGGGAATTCTTCTGAAAAGTTGACATGTACTTCTTGAAGCTCCCTACTTGCTCCTTCTTCTTGTGTGTCCACCTCTTAGATGTATTCCTATGCTTTGTCCTTGACCTTGAGCTTCAACAGAAAGCAACTAAAAGATTACAAAATTTAAGGTTGTCTACAACTATCCATGTCTCCACTTTGGGATAGTCTATTGGGATTCATTAGATAATTCATGTTAAAGAAAAATTTCCCAACTAACTATAGTAATGTGGTCCTTCTTGATTTTGAGAGAAACCATCTAGAGATGATAAAGTGCTTCATCTAAAGTTTCAAGGCTTAAACTACAAATTTCAAGGCATGGGGCAATGAGGTTTTTGGGTCCCCAGCCAAGAGCTTGTATTCATACATTATTGCTTTGTGAAAGATCTTCTCAAGGTCATTTTCCTCTAGTTAATCTACTCACTCCAAGGTAACCATGCCATCACTTGGTAGCAAGGTAGCTCAAGCTATATTGGCCAAGTTAATGACCTCCTTTGTCTGCAATTGCACTTGTAGCCCTTCTACATTCAGAGGTTGTTGCATAATGTGCTCCAACCATTGTCAAGTCTACTTGTGATACTCGATCAATCCTAATCAATCATGGAAAATGGAAGGAGGCACTATATCTAGAGCCAATCAATGTGGCTCTATGGTAGCTTTCTAGGAAGTGGGCCTATTCATTAGTATAAATATGGTTGTGTTTTGAGAATCTATTAGTTATTGAGCTCTAGAAAACAACTCTGTAGGTGTGCAAATGTTCAGAGTGCAAGTAAAATTTGCAAGTTCCTCTACCTTGGGTTTATATATCCCTTTGAGTATAACTCCTCAAACAACAAAACATGGTTTCAATCCTCCATTCAAATCCTCAACCAAGTGAAGACCGTACTCAGATGCCTAGGGCTTTCCAAAAAGCCTTGTATAAAATTTATTGGACATTGTTAGGAGCCTCAATATCCTAGCATAATACAAACTATCCACTATCTAAACACGGTGCTTGTACATATGTGTACTCAACACATAAAACTAGAATATGCAAAGACCAAACTAGCAAGCTTTCAAGATCTATACACAAGGATAGTAAGAAATTAATGAGAAGATTATGATGAAAATAATTTTTACAAGACAAACAACAAGATGACATCTCTAGGCTATGAATCAAGAAAGCATACAAAAAGATATACACAAAAGTAATTCCCTCCCTATGTAGAGAATAAGCTATCAGGGGACTACTAAGCTAGGAGGTATCTTAGATGTGGAGATTACACTTAAATGAGAGCCCAAATGTACGTAGAGGATGCCTCAACATCTACCAAGTTCCTCATGATGTAATCCACTAAGTTTGGTGGATATTTGATTTTAAACAAACCTCCAAAAGAGGACTTGACAGTTCTCTATCAAGGTAGTTAAACAAATTGAGCTGATTAGAACTCGTGAGATGGTAGTTACACTTCACTTAAAAGTTTGGTTGATGCATCACATTGATCTATACATTGGTCTACAAACAAATCACCTCCATCTAGAGGTTCCCTAGAGTCTATTCTTGATAAGAAATCTATTGCTACATGCAAGCTAGCTAGTTGATGGATCACATCATTGTCAAAGTCCTCTAATGACAATACCTAAGTAGAAAAACCAACGTCTAATAATTGATCATATATAGAAATCCTGAATGATCTATATGGAAGTTAAATTTTTGGCCCAATAGTTAGTGCCAAAATTTATTCCCAACATAGACCAAGCAAATATATTTTCACGTTATTACTAACTTCTTCTTTTTTTTTCTCTTAGTAGTCTCTAAATTTCTTAATACTATAATTGATACTAACTTCTCCCTACTTTTTGCATCAAGATAGTTCTAATGATGTTTGATGGATTGACAAACATAGGAAAGGATTCATTCTAGCCTAGTGCTTGCAAGATAGGTATTGTCATGAGTAGTAGATTCAATCCTTTAAATTCCAAGTCACAATCCAAGGTCTAATGAAAGTTGCAGAGTGGTACATGTGCTAACAAGTTTAATTTGGAATATCTTTTTTTCCACTTTCGCTTGGTTATATCTAATAAACTTGTCTAGAAAAGGATACATTTCCCTACCCGCAATCTCATAGAGCATCATGACCAAGAACGATAAGGGAAAGGGATATGGTGGTGTCACAATATTGAGTTTCCCATAGTCTAAATTTATTTGGAATAATCATTGTTGGTGAGACCCACTCTCGATACTTGATACGTACTTTAAACCCTTGTTGCAGAAGATTATGAGTTTCCTTGTTCACATCTTTAGCAAAGTTTGGATTCATGTGGTTGCATGATTGGATGATACAAATATCATCTCATTTTAGCTTTATGGAGTGCCTATATAACCGATAATCTAGTCCTTGCATATATTTATAGTCCCATGGAAATGCATCCTTAAACTCCCATACGAAAGCCAAAAAATTTGATGTAAAGCCATGAGATGAATCAACACAAATATTAATTATTTATGGCTTCTCAATAGTTCCTAAATTGTGGGTGTAATTTTGGAACACACTTCTTTGTTAGTTACAATGTTGCTCTACCAAGGTCATACAAAAAGATAAAAAGGAAGCCCAACATACATGAATTGAACCCGGGATTTGGTCCAGCAGAACACGCTCGTATATCAAGGGTGACAACTTCGTGGCGTAGATCTACTTCAAGAGCTCTACGAGATGGTGCTTTCTAATCAGCTGTAGAGGCACAGAGACAAAAAAGGGAAGGTTTTCAAGCGGCCCGGGTTTCGAACCGATGACCTGTTGCTACAAAACAGTTCTCCTATCCACGCTAGCAATGCTGCTTGATAATATCTGAGAAGATGATCATTTAGATTTGCTAAAAGCTTCTTCTGCTACAAGATAAAAAGGGGAATAACAGAATCAAACCCAATTGCATATCTTTGGTGAGCAAAGATGAATAAAGCTAAGGTTTCATTCTATTGATGGCTATGAATATGTCACTCTAGCACAATGATAAGTATTAACATGAGGAGATCCACCTCATAATTTTCAATATGGGAAGACATGTGGGTGGTATGACGACCATGAGCAAGTAAGGGTGCAACTGTGTGAGTGAGAAGCACACAAGCATGCACATACATACACACAATAAGACAAAGAGATGGAACAATGGAATGTTTGATTAGCTAAAAAATGAGCTCTCTAGATGTTTTTATAGTTGTTCACTAGCTTTGGTCTTGTACAAACCTAGTGTCCAACCTAGTTAGAAAATAGATTCATATGCCTAAGTGGAGGCTCAAACAAGCTAAGAAAAATACAAAATTTGATACATAGGTACTTCTAATACTCCTCAAGCTCAAGGACTGCTTGACTTGAAGAAAATAAAGTTGGAATTGACAAAAACAAAATTTAGAATAATGTGTAAGGACCAAAATCATTGTTTTACAAGGATTAAGAATTTTGGAAATTCAATTGGCCTAGTTGTCAGATCTTTATTGACTTCCTTATCCTTGGAAAGATCTCAAAACAGAATTTCCAAGAGATTCATCAGATTGAGGGTCCAAGATCCTTAGCATGGGTTTAAACCAGGTTCAAGATATCGAGGTTGAGAATAAGGGCTCAAGACACCAAGGTTGCAAACACGAAGGTACAAGGTTGAGAGCAAGAGTTCAAGAGAAAAATGTTGAGAACAAGAAGGTTCAAAAGATTGTGCAAGGGTGATGACAATAGTTCAAGGGGAGATCTATTGAGATATCAAGCTCAACATGTGATGATCCAGGATGCCACGTATCAGTTTTTCATTTCTCTAACATGTATAGTGGTCACACTAGTATATGTCAGGGATACTTCATTGAGTTGTACTAGATTTATCTATCGAGAGTGATGGAACATTTGTTTCTTGCCAGATCATTCATTTGTGGACATTAGGTTTTTCCTTATGTACCGGTCTTTATACATTGCACTTGTTGTATTCTTGTATTTAGGTCATTCTTGTACATTCCTTTTTATGTAATAGAAGAAGAAGACGAAGATCATTCTTCCTTGCCTCAATCTGAGTGTGTGCTTCTCTTTGATTGTGAGTGTGTGTGTGTGTGAGAGAGAGCTCTCTTCCTTATCTCCTTCCTCATGACATGGTATCAGAGCCAGCGTGGCTGTAGAGAGCTCGTGGAGAAGGCGATGGTGGAGAGTATGCAACAAGGCATGGAGAAAAGGCAATTCACAAACGACCTCCATTTGCTATGAAAATCAGCGTGAAGGTAGAAGACCTCAAAATAGTTTCGAGAGTTATCCCTTCAGGGTCACTTGTTTTTGTTAGATCAAAGTTTCATAGCCATCTCGATCTCCGCTTCGAGCTCGCAAGGTGGGGCCCACAAAAAACCAGGTCAATTTTAGAAACTGTGTTCGGCAACACTCATATATTCTAGATCCAGAATTTCAAGCGATTTTGTGTATTGTTGATACACGAAAAACTGTGTTTTTATGAGATCAAACTATCACGTCATAGTGCGAAAGTGTTCAAGTAGAAGTGTTGCTTGTAGTGTTTTATAGTGTTGTGAATTGTTGTAGAAATGGAAAGTGCAGATGGAATGAGTCAGCTTATGAGTGATAAGCTTGACAAGAATAACTTCCATGCTTGGTGATTCAGAATGATGAATTTCCTGATGGGGCAAGTACATCGAAGGAGAGAACGAAAATGCTCCACAGTTACGAGAGAGGAATCAGAGTGTAGAACATTTAAGAGCATATGAGGAATGGAATCAAGGATCACGAAAGGTAATGTATTGGCTATCTATTAGCATATAGGATAGCATGATTGGGCACATACAAGATGCCAAGACTCTGAAAGAGGCTTGGAATAGTTTGGTCACATTATACGAAACCAATACAAAGGCACAGAAATTGCAACTCAAGAACGAGCCGGATACATTGGAGAAAAAGAGCATGTGGGTAAGTGACTACACTCTAAAAATCAAAAGCATATGTGAGTCACTTGCATCTATTGGTGTGAATGTAGATGACGATGATAAGGTGGAAGTGTGCCTTCATGGTTTAGGAGCTGCATATAAGCAGTTTAGAACTTCTATACAAACCAGGGAAAATATTCTGAATTTTTTTACTCTGGTATCTATGCTGATTATTGAAGAAAAGAATCTTGGCGAGGATTCAAACTCCCAAGGAAAATCTAGTTCTGAGGAGGTATTCTACTCTGGTAGAGGTTTTGGAAGTAGAAGAGGAAACAATAACCAAGACCAAAGTCAACAAAAGAATCATGCAAGAGGAAGAGGACAGTTCCGAGGCAGGGGGAGCAAAAGAGGCCACTAAAATTTCCAAAGAAATGATTCAAGTAATGATAGTAAAGGATGTTGGAATTGTGGTAAACCTAGACACTTTGAACGTGATTGCAGGTTGAAGAATCAAAATAACAAAAGGCAGGAAAATAACTATGCCTCCACAAGTGCAAATGATTCTAAGAAGTTGTTCATGGTTCAACATCACATGATGAGTATGATGTCTATTACTGTTTCAAAATCGAATGATAATGTCTAGTATGTTGATTCAGGTGCTTCAAATCACATGTCCGGTCATGTCCAGACACATCACACCCTATCGCGTATATAGGAAATATAGCACTGTCTATGGGGGATGGAAAGGTAAAACACCTTATTGATGTGTTGCATGTTCCAAATATAACAAAGAATCTGGTTTTGGTTGGACAAATGGTTGACCAGGGATTACAAGTCAGGTTCAATGTTGATGGGTTATATGTAGAAGAATACAAACGGAATGGAAGATTGATTGCCAAAGGAAACAAAGTGGATAGGATGTTCACCAAAAATGTGAAAATTCTTTAAATGAATGTAGCCATGTTTGGAAAAGGTGCAGGAGTTATTGCTGATATAGAGATCTGGCACAAACGGATTGCACATGCAAACTTGCAAAGGCTGAAATTGATGCAGTCAAAGGAGATTGTTGTAGCTCAAGCGTAAGCACCACCTCCTTTACTTGTCAATCGGCGGAGACGTAAGGACCGGTATGAAGACCACGAGCAAGTGAAGGCACAAGTGCGTGAGTGAAAGCACACAAACATGCACACACATACACACACACACACACAAAGTAAGATCAAAGAGAGGAACAATGGAAAGCTTCGATTGCAAAAGAGTTCTCTTACAAAAGCTCTATTCTCTCACCAACTAGCTAACCTCAAAAATGAGCTTTCTAGCTCTTTTTATAGTTTTTTGACTAGTTTTGGCCCTGTCCAGACCTAGTGTCCGGCCTAGTTAAAAATTAGGTTCCAGGGCTTATTTGAGGGCTCAAACGGAGTCTAAAAATTATGAAAATTGGTAGGATGATAGTTCTAATACTCCTCAAGCTCAAGGACTCCTCGGCTTGAACAAAATGGAGTTATAAAAATAGATAATGGTATTTACAATGGTTTTTAGTGATGAAAATCACTATTTTTGTAGGGGATTCTTATGAAAATTTGACATACACTTCTTGGAGCTCCCTACTTGCTCCCTTTACTTGTGTGTCCAACTTTTGATGTGCTTCCATGCTTTGTCCTTGACTTTGAGCTTCAACACTCCCCCCCCTCTCGAGTCTGTCGTCCCTGACAGACCTTTATTGTAGTGGTTGTTCCGAGTAGTGCCTTGAGAGGGAGTGTCCCTTCTGTATGAACAAAAGTCGTCTGACTTCTAGATGTGTCTGGTTCTTCATCTATCACTGCGAGTCTTTGCAAGTTGTAGTCTCTTGGTATGTGCTTCTTCCTTGGATTCCAGCATGACTGTGTCGTTGTGAGTCTCCGTTGATGTTTTCTAGATCTTCCACCTGAGTTGATGTTCATAGTGATCATGCCAAGTACTCATAACCCATATTGAGTGATGGGTAAGTGTGTTCGTGCATGGGTTGAGGAAAATATGTGCCTTTGTGCACGGCCTTGTAATGTAGCCCTATGAATGCTTACTTGGAAAATGCATTGGAAGAAGTATGGTGCAAAAATTGGGGGTCTTGAGCTAAGTGATCAAGGGTATGCCGACGAGGAGGTTTCCTAAGCTATCATGGTTATGATGTTTTGAAGATAAAGATACTTTCCATGAGAAGGTCGATCGATGTTCATCTCTTTGTGTTGTACACTCGGCCTTTGGGATGGAACATTGTTGATGAAAGTCCATGTTGATGGTCCACTTATGAGATCTTTTGAGTGGCTAATCCTGTCTCCTCTTTTCAAAGCATCATTTGTCAAATACAGAGAATTGAGTTTCTTTATATTCCTTGACAAACAACATTCGAGAACTACACCAAGCTTAGTTTCACATATTCTCTCTAGCTCACCATAAGTAGGAGTCTTCTCATCCAGTATACATACAAAGATTTGCAGGGTACTAGAGCTACCCCATGCAGATATCTCCATGGATGCTCTCGTACATGCAATAGTTATGCATCATTCAAGTTGCAGACCTTCAAGATCTTCACTCCTACCATAGTAAGAGGAACCATAGTTGTGGATGCCATGCTCATGCCAAGTTCTTGACATCTATGAGATAAGGCAGCAATTATATCATCTGCTAGCCAAGACACACTTCTATCCAAACTGATAAATGCCCAGTAATCAACAGTTCCACCTTTAACCAAGCATGACTCATTCATGTTTCATGAGCCAAACCTGGGAACAAGAGCTTCCTCTTTTTTTTTTTTTTGAGGAAAAAGATATCACAAAACAAGAACACAAAAGTTAGTATCAATAGAAATATTTGACATATGTCACTGTGCTCTTGTGCTTGGGATTCTCAAGTGTGTCTATGCACGGCCATGTAATGTGGCCCTATATTAATGCATACTTTGGAAATGCATGACCTGAATGGTGCAAAAGATAGGGTTGTGCAGAGAGCACATGGTGGTCGCTCGTTCGAGGCTTTCGATGTTATTTGCGGAGGTTGATGCCGACCTTGGTGGAGGTATCCATTGAGTCTCGAACCGATGTAATCCTCCTTATTGGAGTCCATTTTAGAACATCATTTGGAACTGTAGAGGTCACTTCAGGCGTCTTCCTCTTGGGATGCTTTCTGAACTGTGGTATCCAGTGTGGTTGGCGCTTTGGTTCGGTGGAGGCTACTTGTACTTATGGCTTCCAAACCCATATCCTTTTTGCATGTTTTCCTACTAATGTTGAAGAGCTGATTTGATCTTCCTTTGGTCCCTGTACGTGGTTTTTACCTTTTTCTCTTTTTGGCTTTTTTGTTGAGACCTTTCGCATGTGGGAGAACATAGGTTGTTGTGGATGTAGGAGCTTCTTAGGTACCCACATCAGTAATCGTCCTTGTTGAGCTGCAGCTAACTTCTTAGGCACCCAAACTTGTTGGATACCTTGTGATTGATCTTGTCCAAGCTGCTTCCTTCGTCTTCTGGCCTGGTTGGCTTGCCTAGATGGGCTTTTTGGGGACAAGGCTAGTGGTTGCTCTCCTTTGCGCACCCATATCTACTTCATGCTCAGAACTGCTTTCTTATCGAATGGTGTCTTTCTAGTTGATGTAGCAGTTGTTGTGAACGGTTGTGTTTGCTTGTGTGGTGGACTCACTACTGTGGCTACTTGATTCTTTGGAGAAGAAGAAAGATCCTCCCGCCTTCGAACCTGGTCTTCCACGATTGACTCCTTCTGCATCATAGAGCTTTTGACACATACAACATCTTCTTTCATATGATTAGTCTTGGAAGAACTAAGAGAGTGTGTGGTGCCATGATCTAGGAGCATGCAGTTCTCTAATTCTAATGTAATGCATTGTTCATGTACCCAAACCTTGAAGAATTTGACTTCTTAGGTTTAAGTTAACTGCATGGTCATAGATCCAATCTTGACCCAAGACAAGTGGTTCTGTAAGGTTCTCATCTTGACATACTAGTGCTTTGACTTTCATTGGAACATCTTGAAGGTAGATGGGAAGTTCCACCTTGCCCAAACAAGGGGTTTCCACACCTCCCAATCCTATGAGATAAGCTTCTATGGGATTGATGTTCAACTGCCAGTCTTGGCAGTAGGAAAGTCTAACTGCACTACTTGCTGCACCTGAGTCAATCAATGCTTTCACCGTCCTTGCACCCTTCCCTTGTCCTATCTCTATGGTCACAAAGGGTCTTCGGTCAATGACTTGAGAAGTCGCTATACCTGACTTTTGGCACATATCCATGTGATATTTTGGGGCTTTTGAGTTGACATCTAGGCCTAATCGCCTTAACTTATTTCACCTAATACGCTCTCTGGCCTCTGCCTGTGCTTCTTCTCTCACTCTTAACTCTTCTTCTTTTCGTTTCTTAGCAGTGTTGAGTCTCATTAGCATGTCCTCTGTAAGAGGTTCTTGATATAACTTGACTCTACAACCACTAATATAGTTTGGCAAGATATCACCTTCTAAAGTAGCCAATTGATCCGCGCCGCTAGTGGAAATTCTGTTAATGATCATGGGTCCATATCCTCATTTTTCCAACTTACGGGCATGTTGTTTTAGTGTGTAAACCAACACTAGATCTCCCTCTTTCAGTCCCTTATCCTTAATCTGTGCATCGAAGTATGCCTTTTGCCTTTTCTTTGCAGCGTAGATGCCTGCACCCGCTCGTAGCCTTGTCTCACTTAAGCGTTCTAGATCAAAGATCCTAGATGACAATTCACGTCCATTCCACTCATGCTCTTGTGCTAATTTTAAAGCAGGGATTAAGAAATCCAGTGGTAGCACCGCATTCTGTCCAAAGACCATCTGAAACGGGGTGGCATTGAGTACCGTTTTGTAGGCAACTCGGTAAGCCCAAACAACATGATGAAGTTGTTTGTCCCAATCAGAGCGTTTATGATTTACCAATTTTGTCAATACGTTACAAAGGATCTTATTGGTACTCTCGGCTTGTCCGTTAGCTTGTGGGTGATAGGGGGCAGACTTCTTATGTATCACCAAGAATTCTTGGAGAAGATTTTCAATGACTTCATTCAAGAAGTGTGTGCCTCTATCGCTCACCAACTCTATTGGTAGTCCATATCTCGTGAACACATTCTCGAATAAGAACTTAGCTGTAGTCTGAGCATCATTCTTTGTTGTGGCTTTCACTTCTACCCACTTTGTAAGGTAATCTGTGGCTACAATAATATATTATGCATGGGAGTTTCTAGCTGGGGGGTTAATAGGACCTATGAAGTCTATGCCCCACTTCGAAAATGCACGCCCTCCCATCATTGGCCTCAAAGGCATCTCGTCTTTTCTAACTGGATATTGTGCATGTTGGCATGTGTCACATTTCTTGACATAGGTATGTGCATCCATATGAAGAGTGGGCCACCAAAGTCCTGAGAATAGAATGGTCTTGATCACTCGGTCAAGACCAAAATGTCCACCTGCAACACCACTGTGTGCAGTCTCTAAGAACTTTAAATAATCTGATTCATGAACGCACAGTCTTAAGTAACCATCTTTGCCTCTTCGGTATAGGTTCTCTCCTACTAAGGCATAGCCTTGAGCCTCTTGCTCCATGCTTCGTCTTCTTGCTAGACTAGACTCTTTGGGTAATCTTCCCGATCTCATAAACTCTACCAATGGAGCACTCCAATCTAGAATTAATGATACTTGATAAAGGGTCGCATGCTCCACTGGTGGTCGCTCTCTGCACATTGGACAATTCTTGATCCACTCATGTATTTCTTTGTCCATGCTAGGCCAATACACTCCTAAACGGTTCAGATTCTGCAATGTTCGTTGTTTAGAATAGTGATTTCCTAGCAATCCTTCATGAGCTTGCTATAACCAGCTACTATGTTCGTCATCCTGGACGCAACAAGCTAATACACCCTGAGTATCTTGTTTGTACATGCTTCCTGCCAATATGTGATATTTTTGTGATTTTACAATTTCTTCTTGTGATGTTTTCACATTCTTATTTGCAGGTCCGAAGGTTAGGACTGGTACCAACTTATTTGCCCATTTAGGAACAACTTCTAAATTGAACAGATAAGCATCGGGTAATTCATCAGACACTCCTTGCGGTGACTCTCTTGAAGTGATGCGAGAAAGGTGATCTGCCCGAAGGTGGGTTCTACCTTTCCTGACAACAACTTCAAAGTCATATTCCATTAGTAAGAGGAACCATCTTACTAAGCGTCCAGTATTGCAAGGTTTATTGACCAAATATAACAAAGCTTGATGATCAGTGAAAAACTTGAACTTGTTGGCCAATAAATAGTGTCTAAACTTCTTCACAGCATATACCATGCCTAAGCCCTCTCGCTCAGTTGTGGTATAGTTTCGTTCAGCTGCGGTGAGTTGTCTACTAGCATATGCTATGGGCAAGTCTAAGTTTCCTTCACCTGTGGGTTGTGCTAGCACACATCCTATGGCATGATTGGATGCATCCACATGTACATGGAATGATTTATTCCAATCAGGAGTGGTCAGTATTGGTGCTGTGCACAAACGTTTCTTCAGTTCATTGAAAGAATTCTCGAATTCATCGTTCCACTCAAAATTAGACAACAAGGCATAAAGGGGTCTAGCTATGATCGCGTACATGTGGATAAACCTACGGTAATATCCACAATGGCCTATAAAAGCTTGAACCTCTTTAACATTCCTTGGCCTTGGCAGCTCTGCTATGGCTCGTACCTTCTCTTCCTCGGTTGAGATTCCATTCTTAGAAACAATATGACCTAAGATTTTACTTTGATGCACCATGAACACACACTTTTCTAGGTTTAGACACACTCGATATTCTCTACACTTGTTGAAGATTTGTCTGAGTTCAGGGATGTGAAATCTTCTTTCTTGGGAATGAGCACATAAATCATCCACATATACTTCTAAGCTTTTTTGCAAGAACTCTCTGAAGACATGACACATGAGCCGTTGGAATGTTGCCGTTGGAATGTTGCAAGTGCATATGTGAGCCGGAATGGCATAACACGAAATGCAAAGATTCCCCACTCTGTGGCAAAAGCTATTTTGTGTTGATCTTCTGGGGCAATGGCTACTTGATTGTAACCTGAAAATCCATCAAGGAAGCTATAAACTTCCTTGCCTGCAACACGCTCCAATAGGTGTTGTGTGATTGGAAGTGGATAACTATCTCTGATCGTAACAGCATTAACTTTTTTAAGGTTAATACACACTCGCAACTTCCCGTTCTTCTTGGGTACCACTACAATGGGGGACACCCATTCTGTATGCTCAATCTCATAGATGAATCCAGCTTCAATCAGCCTATCAATTTCTTCTTTTATCTTGGCTGCATAAGTGTCATTATATGTGTAGGGCTTCTGTTTGGTGGGCTTGGCATCAGCAGTCATGGGGATAGTATGAGAGCAAATTCTTGGATCTACCCCTTTCAAGTCTCTATAGTGCCATGCAAACACATCCCTATATTCCCTTAATAGAGCTACAAGCTCCATTTCTTCTCTTGCACTTAGGTCATCTCCTATATATGTGCATCTCTCTTCGTTCTCTTCGATGGTCACTACAATCTTCTTGGTCTTTTCTTTATTATCATATGATTCTCCTATGATGGCCTCTCTCTAAGGCATTTGTACCAAAATTTTGCGCTCGTCAACTTCATATTTCTTGAAGTTTTCTGGTACTTCAAACAATGATTCCTCCTCTTCTTGTTTCACTACTTTTCTTTTCTTTTTCTTTTGACTGCTCTCACTTCCATCCTTTGAATTTACCGTTTTAATACTTGTGAGAGGTTCTTCTTCTTTCTGGGTGAACACTCCTATATCTTCCAGATAGTGCTGCTCTGAGTTAAAGCAACTATCCATCACAATGGACTCTATATCATCGTCATTCTCTTCTTCTTCTATGACATCACTAGGGTCACATTCTTCTAGCAAGGGTTGACACATGAACACTGAGATATCATAACCCTCCTCATCACAATGAGGTGTCCATTGTTCTTCATTGACAGCAATGTCCATGGTGGCTACGATTTCTGGCCAGCCATGAGGCTCAAATTCCTCATCTGGAAGGATCATCAGTGTATAGGCTGGGTCTTTAATTGGTCTATCTCCTTGCGAAGTTCCTTCTTCTCTTGCCTTTAAACGTTTTTCCTCTTCCTCTGTGACCTTGCACATCCACAAATGAGTATCTTCATGCAGCCATGATGGATCAGGTGAACTTTCAGAATGCACAGAGATCCAATCTTCTTTCGCTTTGTGGATAGAATTCCACTGTAGGGGTGGTACATATCTGAAGGTGTAATCCTTCAAATTGACCTTGGTGGTGACCCCTAAGTGCTGCAAGTATTAGGAGTTGGTTCCCCAATCCTGTACTATTTGCAATTGTCGTAGGAAGGGTCTTCCTAGGATCATCTCATAGACGTTATTTTTCTCAAAGTCACATATAGCAAATGTATGTTCAAACTCCACACCACAAGTGGTTAGAGTTATCCCTTCGAGCAATCCTAGAGGTCTTTCAAAATGACCGTCGGCCATTTGAAGCTTCATTCTAGTTGGTCTTAATGTGGGTTTGCCCCATTGCTTCCACAAGGAGGTGGTCGCAATGGCAACACCAGCACCTGAATCTATGATTGCTTTGTTTGTGTAACCTTGGTAAGTGATTGGAAGATAAGTATTACCTTCTTCACCCTCACACATGTCCCCTATTTTGTCTAGAGGTATCTCTGGTACTTTTTGCTTAGAGCCTGTTTTTGGCATATTGGACTCAAGTTCTGGGACCTGATCCTTCACATGATTCCATAGCTCAGGTTTTGCTTTGAGCAGCTCTTCTACAGTGAGATGACACTGAACCTTAGTGTTCTTCACGACATCAGTGTTCCTTGGAACCACTGAGTCTTCATTTCTTACTAGTATTGTGGGAGCTCTAATCTGGAGAGATTCAGATTCCCATGGGCCTGGAAATTGAGGCAGCTCTTCTAGGGTATTAGATTCAAAATCTAATCTTTCATCTTCTTGTTGTTCTGCTTCATCTCCGTAAATAGATGGAATGTCTTAGGGAAATTGATCATGAAGATCATCAATCTCAGGAATAGGAGGGGAATTACCCTTCTCCTTGGCCCATTTCTCTTCTTGTATTTCCCGCAAGAACTCTTGAGAGTACTGTTGAATTGAAGGAGGTATTCCAGCATCTGTGGAATTAGGAACATAAGCTCCCATTGGTGGTGAGCTTCCTCTTTCAATAATTGGTTGAGCCTGTGGAGGTAAAGAAACTTGTGGTTTGTTTACCAATTGCTCTAATCTTTCTAGTAAGCCTTGGAAATGCAAATCCGGTTTGATAGAGTTTGTCTGATTGAACTTTTGACTAGTCTCGAGTATAGCTTGAGCTTGTTCTACCATTTTCATGCACATTTTCATCCGTTCAATCTCTAAATCTACTCTAGGGTAACTCTTGTCTAGGTTTGAAGCTGTAGGCCCTTCTTGAAGTCGAGCCTGGTAAGCCTTGAACATCATGTCCAAGCCTTCTGGGGTTGGATTTGCAAGAACAGACCTTGATTGCGGTCTATTTACAATGGGTGGTGGCGTGGGATGAGGTGGAGTGGATGGAGTTTCGGCATGCGAGGGGCTTTGAGATGCAATGTCTTCTATTTTTGTTTTTGCTTCTTTTAAGCTTTCTTCTAGTTCCGATAACTTTTTATTCAACTTGCGATTGGCCTTCTCTCTGGTATCCTTCCATGTTCTTGTTTTCCTCTTACTAGGATCTCCTGATTCACTTGACTCTGATTGTTCTGCTGGTTTATCCTGTTTTAAGGCTTGTGCTCTAGTGGTCCTTGTCCTACATTTCCTTGTTCTAGGTCTCCTATCTCATTCTCATTAATGACATTTCCAAACTCATCGGTCCTATCTGGTTGGTTGGTAACCACATACATGGTTCCTTCCTTATCAATGTATGAACCCTCTTCGAACTTGACCACCGGGTGTTCAAGTCCAAAGGATTGATCTGGATTTTTGAGTTGGACCATTGATCACCTCAGGCCATCCTCATAGATGCGAGCACCTCATCGGTTGGTCCAAATATATTCCAACTGTGTCTTATAGGGACCTTCTGGTGTTTGTAGATGGGCAGTCCTTGAGCCACCTATAGGTTTCCCCATGCTAAAAGACATTTCTGAATCACTTGTGTCTGAACTTAGTCTGTAAGGATGACCACTTAGTTGTTGCGCCCAAGACTTAGTTGTATGGTTGACACTAGCCTCAGAAGATCTAATGCTTTGTTTATCCTTGCTTAGGTGTCTACCAAACCTCAGGTTCATAAGCTTTGGCTAAGAGTCCAAAAATTTCCCCTTGGTATGGTTCAAAAATCCTTTGGAGTCCCCTTGGGTTCCAACGAGCTATAAAGCTCAAAAAAAGGACTTTGGATGAAAAAGTTATGTCAAATCAGGCTCCTGGGGGTCAAAACAGGCAAACAGGACCTTTTAGAGAAAATCGCGATGTTGTGAAATCAAGAGAATCACGATTTTGTAAAATCAGAGAATCGCGATTTTGAGCACAAAATTGTGTTTTTGAAAATCGCGATGTTGAGCACAAAATCGTGTTTTTGAGAATCGCAATGTTGAGCACAAAATCATGTTTTTGAAAATCGCGATGTTGAACACAAAATCGTGTTTTAGAAAATCACGATTTCGAGCACAGAATCGTGTTTTAGAAAATCGCGATTTTGAGCACACAATCGTGATTTCACAAAATCGTGGTTTATAGAATCGTGTTTTTTGATATGAAAATCGTGATTTCTAAGAATCGCGATTTTGAGTACAGAATTGTGTTTTTCACAAAATCGTGTTTTAGAAAATTGCGATGTTGAGCACAGAATTGTGTTTTAGAAAATCGCGATGTTGAGCACAAAATTGTGTTTTAGAAAATCGCGATTTTGAGTAGAGAATCGTGATTTCACAAAATCCTGGTTTACAAAATCGTGTTTTTTGACATGAAAATCGTGATTTTTGAGAATCGCGATTTTGAGTACAGAATCGTGTTTTTCACAAAATCGTGTTTTTGAAAATCGCGATTTTGAGCAAAAAATCGTGTTTTCACAGAATCGCCTTTTTCACAAAATCGTATTTTTACTGAAAATCGTGATTGGTGAGAATGACGATTTTGAGCAGAAAATCGTGTTTTCACAGAATCGTGTTCTAGAGAATCGCGATTTTGTCTCAGAGAATCGTGATTCACAAAATCGTGTTTTTCACAAAATTGTGGTTCTCAGAATCGTGTTTTCTTAGAATCGTGTTTTCTCAGAATCGTGTTTTGTCAGAATCGTGTTTTGTCAGAATCGTGTTTTCTCAGAATCGTGTTTTTTGGCTGAAAATCGTGATTTGTGAGAATCGCGATTTTGAGCACAACCACAGAATCGTGTTTTTTGGCTGAAAATCGTGATTTGTGAGAATCGCGATTTTGAGCACAACCACAGAATCGTGTTTTTTTCAGAATCGTGTTTTTTGGCTGAAAATCGTGATTTGTGAGAATCGCGATTTTGAGCACAACCACAGAATCGCGATTCTGAGAATGACCACAGAATCGTGATTCTTTCAGCAAGCTTTTAGGCGGGAAACAAAAAATCATGATTTTTCAAAAAAATTTGAATTTTCACAGAATTGCGATTTTCATCACAGAATCGCGTTTTTTGGCGGGAAATTCAAACTTCTGAGCGCCGGCAATGGCGAGCTCCATATGAGCAAAAAATCATGAAAAAACACAGCGCTTGCTCTCCCTTGCACCTCCTAACTCCTTCCCACACAATAATGCATGAAAAATGGTATGAAAATGGTGAAAATGCACTAAAAAACAAGAAAATTCTATGAAGAAGAAGATGGAAGAAGGTGGAGATGATGATGATGATGAAGATGAAGAGAAAAAACAGAAAATGAACTGAATTGACAGTTTTTTTTACCTTCCAACGTCGCAAATCTACGATCTTACCATCAGAACGCTCGTCCTCCAAGCTCTCTCCCCGGCAACGGCGCCAAAATTTGGTGTAGCTCAAGCGTAAGCACCACCTCCTTTACTTGTCAATCCGCGGAGACGTGAGGACCGGTATGAAGACCACGAGCAAGTGAAGGCACAAGTGCGTGAGTGAAAGCACACAAACATGCACACACATACACACACACGTGCACAAAGTAAGATCAAAGAGAGGAACAATGGAAAGCTTCGATTGCAAAAGAGTTCTCTTACAAAAGCTCTATTCTCTCACCAACTAGCTAACCTCAAAAATGAGCTTTCTAGCTCTTTTTATAGTTTTTTGACTAGTTTTGGCCCTGTCCAGACCTAGTGTCCGGCCTAGTTAAAAATTAGGTTCCAGGGCTTATTTGAGGGCTCAAACGGAGTCTAAAAATTATGAAAATTGGTAGGATGATAGTTCTAATACTCCTTAAGCTCAAGGACTCCTCGGCTTGAACAAAATGGAGTTATAAAAATAGATAATGGTATTTACAATGGTTTTCAGTGATGAAAATCACTATTTTTGTAGGGGATTCTTCTAAAAATTTGACATACACTTCTTGGAGCTCCCTACTTGCTCCCTTTACTTGTGTCTCCACCTTTTGATGTGCTTCCATGCTTTGTCCTTGACTTTGAGCTTCAACAATTGTCCATGGACTACCAAATTTCAAGGTTGCAGAGATGCAAAAGGTAAATGCAGCATGTCAATTTGGTAAATAGTCAAGATCATCATTTCCCCATGACAAGCATGTTAGTGAGAATGTGCTAGAAATAGTACGTACAAATATTTGGGGTCTTGCAAAGACCACATCTATGGGCAGTTGTAGGTTTTATGTTACTTTCATTGATGACCATACACGGAAAGTGTGGGTCTATTTCATGAAAGAGAAGAGTGAGGTATTCATTCACTTTCAAAATTTTAAAGCTATGGTGGAAAAGAAGACAGGGAAGTATATCCAGACATTAAGATCTGATGATGGAGGTGAATACATGTCAAATGAGTTCAACAATTTTCTAAAAATTCATGGAATTCCATGTCAGTTTTCATGCAGGTACACACCACAACAGAATGGCGTTGTTGAACGCAAAAATAGACATATTGCAAAAACAGAAAGAGCCTTGATGGCTGAGAAGAATATGCCTTATTTTTATTGGGCAGAAGCTATGCATACAGATGTACACATCATGAACAGAACTCCAATTGTTGTTGTACATCAAGTTACACCTGAAGAGAAGTTTACAGGTAAAAAGCCAAACTTATCACATATGAAAGTTTTTGGTTGTATTGCATATGTACATGTTCCATATAAGTTGAAGACGAAGCTTGATCCAAAAGCAAAAAAATGTGTCTTTGTTGGATACTCCCTTCAGCAAAAGGGATATAAATTTTATAACCCACTCACACCACAAGTGAAGGTGAGCAAAGATGTGGTATTTGATAAAATGTCAAGCTTCTATGTAGATGCCAAAGAAGGACTGAATCTTGAACCAAATGACAAAGAAAATGCTGAAAAATCAAATGCAGAATCTCAAGCCTTGAGTGGACCGGATGCATCACCAAGCAATAGTTCCAGCTCAAATCCATGGAGAGGAAGATTGCGTGGAAATTTTAGTCCAGAAAATTCATCAAATACATCAAAGAAAGGTAAAGAAAATCTTTCTGTTGGTCATAAAACATGTGCACGTTTTGAAGATGTTGATGGAGATTCAAGCGGTTCAGAAAAGACTCTTGATGAGGAACTTGGATTTCCCACTATGAAGACTCCAGGAGTAAGAAAGGCACATGCAGATGATACAAGGAGAAGTGAACCAGGACCAAGAACATCTAGGAGGATACGAAATTCAGTGCAACGATTGACATATGATAGTTACATGGCTCGCCATTGTGCCTACATGAAAAAGGTAATACAAGATGTTGAACCTTCTTATTTTGAAGATGCAATTGGAAATGCAGATTGGGCAAAAGCTATGGATGAAGAGATGGCTGCACTTTATGGAAACGATACATGGAAGCTGGTTCCATTGCCACAAGGAAAGAAACCCACAGGCTGCAAGTGGGTTTACAAGGTAAAGCACAATGTTGATGGTAGCATAAGCTGGTATAAAGCACGTTTGGTAGCAAAAGGATATGCACAAACTTATGGCATTGATTATGAGGAAACATTTTTCCATGTAGCTAAAATGTCTACTGTCAGAACACTTGTTTCATTAGCTACAGCAAAAGGATGGACTTTGCATCAGATGGATGTGAAGAATTCTTTCTTACATGGTGCATATAGGAAGAAGTATACATGGACAACCATAGGGATATGAAGATTCAAAGCATCCATAATATGTTTGCAGGTTGAAAAAGGCTTTGTATGGGCTGAAGCAAGCTCCTCGTACATGGCATACAAGGATTTTTTATTACTTAACCATGATTGGGTTTTCTATGTGTGATGCAGATCATTCACTATATGCAAGGAAGGATGATGTTGGCATCACGATTGTGGCTTTTTATGTTCATGACTTGATTGTAGGTGGTGATAATGAAGAAAGCATCAAAGAGGTAAAGCAACTTCTTATGTAGGAATTTGACATGAGAGATCTTGGCATGCTGCACTATTTCTTGGGCATTGAGTTTATACATACAGAAACAGGTATATGGATGTCACAAAGGCAATATTCCTTGATGTTGAGAAAATAACACACTTTAGACACCAAGATCATTGGAAATGGTGTAGTATTGCTCAAGATAATCAAAAGCCTAGAAATTCCTCTTCATCTTCATTATTTCTCAGAAATCCAGCCAGTTTCCTCTTATTTCTTGGATTCTATCATCTCAAAGGGGCTGTGGTCTCTTGTATACTTCCACGATTGACAAATATAAGATGTATTGTTGATTCTTTATGCTAAATGATTGGGGAGGACAACTCCAAAGGTTAAAACCAAACATTTTTTGGTGCCGTTGCCGGGGAGTATAGCAAAAGCTTCATTGAAGTTGGACCTTGCTGGATCTTCTATTGTTGATGGTATTGAACACATTGAAAAGGTAATACTCTTTAATCAAGAAATGGAAACATGAAAAGGTAGGTTTCTTTGTTTGTCTTTTGGGAAAAGAAAGCAATAGATAACCTTTTGAGAATAGAAGTGATGAAATTCTTGCAAATTGATAGTTGATCTTATCATTTTTTATAAGTAAAGTGCAGGTGTGAAAAAACTAAATCAAGAGAGCTGAAGATAAGGTAAAATGCGTCTATCTTTGCATTTGTAGAGTGCTTTTTGACCAAGTACCAAGCAAAATTGTGGATCTTGGGAAGATGACATGATTGCATTGAGGAAAGTCAAGTAAAGTAGCTAGATGCAAGTAGATAAGATCCATTTGTTAATCAAGGCAAAGCAATAATCTTGAGAAAAAATTTATTTGCATCTTGAAAAGGAAAATGTTTGAGTTTATCTTTGCAAAAATTGATATTTGCACTTCTTAGCACAATTTTCCTTGGGAAGTTTTGCTCATGAACTGTTTTTTATAGCAAAGCATAAAGGAGTATAACCAATCATGGAACATAGGATCAATAGATCACTAAACAAGAAACCCTAAGTGAAGTGTTTACCTTAATTTAGGGCAAAATACTAAAAAAATCATAAAATTCATTAAAACATTCAAACAAATTTCTTTTTTCCTTAGGAAGATTGAATGAAGGGTTATTGATAAGAGTAAAGGGGAACAAGTGGAAAAAAAGTCAAAAAATGAAAAAAACTGGAAGTTCAGAAAAACACGATTCTCTTCACAGAATTGCTAATTTTTGTTAATGGTGTAAAATTGCAGGTGACAAGTGACTTGGAGTAGAATCTTGAAGAGGATTAAGAGGAAAGAAGACTCAAAATTGCAAAAAATAGGAGGTACAAAAAAAATACGAATCTCTGCACAGGATCGCGATTCTATGTAAAAGGAAAAAAATTGAATTATTGTGCATAATTGGGTTTTGAGGTAGGTAATTGTAAGAGGCTTCACTAAGTTGAGTAAGTGAAGAAAATCAAATTTTAAAAATCACTGAGGATTGAGCATCAAGTGGGTAAAGTGGAAATTAAGTACAGAATCACGATTTTCATCAGTAGGATAAAGGGAGAAACTTGTGATGAAAAGTTAGGAATTGAGACTTAACATCATAAAATTGTGAAGGATAAAAATTTGAACAAGTGAAAAGTGAAGATTTTGAAAATATTGAACAAAATCGCGATTGTGTGAAATCTATAAAATCAGAAGAAAACTCATTTGAGTGAGGAAGAGAGAGAGTGAGAGTGGACAGAATCGCGACTTTCTGCAAACACGAGCTTTTGGACATTTTCTGATCAAGCAAGCAAGGTAAGGATTTTCTAATAAATTTTTGAATTATCTCAAGTTCTTATGTTAGGTTTAGAACACAAAAAACTCAGAGATCAATAAAATCACGGAATCGTGATTTTTTTAAATTTTGAATTTTAAAGGGAAATAATAATAATTTTGTTAAAGCTCTACTATTGCATGCTAAAATTTTAAATAGGCGAATCCTTGTGAGAAACAAAAACTAAAAAATCAACAACCTAAAATTTTCAAAAATCTACATAGAATCGCGATTCTGTAGTCAAACACAAAATCGCGATTCTCTAAAATAAAACACAAAATCGCGATTCCCAGAGCACGATTTTCATAAAGAAAATCGTGTTATCTAACGATTGTGAGCAATCACGATCATCTGGGATCAAAATCGTGAAAAACACGATTCTCATCACAAAATCGTGAAAAACACGATTCTCATCACAGAATCGTGAAAAACACGATTCTCACCACAGAATCGTGAAATTAATTGAATGATCCTTAGGTCTGGTAATAAATTGTACACACATTTTAAGCAAGAGCTAGGAAGGAAAGAGGTAGAGTCAGTAATAGGAGAATTGCAAGAAGAAGATTTAGGGCAAGAAATTAATATGGAGAATTTAAATGAAACCAATGAATCCTCTAAAGCTGGTGATTATAGAAACATTCTCAAATACATGTATACAAACAGGTTTGGAACTTATGTATATCAGGATGGAATGCATAAGTTTCTCATCAGATTGAGAAACTTAGAGGTTCCCCTAAATATAACACCAGTAGCACAATTCAAGGATGGTAGATATGAGGATAGACAGGGATGTGTATACATCTTCTCACAAGACCCAGAAAATTCTAATGACCTAGGGCAATGTGCAGACAAGAGAGACCTTGGGAACAGAACCTAGGGCAATCTGACTTTCTAAGTCCACATGAAACTCACAATAATAGTGAACAACAACAAGGTAGGAAAACACATACTTCCCCGAATCCTTTTGAAAAAGAAGTAGAAGGATTTAATGATTTTCCATTGAGAAGAAGAAATCATTGGCAAAATCAGGGCAGAATGCTTAGACCCTATCAAGCCAAATGCATGAAAAATCAATATGAAGGATATTCTGATCCTCATGCCCATGCTGCAAAATTTAGACAATTAATTAGAGCAGAAGAAGTGGAGGATTACAAAGTCCAATTTGAGGCATTTGGTCTAAACCTAACAGGACCTGCATTATCTTAGTTCATTCCCTTGAGAAAGGAAATGCACCCAGAGATTGAATCCTTCCTTGAAGCCTTCATAGGGGAATTCTCAAAAACTGGAATAAAACATAGCACAACTACCTTGATACATAGCTTTAAACAGCAAAAAGATGAAAATGTTGGAGAGGCAGCCAGGAGATTCAAGCAGTATATTGATAGATGTCCCAGAGAGGAGGTACCATCCATGGCAAGACAAGTATCCCTATTCATAGAAGGATTGAGAAGTGCCCAATTGAGAACCTTGGTGTATTATAGAAGGTGTCTAGACCTAGGAGCATGTGTTAAAGAAGCAATAGACTTAGAGGATAACCGGGGACAAGATCTATTAGCATTTGATCAATCAAGAACAAATGAAGATAAAATCCCACCAACAGTAGAATTAGCACAAGCAATTGCCAAGCTCTAGAAGTTAGCACCAAGACAAATCTGATAAACACTAGGATAGCTACAAATAAGAAATGCTATAACTGTGGAGAAAATCATTTGGTACAACAATGTCCCTATCAAAAACCACAACATTTACAAGATAGGAAAACACTCAAATACTGTACACTAGAAAGAAAATGGACAAATCATACCAGAGAAGAATGCTTTTACAATAAACAACCCATTAAGGAGAGAGAATATGCAAACCAAAGAGAATCTGGATTTATTGAGCAACCAAGACCTGTACTTGGGCAACAACCTCCATTACCAACAAATGTGGTACCAGTCAAATACACACCAATAAAAGAAGGAAACTCAAGAATAAGATCACCGTACAAAGAAGATTATCATTGGAATGAAGGATATCAGGAAGAGTGGGAAGGATATGAGACGAGATAACTAGAATTACAAGCCCTAGATTTGGGGAATGGGAGAATTGAGATGGATACAGCCACATTCATGTATATAACCAATAATTATATGTCCAATCAGAAATCTGAGTTCAAAGGGAGCCAAAAGATAATTTGTTATAGATGTGGGGGGGAACATTTCATTAGAGACTGTCCACAACCTCCTACACTAAGAGTAGAAGGAGCCTATTGCAAGGATTTTGGCAGGGAACATTTAATAAAGGATTGTCCAAGAAATCCTCAAAATCAACAAAACACATCTAATAACATACCATTAAAAACAGTCAACATCATGGCGCAAGAAGAATTGAGTGATCTTGACCAAGTAAATGTAAATGCTATAACAAGGGCACAAGCTAAACAACAGGAAACAACTAAGGAACAAAATAAGAATTCAGTTTCAAAGGAGAAGAAAAACAGTCAAAAAGGGAGATGGGAAAGGAAAACCAAAGGCATTATACTGCGTGAATAGGTCCTCAACTTGCTTAGCTCTCAAGACTTGCTTAAACTCTGCCACATGATCATATGGGTCTCCTATGCCATCGAAATAGTTCTTCATGGACTTAACCAGCTGTGTAGGTCTCAAGGTTCTGGTGTGTTCCCTAGGCCTTGGCAGAGAAAAATCATCAGCATTCCTTTGGTTCCTTGGGGCTCTAAGTCCCTCAGGTTCCGCTCTATTTGTGTCCGTTCTCGTTCTTTCTCTTCCCACTGGGTTGGAAAAGCTTACCTCAGGTCTATCTCTATGTCTGTCTCTTTGAGCTCCATGAGCTTGGGATGTTCCAACTCCGGGGTGACCATAGGACACATTAGATCTTGGTTGGGGGAAAATAAATTCACCTCTCCAAGTGTAAGCATGCCTATCATGTTCTGTAACCACAAAGATCCTCTCTGAAGCGTGATCTAAGTAGGTCACTCTGCCTGGGCTATCAGGATCTTTGAACTCATATATCATGATGGTTCCTACCTCATTTGGCTTATCAGATTTATACCTCCAAAAGGCTTCATCAGTCTCTCAGTTCAAGAGCAGATCTATGCTCTTATTGTCTTGGGGAATCCACTCTAATGTGATAATCCTAGTGAGAATTGATTTTCCTCGAGGGGTTCTAGGTTCTACACCCATGTTTCCTTGCTCCAGGTTACCTAAGTCCATTTTTGGGATCACGTTTCCAAATTCATCTGTCCTATCTGGATGACTGGTGACTACATATATGGTTCCTTCCTTGTCTAGGTATGCTCCGTTTTCAAACTTGACAGCTGGGTGCTCTAGTCCAATGGATTGGTCAGGGTTTTTAATCTGGACCACAGATCTTCCTAGGCCGTCCTCATAGATGCAAGCACCTAATCGGTTGGTCCTAAGGTATTCGAGTTGCGTCTTGTAAGGGCCTTCTACCCTATGTAAATATGGCACTCTTGAACTTCGTGTAGGTCTCTCCATACCTTGAGACATCTTTGACTCACTAGTTTCTGAGCTAGGGTAGTACGAATGATGGCTCAACTGATGGGCCCAAGACCTAGCAGTATGATTGACACTAGCCTCTGAAGATCTAATACTCTGTCTGTCTCTCCTTAGGTGTCGTCCTGATCTAAGGTTCATAAGCCTAATTGAGCAATCCCAATTTTTACCCAAGTTACAACCTCGTTGCTGAGTTCTTTTGTATGAGTCACTTGATTCTTTTTTATGTTGATTATCGTGTTTATGATCTTGTCTGATATCACGTCGTCATGAATACTTGAGTTAATTTCCGCACTTTAATGTTGATCATCCCACGTTAGATTCTTTTCCTTTAAAGTTGTCGGTCACACACATGTTATCTCTTGACTTGAACTTGATTTCTTAGATAGTCTTGACTTGTCTCGTGCCTATCGTTGCCCTGACTTACTTATAGCACTATTCACGTGTAGCCTAAGCTAGGAATTGACAGAGGGGGTTGAGAGTATTCCAACCTCGCTTGCTGATCCCTTGTCCTTTGGTGCTCAAGAACCCGGTTCTCGAGCTTGCAGAAAGCGCTTGCTTTGGATGCCTTCAAGAGCTCTCAACGGACTTGTAAGAGTCTCAAGGTTAGCTCAAGACTTAAATTCAAATGATGGACAGATCACTTTCATGCATGCAATTCACAAACCAAATTTCCCTTTGCCTTTATGGAAAACAAGCCCAAGGATCCTTCAGTTCTCCTACCCCGGGGTATGGTCAATTTCAAAATACCCTACGAGCTTTCCAACAAGCCTAAGATCACTCCGAATGGATTTCGTATGAGAAAGTTATGCCAGTTCAGGGTTTTGGGGCTAAAACATGGTTCACACAGGCTAACAGGCCATCAGGGTTTCCTCAAATTATTTGCTTATAGCCTTCGTTTATGCCCTATAGCCCAATATTTATTGCCAAAATTAGCCAAGATCCTGAAATTAAAAAACCCTAAAAAATTGGCCGAAAATGGCTGTCAATCGCGATCAACTGTGTTGTCAATCGCGATGGACAGGGCTTTCCATCGTGGCTTGTCAATCGCGATGGACTGGTGTCAATCGCGATGGACTAGTGTCAATCACGATGGACTGGTGTCAATCGCGATGGACTGGTGTCGATCGCGATTGACTGAGATTTTCGGGGTTTTCCGTGGCTTTGTGTCAATCGAGATTCTATACATTGCGATAGTCAAGAACCTCGTCGAAATGGGGTATCAATTGCGATTTTTCTATCCCTCATGATGGACACATGTCCGTCGGGGTCTGTCAGTCGCGATTGACTGGCTGTCTATCGTGATGGACAGTGTCAAACGCGATTGATGCTATCAATCGGGATGGACTGAAAAAATGCAATTTTTTCAAAAATTTTTGTGGATCTCTGATGTGCAAGGTCTCTAGTCTACTGTGGTGCACTTAGTTTTACCAAAAGATGAGATTTTCTATCAATCGCGATCGACAGAGGTATGCGACATAGAGATAGTTCTGAGCTTTCCCGTACCTGCGCGACGTGCTGGAGATGATGGAACAACCAATACTTGCAAGAAAACTCCAAAAAACATGCAAAAGTAGCACACACAAACAGATCTCTCACTCTCTCTCACAAGTGGAATGACGGAAATGGAAGGGAGAAGGTGATATGATCAAAAACTGAAATTTTTCGCGATGATGGAGAAGGAGGTGGGAGATGGTAAGGATGATGATGGTGATGATGATGATGAAGTAGAAAAAGAGAAAAATAGGAAAAAGTAAAGAAATTACCTACAACGCCAACGTCATGGCTCTACGTCTTACCATCACACGCTCGTCCTCAAAGCTGGATCCCCGGCAATGGCGCCAAAATTTGGTGTAGCTCAGTGATGAGTAGCACCTCCTTTAATGTCAATCCGGGAAGACGTGAGGATGGTATGAAGACCTCGAACAAGTGATGGCACAAGTGTGTGAGTGAGAAGCACACTAACATGCACACACATACACACACACTCGCACACACAGCAAGACAAAGAGAAAGACAATGGAGTTCTTTTAGATTTCTTCAAAATTGCTCATACAAGTTTAAATCTATTACAAGCTAACCTCAAAAATGAGCTCTCTAGCTCTTTATAGTTTTTGACTAGTTTTTGGCCCTGTCCAAACCTAGTGTCCGGCCTAGTTAAAAATTAGGTTCTCTGGCCTATTTGGAGGTTCAAACGGAGTCTAAAAAATGTGAAAATTGATAGGTAGCTACTTCTAAAGCTCCTCAAGCTCAAGGACTCCTTGGCTTGCACAAAATGGAGCTACAAAAATATGAAATGGTATTTACAATGATTGTTAGTGATGAGAATCACTGTTATAAAGATGTTGATTTGGAAAAATTTGAAGGGCCTATCTGCTAGATCTGCGTCGACTGCTTTGTCTACTTAATCCTTCGCTTTGCTCTGAATCTCTCCACTGGCTTTCTTGCCTCGTCACTCCTTGGATGCCTTGACTGCTCTCAACACACTGCCAAAGGAAGGATCGCAGAAACAAGATTCTACCCCAGTAACAGGCGCATCATCTTTAGAATCGGTGAAAAGTACAATTCAAGCAGATCAAGCATGGGAAATTTTATCTAAGGCATCCATTACTCTCCCTCTTGGACAGTTACTTGCACTAGTGCCGGGAGTTCGGCAGCAATTCCAACAAGAGCTCAGTCCTGGGTCTTCCTGCATTCCAGCAACGGCAACGGTACAAGCGAAAACTGATCCTACGATGGATCATTCGGTCCCCTTTAATTACGGTATGGTACAAAAATCATAAGATTACTCAAGTACTAATTGATGGTGGGTCTGGTGTAAACATAGCCACTGCATTGCTTTGTAAAAAGTTGGGATGGACGCAAATCGAGCCTGTTCAATTTTTCGTTAGAATGGCAGATCAATCCCGAGTTCATCCGTTAGGACTCGTACGAAATGTCCCGATAACTTTGCAGGGTACAACGTTTAAGATGACCTTTGTCGTCTTAGAACTACCGGAGTCCAGTCTCGATTATAATCTTCTTTTCGATCGACCCTGGTTGAAACAGGCTAAGGTTATACAGGATTGGTTAGCGCAAGAACTTACTTTTAAGGACAACCACCGTAAATATGTTGTCAAATTGGATGCTATTCAGCCCTGTGAATTACATGCCAGACCATATGTAGCAGAGCCGGTCCACATGTTGGATGGCTTATCTGATGATGAAGAAGAAGCATTTCTGAAGAATAATGAAGATCTGATTTCCTTAGGCACTGTAGATCTGCAATCTATTGTAGATAATTGGAGTCCGGCAGCGTGTACGGTGGTGCCTGTGATCGAAGAAGTAAAGACAGAAGATATTGTTGCTATGGATAAGCCGCTCTACAACATCTTTTACAGTCAGCCGACGACCCAGGAAAACATCGTCAATTCTATGTTCCCGAAGATCAGTTAATTACCTATAATTTGGGAGATGAAGTAAACCAGTGACCTGTCAAGATAAAGGAAGGATTGTCTGAAGCATTTCAAGCAAATTTGATCCAGCTTCTTCGTGAGTTCTCTGATGTTTTTGCATGGGATTATCGTGATATGAAAGGTCTGGACCCTCGCATCTATCAACATAAGGTAGTGCTCAAACCAGAAGCAAAGTGGATTAAACAACCCAACTACCGTATGAATCCCAACTATGCAGCACAGGTCAAAGCAGAACTTGATTGCCTATTAAAGGTAGGATTCATTGTACCTATTGACCATGCTGAATGGATCTCTCCGATCGTGATCGTACCAAAGAAAAACAAGGAGCTCCGTATATGTGTAGATTACCGGAAATTGAATGCAGCCGCCGTACCTGATCCATTTCCTCTTCCATTTCTTGACACCATGCTGGACAGAGTGGCTGGGCATGAGATGTATTCATTTCTCGATGGTTAGAGTGGTTATAACCAGGTCCAGATGGCTGAGCAAGATATACCAAAAACAACATTTATTACAAATTGGGGTGTTTTTGCTTGTACAATTATGTGGTTTGGATTAAGAAATGCTCCTAGTACCTTTCAGCGATGTATGCAGGAAATCTTCTCACCCTATCTCACTTCTTTTATGCAAGTATATCTAGATGATTTCTCTTTATTCGGTAAGATGGTAGCACACCTATATCATTTACGTTGTTGCTTTGAGAAATGTCGTGAATACCGACTCTGCCTGAATCCAACCAAATCTGTCTTTGCGGTTTCTTGTGGTAAGCTCCTTGGTCATATTGTATCTGCACAGGGCATACAAGTTGATCCAGACAAAATTGCAGCCGTGTGAGAAGCACCTGTGCCTACTACGCCAAAAGAAGTGATGCAATTCATGGGTCAAGTCAGGTGGCATGGTCGACATTTACGGTGGCTTGCCCATTTGGCAATACCCCTAAATCGGCTAGTCACTAGTACTCCTCGACAGTTTGATTGGACACTGGAATGTCAAACTGCATTTGATCGTCTAAAAGGATTATTAATGCAGGTTCCGATTCTACAACCTCCTCATTGGGAACGCCCATTTCATGTTTTTGTAGACACATCAGATATAGCCATTGGAAGTGTTTTAATGCAACAAACTGATAAGTGGTTTAGGCCTGTCTATTATGCAAGTCAACGGCTTGCTCTTGCTGAAAAGAATTATTCAGTAACTGAAAGAGAATATCTTGGTTTGGTGTATTTTGTAAAAAAATTTCGGCATTATTTGCTAGGCCGAAAATTCATGTTTCATGTAGACCATGCTGCACTGGTGTATCTAGTCCGGTAGCAGCATTTAGGTGGTCGCTTGGCACGATGGGTTCTATTGTTGCAAGAATTCGATTATGAAGTAATTCATCGACCAGGCACTGCACATGCATTAGCATATTTTCTTTCTCGGTTGGATTCTGGTGAAGCTCCGGTCGGTGTTGATGACACCACACCAGCAATTTATGTTACTGAAATGACTAGTGATGAATCTACACAACCTCCTGTGATACCTACTTACTATGATCAGTTATTAACCTTTCTTATTGATGGATATCTTCCTTCTCAAACTTCTCCTGCAATGCGCCGAAAAATTGCAGTTTACAGTCGCAGATTCCGGTTGATTGTCGGCCAGTTGTACTTTATGGATCACACTGGGGTTTTACTTCATTGTATTCCTCCACATGAAGTAAACTCAGTAATCGCTCTGGCACATTCAATACCCTCTGGTGGACATTTTGCAGCAGATTTAACACACCGAAAAATTTTGCAGAGTGGGCTCTGGTGGCCTACTATGTATAGAGATGTATCTCAATTTGTGCAGCAATGTGACAATTGTTAGCGATCTGGACAGCCTTTACAATGCCATTTCTTTCCCCTGTAGCCTGTCTTACCTTTGGAACCTTTTCAGAAATGGGGTCTTGACTTTATTGGACCAATCACACCTCTAGCAATCCTTAGCAATAACCGATACATTGTGACATGCACAGATTATGCTACCAGATGGGCAGAAGCTTGGGCTTTACGGTCTGCCACAGCTATTTCGGTGGCAAAATGTCTAATCAAAGACGTATTCCCACGATATGGATTACCTTTGGAACTTGTAACAAATCAAGGAACACACTTTGTCAACAATTTAATGCGAGTGCTCACACACACTTTTCACATTCTGCATAAATTCAGTTCACTGTATTATCCTCGTGCGAATGGCTTAGCTGAAAGTACCAACAAGACCTTGCTGAGTATGTTTCGAAAATTGACTGTGGAATCACCAGAAAGATGGGATCTGTTACTACCTGCAGTATTATGGGCATACCGGACTACTTACAAAGTTGCCACCGGACTGACTCCTTTCAAGCTTGCTTATGGATTGGAAGCAATCGCTCCAATGGAAGTTCTAGTGCATAGTTTACGCGTTGCCATAACTCACAACCCTTAGGAACACAGCCCTTACATGCTTTCAACCATTGAATGAGAGATAGTTCAGGAGCATAGACCAACTCTTAGAGGCTTTTATCACTAAATTCTCTAAGAGTGGGATAAGGCATAATACTTCCTCATTGATACATAGCTTCAAGCAGACCCCCCAAGAGATAGTTAGACTTACAGGAAGAAGGTTTAGGCAATATCTAGAGAGATGTCCTATCCCTGAGTTACCCACTCCAGCCAAGCAAGTGGCTTTATTCTTGGATGGATTGCTAAGTACCAAATTGAGGTCATATGTGTACTTGAAGGACCCTAGGACTATAGAAGAGTTTGTACGCATGTGCATTGATATTGAGGATAACCTAAGGGAAGAGTTAGAGCTTTCTAAAATCTACAAAGATTCAGATAGTGCCTCTAGCCTCTCTTCCTCGCAATCCACATCAATTGAGGAACTCGCGGAGAAAGTAGCTCAAAAACTAGGTGTCACTAGCAAACAAATCCCAAGATTTGCCCCAATAAAGAGATGCTATACTTGCGGTGGTGACCATATGGCGAACATATGTCCCATCATGACCCAACCCCAAGTGAACCCTAGTAGCCAATATTGCACCATAGAACAGAATACACAAATCACACAGCACAAGACTGCCCATATAATAAGCAAACAATTAGGCAAACCTACCCTCAGCCCTATCCACAACAGGGAAGATACCAGAACCAGTACCCTCCACAACAATATGGTAGACCACAGCAATCCTATCAACAACCCTACCAAAACCAACAAAGGCCTCAACCTATGTTAGCTCAACAACCTCCAACCCCAGCTAATGTGATTCCTGTAAAGTATGCAGCTGTTGAGGAAAATTTGAATAGAGCTATAGTCCCAATGACTCCATTGCTTTCAGAAAGTGACCCGAGTGATCATAGTTTTGATTCCACTCACATAGATAGTCCACAGGCTTACTACATGAAGTCTCCTGAACATGGTGAGTCCTACTACAGTGAGGAACCGAGTGAACCCAGTTGGGAGCCAGATTACACAAATGTCATGTACGCAAACCCCAACTCTAGACCTCAACCTAGGCAGGTAAGAACCCCATTCCCTAGAGGACCATGCTATAGATGTCAGGGAGACCACCTCATTCGTGAGTGCCCAATGCCTGCACCTACACAACCCTAGTCAATACCAATCCAAGGATTTTGTCAAGATTGCAGCAAAGAGCATCTCTTACGAGATGCCCAAAGAATCCCAATAATATGCCAAAAATCACTCCTATCAATGTTATTGGGTTAGTAGTAGACTCTACAGGAAGTGTGACTTCCAGTGCACCAGTACAGGTAGTCACTAGAGCTCAAGCCTTACAGCAGGACCAAAGTTTAAGCCAAGGGAAAAGTGCTGAGGCTAGTGAAACTGAGAGCATAACCAAGAAGAGGATTAGAGCCAGGAGAGATAGTAGAGAAAGAATGAAGAGGCAATGGGCTAAGAAGATGAGTGAACTCAAGGAAAGCCTAAGAGAAACAAAAGCCAGGATAGTTGAACTCACATCTCAGACTCCCTCTCACATGACGCCACCACCGCCATTCCCATCTCCATCCGATCCAACCCCTTCCAAACCGCCTCATACGACCCCATCACCTCCTAGAGTAGGATCAGTACTAGTAGATCCCACTCCCGAGGACCTAAATATGATGCTTAAAGCATATCAGGCCAGAATCCAAGAAGTGCCAACCGTAACTGATCATGAAAAGTGTTACACGAGAGCAGAACTAGAGCTGGAACGAACCAAAATCTGTGCTAAAATGGTGGAATTGGCTCAAACCATGTTTGAAGCCAGTCGCCTCTTTAACATCTCTAGTTCCGCCAAGATGCAGTTGCACTTTGATGGACTGCTAGAAAGATTGGAGAGGCTAATTGCACAATCAAAAAATCAACCCACCCCGCCAAATAAGGGCAAGGCAAGTGAAAGAGAAAGCCTACCTACCCAGAAAGCCTATGTGCCTAACTCTACGGAGCCAGACACATCTTCTTCTATATGAATTGGTTCACACTAGAATTCCTACGAGAGATTCAAGAAGAAAAATGGGCTAAAGAAAGTGAAGTCCCTCCTCCCATTGAACTTGTACATGATGCACATGACCAATTCCCACAAGACATCCCATCCATTTATGAAGAGCAGGAGAGCACTCAATCTCAGGAGAGATTAGACTTTGAATCTAATTCTATACAAGAACTACCCCGTTTCACAGGCCCATGGGAGGCAAAGTCAACGTGTATGAGAGCACCCACAGTCATGGTAAGAAATGAAGATTCGATAATACCTAGGAATACGGAGGTAGTAAAGAATACTAAAGTGCAGTGCAATCTCACTTTAGAGGAGCTACTCAAGGTTAGACCAGAACTATGGAAACATGTAGCCAAGCAAGTACCAGAGATAGGAAAACCTCGTTTGCAAGTAGGTTCTCATAGGACAGTGCCATAAATTCCTCTAGACAAGATAGGAGACATGAGTGAAGGAGAAGAAGGAAACACCTATCTTCCCATCACCCATCAAGGATACACAACCAAGGCAATTCTGGACTCAGGTGCACGAGTTGCAATTGCTACCACTTCCCTATGGAAGCGATGGGGCAAGCCAGCACTCAGGCCCACGAGGATGAAATTGTAGATGGCCGATGGTCACATAGAAAGACCTTTAGGCCTTCTAGAAGGAATAACTCTCACTACTTGTGGTGTAGAGTTTGAGCACACCTTTGCTATCTATGATTTTAGCAAGAACCATGCCTATGAAATGATTTTGGGAAGACCATTTATGCGACAGTTGCAAGTGGTATAGGATTGGGAAACCAATTCCTTGTATTTGCAACACCTAGGTGTCACGACCAAGGTTAATCTCAAATATTACTCTCATAGAGACGTCCCTCCTATCCAATGGAATCCTATTCATAGAGCCAAAGATGATACAGAGTCAGTGCATTCCATAGGATCAGGATCCTCATGGATGCATGAAGACACCCATTTATGGATGTGTAAAGTAGTAGTAGAAGAAGAGAAGAGAGAAAACACCAGAGAGATAGGTGCAAAAGAAACCCATAGATCAATTCAAGACCCAACCTATGCACCTGTAGTATTTCCGGACGAAGAATTTGAACCTCACGGTTGGGCAGAAATTTTGGCAACAATGGATGTAGCCATCAATGAGGAACAATGGACACCACACTGTCATGAGGATGGCTATGCCATTTCAGTCTTTTTAATAGAACCAATCATGGGAGATGCAATTTTAGAAGAGTGTGAACCGATCCCTGATGCATTTGAGGATGCAAGTGACTCCAATTTGGAGTCAATCATTACGGACCCACCCTTTGCATCAGAAGAAGAATACTTATACAAAGTAAAATTTCATCCTCAGAGACATGAAGAGATGATGAACGATGTACGATTAACCAGACAAGTAACTACTAAGAATGATAGCAAGAAACGAAAGGAGAAAGAAGTCACACCGGAGGAAGAAGAGTCTTTGTTTGAGGTCCCTGAAAATTTCAAAAAGTATGAGATAGAGGATAGGAGAGTTATGATAAGAATGCCAGGCACAATCAGGAGAGGCCTATGATAACAAAGAAACCACGAAGAAAATAGTGCTAGCCATAGAAGAAGGAGAAGAGAGATGCACTTACATAGGACATGACCTGATGAAAGAAGAAGAGCACGAATTGATAGCCTTGCTAAGAGAATACCGAGATGTATTCGCTTGGAGTTACAAGGATTTGAAAGGTGTGGACCATGACATATGCTCGCACACAATTCCCATGACCTCAGATGCGAAACCCTCTAAACAGAAGCCATACACATATAATGATAATTATGCTGCCAAGATAAAAGAGGAGATAGATAGACTGGTAGAAGCTGGATTTATCTATGAGATTGAGCACACTGAGTGGGTATCACCCATTGTAGTGGTGCCCAAGAAGAATGGGAAACTACGTGTATGCATTAACTTGAAGAAGGTTAATGCAGCCACCATTAGAGATAATTACCTGCTTCCTATCACTAAACATCTACTAGAAAGAGTAGTAGGAAAGGAAGTGTAGAGCTTCCTTGATGGATTTTCTGGTTACAATCAGGTAGCCATAGCTCCAGAGGATCAACATAAGCTAGCTTTTGCCACAGAGTGGGGCATATTTGCCTTTAGAGTAATGCCATTTGGCCTTACCAATGCACCCGCTACCTTCCAGAGGCTGATGTGCCATGTGTTTAAAGAGTTCTTGAGGAAGAATTTAGAAGTCTATGTTGATGATCTTTATGCTCATTCCAACATTAGACAAACCCATATTCTTGAACTCAGACAAATCTTTGACAAATGTAGAGAATATCAAGTCTGCCTAAACCTAGAAAAGTGTGTTTTCATGGTCAGGCAAGGCAAGATTCTAGGATACATAGTGTCAAAGAATGGCATATCCACTGATGAAGAGAAAGTTGGGCTTACCAATGCACCCGCTACCTTCCAAAGGCTGATGTGCCATGTGTTTAAAGATTTCTTGAGGAAGAATTTAGAAGTCTATGTTGATGATCTTTATGCTCACTCCAACATTAGACAAACCCATATTCTTGAACTCAGACAAATCTTTGATAAATGTAGAGAATATCAAGTCTGCCTAAACCTAGAAAAGTGTGTTTTCATGGTCAGGCAAGGCAAGATTCTAGGACACATAGTGTCAAAGAATGGCATATCCACTGATGAAGAGAAAGTAAAAGTCATAGTTGAGTTACCTAGGCCAAGGAATGTCAAGGAAGTACAAGCTTTCATGGGACATTGTGGCTATTACCGACGTTTTATACACATGTATGCCATCATTGCCAAGCCTCTGTACAGACTTTTGACTAACTTTGAGTGGACTGAGGAATGTGAAAACTCTTTCAACAAGCTCAAAAGAAGATTATGTTCAGCACCAATCTTGACCACACCAGATTGGAGTAAGCCCTTTCATGTTCACGTGGATGCATCCAATTATGCTATTGGATGTGTACTCGCACAACCTACTGGTGAAGGTAATATGGATCTTCCAATTGCCTATGCTAGTCGGCAGTTAAATGCGGCTGAACGAAATTAGACCACTACTGAGAGAGAAGGATTAGGCATGGTATATGCGGTTAAAAAGTTTAGACATTACTTGCTTGGAAATAAGTTCAAATTTTTTACTGATCATCAGGCATTGTTGTACTTAGTAAACAAACCTTGCAATACAGGCAGATTAGTAAGATGGTTCCTCTTACTAATGGAGTATGACTTTGAAGTTGTGGTGAGGAGAGGTAAGACTCACTTGAGAGCGGACCATCTTTCTAGGCTCACATCTGGAGAGGCCCCACAAGGAGTATCAGATGACCTTCCTGATGCTTACTTGTTTAATTTGGAAGTGGTACCTCAGTGGGCTAAGCCATTAGTGCCAGTATTGACATACGGACCTAATCACCCAGTCATAAACACTAAAGATAGAGAGGTAGTAAAGGCCCAAGAGTACCACATCATGGCAGGAAGTATGTGCAAGCACACAGATCAAGGGATCTTGGCTTGTTGCGTGGAAGAGGATGAGTAAGCTAAATGGTTGCAATTAGCACATGTAGGTGCATTAGAGCAACACTACTCCAAGCAACGAACCCTACAGACACTAAGGAGACTCGGAGTGCATTGGCCGACTATGGAAGTTGATGTCCAAAAGTTGTGCAAGGAATGCCCAATCTACTGCACTAAACCACCTGTGGAACATGATACTCTTTATCAAGTATCCATAGTGCCAGATTCGAGTGAACCATTAGTAACCTTCCTGAGGACGAGAACATTCCCTCAAGATATGACCCTGACGAGACAAAGAAGTGTAGAACAAGAAGCCCTAGATTACTCACTTATTGGTGATAATTTATACAAGCGTGGTAATGATGGTTACCTTAGATTATGTGTCCATGAGAGCGAGTATCTCAAGATCTTGGAAAATGCTCACCAAGGTGTAGCGGGAGGACATTTTGGACCAGATCGAGTGATTAAAGCAATTCTATTTGCTGGCTTGTCGTGGCCTACCCTTCACATGGATGCGCATACCTATGTGAAGAGATGTGATGTTTGTTAGCAAACTCAGTATCCTATACGCAAGGATGAGATGCCTCTGAAACCTATGATGGGTGGACGTGCATTCTCTAAATGGGGAATAGACTTTGTAGGTCCTATTAATCCCCCAGCTAAGGGTTCCCATGCTGAGTATATCATTGTGGCCACAGACTATCTCACCAAGTGGGTAGAGGTAAAAGCTACGACAAAGAATGATGCTCAGACGACCGCTAAGTTCTTATTTGAGAATGTGTTCACTAGATACGGGCTACCCATAGAGCTAGTAAGTGATAGAGGCACCCACTTCTTGAATGAAGTTATTGAAAATCTTCTCCAAGAATTCTTGGTAGTACACAAGAAGTCTGCCCCCTATCACCCACAAGCTAATGGGCAAGCCAAAAGCACAAATAAGATTTTGTGCAATGTGTTGACCAAACTAGTGAATAATAAACGCTCTGATTGGGATAAACAGCTATACCATGCTGTTTGGGCTTACCGAGTTGGCTATAAAACGGTACTCCAAGCCACTCCCTTTTAGATGGTATTCGGTCAAAATGCAGTGCTACCATTGGACTTCTTGATACCTACACTGAAAGTAGCACAGGAGCATGAATGGACGGGTCATGAACTCTCTTCGAGGATTCTTGATCTGGAATGACTAGGTGAAACAAGACTAAGAGCTGCCACAGGAATATATGCAGCTAAGAAACGACAAAAGGCGTACTTTGATGCCCATGTTAAGGATAAAGGATTGAAGGCCAGAGACTTAGTTTTGGTGTATACCCTGAAACAACATGCGAGAAAACTAGAGAAGAGAGGCTATGGACCTATGATCATAAATAGGATCTCAACTAGTGGAGCAGTTCAATTAGCCACGCTAGAAGGTGATGTTCTCACCAGTTACATTAGCGGATGCAGGGTCAAGTTATACCAAGAACCCCTCACTGAGGAAATGTTAAATCGACTCAAAACTGCCAAGAAACGCAAGGAAGAAGAGAAGCGAATTCGAGAAGAGGCGCAACCAGAAGCTTTAGAACGCATCCGAAGGATGAAGTTGAGAAGGCAGGGTAGACATCAGCCTAGGACAGATGACTATGCAGCTCAAGGATATCATGTGGCTATGTGTGAAGTTTCAGGCATTAGCTCTCATAGAATAATTGATCGACGTCCTTTTGTAACCTTAGAGATAGGACAAGGAAAGAGTGCAAGGACTGTGCGGGCTTTGATTGACTCAGGTGCAGCCACTAGTGCTGTTAAACTTTCTTACTGTCCAGAGTTGAAATTAAATGTCAATCCTATAGAAGCATATCTCATAGGATTTGGAGGAGTGGAAACCCCTTGCATGGGCGAGGTGGAACTTCCCCTCTATATTCATGATGTTTTACTGACAGTTAAAGTACTAGTGTGTGTTGGAAGATGCATTTTTGGAAACCTTTTTTGAAGGAAAAATATTGTAAAATGATAAAAATTTGTAGAAATATTTATGCAATTGTTGTAAAAATAAGGAAGAGTCTTCCTTATGAAGGATAGAATCTTATGTATTTTTTCTAGAATTTTTGGAAACTCTTAGATAGCATATTTTTAGAATAATAGAGGAAAGGACCAAAATTCAAGTGTGAAAGAGGACACTTGAAAATGTATATAAGTCAATTTTCTCTATTTTTGAGAGGTTGGTTAGTCATTTGTACATGCTATCAATAGAGAAGAGAGAGTTTCTGCTGAAATCGTGTTTTCTCTTATTATGTGTGTTTCCTTTGATGTGAGAGCTTGTTTCTTGCTTTATCATGGAGATTTGTGAGTTCATTTGTGTAATACTGAGTAAGATGTATGAAGAGAGATGATTACTGATGTATTGAGTGAAGAAGGATTGAAGAATGTTGCAGAAATGTGAAAATCGTCTACTGGTACAGAATCGCGATTGTCTCGTCTCTGTGATACAGGTGATATTTTCCAATTCTGATTTCATATTTGTATTCTGATGAGAAAATAACATGAATTAGACACAAAGATCATAGAAAATGATGAAGATTTGCTCTAGATAAGGTAAACCCTAGATATTTCCTCTTCATTTTCATTTTCTCAGAATTCCAGCCATCAATCTCTTATTTCTATGAATCTATCGTCTAGAAGGGGCTGTGGTCTTATGGATATTCCCAGGATTGACAAAATAAAGATGATTTGTTGATTCTTTTGTACTTCATGATTGGAGAGGACAACTCCAAAGTCAATAACAAACATTTTTTGGCGCCGTTGCCGGGGAAAAAGAAAAATACTTTTGTCATCCTTCCGTTTTTTTTTTTTTTTTTTTTTTACTTCTAGGAAAACCTTAAATCTGCATTTAAATGTTTCATTGCATGTCAAAATTTCAGTAAGGCGATTCTAGTGGAGAAAGAAAATTTTGAACGATTAGGGGACAACGTTGTGAATACCAGAACGCGATTTTCTTAAGAAAATCGTGTTTTTACAATTTGTGAGCAATCACGATTGTCTGGGATCAAAATCGTGAAAAACACGATTTTCACACAAAATCGTGAAAAACACGATTTTCATCCCAGAATCGTGAAAAACACGATTTCACGATTTTCACCCAAAATCGTGAAAAACACGATTTTGATCACAAAATCGTGAAAATCACGATTTTCATCCAAAATCGTGAAAATCACGATTTTCATCACAAAATCGTGAAAAACACGATTTTCATCACAAAATCGTGAAAAACACGATTTTCACCCAAAATCGTGAAAAACACGATTTTCATCACAAAATCGTGAAAAACACGATTTTTACGCAAAATCGTGAAAAACACGATTTTCATCACAAAATCGTGAAAAACACGATATTCATCACAAAATCGTGAAAAACACGATTTTCACCCAAAATCGTGAAAAACACGACTTTCATCACAAAATCGTGAAAAACACGATTTTCATCACAAAATCGTGAAAAACACGATTTTCACCCAAAATCGTGAAAAACACGATTTTCATCACATAATCGTGAAAAACACGATATTCATCACAAAATCGTGAAAAACACGATTTTCACCCAAAATCGTGAAAAACACGATTTTGATCACAAAATCGTGAAAAACACGATTTTCATCCAAAATCGTGAAAAACACGATTTTCATCACAAAGTCGTGAAAAGCACGATTTTCATCACAAAATCGTGAAAAACACGATTTTCACCCAAAATCGTGAAAAACACGATTTTCATCACAAAATCGTGAAAAACACGATTTTCATCAAAAAATCGTGAAAAACACGATTTTCACCCAAAATCGTGGAAAACACGATTTTCATCACAAAATCGTGAAAAACACGATTTTCATCACAAAATCGTGAAAAACACGATTTTCACCCAAAATCGTGAAAAACACGATTTTCATCACAAAATCGTGAAAAACACGATATTCATCACAAAATCGTGAAAAACACGATTTTCACCCAAAATCGTGAAAAACACGATTTTCATCACAAAATCGTGAAAAACACGATTTTCATCACAAAATCGTGAAAAACACGATTTTCACCCAAAATCGTGAAAAACACGATTTTCATCACAAAATCGTGAAAAACACGATATTCATCACAAAATCGTGAAAAACACGATTTTCACCCAAAATCGTGAAAAACACGATTTTCATCACATAATCGTGAAAAACACGATATTCATCACAAAATCGTGAAAAACATGATTTTCACTCAAAATCATGAAAAACACGATTTTCACACAAAATTGTGAGAAACACGATTTTCACCCAAAATCGTGAAAAACACGATTTTCATCACAAAATCGTGAAAAACACGATTTTCACCGAAAATCGTGAAAAACACCATTTTGATCACAAAATCGTGAAAAAACACAGAAATAATCACAAAATTTTGGGAAACATGATTCTGATCATAAAATCGTGAAAAACACGATTTTTATCACAAAATCGCGAAAAACATAGAGATAATCAGAAAACACGATTTTGATCATAAAATCGTGGAAAATCAATACTTTAGGCAGAAAATTGTGGAAAAACATGGTTTTGATCACAAAATCGTGAAAAATACAAAAAAAGTCAGAAAATCGTGAAAAAGTAATACCTTAGTTAGGAAATTGTGACAAACACTCTATTGAGTTTGAGATTGAGAAAATTAATTGAATGATACTTAGATCTGGAAACAAACTTTTTAAACAAGACCTAACAAGGAAGGAGACAGAAACAGTAAAAGGCAAAGGGCAAGAGAGAAGTTTAGGGCAAGAAAACAATATGGAAAACATAAATGAAACAAATGAGCCTATGGAAACTGGGGATTTTAGAAATATCCTCAAGTACATGTATACAAATAGGTTTGGAACCTATGTATATCAGGATGGAATCCATAAATTTCTCATTAGATTGAGAAATTTAGAAGTTCCCCTGAATATAACTCCTGTAGCTCAATTCAAAGATGGGAGATATGAAGATAGGCAAGGATGTGTGTACATATTCTCTCAAGACCCAGAAAATTCAAATGATCTAGGGCAATGTACTGACAAAGGACCTTGGGAACATAACATGGAGCAGAAAAATTTACCTAGGCCAAATGAAAACTATACCGGTAATGAACAACAACATGGGAGGAGGACACAGATTTCCCCTAATCCCTTTGACAAGGAACCAGAAGGATATAATGACTTCCCACTCAGAAGAAGATTCCATTGGCAGCCTCAGGGTAGAATGCTTAGACCATATCAAGTTGCCAAATGTATGAAGAATCAATATGAGGGTTATTCAGATCCTCATGCTCATGCTGCAGAATTTAGGCAATTGATTAGAGCTGAAGAAGTAGAAGATTACAAAGTACAATTTGAGGCATTTGGTTTAACCCTAATAGGACGAGCCTTATCTTGGTTCATTCCCCTGAGAAAGGAAATGTACCAGGATATTGAATCTTTCTTAGAAGCCTTCATTGGGGAATTCTCTAAGACCGGGATAAAACATAGTACAGCCACATTGATACATAGTTTCAAACAACAAAAGGATGAAAATGTTAGAGAAGCAGCCAGAAGATTTAAACAATACATTGATAGATGCCCAAGAGAGGAAGTACCTTCCATGGCAAAACAAGTATCCTTATTCATTGAGGGTTTGAGAAGTGCCCAACTAAGAACCCTAGTGTATTATAGAAGATGTCCTGATTTAGCAGCCTGTGTAAAGGAAGCAATAGATTTGGAGGACAATAGAGGTCAAGATCTGCTAGCATTTGATCAACCTAGATCATATGAAGACAAAATTCCTCCAGCAGAAGAGTTGGCTCAGGCTATTGCTAAAGCCCTAGAGGTAAGCACTAAAACTAATCTGATAAACTCTAGGATAAACACAAATAAAAAATGTTACATTTGTGGAGAAAATCATCTGGCAAACAATGCCCATATCAGAAGCCACCACACTTACAAGATATGAAGACACTTAAATAATGTACACTAGAGAGAAAATGGACAAACCATACCAGGGAGGAATGCTTCTATAACAAACAACCCATTAAGGAAAGAGATTATATGGCTCAAAGGGAATCAGGCTATACTGAACAACCAAGACCTGTGCTTGGACAACAACCTCCTATACCAACTAATGTGGTACCTATCAAGTATACACCAATAGAGGAGGGGAATTCAAGACTAAGATCACCATATAAGGAAGAATATCAATGGAGTGAGGGATATCAAGAAGATTGGGAAGAATATGAAATAAGAGAACCTGAGTTAAAAGCACTAGACTTGGGAAATGGGAAAATTGAAATGGACACAGCAACATTCATGTATATTATCAACAATTACATGTCCAACCAAAAACCTCAATTCAAAGGGGGACCAAAGATAACTTGTTATAGGTGTGGGGGAGAGCATTTCATTAGAGATTGTCCGCAACCTCCTACATTGAGAATAGAGGGAGCCTACTGTAAGGATTGTGGCAGAGAACATTTGATAAAAGATTGCCCAAAGAATCCCCAAAAACAACAGAACACACCTAATAACATACCTTTAAAAACAGTTAACATTATGGAATAGGAAGAATTGAGTGAAAATGACCAAGTGGGAATAAATATTATAACAAGGGCTCAAGCCAAGCAACAAGGAACAATTAGGGAACAAAATGAAGGTTCAGCCTCAAAGGTGAAGAGAAATAGACAAAAAGAAAAATGGGAAAAGAAGAGAAGGATGGGCAAAAATTTGGAAGAAGACAATCAGGATCAGTCCAAAAGTACTTCTTCTCAAAAGACACAAAATCAGTTTGAAATAGGAAGTTCTCAGAGTCTAGACACCCTAATCAAAGCATATAAAGGGAAGGATTCAAGAAGGACCAAGCCCTACAGATCATGCAGTGGCCTATCCCATACCAGAATTAGAGCATGAAAGGATGCAAAAGTGCAAACAAATCATTCAGGAAGTACAACTCAGAATGGGGGAAGGAGGTAGCTCACAGAGAACAGTTGAACAACTTGAGAAAACGAAAACACGGGAAAATGCTAACAAAAAAGAAAATCCACAAATAACATTCCAGATGATTATAGATGAACAATGTAGCATTACATGTCACACAACATGGGAAGAACTGTTGAAACAAAATCCTCACTTACAAAACAAAATGAACAAAGGGGAAACAATACCTGGAAACCTTCATTCACCATTACAAGAATTAGAGGAATTATGGTATATTCCTATTGATAAAATAGGAGGGTATTGTGAAGGGGAAGAAGGAAATTCAACCCTAAAAATACAATATGGAAAAAACTTTGCTAAAGCCATTTTGGACAGTGGATGAGGAGTGGCCATAATGACTAAACAAACTTGGGAGAAATGGGGAAGCAATGAATTACTACCCACTAAGATGAGATTGCAACTTGCAGATGGGCATATAGAAAAACCTCTAGGTATTTGGGAAAAAGTAATTGTGGACATATGTGGAACAGAAATAGAACATACTTTTGCCATAGTAGAATTTCCACAATCCACTTCATATGAAATCATCCTAGGAAGGCCTTTCATGAGACAAATGCAAATTGTGCAGGATTGGGGTAATGATTGTTTATATCTCCAAAGCAAAGGAAGAATAACAAGAGTGAACTTAAGAAATGGGCACTACTGTGATATATCTCCTCAAGAATGGTACAAAATACATCAAAATCAAGAAGAAAGTGAGGAATCGGAGTTGGAGGATCAGGAAGAGAGTGAATCAGCAATATGGAAGTGTAACATAATAAGAAACCTCACCAATAGAAAAAGGAGACTGAAAAGAGAAGATTGTGTGGAAGGAAGAAAAGTGCAAGATGAAAGTTATGTGCCACAACAATTTAAGGATGAAGAGTTTGAGCACTACGGCTGGAACCAAATTTTGGCTACCATGGACATAGCTAGGGAGGAGTATGTAGGAGTGGAATTTCAAAATGAAGAAGGGTTTGATATTTTTCACATTAGTATAAACATGATGAGTGTATCAAAAACAGAGGAGGATCAAGATTCAGAAATGGTATTAAAAAAAGGAAAAACAAAATATTTGGAGATAGTAAAAGCTGAAGATGCAATCAAAGATAAAATCTCAGGCAAATACAAGGGACATAAACACAAAGAAATGGAAAAGGAACAAGAAAGTGAGAAGAAAGAGAAGGAAATAAACAAGGATCAATACTTTGATGTACCAGCAAATTTTAAAACCTATGAAGTGGAAGACAGACTACTTCTAAAAATGAAACCAAAGAGAGAAAAAAAGAAAGGAGAAGCTTATGATAATGAAGAACAAACTAAAAAGATCATGATTACTCAGGAAGTAGGAGAGGAAAGACATATTGTAATAGCTGATGATATGACCATAGAGGAAGAAGAAGCACTAAAGAACCTAGCAAAGAATTTTAGGGATGTATTTGCTTACAGTTATAAAGATTTAAAAGGAATTGATCCAAGAATCTGTGAGCACAAAATTCCTATGACTCCAGATGCAAAACCTAGTAAACAGAGACATTATACATTCAATGATAAATACTCTGCCAAGATAAAGGAAGAAATTGACAAGTTGTTGGCTGCTAAGTTCATTTATGAAATTGAGTATACTGAATGGATATCACCTATAGTTGTGGTACCAAAAAAGAATGGAAAACTTAGGGTATGTATTAACTTGAAAAAAGTAAATGCAACAACTATAAGGGATAATTATCCATTGCCAATAACAGATCATCTTCTTGAGAGAGTTGCAGGAAAGGAAGTTTATAGCTTTCTAGATGGTTTCTCAGGATACAATCAAGTACCTATAGCCTTGGAAGACCAACATAAGACTGCCTTTTCTAGAGAATGGGGGATTTATGCTTTTAGGGTTATGCCCTTTGGATTGACCAATGCCCCAGCAAATTTTCAAAGATTGATGTGTCATATCTTCAAAGAATTCTTGAGAAATGTGATGGAAATCTATGTAGATGATCTGTGCACTTTCTCTTTAAAAAGACAGGATCATTTACAAGATTTAGAAAGAATATTCAGGAAATGCAGGACATACAGAGTATGCTTAAATCCTGAAAAGTGTGTATTCTATGTAAGACAAGGAAGAATGTTGGGTCACATAGTTTCAAAAAATGGAATTTCTACTGATGAGAAGAAGATAAAAGCTATAATAGAGCTTCCAAGACCTACAAATGTGAAGGAACTCCAAACTTTTATGGGACATTGTGGGTACTATAGGAAATTTGTTCACAAATTTGCAGATATAGCTAAACCCTTATATGCCCTCATCACAAAGTTTGAGTGGAATAAAGAATGTGACCAAGCCTTTGAAACATTGAAAACTTGTTTGGTGACAGCACCAATTTTAAAAACACCTAAGTGGGATAAAATATTTCATGTGCATGTAGATGCTTCAAATTATGCTTTGGGATGTGTGTTGACACAACCTATAGAAGGAAGTAAATTAGATTTCCCAGTAGCATATGCTAGTAGACAATTGAACATTGCAGAAAAGAACTATACAACCACTGAGAGAGAAGGGTTGGGAAAAATACAGACATTACCTATTGGCCAACAAGTTTAAATTCTTTGTGGATCACCAAGCTCTACTTTATTTAGTAAATAAACCATGTCATACAGGAAGAATAGTTAGATGGTTTCTTTTACTAATGGAATTTGAATTTGAGGTGGTGGTTAGACAAGGCAAAACACACTTAAGAGCAGATCATTTGTCTAGAATTCAGTCCAAAGAACCTAGTTCACCCTTAGACGATGACCTGCCAGATACATACCTATTCAAAGTAGAAAGTGTTCCTGAATGGTCCATATCATTAGTTCCTTTGTTAACCATGGGACCTTGTAAGTCATTAGCAAATAACACACATTTGGTGTTACAAAGCAGGAATTTTATGTTGCTAGCTGGGCATTTGTATCACCTCAATCAGTCAGGTATATTGGAATACTGTACTCCAGAAGAGGAGCAACATGAATATGTAAGAAGAGGTCATTGCTGGAACCCATGTACTCATGCTTCCAAAATAGTCACTTTAAGCAATCTTGCTAGGATGGGAGTACACTGGCCAAATAAAATTCAAGATGTGGAAAGATATGTTGCTAAATGTCAAGAATGTCAAGATTTGCAGAATTCAGAATTAATAACCCTATATTGGTTTAAAAAAACCCTGAATGGAGTGAGAACATTGTGGAAGAATTAAAGAAAAAGGAGAGAGGGAAGCAACTTATAGCTGGTACAGATTCAAGAAATTTACAAGAAATCTCTGAAGAATATCAACTCATAGGAGAACAATTATACAAAAAAGGAATGGGAGGTTATTTAAGAATATGTGTTCCTGAAGAGAAGTATTTGGAGATGTTGGAAATGGCACACTGTGGAGTGGCAGGAGGACACTTTTCTAGTGATAGAACAGCCAAAGTCATTTTGTATTCTGGCTTTTGGTGGCCAACTCTATTTCTTGATGCAAGAACTTATGTAAAAAGATGTGACATCTGTCAAAGAGTGAGTCAACCAAATAAAAGAGATAACATGCCATTAATCCCATTAATTTCAGCCAGAGCTTTTAGCAAATGGGGATTGGACTTTATTGGACCTATACATCCTCCAGCTAGACAATCTCATGCAGAATACATATTAGTGGCTACTGATTATTTGACAAAATGGGCTGAGGCCAAAGCCACTAAAAGAAATGATGCTCATACAACTGCAAAATTTTTGTATGAAAATATTGTTACTAGATTTGGACTTCCAATTGAATTAGTAAGTGATAGGGGAACTCATTTTTTGAACCAGATCATAGAAAACATGACCAAATATTTCATGATTCGTCATAGTAAGTCAGCCCCATATCACCCACAAGCTAATGGGTTAGCAGAAAGTACTAATAAAGTACTTTGCACTGTATTGTCCAAATTAGTCAACACAAACAAAAATGATTGGGATTCTCAACTTAATCATGTTCTCTGGGCTTATAGAGTGGCATACAAAACTGCTTTAGGGACTACTCCATTCAATTTGGTATATGGACAAAATGCAGTTTTACCCATGGAATTTCTTATTCCAACATTAAAAGTGGGTAGTCAATACAATTGGACAGGACATGAACTATCTGAGAGGGTCATAGATTTAGAAAAACTGGGAGCTTCTCGACTTCAAGCAGTAATGAGTATATATACAGACAAGAGAAGACAAAAAGCCTACCATGATGTGCATATAAAAGAAAAAGATCTCCAAGAAGGAGACTTGGTTCTGGCATACACAGTCAAGGAGCATCAGAAAAAATTTCAGAAGAAAGGTCATGGGCCATACATCATACATAAGATAAGCAAGAGTGGAGCCATTCAATTAGCTAACATTGATGGAGAAATCATGCCAAATTTTATAAGTGGATGTAGAGTTAAGAGGTATGAGTGTCCATTAACTACTGAGGAATGGAGAAGACTGCAAAAGGCTCAAAATAGGAAAAAAGAAGAAGAAAACATCAGAAAGGAGGCTCAACAAGAAGCAAAGGAGAGAATAAGAAAAATGAAAGAACTTAAGGAGGTGTGTTTATGTGAAAGCACTCTAAAACAAAGAGAACATTTGCCTGTGATAGAAATGGATCATCAAAATGAAAACATAAGGGTTTTGATAGATTCAGGAGCTCAAGTAAACTTGATCAGTTCAGCCTTGGTAAAGAAATTTAGCATAAAGAAGAATAAAAGCAGAATGTTGATTAAAAAATTAGAAGGAAAAATGATTCAGAGTTTGTCTTCACTTGTTATTAAAGTTAAATTTAATAATGAATATATGAAGATAGATTGTGAAGAGTGGCCAGATCATTTGATGAATGAAAAATTGATTTTGGGACAACCCTCGCTCAAACAAGGTAAAGTTATTTTGAACTTTGAAAAAATGAAGCTCAGTTTGACCATAAATGATAAAAAATTTTTAATGTTTTTTCTGAGTAATGAAAAACAGGAAGTTCATCTAGATATTCATGACCCAGATATGGAAGGATTTACTTTCTCAATGAAGGACAGGAACATATTGCCACTACAAAATGATCAAGCTTCTTACAATCAAAACCAGCAAGAAAATTCAGGAGTAAAGAAGAATGGTGAGACAAAACGAGGAAGACACTTATTGCCTAATTTGAAACATCAACAAATCAGATCAAGAGGGACATGGAAAGAAGGCATACACCGATATTACTCATTAAAACAGGAAGTTAGAGCCAAATGGGTATGGAGACCAAAAAATGCTTCAAAATGTTGGTCTGGGAAGCATGGATGTTTGGATGACATAAGGACAAGTGCAGTTAAACATTATTGGGTAAAAAAATCAGAATTATGTCAATGGCAGAAAGATCATCCACATTTGACCTATCTTCAGAATTTCAGAACAAAATATTAAAAAAAAAAAAAAAAATGGAAGGATGACAAAAGTATTTTTCTTTTTCCCCTTAAAAGAGAATTAGGAGGGGAAGAAAAGGAGGACAGAGCAAAAAAAAAAAAAAAAAAAAAGGGTTAAGAAAAACTGGACACAGTGTGTATTTTATTTTGTTTTTAAATTTATAAAGCACAAAGCAAGATATAGGGAGGAGGAAAGTAAATTATTATGGAAAATTTGTATTATTTTGTTTCAATTTTCTATGATCATCTTTTGATTTCTATTTTTTTTGAAGTTGTTTTTTTCATTAATCATTGTTTCCATCATTTCTTTCTTCAAGCACATTAGACATCTTGCTACACCTGTAATGATCACTTTAATTGAGTCTTTTGAAGAAGCAAAATTTATTTGGAAGACTTTCTTTCTTTATTCTCATGGCAAGAATATTTCAAAAGAAAACATTAATTTTTCTGGATTTTTGTGACTTATGTGGGTAGAGTTTTTTTTTGTGTATTTTATTTTCCTCAGAAAATGGTGAATACAAAGGAGTTGCCAATTCATGACTTCAAGGCAGAATCAATTATGCTATCAAGAGGACATTGGTTTCTGGACAGTGAAACTGTGGAGGAACAAGTGGACCTGGAGTCAGATGATGAGCCAGAAATTCCAGAGGCTGAGAAGGTGGTGAAGGAACTTAAGGAGACCCTAAACATCATTGGCCAACACATATTTACAGTGGGAGTAGGAGGATACAAGTATACAATGTTGTGCCAGGAGTTCTATAGGTTTCAAAGAGTGGCAATTAATATGAAAAGATGGAAGGCAGTAGGGCTGCACAGAATATTGGAAGAGCCTATCTTTTTCATTGACTTTGAGAGGGTATCACAGGTAATGAATAGTTTGACAGAAATAGGAAGAGGAAATGATGCCTATTTCAGATGCAAAGTCAAAAACAAGGATAACCAGGAAGTAGGTATCACTATCAAGGGAGAACATATCAGAGCAGCACTGCAATTCTACACAATGGGAACCAAACTTGACCCGAGTTTTGTAAAAAAGAATAAGGAAACTTACACAGGATATGTAAAATTCACTGATTTCAAAGGAAGGGAGAATGAGGAATATGTTGTAAGGATGTTTTTACAGTATTTTTGTTTTCCAAAACTACCAAGATACACAATACCACATAAGTCAGTGACATTATTAATGTTCAACAACAAGGACAGAACCAAACCTTTTGGAGTAATGGATGTCTCACCATACATCCATGAATAGCTAAAGGAAGCAGCAAAACACTGGGAACAGAAGAAGTTCATGAATGGGGCCCAGTTCTTAACAAGAATCATTTATCATGTTCTAGGGATGGAAGATCAACTGAAATTGGCTCCAGAAGCACAGTATTTCAGGAATCTTATGGCTGGAATCAAGAGTTCTCCAAGGAAAATGACTGAAAGAGAAAGAGAAGGACAAACCCGCATGAGGGGAACAGGTATGAAAAGGAAGATGATATCTGAGGAAGTAATTCCTGTAAAGAAAAGAAGGTTGGACCCAAGGAAGGTGGAACTAGAAATGGAGGAAGCCACAAAAGAGGAACATGAGGAGGCACAGAAGCAGGTTCAAGCCTTTAGTGAACCACATCCACCCCAAACAAGCAAAGAGCAATTATACACCTATCTAACCCAAGGGAATAACAAGAGAGCTATGTATGAGGCACAATACCAGAAAATGCTGGAAGACTATTCATGCAAAGCTACAGACTGGGTTCAGGAGGAGGTGGATCACTATGAAGCACTCCATGATCAAATGATGACAGCGGAAACTGAGGAGGTGTTTGTCAGGAAAGAAGTGGAGTTGTTAGCTTATTTTAAGGAATTACAAGGACCTCCAGAAACTAGAACTACTGTTGTGGTAAAAAGGAAGGTTCCAAGGAAACCAGTACAAAAGAAGAAATTGACCAAGAAGGGAAAGGGTAAATCCATAGCTGAAACTATTATCAAAGAGAGGGAGGAAGTAGTCTTGGAAGAAACACAGAAGCCATCCATTGTGGAAGAAGTATCAAAACCCACAGAACCAGAAAAAGGAGGACCTTCACACTTCTCATCTGATTTTGAGAGTGATATTGAGAGTTTCTTGTTAAAGAGTTTAAATTTATCAATACCAAATACTCCTAATATCATCATACAAACCTCTGAGAAACAAAAGACACCTGAGGAATTGAAGAAGAAGTCTCAAGAGGAACCAATTCAGGAACAGGCAGAAAAACAGCTCAGTCTGGAAGATGAAAGAAGGATAATGAAGGGAAAAGCAGTAATGATAGAACAAGCAAGTGAAATAAGAGAAGAAGTCAGTTATGGGAGGGTGCATACAGGAATAAAACCCATATGGACAAAACCATCACACTTCAAATTGGATGAAAAGCTAGAAGAGTTGACAAAGGAGATACAGAAGAGTAGTTCATTTAAAGAACAGAAGGATGTGAATAAGGATCAAGAAATAAAGAAGATAGAAAGGGGAAAGAGTGCTCCAAAGGTCACAGGGAGAGTTGTGGAAGAAGAGATCATTCAAAGTATAAAGGATGTATTACATGATATAAAAAGTAGTGAGGAATTTACAACTAAGGATGATCAAGAACAAGAGGAAGGAGCAGACATCATGGACATTGATGAACAGGAGGAAGGATACAAAGAAAATAGAGGCAATGATCAGGTCAAAAATTTAGAAATAGCTAAAATAGTTTTAGCACACGAAAAGGAGAGACAGGAGGAACAAGCAGGTGAATGTCAGGGAAATTTTGGTGAAGAAACTGAATAGAATTTGGTCCAGGAAACTCTAAGCCAGGAGAAGGAGATGCAAACAAAGGAAGGACATCTTTCTAAAGAGACTCAACAGGTGTTGGAGAAAGAAAAGGTACAAGAAATAAAACTAATCTCAGATGTTTTGGAGCAAAAGAGTTCAGGTGTTCAAGAAGACATGGCAGAATTAAAAATATTGGACACTCAGCCAAGCCATGAAGAAAAGAAGGCTGAAATTATAGAATATGAAGGAGAAGAGAAAGAGGAGAGTGAATGCAAAGAGGACAAACAGCTAGAAACCAAACAAATAGCAATAGAAGGAGGACTGGAAAGAATCCCAAAGAGTATTAGATCAGCATGTCAACTCATTATGAATAATATTGAACAGTTCAGACCCTCAAGCCGAAATATGATCATTTCAGGAATGGTAGCAGAATCAGAATTTGAAAAAGGCAGTATGATTATTAAAGAGCATAAAAGGGAAAAGGAGCATATGGCAGAGCAACTAAGGAAGGTGCAAGAGAAGAATGAGGAGTTTTCCAGTAAAATAATTGCTTTGGAAGAGCTAGAAGTACAGAAGCAAAACAAGATTCAATACTTGGAAGAGAAGAGTATGCAACTAACAGAGCAGAACGATAAATTGGAAAAGGAATTAAGAACGATTAAGGGGAGATATAGAACTCTACAAACTTCCTATCAGATTCTGACTAAAGCTAATGAAGAAATCAATAAGCTACTATTGGAGGAAGGGCAATTGAAGGAGGAAAGTTAGACAGTCCAGATGAAAGAGGGAGAAAAGGAAGGATTACTCAATGAGATTCAGGAATTACAAAGAGAATATGAAAGAAGCCAAAGAATTAGAAAGGCAGGCTAGTACCCATGCTGCTACATCTATGAGAGGCTATAATAAGCTACACCTGGATATGGAAAAGGAAAGAAATGAGTGGCAGACAAAGAGGGAAAAGGAATGGAATGAGTGGAAAAAAGAAAGAGAATTATGGGCACAATAGAATGGGAGTCTGATGTTGACTATAGAAGAATTGCAAAAGAAGTTGAATAAGCCACAAATCCAGGAAGAGACACATGTGGAAACTACACATGCAGAAGAACATGGGGTAGACAATATTGAGGGAGTACAACATGACAATGAACCAGCAGACAGAAAATCAGAAGAAGAATATTCAGAGGATTTTGTAAAGAAACTGCTGACAAGTAGAGATTCTAGAATGGAGTTCATCAGAAAGATGCATGATGAGTATGAAGAACAAATTGTCACATTCGCATTGAATAAGGGAATCAATCCAGATCAGCATCACTGGGCAGCAGATGGATTGGGGATACCATTTTGTATGATTCTGGAGAGTGTAAAGAACTACCAGATGGCCAGAGTTGGGCTACCTCCAAACAAATACTTTGAGTATGAAGAGGACATCAATGTCACCAAAGAACTATTTGAGAGAGCCAACCCTAAGTGGAGAAATAAATGGTTGGATGCCAACAAAGAATGTAGGAAAATCTGGAAAGAGGCACCTCTTCATTTAAAGATCAATCCAGCCTATTGTCTAGTAGCACGACGAAGAGAATGGACAACTTTTTGGGATAAAAGAAGAGAAGGTCAAATTCCACCAAAGTGGATGAATTTCCCGAAAGTAGCAGGTCCGAAGGCAGGCACATGGCCTACCAAGAGTTATATGGTGAATACTGCTGAGTCTGTAATAACTACATACAAAGATGTCAATGACCCTGCTTGTATACTACTTGTACGAATAATGAGATTACTTCTAGCTTGTATAGAAACATATACAGATACAGATGTTAGAGTTTTGAATTACATTGGTTTCAATTCTCCTACAGATGCCTTATTATTTGATCTAAGTGAGACACCTGATAGAATCTGTCTGATGGCCTACTACAGCAGAATTATATTTTTGGGTAGCCATTATTTACAGATTTTTGAGGATGCCTTCGATTATGGATTTTTTGAGAGGGAGTCAGAGATTTTTGGAAACCTATCAGTCGTTACCAAGTCCAGACTTACAACATATGAAGCTGCTTACACAGAGTATTTGAAAAAGGATGTCATAGATAAACCTGAAGCTGCAGTACAGTGGAGAAAGGCTTTATTCGAGATGGTCAACAATCTAAATGTAACAGAAAGAAAAAGTCATGATTTGCTGTCACAAGTATATCAAAGAAAGAAGAAATGAAGAGAAGTGATCAGTGCAGAGAAGCAGGAAAATCTTTCGTCAGGAGCCGAAAGGCTTAGGAGGGGAAGGATGATGCATTTTTGGAAACCTTTTTTGAAGGAAAAATATTGTAAAATGATAAAAATTTGTAGAAATATTTATGCAATTGTTGTAAAAATAAGGAAGAGTCTTCCTTATGAAGGATAGATTCTTATGTATTTTTTCTAGAATTTTTGGAAACTCTTAGATAGCATATTTTTAGAATAATAGAGGAAAGGACCAAAATTCAAGTGTGAAAGAGGACACTTGAAAATGTATATAAGTCAATTTTCTCTATTTTTGAGAGGTTGGTTAGTCATTTGTACATGCTATCAATACAGAAGAGAGAGTTTCTGCTGAAATCGTGTTTTCTCTTATTATGTGTGTTTCCTTTGATGTGAGAGCTTGTTTCTTGCTTTATCATGGAGATTTGTGAGTTCATTTGTGTAATACTGAGTAAGATGTATGAAGAGAGATGATTACTGATGTATTGAGTGAAGAAGGATTGAAGAATGTTGCAGAAATGTGAAAATCGTCTACTGGTACAGAATCGGGATTGTCTCGTCTCTGTGATACAGGTGATATTTTCTAATTCTAATTTCATATTTGTATTCTGATGAGAAAATAACATGAATTAGACACAAAGATCATAGAAAATGATGAAGATTTGCTCTAGATAAGGTAAACCCTAGATATTTCCTCTTCATTTTCATTTTCTCAGAATTCCAGCCATCAATCTCTTATTTCTATGAATCTATCATCTAGAAGGGGCTGTGGTCTTATGGATATTCCCAGGATTGACAAAATAAAGATGATTTGTTGATTCTTTTGTACTTCATGATTGGAGAGGACAACTCCAAAGTCAATAACAAACAGTGTGTCAAGATGAGGATCTTACCGAACCTCTTGTCTTGGGTCAAGACTGGATCTATGATCATGCAGTCAACCTAAACCTAAGAAGTGGACTTCTTCAGGTTTGGGTAAATCAGAGTCGAATTACAGTCGAGTTAGATAATGGAGCACTCAAAGAACTAGGAAAGGCACAGACTCCTGGTCCTTAGGGTACACATGAAGCTGACAATGCTATTCTTGTCCAAAACTATGTGATGCAGAAGGATGATTGTCTCAACAAAGAAGTTAAGGGTACAACGGAACCCCCTTCTTTTCCAAAAGCCACAGGGATGCAGCAACCAAAGGTGGATCAAATGCAGAAGAAGCAGTCGACTTATGCTCGAGGCACAAAGAAAATACGACACAAAGTGTCTCAACCACCAAAACAAGTGTGGGTACGGAAAGGCGAGCATCTTATTGCGGTCAAGCCACCACAACTGGCTCAACTTCCTATTAGTGATCGACAACACGACACTAATAAGAAGTCATCCAAAAATTCTTCTGTGAAGGTGAGGTTTATTTGGGTACCCAAGAAGTCCATGAAGGCTATCCCACAATCACGAAAAATTTGGGTGCCTAAGGCTTGCTTGCGGGCTCAGATAGCTACACAAAAATCACACACCTTACTCACTCGAACAGCTGATACCCACTCTTATACATCACGCACGAACACATCTTCACCCATGAGCACGAGTAGAATCACTGGAAAATGGGTGCCTAAAAAGCCTCATTTCCAAGTTGACATTCTGATCAAGCCCTTTAGAGTCCTCATAAAATCAAAATAGAGTGTCATCCACTATGTTTGGCAACCCAAGCCTTGTAATAAACCCCCTAACCCATTTGTAAAGCCACCTCCACTTACTAACTGCATCCATACTGCACCCGACCCCCCAATTAGCTCATAGGTATGCAACATCAGCTAACCACACTGCATACTCACATCCACTCAAGCACTAACTAACCAACTAACTACACAATTCATCAAGTTAATGTTGTAACAGGGACACAGTGTCATTTTGTGTCCATTGCAATGTTAACATTTATTCATATATTCTCACAAAACTGGCAGCAATTTCTTCAACATGGCTGAGGCTGCAGGAACAAGCTCTCAAGTAGGAATGAGCCAGCAAGTGGTGGATTTAGACAGTTTACCCATTCTACCTGAGACAAATGAAAGACCAGAAGAGTTGCAGGCCATCAAAATCAGTAGCGGACCCCCCCAGTTGCCACACCATGCCCGTAGGAAAAGCTTCCCACTGGTTTAGTGAAGTTGCAGGACCCTTGGGAGAGGGATCATACCTATGGGAGTCAGAGTTGGACTTCAATGGGAAGCAAGGTAAATACCATTTCTTTACAAGGGAATTTGAAAAGTTACAAAATGCAGAAGGTCTATGTCGGGTATGGGAGAAGGCAGAATTGGATGCATACTTCAGTGCCTGGCTCCCAAAGCCTGACTTCATGCGGTGCTTCTATCTCATCAATACCCTGACTCCAAGCAAGAACCCAAAAGGAGCAAGCTCATTTGTGCTCCTATCTTTGACAAAAGAAAATGAGCTCAAACGGTTTAGGCTCTCAAACAACTTAGTGAGCGAGGCCCTAGATATGCGCGGAATGCATATTCCAACAGAAAAGGAGACCCTCGTGCCTGATTACATGAAAAATCGAAGCCTCAACAAGCTTAAGGACATGGTGGCCATGACGCCTAATATTGCAATACACCTTCGCATGTGCATGCATCACTTTGCTTTTCCTCCCCAAGATAGATTCACCATGCCACCCAAAAAGTTATGGTTTAATTTGTATCTAGCAGAGACACAGAGCCTCACCATCAACTTACCCCATTGGATAATTGATCAGATACACCTAGCCCACAAACGATGGCCACGGAAGCATGTTTTATATGGATGTTGTGCTCTGACTAGAATCATTTATAGGTGTTTGGCTTATGACATCCCTATTGAACGGGCCTTGATGTGGAATCGAGTAGAGCAGTTTAGAGGTAGGACGTCCACTGGACCCCCTTCTAAGAAGATGAGAGGAACTGTCCAAGTCCCTTGTGCTCAACCACGTGGAGCCACCCTAATACCGGACATTACCCCTCCACCCCGAAGAGTTCGGCCATTCACACTACGACTTCCAAGACGCAGCACCGATGGTCCTAACTTGATATTTCCTCCCGTCCCAACCGATCTTGAATTTCCCAATGGCGCACCCTTGGAAGAACTCACGAATGAAGACTTCGAACAATTGTTACAAGATGTAGAGCTGGAGGCAGAAGAGGCACAACAAGTGGAGAATGTTCAACCACAGGCAACAACCTCCCAAGTACCTGTTACCACAGTTGAAGTGGATGAAGAGGACGATGAAGATGAAGAATATGAGGAAGATGAGGAGGAATATGACCACGAACATCAAGATGAGCAACAGGAAGTGCCAGAACTGGTAGGTGCACCTGCATACACCGCTCAACTACAAAGGTTATATGACACGATCAAAGCAGTGCAAGAAAGGCATCAACTCTCCCTTGCATCAGGCCAAGCCTTGATGCAAGAAATGCTTGCAGACGACGGAGTGGATCAACATTTTATTGACACCCTCAAATTAGTGTCAGAATCTTTAGGAGTTTCGGAGGCTGTTGTCACTCTAGCACAATGGTGAGTACCAACGTGAGAAGATCCACCTCCTAATTGTCAATCCGTGGAGACGTGAGGACTAGTATGAAGACTATGAGCAAGTGAAGGCACAAGTGTGTGAGTGAAAAGCACACAAGCATGCACACACATACACACACACGCGCACACAAGGCAAGAACAAGGAGAGGAACAATGGAGTCCTTTGCATTAGTCAAAAAGTCTCTTACATAAGCTCAATTCACAAACAATCTAACCCCAAAAATGAGCTCTCTAGCTCTTTTTATAGTTTTCTAACTAGCTTTGGTCTTGTCCAGACCTAGTGTCCGGCCTAGTTAAAAATTAGGTTCTAGAGTCTATTTGAGGGCTCAAACAGAGTCTAAAAATTATGAAAATTGATATGTTGCTAGTTCTAATACTCCTCAAGCTCGAGGACTCCTCGGCTTGCACAAAATGGAGTCTATTCTACCAAAAACGGGATTTACAATGTTTGTGTAGTGATTAAAATCACTTGAGTTGTAAATAATCCATGGGGAAAAAAATGATTTGGCCTTGTTGTCGTATTGTGCATGACTCCTCTGTTGCTCTATTGCTTTGTATGCCAACACGCCCCCCTTCCTAGCGTCTGTCGCCCGTGACAGACCTTTGTTCTTTTGGGTGGTCGATATAGTATTGGATGACATTGGTGGCCAGTTCATGTTCTCCTATCCTTAAGCCTCTTGCTAGATCAGCTTCCAATGCCTCCCAATTTATTGCACCAGGGGCCTCTGGTTGCGGGGTGGTATAGTACTCAGAGTACATTGCTTGTTCACAAGCAAAAAGTTGGAGCAGATGTGTTGGCTTTGGTGCCAAAATCTCCGAGTGATACTCCCAGAAACCTGATCTGAACATTTCTTCCAAAGTCTGTTTGTAACAGGCAGGGAGGTATTTGATGCGCGCATGCCAGGCATAAGCCACACGAATACTGGGGGTGGTGCTCATGTCATACACCAAGTCATAATTTCCATTGCTGAACCCCGGAAGATGTACCTATGGTGCGGCTGCATTTCTAAAAGTTTTCAGGACTACCTGCATCATATCTAAGATTTTAAGCATCATTTGCGCTGCTACATCTTGCATGGGCTTCAAGCGCGGCATCCAGTGGCGAATGGTTCCCATCATATATGCTACCGACGGTGGTCCCTGTGGTGGCGCGATGTACGGGTAGTTCAGCCATTCTTTGCATTGCGCGTTGTTCTGTACCTTGATATTGAATGCCTTCCAAGACCTGCGGCGTGGGACGGGGCCGTAGCATGGATTGTATAGAAGGTGTAAAGGCGCGTTGTTCCATGTGCGTAGCATTTCTGGATATGTCTCTAGAAGTTTCTGCCGCCAGGTGGGTTGACGAATTTTGCCTTTTTGCGCCTCTGGAGGAAGGTCTTCGGGTTGAAATTGGGTCGCAAAGGTAGGAATCTGACCCGTGACTCTTTGTATTTCTGCATTATAATCAGCCAAGATAATATAATACGGCCTGTATTGGAGTTCAGATGAGAGGATCAGACGTCTCGATGACAGGTTTTTGAAGTAAGCCGATTGTAGCACAGTTTCCTCTATGACCCTCATGGCCTGATTTTGCACTACTGTGCGCTCTTCGTGCGAACTCCCGATTTCCTCCACTTGACGTAGCCATGGGGGTCGTGGTGCCTCGAATGTGTCCTGAGCTTCTTCTGTTTGTTGGCCTCCTGGGAATGGTTGTGGATCGTATTCTTCATCAAACGTTTGTTCCACAGGAATTTGCACAACTTCTTCGTCCGTGGGAGCCTCTGGAGGGGAAGGTGGTCTCTCATATTGTAGTAGACGTGTTTGCAATTCAGTGACTTGTTTCCGGAGATCTTTTATGGCCTCTGCGTCTGTGAGAAGTGAAGCCGCGGAGGGGGTGGTTGGAGAGGCTGCTGTTGGTCCTTTTTGGTGTTTCTGCTTCAATTGTCCCAGTTCCTCCGATAGCTTATCATGTGCTTCAAGCAGCATGGCATAGTCTTCCAATATGATCTTGATATTATCGGGGGTCACTGCTTGAAACTTGGATGGGCTGATGGGTGCCCCTGGTGTGCTCTCAATAGCTGCCTCCAGGTTCTCTTGATTTTGTACTTGCAGACGTCGATTCTCTTCCTGAGCGGCCGCAAGATGGCGTTTGAGTAGAGCCATATTTCGCTGAAGCTTTGAGTTGCGTTCCAGCTGTGTCCGTAGGTGACCTTCTACCACCTGTATCGCTTCCTGATTTGTGTTCTGTAACTGTACCTCCAATATGCCATGAGCTTCTTGGAGAGTTTGGAACTGTGTGTGGAGGCGAGCATTTTCCTCTTCTAGTGCCACGAGGCGGTGCTGTAGTGTTTCTGAGTGCTCGTGCAGGCGTTCATTCTGTTGCTCGAGCTGAATGTAATCTATCCTTAAGTTTGATATGCAAGCAAGCATGGTGTCCAATGCACTTCCTATAGATGAGTGGGTGGTGTTTACAGTGGGAGATGCATGGGAAGGGAATTGGGGATGGGGAAGAGTGGATGATGTGTCTATTGAAGTCGTGTGTGTGAGTGAAATTGGTGGAGGGGGAATGGGAGGAGGTGGAATCGTGGGGGGAGGTGCCGTGGGTGGTGAAATGTCCATACCTTCAGGCGTGGGTGCGAGTGTGGGCTCTGCCATATACATTGGGATGGTAGGTGGTGTGTGTGTGGAAGTGGTGAATAGATGCGAAGTGGGGTGGGGAGCTGAAAAAAAAGGAAATGGTTGAGACCCTGGTTGAAAAGTTCTAGCAAGGAGGTCATGGAGGGATTGTAGAAATGGGGAGAGAGAGGTCGGGGGTTGAGGTTGTAAATTGGAGGAGGGTGCGAAGGGTTGCGTGGTAGCAGGGAAACCCATGAATGTGGATCTAGGGTCAGGATGACCTATGGCTGAGGGCATGGGGGATGGTTGCCCTAGGGCAGGCTCTAGGAGCGGTTCGGTGGATTGTGTAGTGATGGGGGTGGCTTCAAAGATTGGGTTATCAATGGTAGAGAATAGGGTGGAACTAGAGATGGGAGTACGGAAGATGAAGGTTGGTTCGGTGGGTTGAGTGGTCGAGGTGATTTCCACTGTTTCTGCTCTAGGGGGCGAGGGTGGGGGTGTGGTTGGTTGTGGCTCTGTGGACTCCTCATGGGTGACTGGATGCTTTTGGCTAGCCGTTTCGGTTGCTTGGGAGGTTGTCCTGATAGGTTCAGATGTAATAGTTGGCTCTTCTGCACTTGTAATGGGAATTTGGATATTCTTACCTGAGCGTGGTCGTGTCTGGAACCTTCGTGGATCATATTGAACTGGAGACCTCTGAATGGCAGTGCGCACTGCTTCCACTACCCCATATGTTTCTGCCATCAATAAGAGACCTTCCCTATACTCTGAGTCAACTCCTGCTTCTTCCAACAACTGAGTCATGAGTACTCTGCTACTTTGTTCGGTGAGTAGTTGTTGCGATCGCACTCTTTCCATAATCTGATACAGCCTTCGGAGTTCTGCTGTATAGGCTGGGGCTTCAGTGGTCTCCTCTTCATACGCTCCTTCTTCTTCTAGGTGTCCTTGTTGTTGACCTTGCTGAGCGTCACTCCAATGTACATGTCGATCGTCTGTAGACTTTCTTCTTCTTCGTGAGGATGTGCCTTGCTCCTCTGCCTCTGAATAAAACTCCACATCAGAGAATTGTGTACTTTGTAGGAATGCTTCGAAGTCCTGGGGGTCAATTCCTTCAGCATCTCCAGTGGCAGCAAATTCGAATTCAGGTGGAACAGGAGGAGCCGATGGGATAGCTTGTGTTGTAGTTTCAGATCCCGACCTGGGTATCCTAATGGTAAAGGGAGGTACAGTGGCCTCCCTTCGTGGCGATACCTCAGGAGTGGTCAGAACTTCCCTTGTCTGGACACAAGGGATCGCACCCCTCATGCGCTTGGATTGATGTGTGGACGTCTTGAGTTTCTTAAACATTTGTAGCTGTGCCCAAGTTAAGGCACGTTCAATGGGAACATCGTATGCTAGGCACCGGTAAATAATGCGTGTGATTGCACAGCATCCGTTCACCACTAATTTCCTAGAAGACCGTTTGTTTGCTTCATACAATTGATCTATAATCCATACCGGTAGCTTAATGGGTAACGCACCTGCTTCTGCTAAGTAGAGAGCGAACCAGATTCTCTTGTGTGGTTGTGTGAAGCGGTCTTGGCCGGGAAAGGCAAAATGTTGCATGCACATGCGGAGAGGGATGGACACGTTTGGTGTGAGTGCTGCCATGTCTTTAAGCTTCAACAGTTTCCTATCCTTCATGTTAGTGGGAACAAGAGCATCCTTTTCAGAGGGTACATGCGTGCCGTGCATATTCAAAGCATCGCTTACCAACTCCACAGTAAGTTCAAACCTCTTCAACTCGTTGTTGCCCAGCAAGGAGGGAAGAACAAATGATCCGGGTTTGTCCTTTTCTTCATTAGCTTGTAATGTGGAGACCAAATAGTAACATCGGAGGAGATCTGGTTTTGGTAGTGGGGCTTCAAAGTATTCTGCCAGCCCTGCTCGTTGCCATATGGTCTGGAGATCCTCGGTGTTCTGTAAAGTCTCGAACTCCTTGGAGAAAAATTGGAATCGAACCCATGATCTGTCATACTCGCACTTAGACTCCCATATATACTTGGCCTCTCCTAATGGACCTGGCATGCCATTGAACCAATGAGAATTGGCATGGACTCTTTCTGTGATCCCTGTGGGTGGATCCGGCACCGGGATTTGCTGAAGGCGCTGCAGCTCCACTGGTCGTTCAGTTGGTGGCACATCCACAGGTAGACTATCCACATCAATTCCTGCAGTAAGTATCCCTACTTGTGAGCCCGAACCTGTCGCTTCTGCCATTTTTCTTCTTGCCTTCTGATTCTGTGAGAATATAGAATCATGTGTTAACATCGTAATGGACAGAATAAATCCGTTGTTGTCCCCGTTACAACATTAACATGAGGTAGATGGTGAGTTAGTGGTTAGTAAGTGCACGAAGACAGTGTGTGTAGTTAATGCTTGGGTATTCCTAGGAGACTAATGCAGTTAGTAAGTGGGGGTGAATTTACAAATTGGGGTCGGGGGGTTTATTACAAGTCTTAAGCTGCCAATTGCAGTGGATGGGTTTTTCTCTTGGTTTCGTAGAGACGCTAGAGAACATTATAAGTGTATCAGCTTGAACATGAGGCCTTTTAGGGACCCATTTACAAATGATTCTGTTCGTGCTCATGGGCCTTGGTGTGTTCGTGAGTGTTGAAAATGGATGGGTGCCGGTTGTGCGAGTGAATGGGTTACGCTGTATAGGTTGTGGCTTCGGCGTAGCTATTTGCGCCCGCAAGCAAGCCTTAGGCACCCAAATTTGCCTTGATTGTGGGCTAGCCCTCATCGACTTCTTGGGCACCCAAATAGATTTCACGTTAGCAAAAGAATTTCCGAAAGACTTCTTATTAGTGTCGTGTTGTTGGTTACTAAAAAGAGGCTTTGCCCGTGTGGTTGGCTCGAGTGCAGCCGGGTGTTCGCCTTTCCGCGCCCACACTTGGTTTCCTTGCTGAGATATTTTATTGTGCAGGTACTTTTGATTTCCGGCATAGGTAGTATGCTGCTTCTTTTGCCATTGATCCACCTTTGGTTGATTATGATTGACCCATACCTGAAGAAGTCCACTTCTTAGGTTTAGGTTGACTGCTTGGCCATAAATCCAGTCTTGACCTAGAACAAGAGGTTCAGTGAGATCATCATCTTGACACACTAGTACTTTAACTGTCATTGCCTCATCATGAATGGAGAGGGGAAGTTCCACCTCGCCCATGCAAGGGGTTTCCACGCCTCCCAATCCTATGAGATACGCTTCCACAGGATTGATAGTTAACTGCAACTCTTGACAGTAAGACAATTTAACAGCACTAGTGGCTGCTCCTGAGTCAATCAAGGCTCTTACGGTCCTTGCACCCTTTCCTTGTCCTATATCTAGGGTTATGAAAGGACGTCGATCAATTATCCTATGCGAGCTTGTTCCTGCGACTTCACACATGGCCATCGGATATCCTTGATCTGCATAGTCATTCGTTCTAGGCTGATCTCCACCTTGCCTTCGTAACTTCATCCTTCTGATGCGTTCTAGAGCTTCTGCTTGAGCTTCTTCTCGAACTCGCTTTTCTTCCTCTTTGCGTTTCTTAGCAGTGTTGAGTCGGCTGAGCATTTCCTCCGTGAGGGGTTCCTGATACAACTTGACTCTGCAACCGCTAATATAGTTAGGGAGAACATCACCTTCTAATGTGGGTAATTGCACAGCTCCACTTGTGGAGATCCTATTAATGATCATAGGTCCGTAGCCTCTCTTTTCTAGCTTCCTCGCATGTTGTTTCAGTGTATAGACCAAGACTAGATCTCCTGCTTTCAAGCCTTTATCCTTCACATGGGCATCAAAGTATGCCTTCTGCCTCTTCTTAGCTGCATATATTCCTGCAGCGGCTCTCAGTCTTGTTTCCCCTAATCGTTCAAGGTCAAAGATCCTAGAGGAGAGCTCATGACCTGTCCATTCGTGCTCCTGTGCTACTCTCAATGTAGGAATCAAGAAATCCAAGGGTAGCACAGCGTTTTGGCTGAATACCATCTGAAAGGGGGTGGCTTGGAGTACCGTTTTGTAGGCAACTCGGTATGCCCAAACAGCATGGTGTAGCTGTTTGTCCCAATCAGAGCGTTTAGTGTTCACTAATTTCGTCAGTACATTACATAAGATCTTATTAGTGCTCTCAGCTTGTCCATTAGCTTGAGGGTGATAAGGGGCAGACTTCTTGTGTATTACCAAGAATTCTTGGAGTAGATTTTCAATCACTTCGTTCAAGAAATGAGTGCCTCTATCACTTACAAGCTCTATAGGTAGCCCGTATCTCGTGAATACATTCTCAAACAAGAATTTGGCAGTTGTTTGAGCATCGTTCTTTGTCGTAGCCTTTACCTCTACCCACTTGGTGAGATAGTCTGTTGCAACAATGATGTATTCCACATGAGAACCTTTAGCTGGGGGATTAATAGGACCTACGAAGTCTATTCCCCACTTAGAGAATGCTCGTCCACCCATCATAGGTTTCAGTGGCATCTCATCTTTGCGTATAGGATACTGAGTCCTCTGACAGACATCACACCGTTTCACATAAGTATGTGCATCCATGTGAAGGGTAGGCCACCAGAAACCCGCAAATAGTATTGCCTTGATCACCCGATCCGGTCCAAGTGTCCTCCTGCTACACCATGGTGAGCAGTTTCTAAGATCTTAAGATACTCACTTTCATGGACACATAGCCTCAGGTAACCATCTTTACCACGCTTATATAGATTATCACCAATGAGTGAATAATCCTGGGCTTCTTGTTCTAAACTCCTTTTCCTAGCTAGAGTCATGTCTGGAGGGAATGTGTTTGTCCTCAAGAATGATACTAGAGGTTCACTCCAATCTGGCACAATGGATACTCGATAGAGAGTGGCATGTTCTACAGGTGGTTTAGTGCAACAGATTGGGCATTCCTTGCACAACTTTTGGACATCAGCTTCCATAGTTGGCCAATGTACTCCGAGTCTCTTTAGGGTCTGTAAAGTTTGTTGCTTTGAATGGTGTTGCTCTAATGCCCCTACGTGTGCCAATTGCAACCATTTAGCGTACTCATCCTCTTCTACGCAACAAGCCAAGATCCCTTGATCTGTGTGCTTGTACATGCTTCCTGCCATGATGTGTTACTTTTGGGCTTTTACAACCTCTCTATTCCGTGTGTTTACCACTGGATGGTTAGGCCCGTACGTCAATACTGGCACCAATGGCTTAGCCCACTGCGGTATAACTTCCAAATTAAACAAGTAAGCATCAGGAAGATCATCCGATACTCCTTGTGGGGCTTCTCCCGATGTGAGCCTAGAGAGATGATCTGCTCTTAAATGAGTCCTACCTTTTCTTACCACAACCTCAAAATCATATTCCATTAGCAAGAGAAACCATCTCACTAATCTTCCTGTATTGCATGGCTTGTTTACAAGGTACAGCAATGCCTGATGGTCAGTAAAAAATTTAAACTTGTTTGCAAGCAAATAGTGTCTAAATTTCTTAACTGCATATACCATGCCTAAACCTTCTCTCTCCGTAGTGGTGTAATTTCGTTCAGCCGCATTCAACTGTCTACTGGCATAGGCAATTGGAAGATCCATATTACCTTCACTAGTAGGTTGTGCAAGTACACATCCAATAGCATAATTGGATGCATCCACGTGAACATGGAATGGCTTATTCCAATCTGGTGTGGTCAAGATTGGTGCTGAACATAATCTTCGTTTAAGCTCCTGGAAGGAATTCTCACATTCATCCGTCCACTCAAAGTTAGTCAGAAGCCCGTACATGGGCTTTGCAATGACAGCATACATGTGTATAAATCATCGGTAATAACCACAATGCCCCATGAAAGCTTGTACTTCCTTGACATTCTTTGGCCTAGGTAGCTCTGCTATGGCTCTCACTTTTTCTTCATCGGTAGATATGCCATTCTTTGACACTATGTGTCCTAGAATCTTGCCTTGCCTGACCATAAAAACGCACTTTTCTGGGTTCAGGCAAACTTGATATTCTCTACATTTGTCAAAGATTTGTCTGAGTTCAGGGATATGGGTTTGTCTAATGTTGGAATGAGCACAAAGATCATCAACGTAGACTTCTAAATTCTTCCTCAGGAACTCCTTAAACACATGGCACATCAGCCTCTGGAAGGTAGCTGGTGCATTGGTAAGACCAAATGGCATTACTCTAAAAGCAAAAATGCCCCATTCTGTGGCAAAGGCTGTCTTATGCTGATCCTCTGGGGCTATGGCTACTTGATTGTAGCCTGAAAATCCATCAAGGAAGCTGTACACTTCCTTGCCTGCCACTCTTTCTAAGAGATGTTCTGTGATGGGAAGCGGATAGTTATTTCGAATTGTGGCTGCATTAACCCTTTTCAAGTTAATGCACACACGCAGCTTGCCATTCTTCTTGGGCACCACTACGATGGGGGATACCCATTCAGTGTGCTCAATTTCATAGATAAATCCAGCTTCAACCAATCTATCTATCTCTTCTTTGATCTTAGCATCGTAGTTATCGTTATAAGTATACGGCTTTTGCTTAGAGGGTTTAGCATCTGAGGTCATGGGGATAGTGTGTGAGCATATATCGGGATCAACACCTTTCAAATCCTTGTAACTCCAAGCGAATACATCTCTGTATTCTCTTAGCAAGGCTATCAACGCATGCTCTTCTTCCTCTGTTAGGTCATGGCCTATGTACGTGCATCTCTCCTCTCCTTCTTCTAGGGCCACTACTATTTTCTTGGTGGTTTCTTTGTTATCATAGGCCTCTCCTGATTGTGCCTCTCGTTTAGGTATTCTTATCATGACTCTCCTGTCATCTATCTCATACTTCTTAAAATTTTCTGGGACCTCAAACAAAGATTCTTCCTCTTCTGGTGGGGCTTCTCTCTTCTTTCGTTTCTTTCCTTCTTCTTTCGGGGTCACATGTGTTGCTAATCTTACATCATTTGTAACCTCTCCATGCCTCTGGGGTTGAAATTCTACTTCATGGAAGTATTCTTCATCTGATGCAAATGGTGGGTCCATAATGATTGACTCTAGATCGGAGTCACTTGCATCCTCAAATGCGTCAGGGCTAGGTTCGCATTCCTCTAGAACTGCCTCTCCCATGATTGGCTCTATGGAGAAGACTGAAATGTCATAGCCATCCTCATCACAGTGAGGTGTCCATTGTTCTTCATTGATGGCCACGTCCATTGTTGCTAAAATTTCTGCCCAACCGTGAGGTTCAAATTCTTCGTCTGGAAAAACTACAGGTGCATAGGCTGGGTCTTGGATTGATCTATGGGTTTCTTTTGCACCTACCTCTCTGGCTTTCTCTCTCTTCTCTTCTTCTACTGCTACCTTGCACATCCATAAGTGAGTGTCTTCATGCATCCATGAGGATCCAAACCCTATGGAGTGCACCGATTCTGTATCATCTTTGGCTCTATGGATGGGATTCCATTGGATAGGAGGGACATCTCTATGAGAGTAATCCTTGAGATTGACTTTGGTCGTAACACCCAAGTGTTGCAAATACAAGGAGTTGGTTCCCCAATCCTGTACCACTTGCAACTGTCGCATAAATGGTCTTCCCAAAATCATCTCATAGGCATGATTTTTGCTGAAGTCGCATATGGCAAATGTATGCTCAAACTTGACACCACAAGTGGTGAGAGTTATTCCTTCTAGCAATCCTAGGGGTCTTTCTATGTGACCATCGGCCATCTGCAATTTCATTCTCGTTGGCCTGAGTGCTGGCTTGCCCCAACGCTTCCATAGGGAAGTAGTGGCAATTGCAACTCCTGCACCTGAGTCCAAAATTGCCTTGGTGGTGTGCTCCTGGTAGGTGATGGGAAGATAGGTGTTCCCTTCTTCACCTTCACACATATCTCCTATCTTATCCAAGGGAATTTCTGGCACTGTCCTATGGGATCCTACCTGGGAACGAGGTTTTGCTATCTCTGGTACTTGTTTGGCTACATGTTTCCATAATTCAGGTCTAACCCTGAGTAGCTCTTCTAACTTGAGATTGCACTGCACGTTAGTGTTCTTCACTACCTCTGTGTTCCTAGGTATGACTGAATCTTCGTTTCTTACCATGACTGTAGGTGCTCTCATACAGGTGGACTTTGCTTCCCATGGTCCTGTGAAGTGGGGTAACTCTTGTATGGAATTAGATTCAAAGTCCAATCTCTCGTGAGATTGAGTACTCTCATGTTCCCCGTAAATAGATGGAATGTCTTGTGGGAATTGGTCGTGTGCATCATCCACAAGTTCAAAGGGAGGGGCGACCTCACTTTCGTTATCCCATTTGTCTTCTTGAATCTCTCGTAGGAAGTCTGGTGCAAACCGATTCATAGAAGAAGAAGTGTCTGGCTCCGTAGAATTAGGCGCATAAGCAACCTGGGAAGGAGGGCTTATTCTATCGTTGGCTCTCTCCTCATTCTCATAGATGGCTGGAGCACAAGCTTCTTGGGGAGGGTTACTTATTCTATTACTTTTTCGAAGAGGCTCATAAGCTCCCTGAGAAGGAATGTAGGCAACCTGTGGAGGTACGCAAGCTTTCGAGGGAGGCTCATGTGCCTTTTGGGGGGGAAGATAAGCTTCTTGAGGAGGCACATGGGCTTCCTGAAGAGGCTTGCTTATCCGTTCTCTTACCCTTTCCTTTCTTTGAGGGGTAGGTTCCTTTTCTGATTGTGCCATTAGCCTCTCTATTCTTTCTAAGGAGGGGAAGTTGTCTGGTTTAGTGGAATTGGCCACATAAACTTCCGATGGGGGATGGTTCATATTTTTGCTTGCTTTATCTTTTTCTTGATTTTTTTCTTCCTTGGCAGATCTTGCAATTATTCCCTCTAACTTCTCTAGGAATCCATCCAAGTGTAATTGCGTCTTGGCTGAGCCCGAGTAATTGAAAAGGCGACTAGCTTCAAACATAGTCTGCGCCAATGCGACCATTTTCGCGCACAGCTTGGTTCTTTCTATCTCTAGGTCAGCTCTGGGATAGCACTTGTCATGATCCGTGACGTTTGGCCCTTCTTGGATTCTGGCCTGATATGCTTTAAGCATCATGTCTATGTCTTCAGGAGTGGGATCAGCTAATACTGACCCTGTTTGGGGTGGTGGGTGGGTTACGTGGGGTGTCTTAGAGGGTGGAGGGATGGAGGGTGATGGGGATGGTAGCGGTGGGAATGTGTGAGAGTGCGGTTGAGATGTGATCTCTATGATTTTAGCCTTGGTTTCTCGTAGACTTTCCTCAAGTTCACTCATCTTCTTTGCCCATTGCCTTTTCATGCGTTCGCGGCTATCTCTCCAAGCTCTTGTTCTCTTTTATTTTGGCTCTCAGTATCGCTAGCGTCTCGGCTCTTTTCCTTGCCTACCCCTTGGTTTTGCTGCACTGCTTGAGCTCTCGTGACTACCTGTACGGGTGCAGTGGAAGTAACACTTCCGCTGGAATCTACCACTAACCCAATAACATTGATAGGCATGATTTTTGGCATATTATTGGGGTTCTTTGGGCAATCTCGTAAGAGATGCTCTTTTCCACAATCTTGGCAGAAGCCTTGGATCGTCAGTGACTGGTTTTGTGTAAGTGGAGGTAAGGGGCAATCACGAATGAGGTGATCTCCTTGGCATCTGTAGCACGGTCCTCTTGGGAATGGAGGTCTTACTTGCCTAGGTTGAGGCCTAGGGTTGGGGTTTGCATACATGACGTTTGTATAATCTGACTCCCAACTAGGTTCATTTGGCTCTTCACTGTAATAGGACTCACCATGTTCAGGAGACTACATGTAGTATGCCTGGGGACTATCAACATGTGTAGAATCAAAGCTATGGTCACTCGGGTCACTTTCAGAAAGCAAGGGTGTTACAGGGACTATAGCTCTATTCAGGTTTTGTTCTGCAACAGCATACTTTACCGGAATCACATTAGCTGGGGCAGGGGGTTGTTGAGCTAACACTGGCTGAGGCCTTTGTTGGTTTTGGTAGGGTTGCTGATACGGCTGTTGTGGCCTGCCATATGGTTGTGGAGGGTACGGGTTCTGGTATCTTCCTTGCTGTGAGTATGGCTGAGGGTAGGGTTGCCTAACTGCCTGCTTGTTGTATGGGCAATCTTGTGCGGTGTGATTGGTGTATCTCCGTTCTATGGTGCAGTACTGGCTACTAGGATTAACTTGGGGTTGAGCCATAATGGGACATACGTTCGCCATGTGGTCGCCACCACAAGTATAGCACCTTTTCACAGGGGCAAACCTAGGGATTTGTTTACTAGAGACTCCTAATTTTTGAGCTACTTTTTCCGCAAGTTCCTCGATTGATGTGGATTGCGTGGAAGAGATGTTAGAGGCACTATCCAAATCTTTGTATATCTTGGAAAGCTCTAACTCCTCCCCTAGGTTGTCCTCAATGTCAATGCACATGCGTACACACTCTTCTATGGTCCTAGGGTCCTTCAAGTACACATAGGATCTCAATTTTGTACTCAGCAATCCATCAAGGAATAAGGCTACTTGTTTGGCAGGTGTGGGTAGCTCCGAAACAGGGCACCTTTCAAGATATTGTCTAAATCTTCTTCCTGCCAATCTTACAGTCTCTTGGGGAGTTTGCTTGAAGCTGTGAATCAATGAGGAGGTATTGTGTCTTATGCCACTCTTAGAGAACTATACAATGAAAGCCTCTAGGAGTTGGTCTATACACCTGAATTGTCGCTCATCCAATGGCTGAAACCATGTAAGTGCTGTGTTCCTAAGGGTTAGACCGAAGGCATTGTACTGCGTGAATAGATCCTCCACTTGTTCAGCTCTCAAGACTTGCTTGAACTCCGCCACATGATCATAGGGATCTCCTGTGCCATCAAAGTAATTCTTCATGGACTTAACTAACTGGGTCGGTCTCAAAGTTCTTGTGTGCTCTCTAGGTCTCGGCAGGGGGAATCCATCCACGTTTCTTTGGTTCTTGTGAGCTCTAAGTATCTCAGGTTCTACTCTATTCGTCTCCGTCCTCGTTCTTTCTCTGCCCACTGGGGTGGCAAAGCTTACTTCTGGTCTATCTCTACTTCTGTCTCTTTGAGTTCCATGAGCTTGGGATGTTCCAGCTCTAGGGTGACCATATGATACATTCGATCTTGGTTGGGGGAAAATGAATTCACCCTTCCAAGTGTAAGCATGCCTATCATTTTCTGTCACCACAAAGATCCTCTCCGAAGTGTGATCTAAGTAGGTCACTCTGCCTGGGCTATCAGGATCCTTAAACTCATAGATCATGATTGTTCCTATATCAGTTGATTGATCAGGTTTATACCTCCAAAAGGCTTCGTCAGTTTCTCGATTGAGAAGCACATCTATGCACTTGTTGTCTTGGGGAACCCAATCAGGTGTGATAATCCTAGTGAGAACAGATTTGCCTCGGGGTGTTCTAGGTTCTACTCCCATGTTTCCTTGTTCCAAGTCACCTAAGTCCGCTTCTGAGATTACATTTCCAAATTCATCTGTCCTATCTGGGTGACTGGTGACTACGTATATGGTTCCTTCTTTGTCTAGGTATGCACCGTTTTCAAACTTGACAGTTGGGTGCTCTAGTCCTATGGATTGGTCAGGGTTTTTAATCTGGACCACGGATCTTCCTAGGCCATCCTCATAGATGCTAGCACCTAATCGGTTGTTCCTAAGGTATTCCAACTGTGTTTTGTAAGGGCCTTCTACCCTGTACAAGTATGGCACACCTGAACTCCCCGTAGGTCTGTCCATGCCTTGAGACATTTCTGACTCACTGGTCTCAGAGCTAGGGTAGTACGAGTGGTGGCTCAACTGCTGGGCCCAAGACCTAGCAGTGTGGTTAACACTAGCCTCTGAAGATCTAAGGCTTTGTCTCTCCCTTACTAGATGTCGTCCTGATCTAAGGTTCATATGCCTATCTAAGTAGCCCAATTCTTTGCCCAGAGTACAACCTCGTTGCTGGTTACTTTAGATTAGTCGCTTGGTTCTTTTTAGTTATTTTATCGTGTTTAAGGTCTTGTCTGATATCACGTCGTCAGGAATATTTGAATGTTGTTTCGCACTTACAGTTGATCGTTCCACGTTAAGTTCTTTTCCCTTAAAAATTCTCGACAGTACAAGGATTATGCCCTTAGCTTGAGCTTGAAAGTTTAGGTAGGCTTCAACTTGATAGTTGCCTATCGTCGCCCTAACTTACTCCTACTTCTGATCACTCTTAGCCTAAGCTAGGAATTGACGAAGAGGAGATGAGAGTATTCCGACCTTTCTTGCTGAACCTTGCTCTTTAGTGCTCGAGAAGTTGATTCTCAAGCTTGCGCAAAACCCTTGCTTGGACGCTCTCAATTGCGTCTCAATAGACCTGCATCAATCCCAAGATTAGCTCCAAGTTGACCTTTCAATTGACAGACAATTTATTTCAGACACTTTTTTAATGACCCTTGTTCCCCCTTTTGTGTTGCTAGAAATTTCCTCTAGAGCTCCCTTGGTGTTTCTACCCCTCTGTGTGTCAACTTCCAAATATCCTAGAGCTCAAAAAATGGATTTCGTATGAAAAAGTTATGACCGTTCAGGGTTTAGGGGGTTAACTAGACAAACAGAACCTTTCAGGGGTTTTAATGCATTTTTCTAAGGCCTTTGTAAGTGTAGGAGTATTTGAGAGTGCAAATATGCCCAAAATTTAGCCTAAATTTCCAAAAATTTACCCCTTAATTTTTGCCGAAAATGTCTGTCTGTCGCGATAGACGGTGTCTGTCGCGGAATTTTGGTCTGTCGCGATAGACGGTGTCTGTCGCGATAGACGGTGTCTATCGTGGATTTCTGTCTGTCGCGATAGACGGTGTCTGTCGCGATAGACAGGGTCTATCGTGGGTCTCTGTCTGTCGCGATAGACGGTGTCTGTCGCGATAGACGCTGTCTGTCGTCTGTCGTGATTTGGTCTGTCGCGATAGACGGGGTATGTCGCGATAGACGGTGTCTGTCGCGATAGACGGTGTCTATCGTGGATTTCTGTCTGTCGCGATAGATGGTGTCTGTCGCGATAGACGCTGTCTGTCGTCTGTCGTGATTTGGTCTGTCACGATAGACGGTGTCTGTCGCGATAGACGGTGTCTATCGTAGATTTCTGTCTGTCGCGATAGACGGTGTCTGTCGCGATAGACAGGGTCTATCGTGGGTCTCTGTCTGTCGCGATAGACGGTGTCTGTCGCGATAGACGCTGTCTGTCGTCTGTCGTGATTTGGTCTGTCGCGATAGACGGGGTCTGTCGCGATAGACGGTGTCTGTCGCTATAGACGGTGTCTATCGTGGATTTCTGTCTGTCGCGATAGACGCTGTCTGTCGTCTGTCGTGATTTGGTCTGTCGCGATAGACGGTGTCTGTCGCGATAGACGGTGTCTATCGTGGATTTCTGTCTGTCGCGATAGACGGTGTCTGTCGCGATAGACAGGGTCTATCGTGGGTCTCTGTCTGTCGCGATAGACGGTGTCTGTCGCGATAGACGCTGTCTGTCGTCTGTCGTGATTTGGTCTGTCGCGATAGACGGTGTCTGTCGCGATAGACGGTGTCTGTCGCGATAGACGGTGTCTGTCGCGATAGACTGAAAAAACGCAAATTTTTGAGAAACTTCTAGTGATTTAGAGTGCCCTAATGGTGTGGGTTACCGTGCCAAACATGCATTCACAAAATTTTAAGTTTTTCTGTCTGTCGCGACAGACAGAGGTCGTCGTCCCGGGACCTGTGCAGAGTCTGTCGTACCTGCGCACACTACTGAAGGAGGTGGTACAGCAAGTTCCTGCAACAAAAGCTCAAAAACACACCAAAATAGATAGCATGCAAGCTCTCTCTCTCGCTCTCTCTCACAATGAAATGAGGGAAATGAGGTGGGGGGTGTAATATGACCAAAAAACTGAAATTTTTTGTGGAGATGGAGATGGAGGTGGGAGATGGAGGAGATGATGATGGTGATGATGGTGATGCGAAAGTAAGGAAAAAATGAAGAAAAATTAAGAGAAAGAAGGATATTACCTATAACTCCAATGTCTCAACTCGACGTCTTACCATCACACGCTCGTCCTCGAAGCTCTCTCCCCGGCAACGGTGCCAAATTTGGTGTCACTCTAGCACAATGGTGAGTACCAAAGTGAGAAGATCCACCTCCTAATTGTCAATCCGTGGAGACGTGAGGACTAGTATGAAGAATATGAGCAAGTGAAGGCACAAGTGTGTGAGTGAAAAGCACACAAGCATGCACACACATACACACACACTCGCACACAAGGCAAGAACAAGGAGAGGAACAATGGAGTCCTTTGCATTAGTCAAAAAGTCTCTTACATAAGCTCAATTCACAAACAATCTAACCCCAAAAATGAGCTCTCTAGCTCTTTTTATAGTTTTCTAACTAGCTTTGGTCTTGTCCAGACCTAGTGTCCGGCCTAGTTAAAAATTAGGTTCTAGAGTCTATTTGAGGGCTCAAACAGAGTCTAAAAATTATGAAAATTGATATGTTGCTAGTTCTAATACTCCTCAAGCTCGAGGACTCCTCGGCTTGCACAAAATGGAGTCTATTCTACCAAAAACGGGATTTACAATGTTTGTGTAGTGATTAAAATCACTTGAGTTGTAAATAATCCATGGGGAAAAAAATGATTTGGCCTTGTTGCCGTATTGTGCATGACTCCTCTGTTGCTCTGTTGCTTTGTATGCCAACAGCTGTCCACACAGCTGTACGCCAGTCCGTGAGGTATGACACACGTAGAGTCGACACATTACCATGAGCAAGTAAGACTATCAGGATACCCATCACAGAGCTAGAAGTAACCATTGAAACCACAGCTAACCCCATGTTGCAGAGCTGAAAAGAGCACAAAGCAGAGAAAACGACGGGCCCCAAATTTTTTCCGATTTGGACATCATACCTTTGTATCATCATCATTCTTGTAATATATTTCCCGTTGTAAAGGCACTAGAGGAGTCCTCTAGATGCATACCCGCAGAAGATTAGAGATTTACCCATGTAAAATAGTAGGAAATTAGTCTTTTAGTGAATAAAGTGCCGGTCTCTTATGTGAAAGGACCATTTCTAGGGCACTAGTATATAAGTCAAATGTGACTCTTTGTAAAGAACTTTTTGCCATTGTGAAGAAGGAGCTCTACAGATTTTCGAGTTTGCCTCTTTCATGCTGATTTTGATCTTCATTTTGCTCTTGTATGTGTGTTTTATGCTTGAAATGCATGTGTAGGACTGTTGTCCACCCCTTCCCCTTGGTTTTGAGCTGCTGTAGTGCTTGTGCAAGCTAGGAGGAGTTGTGGCGCGGGTGTTGGTGTTTCCCGTCATTCACTGTTTTTGCCATAACTTGAAGCAAACTGGTCAGAATCGAGTGAAACTACTACCGTTGGATGCGTCTCGTTGAGAGCTTCGAAACGAGTACTATTGCCTATATTCGGAGTTCTGGGCTGGGAGAAAACCTCAAAATACTAAAAACTGCTATAAGAGGCTTGCGGCAAACACTTTCAGTATTTCAGTGGGTGTGAGAGGTAGTAGTCTTTTCTCATGCATGCTAGCTAAACCACTTCATTTTCCATCACATGTGCACACGTCTTCATACACTTGGTGCGTTGTTCCTTCGGATTGACAATTAGATGTGTGTTAAGTACCCACTATACGCACTTGTGTGGCAATTGAGGTACAGTCTCATTGGCACAAGTCCTTGAGTCTTCTTGGCTCAAGTACACACGTTTTTGGCGCTGTTGCCGGGGAACACTCAACCAAGGTGCTTTCGTGATGGTTATAGATCGAGTGTGATAGAATTGTACTTGTAGAGGTAAAATTGTCCGGTGGCAAGTAGTCAGTCACTTCAGCACTTGTTACTTCACATCTCCAAGGTGTGTGTGATAAGTTTTAGGTTTAGGTTTAGGAGGAGGGAAGAGAAGGAGGAGTTAGGGTTAGGTTAGAAGTAGAGGAGTAGTGAGGAGAGGAGAAGTTGGAATAGGAAGAAATCACCAAAAAATCTCAAAAAATTAACAAAATTCAAGTTCTGTCCAAAAAAAGTATAAAAACCAAAAAATTGGCTCATTTGACACTTCACTGAAGTTTGGTATCGTTTGCTAGCAGCGACCGGTATCGCGAGTGAAGTATCGTGGATTTCAAGCTGTTAAAGCTAGGGGTTGACTTCCAGGTGCAAGCAGAGCATTACATTGGTAAGATATCACCAAGAACCTTAGCTAAAAACTCTCTAAACATGCATAAACACATGATTAAGGGCATGCGCAGTATCGCGGGGGGGTGAAAACTGATATCATTACAGAACTTTTGTGTGATACAGAGGCCTAGGAGAGAAGAGGGGAGTAAGGAGAGCAAGGGGGTGTAAAAATTTTGAAAATATCTTGCATTTTGGCTTGAGTATCGCGATCGATTGAGGTTTGGTATCGCGATACCAAAACTCCCTTGTATCGCGATACTCGCCGAGGTATCGTATCGCTTGATACCGGACTTGGTATCGCGATACCATTTTGGTATTGTGTCGCTAAGCTGGTATCGCGATCTCACCTTGCTAAGTTGGTATCGTATCGTTCTTAGCAGTATCGTATCGTGTCCTTCTTTGATATCGTATCGCCTTGAATCTTCGTATCGTATCGTCTGACCCCACCGGTATCATATCGTGTCACTTCCTTGTGAAGTATCGCGACACCACACTGGGTATTGTATCGCAAGGGTACTGGTATCGGTATCGTGCAGGTGTCCAGTATCGTATCGTCTGCTTTTCAGGACAGTATCGCGATACTGTCATCAGTATCGTATCGTCTCGCACACGTGGTATCGTATCGCCTTCTCCTCGAGATCGGTATCGCGATACCACACTGATATCGTATCGTCATATATTCCAGTATCGTATCGCCTGAAACTTTTGAGATCGTATCGTGATAATCCTAGTATCATATCGTCTGCTCTCCGAGGTAGTATCGCGACACCAGATTGGTATCGTATCGTTGGGACCTCTGGTATCGTATCGTGATCAAAGCAGTATCGCCGAGAGTAGTATCGTCAGGAAGTGGTATCGTCCAGATTGACCCTTTCTTTTTGTCAGGCACTTTAAGTCATAAGGAGAGCTACCCAAGGAGAACCTCTGAGGCATAGAGAGAGACTTGGGGGGGTGAATGAACTTGAGATCAGGAAGAGTGCTAAGTAGTAGAAGGAGTGTCATATCTTCGGCAGGAAGCGCTGCCCAGGCTAGTCACCACTCCATCTACTCAGAAACCTCTAGTGATTCGGAAGGGGAATTACACATGGCTTCGGAAGACATGCAAGGTCCAACACCAAATAGGAATTTCATGTCTACTGTTGAAGGGGATTACCGTACCTCCTTACAATATGTGTCCACCAATGCCCAGGAGATCCCAATCTACCTGGATGGGTTAAACAGATCCGTTGCGAGGATGGTAACTTCCCAGAATGCCACAATTGTGCCCAGACCTGCTGTCAAGTACGAAGGAGGAGCATATGAAGACAAGATTGGTCATATCTATATTGTGACTGAATTTCCTGAGAGGATCAATGAAAGAGGAGAGTTTGTGGACCCCAACAACTCCGAAAGAACACACCCTGAAGAGTCTGTGTCTACCCCGAGGGGCAGGTCTCAAGTGTCACGGGTTTTGAGAGGAGATTTGATACCTCAAGATGATTACCTGTTGGAAGTCTATATGATCCATGGATCAGACCTGTTGCTTCAAACCGACTTACCGGCTCCAGGGAGAGAAGAAAGCCCCATGACATTTTATGAGTTGAAAGACCCAGATGATGAAACTAGACTTACTTACTTGGATAAGGATCAAAGGAGATATTGGCCTGTGAGTGCCCTAGATAGGGCTCGGTTGAGATACATGGGTACGCCTGTATTTCCTCAGAGAGATCAGGCAACTACTTCACAAAATCCTTTTGGGAATCAACATGAAATGGAGCAGACCACATCAGGCCAGACCAGTCAACGAAGTGTGCCCAACCATACTCATGTACAGTTTGCAACTCCAGGAGTGCACACACACAATCAGACCCACGCAGGGATAGGGAACCAGTACCGACCACCAGCAAGACCACAACCACTGGTAGGAAGACAGCCTGGAGTACCACCATTACGACCAGCTATCCCAGTCTTCCCTGTGATGCCCAGACCACCTGAACCAATGAGAAGGCTGAGACCTATCCAAGTAGCTAAATGTGTAAGAAACCATTATGATGGGCTGGGAGAGCCCTATGATCATATCGCAGAATTTAAACAAGTTCTAAGAGCGGAGCAAGTAGAGGACTTCTTTGTGCAGTATGAGTCTTTTGGGCTCACCCTCACAGGGACTGCTCTAACTTGGTTCCAACCTTTAGATCCCAATCAATTTGGAAACATGGAACAATTCTTTCAATAATTCATTGGAGAATTCACAAAGAGAGGGATTAAACACAATTCTGCATCTTTAATCCATAGCTTTAAACAAAACCCTAATGAAACCGTGAAGACTGCTGCCCGAAGATTCCATCAATATGTGGATAGATGCCCAGTAGCTAAGAGACCCACTCAACAAAAGATGATTTCACTATTTCTAGATGGACTCACCAACGGAACCCTAAGAACACTGGTGTATGTGAAGAGATTACAAACACTGAGTGAGTGTCTTCAAGAGTGCATTGATTTGGAAGACAACCTCGCCGAGGATCTCAAAGGTACAACCGACCTCACTAAAACAGAAGATTTAAGTAGTACTATCACGTCCAACTCCAGTAACATGGAAGAATTAGCAGAATTATTAGCAAAGAAACTAGGAGTCTAGGGACAGAGAGCTTACCAAAACCCAGCACAAAGAGTGCCTGTGCTACGGAGATGTAATTTATGTGGAGGAGAGCACCCCACACACTTGTGTGTCCGAGGAGGGACCGGTGCATAACCTACGTATCCATACTACAGACCGCAACCACAAGGGACTTCTTCATACTGTCACATCGAGCAAAAATATACCAATCACACAACTGAAAACTGTCCCTTCAATAGGCAAGCACGGCCTATCCAGCCACCTCAATACCGACCATATGGATATCAACCGAGAGAGCCTGGTAGGGAGATGCCTAGATACAAGGAATAGCAAGAAAGAAATTCTTCAATCGAGGAACTTACACATTGTGTCAGGTAGTGTATACTACAAGGAACCCAACGGAGTGTTACTCAGATGTGTTGATGAGGATGAACAAACACAACTAATTGAGCAAGCACATGTGAACAAGTGGAGAACACACCAAGGGACTCATGGAACAATCCGAGAACTGAAAAGATTAGGAGTGTATTGGCCTGATATGCCCAAGAATGTTCACGACCACGTAAGTAATTGTGCAGAATGCCGAGAGACGGTTCCCGAAGATCATATGTCTCTACCTTTTTCGACCATAGCACCCAATTGGAGTACAACATTAGTGAAATTCTTAAAAACTCAAGAACATGAGTTAGGAACTAGTTTAGCAAGAAAGCGATCCTTAGAGGAAATGAGCAAGGACTACATTCTCATGGGAAAACAATTGTTCAAACAAGGGAAAGACAACCAACTCCGATTATGTGTGCATGAAGGAGAATATCTACCCATATTAGAAATGGCACATGCAGGTGCTGCAGGAGGTCATTTTTCGGCTGAAAGAACTGTTAAAATGATTCTCTTTGCGGGCTTGTGGTGGCCAACTCTACATATGGATGCGGAAACGTATGTACGAAGTTGTGAGACTTGTCAGAGAACTAAATATCCAATTCGGAGTGATGAAATGCCATTAAGACCCATGATATGCGCGAGAGCCTTCACAAAATGGGGTATAGACTTCATTGGACCTATCAATCCACCTGCCAAAGGATCACATGCGGAGTACATCATAGTAGCCACTGACTACTTGACTAAATGGGTAGAAGCAAAAGCCACTAGAAAGAATGATGCTCAAACTACCGCAAAATTTCTCTTTGAGCATGTCTTCACCCGCTTTGGCTTGCCCATTGAGATTGTCAGCGATCGGGGAACGCACTTCCTCAATGAGGTAATCGAGTCATTAATGAACGAGTTCTTAGTGATTCATAAAAAATCAGCACCATACCATCCCCAAGCCAATGGACAAGCTGAAAGCTCTAACAAAGTACTATGCACGGTGTTGACTAAGCTTGTCAATAATGGAAGGTCTGATTGGGACAAACAATTGCATCATGCAATTTGGGCATTCCGAGTTGCATATAAAACGGCCGTTGGAACTACACCTTTCAATTTAGTGTATGGGCAAAATGCAATTTTGCCAATTGACTTCTTAGTGCCTACATTGAAAGTGGCCCAGCAATATGAATGGAACGGTCATGAATTATCCCAACAACTAGATCAAATTGAGAAGTTACATGAGACTAGATTACAAGCAGTAGCAGGCATTTATGCTGCTAAACGGAGACAAAAGGCATATTATGATGCACATATAAAAGACAAGGGACTTAAAGAAGGAGACTTAGTCCTAGTGTACACCTTGAAACAACATGCCAAGAAGTTACAAAAACGCGGATACGGACCCTTGATCATAAATCGAGTATCTACTAGTGGTGCAGTCAATCTCGCCACGCTAGACGGAGACATTCTTCCCAACTACATCAGTGGATGTAGAGTGAGACGATTCATGGAGCCCTTGACTTATCAAATGCTAGCACGATTGGTAGGTGCCCAAAATAGGAAGAAGGAGGAAGAGCGAATTAGAGAGGAAGCTCGACAAGAAGCACTAGAGCGCATTAGGAAACAGAAAGAATGGATGAGACAAAGAGATGAACGCTATCTCCAAGGAGAAGGGCCCATCCCTATGGCAAATTACCAAGTCGAAAAGCATGATACAATGGGTATGTGTAAAACGCAACCTTACCTAAACCTAGGGATTGGCAAGACAGAGTACCAATTGATAGATGCATTGATAGACTCAGGAGCAGGACTTAGCTGCATGCGAAAGAGAATAGCAAAAGAGCTGCAATTAGATTTGAATCCCACAAGAGCCCGACTAATAGGAATTGGAGGTCACACCCTAGAATGTATTGGAACCACGAATGTATCCCTCCACCTAGGAAATTCCTCAATGGAACAAAGAGTTCTAGTGTGCGAGGATGAAGATTTGATAGAAGATTTCATTCTAGGACACGACTGGATCATTGAGACAGAGGCATGTATCCATCTAGCTCAAGGCTATATTTCGGCTAAGATAGGGCATAAGGAGATTTTCAGCTTACTTGAAGAGAAACCTCGTATTCAAACAAATATAATACAAAATTCAGCGGAAGTTCAGAAAACGACTTTAGAAAGTATCAACAATCCTCAAAATTCTGAAACCAAATGCATAGAAGCTGAAACTTCAATCCTAGCAACGTCAGCAGTAGAATCGAAGTCATCCAATGCAGTTGAGGAAAAGCCAACCGTTAAGGAGACTTGCTCTCCCACACCTGCTCAAAACATCAAAAGATCGCACTATTGGAAACCAACAAGCAGATACTCAGATCAAGGCCCACCCAAATATAAGTGGGTACGCAGGGATCAAAAGCAGAGTCGAGAAACGTCCGCACCCACTCTTAAGAAGGAAACAGGAATCACCAAACCAGCTTCACAGAAGTACATACCAAAAGAAACAGTGAAAGTATGGATCCCTAAGACCTTGCTTGAATCTCAAAGATCGCGACTTCAGGTATGGAGTCCCAAAAAGCTCACACAAGCAGCTAAACAGGCTTTAAAAAAAAAGGAAGAGGTACTACATCAGACAAGGCAAAAGCCAACACATAAGAGTCATCCGGGAAACTGGAAAAGCAATGTCAATTTCACTCGGACAATGGAGGAAGCAAACAGAACACAAGAAGCTGTAAGGACAAAGAAACGAAACGACCTCTCTTAGTGTTCACGAAATGGATCTGGAAACCAAAGCAACCACGAGGAGCGGAGGATCGAAGAGATAAAGCTTCCCATTGCACTCATGAAGTTTCTAATGCACCTCAAGTAAGCATGATAGGGCTACCATACCAGGCCAAGCATTCGGCACAAGATGTACCTTACCCAACTAGTGGTGCACATTCTCCAAACAAGAGTAGATCTTAGCTTCATTTTAAATAGGAATGGACCTACTATGTATATAAATAAATGCTTCAGCTACACTGAATTTTATTTTCTTTCAGCAACAAAAAAACCAAATTGAAAAAATGTATGGTAAGAGATCTCACTCATGGATTAATGGGGAGACGGAGTGATGACGACAATAATCACTACAATGCACTACATCGTTGTATACAGTTATGTGACGCTAATGCACTTTTACGTACAAGTGCAGATGGCTTTCGAAGATTCTGAAGAAACCGTACAGGAGGAAATGATGGATTTTCCTCCCCAGAGTATCACAAAGGCCAAGGGACACTGGTTCCGCGGAGACCAGCCTGCAGGGGACTACCTGTTCCTTGCAACAATCAAAATCATGGACACAGATCATCTGTTTCCAATAATGTCCCAGGATTTTCGAGTGCAACATACACTTCCTTCTGTTGAAGAAACCATGAAGAAAGCAGGCATACATAAATATTTTGAACTGCCAATCTATAAGCCTGATTTTCAAAGATGCACTCAAGTCATGAATACACTACAGCCAGCACTACATGATCCTTTGGTGCTGGAAGCTAGAGTAATGGATAAAGCAGGCGAATGGGTGATTATTCAATTCACACATGAGTTAATCAAGGAAGCCTTTGGATGGGAGAAGGATGGGGTCACAATAGTGAAAGAAGAAAGTAAAGGTGCAAAGACCCGAACCTTCGTCAACATCAACGGTGTGGACATAGAGGATGAGGTCCGATTGATCCACCAACACTTTTGTTTCCCGAATATGCACCGATACACGGCTCCACAAAAGATCATTGTGCAATTATTGTCCCATGCCATCAAGAAAATTGGGAATCAAATCAATTTGACTCCATATGTTCAAGAAAGATTGTTCGAGGCCAAGAAGCAATGGAAGAATAAAAAGTTCCTAAATGGCAGTGTGGCACTAACCATCCTGATCTACCATGCCTTAGGAATGAGGGAACATTTACAAGAGATGCCATCATCAACCGTCATTGCTCAATATGCCAAAGTGGCGACTGTTCCTAAGAAAAAGAAAGGAGCAAATATTGTGGAAGTGGCAGAAACGAGCTCTCAACCTAGAATGAGAGGAACCAAAAGACTCCGGGAAGCCAAGCTACATGAAGAAGACACACCAACTACCAAGAGGATCCATGTACTCCCCAAAACTACTATTGAAGGAAGGAAAGAAATAACGGCAAAAGACTTGACAGATGCTCTGGAAGAGACCCATCGATATACAGAAGGACAAGTCAACTTACCGGTCCAGGGTCATCATTATCAGCAGTCAGAACAAGCAAGGGAAACAAAGAGCAAACTCACAAAAGTACATAGATATCGGGAAATAGGGCTAGATAACTCTAGTTCTGGATCAGACGGCCAAGAGGAGCCCAATACCTCGTTATTGGATGTAGATATTCAAAGCGAATCAAAAGATGACGGCCAATGGGAGGAATTAAATGAAGTAAATTATAACAAAGAACAAAAAGACCTCAAGCAGGAGGATCCCACAACGAACGTCGATCAAAGTATTAGGAGCAAGGAACCAAAAATGGAAGGTCTGCATATTTTAAAACTTAATGAAAGTTCCAACATCCAAATCAAGGAGGCCACACCACCCCGAAAAATATGCATGAAGATCCCAAAGAAGGAATGTCAGGAAACACAAAAGGAAGACGAAGAACCCTTTACACCCATAAGGGTTGTGGCAGAACCGTCTCCCATGGATGTTACATTTCAAGGGAGTGCCACTAAGGTTATTGATGTGGACGAAGACGAAGCAGAACCGCAAGTGCACTTACAAATCAGACAACCACACAATGAAATGATCCATAGCGAAAAAGGAAAAGATGTACAAACAGGAGAAACCCCAGATATACCAAAGACATGGCTGAATGTAGATATAGCTCAGCTCAAGCCTGTGGTGCAGGACATGATCAGAACAGCACTAGACACACAGCAATTAATGCTGGATGCAGATGAAGATTATGACCAAGCCATGCAGGACAAAATCAAACTTCAAAAATGGGGTAAGAATCTCTCTACTGAGTTAGAGACAGTAAAAGAACAGGTAGTAGAAAAAGAAACTGAACTGAAAGAAATCAAAAGCAAATACAGCCTGCTAGAGACAGAAAATGAGCAATTAAAAGAACAACTACAAGACTTCACCAAAAAACTACAAGCAAATGAGGCTGAAAAGGCACGCATGACATCAAGAAGCAAAATCCTGGAATCACAGATTAAAGGGTACATGGATGACGCAGAGGCGTTAAGACAACGAAACAAAGAGCTTATGGCCGCTCTTTTAAATGATCAACCAGTCGAAGTGCAAGCCCAACCGGAAAGAGACCTCAAAGGATTAGAAGAGAAAGTGATTATGTATGAAGATCAGCTCAAAAAGGAGCAAGACACTATTGCTGAATGGGAAAAAAAATACATGGACGACACGGCTGCCTTGAGAGCCAAATGGAAGAAAGCTGAGAATGACTATCTGCGACAGTGTAAAGAAGATACAGATCAGATGGACATTGTAGTACAAGAGCTTCTAAAACACAAAGATATGATTGCCAAGGCCACTGAAGAACTCAAACAGAAGAATGAAAGTATTAAGGAACTTCAGGAACAGCTAGAACAAAAAGGAAAAGAGGGGACACCAGTAGTTCCAACTTCTGCAGAGGCTACTGTGGAGACTGAGGTATGTCCTCTATCTTTCCCCTCATATCGTTCACCGGTAAAGGAGGAAAAGGAGGTTCACATTGAACCTAACTCACGGGAAATTGCAGAACTGAGCAGACCAGAAAGGGCACTACTGGTGTCCCAACTTACGGCAGAATTCGAAGATCAGATCATCAGGATCATGAAAGAAGCTCAGATAGAAAATAAACAATTAGAACAAATTTTGAAGCCCTTTAATGTACCATACGGACTACTTAAAGAACAAACTCGGTATTATATAAAGTCCGCAACGAATAAAGATCCGGACCACAACCTTCAATTCGGGAATGACACTTTCAATTACACTCAAGAGGAGTTCGAGAAGGCGGATCCAATATGGCGACGAAAAATTTTGGAAAAGCATCCAACTTTGCGGGTACAGTGGGAAGCATCACCATATGCACTTCAAGTCAATCCATCTTTTTGTCCTGTACCCCGTAGACGATCTTGGACGCAATTTTGGGAGGGACAGCGCCAAGGTAATATCAATAATCAGTGGCTAAACTACCCTCTACTACCTAGTCCGCCACATAATTATCTACCAACCGAAGAATACATGGTCAAGACAATGGAATTTTGGATTGCCAGATATGCTACAGTGCCATATTTAGCAGTCAAAATGACTAACAAAATATTCAGCATGCTATTGACAGTGATAAAGGTTTTCAAACATGCCAAATACACATTTTTGAATTTCATTGGCATTACGCAAGGTTCAGAAGCCTTAATTTTTGATTTATCTACTATTCCCAGCCGACTAACTATTATGGCATATTATTCTCGCCTCATGTTTTTGCCATCGACATATATGCAGACTTTTGAAGAAGCATTCTTTACAGGCTTCTTTGAAATTGATTCAGAGATTTTTGTTAAAATGACTTCCAATTTGAATGCAAGACTGGTGGCCTATGAAACAAGTTTATTTGCTGATCATCGATAGGCGCCAGAAGACGGAGTAAAGTCTCAGCAATGGAAGGAATTCATGCTGTGTCACGCGAATTTGCTAAATCAAAGAGAGCAACAAGCCATACAAACATACGCACGTCGCCACAAAAAGCCTGTCGAGGACGACAGAGTTCAGGAGGAGGGACGTGTAGAAGGGGAATCAAGCAAAAAAAAAGAAGAAGAAGATCAAAGGCAAAAACAACTCAATAAAGAATAAAACACTGATATTTGAAGACATATCTCTGCAAGAAGCCCCGCAGGGGCGCAACACCCATCTCTGCACAGAGCCCCGCAGGGGCACACATCAGGCAACAATGCAAAACATCCAGGTCCTGCACGGTGGAAGAAAGCAAACAGGCTCAAAGCAATACAACAGGGTCAGATGTGTGCAACCAGGACAAATCAGAGGACCAAAAGTTAGAAAGGGGTAGAGGCCGAAAAGTTCAAGAGGGTGACTAAGAATAGCACATTCCTAGTCACTGGTGGCGTGTGTGGCAACCCAAATCAACAGGCAAGACAAATGCAGCAGGCTCTAGTGTAGTAGAGCTTGAATCAAGAACAGGCCATCAAAGCTGCATGTCCGTTTAACTACAGACAAAACTGACCAAGGGCAGCGTGCGGAGAAAAGAAGTAATCAGCCGATGAAAAGCTAAAGCCTGTCAAGGGACGACAGAGACGAAGAGGGGAAGAGTGTTGCAGAGCTGAAAAGAGCACAAAGCAGAGAAAACGACGGGCCCCAAAATTTTTCCGATTTGGACATCATACCTTTGTATCATCATCATTCTTGTAATATATTTCCCGTTGTAAAGGCACTAGAGGAGTCCTCTAGATGCATACCCGCAGAAGATTAGAGATTTACCCATGTAAAATAGTAGGAAATTAGTCTTTTAGTGAATAAAGTGCCGGTCTCTTGTGTGAAAGGACCATTTCTAGGGCACTAGTATATAAGTCAAATGTGACTCTTTGTAAAGAACTTTTTGCCATTGTGAAGAAGGAGCTCTACAGATTTTCGAGTTTTCCTCTTTCATGCTGATTTTGATCTTCATTTCGCTCTTGTATGTGTGTGTTATGCTTGAAATGCATGTGTAGGACTGTTGTCCACCCCTTCCCCTTGGTTTTGAGCTGCTGTAGTGCGTGTGCAAGCTAGGAGGATTTGTGGCGCGGGTGTTGGTGTCTCCCGTCATTCACTGTTTTTGCCATAACTTGAAGCAGACTAGTCAGAATCAAGTGAAACCACTACCGTTGGATGCGTCTCGTCGAGAGCTTCGAAACGAGTACTCTATTGCCTATATTCGGAGTTCTGCGCTGGGAGAAAACCTCAAAATACGAAAACCTGCTGTAAGAGGCTTGCGGCAAACACTTTCAGTATTTCAGTGGGTGTGAGAGGTAGTAGTCTTTTCTCATGCATGCTAGCTAAACCACTTCATTTTCCATCACATGTGCACACGTCTTCATACACTTGGTGCGTCGTTCCTTCGGATTGACAATTAGATGTGTGTTAAGTACCCACTATACGCACTTGTGTGGCAATTGAGGTACAGTCTCATTGGCACAAGTCCTTGAGTCTTCTTGGCTCAAGTACACACCCCACCACCACCATTGACCTATCTGCTGAAACTTTTGTTCAAACATCACCCATCTCACCCCCGCACCCCCTTTCCCCACCTTCTCCACCCCCACCACCACCTCCTACCATGGAAGAAACGACAGTCATCACCTCTATCTTCACTTACAACCCAACCTCATCCACATCCTTCTCATTTCGAGAGCCAACCTCATAGGACACCCTCTTTTCTTCCATCACCAATCCCTTGTACACTTCGCCCTTTCTGTCCTCCGAACCCATAATTGGCCACCCCATAATTCCAAGTGTGGTTGGAACCCCCGCACCCACGGAAGGCATCCTGTGTTTCCCAGCCTATCCCCCAACACGGGTACCCCCATTCCATGAACCCCACTTCCTATCTGCCCCCTACACCTCATTCAACCTAACCACACCACCCCAATACCCATCCTTCCTGGAGCAGTCCATCCGCACTCCAATGTCTCAGAGGCACATTCCCCAGAGGTTAGCAACAACATCAATCTACACAAACACCACACTCACTTCACCTACCATACCAACTTACATGGTAGCCCCTGTACACACCACTTTGTCTGACCCAATGGACATTTCACCAACCACAGCACCTCTCCCCACAATTCCACCATCACCCCCTCCCCTACCCCCCACCTCACCACTCACCACATCATTGGCAGACACAGCACTCACTACCTCCCTTCCCATTCCCAACTCCCCTGCATTCCAAACTTTCCCCCTTGCATCTCATAATGTAAATAGCACGTTCAATACATTACTTCACTGTGCACATCAACTACAACAAGAATACCATCAATTGGAAGAATGTACCGCGACCCTCCAGGTAGAATCTCATTGCCTACAGGCTAGAGTCAACACTCTAGAAGCTGATTACCTAACGCTCCTAGCAGAACATACCACTTTACAGCAGGCTCATAGAGAATTGGAATCAAATATATCGACGGTGGATGATAAAGCAGTGAAGGAACTGCAAAGTGTGCTCCAGGCACAAATGATATCCAATGCTACACTTCAACGCAATCTTGGGCTATTAAGGAAGCATATGGCAGCAACATTAGAAGAGAACAAGTGGCTTCAGCAACAAAACCAAGACAACTTTGAAGCAGCTATGGAAGGAATCGGAGGAGCAGCCATTAGCCCTACCAAGTATAGAGCGGTCCCATCAGAAGATACTCGCATCTTACTCGAGGAGCACGCAAATGTTTTGGAATCATATGAAAAGTTAGAGGCTGAATGTGCTGAACTAAAGAAGTAGATAGCTAGTGCCCCCACAGCTCCATAGGAGACAGTAATCTTGCAACACTCTGCAGAAGAAGTAGAGACCCTGCGGAAGCAGTTGGCATAACTCCAAGCACGTCTCTTACCATACGAAAGGCCACCCTCCCCAGCTGAAGAACCAGAACCTGATACAATAGTGGAAATCCCAGTGGATGATAGCTATGAAGAACCATATGAACCCATGCCAACACCTGGCGGCCAAGTTACAGAAGAAGGACAGGACACTTTAGAAATTGGAGTCCCGGATTGGGTCAAAAGGGTTGAGAAAGTGGGAAACACACATGATGATCGTGTCGTCGTGCAAATCCAATCCCTCACAAATCTGGAAGAAACTGTTCTTCGATCTTCTTACTTTCAGCATCTATCCCACCAACGGCTAATCACAACATCAGAGCCGCAGTACATGCTTTACTATGTCTTGCTACATGATTATAATGCAGAAGTTAAAAGGCATACGGGGAAGGAGCCCACATTTGCCACTCAGTTTGAGCCGGAGGACTTACCGGAAGATGCACGTGCTGGCTTGATTTTTCAACCTAATTGGCGTGCACGGTTACTAACTGATTACCCTGAGATGATGAGCACCTGGGCAACCATGCCACTGTATATTAAGTATAATCCATGCTATTGCCCAATGGTACGTCGCAGATCATGGCAAGCATTTGCAATCAAGGTACGCAACAATAAAGAATGCTCGGCATGGGTCAACTATCCATATTTTGCTCCACCTCGAGGAACCCCGACTGTAGCATACATGATATCCACAATTCGACACTGGTCTATGCGTCTAAAGAATGTACCCGACATAGCTGGAAAAATTTGTATGAAAATATTTGAGCTCATGACAATTGTCTTCAAAACCTTTTGGAACGTACAGGCTCCATACATCTCTGCCCCCGGATTCTCTCAAGGTAACAAGGATTTAGTCTACGACATGAGCCAGACTCCCTCGGTCGACATAATCTTTGCCTGACATGCACGAATAAAGTATTTACCCGCATGCTTCAAGCAAACCTTTGAAGAAATGTTTTCTACAGGGTTCTGGGAATATGACTCGGAAATTTTCATTCCCAGGCCAACACATTTGCTACATCTATTCGCAGTAGAACAAGCCATCCATGCAGATCAGCTACGTCTGCCACATCTGGCCATTCCAGGACCAATTGATTGACAGACTTGGCCAGAGGACTACGTATACAAGAACATCAGCTTGCCACTCATGTTGTGGAATATTACATCCAACACTCCCAGCAACAAGGGTCTGTCAGGGATGACATACGCGAGAGAGGGGGGGTGTTGAGAGTAGTCAGGACATCCAAGGACTGACGAGGCAAGGAAGCCAGCGGAGAGAGTCAAAGCAAAGCGAAGCATTAAGTAGACAAAGCAGTCGGCGCAGATCTGGCAGATAGGCCCTTCAAATTTTTCCAAATCAACATCTTTATAACAGTGATTCTCATCACTAACAATCATTGTAAATACCATTTCATATTTTTGTAGCTCCATTTTGTGCAAGCCAAGGAGTCCTTGAGCTTGAGGAGCTTTAGATTGAGCTTAGCTTGTAATAGATTTAAATTTGTATGAGCACTTTTGAAGCAATCTAAAAGAACTCCATTGTCTTTCTCTTTTGTCTTGCTGTGTGTGTGTGTGTGTATGTGTGTGCATGTTAGTGTGCTTCTCACTCACGCACTTGTATCATCACTTGTTCGAGGTCTTCATACCATCCTCACGTCTTCCCGGATTGACATTAAAGGAGGTGCTACTCATCACTGAGCTACACAGTGGAACTTGTGTCACCGGAATTGGATCTGGGAACACTGTAGGTTCTTTGGTGGTCCATTGGCTAGCTTTGTTATACATTCTCTATTGTTCATGGATGCCAGGTTCAAACACTTATGCTGCTGGTTATAACTGTTTATCAAATCTTGTTTGAATCACTGCGGCCTGAGTTTTTCCACTGGTGAGATATAAACCATATTGGTCATTGGGTTCTGACTCTCCTTCTTCCTCTGATCATATTCGGCTGCATCTTTACAGAATCTACGTATGTGGCCTAATTCACCGCAAAAATGACAGCGAGGGGGTGGCAAAGAATTACCTTCCTGTGATGTTCCTGTTTGGCAGTGATTTGTATTGTAATTTATATTCTGCTGTCCTCGATAATTTCTGTATCCTTGCTGCTCATTATTTCTCATCTGAGGTGGTACATAATGAGTGGCCGATTGTCGTGGTTCTTGTATGATAGCATTTACAGTTGCTGGTCCCTGCACTTTGGCGTTATATGCACAGTTTTTGATGGAATGTCCGGTGGTATTGCAAATAGCGCCTGATTAAGGGCACATGTGGCTCTGGTATGCCCTGGATTCTTGCACTTGGTGTAGTACATCTGTCTAGTCGAGTCCTTTGCAACAGTTTTACTGGATTTCAACCACTCCATGTCTTCAGTAAAGCCTCCAACCTTATGCTCGAGCTGCAAGGCCATTGCAATAACCGCATCTAGTATCATAGCTCCCACACAATGGATGATCATAATTTGTCTAAGCTGCGGAGTCAAACCATTAATAAACCACTGAGTGATGACATCATCCGGTAAATTGGCATGTGCTGGTGGTAGTTGTCTCAAATGAGTTCTAAACAGGGTAGCATATTCCTGCACAGTCTAGTGCAGCTTGTGCTTGTTGTTCTGCAGGTAATAAAAAATTTCGGCAGGGTTCTTCTTCAGCCTGAACCTCTGCAAAAACACATCCCTTACCGCTTCATAGGTGCCGAAATGGTTGATATCGTACTCTGTTAACCACCTGGCTGCTTCATTAACTAATGTAGATTGAAATATGATGGCCTTATACTCCGGATCAAGTGGATGGTTTAGTACTGCATAACTAATTTCAAAGGTACGTACATGAGCATCAGGATCATCACCTAGAAATCCACAGAATTTTGTGTAGGTGACTCCTGTTGGAACCGGTCGAGGTGGAAGTGGCTGTTGTTGCTGCTGTTGTTGTTGTTGTTGTTGTTATTGTTGTTGTTGTTGTTGTTTTTGTCCACTCATGGTGCTCGTGGTGGTACTGTTACTATTTCCTGAGTTCTGAGGTGGTGTTTCTTGTTCTTCAGAGTCTGTATGATCAGACTACTCACCTTCCGGTTCGAAAATAGCGCTTAACTTCTTTCAAATTTCTAATTCGAATAGCCTACCGTCTTGTGTGGTATCAAGCGTAGGCAAGCTTACCCCGAACAGTGGTTTCTGGAATGAAGATTCACCGGGAAGTATAATACTATCACTGGAAAATTGTAAATTTTTTGCAACCGGGACCGAGCTTCCACCGGAATTAGTGGAACTTTCCCCAATCCAGGGTATTCTTTCACCTTTGATGACCTCTCTGGATAACACACCTCTATCCGCAGAGAGGTTCGAATCTTGATCAGACGGTGTCGGATCAACTGCAGAATGTGTTCCTGTAGACTCCGGAATTGTAGTATGCTCTACCAGAATGCTATCGGAATCACTGCTAACGTGCTTCGTTTCTTCTACTACTAGGCTTAACCACTCTATGCTTCTACCTCTTGAGGATGTTCCTAATAAATTTGATATCTCCCAAGGCTGTCGGTCTCGCCTGTACTTCGGATATGACTCACCGGACCGAGTAACCGGCATATAGGACCTTTGCTACACTTGCGTACTACTCTACCTTACTGCAGATTCACAATCTATTGTCACCTTCCCACAATCACTTTGCAACACTCTGTTGCCACCTTCCGACAATCACTTTGCAACACTCTGTTGCCACTTTCCCACATACGGCGCCAGTGTTAAACGCGTGTTTGCTGTCTGTAGCTCAGTGATGAGTAGCACCTCCATAATGTCAATCTAGGAAGACGAGAGGATGGTATGATGACGTCGAGCAAGTGAAGGCACAAGTGCGTGAGTGAGAAGCACACTAACATACACACACACGTGCACACACGGCAAGACAAAGAGTGAGAAGCAATGGAGTTCTTAGATTACTTTCAAAAAGCTCATACAAGTTCAAATCAATTACAAGCTAACCTCAAAAATGAGCTCTCTAGCTCTATTTATAGTTTTCAGATTGGGCATTCTTTACACATCTTATGTACATCAGCTTCCATAGTAGGCCAATGCACTCCGAGTCTCCTTAGTTTCTATAGAGTTCGTTGTTTTGAGTAGTGTTGCTCTAATGCACCTACATGTGCCAATTGCAACCATTTAGCGTACTCATCCTCTTCCACACAACAAGCTAGGATCCTTTGATCTGTTTGTTTGTACATGCTTCCTGCCATGATATGGTACTTCTAGGCTTTTACTACTTCTCTACCTTGAGTGTTTATGACTGGGTGGTTGGGCCCGTATGTCAATACTGGCACTAATGGCTTAGCCCACTGAGGTACAACTTCCAGGTTAAACAAGTAAGCATCAAGACGGTCATCTGATACTCCTTGTGGGGCTTCTCCCGATGTGAGCCTAGAGAGATGGTCTGCTCTCAAGTGGGTCTTCCCTTTCCTCACCACAACCTCGAAGTCGTATTCCATTAGTAAGAGAAACCATCTTACTAATCTACCTGTATTGCATGGCTTGTTTACCAAGTACAACAGTGCTTGATGATGAGTAAAAAATTTAAACTTATTTGCAAGCAAATAGTGTCTAAACTTTTTAACTGCATATACCATGCCTAATCCCTCTCGTTCAGCGGTTGTATAGTTTTGTTCAGCCGCATTCAACTGTCTACTAGCATAGGCAATTGGAAGATCCATATTGCCTTCGCCCGTAGGTTGTGCAAGTACACATCCAATAGCATAATTGGATGCATCCACATGAACATGGAAGGGATTATTCCAATCCGGTGTGGTCAAGATTGGTACTGAACACAATCTTCTTTTAAGCTCATTGAAGGAGTTTTCACATTCTTCAGTCCACTCGAAGTTAGTCAAAAGTCCATACAGAGGCTTTGCTATGATGGCATACATGTGTATAAACCGTCGGCAATAACCACAATGCCCCATGAAAGCTTGTACTTCCTTGACATTCTTTGGCCTAGGTAACTTGGCTATGGCTCTTACTTTCTCTTCATCGGTGGATATGCCATTCTTTGACACTATGTGTCCTAGAATCTTGCCTTGCCTGACCATGAAAACACACTTTTCTGGGTTCACGCAGACTTGATATTCTCTGCATTTGTCAAAGATTTGCCTGAGTTCTGGTATATGTGTCTGTCTAATGTTGGAATGAGCACAGAGGTCATCAACATAGACTTCCAAATTCTTCCTCAAGAACTCTTCAAACACTTGGCACATCAGTCTCTGAAATGTTGCAGGAGCATTAGTAAGCCCAAATGGCATTACACGAAAGGCAAATATACCCCACTCTGTGGCAAAAGCCGTCTTATGCTGATCTTCTGGAGCTATGGCTACTTGATTGTAGCCGGAAAATCCATCAAGGAAGCTGTACACTTCCTTGCCTGCTACTCTTTCTAAGAGATGTTCTGTGATAGGAAGCAGATAGTTATCTCAAATTGTGGTTGCATTGACCTTCTTCAAGTTAATGCATACACGCAGCTTTCCATTCTTCTTGGGCACCACTACAATGGGGGATACCCACTCAGTGTGCTCAATTTCATAGATGAATCTAGCTTCTACCAGTCTATCTATCTCCTCCTTGATCTTAGCAGCATAGTTATCATTATATGTGTATGGCTTTTGCTTAGAGGGTTTCGCATCTGAGGTCATGGGAATTGATGTAACGAATTAGACTGAAAGTCTAATCTCTCTTGAGACTGGGTGCTCTCCTGCTCTCCATAAATAGAGGGAATATCTTGTGGGAATTGATCATGTGCGTCATCCACAAGTTCAATGGGAGGAGGGACTTCACTTTCTTTAGCCCATTTGTCTTCTTGAATCTCTCGTAGGAATTCTGGTGTGTACCTATTCATAGAAGAGGAGGTGTCTGGTTCAGTGGAATTGGGCACAAAAGCTTCCTGTGGGGGAAGGCTTATTCTCTTGCTTGCCTCATCTCTTCCTTGATTTTTTTCTTCCTTGGCAGATCTTGCAATTATCCTCTCTAACTTCTCTAGGAGTCCATCCAAGTGCAATTGTGTCTTAGCTGAGCCAGAGTAGTTGAAGAGACGACTGGCTTCAAACATGGTCTGAGCCAATGCGACCATTTTCGCGCAAAGCTTGGTTCTTTCTATCTCTAGGTCAGCTCTAGGGTAGCACTTGTTATGCTCCATCACATTTGGCCCTTCTTGGATTCTGGCCTGATATGCCTTAGGCATCATGTCTATGTCTTCAGGAGTGGGGTCAGCTAACACTGATCCTACTCTAGGGGGTGGTGGGATGGTCTTAGGTAGGTGGACAGATGGTGGGTTAGATGGTGATGGAAGTGATGGTGGTGGTGGTATATGAGAGTTTGTTTGAGAGGTGAGTTCGATAGTTTTGGCTTTTATTTCTCTTATACTTTCTTCTAAGTCGCTCATCTTTTTAGACCATTGTCTTTTCATTCTTTCTTGACTATCCCTCGAGGCTCTCGACCGTTTCTTGGCTATGCTCTCAGTTTCACTAACCTCTGCACTCTTCTCTTGACCTATTCCTAGGTTCTGTTGCAAAGCCTGGGCTCTAGTGACCACTTGCACTCGTGCAGTGGAAGTGACACTTCCTGTTGAGTCTACAACTAACCCAATAACGTTAATTGGAGTTATTTTTGGCATATTATTGGGATTCTTAGGGCAATCGCGTAAGAGATGCTCCTTCCCACAGTCTTGACAAAATCCTTGTATTGTTACTGACTAGGGTTGTGTAGGTGGAGGTAAGGGGCACTCACGAATGAGGTGATCTCCCTGACATCTGTAGCATGGTCCTCTAGGGAATGGGGGTCTTACCTTCCTAGGTTGGGGTCTAGAGTTAGGGTTTGTGTACATTACATTTGTGTACTCTGGCTCGCAACTAGGTTCACTTGGTTCTTCACTGTAGTAGGACTCGCCATGTTCAGGAGATTGCATGTAGTAAGCCTGGGGACTATCAATATGTGTAGAATCAAAGCTATGGTCACTAGGATCACTTTCTGAAAGCAATGGTGTTACTGGCACTATAGCCCTATTCAAATTCTCTTCTGCCGCTGCATACTTTATAGGGATCACATTAGCTGGGGTTGGAGGTTGTTGAGCTAACACAGGTTGTGGCCTTTGTTGGTTTTGGTAGGGTTGTTGATAGGGTTTCTGCGGTCTACCATATTGTTGTGGAGGGTACTGGTTCTGATACCTGACTTGTTGTGGATAGGGTTGAGGGTAGGTTTGCCTAACTGCTTGCTTATTGTATGGGCAGTCTTGTGATGTGTGATTTGTGTATCTCCGTTCTATGGTGCAGTATTGGCTGCTAGGGTTCACTTGGGGTTGATCCATGATGGGACATGTGTTCGCCATATGGTCACCACCGCAAGTATAGCACCTTTTTACTAGGGCAAATCTAGGAATTTGTTCACTAGAGATGGTATCTACAATGGCTTTTAGTGATGAAAATCACTATTGTTGTAGGGATTTCTTCTAACGATTTGACATACACATCTTTGAGCTCCCTATTGGCTCCTTCTCCTTGTGTATCCCCCTCTTTGATATGCTTTAGTGTCCTGAAATGGTATCTACAATGGCTTTTAGTGATGAAAATCACTACTGTTGTAGGGATTTCTTCTAACGATTTGACATACACATCTTCGAGCTCCCTACTTGCTCCTTCTCCTTGTGCCCCCTCTTTGATATGCTTTAGTGTCCTGAAAAAATATTGGCCTACTTGCCAGATCGTCGTTGACTACTCTATCTGCTTGTGCCTTCTCGTCGCTCTGACTCCCTTCATAAGCTTCCTTGCCTTGTGAGTCCTTCAGTTCCTTGACTGCCAACACCCCCCGTCTCTTGCGTCTGTCGTCCCTGACAGACCCTTGTTGGGTGGGTCGTTGGATGTAGTACTCCACAACGTCTTGTGCTAAGTGATGTTCCGCAATTCTCAACCCTTTGGCCAAGTCCGTGCGTAGAGCATCCCAATCTACCGGCCCGGGAACCTCTGGATGTGGTATACGTAACTTTTCTAAATGGAGAGCTTGTTCCATTGCAAACAATTGCAATAAATGTGATGGTCTGGGAATGAATATCTCTTAATGATATTCCCAGAACCCCGTGACAAACATTTCTTCAAACGTCTGTTTGAAGCAAGCTGGTAGATACTTTATACGCGTATGCCATGCATATACAACATTAATAGATGGTGTGGTGCTCATGTCGTAGACAAGGTCCTGATTACCTTCATTAAATCCGAGAGCTAATAGATGAGGTTCCTTGACATTCTTGAAGGTCCTGAAGGTGACCACAATGAGATCAAAAATTTTAAGGCACATTTGGGCCATGACATCTGGTACATTTTTGAGCCCGACCCCCAATGCCGAATCATCGAAATCATATAGCCGATGGTAGGTTGGCCTTTAGGTGGTGCTAAGTAGACATAATTGAGCCATTTCTCGCATCCTTTGGTTGTCAGCATAGTTTTTGTTTATTCCGGCCATGACCTTCTTCGAAAGACAGGGTAGTAGCATGGGTTGTATTTGATATACAAAGGCATGTTATTCCATGTCCTTACCATCTTAGGGTAGGTTTCAAGCAGACGAATCCTCCACGTAGGTTGATGTATATTCCCCTGCTTGCCACTTGCTGGGATGTCATCCGGTGCAAACTGTGTTGCCGAGGTTGGTTCTTTTGAGGTGTGGTGCTTGATTTCAGCATTGTAATCCGCCATTAAGACACAGAAAGGAACATACAAATCGTCGGATGTGCCGATCCACCTATGATGGGAGAGGTTTCTAAAGTAATCCGATTTTATGACTACCTCTTCCAAATGTGACATAGACACTATCTGAACTGCAACTCTGTCATCATGGGTTGTGGCCACTTTCTCTAACCTCTGCATCCATTCAAGAGCCTCGATCTCGATGGTGTCCATGCCCTCTTCTGTTTGCTTGCCCCTTGGTGCAGGCATGGGAACGTATGGGTCTTCAAAGGTTTCCTCTACTTCAATTGGCACTAAGTCTTCAGGTTCGGGTTCTACAAGGGGAGAGGGTTGACGCTCGTATTGCATGACTTTATTTCGTAATTCGTCTAGTTTCGCTCTGAGTTTTTCGACTTCTTCGGACGTGTCAACTGCGGTTGTGACTTTGCTTGGTGACTCCTGCTGGGTTGCCAACTGCTTCAATAGATCATCTCTTTCTCATTCTAAGGCTGCATGGGCTTCCAGGAGGTTGGCATGGGTTTCCAACACAATTTGCATATTCGCGGAGGGGATGGCCTTGAATCTATCTGGATGGATTTCTTGTGGGGAACCCTCCATTGCTGCTTCCAAGTTTTCTTCGTTTTGTTTCTGTAGTCGTTTATTCTCCTCGAGTGTTGTAGACATGTGTTTGTGTAAGAGGGCCAGGTTGTGTCGAAGCTTGAGATTCTCTGTTATCTGGGAGTGTAGCAGATCATCCATTTGTTGTTTTTCTTCTGCATCTGACTGGGGTGGATTGGCTACTAACTGCTCATGTTGTTCATGTAAAGTGACATATTGTTGTTGTAGTAGCCGCTTTTCCCTTTCTAGATCAATGCATCGTACTTGAAGTTCTTCATGGCTTCGGAAGAGTCTCGTAGTGCTGTTGTAGTTGAGACATACACTGATACATATTATTAAATACATTATTAATAGGGGTGGATGCGGGAAGGGTGTTGAATGCAGAAGGAAAGGGGAAGGGGAGTGTGGATGCGGTGCTGGAAAATGGTGAAGTGGGTGGCGGGGGAATGGGAGATGGTGGGTGTATGGGGGGAGGGAGAGGTGCGGAAGTGGGTGATATGTCCATAAAATCAAAAGTGGATGCCGTATTGGGAGTGATTTTGAACATGGGAATTGTGGGTGCACTGATAGTGGTGAAAGTGTACAGTGGTGTGTGCAATTGTGAATATGAACCGCCAGGAAATGTGATCGGGGGAACGGGGTTTTCTGTGGCTGCGGTTAGAATTATTGTGTCAGTGGTCGTATAGACAAGAGAGGAGGAGATAGGGTGTGTGGGTTGACTGACGGTCTATGCTTCGGTGTGGGTAGTGGACTCGGAGGCGGTAACAGTAGTGGTTACACTGGTAGTGGGAGGTGAATGTGGTGGAGTTGGAGGTAGGAGTGGCAAAGGGGGTGACGGAGGTGCACTTGATGTACGGGTTTCCTCAGTATCATGAACGGTGTGTGCTGTGCCCGTGGTTGTGGATGTTCCTTGTGGTTCTGATACTAATACATTCATCTGTTTTCTTGATCGAGGTGGACGTCTGCCATATCTTCGCTCCGTTCTTCGTGATTGTGCAAGGGCGGTATGCACCATCTCAGGTACCCCCAACGCATCGGCTATCATGTCAAGGGTTTCTCGATATTGCTCGTCCACACCTTCCTCCTCAAGGATTTGGTTCCTGAGGGCTTTTCCTGCTGCAAGGGACAGTCTATGTTGCTCTTGAACTCTATTGATGGTATCATACAACTTTTTCAATTCCTTTGTATAAGCCGGGGCTCCTTCTAGTTCCTGTAGAACTTCTTGCTCATATTCATGCGCTTCCTCATTAGAAAATCCTTCGTGTTCATCCTCTTGTTCTTCTTCTTCTTCAGCCTCCACTTCAACTACTCTTGGTTGGACTGGATGGGGTTGGTCTGCGACTGTCTGCTGGCCACTTGCCTGTTCTGCCTCGACTTCCGTGTTAACTGCCTCGATTATCCTCGCTACCTCCTCATCAGTTAGGTCTTCTAATGTGAATCCGTGAGGAAACTCTAAGTCTGTTGGTATCGGTGGAAACACTAGATTCGGTCCATCAGTGTTGTGTCTTGGTAATGTGATAGTGAAGGGTTGTACATGCCTCGGAAGTCGCGGAGTTGTCTCAGGTGTCAGTGTCGCACCGCGGGCTTGTGCATAGGGCATCTGAACTGCGCCTCTCATTTTCTTTGATGGCGGCCCTGTAGTTAATAGTCTACGTTGAAATTCCTGTACCCTGGTCCAAATTAATGCCCTCTGAACTGGCACATCATAAGCCAAACATCTATACACAATCCTGGTGAGGGCACAACATCCATACAGTACAAACTTTTGCTTTTTATACCACCTTTGATGAGCCAAGTGGATTTGGTCGATAATCCAGTGGGGCATGTTGATTGTCAAATCGAAGGCGTCGGCCAAGTATAGGCTAAACCATATCTTTTTGGGTGGCATTGTGAACCTCTCCTGAGTGGGGAATGTGAAATGCTACATGACCATTCGCAAATGAATGGCAATCGTTGGTGTCACTGCTACCATGTCCTGTAATGTCGTCAGATTCCTGTTCTTCATATTGTCGGGGACCATAGACTCCTTCTCAATGGGAATGTGCATTCCTTTCATGTCTAGAGCTTCCCTTACCAAATTGATAGTCAGCCTGAAGTGCTTCGATCGCATACATGTGTATAAACCGTCGGTAATAACCACAATGCCCCATGAAAGCTTGTACTTCCTTGACATTCTTTGGCCTAGGTAGCTCCGCTATGGCTCTCACTTTCTCTTCATCAGTGGAGATGCCATTCTTTGACACTATGTGTCCTAGAATCTTGCCTTGTCTGACCATAAAAACGCACTTTTGTGGGTTCAGGCAGACTTGATATTCTCTACATTTGTCAAAGATTTGTCTGAGTTCAGGAATATGGGTTTGTCTAATGTTGGAATGAGCACAAAGATCATCAACATAGACTTCCAAGTTCTTCCTCAGGAACTCTTTAAATACATGGCACATCAGCCTCTGGAAAGTAGCGGGTGCATTGGTAAGCCCAAATGACATTACTCTAAAGGCAAATATGCCCCATTCAGTGGCAAAAGCCGTCTTATGCTAATCTTCTGGAGCTATGGCTACTTGATTGTAGCCCGAAAATCCATCAAGGAAGTTGTACACTTCCTTGCCTGCTACTCTTTCTAAGAGATGCTCTGTGATAGGAAGCGGATAGTTATCTCAAATTGTGGCTGCATTGACCTTCTTTAAGTTAATGAATACACGCAGCTTTCCATTTTTCTTGGGCACCACTACGATGGGGGATACCCACTCAGTGTGTTCAATTTCATAGATGAATCCAGCTTCAACCAGTCTATCTATCTCCTCTTTGATCTTAGTAGCATAATTATCATTATATGTGTATGGCTTTTGCTTAGAAGGTTTGGCATCTGAGGTCATGGGGATAGTGTGTGAGCATATGTCAGGGTCCACGCCTTTCAAATCCTTGTAACTCCAAGCGAATACATCTCTGTATTCTCTTAGCAAGGCTATCAATTCGTGCTCTTCGTCTTCCGTCAGGTCATGGCCTATTTACGTGCATCTCTCCTCTCCTTCTTCCAGAGCTACCACTATTTTCTTGGTGGTTTCTTTGTTATCATAGGCCTCCCCCGATTGCGCCTCTCGTTTAGGCATTCTGGTCCTGACTCTCCTGTCATCTATCTCATACTTCTTAAAATTTTCTGGGACCTCAAACAAAGATTCTTCCTCTTTTGGTGTGACTTCTCTCTTCTTTCTTTTCTTTCCTTCTTCCTTCAGGGTCACATGTGTGGCTAGCCTTACATCATTTGTAAGATTTCCATGCCTCTAGGGTTGAAATTCTACTTCATAGAAGTATTCTTCTTCTGATGCAAAAGGTGGGTCCATAATGATTGACTCTAGATCGGAGTCACTTGCATCCTCAAATGCATCAAGGCTAGGTTCACACTCTTCTAACACTGCCTCTTGTTGGAGTTTATTGATCTCCAAAGTACAGCTAGAAGTACGTGAAACCCAACAGGACTTAGTTGACTTTTTCCACAAACTTGTATGCACAGACCAATTTTCTTGCAGAGCAAATTGCTCTTTTCTCACTTAGAATTTTCCAAAACTGTTTCACACACATAACCTAGACTCTAAGAGCTTTCCAACAAGATATAGAACACCTCAAATGGATAAATACACAATGAGCTATGACCTCTGCAATATGCAGCTTTAATGGAGACCTCTATAGGAAATCCATATCTTGTAAAGACATTTTCAAATAAGAATTTTGCACTCGTGTGTGCATCATTCTTTTGTGTGGCCTTAGCCTCTACCCATTTGGTAAGATAATCTATCGCAACAATAATGTATTCACCATGTGTACCTTTTGCAGGGGGGTTAATGGCTCCTATAAAGTCTATACCCTACTTAGAAAATGCACGTCCTCCCATCATGGGTTTCAATGGCATTTCATCTCTACGAGTAGGAAACTCAGTTCTTTGGCACACATCACATCTCTTAACATAGGTATGTGCATCCATGTGAAGAGTGGGCCACCATAATCCTGCAAAGAGGATGGCTTTCATTATCCTATCAGGTCCAAAATGACCTCTTACAACACCTTGGTGTGCAGTCTCTAGTACGCTCAGATAATCACTTTCATGAACACACTGTCTTAGGTATCCGTCTCGTCCTCTTTTATATAGATTATCGCCAATAAGTGAATAGTCTTGAGCTATGACCTCTATAGGAAATCCATATCTTGTAAAGATATTTTCAAATAAGAATTTTGCACTCGTGTGTGCATCATTCTTTTGTGTTGCCTTAGCCTCTACCCATTTGGTAAGATAATATGTCGCAACAATAATGTATTCAGCATGTGTACCTTTTGCAGGGGGGTTAATGGGTCCTATAAAGTCTATACCCCACTTAGAAAATGCACATCCTCCCATCATGGGTTTCAATGGCATTTCATCTCTGCGAGTAGGAAACTGAGTTCTTTGGCACACATCACATCTCTTAACATAGGTATGCGCATCCATGTGAAGAGTGGGCCACCATAATCTTGCAAAGAGGATGGCTTTCATTATCCTATCAGGTCCAAAATGACCTCCTACAACACCTTGGTGTGCAGTCTCTAGTACGCTCAGATAATCACTTTCATGAACACACTGTCTTAGGTATCCGTCTCGTCCTCTTTTGTATAGATTATCGCCAATAAGTGAATAGTCTTGAGCTTCCTGCTCTAGACTTTTTTGTCGTGCTAAAGTCATTCCTTGAGGGAATGTTTTCGTCCTTGAGTATGTCACTAAAGTTTCACTCCATTCTGGTGTGAGAGACACGTGATATAATGTAGCATGTTCTACTGGTGATCTTTCACAACAAACCTGGCATTCTTTACATAACTTGTAGACGTCTGCTTCCATTGAAGGCCAATATAATCCTAATCTATGCAGAGTCTGCAATGTACGATGTTTTGAATGATGTTGCTTTAATGCACCTATATGTGCTAGTTGCAACCAATTTGCATGTTCTAATTCATCTACACAACAAGCAAGAATCCTTTGATTATCCTATTTATATATACTTCCTGCTATGATTTGATATCTCTGAGACTTGGTAATCTCTCCTTCCTTGATCCTTATCCTAGGATTCTTGGGTCCATATGTGAGAATAGGGACAATAGGCTTAGCCCATTCTGGTGCTATCTCAAGGTTAAACAAGTATGCATCGGGTAATTCATCTGCTATCCCTTGAGGAGCTTCTCCTGAGGTTAGTCTTGAAAGGTGGTCAACTCTAAGGTGTGTCTTCCCTTTCCTGACTACTACTTCAAAATCGTACTCCATGAGTAATAGAAACCAACGTATCAATCGTCCTGTATTACATGGCTTATTGACTAAGTACAATAATGCTTGATGATCTGTAAAGAACTTGAACTTATTTTCCAATAGATAATGTCTGAATTTCTTTAGTGCGTAAATCATTCCTAATCCTTCTCGTTCCGTAGTGGTATAATTCCTTTCTGCTGCATTCAACTGGCTGCTCGCATAAGCTATGGAGAGATCTATATTACCTTATTCATGGGTTGTGCTAACACACATCCTATGGCATAGTTGGATGCATCCACATGTACATGGAATGGCTCACTCTAATCCGGGGTTGTTAATATAGGTGTTGAGCACAAACGTCGTTTGAGTTCATTGAATGAATTCTCACATTCATCTGTCCATTCGAACTTGGTCAAAAGAGAGTACAGAGGCTTGGCTATGATTGCATACATGTGTATGAATCGTTTGTAGTAACCACAATGTCCCATAAATGCCTATACTTCTTTTACGTTATTTGGCCTAGGTAGATATGCAATTACCTTTACTTTTTCTTCGTCTGTTGAAATTCCATTCTTTGACACAATGTGTCCTAGAATTTTGCCTTGTCTGACCATGAAGACACATTTTTCTGGGCTCAAACTGTTGGAGTTTATTGATCTCCAAAGTACAGCTAGAAGTAGGTGAAACCCAACAGGACCTAGTTGACTTTTTCCACAAACTTGTATGCACAGACCAATTTTCTTGCAGAGAAAATTTCTCTTTACTCACTTAGAATTTTCCAAAACTATTTCACACACATAAACTAGACTCTAAGAGCTTTCCAACAAGATATAGAACACCTTAAATGGATAAATACACAGTGAGCTATGACCTTTGCAATATGCAGCTTTAATGGAGATGAACCTGAGGACACACATTACTTGCAGAGACTACTTCTCTTAACGCACAACTCCAATGACTTTGAAGCTTTGCAGAATACAAGTAGACTTAAAGAGCTTTCTAACAAGCCAAAGAACACATAATTTGGATACATACACAAGGAGATATGACCTCTGCAAGTTGGATGTTTAATGGAGACCTTCAGCAGGGATAAAAAACAGAGAACACACACTACTTGCAGAGAGTACTGCTCTCAGCTCACAAATCCAATGATTATGAAACTTTACAGGAAGAAAGTAGACCGTAAGATCTTTTCAATGAGCTATCAAACATGTAATTTGAATATATAATGAGAGAGATACAAGCTCTGCAATCTCTGCATACAAAACTACAGCAGTGTAGAGATACACATATGACTCTCTTGAACATCCCACAAGATCACGAATTTTCTCCTCTTTTTATAGCATAGGAGACTAATCTAAAACCTTCCTAATACATCTAAATTTGTGGTAGACACTTGGATGGAGGTATTACATGACTCAAGTGCTCAAATAAGCAAAGTATTGATGGACTTTGAGAACTAGCCACATCGACCTTCCACTAAGACACCACTGAAGCTCCCTTGTGACTCACTAATTTGACTCACCATGTTCTAGAACTCACGTGGTATTTTTGCTACATTTTGTGAATAATATGAGCCTTCTTGAAGTATTTTAAGACTTCCCAAAGGTATTTACATAATTTGAAACTTGTATCCTACATAAAACAAATGTTCGCAACATTGTCCCCCTCAAGTTTCAAAGGGTATTTCCTTCATGCCAAGAATATAGTTGAATCTTTGAAGCTTTGGTCCATCCAAGGAACTTGATCCTTTGTTCCCACAAAAGAAACTTGTACTTCATTGTTTATGGCCTTCTCTCTGCAACTTGATCCTTTGTTCCCACAAAAGAAACTTGTACTTCATTGTTTATGGCCTTCTCTCGAACATAATGATAGTGAACCTCTATATGCCTTGTTCTAGCATGAAAAATAGGATTTGAGGTCATATGAATGCTGCTCAAGTTATCCCCATATATCAGTGGTACATCAACCTGCACATTCAAGTCATGAAACAAATTTTTAAACCACATAACCTTAGTAGTAGCCAATGCTAAACCTCTATACTCAACCTCTGTAGAAGATAAAGCAACTATAGGTTGTTTCTTTGAACTCCATGTTAATGTCTTGTTTCCTGCTATTACCACATATCCACTTGTGGATCTTCTGTCATCTTTGCTTCCAGCCCAATCTGCATCACTAAAGACTTTAAGAGTTAGATCAGCATCATGACTATAAAATAATCCTTCGTTCATGGTACCTTTCAAATACCTAAGCACTCTTTTCGCTGCATGCATATGAGGTACTCTAGGTTCATGCATAAACTGTGACAATACTCCCACTGCATAGCATATATCAGGTCTAGTTTTTGTTGCATAAATCAAAGATCCTACCATGGATCTATATGCATTCATATCATGCAACTCATCACCTTCCTTTGCACTCAACTTTACATTACATTCCATTGGAGTAGAAACAAATTTACATTCCTGCATACCAAACCTTTTCAACATATCACATATATACTTTCTCTGTATCAACCACATACCTTCATCGCCATACACAATTTCAATCCCAAGAAAGTATCTAAGAAAACCAAGATCTGAAATTTTAAATTCCTTTCCCAAATTACCTTTTATCTCATCAATTGCTTTTGCATCATTCCCTGTAATCAACAAGTCATCCACATAAATGCATACATAGACACACATGTTTTACATAAAGTGAAGGATCAGCATGACTCGCTGTGTATCCTTGCAGCATAAGATACTTTACCAACCTTGCATTCCATGCTCTTGGTGCTTGTTTAAGACCATACAATGCCTTCTTTAACCTGCATACATGATTAGGACATTTTGCATCCACATAACCATCTGGTTGTGACATATACACTTCTTCATTTAACTCACCATTAAGAAAGGCATTCTTTATATCGACTTGATATATATTCCACCTTTTACTTGCAGCTAAAGCCAACAAAGTTCTTACCGTTGCCATGTTTGCTACTGGACTAAATGTTTCCTCATAGTCCACACCTTGAGTTTGATTATATCCTTTTGCTACAAGTCTAGCCTTATATCTAGACAAACTACCATCACTATTTCTTTCAATCTTAAAAACCCACTTGCAACCAATTACCTTTTGTTTTGGTGTACTTGGAACTAAATTCCAAGTCTTGTTATCGTGTAGTGCTTCCATTTCTTCTCTCATTGCTTTCTCCCACTTTTCATCTCCTTTGGCCTCATCATAACATGTGGGTTCATTTTTCTGCTCAACTTTTGTCATAAAAGCATAATGAGTATTCATGAAAGATTCATAAGTATACCTTTGAGGTTGCTTACTCACTCTTGAAGTTCTTCTTACCTCCAATGTAGATGCTCTTCCTTTCTTATTAGGAACCTTTGATGATTCTCCATACTCACATACATCACTAATTTCCTCTCCTTCATCATTAACTTCAACAAGTTTGAGTTTACCTTTAGTTTTAACACTTGGAGGTGACTCTTGCCTTAATCTTCCATTGAAAGGTGATCCTCTTTCTTCATCTAAACCACTCCTTTCATCATTTAAACTTCCTGATGGCTGAACTATGCATTCATCTCCTTCAACCACACCTTCTTCATTTTCATCCATGACCTACAAACAATTCTTATCTACATACCATGAAAGTAATTCATCAAAGTTTACATCTCTTGACACAACAACCTTATTGGTATGAGGATTATAGCATCTATATCCTCTTTGAGTATCTGCATAACCAATAAATATACATTTTTCTGATTTTGCATCAAGTTTAGATCTCACCTCACTAGGTACATGTACATAACATACACAACCAAATACTTTCAAATGACTTACACTTGGTTTCCTTCCATGCCATACTTCATATGGTGTCAAATGATGAACTCCAGCAGTCGGAACTCTATTCATAATGTAAACACTTGTGCTAACAGCTTCATCCCAAAACTAATTAGGCAAACACATATCATTAAGCATGCTTCTAGATGCTTCTGCTATGATTCTGTTTCTTCTTTCTGCGACTCCATTTTGTTGTGGAGTATACCTGCACGTAACTTCTCTTTTGATACCTTCATCATACAAAAAATCAGTAAAAGCTTAAGAGAAATACTCTCCCCCTCCATCAGATCTTAGCTTCTTAATATACCTTCCTGTTTGCTTTTCGACATATGATTTGAACTTCTTGAAACAATCAAAGACCTCACTCTTATGTTTAATGAAATACACAAATGTCATTCTACTATGATCATCAATGAATGATACATAGTACTTATTACAAACCAAGGATGCCTCTTTAGTAGGTCCCCACACATCTGTGTGTATGAGATCTAGCAAACCATCACTTACATAGCTTGAATGCTTGAATGGTTGTCTACTCTGCTTACCCATTTGACATGCTTCACAAAGATGCACCATATGTTGCTTAGTAAGATCAGGTAATCCTTCAACAATGCTCTTCTTTGATAGCTCCTTTAACCTGTGTACATTCATGTGTCCAATCCTTTTGTGCCATAGATCAAGCTCTGCTATTCGATGCATACCATAAGAGAAATAGTTTGTATGATTTGGGTTTACCTTGAATGTAAATAATCTACCTTGTTTTTGACCTCTAGCAATTAACCTCCTTTGCTTTGGATCCTCAATGAAGCAACCTGCATGATTAAATCTCACTTGTAGACCTTTTTCTACCATTTGACCAACCGACATCAAATTCTTAGTGATCGTTGGCACATAAAGTACATCCTTCAAGCAATTTGTCTTGCTCTTATCCTGCATAACAACATCTCCAACCTGCATAATCTTATGTGTTGTATCATCTCCTGTTTCAACATGACCTTTACATGAAGGATTATGCATATTAGAAAACCATGAAGCATCATGAGACATGTGATTAGAACAGCCACTATCTACATACCGTACATCGCTATTGCAATTCATCTTAGTTTCTACATTCATCATAAGAAGAGAATCATAATCATCACTTTTACCTTCAACTGCATAATTTCCTTGTTGTTTACCTCTTCTTGAATAGCCTCCTCTTCGATTACCACCTTGATTATTCTCATTTTGATAACAATCTTTGGCATAGTGTCCATACCTTCCACATATATAGCAATTGTTCTTATCTTCACTCCTTTGTCTTTGATTGTAGTTGTAGTAGCCTCTCGTACCTCTAGCACTTGATCTTCCTCTTCCTCTTGTGTTGAAGAAGCCACTTGAAGTCCCTTGATCATCGCTTCTTCTTCCTCGACCTCTATTTGAACCTCTTCTACCTCTGTTCCACCTCTTGATGATCCTGCATAAAGAGCTTGTGCTTGAGATCCTTTTTTATTTGAAGTAGAACCATTAAGATTCATCTCCTCCGTGACCATGAGGGCAATAAGTTGATCAAAGTCTGGTAATTCTCCTCTAACATAAACTAAAGTAATGAATGGTTTCCATCTCTCATCATCCTTGAGTCCTTTGAGAGTATGTGCAACCAAGTCGTCGTCCTCCACATGAGCTTGAATTGATCCTAGTTGATCTGCAATCTCTTTAACTTTCAATATTTAATCATTGACCGATGTCCCTGTATCTTTCTTTATGTTATTCAACTCATTTTTTAGTTGAATCTTCCTTGCTCTTGTACCTGTAGCATACAACCTTTCCAATGCAAGCCAAACATCTCTACTTGTGTCTAGATCTTGTATGTGTCCTACCATTGAATCTTGAATATTTTGTGATAAAATGAATATAACCCTTTTTGTCTCTCTCATTCCAAAGTCTAAACTCCCTCAATTGTTGCTGATTTGGGTCCTCTGGTAATGTGGGTTTGATATCTGTGCCGTCAATCAGACCATACAAGCCTCTACCTTGCAAGTATGTTGTGATTCTAAACTTCCATGGTTGATAATTGGTCTTATCAAGCTTCTCTATTTGTGCATGTTGGTCTCCCATAATACAAATGCTAAGCTTCCTCCTTTAAGCCTTCTTTCCAATGTGTGTGATGAGAAGAAATATAATATTTACCTTGTAAATGAGGTATGTGCACCTTTCTTTGCTTGGATGTTGCTTGAGATGCCTCCTTGCAATCTTCTTCTACCTTTGTGTAGTGTTGATGATGAACTGCTTCTTTGATAGCTTCAAATTCTTTGTCAAGGTATGATAACCTTCTCCAAGCCTCCAAGTACTTGCTCTGATACCAATGTTGGAGTTTATTGATCTCCAAAGTACAGCTAGAAGTAGGTGAAACCCAACAGGACCTAGTTGACTTTTTCCACAAATTTATATGCACAGACCAATTTTCTTGCAGAGCAAATTGCTCTTTACTCACTTAGAATTTTCCAAAACAATTTCACACACATACACTAGACTCTAAGAGCTTTCCAACAAGATATAGAACACCTCAAATGGATAAATACACAATGCGCTATGACCTCTGCAATATGCAGCTTTAATGGAGACCTTGAAACAGAGATGAACTTGAGGACACACATCACTTGCAGAGACTACTGCTCTGAACTCACAACTCCAATGACTTTGAAACTTTCCAGAATACAAGTAGACTTAAAGAGTTTTTTAACAAGCCAAAGAACACATGATTTGGATACATACACAAGGTGATATGACCTCTGCAAGTTGGATGTTTAATGGAGACCTTCAGCAGGGATAAAAAACAGAAAACACACACTACTTGCAGAGAGTACTGCTCTCCACTCAGAAATCCAATGATTATGAACATTTACAGGAAGAAAGTAGACAATATGGGCTTTCCAATGAGCTATCAAACATGTAATTTGGATATATAATGAGAGAGATACAAGCTCTGCAATCTCTGCATACAAAACTACAGCAGTGTAGAGATACACATATGACTCTCTTGGACATCCCACAAGATCACGACTTTTCTCCTCTTTTTATAGCATGGGAGACTAATCTAAAACCTTCATAATACATCTAAATTTGTGGTAGACACTTGGATGGAGGTATTACATGACTCAAGTGCTCAAATAAGCAAAGTATTGATGGACTTTGAGAACTAGCCACATCGACCTTCCACTAAGACACCACTGAAGCTCCCTTGTGACTCACTAATTTGACTCACCATGTTCTAGAACTCACGTGGTATTTTTGCTACATTTTGTGAATAATATGAACCTTCTTGAAGTATTTGAAGACTTCCCAAAGGTATTTACATGATTTGAAACTTGTACCCTACATAAAACAAATGTTCGCAACACCTCTCCCATGATTGGATCTATGGAGAAGACTGAAATGTCATAGCCATCTTCATCACAGTGAGGTGTCCATTGTTCTTCGTTGATGGCTACATCCATTGTTGCTAGGATTTCTTCCTAGCCGTGGGGTTCAAATTCTTTGTCAGGAAAGACTACAGGTGCATAGGCTGGGTCTTGAATTGATCTATGTGTTTCTTTTGCATCTATCTCTCTGGCTTCTTCTCTCTTCTCTTCTTCTACTGCTACTTTGCACATCCATAAGTGGGTGTCTTCATGCATCCAGGAGGATCCTGATCCTATGGAATGCACCGATTCCATATCATCTTTGGCTCTATGGAGGGGATTCCATTGGATAGGAGGGACATCTCTATGAGAGTAGTCTTTGAGATTCACTTTGGTCGTAACACCTAAGTGTTGCAGGTACAAGGAATTGGTTCCCCAGTCCTGTACCACTTGCAACTGTCGCATAAAGGGTCGTCCCAAGATCATTTCATAGGCATGATTTTTGCTAAAATCACATATATCAAATGTATGTTCGAACTCAACACCACATGTGGTGAGAGTTATTCCTTCTAACAGCCCTAAGGGCCTCTCTATGTGACCATCGGCCATTTGCAATTTCATCCTAGTGGGCCTGAGTGTTGGCTTGCCCCAACGCTTCCATAGGGAAGTGGTAGCAATTACAACTCCTGCGCCTGAGTCTAAAATGGCCTTGGTGGTGTATCCTTGATGGGTGATAGGAAGATATGTGTTTCCCTCTTCGCCCTCACTCATGTCTCCTATCTTGTCCAAGGGTATTTCTGGCACTGTTCTCTGGGATCCTACCTAGGAACGAGGTTTTGCTATCTCTCGTACTTGTTTGGCTACATGTTTCCATAGTTCTGGCCTCACTTTGAGTAGCTCTTCTAAGGTGAGTTGCACTGTACTTTAGTGTTTTTCACTACCTCTGTGTTCCTAGGTATGACTGAGTCCTCATTTCATACCATGACCGTGGGTGCTCTCATACAAGTAGACTTAGCTTCCCACGGGCCTGTGAAGTGGGGTAATTCTTGCAGAGAGTTAGACTCAAAGTCTAATATTTCTTGAGATTGGGTGCTCTCCTGCTCCTCATAAATGGATGGGATGTCTTGTGGGAATTGGTCGTGTGCGTCATCCACAAGTTCAATGGGAGGAGGGACTTCACTTTCTTTAGCCCATTTGTCTTCTTGATTATCTCATAGGAATTCTGGTGTGAACCGATTCATAGAAGATGATGTGTCTGGCTCCGTAGAGTTAGGCACATAGGCTTCTTGGGCAGGAAGACCTACTCTTTCACTTGCCTTGTCCTTGTGTTGAGAGGCAGGTTCCTTTTGTGATTATGCAATTAGCCTCTCTATTCTTTCTAACAGTCCTTCAAAGTGCAGCTGCATCTTGGCTGAGCTAGATATGTTAAAGAGGCGGCTGGCTTCAAACATGGTTTGAGCCAACTCCACCATCTTAGCACAAATTTTAGTTCGTTCAAGCCTAATTCTGCTCTAGGGTAGCATTTTCCATGATCAGTTACATTTGGCCCATCTTGGATTCTGGCCTGATATGCTTTGAGCATCATGTTTAAGTCCTGGGGAGTGGGATCTGCTAGGACTGATCCTACTTTAGGGGGTGGTGGGATTAGGTGAGGCGGGTTGGAAGGTGGCGGGTCGGATGGAGTTGGGAATGGTGGAGGAGGGGTAGTATGAGAGGGAGTTTGAGATGTGAGTTCGGTTATCCTGGCTCTCGTTTCCCTTAGGCTTTCCTCAAGTTCACTCATTTTCTTTGCCCATTGTCTTTTCATTCTTTCAGGACTATCTCTCCAAGCTCTAGTCCTCTTCTTTGTCATGCTCTCCGTTTCACTAACATCTGGGCTCTTTTCCTGGCCTAAACTTTGGTTCTGTTGCAAGGCTTGGCCTCTAGTGATCACTTGTACTGGTGTAGTGGATGTCACACTTCCTGTGGAGTCTACAACTAACCCAACGACATTGATAGGGGTGATTTTCGGCATATTAGTAGGATTCTTTGGGCAGTCTCGTAAGAGATGCTCCTTTCCACACTCCTGGCAATAGCCCTCGATCGTCACTGATTGGGGTTGTGTAGGTGGAGGCAAGGGACAATCACAAATAAGATGATCTCCCTGACATCTATAGCATGGTCCTTTAGGAAATGGGGGTCTTACTTGCCTAGGTTGAGGTCTAGAGTTGGGGTTTGCGTACATGACATTAGCATACTCTGGCTCCCAATTAGGCTCACTCGGTTCCTCACTGTAGTAGGGCTCACCATGTTCAGGAGACTTCATGTAGTAAGCCTGGGGACTATCAACATGCGTAGAATCAAAGCTATGGTAACTGGGATCACTTTCTGAAATTAATGGTGTTACTGGGACTATAGCTCTATTCAAGTTTTCTTCTGCAGCTGCATACTTTACCGGAATCACATTAGTAGGAGCAGGCGGTTGTTGTGCTAGCACTCGCTGGGGTCTCAGTTGGGCCTGATATTGCGGTTGGTAATTTTGCTGAGGCCTAGTATACTGTTGTGGTGGGTATTGACTCTGGTATCTGCCTTGTTGAGGGTATGGTGAGGGTAGGTTTGCCTCACCGCTTGCTTATTGTATGGGCAGTCTTGTGCGGTGTGATTTGTGTATCTTCGTTCTATGGTGCAGTACTGGCTACTAGGATTTACTTGGGGTTGAGCCATAATGGGACATACATTCGCCATATGGTCACCTCCACAAGTATAGCATCTTTTCACAGGGGCAAATCTTGGGATCTGTTTGCTAGTGACACCTAATTTCTAAGCTACTTTCTCTGCTAATTCCTCAATAGATGTGGATTGTGTGGAAGAGAGGCTAGAAGAACTATCAGTATCTTTATAGATTTTTGAAAGCTCTAATTCCTCCCCTAGGTTATCCTCGATGTCGATGCACATGCGTACGCATTCTTCTATGGTCCTAGGGTCCTTCAAGTACACATATGATCTCAATTTGGTACTTAGCAATCCATCCAAGAATAAAGCCACTTGCTTAGCTGGTGTGGGTAACTCAGGGACAGGGCATCTCTCTAGATATTGCCTAAATCTTCTTCCGACAAGTCTCACGGTTTCTTGAGGGGTTTGCTTGAAGCTGTGTGTTTGTTATTGACTTTGGAGTTGTCCTCTCCAATCATGAAGTACAAAAGAATCAACAAATCATCTTTATTTTGTCAATCCTGGGAATATCCATAAGACCACAGCCCCTTCTAGATGATAGATTCATAGAAATAAGAGATTGATGGCTGGAATTCTGAGAAAATGAAAATGAAGAGGAAATATCTAGGGTTTACATTATCTAAAGCAAATCTTCATCATTTTCTATGATCTTTGTGTCTAATTCATGTTATTTTCTCATCAGAATACAAATATGAAATCAGAATTGGAAAATATCACCTGTATTACCGAGACGAGACAATCGCGATTCTGTACCAACAGACGATTTTCACATTTCTGCCACATTTTTCAATTCTTCTTCACTCAATGCATCAATAATCATCTCTCTTCATACATCTTACTCAGTATTACACAATTGAGACTCACAAATCTCCATGATTAAGCAAGAAGCAAGCTTTCACATCAAAGGAAACACACATAACAAGAGAAAACACGATTTCAGCAGAAACTCTCTCTTCTCTATTGATAGCATGAACAAATGACTAACCAACCTCTCCAAAATAGAGAAAATTGACTTTTATACATTTTCAAGTGTCCTCTTTCACACTTGAATTTTGGTCCTTTCCTCTATTATTCTAAAAATATGCTATCTAAGAGTTTCCAAAAATTCTATAAAAAATACATAAGATTCTATCCTACATAAGGAAGACTCTTCCTTATTTTTACAACATTTGCATAAATATTTCTACAAATTTTTATCATTTTACAATAGTTTTCCTTCAAAAAAGGTTCCAAAAATGCTTCTTCCAACATCCTTCCCCTCCTAAGCCTTTCGGCTCCTGACGAAAGATTTTCCCGCTCCTAAGCACTGATCACTTTTCTTCATTTCTTTTTTCTTTGATATACTTGTGACAACAAATCATGGCTTTTCCTTTCTGTTACATTTAGATTGTTGACCATTTCAAACAAAGCCTTTCTCCACTGTACTGCAGCCTCAGGTTTATCTATGACATCTTTTTTCAGATACTCTGTATAGGCGGCTTCATATGCTGTAAGTCTGGACTTGGTAATGACTGATAGATTTCCAAAAATTTCTGACTCCCTCTCAAAAAATCCATAATCAAAGGCATCTTCAAAAATTTTCAAGTAATGACTGCCCAAAAATATCACTCTGCTGTAATATGCCATTAAGCAGATTCTATCAGGAGTCTCGCTCAAATCAAATAATAAAGCATCTGTAGGAGAATTGAAACCAATATAGTTTAATGTTCTGATATCTGTGTCGGTGTATGTTTCTATACAGGCCAAAATTAATCTCATTATTCGAATAAGTAGAATGCATGCCGGGTCATTAACATCTTTGTACATAGCTATGACTGACTCGGTAGTGTTCACCATATAGCTCTTTGTAGGCCAAGTTCCTGCCTTTGGACCTGCTATCTTAGGGAAGTTCAACCATTTGGCTGGTATTTGACCTTCTTTTCTTCTCTCCCAAAAAACAGTCCATTCCCTTCTTCTGGCAACAGGGCAATAAGCTGGATTGATCTTTAAGTGCAGAGGTGCCACTTTCCAGATTTTCCTACATTCCTTATTGGCGTCCAACCATTTATTTCTCCATTTGGGATTTTCTCTTTCAAATAACTCCTTCGTGACATTGATTTCTTCTTCATACTCAAGGTATTTGTTTGAAGGTAACCCTACTCTGGCTAATTGATAATTCCTTATACTTTCCAAGATCATGCAAAATGGTATCCCCAATCCATCTGCTGCCCAATGATGCTGATCTGGATTAATACCTTTATTCAGAGCAAAGGTAACTATTTGATCTTCATACTCATCATGCATTTGTCTGATAAATTCCATTCTTGACTCTCTATTGGTCAATAATTTTTGGACATATTCTTCAGAATACTTCTCCTCTGGTTCTTTGGATGCTGGTTCATTGTACTCTTGTTCTCTATTAAAATCTCCTGTTTCATATTCCCCTTTATCTGTATCTTCTGCCTGTACTTGATCTTGAGTTTCTTCTTGAACTTTTGGTTTCTCCAACTGTTTCTGTAATTCTTCTATAATCATCATTGAACTTTTATTCTGAGCTGCCCATAACTCCTTTTCCTTCCTCCACTCTTCTCTTTCTTTCTCCATGTTTGTCTGCCATTCACTTCTTTCCTTTTCTACCTCCAGATGTAACTGATGATACCCTCTCATTGATGTGGCAGCATGAGTATTTGCTTGTTTCTCCATTTCTTTGGCCTCTTTTAATTCTAGTTGAAGTCTTTGAATTTCTTTATGCAGCTCTTCCTTTTCTTCCTCTGTCAATTGAGCATGTTTTTCCCCATCTTCTAGTTGTCCTTCTTCTAACAACACTTTATTGATCTCCTCATGAGCCTTGTTCAAAATTTGATATGATGTTTGTAAAGCTCTGTATCTTCCTCCTATGATTTTTAATTCTTTTTCCAATTTAACATTCTGCTCTGATAACTTTACACTCTTTTCCTCCAAATATTGAATTCTGTTCTGCTTCTGAACCTCAGCTTCTTCCAAAGCAATGATTCTATTGATATATTCTTCATTCTTTTCCTTCATCATCCTTAATTGCTCTGACATCTGCTCTTTTTCCTTCTTGTGCTCTTTGATAATTAAACTTCCTTTTTCAAATTTTGATTCAGCCACCATTCCTGATATGATCATATTTCTACTAGATGGTCTGAACTGTTCAATGTTGCTCATGATCATTTGACAAGCTGATCTTATATTTTTGGGTATTCTTTCCAACCCTACTTCTAATCCTGCCTGTCTAACTTCAATTTGATTGTCTTCTTTACCCATATCATCTTCTTCTGCTGTTGGTTCTTCATCTATATTCTGAATGACTTGTTCTTCATAACTGCAATCATCATTCCTTGTCTTCTGACTGATATCATCTTCTTTAAAATCTACTGCTTTGATATTTGCACTCTTTTGCTCTCAAAAATCTGAAGTCCTCTTCTCTTCTAATAACTTCCTTTCTTCCACTATTTGTTGCTTCTCTGTTAAGAACTGGCCTCCCTTAGTTGGTATCTCCTGCTCTTTTATTAGAGTTTCCTGACTGCTGGTTGAGTCTTTTCCAATCAAACCCATTTGATCCTTCCTGAATTCCTCTGTTTTTCCTGAACAAAAACTGATTCTATTTCTTTTATACCAGCAACCTGTTCATTTCTTTCCTTATCTGTGTATTCTTGTTCCTGTTCATCAATGTCCATGAGGTCTGCTTCTTCCTCTTGTTCTTGATCATCCTTAGGTGTAAATTCCTCACTGCTTTTTATATCATGTAACACCTCTTTTATACTTTGAATGATCCCTTCTTCCATTACTTCCCCTGTGACCTTTGAAGCACTCTTTTCCATCTCTATCTTCTCTATTTCCTGATCCTTATTCACATCCTTCTGTTCTTTATTTGACTTACCCTTCTGTATCTCCTTTGTCAACTCCTCTAGCTTTTCATCCAATCTGAAGTGTGAAGGTTTTGTCCATATGGGTTTTAATCCTGTATATACCCACCCATAACTGACTTCTTCTCTTACTCGGCCTTCCTCTTCTGTCACTACTGCCTTTCCTTTTAAAAGCCTTCTTTCATTTTCTGAGCTCATCTGTTGAACTCCTTCCTCCTGTGTCTGCTTTTCTTGAGACTTCTTACTTGAATCCTCAGGTGTCTTCAGTTTCTCTATGGCCTGTGTCACCACATTAGGAGTATTTGGTATTGAAAGATTTAGACTTTTTAACAAGAAGCTTTCAATATCACTATCTGAATCAGATGAGAAGTGTGAAGGCCCCCCTATTTCAGGTTCTATAGGCTTTACTACTTCTTCTACTATGATAGGCTTCTGTGTTTCTTTCCTGATCACCTCTTCTGTGCCCTTTATTGTTGCAGCTTCAACTATTACCTTTTCTTTCCCCTTCTTAACCAACTTCTTCTTTTGAACTGGTTTCCTTGGCACCTTCTTCTTTACCACCACAGTGGTTCTGGTCTCTGGAGGTCCTTGTAATTCCTTGAAGTAGGCCAGCAATTCCACCTCTTTTCTGACAAACACCTCCTCTATATCAGCTGCCATCATTTCATCATGTAAGGTCTCATAATGCTCCACTTCTTCTTGAATCCAGTCTGTAGCTTTACATGAGTAATCTTCCAACATTTTTTGATACTGTGCCTCATACATGGCTCTTTTGTTGTTTCCTTGAGTAAGATAGGTATAAAGCTGTTCTTTACTTGTCTGTGGAGGATGAGGTTCATTAGAAGATTGTACCTCCTTCTGAGCTGCTACATGTTCTTCTTTTGTTTCTTCAGTCTGTTCCAACTCCACTCTCCTGGGATCCAACTTTCTCTTTTTAACTGGAATCACTTCTTCATAGATTATTTTCCTCTTCATCCTAGCTCCCCTCATACTAGTGTGTCCCTCTGTTTCTTTAGGCTGCATCCTTTTGGAAGGACTTTTTACTCCTGCTATTAGATTCCTGAAATATTGTGCTTCTAGAGCCAGTTTAAGTTGTTCTTCCATTCCCAAAATATGATAGATGATTCTGGTTAAGAATTGACCTCCATTCATAAACTTCTTCTGTTCCCAATGCTTTGCTGCTTCCTTCAATTGTTCATGGATGTATGGAGAGACATCCATTACTCCAAACGGTTTGGTTCTATCTTCGTTGTTGAACATCAACAAAGTCACTGACTTATGTGGCATTGTGTATCTGGGTAGTTTTGGAAAACAGAAGAATTGTAAGAACATTCTTACAGCATATTCTTCTTTCTCCCTCCCTTTGAAATCAATGAACTTTGTAAATCCTGTGTAGGTTCCCTTATTCTTTTTGACAAAGCTTGGGTCTAATTTGGTTCCCATTGGAAAGAACTGTAAAGCAGCTTTGATATGTTCTGCTTTGATAGTAACTCTTACCTCCTGATTGTCTTTGTCCTTTACTTTGCATCTGAAGTATGCATCATTACCTTTCCCAACTTCTTCCAAACTCCCCATTACCTGTGCTACTCTTTCAAAGTCGATAAAGAAAATAGGCTCTTCTAAAAGTTTGTGCAATCCCACAGCTTTCCATCTCTTTATGTTGACAGGTGTTCTCTGAAACCTGTAAAATTCCTGGCACAGCATAGTGTACTTATGTCCCCCAATTCCTACCGTAAAGATATGCTGTCCTATCATTCCCAAAATTTCTTTAAGTTCTTTTACTATTTTTCCAGCTTCTGGGATTTCTGGGTCTTCATCTGATTCTAAGTCCACCTGTTCCTCCGCTGCATCACTATCCAGGAACCAGTGTCCTCTCGACAAAGTCACCGAATCTGCTCTGAAGTCATGGATTGGTAATTCCTTTGTATTCACCATCCTGTATTTGTAACACACAAAAGAAAAGAAAACACTCCACCCATATAAGTCACAAAAAATCCAAAAAAATAAATGTTTTCTTTTGGAACATTCTTGCCATGAATATAAAGAAAGAAAGTCTTCCAAATAAAATTTTCTTCTTCACAAGACTCAATTAAAGTGATCATTACAGGTGTAGCAAGATGTCTAATGTGCTTGAAGAAAAAAATGATGGAAACAATGATTAATGAGAAAAACCATTTTAGAAAAAATAGAAATAAAAAAGATGATCATAGAAAATTGAAACAAACTAATACAAATTTTCCATAATAATTTACTTTCCTCCTCCCTATATCTTGCTTTGTGCTTTATAAATTTAAAAATACCATAAAATACACATTTTTTCCCCCCTTCCCCTCCTAATTTTCTTTTAAGGGGAAAAAGGTTTAAAAGAAAAATACTTTTGTCATCTTCCCTTTTTTTTTTTTTTTTTTTTTTTAATATTTTGTTCTGAGATTCTGAAGATAGGTCAAGTGTGGATGATCTTTCTGCCATTGACATAATTCTGATTTTTTTACCCAATAATGTTTAACTGCAATTGTGCTTAGGTCATCCAAACATCCATGCTTCTTAGACCGACATTTTGAAGCATTTTTTGGTCTCCATACCCATTTTGCCCTAACTTCCTGTATGAATGAGTCATATCGGTGTATGCCTTCTCTCCATGTCCCTCTTGTTCTGGTTTGATGATGTTTCAGATTATGTAGTAAGTGTATTCTTCGTTTTGTTTCACCATTCTTCTTTACTCCTGAATTCTCTTGCTGGTTTTGATTGTAAGAAGCTTGATCATTTTGTAGTGGCAATATGTCCCTGTCCTTCATTGAGAAACTAAATCCTTCCATATCTGGATCATGAACATCTAGATGAACCTCCTGTTTTTCATTATTTAGAAAAAACATTAAAAATTTTTTGTCATTTATGGTCAAACTGAGCTTCATTTTTTCAAAGTTCAAAATAACTTTACCTTGTTTGAGCCAGGGTTGTCCCAAAATCAATTTTTCAGTCATCAAATGATCTGGACACTCTTCACAATCTATCTTCATATATTCATTACTAAATTTAACTTTAATAACAAGTGAAGACAGACTCTGAATTGTTTTTCCCTCTAATGTTTTAATCAACATTCTGCTTTTATTCCTCTTTATGCTAAATTTATTTACCAAGGCTGAACTGATCAAGTTCACTTGAGCTCGTGAATCTATCAAAACCCTTATGTTTTCATTTTGATGATCCATTTCTATCACAAGCAAATGTTCTCTTTGTTTTAGAGTGCTTTCACATAAACACACCTCCTTAAGTTCTTTCATTTTTCTTATTCTTTCCTTTGCTTCCTGTTGAGCCTCCTTTCTGATGTTTTCTTCTTCTTTTTTCCTATTTTGAGCCTTTTGCAGTCTTCTCCATTCATCAGCAGTTAATGGACACTCATACCTCTTAATTCTACATCCACTTATGAAATTCGGCATGATTTCTCCATCAATGTCAGCTAATTGAATGGCTCCACTCTTGTTTATCTTATGTATAATGTATGGTCCATGACCTTTCTTCTGAAATTTTTTCTGATGCTCCTTGACTGTGTATGCCAGAACCAAGTCTCCCTCTTGAAGATCTTTTTCTTTTATATGCACATCATGGTAGGCTTTTTGTCTTCTCTTGTCTGTATATATACTCATTACTGCTTGAAGTCGAGAAGCTCCCAGTTTTTCTAAATCTATGACTCTCTCAGATAGTTCATGTCCTGTCCAATTGTATTGACTACCCACTTTTAATGTTGGAATAAGAAATTCCATGGGCAAAACTGCATTTTGTCCATATACCAAATTGAATGGAGTAGTCCCTAAAGCAGTTTTATATGCCACTCTATAAGCCCAGAGAACATGATTAAGTTGAGAATCCCAATCATTTCTGTTTGTGTTGACTAATTTGGACAATACAGTGCAAAGTACTTTATTAGTACTTTCTGCTAACCCATTAGCTTGTGGGTGATATGGGACTGACTTATTATGATGAATCATGAAATATTTGGTCATGTTTTCTATGATCTGGTTCAAAAAATGAGTTCCTCTATCACTTACTAATTCAATTGGGAGTCCAAATCTAGTAACAATATTTTCATACAAAAATTTTGCAGTTGTATGAGCATCATTTCTTTTAGTGGCTTTGGCCTCAGCCCATTTTGTCAAATAATCAGTAGCCACTAATATGTATTCTGCATGAGATTTTCTAGCTGGAGGATGTATAGGTCCAATAAAGTCCAATCCCCATTTGCTAAAAGCTCTGGCTGAAATTAATGGAATTAATGGGATGTTATCCTTTTTATTTGGTTGACTCACTCTTTGACAGATGTCACATCTTTTGACATAAGTTCTTGCATCAAGAAATAGAGTTGGCCACCAGAAGCCAGAATACAAAATGAGTTTGGCTGTTCTATCACTAGAAAAGTGTCCTCCTACCACTCCACAGTGTGCCATTTCCAACATCTCCAAATACTTCTCTTCAAGAACACATATTCTTAAATAACCATCCATTCCTTTTTTGTATAATTGTTCTCCTATGATTTGATATTCTTCAGAGATTTCTTGTAAATTTCTTGAATTTGTACCAGCTATAATTTGCTCCCCTTTCTCCTTTTTCTTTAATTCTTCCACAATATTCTCACTCCATTCAGGGTTTTTTTCAAACCAATATAGGGTTATGAATTCTGAATTCTGCAAATCTTGGCATTCTTGACATGTAGCAACATATCTTTCCACATCTTGAATTTTATTTGGCCAGTGTACTCCCATCCTAGCAAGATTACTTAAAGTGACTATTTTGGAAGCATGAGTACATGGGTTCCAACAATGGGCTCTTCTTACATATTCATGTTGCTCCTCTTCTGGAGTACAGTATTCCAATATACCTGACTGATTGAGGTGATACAAATGCCCTGCTAGCAACATAAAATTCCTGCTTTGTAACACCAAATGTGTGTTATTTGCTAATGGCTTACAAGGTCCCATGGTTAACAAAGGAATTAATGATATGGACCATTCAGGTACACTTTCCACTTTGAATAGGTATGTATCTGGCAGGTCATCGTCTAAGGGTGAACTAGGTTCTTTGGACTGAATTCTAGACAAATGATCTGCTCTTAAGTGTGTTTTGCCTTGTCTAACCACCACCTCAAATTCAAATTCCATTAGTAAAAGAAACCATCTAACTATTCTTCCTGTATGACATGGTTTATTTACTAAATAAAGTAGAGCTTGGTGATCCACAAAGAATTTAAACTTGTTGGCCAATAGGTAATGTCTGTATTTTTTAACAGCAAATATCATTCCCAACCCTTCTCTCTCAGTGGTTGTATAGTTCTTTTCTGCAATGTTCAATTGTCTACTAGCATATGCTACTGGGAAATCTAATTTACTTCCTTCTATAGGTTGTGCCAACACACATCCCAAAGCATAATTTGAAGCATCTACATGCACATGAAAGATTTTATCCCACTGAGGTGTTTTTAGAATTGGGGCCGTCACCAAACAAGTTTTCAATGTTTCAAAGGCTTGGTCACATTCTTTATTCCACTCAAACTTTGTGATGAGGGCATATAAGGGTTTAGCTATATCTGCAAATTTGTGAACAAATTTCCTATAGTACCCACAATGTCCCATAAAAGTTTGGAGTTCCTTCACATTTGTAGGTCTTGGAAGCTCTATTATAGCTTTTATCTTCTTCTCATCAGTAGAAATTCCATTTTTTGAAACTATGGGACCCAACATTCTCCCTTGTCTTACATAGAATACACACTTTTCAGGATTTAAGCATACTCTGTATGTCCTGCATTTCCTGAATATTCTTTCTAAATCTTGTAAATGATCCTGTCTTTTTAAAGAAAAAGTGCACAGATCATCTACATAGATTTCCATCACATTTCTCAGGAATTCTTTGAAGATATGACACATCAATCTTTGAAAAGTTGCTGGGGCATTGGTCAATCCAAAGGGCATAACCTTAAAAGCATAAATCCCCCATTCTGTAGAAAAGGCAGTCTTATGTTGGTCTTCCAAGGCTATTGGTACTTGATTGTATCCTGAGAAACCATCTAAAAAGCTATAAACTTCCTTTCCTGCAACTCTCTCAAGAAGATGATCTGTTATTGGCAATGGATAATTGTCCCTTATAGTTGCTGCATTCACTTTTTTCAAGTTAATGCATACCCTAAGTTTTCCATTCTTTTTTGGTACCACAACTATGGGTGATATCCATTCAGTATACTCAATTTCATAAATGAAGTTAGCAGCCAACAGCTTGTCAATTTCTTCCTTTATCTTGGCAGAGTATTTATCATTGAATGTATAATGTCTCTGTTTACTAGGTTTTGCATCTGGAGTCATAGGAATTTTGTGCTCACAGATTCTTGGGTCAATTCCTTTTAGATCTTTATAACTGTAAGCAAATACATCCCTATAATTCTTTGCTAGGTTCTTTATTGCTACTTCTTCCTCTATGGACATATCATCAGCTATTACAATATGTCTTTCCTCTCCTTCTTCCTGAGTAATTATGATCTTTTTAGTTTGTTCTTCATTATCATAAGCTTCTCCTTTCTTTTTTTCTCTCTTTGGTTTCATTTTTAGAAGTAGTCTGTCTTCTACTTCATAGGTTTTAAAATTTGCTGGTACATCAAAGTATTGATCCTTGGTCAATCCCTTCTCTTTCTTCTCAATTTCTTGTTCCTTTTCCATTTCTATGTGTTTATGCTCCTTGTATTTGCCTGAGATTTTATCTTTGATTGCATCTTCAGCTTTTACTTTCTCCAAATATTTTGTTTTCCCTTTTTCTAATTCCATTTCTGAATCTTGATCTTCCTCTCTTTTTGATCAACATTGTTAGTGGAATCTTCACTGTCTGATAGGGGGACCGTCTGCAGGAATCTTTCAAAATCGAAGTTTGGATCCTCTGTGAAGGTGGCCATAGATGCAAACTCTGCATCGGTAGGTAGTGGAGGGGCGGATGGAACGGGTTGTACCACCTCCCCAGCTTGAACTCCTTGAAGATGGATCGTGAAAGGTGTGACTTGAGCTTCTGGTCGGGGAGAAGCTTCGGTCGTGGCTTCTAGAGGGATCGTTACCTGGGAGAGCGATCCACGCATTCGTTTTGCAGGCTGGCTCCCTGACTTCCGCCCTTTGAACAACTCCAATTGTGCATACTTTAAGGCTCTGGCAACCGGCACATCATATGCAAGACATCTATAGATAATTCTTGTAAGAGCACAACAGCCATGTAAAGTGGGCTTCCTCACACCCCGCTTGCCTGCCTCATACACTTGGTCTAAGATCCATACCGGCATCTTAATGGGCATGCTTCCAGTCTCTGCTAGATACAACCCATACCATATTTTCTTGTGAGGTTGGGTGAAACGGTCCTAAGCTGGGAATGCGAAGTGTTGGAGGCACATCCGCAAAGGTATGGCGATGTTGGGGGTGAGAGCGCACATTTCTTTGAGCTTCTTGATTCTATTGCTTTTCATCGACTCAGGTATCAAGGGGTCGCGGTCAAAAGGTACATGCGTGCCATACATCTGAAGTGCTTCCCTGATTAAAGTCACATTCAATTCGAACTTCCTCATTTCCTCCAGATTGGACAATGTCACTCTAGCACAATGGTGAGTACCAACGTGAGAAGATCCACCTCATAATTGTCAATCCGTGGAGACGTAAGGACTAGTATGAAGACTATGAGCAAGTGAAGGCACAAGTGCGTGAGTGAGAAGCACAAAGCATGCACACACATACACACACACGCGCACACAAGGCAAGAACAAGGAGAGGAACAATGGAGTTCTTTGCATTAGTCAAAAAGTCTCTTACATCAGCCCAATTCACAAACAATCCACCTCAAAATGAGCTCTCTAGCTCTTTTTATAGTTTTCTAACTAGCTTTGGTCTTGTCCAGACCTAGTGTCCGGCCTAGCTAAAAATTAGGTTCTAGAGTCTATTTGAGGGCTCAAACAGAGTCTAAAAATTATGAAAATTGATATGTCGCTAGTTCTAATACTCCTCAAGCTCGAGGACTCCTCGGCTTGCACAAAATGGAGTCTATTCTACCAAAAACGGGATTTACAATGTTTGTGTAGTGATTAAAATCACTTGAGTTGTAAATAATCCATGGGAAAAAATGATTTGGCCTTGTTGCCGTGTTGTGCATGACTCCTCTGTTGCTCTGTTGCTTTGTATGCCAACACGCCCCCCTACCTAGCGTCTGTCGCCCCTGACAGACCTTTGTTCTCTTGGGTGGTCGATATAGTATTGGATGACATTGGTGGCCAGTTCATGTTCTCCTATCCTTAAGCCTCTTGCTAGATCAGCTTCCAATGCATCCCAATTTATTGCACCAGGGGTCTCTGGTTGCGGGGTGGTGTAGTACTCAGAGTACATTGCTTGTTCACAAGCAAAAAGTTGGAGCAGATGTGTTGGCTTCGGTGCGAAGATCTCCGAGTGATACTCCCAGAACCCTGATCTGAACATTTCTTCGAAGGTCTGTTTGTAACATGCAGGGAGATATTTGATGCGTGCATGCCAGGCGTAAGCCACACGAATACCGGGGGTGGTGCTCATGTCATACACCAAATCATAATTTCCATTGCTAAACCCGGGGAGGCGTATCTGTGGTGCGGCTGCATTTCTAAAAGTTTTCAGGACTACCTGCATCATATCTAAAATTTTAAGCATCATTTGAGCTGCTACATCTGGCATGGGCTTCAATCGCGGCATCCAATGGCGAATTGTTCCCATCATGTATGCTACCGACGGTGGTCCCTGTGGTGGCGCAATGTATGGATAGTTCAGCCATTCCTTGCATTGCGCGTTGTTCTGCACTTTGATATTGAATGCCTTCCAAGACCTGCGGCGTGGAACTGGACCGTAGCATGGATTATATAAGAGATGTAAAGGCGCATTGTTCCATGTGCGTAGCATTTCTGGATATGTCTCTAGAAGTTTCTGCCGCCAGGTGGGTTGACGAATTTTGCCTTTTTGCGCCTCTGGAGGAAGGTCTTCGGGTTGAAATTGGGTCGCAAAGGTAGGAATCTGACCCGTGACTCTTTGTATTTCTGCATTGTAATCAGCCAAGATAATATAATACGGCCTGTATTGGAGTTCAGATGAGAGGATTAGGCGTCTCGATGACAGGTTCTTGAAGTAGGCCGATTGTAGCACCGTTTCCTCTATGACCCTCATGGCCTGATTTTGCACTACTGTGCGCTCTTCGTGCGAACTCCCGATTTCCTCCACTTGACGTAGCCATGGGGGTCGTGGTGCCTCGAATGTGTCCTGAGCTTCTTCTGTTTGTTGGCCTCCTGGGAATGGTTGTGGATCGTATTCTTCATCAAACGTTTGTTCCACAGGAATTTGCACAACTTCTTCGTCCGTGGGAGCCTCTGGAGGGGAAGGTGGTCTCTCATATTGTAGTAGACGTGTTTGCAATTCAGTGACTTGTTTCCGGAGATCTTTTATGGCCTCTGCGTCTGTGAGAAGTGAAGCCGCGGAGGGGGTGGTTGGAGAGGCTGCTGTTGGTCCTTTTTGGTGTTTCTGCTTCAATTGTCCCAGTTCCTCCGATAGCTTATCATGTGCTTCAAGTAGCATGGCATAGTCTTCCAATATGATCTTGATATTATCGGGGGTCACAGCTTGAAACTTGGATGGGCTGATGGGTGCCCCTGGTGTGCTCTCAATAGCTGCCTCCAGGTTCTCTTGATTTTGTACTTGCAGACGTCGATTCTCTTCCTGAGCGGCCGCAAGATGGCGTTTGAGTAGAGCCATATTTCGCTGAAGCTTTGAGTTGCGTTCCAGCTGTGTCCGTAGGTGACCTTCTACCACCTGTATCGCTTCCTGATTTGTGTTCTGTAATTGTACCTCCAATATGCCATGAGCTTCTTGGAGAGTTTGGAACTGTGTGTGGAGGCGAGCATTTTCCTCTTCTAGTGCCACGAGGCGGTTCTGTAGTGTTTCTGAGTGCTCGTGCAGGCGTTCATTCTGTTGCTGGAGCTGAATGTAATCTGTCCTTAAGTTTGATATGCAAGCAAGCATGGTGTCCAATGCACTTCCTATAGATGAGTGGGTGGTGTTTACGGTGGGAGATGCATGGGAAGGGAATTGGGGATGGGGAAGAGTGGATGATGTGTCTATTGAAGTCGTGTGTGTGAGTGAAATTGGTGGAGGGGGAATGGGAGGAGGTGGAATCGTGGGGGGAGGTGCCGTGGGTGGTGAAATGTCCATACCTTCAGGAGTGGGTGCGAGTGTGGGATCTGCCATATACATTGGGATGGTAGGTGGTGTGTGTGTGGAAGTGGTGAATAGATGCGAAGTGGGGAGGGGAGCTGAAAAGAAAGGAAATGGTTGAGACCCTGGTTGAAAAGTTCTAGCAAGGAGGTCATGGAGGGATTGTAGAAATGGAGAGAGAGAGGTCGGGGGTTGAGGTCGTAAATTGGAGGAGGGCGCGAAGGGTTGCGTGGTAGCGGGGAAACCCATGAATGTGGATCTAGGGTCAGGATGACCTATGGCTGAGGGCATGGGGGATGGTTGCCCTAGGACAGGCTCTAGGAGCGGTTCTGTGGATTGTGTAGTGATGGGGGTTGCTTCAAAGATAGGGTTATCAGTGGTAGAGAATAGGGTTGAACTAGAGATGGGAGTACGGAAGATGAAGGTTGGTTCGGTGGGTTGAGTGGTCGAGGTGATTTCCACTGGTTCTGCTCTAGGAGGCGAGGGTGGGGGTGTGGGTGGTTGTGGCTCTGTGGACTCCTCATGGGTGACTGGGTGCTCTTGGCTAGCCGTTTCGGTTGCTTGGTAGGTTGTCCTAATAGGTTCAGATGTAATAGTTGGCTCTTCTGCAGCTGTAATGGGAATCTGGATATTCTTACCTGAACGTGGTCGTGTCTGGAACCTTCGTGGATCATATTGAGCTGGAGACCTCTGAATGGCAGTGCGCACTGCTTCCACTACCCCATATGTTTCTGCCATCAATAAGAGACCTTCCCTATACTCTGAGTCAACTCCTGCTTCTTCCAACAACTGAGTCATGAGTACTCTGCTACTCTGTTCGGTGAGTAGTTGTTGCGATCGCACTCTTTCCATAATCTGATACAGCCTTCGGAGTTCTGCTGTATAGGCTGGGGCTTCAGTGGTCTCCTCTTCATACGCTCCTTCTTCTTCTAGGTGTCCTTGTTGTTGACCTTGCTGAGCATCACTCCAATGTACATGTCGATCGTCTGTAGACTTTCTTCTTCTTCGTGAGGATGTGCCTTGTTCCTCTGCCTCTGAATAAAACTCCACATCAGAGAATTGTGTACTTTGTAGGAATGCTTCGAAGTCCTGGGGGTCAATTCCTTCAGCATCTCCAGTGGCAGCAAATCCGAATTCAGGTGGAACAGGAGGAGCTGATGGGGTAGCTTGTGTCGTAGTTTCAGATCCCGACCTGGGTATCCTAATGGTAAAGGGAGGCACAGTGGCCTCCCTTCGTGGCGATACCTCAGGAGTAGTCATAACTTCCCTTGTCTGGACACAAGGGATCGCACCCCTCATGCGCTTGGATTGATGTGTGGACGTCTTGAGCTTCTTAAACATTTGTAATTGTGCCCCAGTTAAGGCACGTTCAATGGGAACATCGTATGCTAGGCACCGGTAAATAATGCGTGTGATTGCACAGCATCCGTTCACCACTAATTTCCTAGAAGACCGTTTGTTTGCTTCATACAATTGATCTATAATCCATACCGGTAGCTTAATGGGTAACGCACCTGCCTCCGCTAAGTAGAGAGCGAACCAGATTCTCTTGTGTGGTTGTGTGAAGCGGTCTTGGCCGGGGAAGGCGAAATGTTGCATGCACATGCGGAGAGGGATGGACACGTTTGGTGTGAGTGCTGCCATGTCTTTAAGCTTCAATAGTTTCCTATCCTTCATGTTAGTGGGAACAAGAGCATCCTTTTCAGAGGGTACATGCGTGCCGTGCATATTCAAAGCGTCGCTTACCAACTCCACAGTAAGTTCAAACCTCTTCAACTCGTTGTTGCCCAGCAAGGAAGGAAGAACAAATGATCCGGGTTTGTCCTTTTCTTCATTAGCTTGTAATGTGGAGACCAAGTAGTAACATCGGAGGAGATCTGGTTTAGGTAGTGGGGCTTCAAAGTATTCTGCCAGCCCTGCTCGTTGCCATATGGTCTGGAGATCCTCGGTGTTCTGTAAAGTCTCGAACTCCTTGGAGAAAAATTGGAATCGAACCCATGATCTGTCATACTCGCACTTAGACTCCCATATATACTTGGCCTCTCCTAATGGACCTGGCATGCCATTGAACCAATGAGAATTGGCATGGACTCTTTCCGTGATCCCTGTGGGTGGATCCGGCACCGGGATTTGCTGAAGGCGCTGCAGCTCCACTGGTCGTTCAGTTGGTGGCACATCCACAGGTAGACTATCCACATCAATTCCTGCAGTAAGTATCCCTACTTGTGAGCCCGAACCTGTCGCTTCTGCCATTTTACTTCTTGCCTTCTGATTCTGTGAGAATATAGAATCATGCGTTAATCATCGTAATGGACAGAATAAATCCGTTGTTGTCCCCGTTACAACATTAACATGAGGTAGATGGTGAGTTAGTGGTTAGTAAGTGCACGAAGACAGTGTGTGTAGTTAATGCTTGGGTATTCCTAGGAGACTAATGCAGTTAGTAAGTGGGGTGAATTTACAAATTGGGGTCGGGGGGTTTATTACAGGTCTTAAGCTGCCAAATGCAGTGGATGGGTTTTTCTCTTGGTTTCGTAGAGACGCTAGAGAACATTATAAGTGTATCAGTTTGAACATGAGGCCTTTTAGGGACCCATTTACAAATGATTCTGTTCGTGCTCATGGGCCTTGGTGTGTTCGTGAGTGTTGAAAATGGGTGGATGCCGGTTGTGCGAGTGAATGGGTTACGCTGTATAGGTAGTGGCTTCGGCGTAGCTATTTGCGCCCGCAAGCAAGCCTTAGGCACCCAAATTTGTCTTGATTGTGGGCTAGCCTCCATCGACTTCTTGGGCACCCAAATAGATTTCACGTTAGCAGAAGAATTTCCGAAAGACTTCTTATTAGTGACGTGTTGTCGGTTACTAATAAGAGGCTTTGACCGTGTGGTTGGCTTGAGTGCAGCCGGGTGTTCGCCTTTCCGCACCCACACTTGGTTTCCTTGCTGAGATATTTTGCTGTGCTGGTACTTTTGATTTACGGCATAGGTAGTATGCTGCTTCCTTTGCCATTGATCCACCTTTGATTGCTGCCTCCTTCTGGCCTTTGGAAAAGAAGGGAGTTCCGTTGCATCCCTGACTCCTTTTTTGAGAACATCATTCCTCTGCAACACATAGTTTTGGACAAGAATAGCATGGTCAACTTTATGTGCGCCCCTGGAGGGACCAGGAGTCTGTGCCGTTCCTAATTCTTTGAGTGCTCCATTATCTAATTCTACTGAAATTCGATTATGATTGACCCATACCTGAAGAAGTCCACTTCTTAGGTTCAAGTTGACTGCTTGGTCATAAATCCAGTCTTGACCTAGGACAAGAGGTTCAGTGAGATCATCATCTTGACACACTAGTACTTTAACTGTCATTGCCTCATCATGAAGGTAGAGGGGAAGTTCCACCTCGCCCATGCAAGGGGTTTCCACACCTCCCAATCCTATGAGATACGCTTCCATAGGGTTGATGGTTAACTGCAACTCTTGACAGTAAGACAATTTAACAGCACTAGTGGCTGCTCCTGAGTCAATCAAGGCTCTTACGGTCCTTGCACCCTTTCCTTGTCCTATATCTAGGGTTATGAAAGGACGTCGATCAATTATCCTATGCGAGCTTGTTCCTGCGACTTCACACATGGCCATCGGATATCCTTGATCTGCATAGTCATTCGTTCTAGGCTGATCTCTACCTTGCCTTCGTAACTTCATCCTTCTGATGCGTTCTAAAGCTTCTGCTTGAGCTTCTTCTCGAACTCGCTTTTCTTCCTCTTTGCGTTTCTTAGCAGTGTTGAGTCGGCTGAGCATTTCCTCCGTGAGGGGTTCCTGATACAACTTGACTCTGCAACCGCTAATATAGTTAGGGAGAACATTACCTTCTAATGTGGCTAATTGCACAGCTCCACTTGTGGAGATCCTATTAATGATCATAGGTCCGTAGCCTCTCTTTTCTAGCTTCCTCGCGTGTTGTTTCAGTGTATAGACCAAGACTAGATCTCCTGCTTTCAAGCCTTTATCCTTCACATGGGCGTCAAAGTATGCCTTCTGCCTCTTCTTAGCTGCATAGATTCCTGCAGCGGCTCTCAGTCTTGTTTCCCCTAATCGTTCAAGGTCAAAGATCCTAGAGGAGAGCTCATGACCTGTCCATTCGTGCTCTTGTGCTACTTTCAACGTAGGAATCAGGAAATCCAAGGGTAGCACAGCGTTTTGGCCGAATACCATCTGAAAGGGGGTGGCTTGGAGTACCGTTTTGTAGGCAACTCGGTATGCCCAAACAGCATGGTGTAGCTGTTTGTCCCAATCAGAGCGTTTAGTGTTCACTAATTTCGTCAGTACATTGCATAAGATCTTATTAGTGCTCTCAGCTTGTCCATTAGCTTGAGGGTGATATGGGGCAGACTTTTTGTGTATTACCAAGAATTCTTGGAGTAGATTTTCAATCACTTCATTTAAGAAATGAGTGCCTCTATCACTTACAAGCTCTATAGGTAGCCCGTATCTCGTGAATACATTCTCAAACAAGAATTTGGCAGTTGTTTGAGCATCGTTCTTTGTCGTAGCCTTTACCTCTACCCACTTGGTGAGATAGTCTGTTGCAACAATGATGTATTCCGCATGAGAACCTTTAGCTGGGGGATTAATAGGACCTACGAAGTCTATTCCCCACTTAGAGAATGCTCGTCCACCCATCATAGGTTTCAGTGGCATCTCATCTTTGCGTATAGGATACTGAGTCCTCTGACAGACATCACACCGTTTCACATAGGTATGTGCATCCATGTGAAGGGTAGGCCACCAGAAACCCGCAAATAGTATTGCCTTGATCACCCGATCCTGTCCAAAGTGTCCTCCTGCTACACCTTGGTGAGCAGTTTCTAAGATCTTAAGATACTCACTTTCATGGACACATAGCCTCAGGTAACCATCTTTACCACGCTTATATAGATTATCACCAATGAGTGAATAATCCTGGGCTTCTTGTTCTAAACTCCTTTTCCTAGCTAGAGTCATGTCTGGAGGGAATGTGTTTGTCCTCAAGAATGATACTAGAGGTTCACTCCAATCTGGCACAATGGATACTTGATAGAGAGTGGCATGTTCTACAGGTGGTTTAGTGCAACAGATTGGGCATTCCTTGCACAACTTTTGGACATCAGCTTCCATGGTTGGCCAATGTACTCCGAGTCTCTTTAGGGTCTGTAAAGTTCGTTGCTTTGAATGGTGTTGCTCTAATGCACCTACGTGTGCTAATTGCAACCATTTAGCGTACTCATCCTCTTCTACGCAACAAGCCAAGATCCCTTGATCTGTGTGCTTGTACATGCTTCCTGCCATGATGTGGTACTTTTGGGCTTTTACAACCTCTCTATTCCGTGTGTTTACCACTGGATGGTTAGGCCCGTACGTCAATACTGGTACCAATGGCTTAGCCCACTGCGGTACTACTTCTAAGTTAAACAAGTAAGCATCAGGCAGGTCGTCTGATACTCCTTGTGGGGCTTCTCCAGATGTGAGCCTAGAAAGATGATCTGCTCTTAAATGAGTCCTCCCTTTTCTCACCACTACCTCAAAGTCATATTCCATTAGCAAGAGAAACCATCTCACTAATCTTCCTGTATTGCATGGCTTGTTTACGAGGTATAGCAATGCCTGATGATCAGTAAAAAATTTAAATTTATTTGCAAGCAAATAGTGTCTAAATTTCTTGACTGCATATACCATGCCCAAGCCTTCTCTCTCCGTAGTGGTGTAATTCCGTTCAGCCGCATTCAATTGTCTACTGGCATAGGCAATTGGAAGATCCATATTACCTTCACCAGTAGGTTGTGCAAGCACACATCCAATGGCATAATTGGATGCATCCACGTGCACATGGAATGGCTTATTCCAATCTGGTGTGGTCAAGATTGGTGCTGAACATAATCTTCGTTTAAGCTCCTGGAAGGAATTCTCACATTCATCTGTCCACTCAAAGTTTGTCAAGAGTCCGTACATGGGCTTTGCAATGACAGCATACATGTGTATAAATCGTCGGTAATAACCACAATGCCCCATGAAAGCTTGTACTTCCTTGACATTCTTTGGCCTAGGTAGCTCTGCTATGGCTCTCACTTTTTCTTCGTCGGTAGATATGCCATTCTTTGACACTATGTGTCCTAGAATCTTGCCTTGCCTGACCATAAAAACGCACTTTTCTGGGTTCAGGAAAACTTGATATTCTCTACATTTGTCAAAGATTTGTCTGAGTTCAGGGATATGGGTTTGTCTAATGTTGGAATGAGCACAAAGATCATCAACGTAGACTTCTAAACTCTTCCTTAGGAACTCCTTAAACACATGGCACATCAGCCTCTGGAAGGTAGCTGGTGCATTGGTAAGCCCAAATGGCATTACTCTAAAAGCAAAAATGCCCCATTCTGTGGCAAAGGCTGTCTTATGCTGATCCTCTGGGGCTATGGCTACTTGATTGTAGCCCGAAAATCCATCAAGGAAGCTGTACACTTCCTTGCCTGCCACTCTCTCTAAGAGATGTTCTGTGATGGGAAGCGGATAGTTATCTCGAATTGTGGCTGCATTAACCTTTTTCAAATTAATGCACACACGCAGCTTGCCATTCTTCTTGGGCACCACTACGATGGGGGATACCCATTCAGTGTGCTCAATTTCATAGATAAATCCAGCTTCGACCAATCTATCTATCTCTTCTTTGATCTTAGCAACATAATTATCGTTATAAGTATAGGGCTTTTGCTTAGAGGGTTTAGCATCTGAGGTCATGGGGATAGTGTGTGAGCATATATCGGGGTCTACACCTTTCAAATCCTTGTAACTCCAAGCGAATACATCTCTGTATTCTCTTAGCAAGGCAATTAACGCATGCTCTTCTTCCTCTGTTAGGTCATGGCCTATGTACGTGCATCTCTCCTCTCCTTCTTCTAGGGCCACTACTATTTTCTTAGTGGTTTCCTTGTTATCATAGGCCTCTCCTACTTGTGCCTCTCGTTTAGGCATTCTTATTATGACTCTCCTGTCGTCTATCTCATACTTCTTAAAATTTTCTGGGACCTCAAACAAAGATTCTTCCTCTTCTGGTGAGACTTCTCTCTTCTTCCGTTTCTTTCCTTCTTCCTTTGGTGTCACATGTGTTGCTAATCTTACATCATTTGTAACCTCTCCATGCCTCTGGGGTTGAAATTCTACTTCATGGAAGTATTCTTCATCTGATGCAAATGGTGGGTCCATAATGATTGACTCGAGATCGGAGTCACTTGCATCCTCAATTGCATCAGGGCTAGGTTCGCATTCTTCTAGAACTGCCTCTCCCATGATTGGCTCTATGGAGAAGACTGAAATATCGTAGCCATCCTCATCACAGTGAGGCGTCCATTGTTCCTCATTGATGGCTACATCCATTGTTGCTAGGATTTCTGCCCAGCCATGGGGTTCGAACTCTTCGTCAGGAAAGACTACAGGTGCATAGGCTGGGTCTTGAATGGGTCTATGTGTTTCTTTTGCACCTACCTCTCTGGCTTTTTCTCTCTTATCTTCTTCTAATGCTACTTTGCACATCCATAAGTGAGTGTCTTCATGCATCCATGAGGATCCAGACCCTATGGAATGCACCGATTCTGTATCATCTTTGGCTCTATGGATGGGATTCCATTGGATAGGAGGGACATCTCTATGAGAATAATCCTTGAGATTGACTTTGGTCGTAACACCCAAGTGTTGCAAATACAAGGAGTTGGTTCCCCAATCATGTACTACTTGCAACTGTCGCATAAATGGTCTTCCCAAAATCATCTCATAGGCATGATTTTTGCTGAAGTCGCATATGGCAAATGTATGCTCAAACTCGACACCACAAGTGGTGAGAGTTATTCCTTCTAGCAATCCTAGGGGTCTCTCTATGTGACCATCGGCCATCTGCAATTTCATTCTCGTTGGCCTGAGTGCCGGCTTGCCCCAACGCTTCCATAGGGAGGTGGTGGCAATTGCAACTCCTGCACCTGAATCCAAAATTGCCTTGGTCGTGTACTCCTGGTAGGTGATGGGAAGATAGGTGTTCCCTTCTTCACCTTCACACATATCTCCTATCTTATCCAAGGGAATTTCTGGCACTGTCCTATGGGATCCTACCTGGGATCGAGGTTTTGTTATTTCTGGTACTTGTTTGGCTACATGTTTCCATAATTCAGGTCTAACCTTGAGTAGCTCTTCTAACTTGAGATTGCACTGCACTTTAGTGTTTTTCACTACCTCCGTGTTCCTAGGTATGACTGAATCCTCGTTTCTTACCATGACTGTGGGGGTTCTCATACAAGTAGACTTGGCTTCCCAGGGGCCTGTGAAATGGGGTAGCTCTTGTATGGAATTAGACTCAAAGTCTAGTCTTTCGTGAGACTGAGTACTCTCATGTTCCCCGTAAATAGATGGGATGTCTTGTGGGAATTGGTCGTGTGCATCATCCACAAGTTCAAAAGGAGGTGCGACCTCACTTTCGTTATCCCATTTGTCTTCTTGAATCTCTCGTAGGAAGTCTGGTGCAAACCGATTCATAGAAGAAGAAGTTTCTGGCTCCGTGGAATTAGGCGCATAAGCAACCTGGGAAGGAGGGCTTATTCTATCGTTGGCTCTCTCCTCGTTCTCATAGATGGCTGGAGCACCAGCTTCTTGGGGAGGGTTACTTATTCTATTACTTTTCCGAACAAGCTCATAAGCTCCCTGAGAAGGAATGTAGGCAACCTGTGGAGGTACGCAAGCTTTCGAGGGAGGCTCATGTGCCTTTTGGGGGGGAAGATAAGCTTCTTGAGGAGGCACATGGGCTTCCTGAAGAGGCCTGCTTATCCGTTCTCTTACCCTTTCCTTTCTTTGAGGGTTAGGTTCCTTTTCTGATTGTGCCATTAGCCTCTCTATTCTTTCTAAGGAGGGGAAGTTGTCTGGTTTAGTGGAATTGGCCACATAAACTTCCGATGGGGGATGGTTCATATTTTTGCTTGCTTTATCTTTTTCTTGATTTTTTTCTTCCTTGGCAGATCTTGCAATTATTCCCTCTAACTTCTCTAGGAATCCATCCAAGTGTAATTGCGTCTTGGCTGAGCCCGAGTAATTGAAAAGGCGACTGGCTTCAAACATAGTCTGCGCCAATGCGACCATTTTCACGCACAGCTTGGTTCTTTCTATCTCTAGGTCAGCTCTGGGATAGCACTTGTCATGATCCGTGACGTTTGGCCCTTCTTGGATTCTGGCCTGATATGCTTTAAGCATCATGTCTATGTCTTCAGGAGTGGGATCAGCTAATACTGACCCTGTTTGGGGTGGTGGGTGGGTTACGTGGGGTGTCTTAGAGGGTGGAGGGATGGAGGGTGATGGGGATGGTAGCGGTGGGAATGTGTGAGAGTACGGTTGAGATGTGATCTCTATAATTTTAGCCTTGGTTTCTCGTAGACTTTCCTCAAGTTCACTCATCTTCTTTGCCCATTGCCTTTTCATGCGTTCGCGGCTATCTCTCCAAGCTCTTGTTCTCTTTTTATTTTGGCTCTCAGTATCGCTAGCGTCTGGGCTCTTTTCCTTGCCTACCCCTTGGTTTTGCTGCACTGCTTGAGCTCTCGTGACTACCTGCACGGGTGCAGTGGGAGTAACACTTCCGCTGGAATCTACCACTAACCCAATAACATTGATAGGCGTGATTTTTGGCATATTATTGGGGTTCTTTGGGCAATCTCGTAAGAGATGCTCTTTTCCACAATCTTGGCAGAAGCCTTGGATCGTCAGTGACTGGTTTTGTGTAAGTGGAGGTAAGGGGCAATCACGAATGAGGTGATCTCCTTGGCATCTGTAGCACGGTCCTCTTGGGAATGGAGGTCTTACTTGCCTAGGTTGAGGTCTAGGGTTGGGGTTTGCATACATGACGTTTGTATAATCTGACTCCCAACTAGGTTCATTTGGCTCTTCGCTGTAATAGGACTCACCATGTTCAGGAGACTGCATGTAGTATGCCTGGGGACTATCAACATGTGTAGAATCAAAGCTATGGTCACTCGGGTCACTTTCAGAAAGCAAGGGTGTTACAGGGACTATAGCTCTATTCAGGTTTTCTTCTGCAACAGCATACTTTACCGGAATCACATTAGCTGGGCCAGGGGGTTGTTGAGCTAACACTGGCTGAGGCCTTTGTTGGTTTTGGTAGGGTTGCTGATACGGCTGTTGTGGCCTGCCATATGGTTGTGGAGGGTACGGGTTCTGGTATCTTCCTTGCTGCGTGTATGGCTGAGGGTAGGGTTGCCTAACTGCCTGCTTGTTGTATGGGCAATCTTGTGCGGTGTGATTGGTGTATCTCCGTTCTATGGTGCAGTACTGGCTACTAGGATTAACTTGGGGTTGAGCCATAATGGGACATACGTTCGCCATGTGGTCGCCACCACAAGTATAGCACCTTTTCACAGGGGCAAACCTAGGGATTTGTTTACTAGAGACTCCTAATTTTTGAGCTACTTTTTCCGCAAGTTCCTCGATTGATGTGGATTGCGTGGAAGAGATGTTAGAGGCACTATCCAAATCTTTGTATATCTTGGAAAGCTCTAACTCCTCCCCTAGGTTGTCCTCAATGTCAATACACATGCGTACACACTCTTCTATGGTCCTAGGGTCCTTCAAGTACACATAGGATCTCAATTTTGTACTCAGTAATCCATCAAGGAATAAGGCTACTTGTTTGGCAGGTGTGGGTAGCTCCGAAACAGGGCACCTTTCAAGATATTGTCTAAATCTTCTTCCTGCCAATCTTACAGTCTCTTGGGGAGTTTGTTTGAAGTTGTGAATCAATGAGGAGGTATTGTGTCTTATGCCACTCTTAGAGAACTCTACAATGAAAGCCTCTAGGAGTTGGTCTATACTCCTGAATTGTCGCTCATCCAATGGCTGAAACCATGTAAGTGCTGTGTTCCTAAGGGTTAGACCGAAGGCATTGTACTGCGTGAATAGATCCTCCACTTGTTCAGCTCTCAAGACTTGCTTGAACTCCGCCACATGATCATAGGGATCTCCTGTGCCATCAAAGTAATTCTTCATGGACTTAACTAACTGGGTCGGTCTCAACGTTCTTGTGTGCTCTCTAGGTCTCGGCAGGGGGAATCCATCCACGTTTCTTTGGTTCCTGTGAGCTCTAAGTATCTCAGGTTCTACTCTATTCGTCTCCGTCCTCGTTCTTTCTCTGCCCACTGGGGTGGCAAAGCTTACTTCTGGTCTATCTCTACTTCTGTCTCTTTGAGCTCCATGAGCTTGGGGTGTTCCAGCTCTAGGGTGACTATAGGATACATTCGATCTTGGTTGGGGGAAAATGAATTCACCCTTCCAAGTGTAAGCATGCCTATCATTTTCTGTCACCACAAAGATCCTCTCCGAAGTGTGATCTAAGTAGGTCACTCTGCCTGGGCTATCAGGATCCTTAAACTCATAGATCATGATTGTTCCTATATCAGTTGATTGATCAGGTTTATACCTCCAAAAGGCTTCGTCAGTTTCTCGATTGAGAAGCACATCTATGCACTTGTTGTCTTGGGGAACCCAATCAGGTGTGATAATCCTAGTGAGAACGGATTTGCCTCGGGGTGTTCTAGGTTCTACTCCCATGTTTCCTTGTTCCAAGTCACCTAAGTCCGCTTCTGAGATTACATTTCCAAATTCATCTGTCCTATCTGGGTGACTGGGGACTACGTATATGGTTCCTTCTTTGTCCAGGTATGCACCGTTTTCAAACTTGACAGCTGGGTGCTCTAGTCCTATGGATTGGTCAGGGTTTTTAATCTGGACCACGGACCTTCCTAGGCCATCCTCATAGATGCTAGCACCTAATCGGTTGTTCCTAAGGTATTCCAACTGTGTTTTGTAAGGGCCTTCTACCCTGTACAAGTATGGCACACCTGAACTCCCCGTAGGTCTGTCCATGCCTTGAGACATCTCTGACTCGCTGGTCTCAGAGCTAGGGTAGTACGAGTGGTGGCTCAACTGCTGGGCCCAAGACCTAGCAGTGTGGTTAACACTAGCCTCTGAAGATCTAAGGCTTTGTCTCTCCCTTACTAGATGTCGTCCTGATCTAAGGTTCATATGCCTATCTAAGTAGCCCAATTCTTTGCCCAGAGTACAACCTCGTTGCTGGTTACTTTAGATTAGTCGCTTGGTTCTTTTTAGTTATTTTATCATGTTTAAGGTCTTGTCTGATATCACGTCGTCGGAATATTTGAATGTTGTTTCGCACTTACAGTTGATCGTTCCACGTTAAGTTCTTTTCCCTTTAAAATTCTCGATAGTACAAGGATTATGCCCTTAGCTTGAGCTTGAAAGTTTCGGTGTGCTTCAACTTGATAGTTGCCTATCGTCGCCCTAACTTACTCCTACTTCTGATCGTTCTTAGCCTACGCTAGGAATTGACAAAGAGGAGATGAGAGTATTCCAACCTTTCTTGCTGAACCTTGCTCTTTAGTGCTCGAGAAGTTGATTCTCAAGCTTGCACAAAACCCTTGCTTGGACGCTCTCAATTGCTTCTCAATAGACCTGCATCAATCCCAAGATTAGCTCCAAGTTGACCTTTCAATTGACAGACAATTTATTTCAGACACTTTTTTAATGACCCTTGCTCCCCCTTTTGTGTTGCTAGAAATTTCCTCTAGAGCTCCCTTGGTGTTTCTACCCCTCGGTGTGTCAACTTCCAAATATCCTATCTGAAAATCAACGCGTTATTCTTATAAAAAACAGTTGAGGGCGTGTAGTATATGCCAAGAGCTTTCCGACAAGCCCTAGAGCTCAAAAAATGGATTTCGTATGAAAAAGTTATGACCGTTCAGGGTTTAGGGGGTTAACTAGACAAACAGAACCTTTCAGGGGTTTTAATGCATTTTTCTAAGGCCTTTGTAAGTGTAGGAGTATTTGAGAGTGCAAATATGCCCAAAATTTAGCCTAAATTTCCAAAAATTTACCCCTTAATTTTTGCCGAAAATGTCTGTCTGTCGCGATAGACGGTGTCTGTCGCGATAGACGGTGTCTATCGTGGATTTCTGTCTGTCGCGATAGACGGTGTCTGTCGCGATAGACGGTGTCTGTCGCAGATTTCTGTCTGTCGTGATAGACGGTGTCTGTCGCGATAGACGGTGTCTGTCGCGATAGACGGTCTCTGTCGCGAATTTCTGTCTGTCGCGATAGACGGTGTCTGTCGCGAATTTCTGTCTGTCGCGATAGACGGTGTCTGTCGCGATAGACGGTGTCTGTCGCGATAGACGGTGTCTGTCGCGATAGACGGTGTCTGTCGCGATAGACGGTCTCTGTCGCGGATTTCTGTCTGTCGCGATAGACGGTGTCTGTCGCGATAGACGGTGTCTGTCGCGATAGACGGTCTCTGTTGCGGATTTCTGTCTGTCGCGATAGACGGTGTCTGTCGCGATAGACGGTGTCTGTCGCGATAGACGGTCTCTGTCGCGGATTTCTGTCTGTCGCGATAGACGGTGTCTGTCGCGATAGACGGTGTCTGTCGCGATAGATGGTGTCTGTCGCGATAGACTGAAAAAACGCAAATTTTTGAGAAACTTCTAGTGATTTAGAGTGCCCTAATGGTGTGGGTTACCGTGCCAAACATGCATTCACAAAATTTTAAGTTTTTCTGTCTGTCGCGACAGACAGAGGTCGTCGTCCCGGGACCTGTGCAGAGTCTGTCGTACCTGCGCACACTGCTGGAGGAGGTGGTACAGCAAGTTCCTGCAACAAAAGCTCAAAAACACACCAAAACAGATAGCATGCAAGCTCTCTCTCTCGCTCTCTCTCACAATGAAATGAGGGAAATGAGGTGGGGGGTGTAATATGACCAAAAAACTGAAATTTTTTGTGGAGATGGAGATGGAGGTGGGAGATGGTGGAGATGATGATGGTGATGATGGTGATGCGAAAGTAAGGAAAAAATGAAGAAAAATTAAGAGAAAGAAGGATATTACCTATAACTCCAATGTCTCAACTCGACGTCTTACCATCACACGCTCGTCCTCGAAGCTCTCTCCCCGGCAACGGCGCCAAATTTGGTGTCACTCTAGCACAATGGTGAGTACCAACGTGAGAAGATCCACCTCATAATTGTCAATGCGTGGAGACGTAAGGACTAGTATGAAGACTATGAGCAAGTGAAGGCACAAGTGCGTGAGTGAGAAGCACAAAGCATGCACACACATACACACACACGCGCACACAAGGCAAGAACAAGGAGAGGAACAATGGAGTTCTTTGCATTAGTCAAAAAGTCTCTTACATCAGCCCAATTCACAAACAATCCACCTCAAAATGAGCTCTCTAGCTCTTTTTATAGTTTTCTAACTAGCTTTGGTCTTGTCCAGACCAAGTGTCCGGCCTAGCTAAAAATTAGGTTCTAGAGTCTATTTGAGGGCTCAAACAGAGTCTAAAAATTATGAAAATTGATATGTCGCTAGTTCTAATACTCCTCAAGCTCGAGGACTCCTCGGCTTGCACAAAATGGAGTCTATTCTACCAAAAACGGGATTTACAATGTTTGTGTAGTGATTAAAATCACTTGAGTTGTAAATAATCCATGGGAAAAAATGATTTGGCCTTGTTGCCGTGTTGTGCATGACTCCTCTGTTGCTCTGTTGCTTTGTATGCCAACAGACAAGGAGGGCACCCAGAATGTGCCGGAATGCTCCTTATCCCCTGTCGGCTTCAGCGTTGCAATTAGGTAGTAGCACCTGAGGAAATCGGGTTTAGGCAGAGCTGCACTGAAATAAGTTTGTAATCCTGCTTTTTGCCAGATATCTTGAAGTGGAGCTGCATTTTGCAATGCTTCGAATTCTCGTGAGAAGAACTGGAAGGTCCACCACACTCCTCCACATTCCATCTTGGATTCCCAGATATGATCCGCGTCTCCCAAATCTCTTGGCATCTCATTGAACCAGTGAGAATGCCCCTTTACTCTTTCGGTTAGGCCATTTGGTGGATCTGGGATAGGAATTCTCCGCACATTCACGAACTCCTCAGGCCGAGCTGTTGGTGGGGCCTCCACCGGCATGGCATCCCAATTGATTGGACCACCAGAGCCTGCTTGAGAGCTTGTGCCTACCGCTGTTGCCATGAGAGTAGGCTGCTTATCTGCTGGAAGAAGAAAGGCACATTAGTGTTGCCTAGGAAACAAGATGTAATGGTGTTCCCTTCACAATACTAACATGACAATCCCGGAGGTCAGTGGTTAGTGGTGAAGTGTTTGTGATAGGTGTGAGTCGTGATTAGAGGTCAGTGTCATCCTAGATGCATACTTTGGTTATGCAATGGGCTCAGAATGCTCCTGTGTTAGAGTAGACGGATTTTCAGAATTGGGTCAGGGGGTTTAATACACAGTTTAATTCTCCAAACTTTGATATCGGATTCGTAACTCTTAGAGCCAAAGACAGGTGAAGATTTCTGGATGAGAGTGTGATGTATTTGGGACCTTTTGGGTACCCATTTCCAAACATTCCTAGGGTTGATGGGAGTGGAGACAGTGAGTGGTGTAGGTATCTTTTCGTTTTCTGAGTTGTTGGTCACGAGTGCTTGTGAATGTTGCTTCATCCTAGTGCCTGATGGTGAATTAATTTGGGCTTGTAAGCAGGCCTTGGGCACCCATATCTGTCTAGTATTAGGGATGGCCTTCATTGACCGCTTAGGAACCCAAATAGAAATGGTATGCCTAGGGGTTATCCTAGAGGGCTTCTTCACTTTGTTCTTTGATGGTGAGGCTCGTTTCTTGTCTCCTTGAGAGTCTTCTCTTAGGGTTGTGGGTCTTCCATCCTTGCGTATCCAGATCTGCTTTGCGCCACGAGATGCTCCATGTTGCCCGGGTTGGCGCTCCTGCCTCTTGATCATCAGCCTCCTTTGTGTTGAGTGATGTTCGGTCTGCTCGATTAGAATCTTCTTTGGATCAGTTAGGAACTCCTTATTGGCTCCCATACCTTCAGTACAATTGACAATCCTCTGCACCATAGAAGTTTGTACAAGAACAACATTGTTATCTTCATGTGGATTTCTGGAGGGACCAGGAGTTGGTGCCTTCTCTATTGGTTTGAGTGCTTGATTTTCTAATTCTATCGTGAGACGGCTTTGGCCTACCCAAACCTGAAGAAGTCCACTTCTTAGGTTGAGGTTGACTGCGTGATCATAGATCCAGTCTTGGCCTAAGACAAGAGGTTCGGTCAGATCCTCGTCTTCACACACTAGCACTTTTGCTGGCATGAGGACCTCTTGTATGTAGAGGGGAAGATCCACTTCTCCCATGCAAGGGGTTTCAACACCTCCTAGTCCTATCAGATATGCTTCTAGGGATTTTACCTCCAATTGCAGCTGCTTGCAATAAGAAAGCCGAACTGCACTTGTGGCTGCTCCTGAATCAATTAAAGCTCTCACGCTTGTTGTGTTGTCTCTTTGTCCTATTTCCAGGGTCACAAAAGGTCTTCGATCCACTATCTTATGGGTACGTTCATTTGAAGCCTCACACATGGCCATGTGATAGCCTCAAGACGCTTGAGTGTCAGTCATAGGTTGATCCCTCCCTTGTCTCCTCAACTTCATTCGTCTGATACGCTCTAAGGCCTCTGCCTGTGCTTCTTCTCGAATTCGTTTTTCCTCCTCTTTACATTGCTTAGCAGTATTGAGTCGACTTAGCATTTCCTCCGTGAGGGGTTCCTGATACAGCTTGACTCTGCATCCACTAATATAGTTTGGGAGATTATCACCCTCTAAAGTGGCTAGTTGTACTGCTCCACTCGTGGAGATCCTATTGATGATCATAGGTCCGTAGCCTCTCTTTTCTAGCTTTCTTGCATGTTGTTTCAATGTGTAAACTAAAACTAGATCTCCTGCTTTCAAGCCTTTATCCTTCACATGGGCATCAAAGTAAGCCTTCTGTCTCTTCTTAGCTGCATATATCCCTGCAGCTGCTCTCAGTCTTGTTTCTCCTAATCGTTCAAGGTCAAAAAGTCTAGAGGAGAGTTCATGACCCGTCCATTCGTGCTCTTGTGCTACTTTTAATGTAGGTATTAAGAAGTCCAACGGTAGCACTGCGTTTTGGCCAAATACTATCTGAAAGGGGGTGGCTTGGAGTACCGTTTTGTAGGCGACTCGGTATGCCCAAACAGCATGGTGTAGCTGTTTGTCCCAATCAGAGCGTTTATTGTTCACTAATTTTGTCAATACATTGCATAGGATCTTATTGGTGCTTTCGGCTTGTCCATTTGCTTGGGGATGATAGGGGGCAGACTTCTTATGCACTACCAAGAATTCTTGGAGCAGATTTTCAATAACTTCATTCAAGAAGTAAGTGCCTCTATCACTAACTAGCTCTATGGGTAGCCCGTATCTTGTGAATACATTCTCAAACAAGAATTTAGCAGTTGTCTGAGCATCGTTCTTCGTTGTGGCTTTTACCTCTACCCACTTGGTTAGATAATCCGTGGCAACGATGATATACTCAGCATGGGAACCCTTAGCTGGGGGATTGATAGGACCTACAAAGTCTATGCCCCACTTAGAGAATGCACGTCCGCCCATCATAGGCTTCAGTGGCATCTCATCTCTGCGTATAGGATACTGGGTTCGCTGACAAATCTCGCACCTCTTCACATAGGTATGTGCGTCCATGTGAAGGGTGGGCCACCAAAATCCTGCAAATAGAATTGCTTTGATCACCCTATCAGGACCAAAATGTCCTCCTGCTACACCCTGGTGAGCTGTTTCCAGGATCTTTAGGTATTCACCTTCATGGACACATAGTCTCAGGTAACCATCCTTACCCCTTCTGTATAAATTATCACCAATGATGGTGTAATCCAAGGCTTCTTGTTCCAAACTTCTTTGTCTGGCCAGAGTCATATCTTGAGGGAATGTTTTCGTCCTCAAGAAGGATACTAGGGGTTGACTCCAATCCGGTACTATGGACACTTGATAAAGTGTGGCATGCTCCACAGGTGGTTTAGTGCAGCAGATTGGGCATTCCTTGCACAACTTCTGGACATCAGCTTCCATAGTCGGCCAATGCACTCCTAGTCTCCTCAGGGTCTGTAGGGTTCGTTGTTTTGAGTAGTGTTGCTCTAATGCACCTTCATGTGCTAATTGCAACCACTTAGCGTACTCGTCCTCTTCTACACAACAAGCCAAGATTCCTTGATCCGTGTGCTTGTACATACTTCCAGCCATGATGTGGTACTTTTGAGCTCTGACTACCTCCCTATCCTGTGTGTTTACTATTGGATGATTAGGTCCGTATGTAAGTATTGGCACTAAGGGCTTGGCCCATTGGGGCACCACTTCCAAATTGAACAGGTATGCATCAGGTAAGTCATCTGACACTCCTTGTGGGGCCTCTCCGGATGTAAGCCTAGAGAGATGGTCTGCTCTCAAATTAGTCCTACCTTTCCTCACCACAACCCCAAAGTCATACTCCATTAGTAAGAGAAACCATCTTACTAACCTTCCGGTGTTGCATGGTTTGTTTACCAGGTATAGTAATGCTTGATGATCAGTAAAAAACTTAAACTTATTTGCAAGCAAATAATGTCTAAACTTTTTAACCGCATACACCATGCCTAGTCCTTCTCTCTCAGTGGTGGTATAATTCCGTTCAGCTGCATTGAGTTGTCTACTAGCATAGGCAATAGGGAGATCCATGTTCCCTTCACCCGTAGGTTGTGCAAGTACGCATCCAATAGCATAATTGGAGGCATCCACATGAACATGGAATGGTTTGCTCCAATCTGGTATGGTCAAGATTGGTGCAGAACACAATCGCTTCTTCAGCTCATTGAAGGAGTTCTCACACTCATTAGTCCACTCGAAATTTGTCAAAAGCCCGTACATGGGCTTTGCAATGACAGCATACATGTGAATGAATCGGCGGTAGTAACCACAATGCCCCATGAACGCTTGTACTTCCTTGACATTCCTTGGCCTAGGTAACTCTGCTATGGCTCTCACTTTCTCTTCGTCAGTGGATATGCCGTTCTTGGACACTATGTGTCCTAGAATCTTGCCTTGCCTGACCATGAAAACACACTTTTCTGGGTTCAGGCAGACTTGATATTCTCTGCATTTATCAAAGATCTGTCTGAGTTCGGGTATATGGGTCTGCCTTATGTTGGAATGAGCACAAAGATCATCAACATAGACTTCTAAGTTCTTCCTCAGGAACTCCTTAAATACATGGCACATCAGCCTTTGGAAGGTTGCGGGAGCATTGGTCAGCCCGAATGGCATTACCCTAAAAGCGAATATACCCCACTCTGTGGCAAAAGCCGTTTTATGCTGATCTTCTGGTGCAATGGCTACTTGATTGTAGCCCGAAAACCCATCTAGGAAGCTGTACACTTCCTTGCCTGCTACTCTTTCTAAGAGATGTTCTGTGATGGGAAGCGGATAGCTATCTCTAATAGTGGCTGCATTCACCTTCTTCAAGTTAATGCAAACTCGTAATTTGCCGTTCTTCTTGGGCACCACTACAATGGGGGATACCCATTCAGTGTGCTCAATTTCATAGATAAATCCGGCTTCCACCAAGCGGTCTATCTCTTCTTTGATCTTAGCAGCATAGTTATCATTATATGTGTATGGCTTTTGCTTAGAGGGTTTAGCATCTGAGGTCATGGGAATTGTGTGTGAGCATATGTCTGGGTCAACACCCTTCAAATCCTTGTAACTCCAAGCGAACACATCTCGGTATTCTCTTAGCAAGGCTATCAGCTCTTGTTCTTCTTCTTCTGTTAGGTCATGACCTATGTATGTGCATCTTTCTTCTCCTTCCTCGATGGAGACAACTATTTTCTTGGTAGTTTCCTTGCTATCATAGGCTTCTCCTGCTTGTGCCTCACGTTTAGGCATTCTTATCATGACCCTCCTATCGTCTATCTCATATTTTTTAAAGTTCTCAGGGACCTCAAACAAAGATTCCTCTGCCTCCAGCGTGACTTCCTTCTTCTTTCTTTTCTTTCCTCCGCTTTTAGAAGTTACTTGTGTGGCTAGCCTCACCTCATTTGTAGGCTCTCCGTGCCTCTGGGGTTGAAATTCTACTTCATAGAAGTATTCTTCATCTGATGCAAAGGGTGGGTCCATAATGATTGACTCTAGATCGGAGTCACTTGCATCCTCAAAGGCATCAGGGCTAGGTTCGCATTCTTCTAGAACTGCCTCTCCCATGATTGGCTCTATGGAGAAAACTGAAATGTCATAGCCATCCTCATCACAGTGGGGTGTCCATTGTTCCTCATTGATGGCTACATCCATGGTTGCTAGAATTTCTGCCCAACCGTGGGGTTCGAATTCTTCGTCAGGAAATACTACAGGTGCATAGGCTGGGTCTTGAATGGGTCTATGTGTTTCGTTTGCACCTATATCTCTGGCCTTTTCTCTTTTCTCCTCTTCTACTGCTACTTTGCACATCCATAAGTGGGTGTCTTCATGCATCCATGAGGATCCTGATCCTATGGAATGCACAGACTCAGTCTCCTCTTTGGCTCTATGGATGGGATTCCATTGAATAGGTGGTACGTCTCTATGAGAGTAATCCTTAAGATTGACTTTGGTTGTGACACCTAGATGTTGCAAATACAAGGAATTGGTTCCCCAATCCTGTACCACTTGCAACTGCCGCAGAAATGGTCTTCCTAGAATCATTTCATAGGCATGATTTTTGCTAAAGTCACATATAGCAAATGTATGTTCAAACTCGACACCACAGGTGGTGAGAGTTATTCCTTCTAGCAATCCTAAGGGTCTCTCAATATGACCATCGGCCATCTGCAATTTCATTCTCGTTGGCCTGAGTGCTGGCTTGCCCCAACGCTTCCATAGGGAAGTGGTGGCAATTGCAACTCCTGCACCTGAGTCCAAAATTGCCTTGGTGGTGTGCCCCTGGTGGGAAATGGGAAGATAGGTGTTCCCTTCTTCACCTTCGCACATGTCTCCTATCTTATCCAAGGGTATCTCTGGCACTGTCCTATGTGATCCTTCCTGGGAATGAGGTTTTGCTACTTCGGGCACTTGATTTGCTACATGCTTCCACACTTCTGGTCTAACCTTGAGCAGCTCTTCTAAGGTGAGATTGCATTGCACTTTGGTGTTCTTCACTACCTCTATGTTCCTAGGTATGACTGAATCTTCGTTTCTTACCATGACTGTGGGGGTTCTCATACAAGTAGACTTGGCTTCCCATGGGCCCGTGAAGTGGGGTAATTCCTGTAGAGAGTTAGACTCGAAGTCTAATTTTTCTTGAGATTGGGTGCTCTCTTGCTCCCCATAAATGGATGGGATGTCTTGTGGGAATTGGTCATGTGCATCATCCACAAGTTCAATGGGAGGAGGGACTTCACTTTCCTTAGCCCATTTGTCTTCTTGAATCTCGCGTAGGAATTCTGGTGTGAACCGATTCATAGAAGATGGTGTGTCTGGCTCCGTAGAGTTAGGCACATAGGCTTCAGGCACATAGGCTTTCTGGGTAGGAAGACCTGCTCTTCCACTAGCCTCGTCATGGTGTTGAGGGGCGTGTTCCTTTTGTGATTGTGCCATTAGATTCTCTATTCTTTCTAAGGAGGGGGGGTTGTCTGGTTCAGTGGAATTGGGCACATCAGCTTTCGGTGGGGGATGGGTCATGTTTTTGCTTGCTTTATCTCTTTCTTGATTTTTTTCTTCCTTGGCAGATCTTGCAATTATGCCCTCTAACTTCTCTAGAAGTCCATCCAAGTGTAATTGTGTCTTGGTTGAGCCCGAGTAATTGAAAAGGCGACTGGCTTCAAACATAGTCTGAGCCAATGCGACCATTTTCGCGCAAAGCTTGGTTCTTTCTATCTCTAGGTCAGCTCTAGGGTAGCACTTGTCATGATCCGTTACATTTGGCCCTTCTTGGATTCTGGCCTGATATGCTTTAAGCATCATGTCTATGTCTTCAGGAGTGGGATCAGCTAATACTGATCCTACTCGGGGTGGTGGGTGGGATACGTGGGGTGTATTAGAGGGTGGAGGGATGGAGGGTGATGGGGATGGTAGCGGTGGGAATGTGTGAGAGTGCGGTTGAGATGTGATCTCTATGATCTTTGCTTTGGTTTCTCTCAAGCTTTCTTCAAGTTCGCTCATCTTTTTTGCCCATTGCCTTTTCATTCTTTCACGACTATCCTTCCAGGCTCTCGTTCTCTTTTTGGTTATGCTCTCTGTTTCACTCACCTCGGGGTTTTTTTCCTGACCAACACCTTGGTTTTGTTGTAGTGCCTGGGCTCTCGTGATCACCTGCACCGGTGCAGTGGAAGTCACACTCCCTGTGGAGTCTACAACTAACCCAACAACATTGATAGGAGTGATTTTAGGCATGTTATTAGGGTTCTTTGGGCAATCTCGTAGGAGATGCTCTTTCCCGCAGTCTTGACAGAAACCCTGAATGGTTACTGGTTGAGGTTGTGTAGGAGCAGGCAGTGGACAATCACGTATAAGGTGATCTCCCTGACATCTGAAGCATGGTCCTCTAGGAAATGGGGGTCGTACCTGCTTAGGTTGAGGTCTAGAGTTGGGGTTTGTGTACATGACATTAGCATACTCAGGTTCCCCACAATTTTCACTTGGGTCCTCATAATAGTATGACTCGTTATGCTCGGGTGATTGCATGTAATAAGCCTGTGGGCTATCAATATGTGTGGAGTCAAAACTATGGTCACTTGGATCAGTGTCTGATAGCAATGGGGTGATTGGGACTATGGCTCTGTTCGAATTTTCTTCAGCAGCTGCGTATTTCACTGGGATCACATTGGTTGGAGCAGGGGGTTGCTGCACTAGGACTGGTTGAGGTCTCTGCTGCCCTTGATAAGGTGGCTGATAAGTTTGCTGTGGTCTGTTGTATTGTGGTGATGGGTACTGATTCTGGTATCTACCATGTTGTGGATATGGCTGAGGATAATTTTGCCTAACAGTTTGTTTGTTGTATGGGCAGTCTTGTGCAGTGTGGTTGGTGTACCTGCGCTCTATGGCAGTACTGGCTACTAAGGTTCGCCTGGGGCTGGGCCATAATGGGGCATACACTTGTCATATGTTCACCGCCACAATTGTAACACCGCTGAACTGGGGCAAATCTCGGAATTTGCTTGCTAGAGACTCCTAGTTTTTGGGCTACCTTTTCTGCAAGTTCCTCGATGGATGTGGATTGACCAGATGTCATGTTACTAGAGCTATCAGAATCCTTATAGATTTTTGATAGTTCTAATTCCTCACCTAGATTGTCCTCAATGTCTATGCACATGCGCACGCATTCTTCTATCGTTCTAGGGTCCTTCAGGTACACATATGACCTGAGCTTAGTGCTCAACAATCCATCTAGGAACAAGGCCACTTGTTTGGCTGGTGTGGGTAACTCCGGCATTGGGCATCTCTCTAGGTACTGTCTAAATCTTCTTCCAGCTAGCCTGACCGTCTCTTGAGGTGTTTGTTTGAAACTGTGAATTAGTGAGGAGGTGTTATGCCTGATTCCACTCTTAGAAAACTCAACAATAAATGCCTCTAAGAGCTGGTCTATGTTTCTGAAATGCCTCTCATTTAGTGGTTGAAACCACGTAAGGGCGGTGTTCCTAAGAGTTAGACCGAAAGCATTATATTGTGTGAATAGGTCCTCTACCTGTTCAGCTTTCAATACTTGCCGAAATTCTGCCACATGGTCATAAGGGTCTCCAGTGCCATCGAAGTAATTCTTCATGGATTTCACCAGTTGAGTTGGTCGCAGGGTCCTAGTGTGCTCTCTCGGCCTTGGCAAGGGAAAATCGTCAGCATTCCTTTGATTCCATGGGGTCCTATGTCTCTCGGGTTCCACTCTATTCCTTTCCGTTCCCGTTCTTTCTCTTCCCAGGGAGTTGGCAAAACTTACCTCAGGTTTGTCTCTACTTCTATCTCTTTGAACTCCATGAGCTTGGGAGGTCCCAGCTCCTTGGTGACTGTATGACACATTAGTCCGAGGTTGGGGGAAAACAAATTCACCCTTCCATGTGTAGGCATGTCTGCCATGCTCGGTGACCACGAAGATCCTCTCTGATGTATTGTCTAGGTATGTTACTTTACCTGGGCAGTCAGGGTCTTTAAACTCATATATTGTGAGAGCACTCGCTTCCTGAGGTTGAGCAGATTTATATCTCCAAAAAGCCTCATCGGTTTCTCGGTGTAAAAGCAGATCTATGCTTTTATTATCCTGTGGAATCCACTCTGGAGTCATAATTCTGGTCAAGACAGATTTACCACGGGGGGTTCTTGGCTCTCCCTCAAAGTTCCCTTGCTCTATATCACCCATGTCGGTCTCAGCAATCACATTTCCAAACTCATCAGTTCTATCAGGAAGAGTCGTGACTACATATATAGTCCCCTCTTTGTCTAGGTATGCTCCATTCTCAAACTTGACTACTGGGTGGTCTAATCCATGGGGTTGATCGGGGTTCTTAATCTGGACCACCGATCTTCTCAGGCCGTCTTCATAGATGCGAGCACCTAGACGATTCGTCCTGATGTATTCCAGTTGAGTCTTGTATGGTCCTTCTGGTTTTTCTAGATAAGCCAACCCTGAACTACCTACTGGTCTCTCCATGTGATAGGACATCTCCGAATCACTTGTTTCTGATCTGGGAGTGTCGGGGTAATCACTCAACTGTTGGACCCAAGACCTGGCAGTGTGATTGACACTAGCTTCAGAAGATCTGAGGCTTTGTCTGTCTCGGCCTAAGTGTCTGCCTGATCTAAGGTTCATATGCCTGATTTATCTACCCCCTTGGACCTAAGCACCCTCTCGTTGCAGGTTAATTTGCACCAATCACTTTGTTCTTTTGAGTTGCATACTATGTTTATGGTCTTGTCTGAAATCACGTCGTCAGGAGTACTTAAGTGAATTTCCGCACTTGATGAGTGACCGACTCTAGTTTACCTTTTGTCCGTTAGAGTTTTCGCACTTAAGACCTACTTACTTCTTGTACTTGGTTGATTAATACTCTTGGGCTTGATTCGTGCCTAACGTTGCCCTAATTAATTACCACACCTAAGTCGTACTTAGCCTAGGCTAGGAATTGACAAAGGAGGGTTGAGAGATCTTCCAACCTCAATTAGCTGGTTGACCAGACTGCTACACAAGCCCAGGAAACCTTCTCCCAAGCCTGGTACTCACCCTTGCTAGCTGGCTTTGGATTGCCTTGAGTGCACACAATGTTCCTGCAAAAGCTCACCCGTTAGTATAGCTCTATAACCACAAGTAATTGAAAAAAAACACACATCAATAATTTTAGTCCCCCTGGAGTAACTCACTGTACCCCCTGAATCTGAGAACAACTTAGTTCCACCTAAAGGTCAACTTAAAAATGCATGTTCTAAAACTCCGCGTATGATTCTTACAAAAACCAGTCAAGGTCCACGTAGGATTCTCAACGAGCTTTCCAACGAGACCAAAATCTCATCAATCGGAGTTCGTATGGTCAAGTTATGACCATTCAGGCACTATAGGGTCAAAACAGGCTCTCAGGGTTCAGGAGATCCCTCTCTGGTTTCTAGGTCTTTTGCCCACTTCCAAGGTTCTAAAGTTATACCAAGGTGCCTAAAATTAAGCTCAACTACCCTTCAATTCACTCAAAATTAACCCTAACTTTTCATGCGTTAAAGGCCGTGTATCGCGATAGGTCGGGTCGAGGTGTCGCGATAGCTCGTGAGGTGTCGCGATAGGTCGAGGTGTCGCGATAGGTCGTGAGGTGTCGCGATAGGTCGAGGTGTCGCGATAGGTCGTGAGGTGTCGCGATAGGTCGGGGTGTCGCGATAGGTCAGGGTGTCGTGATAGCTCGTGAAGTGTCGCGATAGCTCGTGAGGTGTCGCGATAGGTCGGGGTGTCGCGATAGGTCGGGGTGTCGCGATAGGTCGTGAAGTGTCGCGATAGGTCGGGGTGTCGCGATAGCTCGTGAAGTGTCGCGATAGCTCGTGAGGTGTCGCGATAGGTCGAGGTGTCGCGATAGGTCGTGAAGTGTCGCGATAGGTCGGGGTGTCGCGATAGCTCGTGAAGTGTCGCGATAGCTCGTGAGGTGTCGCGATAGGTCGAAGTGTCGCGATAGGTCGGGGTGTCGCGATAGGTCGTGAAGTGTCGCGATAGGTCAGGGTGTCGCGATAGCTCGTGAAGTGTCGCGATAGCTCGTGAGGTGTCGCGATAGGTCGAGGTGTCGCGATAGGTCGTGAAGTGTCGCGATAGGTCGGGGTGTCGCGATAGGTCGTGAGGTGTCGTGATACCTCGAGGTGTCGCGATAGCTCGGGATATGGTGAATTTTTCTGTTCTATCTAGTGATCCTGGGAGCTCTAGGCCTGCGCAGTGTCGTGGTGCACTCAGAATCGTGATTGGGTGAAATTTTCGGAGTGTCGCGATAGCTCGGGCTCAACGCCTCGGGGACTGTGCAGACAATTTCTGTACCTGCTGAGCTTGCTGGAGATGATGATGGAGCTGCCACCTGCAAGAAACATGCAAAAAACACACAAAGACAAGCACACACACTCGCTCTCTCTCAAACTCGCACACAACAGATGAGGGAATGATAAGGAAGAGGGAATATGTAGTGGAGAAGGAGGTGGAGGTGGAGATGGAAGTGGAGGTGAAGATGAAGATGAAAATGGAGAAAAATCAGAAATTTACCTACTACTTACCATTCCAACGCGTCCTCTCTACGTCTTACCATCACATGCTCGTCCTCAAAGCTCGATCCCCGGCAACGGCGCCAAAATTTGGTGTAGCTCAGTGATGAGTAGCACCTCCTTTAATGTCAATCCGGGAAGACGTGAGGATGGTATGAAGACCACGAGCAAGTGGAAGCACAAGTGCGTGAGTGAGAAGCACACTAACATGCACACACATACACACACACGTGCACACACGGCAAGAACAAAGAGAGTAAGACAATGGAATCACTTCTATTGCAAGAAAGTTCTCATACAAGCTCAAACTACAAGAAGCCCCCCCAAAAATGAGCTCTCTAGCTCTATTTATAGTTTTTGACTAGCTTTGGCCCTGTCCAGACCTAGTGTCCGGCCTAGTTAAAAATTAGGTTCCAGGGCTTATTTGAGGGCTCAAACGAGATCTAAAAATTATGAAAATTGGCAGGAAACTACTTCTAAGGCTCCCCAAGCTCGAGGACTCCTCGGCTTGTACAAAATGGAGCTACAAAAAGGTGAAATGATATTTACAAGGTTTTTTAGTGATGAGAATCACTTAAAAATGATGTAGGGGTTTTGAAAAAAAATGAAGGGTTGCCTTAGTGCTAGATCTGCATGTGTGTTCGTACTTGCTTCTTCCCGTATGCTGTCAACACTCAGGTTCTCTTATTTCATATTCTCCCCATTCTTCTTGATATCCCTCACTCCATTGATATTCTTCCTTATATGGTGATCTTAGTCTTGAATTCCCCTCCTCTATTGGTGTATACTTGATTGGTACCACATTAGTGGGTATAGGAGGTTGTTGTCCAAGCACAGGTCTTGGTTGTTCAGTATAGCCTGATTCCCTTTGAGCCATATAGTCTCTTTCCTTAATGGGTTGTTTGTTATAGAAGCATTCCTCCCTGGTATGGTTTGTCCATTTTCTCTCTAGTGTACAGTACTTAAGTGTCTTCCTATCTTGTAAGTGTGGTGGCTTCTGATATGGGCATTGTTGTGCCAGATGATTTTCTCCACAAATGTAACATTTTTTATTTGTGTTTGTCCTAGAGTTTATCAGATTAGTTTTAGTGCTTACCTCTAGGGCTTTAGCAATAGCCTGAGCCAACTCTTCTGCTGGAGGAATTTTGTCTTCATATGATCTAGGTTGATCAAATGCTAGCAGATCTTGACCTCTGTTGTCCTCCAAATCTATTGCTTCCTTTACACAGGCTGCTAAATCGGGACATCTTCTATAATACACTAGGGTTCTTAGTTGGGCACTTCTCAAACCCTCAATGAACAAAGATACTTGTTTTGCCATGGAAGGTACTTCCTCTCTATGGCATCTATCAATGTATTGTTTAAATCTTCTGGCTGCTTCTCTAACATTCTCATCCTTTTGTTGTTTGAAACTATGTATCAATGTGGCTGTACTATGTTTTATCCCGGTCTTAGAGAATTCTCCAATGAAGGCTTCTAAGAAAGATTCAATATCCTGGTACATTTCCTTTCTCAAAGGAATGAACCAAGATAAGGCTGGTCCTGTTAGAGTTAAACCAAATGCCTCAAATTGTACTTTGTAATCTTCTACTTCTTCAGCTCTAATCAATTGCCTAAATTCTGCAGCATGAGCATGAGGATCTGAATAACCCTCATATTGTTTCTTCATACATTTGGCAACTTGATATGGTCTAAGCATTCTACCCTGAGGCTGCCAATGGAATCTTCTTCTGAGTGGGAAATCATTATATCCTTCTGGTTCCTTATCAAAGGGATTAGGGGAAGTCTGTGTCCTCCTCCCATATTGTTGTTCATTACCAGTATAGTTTTCATTTGGCCTAGGTAAATTTGTTTGCTCCATGTTATGTTCCCAAGGTCCTTTGTCAGTACATTGCCCAAGATCATTTGAATTTTCTGGGTCTTGAGAGAATATGTACACACATCCTTGCCTATCTTCATATCTCCCATCTTTAAATTGAGCTACAGGAGTTATATTCAGGGGAACTTCTAAATTCCTCAATCTAATGAGAAATTTATGCATTCCATCCTGATATACATAGGTTCCAAACCTATTTGTATACATATACTTGAGGATATTTCTAAAATCCCCAGTTTCCATAGGTTCATTTGTTTCATTTATGTTTTCCATGTTGTTTTCTTGCCCTAAACTTCTTTCTTGCCCTTTGCCTTTTACTGTTTCTGTCTCCTTTCTTGTTAGATCTTGTTTAGAAATTTTGTTTCCAGATCTAAGTATCATTCAATTAATTTTCTCACTCTCAAGCTCAACAGAGTGTTTGTCACAATTTTCTAACTAAGGTATTACTTTTTTCACAATTTTTTGATTATTTTTGTATTTTTCACGATTTTCTGATTAAAATCGTGTTTTTCCACGATTTTCTGCTTAAAGTATTAATTTTCACTCTTTTTTTTTCTGACTATTTTTGTATTTTTCATGATTTTCTATTTATTTTTGTGTTTTTCACGATTTTCTGTGAAAATTATGTTTTTTCACGATTTTCTAATTATTTTTGTATTTTTCACGATTTTCTAATTAAAATCGTGTTTTTCCACGATGTTGTGTGAAAGTCGTGTTTTTTCACGACTTTGTGTGAAAATCGTGTTTTTTCACGATTTTCAGTGAAAGTCGTGTTTTTTCACGACTTTGTGTGAAAATCGTGTTTTTTCACGATTTTCAGTGAAAGTCGTGTTTTTTCACGACTTTGTGTGAAAATCGTGTTTTTTCACGATGTTCAATGAAAGTCGTGTTTTTTCACGACTTTGTGTGAAAATCGTGTTTTTTCACGATTTTCAGTGAAAGTCGTGTTTTTTCACGACTTTGTGTGAAAATCGTGTTTTTTCACGATTTTGACCCCAGACAATCGTGATTGCTCACAGATTGTAAAAACACGATTTTTCTTAAGAAAATCGCGTTCTGGGAATCACGATGTTGTCTCCTAATCTTTCAAAATCGCGATTTTGTGTGTGGTTTACAGAATCGCGATTCTGAGTGATTTTTTGATTTTTACAAGTTTTGATTTTTCAAAATTTTCTTTCTCCACTAGGGTCGCCTTACTGAAATTTTGACATGCAATAAAACATTTAGATGCAAATTTAAGGTTTTCCTAAGAAAAACTCAAAATACAGAAAATCGCGATTCCGTGTTTTTTAGTTATTTTCTCATTTCTAGGTTCTATTAATCACTTAATGCAAAAATGTGTATTGCAAATTAATAACAAAGTCTTTACCTTGCTTGCTTGGTCCAAAAAAGCTGTCCAGTACTTGATTTGCAGAAGGTCGCGATTTTTTGACTCTGTCTCTCTCACTCACTCTCACTCAAATGAATTTTTCTTAGATTTTCAGGTTTTTATAGTGTCCAGAAAATCGCGATTTTGTGTGATTTCCAATTTTTCACCCTCTTTTACTTGTTTAATTTCACTCACTCAATCTTCATGATCTCCCCTACACTTTCTTATCTCCAAGTACCCAAATATGCAAAAAATTTCCAAAAATTTTCCTTTACAGGAAATCGCGATTTTATGTAGAGAATCGTGTTTTTTGCATATTTTTGATTTTATGCCAATTGGAGTAGTCTCTTCTTCTTAATTCCCTTCAATACCCTTTATCAACCTCAATTCAACAACCACCTGAAATGTTGCTCTAGAATCAACACTTTTTTCAGAAAATCGCGATTCTGTGTAGAGAATCGTGTTTTCTAATTTTTTGGTTTTTTGATCATTTTTTGTTTCCTTTTCCACTTTTTCACAATCACCCTTGTCCACAAACACTTCACTTCAACTTCCTAACAAGAAAAGAAATTTGTTTGATTATTTTTGAGGAATTTTATGACTTTGTTTGGTATTTTTGCCCTAAAAATAAAGGTGAACACTTTACTTAGGGTTTCTGGTTTTGGTGATCCACTGATCCCATGTTTCTTGATTGGTTATGAGTTTCTATGTCTTTAGCTATCACCAAAGTGCAAAAGAAAATTTCTCAAATGAAAATGTTATGGAAGGCAAACAATTTTTGCAAAGATAAACTCAATCACATCTTTCTTTTCAAAATGCAGAACAACTCAAGATTGATGCTTAGATTTGGTCAACAACTGAATCCTTTATACTTACTTCTAGCTACTTTAACTGTCCTTTCCTTAGTATCACCATGTTATCTTCCCAAGATCTCCCATGGTGGCTAGTACTTGGGCAAAAAGAAATCTAGAAATGCAAGAATAGACTCAAGTTACCTCATCTTCAGCTTTCTTGGCTCAAATCTTCCATACACCTGCACTTTTACTTCAACAATATGATGAGCAACTATCAATTTACAAAGATTTCAGCACTTCCAATTCCACAAGATATCAATTGCTTTCTTTTTTCCCCAAAGACAAACAATGACATCTACTTATTCATGTGAACATTCCTTGATTGATGAGTTTTAGCTTTTTCTTGTGTTGGTTACCATCATCAACAGAAGATCCAGCAAAGGTCCAGCTTCAATGAAGTTTTGGAATGTTCCCCGGCAACGGCGCCAAAAAATGTTTGTTATTGACTTTGGAGTTGTCCTCTCCAATCATGAAGTACAAAAGAATCAACAAATCATCTTTATTTTGTCAATCCTGGGAATATCCATAAGACCACAGCCCCTTCTAGATGATAGATTCATAGAAATAAGAGATTGATGGCTGGAATTCTGAGAAAATGAAAATGAAGAGGAAATATCTAGGGTTTACCTTATCTAAAGCAAATCTTCATCATTTTCTATGATCTTTGTGTCTAATTCATGTTATTTTCTCATCAGAATACAAATATGAAATCAGAATTGGAAAATATCACCTGTATCACCGAGACGAGACAATCGCGATTCTGTACCAACAGACGATTTTCACATTTCTGCCACATTTTTCAATTCTTCTTCACTCAATGCATCAATAATCATCTCTCTTCATACATCTTACTCAGTATTACACAATTGAGACTCACAAATCTCCATGATTAAGCAAGAAGCAAGCTTTCACATCAAAGGAAACACACATAACAAGAGAAAACACGATTTCAGCAGAAACTCTCTCTTCTCTATTGATAGCATGAACAAATGACTAACCAACCTCTCCAAAATAGAGAAAATTGACTTTTATACATTTTCAAGTGTCCTCTTTCACACTTGAATTTTGGTCCTTTCCTCTATTATTCTAAAAATATGCTATCTAAGAGTTTCCAAAAATTCTATAAAAAATACATAAGATTCTATCCTACATAAGGAAGACTCTTCCTTATTTTTACAACATTTGCATAAATATTTCTACAAATTTTTATCATTTTACAATATTTTTCCTTCAAAAAAGGTTCCAAAAATGCTTCTTCCAACACTGTGAATCAGCGAGGAAGTGTTATGTCTTATGCCACTTTTAGAGAATTCGATAATGAATGCCTCTAGAAGTTGATCTATGCTCCTGAACTGCCTCTCGTTTAGGGGCTCAAACCATGTCAGGGCAGTGTTCCTAAGGGTTAGACCAAAGGCATTGTATTGTGTGAACAGATCTTCAACTTGTTCAGCTCTCAAGACTTGCCTAAACTCAGCCACATGGTCGTATGGATCTCCAGTGCGATCGAAGTAGTTCTTCATGGACTTAACTAGCTGAGTCGGTCTCAAAGTCCTTGTGTGCTCTCTAGGTCTTGGTAGAGGGAACTCATCCGCATTTCTTTGATTCCTTGGAGCTCTAAGTACCTCAGGTTCCACTCTATTTGTTTCCGTTCTCGTTCTTTCTCTACCCCCTGGGTTGGCAAAGCTTACTTCTGGCCTATCTCTACTTCTGTCTCTGTGAGCTCCATGAGCTTGGGATGTTGCAGCCCCCCGGTGACCATAGGACACGTTCGATCTTGGTTGGGGGAGAACGAATTCACCCTTCCAAGTATAAGCATGCCTGTCATGTTCTGTAACCACAAAGATCCTCTCTGAAGCGTGATCTAAGTAGGTTACTCTGCCTGGGCTATCAGGATCTTTGAACTCATAGATCAGGATTGACCATACATCATTTGGCCTATCTAATTTATACCTCCAAAAGGCTTCATCGGTCTCTTGGTTTAGGAGCAGATCTATACTCTTATTGTCCTAGGGAACCCAATTGGGATTGAGGATTCTAGTAAGAACAGATTTCCCTCGAGGGGTCCTAGGCTCTCCTCCTAAGTTCCCTTGCTCTAGGTCACCTATGTCCGTCTCAGGGATCACATTCCCGAATTCATCTGTCTTGTCTGGGTGACTAGTGACCACATATATGGTTCCTTCTTTGTCCAAGTATGCTCCGTTTTCAAACTTGACAGCTGGGTGTTCTAGTCCAATGGATTGGTTCGGGTTTTTAATCTGGACCACGGATCTTCCTAGGCCATCCTCATAGATGCTAGCACCTAATCGGTTGGTCCTAAGGTATTCCAGCTACGTCTTGTAGGGGCCTTCCACCCTATACAAATATGGCACACCTGAACTCCCCGCAGGTCTCTCCATACCTTGAGACATCTCTGATTCACTAGTCTCAGAGCTAGGGTAATGCGAGTGGTGGCTCAACTGCTAGGCCCAAGACCTAGCAGTATGATTAACGCTGGCCTCCGAAGACCTAAGACTTTGTCTATCCCTTACTAGATGTCGTCCTGATCTAAGGTTCATATGCCTATTTAAGTAGCCCAATTTTTGCCCAAAGTACAACCTCGTTGCCGATCAATTGGTATCAGTCACTTGATTCTTTTTTAGTGTGTTATCGTGTTTATGATCTTGTCTGATATCGCGTCGTCAGGAATATTTGATTTGATTTTCCGCACTTGAGTTGATCGTCCCACGTTAAATTCTTTTCCTTTTAAGTTATCGGTCACACACAGGTCATCCCTTGAACTTGATTTCTTAGATAGTCTTTGACTTGTCTTGTGCTTATCGTTGTCCTGACTTACGCCTAGCACTACTCGAACTTAGCCTAAGCTAGGAATTGACAAAGGGAGTTGAGAATATTCCGACCTTACTTGTTGATCCCTTGCTTTATGATGCTCAAGAACCCGGTTCTCAAGTTTGCAAAGAAACCCTTGCTTTGGATGCTCTCGATTGCTTTCAATGGACCTGTGAAAGTCCCAAAATTAACTCAAGACTTAAACTTCAAATGATAGAAAGATCACGTTCATGCATGTAATTTGGATATCAATTATGTCCCCTGTCTTTATTGCAAACAATTCTAGAGATCTCTTGGTTTTGTTTCCCCTAGGTATGGTATTTGATACACAGGATTTGTCTCAAGACACACTTGTAGGGACCTCACAAATCACTAATTATTTGATAGGTATGCCAAAAATTGCCCCAAAAACTTGGTATTAAAAACCCTAGAAAATAAGCCGAAAAAGCCTATCAATCGCGATGGACAGGTCTGTCAATCGCGATGGACAGGTCTGTCAATCGCGATTGACAGAGGTGTCCATCGGGGCCTGTCGATCGCGATCGACACGTCAGTCGTGATCGACAGTGTCAATCACGATCGACAGAGTCGATTGTGGGTCCTGTCAATCGCGATCAATGGTGTCAATCGTGATCGACACGTTTTTTGGGATTTTCGCCGTAAATTCAGTTGATCGGGGTTGTTTCCGTCGCGATGGACACGTGGCAACGCGAGAAATTCAGTCAATCGTCAAAAATCAGTCGGTCGCGATCGACAATGTCGATCACGATAGACAGAGGTGTCGGTCGTGGTTGTCGATCGTGATCGACGGTGTCAATCGTGATTGACAGGGTCAGTCGGTCGTCTCTGTCGGTCGCGATCGACAGGTCTGTTGGTCGCGATTGACAGATGTTCTCGATCGTGGCTGTCGATCGCGATCGATGGTGTCGGTCGCGATTGATAGAGAAACACATAATTTTTTTACTGTTTTAGGTGATTTAGAGTGTGCTCCTTATGTGTATCCTTATGGTGTGCTTTGTTTTACCAAATGGCCGATTTTCTCGTCGATCGTGATTGACAGACATCGGCGACACAGAGACAGTTTTGTGATTTTTCATACCTGCGTGGAGTGCTGGAGATGATGATGCAGCAAGAACCTGCAAGAATGCTCAAGAAACATGCAAAAACAACGCACACAATATCGCTCTCTCGCTCTCTCTCACAAGTGGAATGGGGGAAATGAGGTGGAGAAGGTGATATGATCAAAAAACTGAAATTTTTCGCGATGATGGAGATGGAGGTCGGATATGGCGAGATGATGATGGTGATGATGGTGGTGGGTTAAGAAAGAGAAAAATAAGAAAAGTAAAGAAATTACCTACAATGCCAACGTCTCAAATCTACGTTTTACCGTCACACGCTCGTCCTCAAAGCTCGATCCCCGGCAACGGCGCCAAAATTTGGTGTAGCTCAGTGATGAGTAGCACCTCCTTTAATGTCAATCCGGGAAGACGTGAGGATGGTATGATGACCTCGAGCTAGTGAAGGCACAAGTGCGTGAGTGAGAAGCACACTAACATGCACACACATACACACACACACGCACACAAGGTAAGACAAAGAGTGAGAAGCAATGGAGTTCTTTTTATCACTTCCAAAAAGCTCATCCAAGTTTAAATCAATTACAAGCTCTCCAAAAAATGAGCTCTCTAACTCTATTTATAGTTTTTGACTAGGTTCTGGCTGTGTCCAGACCTAGTGTCCGGCCTAGTTAAAAATTAGGTTCTAGGGCCTATTTGAAGACTCAAACGAAGTCTAAAAATTATGAAAATTGGTAGGTAGCTACTTCGAGTGCTCCTCAAGCTCAAGGACTCCTTGGCTTGCACAAAATGGAGCTACAAAAATATGAAATGGTATCTACAATGGCATTTAGTGATGAAAATCACTATTGTTGTAGGGATTTCTTCTAACGATTGGACATACACATCTTCGAGCTCCCTACTGGCTCCTTCTCCTTGTGTATCCCCCTCTTTGATATGCTTTAGTGTCGTGAAATGGTATCTACAATGGCTTTTAGTGATAAAAATCACTATTGTTGTAGGGATTTCTTCTAACGATTTGACATACACATCTTCGAGCTCCCTACTGGATCCTTCTCCTTGTGTATCCCCCTCTTTGATATGCTTTAGTGTCCTGAAAAAATATTGGCCTACTTGCCAGATCGTCATTGACTACTCTGTCTGCTTGTGCCTTCTCGTCGCTTTGACTCCCTTCGTAAGCTTCCTTGCCTTGTGAGTCCTTTAGTTCCTTGACTGCCAACAACATCTCAGACTCACTAGTCTCAAAGCTAGGGTAGTACGAATGATGGCTCAACTGCTGGGCCCAAGACCTAGCAGTATGATTGACACTAGCCTCTGAAGATCTAAGAATTTGTCTATCTCTCCCTAGGTGTCATCCCGATCTAAGGTTCATAAGCCCAATTGAATGATCCCAAATTTTTCCAAGTACACTTTGCGTTGCTGAGTTCTTTTGTATCAGTCACTTGTTCTTTTTTAATTGCTCTTAGGGTGTCACTTCTTGTCCAATTAATCTTCGTCGCAAGGAACACTTGAATTTTATCGTACTTTGAGTGTGGTCGCTCAATTTAAGTTCTTTTCCCTTAGGTTGTTTTGCAATTGTAATCTCCTAACACTTGCACTTGAGTGATTAGAGTTCTTGGACTTGGTCGTTCTTAACGTGTTCCTAATTAATCGAAACCTCTATCCGTACTTAGCCTATGCTAGGGATTGACAGAGGGTGCTGAGAATTTCCAACCTTAAGTTTCTTTCCTTGGTTGCCCTTGTATGCCCAGGAAGCGTGTTCCCAAGCTCGCACTTACTCTTGCTTTGAGTACCCTTTGATGCTCTCAAAGAACCTGAAAAAGTCCACAATTAGCTCAAGAATTGAATTCAATTGACAGACAGATCACTTTCATGCATGTAATTCACAGACCCAATTGCCTTTTGCCTCTATGGAAGTCAATCCCAAGGGAAACTTAGTTTTCCTACCCCGGGATATGGTCACTTCAAATTACCCTATCTAATGATCCTGACATTAATTCCACGAGTTTTCCAACAAAACAAAAATCATCGCAATCGGATTTCGTATGAGGAAGTTATGTCCACTCAGGGTTTAGGGGCCAAATCAGGATATTAAATAGGTTAGGCAGACAGGACTTCTCGAAATGCTTTGGGTATAGGCCTCACAATGCTCTACTAACCCTTAAAATTTTCCCACAATTTGCCAAAAAATTAGACCACTATTTTTTTGCCCTAAAAAATTGGCCAAATTTGCCCGTCTATCGCGTTCGCAAGCTCTGTCAGTCGCGATTGATAGGTCAATCGCGATCGACGTGTCGGTCGCGATTGATGGGTCCGTCGTGGCTGTCAGTCGCGATTGATGGGTCAATCGCGATTGACACGTGGCCCGGATTTCGAGTCGATCGTGGTCAAAGGGTCATTGACTCTGTCAGTCGTGATTGATGGGTCGATCGCGATTGACAGGTCCGTTGCGAGGGTCTGTCCGTTATGGTCAAGCAATCGTTGACTGTGTCAATCACGATTGATAGGTCCGTCGGGGCTGTCAGTTACGATTGACTAGTCGATCGCGATTGATGGCTCGATTGCGATTGACACGTGTCACGTGTAGGTTCTGTCAGTCGTGGTCAGTCGATCGTTGACTCTGTCGGTCGCGATTGATGTGTCGATCGCGATTGACGTGTCGGTCGCGATTGACAGAGCCGTCGGCATGTGTCCATCATGGTTTGTCGATCGCGATTGACAGAGCGATCGCGATTGACAGAGCGATCGCGATTGACAGAAAACTGAGGAATTTTAAAATTTTAAACACACGTTTGGGAATCTCTAGGCCTGTAGATTATGGTTATGTACTTTGTTTAGCAAAAAGATCATTTTTTCTGTTGGTCGCGATTGACAGAGGTCAACGCCTCGGGACCTGCACAATCAAATTTTTTACCTGCTCGAGCTGGTGCAGCTGCTGGGGATGCTGATTCCTACAGAAAATCTCAGAAAACACAGAAAATCACAAGCACACAAACGCTCTCTCACTCTCTCTCACAAGTGAAATGAGGGGAATGGTATGGGTGGGGTGATATGACCAAAAACTGAAATTTTTTGCGAGGATGGAGATGGATGTGGGAGATGTTGAGGATGATGATGGTGATGAGAAAACAAGAGAAAATAGGAAAAAGGTGAAGAAAATACCTATAACTCCAACGCGTCAACTCTACGTCTTACCATCACACGCTCGTCCTCAAAGCTCGATCCCCAGCAACGGCGCCAAAATTTGGTGTAGCTCAGTGATGAGTAGCACCTCCTTTAATGTCAATCCGGGAAGACGAGAGGATGGTATGATGACCTCGAGCAAGTGAAGGCACAAGTGCGTGATTGAGAAGCACACTAACATGCACACACATACACACACACGTGCACACACGGCAAGACAAAGAGTGAGAAGCAATGGAGTTCTTAGATTACTTTCAAAAAGCTCATACAACTTCAAATCAATTACAAGCTAACCTCAAAAAGAGCTCTCTAGCTCTATTTATAGTTTTTGACTAGGTTTTGGCCTTGTCCAGACCTAGTGTCCGGCCTAGTTAAAATTTAGGTTCTCTACCCTATTTGGAGGTTCAAACAGAGTCTAAAAAATGTGAAAACTGATAGGTAGGTACTTCTAAAGCTCCTCAAGCTCAAGGACTCCTTGGCTTGCACAAAATGGAGCTACAGAAATATGAAATGGTATTTACAATGGTTTTTAGTGATGAAAATCACTATTTTTGTAGGGATTTCTTCTAACATTTTGACATACATTTCCTGGAGCTCCCTACTTGCTCCATCTTCTTGTGTGCCCAACTCTTTGATGCCTGAAAAATTTAAATGGCCTACTTGCCAGATCTTCTTTGACTATTGTGTCTCCTTGTGCTTTCTCTTCGTTCTGACTCCCTACATAGGCTTCCTTGTCTTGTGACTCCTTCAATTCCTTGACTACTGCCAACACCGTCAGAACGCGTTTAAGCTCTTTTCGGGTTCTTGGGAGTGGAAGGGGTCTGAATAATCAGAGGCCCTATACTTGATTTTCCCAATTAATTCATTCACAAAACAGTACATGAGTGTTCAAAGAACTCTGTCAACACGAATTAATTTCCAGAATCTAGTTCGTTCTCTCACAGTTTCACTTTCTGTTCTGAGACTATTACTAACTCTTCCACAACCTTACCGATTTGCTTTGATTATTACGTCCTCAACACAGAGCGCTGAAAACTATTCATTACCGTAATACAGATTCACAAGTCGTACTTAATGGAACAGTGTTAAACACAAATGAAGGTAATCAGCAAAAGCGAAATAACACGGTACTACTCAGAATTCTCAAAACACAACACAACGAAACTACACAGATCTATCGCTTAGAGAGAGAGTCTGGCAATCCTTCTGGTTGTCACCGAAGTGTCCTTTCATTAGATTATAAATCGTTACCTCTCTTCGCAGCGATCTTTCGGTTCGTGCAGAATGCGAAAATGGAAAGATTTACAGATGCCAATCCGGCGGCTTATAGTTCATATCAAATTATGGTCAAAGCCAATGAGGAAATAAACAAGTTATTAATGGAAGAAGGTCAATTGAAGGAGGACAGCAAGACTGTATAGGTGACACAGGATGAGAAGGAAGATCTGAACAAAGAAATTATAAGATTGCAAACAGAGTTTGTTGAGGGTTCTAAGGTTCAACACAACATCAAATTAAAGAACAAACAGAAATACTTGTTTTCCTATTGGCACGGCTCTACATACGCAAAGATTTCCACCGAAAATTTTGCATTTAGTTATCCACCAGAATTTCACCGAAATGTTTCGTTCCGGTGCCTTCTACTGTGTTAGATTTACTCTGTCACTTGTTCAGATACCACCTTCCAAGATTTCTAGCTTCTTACACACTCACAGTCCTATGAATTACATTGCACCTCTGTGTACACTACTTGAATCTCTCATTAAACTCAACAGAGAAGATTTGAAGAAATACAGAGAAGAACTACTATTTTGTAAAACATCTGCTGTTCATTTCCTTGGTAAACATAAGTATCACGAATACAGATTTTTACATGTATAAGAACTTCATAGATTTCATACTGGAGCATTCATCACAAAGTTACATCAGATACGAAGGTCATAGTCATTTCTGTGAAGACAGACTTTCTCCGGTCCTCCCAAATCCTTGTCAGAAGAACTTCTTCTTTTCCACTGTAGTGGCGCTGCTTCCTCTCATCAAGTCTGCTTCTCTTCTCAGGACTTCTACCTCCTTCTTGCGGTGGTTGCGCTCTCTCTTCTCGTGACTTCTTTTCCCTTATGGTTTTTCACGAACTCCTCTCTTGTAACTTCTCCCTTTACTTGCGATGTGTCCTTTTTAATCTCATCGTAGCCGTCTTTTTCTTTTTCTTTTTATTTTATTTTATTAGATCTCCCTGCCTTCAACACCTGGCATAGCCCGGTGGGTAATTTTGTCAAAAATTAGACTCGAATTTGACAATCCATTGATCATATAAGATTATCTCCCGCGACTGTTTGGAAATCTGCTCTTCTTCCTCCCTAATCTTCTCATTCTGCAAATTATCAACATCTTCCGCTGCACCATCCTGCTTTTCTCGAAAATTTGCATCAAATATTTCCACCTTTTCTTCTAATTTCCTTTTAAACAATTGTTCCCGCAATTATGCAATTATCTGTATCTGCTCCTCGATCTGCCTCTCTTGCTTTGAAATTATACCTACTAAATCTATTTCATGTTTTGAAACAAAACATGTCTGCACCTGTTCATACTGAAACTTAAACATACCGAGCCACCGATTTTGGAAAACATTCCAAATATCCTGAACATATTTATTCAGTTGTTGCTTCAATAAGCTTATATCCAACTTCGTCATCAACGTAGCCTCTAGCTCCACATCTTGCTCTTTTAATATCTGCTTCTCTAATTCTTGCAAGACTTGTAATCGCGATTGAATAACTACATGTTCTGTCTGCAAAGTAGCATTTAACACTGAAAAATCCGTTATTTCTTTTTGAATCTGCTTTTGCAAATACTTCTGCCATTCTTCATAATCATGCATAGACTTCTTCGCACTAGACAATTCTATCGCATATTGCAACTTATCATTCTGCAATTCCTCCAACATACATACCTTTTTATCCAATGCTTCCTAAAGTTTGTTACTCTTCTCCTGCAAAGACTGATAATCATTCTCATTAATAAATACTTTTTTCTGTTCATGCCGAAACAATTTTTCCTCTTGAAAAACTAAAAAGTCCGAAACTTCCTGCAACCTCTTCTTCATGCCAAGCACATCATAATCTAAAGTATTAACATCCTTCAAAATTTTTTCATCCACTGCTTGTAATTGTTCCTCCACTCTTCTTTTTCTAGACAATCTAAAAACAGTTCCGAATGCTTTCGGATGCTCTACACTATCTTGCACCTACAACAAAATATCTTCCTGTATTCCTGTTTCTCGTATATTAGGTTGAATAATCTAAGTAGCCGATTTCTTCTCTTGTGCAATATAGCCAGCACGAAGAAGATCTTCAAACGCCTCTGAAGGTCTATCCATTACCTGTTTTGCTTCTAACTGGTCCTGATCTCGACTCATCACTTGACCACAAAAATTGATCTCCTTAGGCCACACGATCTTCTGACCTTCGACTAACTGCACAAACTCGAATAAGGCAGCTAAATATGTTGATAATCGACTATTGGTTTGCGTTTTATGCCTATCACCGATGAAGATCTCAATATGTAGGTGATCATACACCCAATGGGCCCAACTTACTCTTCCACCTGCCTCTGCATAGGCCAGAGGTGCAAAATTCTCCCTGGACATAGAATCATATTTAATGATAAAACATAATCTTTCCAAATACCATTTTAGCTGCTCCCTTCGAATATAGCTTGCATTCTTCATCATATAGTACTTCCGTCTGCCTTCTCGGGGTCCAAAGTCTTTCTTCAAAGCTTCCTCCGAACATTTTGGAATGACTATATCCTCGTATATAGGCAATTGAAATACTTCTGCAAGTAATTCCGGTGAAAATTTTACCTGACATGATAACTGACCCTTCATCTTCCTCATGATTTCCAGCTGGCCCTTTGCCTCATAATTGCATCTCCAGCACTCCCATGGCAACATAGCGAATTGTAATAATCCAATCCCTCTGAGCCAATTCTCATTCAGAGTAGACTGTGTATCCACTTCGAATTTAAAATCTGTGAATGACCCCATAAGCATTCCCACACCCTTAGTCGTTGTAGATGGTGTTGATATCTCATCTTCATCCTCCTGCAACGAGCTATCACTCTCCTCCGTTGTTGTATCTTCCTTTCGCACTACCACTTCTCTCTTCCTCATACACCCTCTCATGACTCCTACTTCAAGCACTAATATAGAAGACGCAGGAAAAAGTGTTATCCTGGAAACCTTTAAGTAGAACTGAAAATATTCTTTCCACAAGTGCGACTGCTTGAACTGCCACTTACTGTAATGATGATCGTAATTACGCACGTAACACTTCATGCGACTCAATAATATTGTAGCATGGATTATCATAAAAATCATCCACAATCAATTGCCCCACATATCAATAATCCACTTAAGAAATCTTCTACGCGTGCTAGAATAATCATGGGACAGAACAAACATTCGTACTTCAATAATACGAAATTGATATTTAAATTCCTCAATACTACATCTTATGATGCAAAAGCTTCCAATCATACAATTCTGACAAATTGTACTTTGCAAGATAATCATTGGTCAAACACTAGCTTTCTTTTCATATTCCCCTCGATGCCGCTGCTGCTTCTGGAGCTGCTGACTCGGAATACGAAGTATACTGATTTCCAGCATATTATTACTTACAGACCAAGAATATTCCTTAGTTTGTATACCCTGATTTAACAATACTGCATCATCCATCATTGGTCCTGAGCTAACCCGAAACTCACTATTGAACTACAACTGTAAACCTGTTTTCCATTGTAATCGTAAAAATTTACTTAATGTAGTTTTAGACCAACACAAGGTCAAAAAACACTGTAACATTGATAAAAATGTAGAGAAATAAACTCTTTTAGTGCGATGATCACAAACATTGTTGAAGTGTTGTTCTGGATTATAAACAACTTGCACCATATTAGCAGATAACCAGTCCAAATGTGGCGGCTTCCCTTGAAATAATTTTGGCTAAATCCATTTATTGGCTTGTCCATCCATGTGTCAAACACATCTGCCACTCGAAAAGTGCCTTGACCCAAATCTTGCAGAATCTGGTATGGGCCCTTGTATCTCAATGTAAGCTTTCCTGGATGGGGTCCTAGCTTAGAATTATACACCATCACCCAATCACCTTCTTGAAATAACTTAAAACTTCACATTCTGATTTACCCAAGCTTGTCGCCGCTTTTGAATCACCTCTGTAATATATGCACTTATCAAACGATCCTCCTCAATGTGTAAAAGGTATTTACTCCTGTGTTTAACCGATAACTCCGGTGACATCTTCTCTGCCGTAATCCGCAAACTAGGAACTACAAACTCCATAGGTACTACTACCTCCATTCCATGTACCAATCGGAAAGGTGTCATACCTGTTGTCACTTTAAATGCTGTTCTAAATGACCATAAAGCCGAATCAAGAAACAAATCCCAATTTTTCTGATTTTCATGCACTAACTTTTTAAGAATACGCATTAGAGTTTTATTCGTACTTTCTGCCTGCCCATTCGCTTGAGGATGATAAGTTGTAGTTTTATTATGCATGATCAAACGAATCTTTGTTAATTCTGAGATCACCTCATTCAAAAAATGAGTACCTCGGTCACTCACTAACTCAATCGGACACCCAACCTGGTCATAATATTACGATAAAGAAATTTTGCCACACTTGCTGCCTTATTATCTTTCAATGCCACTGCCTCCACCCATTTTGTACAATAGTCTGTTGCCACCAATATGTATCTATTACTGCGCTGAGTGGTAGGTTTAATAGGCCCCACAAAATCCATGCCCCTAATAACTCTGATCATCCGGTCAGAGTTATTAGGTTGGCCTAACCTTTGGCAAATCACACATCCTTTGGCATACTCATGCGCATCTTTAAACACTGTTGGCCACCACAACCCAGCTTGTAATACTTTCTTTCCTGTAATATCACTTGACAAATGACCTCCTGTAGAACCGGAATGTGATTCCTGTAAAACAGCTAATTGTTCATAGTCTGGTACACATCTCCCAGTGATAACCTGATCCACGCCCTTCTTGTATAATGCCCCTGTTATGACCAAATACGGCCTACTTTTAAGGGCAAACTTCCTCCTCTGATCAGGTGTAAAGTACTCTGGTAATGCACCCTCCGTCAGGAAAATTAATAACTGCTCATACCACGAATCTGCCTCCACTACGTGCGCCGTAAACAACTCAGCATCCGGAAATACATCAAGTGCACCGGTGGGTGTTTCGCCTGATTCCAATCCACTAAATAATCTGCCATCGCATGCTCTTTACCCGGAGTATGCACAATGTAGCTCAAGCGTAAGCACCACCTCCTCTACTTGTCAATCCGCGGAGACATGAGGATCGGTATGAAGACCACGAGCAAGTGAAGGCACAAGTGCGTGAGTGAAAGCACACAAACATGCACACACATACACACACGCGCACAAGGTAAGATCAAAGAGAGGAACAATGGAAAGCTTCGATTGCAAATGAGTTCTCTTACAAAAGCTCTATTCTCTAACAAGCTAACCTCAAAAATGAGCTCTCTAGCTCTTTTTATAGTTTTTTGACTAGTTTTGGCCCTGTCCAGACCTAGTGTCCGGCCTAGTTAAAAATTAGGTTCCAGGGCTTATGTGAGGGCTCAAAGGAAGTCTAAAAATTATGAAAATTGGTACGATGGTACTTCTAATACTCCTCAAGCTCGAGGACCTCTCGGCTTGAACAAAATGGAGTTATAAAAATAGATAATGGTATTTACAATGGTTTTTAGTTATGAAAATAACTATTTTTGTAGGGGATTCTTCTGAAAAATTGACATACACTTCTTGGAGTTCCCTACTTGCTCCCTTTCCTTGTGTGTCCACCTTTTGATGTGCTTCCATGCTTTGTCCTCGACTTTGAGCTTCAACACTCCCCCCCCTCTCGAGTCTGTCATCCTTGACAGACCCTTGTTGTAGTGGTTGTTCCAAGTAGTGCCTTGAGAGGGAGTGTCCCTTCTGTATGAACAAAAGTCGTCTCACTTCCAGATGTGTCTGGTTCTTCATTTATCACTGCGAGTCTTTGCAAGTTGTAGTCTCTTGGTATGTGCTTCTTCCTTGGATTCCAGCATGACTGTGTCGTTGTGAGTCTCCGTTGATGTTTTCTAGATCTTCCACAGTTGATGCTCATAGTAATCATGCCAAGTCCTCATAACCCATATTGAGTGATGGGTAAGTGTGTTCGTGCATGGGTTGAGGAAAATATGTGCCTTGTGCACGGCCTTGTAATGTAGCCCTATGAATGCTTACTTGGGAAATGCATTGGAAGAAGTATGGTGCAAAAATTGGGGGTCTTGAGCTAAGTGCTCAAGGGTATGCCAACGAAGAGGTTTCCTAAGCTATCATGATTATGATGTTTCCAAGGTAAAGATACTTACCATGGAGAAGGTCGATGGATGTTCATCTCTTTGTGTTGTACACTCGGCCTTTGGGATGGAACATTGTTGATGAATGTCCGTCTTGATGGTCCACTGATGAGATCTTTTGAATGGCTGATCATGTCTCCTCTTTTCAAAGCATCATTTGCCAAATACAGAGAATTGAATTTCTTTATATTCCTTGACCAACAACATTCGATAATTACACCAAGCTTAGTTTCACATATTCTCTCTAGCTCACCATAAGCAGGAGTCTTCTCATCCAGTATACATACAAAGATTTGCAGGGTACCAGAACTACCCCGTGCAGATATCTCCCTGGATGCTCTCGTACATGCAATAGTTATGCATCACTCAAGTTGCAGACCTTCAAGCTCTTCACTCCTACCATAGTAAGAGGAAACCATAGTTGTGGATGCCATGCTCATTGCCAAGTTCTTGACATCTATGAGATAAGGCAGCAATTATATCATCTGCTAGCCAAGACACACTTCTATCCCAACTGATAAATGCCTAGTAATCAACAGTTCCACCTTTAACCAAGCATGACTCATTCATGTTTCATGAGCCAAACCTGTGAACAAGTGCTTCCACTCTTTGTTTTTTTTTTTTTTGGGAACAATGTCATCAAACAAGAAGATAGATGTTAGTATCAGAAAAAATAGTTGACATATGTCAATGTGCTCTTGTGCATGGGACTCTCCAATGTGTCTATGCATAGCCCTGTAATGTGGCCCTATATTAATGCATACTTTGGAAATGCATAACCTGAATGGTGCAAAAGACTGGATTGTGCAAGGAGCACATGGTGTTCGCTTGTTGAGGCTTTTCGATGTTATTTGCGGATGTTGATACCATCTATCGTGGAGGTATCCATTGGATCTTGAGATGACAACTGATCCTTCCTCTTTATAGGGATCCATTTTAGAACAGCATTTGGCACTCTAGAGATCACTTCAGGCGTCTTCCTCTTTCGATGCTTCCTGAACTATGGTATCCAATGTGCTACTTGTACTTTTGGCTTCCAAACCCATAGACTTTTTGCACGTCTTCCTACTATTGTTGAAGAGCTGATTTGATCCTCTTTCGGTCTCTGTACGTGGTTCTTACCCTTTCCTCTTTTTGGCTTCATTGTTGAGACCTTTCACATGTGGGAGAACATCGGTTGTTTTGGATGTAAGAGCTTCTTAGGTACCCACATCTGTAATCGCCCTTGTTGAGCTGCAGCTAATTTCTTAGGCACCCAAACTTGTTGGATACCTTGTGATTGAGCTTGTCCGAGCTGCTCCCTTTGTCTTCTGGCCTGGTTGGCTTGCCTGGATGGGCTTTGTGGGGGCAAGGCTGGTGGTTGCTCTCCTTTGCGTACCCAGATCTGTTTCATACTCGGAATTGCTTTCTTGTCGAATGGTGTCTTTCTATTTGATGTAGTAGTTGTGGTGAACGGTTGTGTTTGCCTGTGTGGTGGACTCACTACTGTGGCTACTTGATTCTTTGGAGAAGAAGAAAGATCCACCCGCCTTCGAACCTGTTCTTCCACGATTGACTCCTTCTGCATCATAGAGCCTTTGACACATACAACATCTTCTTACACATGATTAGTCTTAGAAGAACTACAAGATGTGACATCTGGATTTGTGAGCATGCCATTTTCTAGTTCTAATGTAAAGCATTGTCCCTAGACCCAAACTTGAAGAAGTTGACTTCTTAGGTTTAATTTGACTGCATTGTCATAAATCCAATCTTGTCCTAAGACAAGTGGTTCTGTAAGGTTCTCATCTTGACACACTAGCACTTTGACTTTCATTGGAACATCTTGCAGGTAGATGGGAAGTTCCACCTCGCCCAAACAAGGGGTTTCCACACCTCCCAATCCTATGAGATAAGCTTCTATGGGATTGATGTTCAACTGCAAGTTTTGGCAGTAGGATAGTCTAACTGCACTACTTGCTTCACCTGAGTCAATCAATGCTTTCACAGTCCTTGCATATGTTGTATATTATTGAACAATACATTGCTAAAGTGTTATATTATTAATATATTAATATGTTTTTGATGTTTTTGATATAGCAGCTGAAGGTTCGTGAGGAGCGTGCAAGGCGTGAAAGGGCGGACATCAATAATCCGAATAATTATTATTTATTGTGTAAATAAACTTGCGTAGAAGGTTCTATTGTTAGAAAAGTAATGGTTAGAATAAGGGTCGTTGTAGACCACAGTTTCTGTTATTGAAAGCAATGGATTTCTGTAAAAGTTATCAACTTTTAGTTCACGCCTGCTTTTCGAAGCCGCCCTCTTGTAACCACTCTTTTCGACGTAGTCAAAATTCCTATAAATACATGCACTCTGTGGACTGTCGAAACAGAGTGCATGGGGGGAGATTGCACCCAATACTGCGTTGTGTCTCGTCTCTTGTTGCGTCTATTCTCTGTGTGTTTTCTGTGTCCGTAATCTTTGTATGCGCATGAGTAAGATCCTGACAACAGTGGTATCAGAGCTCTGCGCGCGTCAATACAGAGGGTTCTGTTCTCTGTTCTCTGTTCGCGATTCCGATTCCGTTTCCGTTTCAGTTTCCTGTTCCTGTTCCGGTTTCTGTTTCTGTTTTAGTTTCTGTTTCTGATCCAGAACCAGAACCTACGTCTTCACCTACGTCTTCTCCTTCGGCTTTCTGTTTCTGTTTCAGTTTCTATTTCTGATCCAGAACCGGAACCTACGTCTTCACCTACGTCTTCTCCTTCGAAGGCAAAGAACTTAGGCAATAACTTAGGCAATACATTGGCAACATTGGCACCCAAGGCTCCCTTGGCGACCGTTGGCTACGCGCGAGACAATTTTAATTTTTGAGTGGTAATAGAGAGGTTTAGAGTCCCTAAGGTAGGAGGATTTGAACCCACAACCTCCTACTTTCAAGGGAAGTACTTTGACCACTCCACCATCTCTTGGAGTTGTACTCAAATTTTCTTTCTTTGGTACTTGTGCAAGGCGCTCGCGGCAATTTCAAGGATGGACTCAACAAAGAATTAAGTGTAACTTTCAATCCGTAGGTCGGATTGAGGCGTGTAATATACCGTTGGAAAGCTCTCGGAATGAACTTTCCAATGAGCTAGCTTGCAAGGGTGAAATCCTTGGTCATATTTGTGTGGCACTTGATTGAGTGTTCAAGATACCAAGCAAGGTTGAGAACACGGGATCGATGATGGAGAGTGTTAATCTCCAAAAGAACAACCTACTCTTGAATTTAGAACACCTCTATATCAAGAGTAAGTCAAAACCTTCACCAATTTAAGAGATCAATGACCAAATATCAATTTCTTGACTAAACTGTGAAGAAGGAAATTACTCAGAAAGTCTGCTGCATAAATCTTGCTCATTGACTGAGTAAATGTGTAAAGTTTTTTATGAAACTTTGCACAAGGTGTTGCCTAAAGATTGCGCACCTTCTCCAAGTCAAATCACTCCAAAAGATTCAGTAGATCTTGAAAAATCTACTTAAAAAGTTACCTATGTCTAAATCTGCACTTCTGAGAAGTCGATTTGGACACCCCTAACTTCTTAGCTTTAGTTCTCTCAGTATAGAACCCGTTTAAGCAAATGCTTTTAGCCACGAGTAGCTTACCTTGCAACTTAAAGATTAAGTGCTTACTTGCACAAAACTTTAAACTGTGGAGTGAGGAATGATCAAATCATTAAGATCAAAATTTGCGCCTGTTTCAGGAACCAGTGAATACTTTCTCACATGTAAATGTTCCTACACACAATTCTCTTAGCCTGATCACAATTAGATTCTCAAAATCTAGCCATAGATTGATTAACTATGGACTTAGACATCTCCAAAAGGAATTCACAAAAGATCTACCACACGAGGAGAAAACACAGAAACATCGGGCGCAATTTTTCTTCTATTTCTCAGAAATTTACAACTGAGTTGTGAGAGAGACTTCTTCTCATTCCTATGAACTCTATTGAGTCTTACAACTTACAAATGCAATATTCTCATACTCTTCTATTGTCTCCTCTTGTCTCTCTCTGTTGCCCCGTCATTTTTCCAAAGTATTTATAGGCTGTTGCTCTAGCACAATGGTGAGAACCACGTTAAGAAGCTTCACCTCCTTAATGTCAATCCGCGGAAGAGATAGGAGTGATATGAAGATCGTGAATGTGAGATGAAGTGAAAGTGAAGGTGAGAAGCATAGAAATGCACACACACATACACACACACTACGAAGAGACAAGCAAGACACAATGGAAGGCGAGAAATCAACTCTATTACTCAAGAACACTATTACAAGCTCAAACTAGCTCTATGCTCACACTAACCAAAATGAACCAACCTCTAAAATGAGCTCTCTAGCTCTTTTTATAGTTTCTAGACTAGTTTTGACCGGTTTCACATCTAGTGACCGGCATAGTTAAAAAATAGGTCCTAGAGGCTATTTGGATGGGTAAACGATGTCTAAAAATAACGAAAATTGGTACGCGCATTCTACCTAAGCTCCTCAAGCTCGAGGACTCCTCGGCTTGCACAAAATGGAGCTATGAATTACAAAATGAGGTTTTGTCTATATTACATATGTTACAAGAGTGATGAAGATCACTGTTGGATGTTTGAAGAGGTAATAAAAACATATTTGTTTGAAAAATAATCCGACTGGCTCCCTGCTCCGTCTTTACATGCTTCCGTGGCGTCTGTGCCTCTGGCTGCTTCCAACACCCCCCTCCCTCTCGCTTCTGTCGTCCCTGACAGAACCTTGTTGTGAGGTCTGCCGGATGTAGTTCTGTAGGAGGTCTTGAGCGAGGGTGTGCTCGGATATACGAATGCCTCGGGCTAGATCAGCCTCGAGTTTCTCCCAGTTGATAGGTTGCGGCTCGTCTGGTGGTGGGAGCTGATAATGTGTGGAGTACACCATTCGTTCACAGGCGAATAATTGCAATAAGTGTGTGGGCCTGCTTATAAATACCTCTGAATGGTACTCCCAAAAGCCGGTGGTGAACATTTCTTCAAATGTCTGCTTGTAGCATGCCGGTAGGTATTTGATCCTGCAGTGCCAGGCATAACACACCCGTAGCGATGGCGTTGTGCTCATATCATAGACTAAATCAAAGTTGCCATGCTCGAAGCCCGGGGTGTTTACATGAGGAGCCTTGATGCGTCGGAAGACTTTAAAGATCATCTGCATCATGTCAAAGATTTTGACAGTCATGTGCGCGGCAATATCATCCATATGCTTTAACCTAGGGAGCCAGTGGCGGATCGTCGCCATCATGTAGCCTACTGTGGGTAACTCGGTTGGTGGCTTGAAGTAGGGATAGTTCACCCAGTCTTGGCACTGCTTATTGTTTTGTACCTTAATAGCGAATGCAGTCCAAGAGCGGCGTCGTGGTACTGGTCCCCAGCACGGGTTAAATTTTAAGTGCAGCGGCGCTTTCACCCATGTGCTCATCATTTCTGGGTACTTCTGGAGGAGGTCTTTGCGCCAATCAGGTTGATGGATTTCTCCTCTTTGCGCATTTGGTGGCAAGTCCGCCGGCTCGAATTGTGTAGCATGCGTGGGTTTCATGCCGGTTTCTTTTTCTATAGCGAGCTGATATTCAGCCATTAACATGAAGTATGGCTTATACTGCAGCTCATGCCCAGATATATAGCGTCGGGGGGCCAAATGAGCAAAGAAGGGGGATTGTAAGATTCTCTCTTCAATCATGGCCATGGCGTGTAACTGTGCCTCTACTCTGGCCGAATGTGTCGTTCCAAGTTCCTCAATCGTTTTCATCCACGCGGGGGTAGGAAGTTCATAGGTCATCTGGCCTTCGGCCGTGACTTGTCCGCCTGGGATGGGTATTGGCTCGTATGCTTCTTCAAACGTTTCCTCCACCGGAATGGTTATGTTCTCGTCTTCAGCTGGAATCTCCGGTGGGGAATCAGGCCGTGGTGGTGCTTCGTATACATCTATGCGTGATTGGAGAGTGGTTACCTGGGCCCGTAGTGCGTTGAGTTCCTCTATGAGTTCAGGAGAGGGGTCCACAGGTTCTGGTACTTCTGCTGCCACTGGTAGTTGTTGTGGTGCCGGTTCTCTGAGCTGTAGTAACTTGTGATCTTCTTTTAGCTTCTGATGCTCTTCGTTCATGCGATCATAGTCCTCTAGCAGTCGAACGTGGTCGTCTAGCAACATTCGCATCGATTCAGATGGGATTGCCTTGAATCTGCTAGGACTTAATGGTTGTTCTGGATGGTCCAATGCCGCTTCCAAATTTTCTCTATTCTGCTCTTGGAGTCTCTGGTTCTCCTCTTTTGCTGCGGCTAAGTGTCTTCTTAGTAAGCCCATATTTCTAGTGAGCGTTGCATTTCGGACGGTTTGGGCTCGAAGGAGGTTGTCCAAATCCGCAGTGGCTTCTTTTGTTTTCTCTTCACTTTCTAGCGCTAGCTTATGATATGCCCCTCTTAGTTCTTGGTATCGTGTATTTAAAGAGGCATTCTCGATTGATAATGAATTAAGCTGCGACTGTAATTCGTTGGTCGTCCTCTGCAGCTGTTGATAATTGTTGCCCAGAGATGCGAACTCATCTCGTACTTGTGACATGCATGTGAACATTTGTTGAAGTGCAGTGTCTATGGTTGGCGATAGTAGTAATGGAATGCTAAGTGAGGATGCAGTGGAAGTAGATGCAGCGGGGATGGGAAATGGGGTTGGGAAGGTGGATGCAGTGGTAATCGTGGAAAAGTGTGACGTACCTAAATATGATGGTGCTGTGAGTGGAGTGGGTGCTGGTGCGGAGGGTGGTGAGATGTCCATGTCATTGGACGTGTCAAGTGCGGTGACTGTGAAAAGTGGTGTGAATGTGGGTGGTTGTGTCGGTGTGAAGACGGGATTTACAAACGTAGAGTAATTTACAGGGGGGATGGTTGGAGCAGCTTGGTGAAAAGGGGAAATAGGGGTTATGGTGGGTTGAGGAGGTGAAACTGGGGAGAAGTTTAGTGGGGTTAGAAAGGTGAAAGGGTTTCTTAAAGGTGGGGGAAAGGATGGGAAGGATGAAGGGATGAAGGGGTTAACATGTGGATGAGGTGGGGTGGGTAAGGGTATGGTGGCATGAATGGGTGGGTGTGCGGGGGATACAGGATGGGTTGGTGAAAGATGAGGTGAGAGAGGAGTAGAGGGTGTGGATGTTATTTCGAAGATAGTAGTGGTATGTACAACGGTGGTACCGGGTGGGGAATCTACAAGGATGGGTTCTGCGGTCGATGAACTTTCGGGGACTAGGCGCGCCTCCCTGACTTGTGCTGAAGACTGAGCTCCTGTTGGTACGCGAATATACTCTCCGGGTTTTGAAAGTAGTCGCACTCGGCGGGGATCAAACTGTGGTAGTTGCTTTCTTTGTAAAAACCTGAGTGCTTCATGGGAGCCTACTGATTTGACTAACTCCCTGAACCCTCTGATGTATGCGTCTTCGAATCCTCCGGAGATGAGTTCCTGTTCAATTAATGCCTGGCTCTCCTCTTCAGTTAACTTCTTCCGGGCCCAGACTTTCTCCATGGTACGATATAATTTCTTTATAGCCAGCGTGTACGCTGCGGCTTCGAAAGTCTCTTCTTCATATGTGCTGGTGTCGCCGTGTGTGTCAGTCTGTTGGCTTTGACCATCTGTCTGTCCGTCATGTGAGCCCTGGCTGGCTTCATCGTCGCCTTCGTCATCGTCGGTGGCTGTTCTTTCGTCATCAGAGCTCGACACAACTTGTCCCTGTGGCAGATCTCGCGGCGTGGTAGGGTAGCTGGGGCGTTCATATTCCTGGGAGAACAGCTGTGCCTCTGAATATTGGAATTCGTTTGAGAATGCATCAGGCATCTCAAAATCAAACGTTGTGTTTATAGGGTCTGTCTCCATATGTGGTATCGGGAAAGAAAACGCTTCCGCACCAATAGTGGTGGGAGCTTCTGCTGTTGTGGTGGTGGGTTCTGTGGTGGCAGCTGCCTGAGGTGCAGCGATACTAGTGGTGGCCTCCTTAACCACTGGTCTGGACAACCTTATGCGAATAGGTTGTACTGTGGGAGCTGCTTCTGTCTGTGGTCGCTCTGGAGAGGGTTGTGGTGATGGCGACTCTGGCACTTGAAGGCAAGGGATGGTGCCTCTCATGCGCTTACCTGCCCGTGTTCGACTGGGCTTCCTGGCTTTCTTCGTTGTGCCTTTGAATGCCTTCAGTTCTTCTCCTGTTAATGCACGCTCGATGGGCAAGTCATATGCTAGGCACATATACACAATTCTAGTGAGTGCACAACATCCATTAAGTACTTTCTTGCGCTCCCATCTGTGCTGTGCCAGATACATTTGATCTATGATCCAGCTTGCTAGATCAACAGTTTGAGGTCCCGTGCATGCCAAATACAATCCGAACCATATTCTCTTATGTGGCATGGTGAATCTGTCCTGAGCGGGGAATGCGAAATGTTGCATGCATATCCTTAATGGCTTCGACAGCTCAGGTGTAATTGCCGAAATCTCCTCCCACTTCGTGACATCCCCACGTTTCATCGGTTCTGGAATTAATCTCTCTCGATCTGTGGGTGTGTGGGTGCCATGAATTTTGATGGCCGCTCTGATTAAATCCTTAGATAGGTAAAACCTTTTGTAAGGTGGATCATCCACTAGAGTAGGCAATATGAAGGTCCCTGGGATGTCCTTATTCTCTGAGGCCAGTAGGGTAGTGATTAAGTAATAACACCTGTAAAAATCCGGTTTGGGCAGAGGATCACTGAAATACTCTGTGAAGCCTGCTCTGGCCCAAACATGAGTTAAATCCTGGGTGCTCTGTAGAGCTTCGAACTCTCTGGAGAAAAACTGGTATTTTCCCCACGTGCGGTCATCAAATGTCAAAGAGGATTCAAATATAAAGTCAGCGTCCGCAAGGGGTCCTGCAAGGCCCTGAAACCAATGAGAGTTCCTGTGTATCTTTTCGGTGTAGCCCATGGGTGGGTTGTCGATAGGCATGGGTCCTGGAAATCCCTGAAATTCCGGCGGTGGAGCAGTCGGGTGGGACTCTGCTCGTAGCACGTTGAGGGGCACAGCCGCTACACTGGGGCCTGCTCCTGATGTTCCTTCGTCGGTTTGCATGGTGACTGATGCGCTAATGAGAAAGATCTGCTACAAAGGATTAACACATTAGCATGGAAATTAATTATGATCCCATTAAAGTGAGACCGCAATCCCTTTCCATAACTGATGTGTAACCCGTGTAGCCAAGTGCTGTGATGTGATGGATGCAATGTTTCTTGCAGCACTAGTGCAGGTCTCTAGACACCTATACGTTTCAGATCATGCATACATTTCTTGATGATATGAGATTACGAGTGATGTGTGATGATGGTAGGTGAATTTATACAAGGTTTAAAGGTTAGTGATTTAGTACAAGGTTGTATGTTAGTCGGGGGGGTAGTTTTATCAGACATGGGGTTAGGGGGAGACGGTTGGATATTCTTCGGTATCCATTTCCTAAGAGTCTTCGAGTGGGTGGTGGGTTTCTGCTGAGGGGCAAAAGGTAGTATCGGGTGTGGTGGTATTGAGGGATGGAAAGATTTGTGAGGGGTATATATTACATGGCTTAAGGGTTGAGCTATGATACGTGATTTGGGTACCCAAATCTGCGTGGGCGTGGGTCTATGGGTAAGGTACTTCTTGGCGATCCACATTTGTCGGATGCTCGGACCTGTAGAAGAAGGTCGAGGGGATGGAGGATATCGATTCTGTTTCTGCCCTGCCTTTTGCTTGTCGATCTCTGCTTGGTTGGAGTTCTTCAGTGCTTTTTGCCCTTTTGGTACCCATATTTGTCTGGTGTCGCTTCCTTTGAGTGGTCTAGACTGCTTTCCTTGTTGTGTCTTCTGATACTGCCGTTGGTCTGGGTTCCTTCGTCGTGATTGACTCAGTTGTTGCTGGGGTTGAGAGGTCGGATGGACACTCTGCTTTGGAAAAGAAGGGAGATCCAAGACTTGCGTGACCTGCCCATTAGGAAGTGATGCCTTATTTAACTTTAATCTAGGCCAGTCCGCAACAAGTTTGGAAGGATGAGCACCGCAGGGTGTCGTGCTCATTTGGCCGCTGATGCAACCCACCTGACCGCTGATTGTGTCCATCTGCCCTAGCGGTTGGGTAGCTGCCCCTTCTAGTTTGCAGGAAGTCCCAGGGAAGATCTCCTTTCGTCCTTCTGATTGACAACTGTCTATAGCCAAGCCAGAGTGGGTTGGTGTAGACGTAACGTGACTGATCTGACTCAAGATCTTCCGGTCTTCCCTCGCATGTGTTTCGTGGGGTCTAGGGTCACATCCGTCAGGCGGAATGCCATTTGGGAAGTCAAGCGGTATCACTCGCTTCTGTTCTAAGGTTCCAATCTGTAAGGAGCCTTGTCTAAGATTTAGGTCCACTGAGTGATCGTATAGCCAATCTTGGCCAAGGATTAGGGGTTCTATCAGGTCGTCATCATGGCACACTAGTAGCTTCGCTGTCATGGTCACATCCTTAATGAGGATAGGAAGGTCCACCTCACCCATGCAAGGGGTTTCCATGCCTCCTAGCCCTATGAGGTATGCCTCAATTGGCCGCATTTCTATTCCTGAATCCTTATAGTGGGACCATCTAATCGCACTAGTCGCAGCACCTGAGTCAATTAAAGCCCTGAGCTCTTGGCAAGGGCTGCCGTGCTCTAGCCTAACTGTAATGAATGGTCTCCTGTCCACTATACTAGGATGAGTGGTTGACTTTACTTGACACATGGCCATGGGATATCTGGGTGTAGTTTCCAGATAATTATAGTGTTCTCTCCCTAGTCCTTGTCTTCTTAGCTTCATGCGCTTAATGCGTTCTATTGCTTCTGCCTGAGCTTCCGCTCGTATTCTATTTTCTTCCTCCTTACGCTTCTTTGCCAACGTGAGTCGTCTAAGCATATCCTCAGTAAGAGGTTCCTGATATAACCTGACTCTACAGCCACTAATATAATTAGGCATTATATCTCCTTCTAAGGTGGCTAACTGTACTGCTCCACTTGTTGAGAGTCGGTTAATGATCATAGGTCCATAACCTCGCTTTTCTAACTTACGTGCGTGCTGTTTCAACGTATATACTAGAACTAAATCTCCTTCTTTTAGGCCTTTATCTTTCACATGTGCATCAAAATACGCTTTCTGTCGCTTCTTCGCTGCATAGATGCCTGCTGCTGCCTTTAGCCTGGTTTCACCTAATCGTTCCAAGTCCATTATTCTCGCTGATAATTCATGGCCGGTCCACTGATGTTCTTGTGCAACCTTAAGGGTCGGTATCAAGAAGTCCAAAGGAAGCACAACATTCTGACCAAAAACCATCTGAAAGGGAGTTGCATTGAGTACGGTCTTGTAGGCCACTCGATATGCCCAAACAGCATGGTGTAACTGTTTGTCCCAATCTGAACGTTTGTTGTTCACGAGTTTCGTCAGTACATTACAAAGGATCTTGTTAGTGCTTTCAGCCTGACCATTGGCCTGAGGATGATATGGTGCAGATTTCTTGTGAATCACCATAAAATCCTGTAACAAATATTCAATGACTTGGTTTAGAAAGTGAGTGCCTCGATCGCTCACTATCTCTATAGGCAATCCATATCTTGTAAAGACATTTTCAAATAAGAATTTTGCAGTTGTGTGTGCATCATTCTTTTTCGTGGCTTTTGCCTCTACCCATTTCGTAAGATAATCTGTGGCAACAATAATGTATTCCGCATGAGTACCTTTTGCAGGGGGGTTAATGGGTCCTACAAAGTCTATACCCCACTTTGAGAATGCACGTCCGCCCATCATGGGTTTCAATGGCATTTCATCTCTGCGAGTAGGAAACTGAGTTCTTTGGCACATGTCACATCTCTTTACATAGGTATGAGCATCCATGTGAAGAGTGGGCCACCATAATCCTGCAAAGAGGATGGCTTTGATTATCCTATCGGGTCCAAAATGACCTCCTGCAACACCTTGGTGTGCAGTCTCTAGTATGCTCAGATAATCGCTCTCATGAACACATTGTCTTAGATATCCATCTCGTCCTCTTTTGTATAGATTATCGCCAATAAGTGAATAGTCTTGAGCTTCCTGCTCCAGACTACGTTGTCGAGCTAAAGTCATGCCTTGAGGGAATGTGTTCGTCCTTAAGTATGTCACTAATGGTTCGCTCCAGTCTGGTGTGAGAGACACATGATATAATGTAGCATGCTCTACTGGTGGTCTTTCACAACAAACGTGGCATTCTTTACACAACTTGTAGACATCTGCTTCCATCGTAGGCCAATATACTCCTAGTCTATGCAGAGTCTGTAGTGTACGATGTTTCGAATGATGTTGCTTTAGTGCACCTATGTGTGCTAATTGCAACCAATTCGCGTGTTCTGATTCATCTACACAACAAGCAAGAATCTTTTGATTATCCTGTTTATATATGCTTCCTGCTAAGATTTGGTATCTCTGAGACTTGGTAATCTCTCCTTCGTTGATCTTAATCCTAGGATTCTTGGGTCCATAAGTGAGAATAGGGACTATAGGCTTAGCCCATTCTGGTGCTATCTCAAGGTTAAATAAATATGCATCTGGTAATTCATCCGCTACTCCTTGAGGAGCTTCTCCTGATGTTAATCTTGAAAGGTGGTCAGCTCTAAGATGTGTCTTTCCTTTCCTGACTACTACTTCAAAATCATACTCCATGAGTAATAGAAACCAACGTATTAGTCGTCCCGTGTTACATGGTTTGTTGACTAGGTACAATAGAGCTTGATGATCGGTAAAGAACTTGAATTTGTTGGCCAATAAGTAGTGCCTAAACTTCTTTACTGCGTAGATCATCCCTAATCCTTCTCGTTCAGTGGTGGTGTAATTCCTTTCTGCTGCGTTTAATTGTCTGCTCGCGTAAGCTATGGGGAGATCTATGTTACCTTCACTCGTGGGTTGTGCTAACACACATCCTATGGCATAATTGGATGCATCCACATGTACATGGAATGGCTTATTCCAATCTGGGGTAGTTAATATAGGTGCTGAGCACAAACGTCGTTTAAGTTCATTGAATGAATTCTCACATTCCTCTGTCCAGTCAAAATTGGTTAAAAGAGAGTACAATGGTTTGGCTATGATTGCATACATGTGTATGAATCTTCTATAATAACCGCAATGGCCCATAAATGCCTGTACCTCTTTCACATTAGTTGGTCTAGGTAATTCTGCAATTACCTTCACCTTTTCTTCATCCGTAGAGATCCCATTTTTTGACACAATGTGTCCTAGAATTTTGCCTTGTCTGACCATGAAAACGCATTTTTCTGGGTTCAAACAAACCTGATATTCTCGACATTTGTCAAATATTTGCCTTAACTCTGGGATATGTGTCTGTCTTATATTAGAATGAGCACATATGTCATCGACATAAACTTCCAAGCTCTTGCGTAAGAATTCCTTAAAAACATGACACATGAGTCGCTGGAAAGTGGCGGGTGCATTTGTTAAGCCAAATGGCATTACACGAAATGCAAATATGCCCCATTCAGTGGCAAAAGCCGTCTTGTGTTGATCTTCTGGAGCAATGGCTACTTGATTATAGCCTGAAAATCCATCAAGAAAGCTGTAAACTTCCTTGCCCGCAACTCTTTCCAATAGATGTTCTGTGATAGGAAGAGGATAACTGTCTCTAATCGTAGCGGCATTAACTTTTTTAAGGTTAATACACACACGCAATTTTCCATTCTTCTTGGGCACAACCACAATGGGGGATACCCATTCGGTATGCTCAATTTCATAAATGAATCCTGCTTCTATCAAGCGATCTATCTCCTCTTTAATCTTCGCAGCGTAGTTATCATTGTACGTGTATGGTTTCTGTTTCGTAGGTTTTGCATCTGGAGTCATAGGGATTCTATGAGAGCATATATCTGGATCTACTCCTTTCAAATCTTTGTAACTCCAAGCGAACACATCTCTATATTCACGCAATAGGGCAACTAATTCTTCTTCTTCTTCAGTTGTCAAATCATGCCCTATGTATGTGCATTTTTCTTCTTCCCCTTCTATGGCTACTACTATTTTCTTGGTTTTCTCTCGGTTATCATATACTTGTCCGTCATTCGCCTTCCTATTAGGCATTCGTACCATGATTCTTCTATCTTCAATTTCATATTTCTTGAAGTTCTCGGGTACTTCGAATAAAGATTCTTCTTTTTCTGTCATGGTTTCTTTCTTCTTTCTTTTCTTGCCTTCACTTTTGCTAGTCACTTGAGTGGCTATTCTTACGTCATTCATAACTTGCTCATGTCTCTGAGGGTGAGTCTCTACTTCATAAAAATATTCTTCCTCTGATGCAAAGGGTGGGTCCATGATAATTGATTCTAAATCAAAATCGCTTGCATCCTCAAATGCATCAGTGTTAGGTTCACACTTTTCTAAAATTGCATCGCCCATGATTGGCTCTATCGTGAAAACTGAAATGTCATAGCCATCCTCGTCACAGTGGGGTGTCCATTGTTCTTCATTGATGGCTACATCCATGGTTGCTAGGATTTCCGCCCAACCATGAGGTTCAAACTCTTCGTCTGTGAATACTACAGGTGCGTAAGCTGGATCTTGAAGGGTTCGTGGGTGTTGTTCTGCACCTAAGGTCCTTGCTTCTAATCGTTCTTCCTCTTGTTTTGCAACTTTACACATCCATAAATGAGTATCCTCATGCAACCATGAAGGATCTGATTCTAAAGAGTGCACGGATTCCGTTTCTACTTGTGTCTTATGGATGGTATTCCATTGTATTGGGGGTACATCTCTATGTGAATAGTCTTTAAGATTGACTTTGGTAGTCACTCCTAAATGTTGCAAGTACAAAGAATTAGTTCCCCAATCTTGTACAATTTGCAACTGACGCATGAATGGTCGTCCCAATATCATCTCATAAGCATGGTTTTTTGCAAAGTCACAAATGGCAAAGGTATGCTCAAATTCTACACCACAAGTGGTGAGAGATATGCCTTCTAGTAAGCCTAATGGTTTTTCTATGTGTCCATCAGCCATTTGTAGCTTCATCCTGGTGGGTCTTAATGCTGGCTTACCCCAACGTTTCCATAAAGCGGTGGTAGCGATGGCTACTCCGGCTCCTGAATCTAAAATGGCTTTCGTGGTGTAGCCCTGATGGGTTATTGGAAGATAAGTGTTACCTTCCTCTCCTTCACTTACATCTCCGATCTTTTCTACGGGTATCTCTGGTACCTTCTTATGTGATCCTATCTGAGAGGGTGTGGTAGCAAGCTCGGGGAATTGATTTGCTACATGCTTCCACAATTCTGGTTTTACCTTTAACAATTCCTCCAGAGTGAGGTTACACTGTACTTTAGTGTTCTTGATCACTTCCGTGTTTCTAGGGATTATTGATTCTTCATTCCTCACTATTATCGTGGGTGCTCTCATACTAATAGACTTTGCTTCCCAAGGTCCTGTGAACTGAGGTAATTCTTGTAAAGAATTAGATTCAAATCCAGTGGGTTCACTCAGTTGTTCCTCCTCTACATCATCGTAAATAGAGGGAATGTCTTGGGGGAATTGCTCCTGCAAATCATTTATTTCTTGAATAGGAGGATGAGTTCCTTGTTCTTTTCTCCATTTTTCTTCTTGTATTTCCCGTAAAAATTCATGAGAGTACCTATGTATAGAAGACAAATTGTCTTGACTTTCTGTATTGGGTACTTGAGACAGGGATGGTGTATTCCTTTCCTGTGTCTCTGGGACAATAGGGTTCCTAGGCTGATCCTTTTTCTCTTTGCTCTCGATCAAATATTCTAGCCTCTCCATCAGTCCTTGAAAGTGTAATTCCGGTTTTGCCATGTTATTCCAATTAAGATATCTAGAGGCTTCGAACAAAGCTTGTGCTAATTCTACCATCTTCATGCAAAGTTTAGTTCTCTCAATTTCTAGATCAGCTCGGGGGTAGTTTTTACTCATTTCAGCTACTTGAGGTCCCTCTTTTAATCTAGCCTGATATGCACGAAACATCATGTCTAGATTCTCTGGTATGGGTTCCGCTAAAACTGATCCTGACTTCTGAGCTGGATTCTCTTGATTCAATTCCTGTGAAGTTAACTCTTGGATTTTGGCTCTAGATTCCTTTAAACTTCCTTCCAACTCAGTTATCTTTCTACTCCATTTTCTCTTGATTCTTTCTCTAGAATCTTTCCAAGATTTTGTCTTTTTGCTGCTAGATTCTGCAACTTCACTGGTTTCGGCTACTTTCTCTTGATTAAGCTTTTGGTTCTGTAAGAGCGCCTGGGCTCTTGTTATAGCTTGGATAGGCACGTATGTAGGGTTGGATCCATTTGCATTATTTACAATACCTATCACGTTGATCGGTGTCACATTCGAAGGGTTAACTGGGTTCTTAGGACAATCTTTGATTATGTGCTCTTTGCCACAATCGGCACAAAAGCCTTGTATGTTATAGTACTGTGATTGCCTTGCTATTGGGGGATGTGGACAATCCTTTATGAAGTGATCTCCTTGGCACCTAAAGCATGGTCCTCTAGGGCCCTGTGGTCTCTGTTGTCTCAATTGGGGCCGTGGGTTTGGGTTTGCGTACATCACATTAGCATAGTCTGGCTCCCAACTAGGTTCCATTGGTGGACTATCATAATGATATGTCTCCACATGTTCTGGTGACTCCGTGTAATAAGCGGGTGGACTATCGACATGCGTAGAGTCAAAACTGTTTGAGTGTGGGTCACTCTCTGTGATCAAGGGTGACGAAGGCACTAAAGCCCTACTTAGGTTCTCTTCTGCAACAGCATATTTGACTGAGATGACATTCGCTGGTGGGGGTGGCTGCTGAGCTAAGACGGGTTGAGGTCTCTGTTGAGCCTGGTATGGGTAGTTCTGAGGAGGCCTAAAATAATAAGGCTGAGCATTGTATTGGCCTTGATACCTACCTGGCTGCTGGTATGCTTGCGGATAGTTCTGTCTCACGGTTTGTTTATTGTATGGGCAGTCCTGAGCCGTATGATTCGTGTATCTTCTCTCAATTGTACAATATTGGCCACTAGGGTTGGCTTGTGGTTGTGGTGCGTTTGGACACACGTTTGCCATATGATCACCACCACAGGTGTAACAACGCTTGTTTGTAAGCACCCTCGGTTTACTAGAAACTCCTAGTTTCTGGGCCACTTTCTCTGCTAGGTCCTCTATCGAATTAGACAATTTCGTGGATGCTAGAGAAGAGCAATCTGAGTCCTTATAAACCTTTGAGAGTTCCAACTCGTCTCCTAAGTTGTCCTCAATGTCTATACATATTCGTACACACTCCTCTAGCGTTCTGGGTTCTTTTAGGTACACGTAGGAGCGTAGTTTAGAGCTCAACAAGCCATCTAAGAACAACGACACTTGCTTAGCTTGTGAGGGTAACTCTTGCATTGGACATCGTTCAACATATTGTCTAAACCTACGTCCTGCCAGTCTAACTGTTTCCTGAGGGGTTTGTTTAAAGCTATGAATCAACGAAGACGTGTCATGTCTAATCCCACTTTTAGAGAATTCGGTGATGAATGATTCTAAAAAGTGATGGATGTCTCTAAATTGCCTTTGTTGCAAAGGTTGGAACCAAGTTAAAGCTGTATTCTTTAACGTTAGCCCGAATGCGTTGTATTGCGTGAACATGTCTTCAACTTGTTCGGCTCTTAGTACTTGCTTGAATTCTGCGACGTGGTCGTAGGGATCTCCTGTCCCATCAAAATAATTTTTCATTGATTTTACCAATTGAGTGGGTCTCAATACTCTTGCGTGTTCACGTGGTCTAGGTAGAGGAAAATCATCTCTACTACCTGGTATTCCATGATCTCTTTGTCTATCCGTGGTTGTTCTATCTCTCCCTATGGGGTGAGTGAAGCTTACTTCGGGTCTTTCTTTATTCTTTTCTCTTTGGTTTCCAAAGGCTGATGATGTTCCTGCCCCTTGTTGACTTGTATTCATGTTAGTTCTGGATGGAGGGAATACCAATTCACCTCTCCATGTATATGTGTTTCTAGCGTGGTCAGGCACCACAAAAACTCTTTCTGAAGTTTCATCCAGGTATACAACCTTTCCAGGTGTATCCGGGTCCTTGAACTCATAGATTGTGATGATACCTACCTCACTAGGCTGTTCCTTTCTATACCTCCAAAAGGCTTCATCGGTCTCTTTATTTACCAACAACTCGATACTCCTGTTATCTTGAGGGATCCACTCTGGGATGAGTACTCTTGTTAATACGGATTTCCCTCTAGGTGTTCTAGGTTCTTCTAACGGTTCTTTTCCTTGAACTTTCGCTTCCGTCTCTAATTGAATTGTGCCAAACTCATTAGTATCATTTGGCTGCGTACTTAAGATGTACATCGTTCCTTCTTTGTCTATGTAAGCGTCTCTCTCAAATTTCACCACTGGTCTTTCCAATCCAATGGGTTGATCGGGGTTGTGCAGTTGCACCACTTGCCTTCGCAAACCATCCTCATAGATGCGAGCACCTAATCGGTTGGTGCGGAGAAACTCTAATTGCATTCTGTAGGGTCCTTCAGGTTTTTCTAAGTATGCTACATTAGACCCTCCTTCTGGTCTTTCTGTGCTGAATGCCATTTCTGATTCGCTAGTATCTGAGCTCTCGTAAGGGTAACTAGTATTCAATTGTTGAGCCCACGATCGAGCAGTAGTTCTTACACTCGCCTCTGATGATCTAAGGCTTCGTCTGTCTGACTTACCTATATGTTTGCCTGATCTAAGGTTCATTAATTTTTTCCCTTGCTCACTTAATTACACACTTAGATCGTCTCTGATTCTTTGTTATTCTTTTTGTTTCTTTTTTAAAGGTATTTAAGTTCTTGTCTTAATGTATGCGTCAGGAATTCGACTTTCCGTTATAACTTTGAGTTCTCGTTCCGTCAGACTTAGGTTCTTTCCTTTAGGGTTTTCGCGTCACACACACCTTTATCTTTAGTCTTGGACTTGAAAAAATTACGTATCTTGAACTTGAGGCGTTCCTATAGTCGTTAATCCACAATGCTAACGTTTAGCCTAAGCAAAAAATTGACTGAGGGGGTTGAGTAATCTTCCAACCTCGAGTCGGCTTTTCTGTTGCTCTGATGCCCTGTTGCCCAAGAAGCCGCGCTTCCCAAGCTCTACTGTCTTCACTGCCTTGCTTGCTCGCCTTTGATTGCCTTTGCTAGACCTGGAAAAATCCAATATTAGACCAATTCACAGTTGGATGATCAAGCACTTGAGTATATACACCTTTTAAGTCCCTTCCCCTTTTTTTGCCCAAATTTTCAATGTGTACCCCCTGGCTTCCTAGTCCCTAGCTGAGTGAACCTCAAAATAGCTTATCCAAAATTAGATGTATTCTTTATGAAAAAAACAGTTGAGGTCACGTAGTACTCGTCACGAGCTTTCTAATGAGCTATTAAGCTCAAAAAACGGACTTCGGATGAAAAAGTTATGAGCGTTCAGGCCCTGGGGGGTAAAAACTGACAAACAGGTTTTTCCCTAAATATGAGCTAAGGGGTCTCCTATGAGTCTAATGGTCCAAAAATTTCTCAAAAATTCCCTCAAAATTGGTCAAAAATTGAAGTCCAAAATTTGCGATGGGGTGCACAATCGCGATGGTCTGGGACCGTCGCGATGGTCCGAGTGAACCGTCGCGATGGCCCAAAAAATCGAACCGTCGCGATGGCCCGAAGTGAACGATCGCGATGGCGTGAGGTCGAACCGTCGCGATGGCCCGAAGTGAACAATCGCGATGGCGTGGAAATGGACCGTCGCGATGGTCCGGAAAATGAACAATCGCGATGGCGCGGGTCAACGGTCAAAGGTGAACCGTCGCGATGGTGTAAGGTTGAACCGTCGCGATGGCTCGATCAAGCGGACAATCGCGATGGCGCGGTCAACGGTCAACGGGGAACAATCGCGATGGTCCGAGGTGAACCGTCGCGATGGTCCGCGATGCGATGGCTTGAGCCAATCGCGATGGTCCGAATTTTCGAAGTGTCGCGATGGTCCAAAAATTGAACCGTCGCGATGGTCTATCGTGACACGTGGCACTGTCGTGGCAATGGCGTGAGCCAATCGCGATGGTCCGGGGTCAACTGAACAATCGCGATGGTCCAAGTGGACCGTCGCGATGGCTCAAGTGAACCGTCGCGATGGTCCGAAAAGTGAACCGTCGCGATGGTCCGGCCGAGCCGTCGCGATGGCGTGAGCCTATCGCGATGGTGCGACACAATCGCGATGGTCCGAGCCAATCGCGATGGTCCACCAAACAACGAATTTTTGAAATGCAAGAATGGTTCCGTGTATGCGCAGGGATCGCCTACCTCGTGGTGTGGTCGCCTACCTCAAAGTCCGAAAGTTGCAGACCATCGCGATGGTCCGCCCTACTCGGAGATTTCTGACAGAAAGTACATGTTTTACCTTTTGGAAGCTCTCCTGATGCTCTGAAGCTCTGTACCTGCAAGAAAACTCAAGAAAACACAAGCACACACAAGCACAAATGCTCTCTCTCACTCTCTCGCATGCACAAATGAGGGGAAATGAGGAGAATGGGTGGATATGGTGAATTTTCTGATTTTTTTGGAAATGGAGATGATGATGCGATGATGAAGATGGAGTATGGGGAAGGTGAAAAGCACTAAAAACTAAGTAAAAACAACAACGAAAACTGAAATTTTTACCTTCCAACGCCACTTCTTGCTATACTCTTACCATCACACATTCGTCCTAGACTCGATCCCCGGCAACGGCGCCAAATTTGGTGTTGCTCTAGCACAATGGTGAGAACCACGTTAAGAAGCTTCACCTCCTTAATGTCAATCCGCGGAAGAGATAGGAGTGATATGAAGATCGTGAATGTGAGATGAAGTGAAAGTGAAGGTGAGAAGCATAGAAATGCACACACACATACACACACACTACGAAGAGACAAGCAAGACACAATGGAAGGCGAGAAATCAACTCTATTACTCAAGAACACTATTACAAGCTCAAACTAGCTCTATGCTCACACTAACCAAAATGAACCAACCTCTAAAATGAGCTCTCTAGCTCTTTTTATAGTTTCTAGACTAGTTTTGACCGGTTTCACATCTAGTGACCGGCATAGTTAAAAAATAGGTCCTAGAGGCTATTTGGATGGGTAAACGATGTCTAAAAATAACGAAAATTGGTACGCGCATTCTACCTAAGCTCCTCAAGCTCGAGGACTCCTCGGCTTGCACAAAATGGAGTTATGAATTACAAAATGAGGTTTTGTCTATATTACATATGTTACAAGAGTGATGAAGATCACTGTTGGATGTTTGAAGAGGTAATAAAAACATATTTGTTTGAAAAATAATCCGACTGGCTCCCTGCTCCGTCTTTACATGCTTCCGTGGCGTCTGTGCCTCTGGCTGCTTCCAACATAGGCAAATATGTACAGACTTATGTCAAAGCATAAGTATAAGTAACCTATGTGTTAACTAATGTACATATGTGTACATGTCTTTCACTTTGTGAATGTATCCATCTTCTATGCTTCAAGAATTGTTCTTATCTCCATTCTTTGTCTTTCAAATCTTCAATTGGTGATTGGTATGCACCAACAGCTCCCCCTCAATCATCAATTTAGGTTTCTCTTATCTTCTTTATGTCTGCCATGTCTTTAAACTTCTGTAACTTTGGTCCATCCAAGCTCTTTGTAAGCATATCAGCTATCTGATCTTTTGTTGAAGTATGTATGACTTCAATTTCCTTATCCATCACCTTCTCTCTTAGAAAGTGATACTGTATCTCAATGTGTTTGGTCCTGGCATGAAAAACAGGATTAGCAGCTAGATATAATGAACTCATGTTATCACCATAAATGATAGGTATGCTCTGTATAGTGTCAAAACTCTTCATGAGAGTCTTAAGCCAAATCACTTCTTTTGCAGCTTCAACCATGCCTTTGTACTCTGCTTCTGTAGATGACAAAGCAACTGTATGTTGCTTCTTTGAGCACCAGGAGATTAGCTTATCTCCCACATAACACATGTATCCATAGGTTGACCTTCTATCATCTGGATTACCTGCCCAATCTGCATCACTATAGATCTTGATATTTGTATCTGATGTAAAACCATAATACAAACCTTCTTTGAGTGTACCCTTAATGTACATCAACACTCTTTGTCCTGCAATCCAATGCTCTTTCCTAGGACAATGCATGAATTGAGACAAAACCCCAACTGCATATGATAAATCAGGTCTAGTTAATGTAGCATAGATAAGACTACCAACCAAACTCTGATATTGCTTCATGTCCTTGAACTCTTCACCTCCAAATCTGCTTAATTTGTGATTCACCTCCATTGGAGTAGGTGCTACCCTGCAATCATCCATTTTAAACTTGATTAACAAGTTCCTCAAATACCTTTCTTGAGTCACATACACTCCATGTTGAGTGTATGAAATCTCCATGCCCAAGAAGTATGACAAGTCTCCCAAATCACTGATTTTGAACTCTTTCTCCATTTGCTTCTTTAAGCTTTGAATGCCTTTCTCATCTGTACCTGTAAGAATGATATGATCAACATATATGCACATGTAAATAAACCCATCATCACTTGCTTTGACAAGCAAGCTACTATCTGCTTTTGATACTTGAAATCCAAGTTCTTTTAAGAACTTTACAAGTCTATAGTTCCATGCCCTTGGGGCCTGCTTCAAGCCATATAAAGCTCTCTTGAGCTTACACACATGATCTGGATATCTTCCATCTCTGAATCCTTGAGGTTGCTCCATGAAAACTTCATCTGAAATGTAACCATTCAAAAAAGCATTCTTCACATCTAATTGACACAATTTCCAACCTTTACATGCAGCAATTGCTATAAGTGTCCTGATGGTTGTCATCTTTGCCATTGGACTATAAGTCTCATCATAGTCAACACCATATGTCTGAGCAAACCCTTTGACAACAAGTCTAGCTTTATATCTAGACACACTTCCATCTGCAAATCTCTTTGTCTTATAAACCCACTTACATCCAATGATCTTCTGGCTATTTGGCTTTGGAACCAAATCCCATGTTTGATTCTCCATCAATGCATCATATTCTTCCTGCATAGCTTTCTCCCAATTTTCTTTACCTTTTGCCTCTTCATATGTAGAAGGGTCTTCATCTGCTTTAACCATGTATGCATAATCCTTAGTAGTCAAAAATGAAGTATCATAGCTATACCTCGTAGGTTGCCATTTGTTCCTTGTAGACCTCCTAAGTTCTCCACTTCTTGAGGTTTCTGGTTCTTCACATTCAGGATCAAATCTTGGTGTTTCTTCCACTTCAACCTGCACTTTATTATTCTCTTGCTCATCAAATATCTGAACCTTTGATTTACCTTTCCTTTGGCTCACAATTTCTTCATCATCTGTATTAATATTGATAGTACCTGCATACCAAGTACCTTGCTCATCAAATGTAACATCTTTTGATACAAGAAAATGTTTTGTGGATGGATTCCACAACCTGTATCCCATCTGCTTATCATCATAACCAATAAACACATATTTTTTAGCTTTAGGTTCCAATTTGTGCCTTAATTGTGATGGCACATATGCATAGGCCAAACATCCAAATACTTTGCAATGGTCTAGTGTAGGTCTCTTACCCCACCATGCCTCATAAGGTGTCATACCCTGCAAAGCTTTACAAGGTAGCCTATTGACCAAATAAGTAGCTGTATTTACAGCCTCAGCCCACAAATAATTTGGGCAATTTTTCTCCTTCATCATGGACCTTGCAAACTCAACAAGAGTCCTATTCCTCCTTTCTGCTACACCATTTTGTTGAGGAGAGTACCTGCAAGTAACCTCTCTTTTTATACCTGCATTCCACAAGTAATCACTGAACTCATTAGAGAAATACTCTCCCCCTCCATCTGACCTTAGTCTCTTCAATTTATGTCCTGTAATTCTCTCTGCATACATATGATAATGTTTGAAAGTATTGAATACTTCTGACTTATCTTTGATCACATAGATAGTGATCCATCTGGTAGCATCATCAACATAAATCACATAATACCTTGAGCCATTGATACTGAAGTCCTTTGATGGTCCCCACACATCTGTGTGTACCAACTCAAGTTTCTCTGAATACATAAACCCATGCTTGGAATAGGGTTGCTTATGAGCCTTACCTAATTGACATGCCTCACATCTGTATGTCATATGTTGACCTGCAACATTAGGCAATCCAAGCACTGAACCATTATTAATCATGTCTTTAATACCTCTTTCATTGAAATGTCCAAGTCTCTTGTGCCAAAGATCTAACTCAGAGATCTTATGTCCTCCATAGGTGAACAAGGCATGACCAACATTACCTTGAATCTTCAATGTGAACAATCTTCCTTCTTTCTTCCCTGAAACAACTTGTTTATACCCATTGCTAGGGTCTTCCACAAACACTCCTTCATTAGTGAACCTTACTTCATAACCTTTTTCCACAATTTGTCCTACACTTATCAAATTCTTAGGAATTGTAGGAACATACAAGACCTTACTCAATAAGGTGCTACCATCCTTGGCCTTCACTGATCCAATTGACTTCACATTGTGCTTTGTGGTGTCACCTGTTTGAACAACATGATTAGATACCTTATTCTCCAAATCAGTCATCAAGGCTATATTACCACTCAGGTGATTGCTACACCCTGAATCAATGTAGAAGACTCTTTGATCTTCATTCTGCCTTTCACAAGTTGCATTCATTATCAATGTTGAATCTTCCTTTTGATCTGAAGCATAATTGTAGTAGGTATTGTTGTATTGTTGACTTTGGAAACCTCTACCTGCATTTCTTCCAAAGTAACCCCTACTACCTCTGCCTCTGAAATTACCTCTTTGATTTCTGCCACCTCTTCCTCTTGAATTATAGTTTTGAATGTATCCTCCATTACTTTGATTATTATGCCAACAATCATTAGCTAAATGATTTGTCTTACCACAAATCCAGCATGCTTTGGCTCCATCTTTGTTGTTCCTACCTCTTCCTCTACTTTGCCACCTCCTCTACCTCTTAGGAAGTTGGCTTGACTAGTTGTGCCTTCATCTTCACCTGATTGTTGCTTTCCTTTGTTAGCTTTCTTCTTGTCCTTTGAGTACATTGCATGACCTGTACTTTTGTCACCATCTCCTTTAACATCCTGCTCAAATGTTAGCATATGACCTAGCAACTGATTTAATCCAGGAGTGAAATAATCAAGTGATAATTCTGTAGACAAAATGAATGGCTTCCATTTGTCATCACCTCTCAAACCTGTAAGAATTTGCCTTACCAATTTATCCTCCTCAACAGCTCTATTGGTAGCAGTCAGGGAAACCGAAGGAGCCATAAGACGAAGAGAGTCAGAGCGAAGGGACAGCACAAGCAGACATGGCAGTCAAAGAAGATCTGGCAAGTAGGCCATCTAAATTTATCTTCATCAACAGCTCTGTTGGCAGCAGTCAGGGAAACCGAAGGAGCCACAAGACGAAGAGAGTCAGAGCGAAGGGACAGCACAAGCAGACATGGCAGTCAAAGAAGATCTGGCAAGTAGGCCATCTAAATTTTTCAGACATCAAGGAGTTGAGCACACAAGAAGAAAGAGCAAGTAGGGAGCTCAAAGGTATGTATGACAAATCAATAGAGAAAATCCCTACACAAATAGTGATTTTCATCACTAAAAACCATTGTAAATATCATTTCGTATTTTTGTAGCTCCATTTTGTGCAAGCCAAGGAGTCCTTGAGCTTGAGGAGCTTTAGAAGTATTTACCTGCCAATTTTCATATTTTTTAGATCTCGTTTGAGCCCTCTAATAAGCCCTGGAACCTAATTTTTAACTAGGTCGGACACTAGGTCTGAACAGGGCCAAAGCTAGTCAAAAACTATAAAAGGAGCTAGAGAGCTCATTTTTGGGGTGAGATTGTAATTGAAATGAACTTGTAAGAGCTTTTTGAAAGTAATCTAACAACTCCATTGCTTCTCACTCTTTGTCTTGCCGTGTGTGCGCGTGTGCGTGTATGTGTGTGCATGCTTGTGTGCTTCTCACTCACGCACTTGTGCCTCCACTTGCTCGAGGTCTTCATACCATCCTCACGTCTTCCCGGATTGACATTAAAGGAGGTGCTACTCATCACTGAGCTACACCAAATTTTGGCGCCGTTGCCGGGGATCGAGCTTTGAGGACGAGCGTGTGATGGTAAGACTTAGATTGGAGACGTTGGCGTTGTAGGTAATTTCTTTACTTTTCCTAATTTTTTCTTTCTTACCTTACCACCATCATCACCATCTTCCACCTCCATTTCCATCATCGCGAAAATTTCAGTTTTTTTGATCATATCACCTTCTCCACCTCATTTCCCTCATTTCACTTGTGAGAGAGAGCGAGAGAGCGAAATTGTGTGTGCTGTTTTTGCATGTTTCTTGAGCTGTCTTGCAGGTACAGGCCGCATCATCGTCCCCAGCACTCAGCGCAGGTACGGAATTCTCGGTAACTGTCTGTGTGTCGCCGACTTCTGTCAATCGTGACTGACAGAAAAAATGCTCAAATTGCCAAACAAAGTGCAAAACCATGATCTACAGGCCTAGAGCTTCCCAAAAATGTGCTTAGATTTTTGAAATTCATCAGATTCCTGTCAATCGCGATCGCTCTGTCAATCGCGATCGACAAACCACGACGGACAGACCTGTCAATCGCAATCGACCAGTCAATCGCGACTGACAGTCCACGACGGCTCTGTCAATCGTGATCGACAGAGTCAACGACCGATTGACCACGACTGACGGATCATACGCGTGACACGTGTCAATCGCGATCGAGTCATCAATCGCGATCGACTCATCAATCGCGACTGACAGCCCACGACGGCTCTATCAATCGCGACCGACACAGTCAACGACTGTTTGACCATGACAGATAGACCCTCGCGACCGACCTGTCAATCGCGATCGACCCATCAATCGCGACTGACAGAGTCAACGACCCTTTGACCATGACTGAGTGACTTTTCGAACCACCTGTCAATCGCGATCGACACATCAATCGCGACTGACAGCCACGATGGACCTGTCAATCGCGATCGACACATCAATCGCGACTGACAGAACTTGCGAACGCGTTAGAAGGGAAAATTTGGCCAATTTTCTAGGGTAAAGAATAGGGGGCTAACTTGGCCAATTTGTGGGACAAACACTCGGGGTTAGCATTGCATGTTGAGGCCGCAACCCAAGTAATTCAAAGAATTTCTGCCTGCTTGATTAAACTGTTTTGATCCCTGTTTTAATCCCTGAAGCCTGAACTGACATAACTTCCTCATATCCAATTGCTTGAAGTTAACCATACCCGAGGTAGGAAAACTGAGGGATCCTTGGGATTGTTTTTTATAAAGGCAAGAGATAATTTGGTCGGTGAGTCACATGCATGAAAGTGGTCTAGTCTGTCATTTGAACTTAAGTCTGGAGCTAATCTTGGGACTGATGCAGGTCTATTGAGAAGCAATTGAGAGCGTCCAAGCAAGGGCTTTGTGCAAGCTTGAGAATCAACTTCTCGAGCACTAAAGAGCAAGGATCAGCAAGAAAGGTTGGAATATTCTCAACTCCCATTCGTCAATTCCTAGCGTAGGCTAAGAACGACTAGAGGTAGGAGTAAGTCAGGGCGACGATAGGCAATCATCAAGTTGAAGAATACCTAAACTTTCAAGTTCAAGCTAAGGACATAATCTTTGTACTGTCGAAAACTTTAAAGGAAAAGAACCTAACGTGGAACGAACAACTTTAAGCGTGGAACTACACTCAACTATACCTTACGACGTGATATCAGACAAGAATCCTAACACGGTAATCAACTAAAAAGAATCAAGTAACTGATACAAAAGGACTCTGCAACGAGGTTGTACTTGGGCAAATTTGGGTTATTCAATTAGGCTTATGAACCTTAGATCAGGGCGACATCTAGGGAGAGATAGACAAAGCCTTAGGTCTTCAGAGGCCAGTGTCAACCACACTGCTAGGTCGTGGGCCCAGCAGTTGAGCCATCACTCATACTACCCTAGCTCTGAGACTAGTGAATCAGAGATGTCTCAAGGCATGGACAGACCTACGGGAAGTTCAGGAGTGCCATACTTGCAAAGGGTAGAAGGCCCTTACAAAACGCAGTTGGAATACCTTAGGACCAGCCGATTAGGTGCTAGCATCTATGAGGACGGCCTAGGAAGATCTGTGGTACAGATTAAGAATCCTGATCAATCCATTGGACTAGAGCACCCCGCTGTCAAGTTTGAAAACGGAGCATACTTGGACAAAGAAGGAACCATATACGTAGTCACCAGTCACGCAGATAGGACAGATGAATTCGGAAATGTGATCTCAGATGCGGATTTAGGTGACCTGGAGCAAGGAAATACGGGTGTAGAACCCAGAACCCCCCGAGGCAAATCTGTTCTTACGAGAATTCTCACTCCTGAGTGGATTCCCCAAGACAACAAGAGCATAGATCTGCTTCTGAACCAAGAAACTGACGAAGCCTTTTGGAGGTATAAATCTGATCGACCAGTTGATATAGGAACAATCATGATCTATGAGTTGAAGGATCCTGATAGCCCAGGCAGAGTGACCTACTTAGATCACGCTTCGCAGAGGATCTTTGTGGTGACAGAAAATGATAGGCATGCTTACACTTGGAAAGGTGAAATTATTTTCCCCCAACCAAGATCAAATGTGTCCTATGGTCACCCTAGAGCGGGAACACCCCAAGCTCATGGAACTCAAAGAGACAGAAGTAGAGATAGGCCAGAGGTGATCTTTGCCAACTCAGGGGGCAGAGAAAGAACGAGGACGAAAACAAATAGAGTAGAGCCTGAGGTACTTAGAGCTCACAGGAATCAAAGAAATGTGGATGAGTTCCCTCTACCACGACCTAGAGAGCACATAAGGACTTTGAGACCAACTCAGCTAGTTAAGTCCATGAAGAACTACTTCGATGGCACTGGAGATCCATACGATCATGTGGCTGAGTTTAGAAAAGTCCTGAGAGCTGAACAAGTAGAGGATCTATTCACGCAGTACAATGCCTTTGGTCTAACCCTTAGGAACACTGCCCTGACATGGTTTCAGCCACTAAACGAGAGACAGTTCAGGAGCATAGACCAACTCCTAGAGGCTTTCATTATTGAATTCTCTAAGAGTGGCATAAGACATAATACCTCCTCACTGATTCACAGCTTCAAGCAAACCCCTCAAGAGACCGTGAGACTTGCAGGAAGGAGATTTAGGCAATATCTTGAAAGATGCCCTGTCCCTGAGCTACCCACACCAGCTAAGCAAGTGGCTTTATTCTTGGATGGATTGCTAAGTACCAAATTAAGATCATATGTGTACTTGAAGGACCCTAGGACCATAGAAGAGTGTGTACGCATGTGTATTGACATTGAGGATAACCTAGGGGAGGAGTTAGAGCTTTCCAAGATATACAAAGATTCAGATAGTGCCTCTACCCTCTCTTCCACGCAATCCACATCGATTGAGGAACTTGCAGAGAAAGTTGCTCAAAAACTAGGTGTCTCTAGCAAACAAATTCTGAGATTTGCTCCGGTGAAAAGATGTTATACTTGTGGGGGTGACCATATGGCAAATGTATGTCCCATTATGGCTCAACCCCAAGTAAATTCTAGTAGCCAGTACTGCACCATAGAACGGAGGTACACCAATCACACCGCGCAAGATTGCCCATACAACAAGCAGGCGGTTAGGCAACCCTACCCTCAGCCATACCCTCAGCAGGGAAGATACCAGAACCCGTACCCTCCACATCCATATGGCAGGCCACAACAACCTTATCAGCAACCATACCAAAACCCACAAAGGCCTCAGCCTGTGTTAGCACAACAACCCCCTGCCCCAGCTAATGTGATCCCAGTAAAATATGCAGCAGCAGAAGAAAACCTGAATAGAGCTATAGTCCCTGTAACACCACTGCTTTCTGAAAGTGACCCTAGTGACCATAGCTTTGATTCTACACATGTCGATAGTCCCCATGCTTACTACATGCAATCTCCTGAACATGGTGAGTCCTACTACAGTGAGGAACCGAGTGAACCTAGTTGGGAGTCAGATTACACAAACGTCATGTATGCAAACCCCAATCCTAAGCCTCAACCTAGGCAGGCAAGACCCCCATTCCCTAGAGGACCATGCTACAGATGTCAGGGAGATCACCTCATTCGTGATTGTCCCTTACCTCCACTTACACAACCCCAGTCAGTGACAATTCAGGGCTTTTGCCAAGAATGTGGAAAGGAGCATCTCTTACGAGACTGCCCTAAGAATCCTAATAATATGCCAAAAATCACTCCTATTAACGTTATTGGGTTGGTGGTAGACTCCACAGGAAGTGTGACATCCACCGCACCAGTACAGGTAATGACTAGAGCTCAGGCATTGCAGCAGAACCAAGGGGTAAACCAGGATAAGAACCCAGAGGCTAGTGAAACCGAGAGCATGACAAAGAAAAGGACTAGAGCGTGGAAAGATAGTCGGGAAAGAATGAAAAGACAATGGGCTAAAAAGATGAGTGAACTTGAGGAAAGCATAAGAGAAACCAAAGTCAGGATAGCTGAACTCACATCTCAAACTCCCTCTCACACTACCCCACCACCACCATTCCCATCGCCATCCGACCCGCCACCTTCCAACCCACCTCATACGATTCCACCACCCCCTAGAGTAGGATCAGTATTAGCTGATCCCACTCCTGAAGACATAGACATGATGCTTAAAGCATATCAGGCCAGAATCCAAGAAGGGCCAAATGTAACGGATCATGACAAGTGCTACCCTAGAGCTGACCTAGAGATAGAAAGAACCAAGCTTTGCGCGAAAATGGTCGCATTGGCTCAGACTATGTTTGAAGCCAGTCGCCTTTTCAATTACTCGGGCTCAGCCAAGACGCAATTACACTTGGATGGACTTCTAGAGAAGTTAGAGGGCATAATTGCAAGATCTGCCAAGGAAGAAAAAAATCAAGAAAGAGATAAAGCAAGCAAAAACATGACCCATCCCCCATCGAAAGCTTATGTTCCCAATTCCACTGAACCAGACAACCCCCCCTCCCTAGAAAGAATAGAGAATCTAATGGCACAATCACAAAAGGAACTTGCCCCTCAACACCATGACAAGGCTAGTGAAAGAGCAGGCCTTCCTACCCAGAAAACCTATGTGCCTGAGGCCTACGTGCCTAACTCTACGGAGCCAGACACCTTTTCTTCTATGAATCAATACACACCAGAATTCTTGCGAGAGATTCAAGAAGAGAATTGGGCTAAAGAGAGTGAAGTTCCTCCTCCCATTGAACTGGTGGATGACACACACGATCACCTCCCACAAGACCTTCCTTCCATTTATGGAGAGCAGGAGAGTGCCCAATCTCAAGAAAGATTAGACTTCGAGTCTAATTCTTTACAAGAACTACCCCATTTCACAGGCCCATGGGAAGCAAAGTCCACTTGTATGAGAGCACCTACAGTCATGGTAAGAAACGAAGATTCAGTCATACCTAGGAACACAGAGGTAGTGAAGAACACCAAAGTGCAGTGCAATCTCACTTTGGAAGAGCTGCTTAAGGTTAGACCAGAAGTGTGGAAACATGTAGCCAATCAAGTGCCCGAGATAGCAAAACCTCGTTCCCAGGTAGGATCACATAGGACAGTGCCAGAGATACCCTTGGATAAGATAGGAGATATGTGTGAAGGTGAAGAAGGGAACACCTATCTTCCCATTACCTACCAGGAGTACACCACCAAGGCAATTTTGGACTCAAGTGTAGGAGTTGCAATTGCCACCACTTCCCTATGGAAGCGTTGGGGCAAGCCAGAACTCAGGCCAACGAGAATGAAATTGCAGATGGCCGATGGTCATATTGAGAGACCCTTAGGATTACTAGATAGGTATGTGCTTGAAGATGAAGAGGTGTTGCAAAATCCTTGATCTACACCAGCCAAATGAACTCCAGGAGTATATGGTGGGCCCTTTTAGCTTGCCAATGGATGTATTAGACACCCTATGTACCTTGGAAGATCACTCTCAAAAAGATAGATCAAAATAGATAAGTTGGAGTTAGCTCAGAGGTGAAAACTTGCTATTCTTGGTTCATACACCTGTCTAGTGTTTTACATAATTCTCTGAGCACAGCAGCAATTAGCTCAATTCCTCTTGGGGAAGTCTAGGAAAATTAAAGAGCTAACTTTCAAGAGTAATCTCATCAAAAATAATGAACCACACACTGAGAATGAGTTTTAACAAGTGATGACATCATTCCGATTTTCACGGGCTGCTACAGAAATAGACCAGTGAGCAGAAAAATCAACATAACTCAAAATGTAGGCATTCAATGATTATGAAAATTTGTATGGTTATACTAGACAGTAAGTTGAATCCAAGAAGCTTTAAATCACTGAATGTGGATACGTAACCACTGAGAAACACCTCTGACAAGATGAGTGAAAAAGTCGGGTACCTGACAGAGAGGTGAAGATGAACAGACCCTATTGACTTCAAATGAACATAACTGAAGATTGCAACATCCAAATGACATGAAAATTTATGAGCATATAGTAGACTTATAGAGCTAACTTTACCAAGTTAAATCACTGAAAATGATGCACCAAGCTCAAAGAAAACATCTCTGCAAGCTGACTGAGAAAACTGAGAGTAATGGCAGTGAGTAGTACACTTCACAAGAACATGGAAAGATGAAACCAAATAATCATGAAAATGAAAGTATATTTCTTGTACTATACAATGACTTACTGATACATATGTGTGCCTTGTAATCACACCTTGATATGGCATAAAGCTCAGCTCTTGGAGGTCTTCACATAGGTCTCTCTAGCCACGACTAAAACTGCCATCTATTTATAGTTGAGTTTGGGAGGCTAACTTCCCTCAATCACTCTCCAATCAATCAATGATTGATTTGATTCTGTACCTACCACAAATCACGAATTCGTGGCTCCTCTTTCCATTCTTGATCAAGTGGACTCAACCACTTAAGATTCTCTTACTTTTACATTAAGTAAACTCTTCAAAAGTTACAAGAGGTAGTTCACAAGTGAACTTTACATAGTCTTCATTTTAAGGCTTCTTTTATGACTTTGTGGGACTCAAGCCAATACTTAGGCTTGTCATAGACTTGGTCCAACAGCTCCCCCTCAAGCCAAGTATGCTTGAGGTCTTCAATCTTCCAAGATTACCTGCAAACCTATCATAGCCTTGAATTTGCAAAGCTTTGTACCATCCAATGCTTTGGTTAGAATATCTGCACATTGTTGATGAGTGGACACATATGATATTTGAATCTCTTTGCTTAGAACCTTCTCTCGTACATAGTGATAATGAACTTCAATATGTTTAGTCCTTGCATGAAAAATAGGATTAGCAGCCAAATGAATAGAACTCATATTGTCACCAAAAATAGTTGGAGTTCCAAACTCCAATCCAAGATCTTTGAACAATGTCTTCATCCACATAGCTTCTTGTGTAGCTATGGCAAGACCTCTATATTCAGCTTCAATAGAAGAGAGAGCAACTGTGGGTTGCTTCTTGGATGACCATGAAATAAGCTTTGAACCTGCAAAGGTAAGATAACCTGAAGTGCTCCTTCTATCTTCCTTGGAGCCAGCCCAATCTGCATCAGAAAATAGCTTCAAACCTAAATCAGATACATAAGGATAATAAAGTCCTTCATTTATGGTTCCTTTGAGATACTTGAGAATCCTTTTGGCAGCATCCATATGTGGTTTCCTTGGTGTGTGCATAAATTGGCTTAGCACACTCACACTGTAACATATATCTACTCTTGTCAATGTGGCATAGTTGAGACTACCCACTAGACTTTGATATGATGTGATGTCCTCTATGAGTTCACCTTCATGTGAGCTCAATTTGTGATTGACCTCCATTGGAGTACCTGCAATCTTACAATCTTGCATCTTGAATTTTGCCAACATGTCCTTAATGTACTTCCTTTGAGTGAGAAACAAACCATGATCTTTGTAGACAACTTCCAAACCTAGGAAGTAGGTAAGTGAACCCAAATCACTTATCTTGAACTCTTCTCTCATCTGATCTTTGATCTTCTTCATACCATCTGCATCATTTCCTGTCAATATAATATCATCTACATATACACATAGGTAGATGACCTCGGAATTACTCTTTTTAATAAAGAGTGAAGGATCTGCCTTGCTTGGTTGAAAGCCTTTGTCCTGCAAGAATGAAACAAGCCTGAAATTCCAAGCTCTTGGAGCTTGCTTGAGACCATACAATGCTTTGTTAAGTTTACACACATAATCAGGATAAACTTGATTCTCAAAACCAGGTGGTTGTGCCATATATACCTCTTATGTTATCCAACCATTCAAAAATGCATTCTTTACATCTAGTTGAAGTATCTTCCAATTCTTGGAAGAGGCAATACTAAGCAAAACCCTAATAGTAGGCATCTTTGCCACAGGAGAGAAGGTCTCCTCATAATCAATTCCCTGAGTTTGTGCAAAGCCTTTTGCCACAAGCCTTGCCTTATACCTGTTAATTGAACCATCAGAATTCTTCTTGAGTTTATAGACCCATCTTGAGCCTATTACCTTCATGGATGAAGTCTTGGGCACCAAATCCCAAGTGTTGTTTTCCTCAAGTGCTTCAATCTCTTCCTTCATTGCATGCTTCCATTCTATTTTTGCTTTGGCCTCTTCGAATGATGATGGCTCCTCTTGGTTTATGTCCTGTGCTATGTAGATAGAATGTTTAGTTACTAATGAGGTGTCAAACCCATACCTTTCTGGTTTTTTCTTTTCCCTCATAGATCTTCTTAGGCCATGATGTGATGATTCTACCTCATGTCCAAGTTCCTGCAATTTTGCTTTACCTTTAGATTTCCATGCTTTGATCTTTTCGATGTGAGATTCTTCATCATCCTCTGAGGTGTCTTGTTCTTCAATCTTTGATTGTTCTCTACCAAGCTTTGGAAAATCTTCTTCAAGATTATATGGTAAATTGACCTTCCTGCATGAATCTTCATACCATGAATTGTTCTCATCAAAAACTACATCTTTGCTTACCAAGAATCCTTTGTTGGTAGGGTTGTATAACCTGTAGCCCTTTTGATTGTTGTCATATCCAATAAATACACACCTTTCTGCCTTTGGATCCATCTTGCCTCTAACCTGTGAAGGAACATGAGCAAAAGCAATACATCCAAAAATTTTACAATGATCTAAGCTTGGTCTTCTTCCATTCCAAGCCTCATATGGAGTCATCCCATCAAGGGATTTTGAAGGCAACCTGTTAATCAAGTAAGTGGCTGTAGATACAGCTTCAGCCCATAAGTAATTAGGTAAATGCTTTTCATTTAACATAGACCTTGCAGCTTCAACAATTGTCCTATTCCTCCTTTCTGCCACTCCATTTTGCTCAGGAGTGTACCTTGTAGTTACCTCTCTTTTGATTCCTCTTTCTTGAAGAAAAGAATCAAACTCATGGGAGAAATATTCTCCCCCTCCATCTGACCTTAGCCTCTTTAGTGATTTACCTGTTTGATTCTCCACAAGAGCCAAATATCTTTTGAAACATGAAAAAACTTCATCTTTGTGTTTCATAAAGAATAGGATAGTCCATCTGCTGCAATCATCAATAAAGGAAGCATAATACCTTGATCCAGATATTGAAGCTTCCTTGCTAGGTCCCCATACATCTGTATGAACCAACTCCAAGAGATCTCCATGCATATAACCTTTCTTCATGAATGGTAACCTGTGAGACTTTCCAAATTGACATGCACTACACTTATAAATCATATGTTGTTTTGACAAATTAGGAAGTCCAAGTACACTTTGGTCCCTGCAGATTTGCTTTAATGACCTTTCACCAATATGTGCTAACCTTTTGTGCCATACTTCCAATTCTGTGAGTGTCTGACTACCATAATTAAAGAGAGCAATGTTTCTAGTGTCCTGTAATTCAAATGTGAACAATCTACCTGTCTTTTCACCTTTTGCAATTCTTCTGAATCCTTGACTTGGATCTTCAACAAATGCTCCTGCTTTTGTGAACCTGACTTGCAACCCTTTCTCTACTATCTGCCCAACACTTATCAAATTCTTTGTAATGGTAGGGACATAGAGTGTACCTTACTGAGTAGGTTGATGTTTCCATCGGGTGCTTTGACATTGCCTATTTTCTCCACAGGATGTTTTGTATCATCTCCTGTTTGTACCTCATGCTTATTCCTTGGATCTTCTAAATCTGATAGGAGTGCCACATTTCCTGCCACATGATTTGAACAACCTGAATCTATGTAGAAAACATGCTCATCAGATTTACCTTGTGGCATAGCCATGTTCATGATCAATAATGAATCCTCTTTGTTTGAGTCTTCTATGTAGTTATTGTAGTCTCTCCTTCCTTTGTAGCCTCCTTGATAGTTTGAATGATTGTAGTTGTTGTAGTTTCCATGGTAGTTGTTGAACCTTCCTCTTGAGTAGCCATAACTTCCTCTATTGTATCCTCTGCCTCTTTGATTCCTGGAATTCCTAAAGCAATTTTTAGTTGTATGATTAGTTAATCCACAAATAGAACATGAGTTGGAGTCTTAGGATCTCCCCCTGCCTTGTCTACCTCCTCTTCCTCTACCTCTGCCATGTCTTCCTCTACCTGCATAGTTAGCTTGATATGTACCTGCTTCATCATCCACTTTCTTTGCCTTTCCTTTGTTATCTTTAGACTTGCTTTTATCCGTGTATAAAGCTGAAGATTGATTACCTTTAGAGCTTTCTCCATTTTTGATAAGCTTTGCCTCTTGAGTAAGTAGTTGTCCAATGAGTGTGTTGAAATCAGGTACATGCATGTCCATGTACAAATCCATAGCTGTGGTGAATGCTTCCCACTTGTCATCTGCCTTCAAGCCATTGATCACCTGCCTTACAATTTGCTCTTCATCTATTACCTCTCCAATGCTTCCCAACTGATCCGCTATGTCTTTGAGCTTTGTGACAAAATCAATCACATTTTGTTTGGGAGCCTTCTTGAGAGTTGTGAAATCCGGCCATAGTTGATGCTTCCTAGCTTTGGTACTTGAAGAAAAGAAAGCTTCAAGTGCATCCCACACTTCCTGAGATGTCTTACAACTTCTAATGTGAGGCAACAAAAAATCTGAGATAGAGTTGAGGAGATAAGACCTTGCAAGTGCATCCTTGGAGCACCATGTGCTCAATCTTTCTTGCTCTTCTTGTGTTGGTTGACTTTTGTTCCTGAAACTTGGCATAACTTCATCTCCAGCCACATAACCATATAAACTTCTACCTTGGAGATAAGCTTCCATTCTTAATGACCAAGCTGAGTAATTACCTCTATCCAATTTGTCAATTGATGAAGCAAATCCATCTGCCATGTTGTCCAACCTTGCTCTGATACCACTGTGAAGAGATAGATAGGTATGTGCTTGAAGATGAAGAGGTGTTGCAAAATCCTTGATCTACACCAGCCAAATGAACTCCAGGAGTATATGGTGGGCCCTTTTAGCTTGCCAATGGATGTATTAGACACCCTATGTACCTTGGAAGATCACTCTCAAAAAGATAGATCAAAACAGATAAGTTGGAGTTAGCTCAGAGGTGAAAACTTGCTATTCTTGGTTCATATACCTGTCTAGTGTTTTACATAATTCTCTGAGCACAACAGCAATTAGCTCAATTCCTCTTGGGGACGTCTAGGAAACTTAAAGAGCTAACTTTCAAGAGTAATCTCATAAAAAATAATGAACCACACACTGAGAATGAGTTTTAACAAGTGATGATATCATCCTGATTTTCACGGGCTGCTACAGAAATAGACCAGTGAGCAGAAAACTCAACATAACTCAAAATGTAGGAATCCAATGATTATGAACATTTGTAAGGTTATACTACACAGTAAGTGGAATCCAACAAGCTTTAAATCACTAAATTTGGATACGTAACCACTGAGAAAAACCTCTCACAAGATGAGTGAAAAAGTCGGGTACCTGACAGAGAGGTGAAGATGAACAGACCCTGTTGACTTCAAATGAACATAACTGAAGATTGCAACATCCAAATGACATGAACATTTATGAGCATATAGTAGACTTATAGAGCTAACTTTACCAAGTTAAATCACTGAAAATGATGCACCAAGCTCAGAGAAAACATCTCTGCAAGCTGACTGAGAAAACTGAGAGTAATGGCAGTGAGTAGTACACTTCACAAGAACATGGAAAGATGAAACCAAATAATCATGAAAATGAAAGTATATTTCTTGTACAATACAATGACTTACTGATACATATGTGTGCCTTGTAATCACACCTTGATATGGCATAAAGCTCAGCTCTTGGAGGTCTTCACATAGGTCTCTCTAGCCACGACTAAAACTGCCATCTATTTATAGTTGAGTTTGGGAGGCTAACTTCCCTCAATCACTCTCCAATCAATCAATGATTGATTTGATTCTCTACCTACCACAAATCACGAATTCGTGGCTCCTCTTTCCATTCTTGATCAAGTGGACTCAACCACTTAAGATTCTCTTACTTTTACATTAAGTAAACTCTTCAAAAGTTACAAGAGGTAGTTCACAAGTGAACTTTACATAGTCTTCATTTTAAGGCTTCTTTTATGACTTTGTGGGACTCAAGCCAATACTTAGGCTTGTCATAGACTTGCTCCAACATGAAATGATCTTGGGACAACCCTTTATGCGACAGTTGCAAGTGGTACAGGATTGGGGAACCAATTCTTTGTACCTGCAGCACTTAGGTGTTACGACCAAAGTCAATCTCAAGGATTACTCTCATAGAGATGTCCCTCCTATCCAATGGAACCCCATCCATAGAGCCAAAGATGATACAGAATCGGTGCATTCCATAGGATCAGGATCCTCATGGATACATGAAGACACTCACTTATGGATGTGCAAAGTAGCAGTAGAGGAAGAGGAGAGAGAAAAGGCCAGAGAAATAGGTGCAAACGAAACACATAGACCATTCAAGACCCAGCCTATGCACCTGTAGGCTTTCCTGACGAAGAATTTGAACCCCACGGGTGGGCAGAAATCCTAGCAACAATGGATGTAGCCATCAAGGAGGAACAATGGACACCTCACTGTGATGAGGATGGCTATGACATTTCAGTCTTCTCCATAGAGCCAATCATGGGAGAGGCAGTTCTAGAAGAATGCGAACCTAGCCCTGATGCATTTGAGGATGCAAGTGACTCCGATCTAGAGTCAATCATTATGGACCCACCTTTTGCATCAGATGAAGAATACTTCCATGAAGTAGAATTTCAACCCCAGAGGCATGGAGAGCTTACAAATGATGTAAGATTAGCCACACATGTGACCCCGAAGGAAGAAGGAAAGAAACGAAAGAAGAGAGAAGTCTCACCAGAAGAGGAAGAATCTTTGTTTGAGGTCCCGGAAAATTTTAAGAAGTATGAGATAGACGACAGGAGAGTCATGATAAGAATGCCTAAACGAGAGGCGCAATCAGGAGAGGCCTATGATAACAAAGAAACCACCAAGAAAATAGTAGTGGCCCTAGAAGAAGGAGAGGAGAGATGCACGTACATAGGCCATGACCTAACAGAGGAAGAAGAGCATGTGTTAATAGCCTTGCTAAGAGAATACAGAGATGTATTCGCTTGGAGTTACAAGGATTTGAGAGGTGTTGACCTTGACATATGCTCACACACTATCCCCATGACCTCAGATGCTAAACCCTCTAAGCAAAAGCCCTATACATATAACGATAATTACGCTGCCAAGATTAAAGAGGAGATAGATAGACTGGTTGAAGCTGGATTTATCTATGAAATTGAGCACACTGAGTGGGTATCCCCCATCGTAGTGGTGCCCAAGAAGAATGGCAAGCTGTGTGTATGCATTAACTTGAAGAAGGTCAATGCAGCCACAATTCGAGATAACTATCCGCTTCCCATCACACAACATCTCTTAGAAAGAGTAGCAGGCAAGGAAGTGTACAGCTTCCTCAATGGATTCTCAGGCTACAACCAAGTAGCCATAGCTCCAGAGGATCAGCATAAGACAGCCTTTGCCACAGAATGGGGCATTTTTGCCTTTAGAGTAATGCCATTTGGGCTTACCAATGCACCAGCAACCTTCCAGAGGCTGATGTGCCATGTATTTAAAGAGTTCCTGAGGAAGAACTTAAGTCTATGTTGATGATCTTTGTGCTCATTCCAACATTAGACAAACCCATATTCCTGAACTCAGACAAATCTTTGACAAATGTAGAGAATATCAAGTCTGCCTGAACCCAAAAAAGTGTGTTTTTATGGTCAGGCAAGGCAAGATTCTAGGACACATAGTGTCAAAGAATGGCATCTCCACTGACGAAGAGAAAGTGAGAGCCATAGCCGAGTTACCTAGGCCAAAGAATGTCAAGGAAGTACAGGCTTTCATGGGGCATTGTGGATATTACTGACGGTTTATACATGTATGCCATCATAGCAAAGCCTCTGTATGGACTTTTGACTAACTTTGAGTGGACTGACGAATGTGAGAATTCCTTCCAGGAGCTTAAACGAAGATTATGTTCAGCACCAATCTTGACCACACCAGATTGGAATAAGCCATTCCATGTTCACGTGGATGCATCCAATTATGCTATTAGGTGTGTGCTTGCTCAACCTACTGGTGAAGGTAATATGGATCTTCCAATTGCCTATGCCAGTAGACAATTGAATGCAGCTGAACGAAATTACACCACTACTGAGAGAGAAGGCTTAGGCATGGTATATGCAGTTAAGAAATTTAGACACTATTTGCTTGCAAACAAGTTTAAATTTTTTACTGACCACCAAGCATTGTTATATCTCGTGAACAAGCCATGCAATACAGGAAGATTAGTAAGATGGTTTCTCTTACTAATGGAATATGATTTCGAGGTTGTGGTAAGGAAAGGGAGGACTCATTTGAGAGCTGATCATCTTTCTAGGCTCACATCTGGAGAAGCCCCACAAGGAATATCAGATGACCTTCCTGATGCTTACTTGTTTAACTTGGAAGTGGTACCGCAGTGGGCTAAGCCATTAGTGCCAGTATTGACATACGGACCTAACCATCCAGTAATAAACACGTAGGATAGAGAGGTAGTAAAAGCCCAAAAATATCACATCATGGCAGGAAGTATGTACAAGCACACAGATCAAGGAATCTTGGCTTGTTGTGTAGAAGAGGACGAGTACACTAAATGGTTGCATTTAGCACATGTAGGTGCATTAGAGCAACACTATTCAAAGCAACGAACCCTACAGACACTAAGGAGACTCGGAGTGCATTGGCCGACTATGGAAGCTGATGTCCAAAAGTTGTGCAAGGAATGCCCAATCTGCTGCACTAAACCACCTGTGGAACATGCCACTCTTTATCAAGTGTCCATAGTGCCAGATTGGAGTGAACCACTAGTTTCCTTCCTAAGAACGAAAGCTTTCCCTCTGGATATGACCCTGGTTAGGAAAAGGAGTTTAGAACAAGAAGCCCAGGATTACTCACTCATTGGTGATAATCTATACAAGCGTGGTAAAGATGGCTACCTGAGACTGTGTGTCCATGAGAGTGAATATCTTAAGATCTTGGAAACTGCTCACCAAGGTGTAGCAGGAGGACACTTTGGACCAGATCGGGTGATCAAGGCAATACTATTTGCGGGCTTCTGGTGGCCGACCCTTCACATGGATGCACATACCTATGTGAAACGATGTGATGTCTGTCAGAGAACTCAGTATCCTATACGTAAAGATGAGATGCCACTGAAACCTATGATGGGTGGACGTGCATTCTCTAAGTGGGGAATAGACTTCGTAGGTCCTATTAATCCCCCAGCTAAGGGTTCCCATGCAGAATATATCATTGTTGCAACAGACTATCTAACTAAGTGGGTAGAGGTAAAAGCCACAACGAAGAATGATGCTCAAACAACTGCTAAATTCTTGTTTGAAAATGTATTCACAAGATATGGGCTACCTATAGAGCTAGTGAGTGATAGAGGCACTCACTTCTTGAACGAAGTGATTGAAAATCTACTCCAAAAATTCTTGGTAGTTCATAAGAAATCTGCCCCCTATCACCCACAAGCTAATGGGCAAGCCGAAAGCACAAACAAGATTCTATGTAATGTGTTGACAAAGGTAGTGAATAATAAACGCTCTGATTGGGACAAACAGCTACACCATGCTGTTTGGGCATACCGAGTTGCCTACAAAACGGTACTCCAAGCCACTCCCTTTCAAATGGTGTTTGGTCAGAATGTTGTGCTACCTCTAGACTTTTTGATACCTACATTGAAAGTGGCACAAGAGCATGAATGGACGGGTCATGAACTCTCCTCTAGACTTTTTGACCTTGAACGATTAGGAGAAACAAGACTGAGAGCAGCTGCAGGGATATATGCAGCTAAGAAACGACAGAAGGCCTACTTTGATGCCCACGTTAAGGACAAAGGGTTGAAAGCAGGAGACCTAGTGCTCGTCTACACTTTGAAACAACATGCTAGGAAGCTAGAGAAAAGAGGCTACGGACCCATGATCATTAATAGAATCTCAACAAGTGGAGCAGTGCATCTAGCCACATTAGAAGGCGATGTTCTTCCAAGTTACATTAGTGGGTGCAGAGTCAAGTTGTATCAGGAACCTCTCACAGAGGAAATGCTAAGTCGACTCAATACTGCTAAGAAACGCAAAGAGGAAGAAAAGCGAATTCGAGAAGAAGCTCAAGCAGAAGCCCTAGAGCGCATACGAAGAATGAAATTAAGAAGACAAGGTAGAGAGCACCCTAGGCAAGATGCATATGCAGATCAAGGATATGACGTGGCTATGTGTGAAGTTTCAGGTGTTAGCTGACATAGGATAACTGATCGATGTCCTTTCATAACCCTAGATATAGGACAAGGAAAGAGTGCAAGGACTATAAGAGCCTTGATTGACTCAGGTGCAGCCACTAGTGCTGTTAAATTGTCTCACTGTCAAGAGTTGCAATTAACTGTCAATCCTGTGGAAGCATATCTCATAGGATTGGGAGGCGTGGGAACCCCTTGCATGGGCGAGGTGGAACTTCCCCTCTATATTCATGATGAGGGAATGACAGTTAAAGTACTAGTGTGTCAAGATGAGGACCTCACTGAACCCCTTGTCTTGGGTCAAGACTGGATCTATGACCAAGCAGTCAACTTAAACCTAAGAAGTGGACTTCTTCAGGTATGGGTGAATCAGACTAGAATTACAATTGAGTTAAATAATGGAGCACTCAAGGAACTAGAAAAGACACGGACTCCTGGTCCCTCCAGGGGTGCACATGAAGTTGACCATGCTGTTCTTGTCCAAGGCTATGTGATGCAGAAGAATGAAGATCTCAAAAAAGGAGTCAGAACCACAATGGAACTCCCTTCTTTTCCAAAGGCCAGAAGGAGGCAGCAACTAAGGGCAGATCAATCACTGAAGACTCTCCAGGCGAGAGACCAAAAGAACACGCGAAGCAGAACAACTCAGCCGATGAAACAAATGTGGGTGCGGAAAGACGAGCTGCCGACCGTAACCAAGTCGCAACCACGGTCTCAACTTCCTATTAGTAATCAACGACTTGATGATAATAAGAGGACTCCTAAAACCTCTGTTGAGAAAGTGAAATCTATTTGGGTACCCAAGACGTCGATGACGGCTGACTCACAATCAAGACAAATTTGGGTGCCTAAGGCTTGCTTGCGGGCTCAACTAGTCCCACACAATTCACATCTTACACGACATGGTTCACTTGCTCAAGCAGCCGCCACCCACTCTTGTCTGATACACTCGAACACACTACCACCTAGAAGCACGCACGGACTCACTCGTAAATGGGTCCCAATGACACAACAACTCCCAGCAGAATTACTCATGCGACCCTCCCGAGTCTCCACAAAACCAAGACCAAAAGCCATCCATGGTGTTTGGCAACTTAAGACTTGTAATAAACCCCTCGACCCCAATCGGTGAATTCATCTCCACTTACTAACTGCATTAGTCAGACAGTGCATCTTTCCATCTAGCTCCTAGGACTATCCAGGCATTAACTACACACACTGCCATCGTGCACTCACTGACCACTAACCCATTACTCACCTCACGATAATATTGTAACGAGGGCAAACATGTTCTATCTTGTCCATTACAATATTAACGCATGCTCTATATTCTCGACAGAATCAGTAGCGAGCAATAACTATGGCAGAAGCCGGAGGTTCCAGTTCTCACGTCGGATCCAGCGCACAGATTGTGGATATAGAAACACTCCTCCTCGAACCACATCTCACCGAAAGACCGCAAGAACTTCAAGCTGTGCATGTGCTCCCAATTCAAGATCCTCCTCAGGGACACACCTCTCAGGTGGGCAAACACGCTCATTGGTGCAGTGATGTTGCAGGACCATTGGGTGATGGAACCTATTTTTGGGAAGCTGAATTGGAGTTTAATGGTAAATGGGGACGCTACCATTTTTCGCGCGCGAATTTGAGAACTATCAGAATGCCGAAGTAATGCGTTCGGTATGGACCAAAGCGGGCCTGGACAGTTATTTCAGGGCCCACTTACCAAAGCCGGATTTCTTACGTTGTTCTTATCTTATCAGTACCATCACTCCTAGGAGGGCCAAGGGAGGCGACAGCACTTTTGTGTTACCCTCACTGTTGCCGGGCCACGAACTTAAAAGATTCAAACTGACCCTCAATCTGGTACGAGAAGCATTGGACATGCATGGTATGCACATTCCTACTGAAAAGGAAACAATGGTTCTAGGCAGAATGAAACATAAAGATCTCAATAAGTTGAAGGATATGGTAGCAATGACACCGACCATCGCTCTTCACCTACGGACCGTCATGCAGCATTTTGCTTTTCCCACCCAGGAAAGATTCACCATGCCACCAAAGAAGATATGGTTTAGCTTGTATTTGGCAGAGACAGAAAACCTCCCTATCAACGTACCACATTGGATCATAGATCAGATCCACCTAGCCCATCAACGGTGGAACAAGAAGCAGAAAAATGTGCTCCACGGGTGTTGTGCTCTGACCAAGATAATCTATCGATGTCTAGCCTATGACGTGCCTATTCAGCGGGCACTCGTATGGTCCCGGGCCCAGGAGTTCCAGAGAAGGCTATTAGCGGCAGGTCCTCCATCAAAGAAGATGAGAGGGGGAGTCCAATTACCCTGCGCTCAACCAAGGGGAGCCACCACTACACCAGAGATTACCCCTCCCCAGACACGACGCATTAGACCATTCACCATTCGGCTACCCAGACCAAGTACAGAGGGGCCCAATCTGGTGTTTCCACCCGTCCCATCGGACTTGGAATTTCCACAGGGCTTTACTCTCAATGATCTCACTGATGAAGAAGTGGCTAGACTAATCTACGACTCTAATCTCGAAACGGAAATAGAGCGAGCTCAGGAACCACAAACCCATACAACAACGTCAGCCCCCACCCGACCGCAAGTTGTAGAAGTCGACGTCGATGAACACGAGACCGAACAAGAGGAAGAAGCCTACGAAGAACAAGAGTATGATGAACTTTCAGAGTTAGCAAGTGCCCCCGCGTATTCGGCACAAATAAAAAGACTATATCGAACCATGCAGCTAGTTCAAGAACAGCATAAAATGTCACTTGAAGCAGGCAAGAAACTCATGAACCAATTGCTGGTGGAGGAAGGCGTGGATGATATGTTCATCGAGTCCATAAACCTACACGCCGATGCAGTAGGATTCGATGAAGCCATTCATGAGGCAATGGCCTACATTCACCGATTTGAGAAAGGAGTTCCCGCCTGTCCCATGAGGTCCGGGAAACAAATTCATATCAACGTATCAGCACCAGGAGATACAACGCAAACAGACGAACATCAGGAAGCACCACTGTCACCACCCTCCCCACCTCTCACTACACAACTCACTCCACCACGTGACACTATCGCCACCATGTCCACTATCACCACAATCGTCATGGGAATTCCACTCTCTCCGGGAATCCAATTCGGGGGAGTCACTATGCCCACCTTCACCACTCTCTTCACTAACGTCACATCCACCCCACCCACGGTCCCCATCTACACGGTCACTCAAACATTTGACACTATGGAAACATCTCCTACCACAGCACCACTCCCTTCCCCCATGCAACCTCCGTCCCCCATACCCCCTCCACCCACATCTCCACTTGACTCCACATCATTCACAACTCCCTTTCCCGTCCCCATTTCCCCTGCATCTTCATCTCTCCCTACATCATTTAATGTAAATAGTATATTTCTAGCTTTAAATCAATGTGTCTATCAACTTCAGAATGAGTATCGAGCTCTCGACGATCGTTATCATCAAGTGATCACTACCAATCAGAAACTTCAGAGCCGCCTCACAGCGATCGAGGAAGAAAATGCAGAACTCAACCAACGTTACACCACGCTCGAACATGCCCACCAAACACTCCTAGAAACCCCCCAACCATCACAACAGCCGGCCACCAAACAACTCGAGGCCTTGCTGGATGTATACCAAGCTGATAATCTCAGAGTCCGGCGTAACTTGGCACTCCTCAGAAAACACATGGCAACCGCCCTTGAAGAGAACAAGAGACTGCAGCAGCAAAATGAAGCAAATCTAGAAGCAGCAATGGAAGGCTCTCCCCACGAAATTGATCCAGAGCAATTTAAAGCCGTACCCTCAGAGACAATGAAGACCATCTTGGAAAGCTATGCAGATCTATTAGATGCTCATGATGAGTTGGAAAGGGAACGTGATGAGCTACGTGGCCAGCTCAAGGAACAGGAGGCTCCAACCAAGGTAATAGAACCGGCCTCGACTTCAGAGGAAGTGAAGGCATTGACAGAGCAGGTGGTTGAGCTCTAGAAAAAGTTACTAGAGTATGAAAGGCAACCCTCTCCAGTCATAGAACCTGAGCCAGAAGACTTGGTTCCCATTGAGGTAGATGATTCGTACGAGGAACCATACGTTCCTATGCCAATGCCAGGAGGGCAACAGACCTCAGAGGGAATGGATACCTTAGAAGTGGAAGCACCTGAATGGCTTCAGTCGTTAGAGAAGACAGCGAACACCCACGATGAACGAGTAGCAATACAAATCCAATCATTAGCCAAATTAGAAGACACTGTCATCAAGTTCGAGTATTTCAGACGTATGTCCCATCACAGGTGGATAGGGACCAATGATGATCAGTATGTGCCATATTGCATATTATTGGCTGATTACAACGCAGAGATCCAACGACAATGTGGGAAGGCCCCCACCTTTGCCACCCAGTTTGGCCCCGACGATATACCAGAGAGTGCGAAAAGAGGATCTATTCATCAACCCACTTGGAGGATCTGTCTCTTGAAGACTTATCCTGAAATGGTACGAACCTGGAATAACATGCCCCTCTTTATTAAGTACAATCCTTGTTATGCCCCAGTCCTACGGAGACGCACATGGCCCGAATTCACCATTGCTGTCAGAAACATCAAAGGCTGTGCCAAGTGGCTAAATTATGTTTATCTAGCACCTCCACAAGGACCTCCCACTATAAATTACATGATTTCTACTATCAGACACTGGAGCACTCGACTACGCAATACACCCGATGTGATGGCACAAATGTGTATGAAAATATTTGAATTAATGCTGATCACATTCAGGACATTTAAAAACATTAAGGATCCCCACTTCTCAGGAGCAGGCTTCGTTACAGACAACCAAGACCTAGTTTACGACATGAGCACCACCCCATCAATAGAAGTAATATATGCTTGGCACGCCAGAATAAAGTACCTCCCCGCCTGTTTTAAACAGACATTCGAGGAGATGTTCATATTGGGATTCTGGGAATATCACTAAGAAATTTTTGTACCCAGGCCTTCACATCTCCTCCACTTATTCGTTGTGGAGAGAACCATACATTCAGAACAACTACGGGTGCCACACCCGGACGTACCAGGACCAGTGAATTGGGACGCATTATTAACAGATCTAGCACGGGGGCTCAGATTAGAAGAACATCACCTCGCTTCCGACGTCTTCCAATACTACGTTCAACGAACATCTAGACAAGGGTCTGTCAGGGGCGACAGACGCGAGAGTGGGGGGGGGGGTGTTGGCAGCAGTTAGGGAACCGAAGGAGCCACAAAACGAAGAGAGTCAGAGCGAAGGGACAACACAAGCAGACATGGCAGTCAAAGAAGATCTGGCAAGTAGGCCATCTAAATTTTTCAGACATCAAGGAGTTGAGCACACAAGAAGAAAGAGCAAGTAGGGAGCTCAAAGGTATGTATGACAAATCAATAGAGAAAATCCCTACACAAATAGTGATTTTCATCACTAAAAACCATTGTAAATATCATTTCGTATTTTTGTAGCTCCATTTTGTGCAAGCCAAGGAGTCCTTGAGCTTGAGGAGCTTTAGAAATATTTACCTGCCAATTTTCATATTTTTTAGATCTCGTTTGAGCCCTCTAATAAGCCCTGGAACCTAATTTTTAATTAGGTCGGACACTAGGTCTGAACAAGGCCAAAGCTAGTCAAAAACTATAAAAGGAGCTAGAGAGCTCATTTTTGGGGTGAGATTGTAATTGAAATGAACTTGTAAGAGCTTTTTGAAAGTAATCTAACAACTCCATTGCTTCTCACTCTTTGTCTTGTCGTGTGTGCGTGTGTGCGTGTATGCGTGTGCATGCTTGTGTGCTTCTCACTCACGCACTTGTGCCTCCACTTGCTCGAGGTCTTCATACCATCCTCACGTCTTCCCGGATTGACATTAAAGGAGGTGCTACTCATCACTGAGCTACAAGATCCTAATGCATCTGCAATGTCTTTCATCCTTGTTACATAGTCTGAAATGGATTGAGAGGCCTTCTTCTTGAAAGTTGTAAATTCTGCCCATAAAGATGACTTCCTTGACTTTGTGGTGTTTTGGAAATGCTCTTCCAAAGCATTCCATATATCACTTGCACTTTCAAGACCTTCAATGTGAGGTAGCAAGTAATCATTGACTGCCATTGTTAGCAGCAGACAAGGAACTGAAGGACTGACAAGGCATGGCAGTCAGAGAAGAGAGTTAGAAGGGAGAGAAGGCACAAGCAAACAAGGGAGTCAACGACGATCTGGCAAGTAGGCCAATAATTTTCTTCATGAAGAAGCAAGTACGAGCATTCATGCAGATCTAGCACTAAGGCAACCTTTAATTTTTCAAAATCCTTACACCAATTAAAAGTGATTCTCATCACTAACAACCCCTGTAAATACCATGTTCACCTTTTTGTGGCTCCATTTTGTGCAAGCCGAGGAGTCCTCGAGCTTGAGGAGCCTTAGAAGTAGTTGCTTACCAATTTTCGTATTTTTTAGATCTCATTTGAGCCCTCAAATAAGCCCTGGAACCTAATTTTTAACTAGGCCGGACACTAGGTCTGAACAGGGCCAAAGCTAGTCAAAAACTATAAAAGGAGCTAGAGAGCTCATTTTTGAGGTTAGATTGTAATTGAATTGAACTTGTAAGAGCTTTTTGAAAGTAATCTAAGAACTCCATTGCTTCTCACTCTTTGTCTTGCCGTGTGTGCGCATGTGTGTGTATGTCTGTGCATGTTTGTGTGCTTCTCACTCACGCACTTGTGCCTCCACTTGCTCGAGGTCTTCATACCATCCTCACGTCTTCCCGGATTGACATTAAAGGAGGTGCTACTCATCACTGAGCTACACCAAATTTTGGCGCCGTTGCCGGGGATCGAACTTTGAGGACGAGCGTGTGATGGTAAGACGTAGAGTTGACGCGTTGGAGTTGTAGGTATTTTCTTCACTTTCATCTATTTTCTTGTTTTTTCTTCACCATCTTCATCACCATCATCATCATCACCATCTCCCACCTCCACCTCCATCATCACGGAAATTTTCAGTTTTGATCATATCACCATCTCCACCTCATTTCCTTCATTCTACTTGTGAGAGAGAGCGAGAGAGCGATATTGCTTGCGCTGTTTTTGCATGTTTCTTGAGCATTTTGCAGGTTCTTGCTAAATCATCATCCCCAGCACTCTGTGCAGGTACGAAACTCGTCGAATCTGTCTCGCAGTCGCCAACCTCTGTCGATCGCGATCGACAGAAAATTCGATCATTTGGTAAAACAAAGTTCACCACTAGCACAAGCATGATGAGCACATCCCAAATCACCTAAAACAGTAGAAAAAATCCGTGTTTTTCGGTCAATTGCGACCGACAGCCTCTGTCAATCGCGACCGAAAGACCCTGTCAATCGCAACCGACAGACCCTGTCAATCGCGACCGACAGACCCTGTCGATCGTGACCGACAGACTGCCACGTAGGACCCTGTCAATCGCGATTGACACCGTCGATCGCGACCGACTGAAATTCAACGATTGATTGACTTTTATGCGTAGCCACGTGTCCATCGCGACGGACACATCCCCGATTGACTGAAATCACGGTGAAAAACCCGGAAAAAGTGTCGATCGCGATTGACACCATCAATCGCGATTGACAGGACTCACGACCGACTCTGTCGATCGCGATTGACACTGTCAATCGCGACTGACGTGTCGATCGCGACCGACAGGCCCCGACGGACACCTCTGTCAATCGCGATTGACAGGCTTTTCGGCCAAAAAATTAGGGTTTTTTATTCTAAGCTTTGGGGATAGTTTTTGGGCATATTGGTCTAGCAATTAGTGAGTTGTGAGATCCCTACACATGTGCTTTTGAGAAAAATCCTGTGATCTGTTAGCCTGTTTGAACCCTGTTTTAGCACCAGAACCCTGAACTGACATAACTCTCTCATACGAAATCCGTTTGCTGTGATTCTTGTTTTGTTGGAAAGCTCGTGGGGAACAAAATTTAGGGATCTCTAGAATTGTTTTTCAAAAACTCACAGTGCAAATTGGTCTTGAGCTAACTTTGGAACTCTTACAGATCTATTGAGAGCATCGAAGGGCATTCTAAGCAAGAGTAAGTGCAAGCTTGGGAACACGCTTTCTGGGCACTCTAGGGCAACCAAGAAGGAAACAAAAGGTTGGAAATTCTCAACTCCCTTTGTCAATTCCTAGCCAGGGCGGCGATAGGCATCTATCAAGTTGAAGACTACCTAAATACTCAAAGTTCAAGATAACTACATAATCTTTGTACGATTGAGAATCCTAAAGGAAAAGAGTTTAACGTGGAACGATCAACCTAAAAGTACGAAGAACATTCAAGTATTCCTGACGACGTAATATCAGACAAGACCTTAAACACGATAAATAAATAAAAAGAATCAAGTGACTGATACCAATTGATCGGCAACGAGGTTGTACTCTGGGCAAAAATCGGGCTACTTAACTAGGCATATGAACCTTAGATCAGGACGGCATCTAGTAAGGGATAGACAAAGCCTTAGGTCTTCAGAAGCTAGCGTAAATCATACTGCGAGGTCTTGGGCCCAGCCGTTGAGTCACCACTCGCATTACCCTAGCTCCGATACCAGTGAATCAGAGATGTCTCAAGGCATGGACAGACCTACGGGGAGTTCAGGAGTGCCTTACTTGCACAGAGTAGAAGGCCCTTACAAAACACAGTTGGAATACCTTAGGACCAACCGATTAGGTGCTAGCATCTATGAGGATGGTCTAGGAAGATCCGTGGTCCAGATTAAAAAACCTGACCAATCCATTGGACTAGAGCACCCCGCTGTCAAGTTTGAAAACGGAGCATACTTGGACAAAGAAGGAACTATATACGTAGTCACCAGTCACCCAGATAGGACAGACGAATTCGGGAATGTGATCTCAGAAGCGGATTTAGGTGACTTGGAGCAAGGAAACATGGGTGTAGAACCTAGGACCCCTCGTGGAAAGTTAGTGCTAACAAGGATCATCACTCCCGAGTGGATCCCACAGGACAATAAGAGCATAGATCTGCTTCGGAACCGAGAAACTGGCGAAGCCTTTTGGAGGTATAAATCTGATCAGCCAACTGATATAGGAACCATCATGATCTATGAGTTTAAAGATCCAGATAGCCCAGGTAGAGTGACCTACTTAGATCACGCTTCGGAAAGGATCTTTGTGGTTACAGAAAATGATAGGCACGCTTACACTTGGAAGGGTGAATTTATTTTCCCCCAACCAAGATCGAATGTTTCCTATGGTCACCCGGGTGCTGGAACCTCCCAAGCTCACAGAACTCAAAGAGACAGACATAGAGAAAGGCCGGAGGTGAGCTTTGCCAACTCAGGGGGCAGAGAAAGAACGAGGACGAAAACAAATAGAGTAGAGCCTGAGGTACTTAGAGCTCACAGGAATCAAAGAAATGTGGATGAGTTCCCTCTACCACGACCTAGAGAGCACACAAGGACTTTGAGACCAACTCAGCTAGTTAAGTCCATGAAGAACTACTTCGATGGCACTGGAGATCCATACGATCATGTGGCTGAGTTTAGACAAGTCCTGAGAGCTGAACAAGTGGAGGATCTATTCACGCAGTACAATGCCTTTGGTCTAACCCTTAGGAACATTGCCCTGACATGGTTTCAGCCACTAAAGGAGGGATAGTTCAGGAGCATAGACCAACTCCTAGAGGCTTTCATCATTGAATTTTCTAAGAGTGGCATAAGACATAATACCTCCTCACTGATTCACAGCTTTAAGCAAACCCCTCAAGAGAGCGTGAGACTTGCAGGAAGGAGATTTAGGCAATATCTTGAAAGATGCCCTGTCCCTGAGTTACCCACGCCAGCTAAGCAAGTGGCTTTATTCTTGGATGGATTGCTAAGTACCAAATTGAGATCCTATGTGTACTTGAAGGACCCTAGGACCATAGAAGAGTGTGTACGCATGTGCATTGACATCGAGGATAACCTAGGGGAGGAGTTAGAGCTTTCTAAGATATACAAAGATTCAGATAGTGCCTCTAGCCTCTCTTCCACGCAATCCACATCAATTGAGGAACTTGCAGAGAAAGTGGCTCAGAAATTAGGTGTCTCTAGCAAACAAATCCCAAGGTTTGTCCCTATGAAAAGATGTTATACTTGTGGGGGTGACCATATGGCGAACGTGTGTCCCATCATGGCTCAACCCCAAGTGAATCCTAGTAGCCAGTACTGCACCATAGAACGAAGGTACACCAATCACACCGTGCAAGATTGCCCATACAACAAGCAGGCAGTTAGGCAACCCTACCCTCAGCAGGGAAGATACCAGAATCCACCACAACAATATGCTAGGCCTCAACAAACCTACCAACCACAATACCAAAACCAACAAAGGCCTCAGCCTGTGTTAGCCCAACAACCTCCAGCTCCATCCAACGTGATCCCAGTAAAATATGCAGTAGCAGAAGAAAACCTGAATAGAGCTATAGTCCCTGTAGCACCACTGCTTTCTGAAAATGACCCTAGTGACCATAGCTTCGATTCTACACATGTCGATAGCCCCCATGCTTACTACATGCAATCTCCTGAACATGGTGAGTCCTACTATAGTGAAGAGCCAAATGAACCTAGTTGGGAGTCAGATTACACAAACGTCATGTACGCAAACCCCAATCCTAGACCTCAACCTAGGCAGGTAAGACCCCCATTCCCTAGAGGACCATGCTACAGATGTCAGGGAGATCACCTCATTCGTGATTGTCCCTTACCTCCACCTACACAACCCCAGTCAGTGACGATCCAGGGCTTTTGCCAAGAATGTGGAAAGGAGCATCTCTTACGAGATTGCCCAAAGAACCCCAATAATATGCCAAAAATCACTCCTATCAACGTTGTTGGGTTAGTGGTAGACTCCACAGGGAGCGTGACTGCCACTGCACCAGTACAAGTAATCACTAGAGCCCAAGCACTGCAGCAAAACCATGGTATAGGTCAGGAAAAAAGCCCAGAAGTAAGTGAAACGGAGAGCATGACAAAGAAGAGAACTAGAGCTTGGAGAGATAGTCGTGAAAGAATGAAAAGACAATGGGCAAAAAAGATGAGTGAACTCGAGGAAAGCCTCAGAGAAACAAAGGCTAGGATAACTGAACTCACAGCTCAAACTCCCTCTCACACTGCCCCACCTCCATCACCTCCACCATTTCCAACTCCATCCGACCAGCCATCTTCCAACCCGCCTCACCTAATTCCACCACTCCCTAGAGTAGGATCAGTCCTAGCAGATCCCACTCCCGAGGACCTAAACATGATGCTTAAAGCATATCAAGCCACAATCCAAGAAGGGCCAAACGTAACTGATCATGAAAAGTGCTACCCTAGAGCAGAATTAGAGCTTGAACGAACTAAAATTTGTGCCAAAATGGTGGAGTTGGCTCAGACCATGTTTGAAGCCAGTCGCCTCTTTAACATCTCTAGCTCAGCAAAGACGCAGTTGCACTTTGATGGACTGCTAGAAAGAATAGAGAAACTAATTGCACAATCGGAAAAGGAACCCGCCATACAACACAAGGGCAAGGCAAGTGAAAGAGTGAGCCTACCCGCCCAGGAAGCCTATGTGCCTAACTCTACGGAGCCAGACACATCTTCTTCTATGAATCGATTCACACCAGAATTTCTACGAGAGATTCAAGAAGACAAATGGGCTAAAGAAAGTGAAGTCCCTCCTCCCATTGAACTTGTGGATGATGCGCACGATGAATTCCCACAAGACATCCCATCCATTTATGAGGAGCAGGAGAGCACCCACTCTCAGGACAGACTAGACTTTGAGTCTAACTCTCTAACAGAATTACCCCACTTCACAGGCCCATGGGAAGCTAAGTCTACTTGTATGAGGGCACCCACGGTCATGGTACGAAATGAGGACTCAGTCTTACCTAGGAACACAGAGGTAGTGAAAAACACTAAAGTGCAGTGCAATCTCAAGTTAGAAGAGCTACTCAAGGTTAGACCTGAGCTATGGAAACATGTAGCCAAACAAGTACCAGAAATAGCCAAACCTCGTTCCCAGATAGGATCCTAGAGGACAGTACCAGAAATACCCTTGGATAAGATAGGAGATATGTGTGAAGGTGAAGAAGGGAACACCTATCTTCCCATTACCTACCAGGAGTACACCACCAAGGAAATTTTGGACTCAGGTGCAGGAGTTGCAATTGCCACCACTTCCCTATGGAAGCGTTGGGGCAAGCCAGCACTCAGGCCCACAAGGATGAAATTGCAGATGGCCGATGGTCACATAGAGAGACCCCTAGGGTTGTTAGAAGGAATAACTCTCACCACCTGTGGTGTCGAGTTCGAGCATACCTTTGCCATATGTGATTTTAGCAAGAACCATGCCTATGAAATGATCTTGGGACGACCCTTTATGCGACAGTTGCAAGTGGTACAGGATTGGGGAACCAATTCTTTGTACCTGCAGCACTTAGGTGTTACGACCAAAGTCAATCTCAAGGATTACTCTCATAGAGATGTACCTCCCATCCAATGGAATCCCATCCATAGACCCAAAGATGATACAGAATCGGTGCATTCCATAGGGTCAGGATCCTCATGGATGCATGAAGACACTCACTTATGGATGTGTAAGGTAGCAGTAGACGAAGAGAAGAGAGAGAAAGCCAGAGACGTAGGTGCAAAAGAAACACATAGATCAATTCAAGACCCAGCCTATGCACCTGTAATCTTTCCTGACGAAGAATTTGAACCCCATGGCTGGGCAGAAATCTTAGCAACAATGGATGTAGCCATCAATGAAGAACAATGGACACCCCATTGTGATGAGGATGGCTATGACATTTTAGTTTTCTCCATAGAGCCAATTATGGGAGAGGCAGTGTTAGAAGAGTGTAAACCTAGCCCTGATGCATTTGAGGATGCAAGTGACTCCGATCTAGAGTCAATCATTATGGACCCACCTTTTGCATCAGATGAAGAATATTTCTATGAAGTAGAATTTCAACCCCAAAGGCACGGAGAGCTCATAAATGATGTAAGGCTTGCCACACATGTGACCCCGAAGGAAGAAGGAAAGAAACGAAAGAAGAGAGAAGTCTCACCAGAAGAGGAAGAATCTTTGTTTGAGGTCCCGGAAAATTTTAAGAAGTATGAGATAGATGACAGGAGAGTCATGATCAGAATGCCGAAACGAGAGGCACAATCAGGAGAGGCCTATGATAACAAAGAAACCACCAAGAAAATAGTAGTGGCCCTAGAAGAAGGAGAGGAGAGATGCACATACATAGGCCATGACCTAACAAAGGAAGAATAGCATGCGTTAATAGCCTTGCTAAGAGAATACAGAGATGTATTCGCTTGGAGTTACAAGGATTTGAAGGGTGTGGACCCTGACATATGTTCACACACTATCCCCATGACCTCAGACGCCAAACCCTCTAAGCAAAAGCCATATACATATAATGATAATTATGCTGCTAAGATCAAGGAGGAGATAGATAGACTGGTTGAAGCTGGATTCATCTAAGAAATTGAGCACACTCAGTGGGTATCCCCCATCGTAGTGGTGCCCAAGAAAAATGGAAAGCTTCGTGTATGCATTAACTTAAAGAAGGTCAATGCCGCCACAATTCGAGATAACTATCCGCTTCCTATCACAGAACATCTCTTAGAAAGAGTAGCAGGCAAGGAAGTGTACAGCTTCCTTGATGGATTTTCGGGCTACAATCAAGTAGCCATTGCTCCAGAGGATCAACATAAGACAGCATTTGCCACTGAATGGGGCATATTTGCCTTTAGAGTAATGCCATTTGGGCTTACCAATGCACCAGCTACCTTTCAACGATTGATGTGTCACGTATTTAAAGAGTTCCTGAGGAAGAACTTAGAAGTCTATGTTGATGATCTTTGTGCTCATTCCAACATTAGACAAACCCATATTCCTGAACTCAGACAAATCTTTGACAAATGTAGAGAATATCAAGTCTGCCTGAACCTAGAAAAATGCGTTTTCATGGTCAGGCAAGGCAAGATTCTAGGACACATAGTGTCAAAGAATGGCATATCCACTGATGAAGAGAAAGTGAGAGCCATCGCAGAACTACCTAGGCCAAAGAATGTCAAGGAAGTACAAGCTTTCATGGGGCATTGTGGTTACTACCGCCGGTTCATTCACATGTATGCCGTCATTGCAAAGCCCATGTACGGACTTCTGACTAACTTTGAGTGGACTGATGAATGTGAGAATTCCTTCTAGGAGCTTAAACGAAGATTATGTTCAGCACCAATCTTGACCACACCAGATTGGAACAAGCCATTCCATGTTCATGTCGATGCATCCAATTTTGCCATTGGATGTGTGCTTGCACAACCTACTGGTGAAGGTAATATGGATCTTCCAATTGCTTATGCTAGTCGACAATTGAATGCAGCTAAACGAAATTATACCACTACTGAGAGAGAAGGCTTAGGCATGGTGTATGCAGTTAAAAAGTTTAGACATTATTTGCTTGCAAATAAGTTTAAATTTTTTACTGACCACCAAGCATTGTTATACCTCGCAAACAAGCCATGCAATACAGGAAGATTAGTAAGATGGTTTCTCTTGCTAATGGAATATGATTTTGAGGTTGTGGTAAGGAAAGGGAAGACTCATTTGAGAGCGGATCACCTTTCTAGGCTCACATCGAGAGAAGCCCCACAAGGAGTGTCGGATGACCTTCCTGATGCTTACTTGTTTAATTTGGAAGTGGTGCCACAGTGGGCTAAGCCACTAGTGCCAATATTGACATACGGCCTTAACCACCCAGTAATAAACACACAAAATAGAGAGGTTGTGAAAGCCCAAAAGTACCACATCCTGGCTGGAAGTATGTACAAGCACACAGATCAAGGAATCTTGGCATGTTGTGTGGAAGAGGATGAGTACGCTAAATGGTTACAATTAGCACATGTAGGTGCATTAGAGCAACACTACTCAAAGCAACGAACCCTGCAGACACTAAGGAGACTCGGAGTGCATTGGCCGACTATGGAAGCTGATGTCCAAAAGTTGTGCAAGGAATGCCCAATCTGTCGCACTAAACCACCTGTGGAACATGCCACTCTTTATCAAGTGTCCATAGTGCCAGATTGGAGTGAACCACTAGTATCCTTCCTGAGGACGAAAACGTTCCCTCCAGACATGACTCTGGCTAGGAAAAGGAGTTTAGAACAAGAAGCCCAAGATTACTCACTCATTGGTGATAATCTATACAAGCGTGGTAAAGATGGTTACCTGAGACTATGTGTCCATGAGAGTGAATATCTCAAGATCTTGGACACTGCTCACCAAGGTGTAGCAGGAGGACACTTTGGACCAGATCGGGTGATCAAGGCAATACTATTTGCGGGCTTCTGGTGGCCGACCCTTCACATGGATGCACATACCTATGTGAAACGATGTGATGTCTGTCAGAGAACTCAGTATCCTATACGTAAAGATGAGATGCCACTGAAACCAATGATGGGTGGACGTGCATTCTCTAAGTGGGGAATAGGCTTCGTAGGTCCTATTAATCCCCCAACTAAGGGTTCCCATGCAGAATATATCATTGTTGCAACAGACTATCTAACAAAGTGGGTAGAGGTAAAAGCCACAACGAAGAACGATGCTCAAACAACAGCTAAGTTTTTATTTGAGAATGTGTTCACTAGATACGGGCTACCTATAGAGCTAGTTAGTGACAGAGGCACTCACTTCTTGAATGAAGTTATTGAAAATATGCTCCAAGAATTCTTGGTAGTACATAAGAAGTCTGCCCCCTATCACCCTCAAGCAAATGGCCAGGCTGAGAGCACCAACAAGATCTTATGCAATGTACTGACGAAATTAGTGAACAATAAACGCTCTGATTGGTACAAACAGCTACACCATGCTGTTTGGGCATACCGAGTTGCCTACAAAACGGTACTCCAAGCCACTCCCTTTCAAATGGTGTTTGGTCAAAATGCAGTGCTACCATTGGACTTCTTGATACCTACATTGAAGGTAGCACAAGAGCACGAATGGACGGGTCATGAGCTCTCCTCTAGACTTTTTGACCTTGAACGATTAGGAGAAACAAGACTAAGGGCAGCTGCAGGGATATATGCAGCTAAGAAATGACAGAAGGCATATTTTGATGCCCACGTTAAGGATAAAGGTTTGAAGGCAGGCGACCTAGTATTAGTATACACTTTGAAACAACATGCGAGAAAATTAGAGAAGCGTGGCTATGGACCTATGATCATAAATAGGATCTCCACAAGTGGAGCAGTGCAACTAGCCACATTGGAAGGTGACGTTCTCCCAAGCTATATAAGCGGATGCAGAGTCAAGTTATATCAGGAACCTCTCACAGAGGAAATGCTAAGTCGACTCAATATCGCCAAGAAACGCAAGGAAGAAGAAAAGCGGATTCGAGAAGAAGCTCAAGCAGAAGCTTTAGAACGCATCAGAAGGATGAAGTTGCGAAGACAAGGTAGAGATCAACCTAGAACAAATGACTATGCAGATCAAGGATATCATATGGCAATGTGTAAAGTCGCAGGAACAAGTTCCCATAGAATAATTGATCGACGACCTTTTGTGACCATAGAGGTAGGACAAGGAAATAGTGCACAGTCCGTGCGAGCATTGATTGACTTAGGTGCAGCCACTAGTGCGGTGAGACTCTCTTACTGTCAAGAATTGAAATTAAAGGTCAATCCTATAGAAGCTTATCTCATAGGATTAGGAGGTGTGGAAACCCCTTGCATGGGCGAGGTGGAGCTTCCCCTCTACATTCAGGACATGTTAATGACAGTTAAGGTACTAGTGTGCCAAGACGAAGATCTCACGGAGCCTCTTGTCTTGGGTCAGGACTGGATCTATGATCATGCTGTCAACCTAAACCTAAGAAGTGGACTTCTTCAGGTATGGGTCAATCATAGTCGAATTACAGTAGAGTTAGATAATGGAGCACTCAAGGAACTAGGAAAGGAACACACTCCTGGTCCTTCCAGGAGTACACATGAAGATGACCATGCTGTTCTTGTCCAAAACTATGTGTTGCAGAGGAATGATGTTCGCAAAAAAGGAGTCAGGGATGCAACGGAACTCCCTTCTTTTCCAAAGGCCAGAGGGAGGCAGCAACCAAAGGTGGATCAAAGGCAGAAGAAGCAGAGTACTACCTATGTCGGAGATCAAAAGTACCTGCGTAGCAAAATGTCTCAGCTAGTGAAACAAGTGTGGGTGCGGAAAGGCGAACACCCGGTTGCACTCAAGCCAACCACACGGGCAAAGCCTCTTATTAGTAACCAACAACACGAAACTAATAAGAAGTCTTTCAGAAGTTCTTCTGCTAACGTGAAGTCTATTTGGGTGCCCAAGAAGTCGATGAAGGCTAGCCCACAATCAAAACAAATTTGGGTGCCTAAGGCTTGTTTGCGGGCTCAAATAGCTACACCAAGACCACACCCTATACAGCATGATCCATTCACTCGCACAGCCGGCATCCACTCGTTTTCAACACTCGGGAACACACCAAGGCCCATGAGCACGAACAGAATCACTTGTAAATGGGTCCCTAAAAGGCCTCATTTTCAAGCCGACACACCTATAAAGCTCTCGAGAGTCTCTACGAAACCAAGAGCAAAACCCATCCGCTGCATTTGGCAGCCTAAGACTTGTAACAAACCCCCGGACCCCATTTGTAAATCCATGACAACCTACTAACCACATCACTATCACACTACATCATTCCACTTAGCTCTTAGGTCTACCGAACTCCTAACCACACACACACTTGCACCGAGCACTTACTAACCCATTAATCTCTCCCGACCCTCATGTTAATGTTGTAATGGGAACAACAACGGTTCTCTCTTGTCCTGTACAATGTTAACACAGGTTTGTATATTCTCACAGAGACAGGAAGCAAGAAGTAACATGGCAGATACGGTAGGAACTAGCTCCCAGGCAGGCACCAGCCCCCAAGTTGTGGACATTGAAAGCCTTCCGGTTGAGGAGGAATTAAAGGAACGACCAGCGGCATTGAGGGCATTACATGCCATACCGGTTCAGAACCCTCCACAGGGGCACACTATGCCAGTCAGCAAAACCTCTCATTGGTTCAGTGATGTGGCAGGACCCCTAGGTGAAGGCACTTATATGTGGGAGGCAGAGATAGAATTCAATGAACGCTGGGGCAGGTATCACTTTTTTACCAGGGAATTTGAAAGATTGCAGAATAATGAAGGATTGAAACCCATATGGAAGAAGGCAGGACTCTACGAGTATTTCAAATTCCAATTGCCAAAGCCGGATTTTCTAAGGTGCTCGTATCTGATTAGCACCCTTACTCCGAGCAAAGACAAAAAGGGATACAGCTCCTTTGTCCTCCCGTCTCTCACAAGGGGCAATGAGCTCAAGCGCTTCAGATTAACTATCAACTTGGTAAGGGAAGCTTTGGACATGAAAGGTATGCACATTCCTACGGAGAAAGAGACTATGGTTCCAGACAATATGAAGAATAGAAATTTGACGAAATTAAAGGACATGGTCGCGATGACACCTACGATCGCCATTCATTTACGCATGGTCATGCAACATTTCGCATTCCCCGCGCAAGAAAGGTTCACAATGCCTCCCAAAAAGATCTGGTTTAGCCTCTACTTAGCAGATGCCTTTGACTTGACAATCAATATGCCCCACTGGATTATCGACCAGATCCATTTGGCTCATCAAAGGTGGTATAAGAAACAAAAATCTGTACTGTATGGATGTTCTGCGCTTACCAGAATTGTGTATAGATGTCTCGCATATGATGTACCGGTGCAAAGGGCTCTCATTTGGACTAGAGCACAGGAGTTTCAATGCAGACTGTCAGCCGTAGGGCCTCCCTCAAAGAAGATGAGAGGCGCTGTCCAGATGCCTTGTGCACAAGCCCGCGGTGCAACCCTAACACCTGAAACAACTCCAAGGCTTCCCAGACGAGTACAACCATTTACTATCAGGTTACCCAGGCACAGCACAGATGGCCCTAACCTTGTGTTTCCACCAGTACCTACTGATCTAGAATTTCCTCACGGATTCACTTTGGAAGATCTAACGGATGAAGAAGTTGCCAGAATCATTGAAGCTGTTAATGCGGAAGTCGAAGCCGAGCAGGGTAGTGGACAACAAACGGCTACACAACAACCCCAGACAAGACAACCAGAAGTGGTGGAAGTGGAGGATGAAGAAGAAGAAGACCAAGAGGATGAACAAGAAGGATTTTCTGATGAGGAGGCGCATGACTATGAGCGAGAAGTTATACAGGAGCTAGAGGGTGCTCCAGCATATACAAAGGAGTTGAAAAAGCTCTACGATACCATCAACAGGGTCCAACAACAACATAAGTTATCCCTTGCAGCAGGAAAGGCTATCATGCACCAAATCCTTGAGGAGGAAGGAGTCGACGAACAATATCGTGCCACACTGGATATGATCTCTGATGCTTTAGGAGTCCCTGAGACAGTGCATACTGCCCTGGCACAATCACGCAGAACGGAAAGAAGATACGGAAGACGTCCCCCACGAGCAGGGAAACAGATGAATGTCTTAGTATCCGAAACACAAGGGACAGCCACGACCACGGGCACAGCACACATTGTGCACAATACTGAAGAGACCCATGTGTCCAGTGCACCCCCATCACCCCCCTTGCCACCCCCGCCTCCCACTCCACCACATTCACCTCCCATTACCAATGTAACAACCACCGTCACCGCCTCCGAGTCCACTGCCACGACTAAAGCACAAACCGCCAATCAACCCACACACCCTCTCAACACCTCCCTTGTATACACCTCCACTAACACTGTAATCCTAACGGCAGCTACTGACATCCCCATTCCCCCACTCACACTTCCGGGTAGTTCATATTCACAACTGCACACACCACTATACACATTCACCACAATCACTGCACCCACAATTCCACTATTCACAATCACTCCCACTACTGCGTCCACCGTGGATTTTATGGACATATCACCCCCCACCGCACCTCTCCCTCCCCCCATACGGCCACAATCTCCCATTCCCCCACCACCCACTTCACCATTTTCCAGCACCGCATTCACACTTCCCTTCCCCTTTCCCTTTCCTTCTGCATTTAACACCCTTCCTGCATCCACCCCCATTAATAATGTATTTAATAACATGTATCAGTGCATGTTGGCAGCAGTCAGGGAACCGAAGGAGCCACAAGACGAAGAGAGTCAGAGCGAAGGGACAGCACAAGCAGACATGGCAGTCAAAGAAGATCTGGCAAGTAGGCCACCTAAATTTTTCAGACATCAAGGAGTTGACACACAAGAAGAAAGAGCAAGTAGGGAGCTCGAAGGTATGTATGACAAATCAATAGAGAAAACCCCTACACAAATAGTGATTTTCATCACTGAAACCCTTGTAAATATCATTTCGTATTTTTCTAGCTCCATTTTGTGCAAGCCAAGGAGTCCTTGAGCTTGAGGAGCTTTAAAAGTATCTACCTGCCAATTTTCATATTTTTTAGATCTCGTTTGAGCCCTCTAATAAGCCCTGGAACCTAAATTTTAACTAGGCCGGACACTAGGTCTGGACAGGGCCAAAGCTAGTCAAAAACTATAAAAGGAGCTAGAGAGCTCATTTTTGAGGTTGGATTGTAATTGAAATGAACTTGTAAGAGTTTTGTGAAAGTAATCTAAAGAACTCCATTGCTCCTCATTCTTTGTCTTGCCTTGTGTGCGCGTGTGTGTGTATGTGTGTGCATGTTGGTGTGCTTCTCACTCACGCACTTGTGCTTCCACTTGCTCGAGGTCTTCATACCATCCTCATGTCTTCCCGGATTGACATTAAAGGAGGTGCTACTCATCACTGAGCTACACCAAATTTTGGCGCCGTTGCCGGGGATCGAGCTTTGAGGACGAGCGTGTGATGGTAAGACGTAGATTGGAGACGTTGGCGTGGTAGGTAATTTCGTTACTTTTCCTATTTTTCTCTTTCTTACCTTACCACCATCATCACCATCATCATCACCACCATCTTCCACCTCCATTTCCATCATCGCGAAAATTTCAGTTTTTTGATCATATCACCTTCTCCACCTCATTTCCCTCATTTCACTTGTGAGAGAGAGCGAGAGAGCGAAATTGTGTGTGCTATTTTTGCATGTTTTTTGAGCTGTATTGCAGGTACAGGCCGCATCATCGTCCCTAGCACTCTATGCAGGTACGGAATTCGAAGTAACTGTCTGTGTGTCGCCGACCTCTGTCAATCGCGACCGACAGAAAAAATGCTCAAATTGCCAAACAAAGTGCAAAACCATGATCTACAGGCCTAGAGCTTCCCAAAAATGTGTTTAGTTTTTTGAAATTCCTCAGATTTCTGTCAATCGCGATCGCTCTGTCAATCGCGACCGACAAACCACGACGGACAGACCTGTCAATCGCGATCGACAGCCCACGACGGCTCTGTCAATCGCGACCGACAGAGTCAACAACCTTTTGACCACGACTGATTGACTTTTCGAAATCCCTGTCAATCGCGACTGACCAGTCAATCGCGACTGACAGCCACGACGGACCTGTCAATCGCGATCGACACGTCGATCGCGACTGACCTGTCAATCGCGACCGACAGACTTTGCGAACACGTTAGAAGGGCAAATTAGGTCAAATTTTTAAGGCAAAAATAATGGTCTAAATTTTGGCCAAGTGTGGGACAAACACTAGGGTGTAGTATTGCATTACAAGGGCATGACCCAAGCAACTCGAGAATTCCTGTTTATCTGTTAGCCTATTTTGAATCCTGTTTTAGCCCCAAAACCCTGAACTGACATAACTTCCTCATACGAAATCCAATTGCTGTGATTCTTGTTTTGTTGGAAAGCTCGCGGGGAGTACCGCAGATAGGGTATTTTGAAGTTGACCATACCCAGGGGGAACAAAATTCAGGGATCTTTAGAGCTGTGTCAAAAAAGTCATAGTGCAAATTGATGAAGTGTTACATGAATGAAAGTGTTTGGTTTTGTCTTTTGAATTTAAGTCTTGAGCTAATCTTGGGCCTTTTTCAGGTCCTTTGAGAGCATCGAAGGGTACGCAAAGCAAGAGTAAGTGCAGGCTTGGGAACACGCGTCCTGGGCACACCAGGGCAACAACACAAGGAAAGGAACTCAAGGTTGGAAAACCCGCAACACCCTCTGTCAATTCTTAGTTTAGGCTAAGTGCGGGTAGTGTTAGAAGTAATTCCAGGCAACGATAGGCACGAGATAAATCAAAGACTATCTAAGAAATCAAGTTCAAGTCAAGAGATAACCTGTGTGTGTGGACGACAGCCTTAAAGGAAAAGAACCTAACGTGAAACGACCAAACTAAAGTGCGAAATTAAACTCAAGTATTCCTAACGACGTGATATCAGACAAGAGTATAAACACGATAATCAACATAAAAAGGGAATTAAGTAATTGATACAAGGACTCAGAAACGTGGTTGTACCTGGGACAAATTGGGTTAGTCAGTTAGGCATATGAACCTTAGATCAGGACGACACCTAGTAAGAGATAGACAAAGCCTTAGGTCTTCAGAGGCTAGTGTCAATCATACTGCGAGGTCTTGGGCCCAGCAGTTGAGTCACCACTCGCATTACCCTAGCTCTGATACCAGTGAATCAGAGATGTCTCAAGGCATGGATAGACCTACGGGAAGTTCAGGAGTGCCATACTTGCACAGGGTAGAAGGCCCTTACAAAACGCAGTTGGAATACCTTAGGACCAACCGATTAGGTGCCAGCATCTATGAGGACGGCCTAGGAAGATCTGTGGTACAGATTAAGAATCCTGATCAATCCATTGGATTAGAGCACCCAGCTATCAAGTTTGAAAATGGAGCATACATGGACAAGGAAGGGACAATATATGTAGTCACCAGTCACCCAGATAGGACGGATGAATTTGGAAATGTGATCCCCGAAGCAGACTTAGGTGACCTGGAGCAAGGAAACATGGGTGCAAAACCTAGAACCCCTCGAGGTAAATCGGTTCTCACTAGGATTATCACACCGGAATGGATTCCCCAGGATAATAAGAGCATAGATTTGCTCCTCAATCGAGAGACTGATGAAGCCTTTTGGAGGTACAAACCTGATCGGCCAATTGATATAGGAACAATCATGATCTATGAGTTTAAGGATCCTGATAGCCCAGGCAGAGTGACCTACTTAGATCACGCTTCGGAGAGGATCTTTGTGGTGACAGAAAATGACATGCTTACACTTGGAAGGGTGAATTCGTTTTCCCCCAACCAAGATCGAATGTATCCTATGGTCACCCTGGAGCTAGAACATCCCAAGCTCATGGAATGCAAAGAGACAGAAGTAGAGATAGACCAGAAGTGAGCTTTGCCAACCCAGTGGGCAGAGAAAGAACGAGGACGGAAACAAATAGAGTAGAACCTGAGATACTTAGAGCTCACAGGAATCAAAGAAATGTGGATGAGTTCCCTCTACCACGACCTAGAGAGCACACAAGGACTTTGAGACCGACTCAGCTAGTTAAGTCCATGAAGAACTACTTCGATGGCACTGGAGATTCATACGATCATGTGGCTGAGTTTAGACAAGTCCTGAGAGCTGAACAAGTGGAGGATCTATTCACACAGTACAATGCCTTTGGTCTAACCCTTAGGAACACTGCCCTGACATGGTTTCAGCCACTAAACGAGAGACAGTTCAGGAGCATAGACAAACTCCTAGAGGCTTTCATTATTGAATTCTCTAAGAGTGGCATAAGACATAATACCTCCTCATTGATTCACAGCTTCAAGCAAACCCCTCAAGAGACCGTAAGACTTGCAGGATGAAGATTTAGGCAATATCTTGAAAGATGCCCTGTCCCCGAGCTACCCACACCAGCTAAGCAAGTGGCTTTATTCTTGGATGGATTGCTAAGTACCAAATTGAGATCTTATGTGTACTTGAAGGACCCTAGGACCATAGAAGAGTGTGTACGCATGTGCATTGATATTGAGGATAACCTAGGGGAGGAGTTGATGGTGCCTCTAGCCTCTCTTCCACGCAATCCACATCAATTGAGGAACTTGCAGAGAAAGTGGCTCAGAAATTAGGTGTCTCTAGCAAACAAATTCCGAGATTTGCCCCTGTGAAGAAATGCTACACTTGTGGTGGCGACCACATGGCGAATGTATGTCCCATTATGGCTCAACCCCAAGTAAATCCTAGTAGCCAGTACTGCACTATAGAACGAAGATACACAAATCACACAGCACAAGACTGCCCATACAACAAGCAAGCAGTTAGGCAAACCTACCCTTAGACATACCCTCAACAAGGCAGGTACCAGAACCAATACCAACCACAACAGTATGCTAGGCCTCAACAAACCTACCAACCACAATACCAAGCCCACCAAAGGCCTCAGCCTGTGTTAGCCCAACAACCTCCAGCTCCATCCAACTTGATCCCTGTAAAGTATGCAGCTGCACAAGAAAACCTGAAAAGAGCTATAGTCCCCGTAACACCTTTGCTTTCAGAAAGTGATCCCAGTGACCATAGCTTCGATTCTACACATGTTGATAGTCCCCAGGCTTACTACATCCAGTCTCCTGAACATGGTGAGTCTTACTATAGTGAAGAGCCAAATGAACCTATTTGGGAATCAGATTACACAAATGCCATGTATGCAAACCCCAACCCTGGACCCCAACCTAGGCAAGTAAGACCCCCATTCCCTAGAGGACCATGTTATAGATGTCAAGGAGATCATTTCATTCGTGACTGTCCCTTGCCTCCACCTACCCAACCCCAGTCAGTAACGATCCAAGGCTATTGTCAGGAGTGTGGAAAGGAGCATCTCTTACGAGATTGTCCTAAGAATCCCAACAATATGCCAAAAATCACTCCTATCAATGTTATTGGGTTAGTTGTAGAATCCACAGGGAGTGTGACTTCCACTGCACCAGTGCAAGTGGTCACAAGAGCTCAAGCATTGCAGCAAACCCAAGCTGTAGATCAGGGAAAGAGCCCAGAAGTTAGTGAAACGGAGAGCATAACCAAGAAGAGAACTAGAGCCTGGAGAGATAGCCGTGAAAGAATGAAAAGACAATGGGCTAAAAAGATGAGTGAACCTGAGGAAAGCATAAGAGAAACCAAAGCCAGGATAACTGAACTCACATCTCAAACTCCCTCTCACACTACCTCACCACCACCATTCCCATCGCCATCCAATCCGCCACCTTCCAACCCACCTCATACGATTCCACCACCCCCTAGAGTAGGATCAGTATTAGCTGATCCCACTCCTGAAGACTTAGACATGATGCTTAAAGCATATCAGGCCAGAATCCAAGAAGGGCCAAATGTAACGGATCATGACAAGTGCTACCCTAGAGCTGACCTAGAGATAGAAAGAACCAAGCTTTGCGCGAAAATGGTCGCATTGGCTCAGACTATGTTTGAAGCCAGTCGCCTTTTCAATTACTCGGGCTCAGCCAAGATGCAATTACACTTGGATGGACTTCTAGAGAAGTTAGAGGGCATAATTGCAAGATCTGCCAAGGAAGAAAAAAATCAAGAAAGAGATAAAGCAAGCAAAAACATGACCCATCCCCCATCAGAAGTTTATGTGCCCAATTCCTCTGAACCAGACAAACCCCCCTCCCTAGAAAGAATAGAAAATCTAATGGCACAATCACAAAAAGAACCAGCCTCTCAACACAAGGACAAGGCAAGTGAAAGAGTAAGCATTCCTGCTCAGGAAGCCTACGTGCCTGAAGCCTATGTGCGTAACTCTACGGAGCCAGACACATCATCTTCTATGAATCAGTTCACACCAGAATTCTTACGCGAGATTCAAGAAGACAAATGGGCTAAAGAAAGTGAAGTCCCTCCTCCCATTGAACTTGTGGATGATGCACATGACCAATTCCCACAAGACATCCTATCCATTTATGGGGAGCAGGAGAGCACCCAATCTCAAGAAAGATTAGACTTCGAGTCTAATTCTTTACAAGAACTACCCCACTTCACAGGCCCATGGGAAGCAAAGTCCACTTGTATGAGAGCACCCACAGTCATGGTAAGAAACGAAGATTCGGTCATACCTAGGAACACAGAGGTAGTGAAGAACACTAAAGTGCAGTGCAATCTCAAGTTAGAAGAGCTACTCAAGGTTAGACCTGAATTATGGAAACATGTCGCCAAACAAGTACCAGAGATAGCAAAACCTCGTTCCCAGGTAGGATCACATAGGACAGTGCCAGAGATACCCTTGGATAAAATAGGAGATATGTGTGAAGGTGAAGAAGGGAACACCTATCTTCCCATTACCTACCAGGAGTACACCACCAAGGCAATTTTGGACTCAGGCGCAGGAGTTGCAATTGCCACCACTTCCCTATGGAAGCGTTGGGGCAAACCTGCACTCAGGCCAACGAGAATGAAATTGCAGATGGCCGATGGTCATATTGAGAGACCCTTAGGATTGCTAGAATGAATAACTCTCGCCACTTGTGGTGTCGAGTTTGAGCATACATTTGCTATATGTGACTTCAGCAAAAATCATGCCTATGAGATGATTTTGGGAAGACCATTTATGCGACAGTTGCAAGTGGTACAGGATTGGGGAACCAATTCTTTGTACCTGCAGCACTTAGGTGTTACAACCAAAGTCAATCTTAAGGATTACTCTCATAGAGATGTACCTCCTATCCAATGGAATCCCCTCCATAGAGCCAAAGATGATACAGAATCGGTGCATTCCATAGGGTCAGGATCCTCATGGATGCATGAAGACACCCACTTATGGATGTGTAAGGTAGCAGTAGAAGAAGAGAAGAAGGAAAAAGCCAGAGAGGTAGGTGCAAAAGAAAACCATAGATCAATTCAAGACCCAGCCTATGCACCTGTAGTTTTTCCAGACGAAGAATTTGAACCTCACGGTTGGGCAGAAATTTTAGCAACAATGGATGTAGCCATCAATGAAGAACAATGGACCCCTCACTATGATGAAGATGGCTATGACATTTCAGTCTTCTCCATAGAGCCAATGATGGGAGAGGCAGTTCTAGAAGAATGCGAACCTAGCCGTGATGCATTTGAGGATGCAAGTGACTCCGATCTAGAGTCAATCATTATGGACACACCTTTTGCATCAGATGAAGAATACTTCCATGAAGTAGAATTTCAATCCCATAGGCATGAAGAGCTTACCAATGATGTAAGATTAGCCACACATGTGACCCCGAATGAAGAAGGAAAGAAATGAAAGAAGAGACAAGTCTCCCCAGAAGAGGAAGAATCTTTGTTTGAGGTCCCGGAAAATTTTAAGAAGTATGAGATAGACGACAGGAGAGTCATGATAAGAATGCCTAAACGAGAGGCACAATCAGGAGAGGCCTATGATAACAAAGAAACCACCAAGAAAATAGTAGTGGCCCTAGAAGAAGGAGAGGATAGATGCACATACATAGGCCATGACCTAACAGAGGAAGAAGAGCATGCGTTAATAGCCTTGCTAAGAGAATACAGAGATGTATTCGCTTGGAGTTACAAGGATTTGAAGGGTGTTGACCCAGACATATGCTCACACACCATCCCCATGACTTCAGATGCCAAACCCTCTAAGCAAAAGCCCTATACATATAACGATAATTATGCTGCTAAGATCAAAGAGGAGATAGATCGATTGGTCGAAGCTGGATTTATCTATGAAATTGAGCACACTGAGTGGGTATCCCCCATCGTAGTGGTGCCCAAGAAGAATGACAAGCTGCGTGTATGCATTAACTTGAAGAAGGTTAATGCAGCCACGATTCGAGATAACTATCCGCTTCCTATCACTAAGCTTCTCTTAGAAAGAGTAGCAGGCAAGGAAGTGTACAGCTTCCTCGATGGATTTTCACGGTACAATCAAGTAGCCATAGCTCCAGAAGATCAGCATAAAACAGCTTTTGCCACAGAGTGGGGTATATTTGCCTTTCGTGTAATGCCATTTGGGCTTACCAATGCACCAGCTACCTTCCAGAGACTAATGTGCCATGTATTTAAGGAGTTCCTGAGGAAAAACTTAGAAGTCTATGTTGATGATCTTTGTGCTCATTCCAACATTAGACAAACTCATATTCCTGAACTCAGACAAACCTTTGACAAATGTAGAGAATATCAAGTCTGCCTAAACCAAGAAAAGTGTGTTTTTATGGTCAGGCAAGGCAAGATTCTAGGACACATAGTGTCAAAGAATGGCATATCTACTGACGAAGAGAAAGTGAGAGCCATAGCAGAGCTACCTAGGCCAAGGAATGTCAAGGAAGTACAAGCTTTCATGGGACATTGTGGTTACTACCGCCGGTTCATTCACATGTATGCTGTCATTGCAAAGCCCATGTATGGACTCTTGACTAACTTTGAGTGGACTGATGAATGTGAGAATTCCTTCAATGAGCTTAAACGAAGATTATGTTCAGCACCAATCTTGACCACACCAGATTGGAATAAGCCATTCCATGTTCACGTGGATGCATCCAATTATGCCATTGGATGTGTGCTTGCACAACCTACTGGTGAAGGTAATATGGATCTTCCAATTGCCTATGCTAGTCGACAACTGAATGCAGCTGAACGAAATTACACCACCACTGAGAGAGAAGGCTTAGGCATGGTATATGCAGTCAAGAAATTTAGACACTATTTGCTTGCAAATAAGTTTAAATTTTTTACTGATCACCAAGCACTGTTATATCTCGTGAACAAGCCATGCAATACAGGAAGATTAGTAAGATGGTTTCTCTTACTAATGGAATATGATTTTGAGGTAGTGGTGAGAAAAGGGAGGACTCATTTGAGAGCAGATCATCTCTCTAGGCTCACATCTGGAGAAGCCCCACAAGGAGTATCAGATGATCTTCCTGATGCTTACTTGTTTAATTTGGAAGTTGTACCGCAGTGGGCTAAGCCATTGGTGCCAGTATTGACATACGGGCCTAACCACCCTATAATAGCCACACAGGATAGAGAGGTCGTAAAAGCCCAAAAGTATCATATCATGGCAGGGAGTATGTACAAGCACACAAATCAGGGGATTTTGGCTTGTTGTGTAGAAGAGGACGAGTATGCGAAATGGTTGCAATTAGCACATGTAGGTGCATTAGAGCAACACTACTCAAAGCAACGAACCTTACAGACACTAAGGAGACCAGGAGTACATTGGCCGACTATGGAAGCTGATGTTCAAAAGTTGTGCAAGGAATGCCCAATATGCTGCACTAAACCACCTGTGGAACACGCCACTCTTTATCAAGTGTCCATAGTGCCAGATTGGAGTGAACCACTAGTATCCTTCCTGAGGACGAAAACATTCCCTCCAGACATGACTCTGGCTAGGAAAAGGAGTTTAGAACAAGAAGCCCAGGATTACTCACTCATTGGTGATAATCTATACAAGCGTGGTAAAGATGGTTACCTGAGACTATGTGTCCATGAGAGTGAATATCTCAAGATCTTGGACACTGCTCACCAAGGTGTAGCAGGAGGACACTTTGGACCAGATCGGGTGATCAAGGCAATACTATTTGCAGGCTTCTGGTGGCCAACCCTTCACATGGATGCACATACCTATGTGAAACGATGTGATGTCTGTCAGAGAACTCAGTATCCTATACGTAAAGATGAGATGCCACTGAAACCTATGATGGGTGGACGTGCATTCTCTAAGTGGGGAATAGACTTCGTAGGTCCTATTAATCCCCCAGCTAAGGGTTCCCACGCAGAATATATCATTGTTGCAACAGACTATCTAACAAAGTGGGTAGAGGTAAAAGCCACAACAAAGAACGATGCTCAAACAACTGCTAAATTCTTGTTTGAAAATGTATTCACAAGATATGGGCTACCTATAGAGCTAGTTAGTGATAGAGGCACTCACTTCTTGAATGAAGTTATTGAAAATCTGCTCCAAGAATTCTTGGTAGTTCATAAGAAATCTGCCCCCTATCACCCTCAAGCAAATGGCCAGGCTGAGAGCACCAACAAGATCTTATGCAATGTACTGACGAAATTAGTGAACAATAAACGCTCTAATTGGGATAAACAGCTACACCATGCTGTTTGGGCATACCGAGTTGCCTACAAAACGGTACTCCAAGCCACTCCCTTTCAAATGGTGTTTGGTCAAAATGCAGTGCTACCATTGGACTTCTTAATACCTACATTGAAAGTAGCACAAGAGCACGAATGGACGGGTCATGAACTCTCCTCTAGACTTTTTGACCTAGAACGATTAGGAGAAACAAGACTGAGAGCAGCTGCAGGGATATATGCAGCAAAGAAACGACAGAAGGCATACTTTGATGCCCACGTTAAGGATAAAGGTATAAAGGCAGGCGACTTAGTTCTAGTCTACACACTGAAGCAACATGCGAGGAAACTGGAGAAGAGAGGCTACGGACCCATGATCATTAACAGAATCTCAACAAGTGGAGCAGTGCAACTAGCCACATTAGAAGGCGATGTTCTCCCAAGTTATATCAGCGGGTGCAGAGTCAAGTTGTATCAGGAACCTCTCACAGAGGAAATGCTAAGTCGACTCAATACTGATAAGAAACGCAAAGAGGAAGAAAAGCGAATTCGAGAAGAAGCTCAAGCAGAAGCCCTAGAGCGCATACGGACAATGAAATTAAGAAGACAAGATAGAGAGCACCCTAGGCAAGATGCATATGCAGATCAAGGATATAACGTGGCTATGTGTGAAGTTTCAGGTGTTAGCTCACATAGGATAACTGATGGACGTCCTTTCATAACCTTAAATATAGGACAAGGGAAGAGTGCAAGTATTGTAAGAGCCTTGATTGACTCAGGTGCAGCCACTAGTGCTGTTAAATTGTCTTACTGTCAAGAGTTGCAATTAACTGTCAATCCTGTGGAAGCATATCTCATAGGATTGGGAGGCGTGGAAACCCCTTGCATGGGCGAGGTGGAACTTCCCCTCTATATTCATGATGAGGCAATGACAGTTAAAGTACTAGTATGTCAAGATGAGGACCTCACTGAACCCCTTGTCTTGGGTCAAGACTGGATCTATGACCAAGCAGTCAACTTAAACCTAAGAAGTGGACTTCTTCAGGTATGGGTGAATCAAACTCGAATTACAATTGAGTTAAATAATGGAGCACTCAAGGAACTAGAAAAGGCACGGACTCCTGGTCCCTCCAGGGGTACACATGAGGTTGACCATGCTGTTCTTGTCCAAGGCTATGTGATGCAGAAGAATGAAGATCTCAAAAAAGGAGTCGAAACCACAATGGAACTCCCTTCTTTTCCAAAGGCCAGAAGGAGGCAACAACTAAGGGCAGATCAATCACTGAAGACTCTCCAGGAAAGAGACCAAAAGAATGCGCGAAGCAGAACAACTCAGCCGATGAAACAAATGTGGGTGCGGAAAGACGAGCTGCCGGCCGTAACTAAGCTGCAACAACGGTCTCAACTTCCTATTAGTAATCAACAACTTGATGCTAATAAGAGGACTCCTAGAACCTCTGTTGAGAAAATAAAATCTATTTGGATACCCAAGAAGTCGATGAAGGCTGACCCACAATCAAGACAAATTTGGGTGCCTAAGGCTTGCTTGTGGGCTCAACTATTCCCACACAATTCACATCATACACGACAGGGTTCACTCGCTCAAGCAGCCGCCACCCACTCTTGTCTGATACACTCGAACACACTGCCGCCTAGAAGCACGCACAGACTCACTTGTAGATGGGTCCCAATGACACAACAACTCCCAGCAGAATTACTCATGCAACCCTCTCGAGTCTCCACAAATCCAAGACCAAAAGCCATCCATGGTGTTTGGCAACCGAAGACTTGTAATAAACCCCCCGACCCCAATCTGTGAATTCATCTCCACTTACTAACTGCTTTAGTCAGACAGTGCATCTTTCCATCTAGCTCCTAGGACTATCCAGGCATTAACTACACACACTGTCATCGTGCACTTACTAACCACTGACTCATCATCTACCTCATGTTAATATTGTAACAGGGACAACAACGGGTTTATTCTGTCCATTACAATGTTAACACCTGGTTCTATATTCTCACAGAACCAACAAGCAAGCAGGGCCATGGCAGAAGCCGGAGGTGCCAGTTCTCACGCCGGATCCAGCGCACAGATTGTGGATATAGAAACACTCCTCCTTGAACCACATCTTACCGAAAGACCGCAAGAACTTCAAGCTGTGCATGTACTCCCAGTTCAGGATCCTCCCCAGGGGCACACCTCTCAAGTGGGCAAACACGCTCATTGGTTCAATGATGTGGCAGGACCGTTGGGCGATGGAACCTATTTTTGGGAAGCTGAATTGGAGTTTAATGGTAAATGGGGACGCTACCATTTTTTCACGCACGAGTTTGAGAGCTATCAGAATGCCGAAGTCATGCGTTCAGTATGGACCAAAGCTGGCTTGGATAGTTATTTCAGGGCCCACTTACCAAAGCCGGATTTCTTACGTTGTTCTTATCTTATCAGTACCATCACTCCGAGCAGGGCCAAGGGAGGCGACAGCACCTTTGTGTTACCCTCACTGTTGCCGGGGCACGAACTTAAAAGATTCAAACTGACCCTCAACCTGGTACGAGAAGCATTGGGCATATATGGAATGCACATTCCTACTGAAAAGGAAACAATGGTTCCAGGCAGAATGAAACATAAAGATCTCAATAAGCTGAAGGATATGGTAGCAATGACACCGACCATCGCCCTTCACCTACGAACCGTCATGCAGCACTTTGCTTTCCCCGCCCAGGAAAGATTCACCATGCCTCCAAAGAAGATATGGTTTAGCTTGTATTTGGCAGAGGCAGAAAACCTCCCTATCAACGTACCACATTGGATCATAGATCAGATCCACCTAGCCCATCAACGGTGGAACAAGAAGCAGAAAAATGTGCTCCACGGGTGTTGTGCTCTAACCAAGATAATTTATCGATGTCTGGCCTATGACGTGCCTATTCAGCGGGCACTCGTATGGTCCCGGGCCCAGGAATTCCAGAGAAGGCTATCAGCTGCAGGTCCTCCATCAAAGAAGATGAGAGGGGGAGTCCAATTACCCTGCGCTCAACCAAGGGGAGCCACCACTACACCAGAAATTACCCCTCCCCAGACACGACGAGTTAGACCATTCACCATCCAGCTACCAAGGCCAAGTACAGAGGGACCCAATCTGGTGTTTCCACCCGTCCCATCAGATTTGGAATTTCCAAAGGGCTTTACTCTCAATGATCTCACTGATGAAGAAGTGGCTAGACTAATCTATGACTCTAATCTCAAAATGGAAACAAAGCGAGCTCAGGAACCACAAACCCATACAACAACGTCAGCCCCCACCCAACCGCAAGTTGTAGAAGTCGACGTCGAGGAACAAGAGACCGAACAAGAGGAAGAAGCCTACGAGGAACAAGAGTATGACGAACTTTCAGAGTTAGCAAGTGCCCCCGCGTATTCGGCTCAAATAAAAAGACTATATCGAACCATGCAGCTAGTTCAAGAACAACATAAAATGTCACTGGAAGCAGGCAAGAAACTCATGAACCAATTGCTGGCAGAGGAAGGCGTGGATGACATGTTCATCGAGTCCATAAACCTACACGCCGATGCAGTAGGATTGGATGAGGCCATTCATGAGGCAATGGCCTACATTCACCGATTTGAGAAAAGAGTTCCCGCCCGTCCCATGAGGTCTGGGAAACAAATTCATATCAACATATCAGCACCAGGAGATACAACGCAAGCAGACGAACATCAGGAAGCACCACTGTCACCACCATCCCCACCTCTCACTACACAACTCACTCCACCACATGACACTATCACCACCACGTCCACTACCACCACAATCGTCATGGGAATTCCACTCTCTCCGGGAATCCAATTCGGGGGAGACACCATGCCCACTTTCACCACTCTCTTCACTAACGTCACATCCACCCCACCCACGATCCCCATCTACACGGTCACTCAAACATTTGACACTATGGAAACATCTCCTGCCACTGCACCGCTCCCTCCCCCCATGCCACCTCCATCTCCCATACCCCCTCCACCCACATCTCCACTTGCATCCACATCATTCACAACTCCCCTTCCCGCCCCCATTCCCCCTGCATCTTCACCCCTCCCTGCATCATTTAATGTAAATAGTATATTTTTAGCATTAAATCAATGTGTATATCAGCTTCAAAATGAGTACAGAGCTCTGGACGGCCGGTATCACCAACTGACAACAAATCACCAGAACTTACAAAGGCAATTTAAAATGCTGGAAGAGGAAAATGCAGATGTGAATCAACGTTATACAACGCTTGAGCAGGCTCACCAAACACTATTGGAGGCACCCCAACCATCGACAGAATCAGGCGTCAAACAACTAGAATCTTTGCTCGAAGTATACCAGGCCGATAACCTACGAGTCAGACGTAACTTGGCGTTACTCAGGAAACATATGGCCACGGCACTTGAAGAGAACAAGAGACTGCAGAAACAAAATGAAGAGAATCTGGAAGCGGCAATGGAAGGCTCTCCCCACGAAATAGATCCAGAGCAGTTCAAGGCAGTTCCCTCGGAGACGATGAAAACCATTTTGGAAAGCTATGCAGATCTTCTGGAAGCCCATGATGACTTGGAAAGAGAACGTGACACACTACGGAGCAGACTTAAGGAACAGGAAGAACAACCGAAGAGTGTCCCATCAACCTCTACCTCAGACGAGGTAAAGGCCTTAACTGAGCAGGTGGCAGAATTACAAAAGAGGTTACTGACATACGAGAGGCAGCCCTCTCCAGTAGTAGAACCAGAGCCAGAAGAGTTGGTCCCTATTGAGGTAGATGATTCGTACGAAGAACCGTATGTTCCTATGCCGATGCCAGGCGGGCAACGAACCTCAGAGGGACTAGACACCTTGGAAGTGGAAGCACCCGAGTGGCTTCAGACACTGGAAAAGACAGCGAACACACACGAAGAACGGGTGGCCATTCAGATCCAATCACTAGCGAACCTAGAAGAAACTGTCATAAAGTCAGAATATTTCAGAAGCATGTCTCATCACAGATGGATCGGCACCAATAATGACCAATATGTGCCATATTGCATACTTTTGGCCGATTACAACGCCGAGATTCAACGACGATGCGGCAAGCCTCCCACATTTGATACACAATTTGGTCCAGATGATATACCGGAAAGTGCTAAGCGTGGGTCCATCCATCAACCCACCTGGAGGATCAGGCTTTTGGAAACATATCCTGAAATGGTCCGAACCTGGAATAATATGCCGTTGTTTATTAAATATAATCCTTGTTACGTTCCAGTTCTTCGAAGACGCACTTGGCCTGAATTCACTATTGCCGTCAGAGACATCAAAGCCTGCGCAAAATGGTTAAATTACGTTTATCTAGCACCTCCACGAGGACCCCCCACGGTGAACTACATGATTTCTACAATCAGACACTGGAGCATTCGGCTACGCAATAATCCCGATGTGATGGCCCAGATGTGTATGAAAATATTTGAATTAATGCTGATCACTTTCAGGACGTTTAAGAATATTAAGGACCCCCACTTCTCAGGAGCAGGCTTCGTGACAGGAAACCAGGATCTGGTGTACGATATGAGTACCACCCCATCAATTGAAGTAATATATGCTTGGCACGCCAGAATCAAGTACCTCCCAGCCTGCTTTAAACAGACATCTGAGGAGATGTTCATCACAGGATTCTGGGAATACCACTCCGAAATCTTTATACCCAGACCATCACATCTCCTCCAATTATTTGCCATGGAGAGAACTATTCACTTAGAACAATTGAGGGTGCCTCATCCGGATGTTCCCGGACCTGTGAATTGGGATGATTTGCTCACAGATCTAGCACGCGACTTACGACTCGAAGAACACCACCTAGCCGCCGATGTCGTCCAATATTATGTTCAAAAATCCTCTAGACAAGGGTCTGTCAGGGGCGACAGACGCGAGAGTGGGGGGGGGGTGTTGGCAGCAATCAGGGAACCGAAGGAGCCACAAGACGAAGAGAGTCAGAGCGAAGGGACAGCACAAGCAGACATGGCAGTCAAAGAAGATCTGGCAAGTAGGCCACCTAAATTTTTCAGACATCAAGGAGTTGACACACAAGAAGAAAGAGCAAGTAGGGAGCTCGAAGGTATGTATGACAAATCAATAGAGAAAACCCCTACACAAATAGTGATTTTCATCACTGAAACCCTTGTAAATATCATTTCGTATTTTTCTAGCTCCATTTTGTGCAAGCCAAGGAGTCCTTGAGCTTGAGGAGCTTTAGAAGTATCTACCTGCCAATTTTCATATTTTTTAGATCTCGTTTGAGCCCTCTAATAAGCCCTGGAACCTAAATTTTAACTAGGCCGGACACTAGGTCTGGACAGGGCCAAAGCTAGACAAAAACTATAAAAGGAGCTAGAGAGCTCATTTTTGAGGTTGGATTGTAATTGAAATGAACTTGTAAGAGTTTTGTGAAAGTAATCTAAAGAACTCCATTGCTCCTCATTCTTTGTCTTGCCTTGTGTGCGCGTGTGTGTGTATGTGTGTGCATGTTGGTGTGCTTCTCACTCACGCACTTGTGCTTCCACTTGCTCGAGGTCTTCATACCATCCTCACGTCTTCCCGGATTGACATTAAAGGAGGTGCTACTCATCACTGAGACAGTGCATGTCTCAGTTACAACAACACTATCAGCACCTCGATGCTCAGCATACAAGTTTGTTCAGGAGTCATGAAGCATTACAAGGAAGATTCATTGATTTAGAGAAACAGAAGAAACAATTACAACAGCAGTTTAGTGCATTGCAAGAACAACATGAGCAATTAGTGGCAAATCCACCGCAGCCAGATGCAGAAGAAAGACAACAAATGGATGCTCTGCTACACTCCCAAATCACAGAGAACCTCAAGCTCCGCCACAACATGGCTCTATTACGGAAGCATATGTCTGCAGCCCTGGAAGAAAATAGACGGCTTCAGACACAAAACGAAGAGAACTTGGAAGTAGCCATGGAAGGTTCCCCACAAGAAATTGACCCGGAGAAGTTTAAGGCTATTCCCTCGGACAATATGCAAATCATATTGGAAACCCATGCTGATCTCCTCGAAGCCCATGCAGCCTTAGAAAAGGAAAGAGACGAACTACTAAGGCAATTGGCAGCTCAACCAGAACCACCCAAAGAAGTCCCAACCACAGCTGACACAACTGACGAAGTTGCAGCGCTCAAAGCACAACTCGAAGAATTACAAAAGAAAGTGCTTGAGTATGAACGCCAACCCTCCCCCTTGGTAGAACCAGAACCTGAAGACCTAGTACCAATCGAAGTAGAGGAAACTTTTGAGGACCCGTACGTTCCGATGCCAGCACCTGGAGGCAAGCAGACAGCAGAGGGCATGGACACCATTGAGATAGAGGCCCCTGAATGGATGCAGAGATTAGAGAAAGTGGCCACAACCCATGATGACAGGGTAGCAGTTCAAATAGCATCCATGTCACGATTGGAAGAGGTAATCATAAAATCCGAGTACTTTAGAAACCTCTCACATCACAGGTGGATCGGCACCTCCGACGACTTGTATGTTCCTTTTTGTGTCTTAATGGTGGATTATAATGCTGAAATCAAGCACCACACCTCACAGGAACCAACCTCTGCCACACAGTTTGCACCAGACGACATCCCAGAAAGTGCCAAGCACGGAAATATTCGCCAACCGACTTGGAGAATTCGGTTGCTTGAAACCTACCCGGAAATGAATCGCACATGGAATAACATGCCCCTGTATATCAAGTACAATCCCTGCTACTGTCTTGTTTTCCGAAGAAGGTCGTGGCCGGAATACACAAAGATGGTGCTGACAACCAAAGGATGTGAGAAATGGCTCAACTATGTCTACTTAGCACCACCTAAAGGTCAACCTACCATAGGGTATATGATATCGACAATTCGGCATTGGGGTGTCAGGTTCAAAAACGTACCAGATGTCATGACACAGATGTGCCTTAAAATTTTTGAACTCATGATAGTCACCTTCCGGACCTTCAAGAATGTTAAGGAACCTCACCTCTCTGCGCTCGGATTCAATGAAGGCAATCAGGATCTTGTTTATGACATGAGCACAACGCCCTCTATTAATGTTGTTTATGCATGGCATGCCCGCATCAAATACCTACCGGCCTGCTTCAAACAGACATTTGAAGAGATGTTTGTCACAGGGTTCTGGGAATATCACTCAGAGATCTTCATTCCCAGGCCCTCACATTTATTACAATTGTTTGCAGTGGAACAAGCTCTCCATTCAGAAAAGTTACGTATGCCACATCCAGAGGTTCCCGGGCCGGTAGATTGGGATGCTCTACTCACAGACTTGGCCAAAGGATTGAGGATTGCCGAACATCACTTAGCGCAAGACGTTGTCGAATACTACGTCCAACGACCCTCCCAACAAGGGTCTATCAGGGACGACAGACGCGAGAGAGGGGGGGGTGTTAGCAGCAGACAAGGAACTGAAGGACTGACAAGGCATGGCAGTCAGAGAAGAGAGTCAGAAGGGAGAGAAGGCACAAGCAAACAAGGGAGTCAACGACGATCTGGCAAGTAGGCCAATAATTTTCTTCATGAAGAAGCAAGTACGAGCATTCACGCAGATCTAGCACTAAGGCAACCTTTAATTTTTCAAAATCCTTACACCAATTAAAAGTGATTCTCATCACTAACAACCCCTGTAAATACCATGTTCACCTTTTTGTGGCTCCATTTTGTGCAAGCCAAGGAGTCCTCGAGCTTGAGGAGCCTTAGAAGTAGTTGCTTACCAATTTTTGTATTTTTTAGATCTCATTTGAGCCCTCAAATAAGCCCTGGAACCTAATTTTTAACTAGGCCGGACACTAGGTCTGAACAGGGCCAAAGCTAGTCAAAAACTATAAAAGGAGCTAGAGAGCTCATTTTTGAGGTTAGATTGTAATTGAATTGAACTTGTAAGAGCTTTTTGAAAGTAATCTAAGAACTCCATTGCTTCTCACTCTTTGTCTTGCCGTGTGTGCGCGTGTGTGTGTATGTGTGTGCATGTTTGTGTGCTTCTCACTCACGCACTTGTGCCTCCACTTGCTCGAGGTCTTCATACCATCCTCACGTCTTCCCGGATTGACATTAAAGGAGGTGCTACTCATCACTGAGCTACAGCCATATAAATGATACTCCTAGCTTGAGCATCTTTCTTCATCCAATTCTTCAAATCTGTTAATTCCTCCCTAGTTGGAACACTAGGATCTCTGAATTGTGGTTTTTCTTCTTCACCTGTAATGTAAGCTATCAAATCTTTGCTCATTAGATGAGCTTCCATCCTCATTGACCATGCAGGATAGTTTTCTCTATCCAACTTCTCTATTTGAAGAGAATCTCCCATCCTTCCTTCACCTGTATATTGAATTCTTCAATCTTTATAAAGTATAAGGTTACCTTTACTTCGAATGATACTCCTTTTGACTTCCTTGATGTCGTATGATCTCCTTCTCAAGCTTTCCTTGCAAGCTTTCACCCTTTGAATCTTCAGATGTCAAATTCTTTGTAGCTTCAGCAGTCGGGATCCTCCTTTTCTTCAATTCTGATGCTTCCTGCTCTGATACCACTGATGGAGAGTGTTAATCTCCAAAAGAACAACCTAATCTTGAATTTAGAACACCTCTATATCAAGAGTAAGTCAAAACCTTCACCAATTTAAGAGGTCAATGACCAAATATCAATTTCTTGACTAAACTGTGAAGAAGGAAATTACTCAGAAAGTCTGCTGCATAAATCTTGCTCATTGACTGAGTAAATGTGTAAAGTTTTTTATGAAACTTTGCACAAGGTGTTGCCTAAAGATTGCGCACCTTCTCCAAGTCAAATCACTCCAAAAGATTCAGTAGATCTTGAGAAATCTACTTACCAAGTTACCTATGTCTAAATCTGCACTTCTGAGAAGTCGATTTGGACACCCCTAACTTCTTAGCTTTAGTTCTCTCAGTATAGAACCCGTTTAAGCAAATGCTTTTAGCCATGAGTAGCTTACCTTCCAACTTAAAGATTAAGTGCTTACTTGCACAAAACTTTAAACTGTGGAGTGAGGAATGATCAAATCATTAAGATCAAAATTTGCGCCTGTTTCAGGAACCAGTGAATACTTTCTCACATGTAAATGTTCCTACACACAATTCTCTTAGCCTGATCACAATTAGATTCTCAAACTCTATCCATAGATTGATTAACTATGGACTTAGACATCTCCAAAAGGAATTCACAAAAGATCTACCACACAAGGAGAAAACACAGAAACATCGGGCGCAATTTTTCTTCTATTTCTCAGAAATTTACAACTGAGTTGTGAGAGAGACTTCTTCTCATTCCTATGAACTCTATTGAGTCTTACAACTTACAAATGCAATATTCTCATACTCTTCTATTGTCTCCTCTTGTCTCTCTCTGTTGCCCCGTCATTTTTTCAAAGTATTTATAGGCAAATATGTACAGACTTATGTCAAAGCATAAGTATAAGTAACCTATGTGTTAACTAATGTACATATGTGTACATGTCTTTCACTTTGTGAATGTATCCATCTTCTATGCTTCAAGAATTGTTCTTATCTCCATTCTTTGTCTTTCAAATCTTCAATTGGTGATTGGTATGCACCAACAATCGAGACACCAAGGTTGCAAACAAGAAGGTTCAAGACACCAAGGGTGAGAGCAAGGGTCCAAGAGCACCATGGAGAATCACAGTAATTCACCTTTACCTGGAGTCTCATTCGAGCAAGAGTTAGAGATTATGAACCAAGAACTTCACGCACTTCAACAAACCATACAAGGACGTTATGCTATGCTTCAATTCGACGGACGAAAAGATGGCCGCTTTGTCTTATCATGGCTATCCCTATTCAACGATTTCTTTTCCGATGGGTTATATTCAGAAAATCAGAAAATTGAATTTGCCACCAATTATTTGGTAGGACGAGCGCAGTTATGGTGGAATGATCTTTCTCATCGTGCAGATTGTCCACGCACCTGGAAGGCTTTTCAAGAAGAGTTTAAAGATTCATTCTTACCTTTACAGTTTACCTTACCTGTTTGATAATTGTGATGTATTTACATATTGAATTTAGTCTATAGGAGCATATTACCTTTAATTTTTGAGATTTTGTTTTACTGCTATGGAAAGATATCTCCGATCTCTTTATAGAGTAGCTATCACATATCTTTTGAGCTTCTCTTCCAAGATCAAAAGAATTTGGACTTTACCCATTCATCCTGAAGGCATATTGTCCTGCTATTATGATAAAGGGGTGGATCATCTTCAGCACCTGCACACATCGGCAAATTACTTTGTAACCATCCAGATACGTTTCTTGTCAATTTATATGCATAGTTGTCTTCTTTTTGCATCCACTTACATTTTGGACATGCATGTTTTGCATCGTACATGGAATATACGCATCGTTTAAACATGGTTTGTCTTGTATGGTACATGAATTCTTATTGCAGGGACAGGTATGTATTTTATTGCAGGTTAGCGAGGAGGGAAAAAAAATACATATGTCAGGGTGTGTAATCCCCTTTTGGTCTCTTTATGTATCATGGAAATTGTTTGTCAGAAATTTTCCGGTTTTCAAAATCACGTCGTTATGCTGCCGAAATTTTTACAAAATTCATATGCACATGCATTCAAGTATAAATTCCTGATTAGAAAATTCATTATTATTTTATCATATCCAGAGATTCATTTTTGTCATCACTTTTGGATTATATTTTTTACTTAATTTTTGCATATCATACACAAACATTCTCCATGAACATTTCCATGCATGTATTTTTACATGGCACATGCCTATTTTCTTTATTCAGTGATGAAGCATGTGACTGGCCATCCATGTTTATTCTTTTATCACCTGAGGTCAGTTGCTTGTTCAACTGAGGGGCATGTTATACCTTATGGAAAATGTTGAACAATGCATTGTTGGATTGCAATATGGAATATGTTGGCCAATGCATTGTTGGATTGAAATATGGAATAGCCAATGCATTGTTGAATTGTAACATGGAATATGTTAGCCAATGCATTGTTGGATTGAAATATCGAATGCCAATGCATTGTTGGATTGAAATATGAAATAGCCAATGCATTGTTGGATTGTAACATGGAATATGTTAGCCAATGCATTGTTGGATTGTTGGATTGTAACATGAAATATGTTGGCCAATGCATTGTTGGATTGTAACAGTAATATGGAATATGTTGAACACGGCATTATAATTGTTAGAGTGTTGAATGATTTTATCAACTGAGGTCAGTTGCTTGTCAACTGGGAGGCATGTTGTATATTATTGAACAATACATTGCTAAAGTGTTATATTATTAATATATTAATATGTTTTCGATGTTTTTGATATAGCAGCTGAAGGTTCGTGAGGAGCGTGCAAGGCGTGAAAGGGCGGACATCAATAATCCGAATAATTATTATTTATTGTGTAAATAAACTTGCGTAGAAGGTTCTATTGTTAGAAAATTAATGGTTAGAATAAGGGTCATTGTAGACCACAGTTTCTGTTATTGAAAGCAATGGCTTTCTGTAAAAGTTATCAACTTTTAGTTCACACCTGCTTTTCGAATCCGCCCTCTTGTAACCACTCTTTTCGACGTAATCAAAATTCCTATAAATACATGCACTCTGTGGACTGTCGAAACAGAGTGCATGGGGGGAGATTGCACCCAATACTGTGTTGTGTCTCGTCTCTTGTTGCGTCTATTCTCTGTGTGTTTTCTGTGTCCGTAATCTCTGTATGCGCGTGAGTAAGATCCTGACAACAGCATCCTTTCCTTGTCCTATCTCTATGGTCACAAAGGGTCTTCGGTCAATGACTTGAGAAGTCGCTATGCCTGACTTTTGGCACATATCCATGTGATATTTTGGGGCTTTTGAGTTGACATCTAGGCCTAGTCGCCTTAACTTATTTCGCCTTATGCGCTCTCTAGCCTCGGCTTGTGCTTCTTCTCTCACCCTTAACTCCTCTTCTTTTCGCTTCTTAGCAGTGTTGAGTCTCGTAAGCATATCCTCTGTAAGAGGTTCTTGGTATAACTTGACTCTACAACCATTGATATAGTTTGGCAAGATGTCTCCTTCTAGAGTGGCCAACTGAACTGCACCGCTAGTGGAAATTCTATTAATGATCATGGGTCCATATCCTCTTTTTTCCAACTTACGGGCATGTTGTTTTAGTGTATAAACCAACACTAGATCTCCCTCTTTCAATCCCTTATCCTTGATGTGTGCATCAAAGTATGACTTTTGCCTTTTCTTTGTAGCATAGATACCTGTTGCCGCACGTAGCCTTGTCTCACCTAAGCATTCTAGATCAAAGATCCTAGAGGACAATTCATGTCCACTCCACTCATACTTTTGTGCTACTTTTAAGGTAGGGATTAAGAAATTCAATGGGAGCACAGCATTCTATCCGAAGGCCATCTGAAATGGGGTGGCGTTTAGTACCGTTTTGTAGGCAACTTGATAAGCCCAAACAGCATGATGAAGTTGTTTGTCCCAATCAGAGCGTTTATTATTTACCAGTTTTGTCAATATGTTACAGAGGATCTTATTGGTGCTCTCGGCTTGTCCGTTAGCTTGTGGGTGATAAGGGGCAGACTTTTTATGTATCACCAAGAATTCTTGGAGAAGATTTTCAATGATCTCATTCAAGAAGTGTGTGCCTCTATCGCTCACTAACTCTATTGGTAGCCCATATCTCGTGAACACATTCTCGAATAAGAACTTAGCCGTTGTCTGAGCATCATTCTTTGTGGTGGCTTTGACTTCTACCCACTTTGTAAGGTAATCTCTGGCTACAATAATATACTCTACATGGGAGTTTCTAGCTGGGGGGTTAATAGGACCTATGAAGTCTATGCCCCACTTTGAAAATGCACGCCCTCCCATCATTCGCCTCAAAGGCATCTCATCTTTTCTAACTGGATATTGTGCACGTTGGCATGTGTCACATTTCTTCACATAGGTATGTGCATCCAAATGAAGAGTGGTCCAACGAAGTCCTGAGAATAGAATGGTCTTGATTACTCGATCAGGACCGAAGTGTCCACCTGCAACACCACTATGTGCAGTCTCTAAGACCTTTAAATACTTTGATTCATGCACGCACAGTCTTAAGTAACCATCTTTGCCTCTTTGGTATAGGTTGTCTCCTACTAAGGCATAGCCTTGAGCCTCTTGCTCCATGCTTCGTCTTCTTGCTAGACTGGCCTCTTTGGGTAATCTTCCCGACCTCATAAACTCTACCAATGGAGCACTCCAATCTGGAATTAATGACTCTTGATAAAGGGTCGCATGTTCCACTGGTGGTCTCTCTCTGCACATTGGACAATTCTTAATCCACTCGTGTATTTCTTTGTCCATGCTAGGCCAATACACTCCTAAACGTTTCAGATTTTGTAATGTGCGCTGTTTAGAATAATGATTTCCTAGCAATCCTTCATGAGCTTGTTGCAACCAACTACTATGTTCATCGTCCTCAACACAACAAGCTAAAACACCCTCAGTGTCTTGTTTGTACATGCTTCCTGCCAATATGTGATATTTTTGTGATTTTACAATTTCTTGTTGCAATGTTTTCACATTCTTATTTGCATGGACGAAGGTTAGGACTGGTACCAACTTATTTGCCCACTTAGGAACAACTTCTAAATTGAACAGATAAGCATCGGGTAATTCATCAGACACTCCTTGTGGTGACTCTCCTGAAGTGATGCAAGAAAGGTGGTCTGCTCGAAGGTGGGTTTTACCTTTCCTGACAACAACTTCAAAGTCATACTCCATTAGTAAGAGGAACCATCTTACTAAGCGTCCAGTATTGCAAGGTTTATTGACCAAGTATAACAAAGCTTGATGATCAGTGAAAAACTTGAACTTGTTGGCCAATAAATAGTGTCTAAACTTCTTCACAGCATATACCATGCCTCGCTCGATTGTGGTATAATTTCTTTCGGCTAGGTTTAGTTGTCTACTAGCATATGCTATGGGCAAATCTAAATTCCCTTCACTTGTGGGTTGTGCTCGCACACATCCTATGGCATGATTGGATGCATCCACATGGACATGGAATGGCTTATTCCAATCAGAAGTGGTCAGTATTGGTGCTGTGCACAAACGTTTCTTCAGTTCATTGAAAGAATTCTCGCATTCATCATTCCACTCAAAATTAGACAACAAGGCATAAAGGGGTCTAGCTATGATCGCGTACATGTGGATAAACCTACGGTAATATCCACAATGGCCCATAAAGGCTTGTACCTCCTTAACATTCCTTGGCCTTGGCAGCTCCGCTATGGCTCGTACCTTATCTTCATCTGTTGAGATTCCATTCTTAGAAACAATATGACCTAAGATTTTACCTTGATGCACCATGAACACACACTTTTCTGGGTTCAAACACACTCGATATTATCTACACTTGTTGAAGATTTGTCTGAGCTCAGGGATGTGAAATCTTCTTTCTTGGGAATGAGAACATAAATCATCCACATATACTTCTAAGCTCTTTCGCAAGAACTCTTTGAAAACATGACACATGAGCCTTTGGAATGTTGCAGGTGCATTTGTGAGCCCAAATGGCATCACACGAAATGCAAAGACTCCCCACTCTGTAGCAAAAGTTGTTTTGTGTTGATCTTCTGGGGCAATGGCTACTTGATTGTAACCTGAAAATCCATCAAGGAAGCTATAAACTTCCTTGCCTACAACACGCTCCAATAGGTGTTCTATGATTGGAAGCGGATAACTATCTCTGATCGTAGCGGTATTAACTTTTTTAAGGTTAACACACACTCGCAACTTCCCGTTCTTCTTGGGCACTACTACGATGGGGGACACCCATTCAGTATGCTCAATCTCATAGATAAATCCAGCTTCAATCAGCCTATCAATTTCTTCTTTTATTTTGGCTGCATATGTATCATTATATGTGTAGGGCTTTTGTTTGGTGGGCTTGGCATCAGCAGTCATGGGGATAGTATGAGAGAAAATTATTGGATCTACCCCTTTCAAGTCTCTATAGTGCCACGCAAACACATCCCTATATTCCCTTAATAGAGCTACGAGCTCCATTTCTTCTCTTGCACTTAGGTCATCTCCTATATATGTACATCTCTCTTCGTTCTCTTCGATGGTCACTACAATCTTCTTGGTCTTTTCTTTATTATCATATGATTCTCCTATGATGGCCTCTCTCTTAGGCATGCGTACCAAAATTTTGCGGTCGTCAACTTCATATTTCTTGAAGTTTTCTGGTATTTCAAACAATGATTCCTCCTCTCCTTGTTTCATTGCTTTTCTTTTCTTTTTCTTTTGACTGCTCTCACTTCCATCCCTTGAATTTACTGTTTTAATACTTGTGAGAGGTTCTTCTTCTTTCTGGGTGAGCACTCCTATATCTTCTAGATAGTGCTGCTCTGAGTTAAAGCAGCTATCCATCACGATGGACTCTATATCATCGTCATTCTCTTCTTCTTCTATGACATCACTAGGGTCACATTCTTCTAGTCGGGGCTGACACATGAACACTGAAATATCATAACCCTCCTCATCACAATGAGGTGTCCATTGTTCTTCATTGACAGCAATGTCCATGGTGGCTAAGATTTATGGCCAGCCAGGAGGCTCAAATTCCTCATCTGGAAAGATCATCAGAGTGTAGGCTGGATCTCTAACTGGTCTATCTCCTGGCGAAGTTCCCTCTTCTCTTGCCTTTAAACGTTTTTCCTCTTCCTCTGCGACCTTGCACATCCACAAATGAGTATCTTCATGCAGCCATGATGGATCAGGTGAACTTTCAGAATGCACAGAGATGGAATCTTCTTTCGCTTTGTGGATAGGATTCCACTGTAGGGGTGGTACATCTCTGAAGGAGTAATCCTTCAAATTGACCTTCGTGGTGACCCCTAAGTGTTGTAAGTACAAGGAGTTGGTTCCCCAATCCTGTACTATTTGCAATTGTCGTAGGAAGGGTCTTCCTAGGATCATCTCATAAACATTATTTTTCTCAAAGTCACATATAGCAAATGTGTGCTCAAACTCTACACCACAAGTGGTTAGAGTTATCCCTTTGAGCAATCCTAGAGGTCTTTCAAAATGGCCGTCAGCCATTTGAAGCTTCATTCTAGTTGGTCTTAATGTGGGTTTGCCCCATTGCTTCCACAAAGAGGTGGTCGCAAAAGCAACACCCGCACCTGAATCTATGATTGCTTTTTGGTTGTGTAACCTTGGTAGGTGATTGGAAGATAAGTATTACCTTCTTCACCCTCACACATGTCTCCTATTTTATCGAGAGGTATCTCTGGAACTTTTTGCTTAGAGCCTGTTTTTGGCATATTGGAATCATGTTTGGGGACCTGATCCTTCACATGATTCCATAACTCAGGTTTTGCTTTGAGCAGCTCTTCTACAGTGAGATGACATTGAACCTTAGTGTTCTTCATGACATCAGTGTTTCTTGGGACTACTGAGTCTTCATGTCTGACGAGTATTGTGGGAGCTCTGATCTGAAGAGATTCAGATTCCCATGGGCCTGGAAATTGAGGCAGTTCTTCTAAGGTATTAGATTCAAAATCTAATCCTTTGTCTTCTTGTTGTTCTGCTTCGTCTCCGTAAATAGATGGAATGTCTTGGGGAAATTGATCATGAAGATCATCAATCTCACGAATAGGAGGGGAATTACTCTTCTCCTTGGCCCATTTCTCTTCTTGTATTTCCCGCAAGAACTCTTGAGAGTACTGTTGAATTGAAGGAGGCATTCCAGCATCCGTGGAATTAGGAACATAAGCTCCCATTGGTGGTGAGCTTCCTCTTTCAATAACTGGTTGAGCCTGTGGAGGTAAAAAAACTTGTGGTTTGTTTACCAATTGCTCTAATCTTTCTAGTAAGCCCTGGAAATGCAAATCCGGTTTGAGAGAGTTTGTCTTATTGAACTTTTGACTAGTCTCCAGTATAGCTTGAGCTTGTTCTACCATTTTCATGCACATTTTCATCCGTTCAATCTCTAAGTCCGCTCTAGGGTAACTCTTGTCTAGGTTTGCAGTTGTAGGCCCTTCCTGAAGTCGAGCCTGGTAGGCCTTGAACATCATGTCCAAGCCTTCAGGGGTTGGATCTGCAAGAACAGACCTGGTTTTGGCCTATTTACAATGGGTGGTGGGGTGGGATGAGATGGAGTGGATGGAGTTTCAGCATGCGAGGGGTTTTGAGATGCAATGTCTTCTATTTTTGTTTTTGCGTCTTTCAAGCTTTCTTCTAGTTCCGATAACTTTTTATTCCACTTACGATTGGCCTTTTCTCTGGTATCCTTCCATGTTCTTGTTTTCCTCTTACTAGGTTCTCCCGATTCACTCGACTCCGATTGCTCTGCTGGTTTATCTTGTTTTAATGCTTGTGCCCTAGTAACTGCCGGTACAGGTGCCACATTACTGCTACTTGAACTTGAATCCGCCACTAAGCCTACCAAATTAATGGGTGTAATCTTGGGTGCACTGGAGGGGTTTCTTGGACAATCTCTGGGAAGATGGTCTTTGCCACATTCAAGACAAAAAGCTTGTATTGTGATATCCTGACCTTGACTCGGAGATGGTGGGTGGGGACAATCACGAAGGAAATGGTCGCCCTGACATCTAAAACATGGTCCTCTAGGAGCTTGTGGTCTTACTTGTCTCAATTAGGGCCTAGAGTTAGCATTTGCGTACATGACATTGGAGTATGTGGGCTCCCAATTTTGTTCCATAAGTGGCGCCTCATATTGATACGGGTAAATCTCACTATGCTCAGGCGACTCAGTGTAATAAGCATGTGGACTACCTTCATGGGAGTAGTCTGAACTATGAGCATGAGAGTCATTATCTGGTATCAATGGGGTTAGTGGGACCAATGCTCTATTTGAATTTTCCTCTCCCACGGCATACTTGACTGGAATCACATTGGTAGGAGTTGGTGGTTGGTTTCCCAAGACTGGTTGTGGCCTATATTGTGCCTGATATTGCTGTTGTGGTCGATAATATGGCTGTTGGTATATGTTCTGATATCTACCTTGTTGGAAAGGTTGCTGATAAGTTTGTCTAACAGCCTGCCTATTGTAGGGACAATCTTGAGCCGTGTGGTTTGTGTATTTTCTCTCAATAGTGCAATATGGAGCATTCCTTTCTCTAATGTTTTGGTTTTGCATTGGGCATACGTTAGCCATGTGGTCCCCTCAGCAGGTATAACATCGATTCAATGAGCTGACTCTTGGTATTTGTCTATTTTGAACTCCTAGCTTCTTGGCAACTTGCTCAGCTATCTCATCTATTTCCGTGGAGATTTTCGAAGTATGACTAGTAGAACTATCAGAATCCTTATAGAGTTTGGACAATCCTAACTCCTCACCTAAGTTATCTTCTATGTCAATGCACGTCCGCACACACTCTTCTATGGATCTAGGCTCTTTCAAGTACACATATGATCTTAACTTTGCGCTCAATAAGCCATCTAAGAACAAAGCCACTTGTTTGGCTGGTGTGGGTAACTCTGGAGTAGGGCATCTTTCTAGGTACTGTCTGAACCTTCTACCTGCTAGTCGCATTGTTTCTTGGGGTGTCTGCTTGAAACTGTGGATCAAGGATGATGTGTTATGCCTGATACCACTCTTGGAAAATTCTACAATGAATTCGTCTAGCAGCTGACCTATATCGCGATAGTTGCGACTACTCAATGGTTGAAACCAAGCCAAGGCAGTGCCCTTAAGAGTCAAACCAAATGCCTCGTATTGGGTGAATAAATCATCAACCTGTTCAGCTCTTAACACTTGTTTGAGCTCAGCCACATGATCATAAGGATCTCCTAACCCGTCAAAATAATTCTTCATTGCCTTGATCACTTGAGTGGGTCTAAGGGTTCTTGTGTGCTGTCGGGGTCTAGGCAATGGAAAATCATGTTCATCTCTTTGTTGCCTATGTGCTTGATATCTCTCTCTTTCAGGTCTTTCATTTTCAAATCCTGCTCTATTTCTGCCCACCGTGTGTGCAAAACTTACCTCAGGTCTCTCTCTAGTTCTTTCTCTCTCGGCTTCATGAGCTTGGGATGATCCTACTCCTTGGAGGCCATGGGAAACATTGGATCTTGGTGGAGGGAAAATCAATTCATTCTTCCAAGTATATGCATGTCTATGATGTTCTGTTACCAAGAAAATTTTCTCTAACGTGTTATCCAGGTAGACAACTTTGCCTGGTATCTCTGGATCCTTGAACTCGTAGATGATGACTATGCCCAATTGGCTAGGTTGATCTGGCTTGAATCTCCAAAAGGCTTCCTCTGTTTCTCTATTCAAAAATAGTTCTATGCTTTTGTTTTCTTGAGGGATCCAGTCTGGAGTGATCACTCTGGTCAAAACTGACTTGCCTCTAGGAGTCTGGGGTCCTTGTCCTACATTTCCTTGTTCTAGGTCTCCTATCTCATTCTCATGAATGATATTTCCAAACTCATCGGTCCTATCTGGTTGGTTGGTAACCACATACATGGTTCCTTCCTTATCAATGTATGAACCCTCTTCGAACTTGACCACCGGGTGTTCAAGTCCAAAGGATTGATCTAGATTTTTGAGTTGGACCACTGATCGCCTGAGGCCATCCTCATAGATGCGAGCACCTAATCGGTTGGTCCGAATATATTCCAACTGTGTCTTATAGGGACCTTCTGGTGTTTGTAGATGGGCAGTCCTTGAGCCACCTGCAGGTTTCCCCATGCTAAAAGACATTTCTGAGTCACTTGTGTCTGAACTTAGTCCGTAAGGATGACCACTTAGTTGTTGTGCCCACGACTTAGCTGCATGGTTGACACTGGACTGAGAAGATCTAATGCTTTGTTTATCCTTGCCTAGGTGTCTACCAGATCTCAAGTTCATAAGCTTTGGCTAAGAGTCCAAAATTTCCCCTTGGTATGGTTCAAAAATCCTTTGGAGTCCCCTTGGGTTCCAGGTCCCACTTGAAGGTCAACTTCAAATTATCCTATCTAAAAATCAATGCGTTATTCTTATAAAATGGACTTTGGATGAAAAAGTTATGTCAAATCAGGCTCCTGGGGGTCAAAACAGGCAAACAGGACCTTTTGGACAAAATCGTGATCTTGTGAAATCAAGAGAATCGCGATTTTGTGATATTCAAGAGAATCGCGATTTTGTGAACTTCAAGAGAATCGCGATTGTGTGAAGTCAGAGAATCGTGACTGTGTACCTTGAGAATTGTGTTTTCACAAACTCATGTTTTGGCTGAAAAGCGTGATTTGTGAGAATCGCGATTTTGAGCACAGAATCGTGTTTTTGAAAATCGCGATTTTGAGCACAGAATCGTGTTTTTGAAAATCGTGATTTTCTCCTAGAGAATCGTGTTTTCACAGAATCGTGGTTCACAAAATCATGTTTTTGAAAATCGTGATTTTGAGCACAGAATCGTGTTTTTGATAATCGCGATTTTGAGCACAGAATCATGTTTTTGAAATCGTGGTTCACAAATTCGTGTTTTAGAGAATCGTGTTTTCACAGAATCGTGGTTCACAGAATCGTGTTTTGAAAATCGCGATTTTGTACCTTGGATGAAAATCGTGTTTTTTAGAGAATCGTGTTTTTAGAGAATCGCGATTTTCTCCTAGAGAATCGTGTTTTTACAAAATCGTGTTTTTGGCTAAAAATCGTGATTTGTGAGAATCGCTATTTTGAGCACAATCACAGAATCGTGTTTTCTCAGAATCGTGTTTTTTTTTGCTGAAAATCGTGATTTGTGAGAATCGCGATTTTGAGCACAACCACAGAATCGCGATTCTGAGAATGACCACAGAATCGTGTTCTTTTCCACAAGCTTTTAGGCGGGAAACAGAGAATCATGATTTTTCAAACAATTTTGAATTTTCACAGAATCGCATTTTTTGGTGGGAACTTTGAATTTTTGAGCGTCGAGCAATGGTGAGCTCTGTATGTGTAGAAAATCATGAAAAAACACAGCGCTTGCTCTCCCTCACACCTCCTAACTCCTTCTCACACAATAATGCATGAAAAATGGTATGGAAATGGTGAAAATGCACTAAAAAACAAGAAATTCCTATGAAGAAGAAGATGGAAGAAGGTGGAGATGATGATGATGAAGAAGATGAAGAAGAAAAATCAGAAAATAACATAAATGAGAGTTTTTTTACCTTCCAACGTCACAATTCTACGATCTTACCATCACAACGCTCGTCCTCGAAGCTCTCTCCCCGGCAACGGCGCCAAAATTTGGTGTAGCTCAAGCGTAAGCACCACCTCCTTTACTTGTCGATCCGCGGAGACGTGAGGACCGGTTTGAAGACCACGAGCAAGTGAAGGCACAAGTGCGTGAGTGAAAGCACACAAACATGCACACACATACACACACGCGCACAAGGTAAGATCAAAGAGAGGAACAATGGAAAGCTTCGATTGCAAATGAGTTCTCTTACAAAAGCTCTATTCTCTAACAAGCTAACCTCAAAAATGAGCTCTCTAGCTCTTTTTATAGTTTTTTGACTAGTTTTGGCCCTGTCCAGACCTAGTGTCTGGCCTAGTTAAAAATTAGGTTCCAGGGCTTATTTGAGGGCTCAAACTGTTGATATATTTAGGTAGTGATGTGTGTGAACACTCTAGGATCGCCGGGGCACTTTTTTCCCTCTTTAGGAGGTTTTTTTCCCCCGGCTTGTATATACGCCTATTGCCCTAATGGGCTACTTATCTTTGTACATTCTCTAGAAATACATTCAGTCTTGTGTGTTGTGCTCCAAGCTTCTTCTTCTTCCTTGTGCTGTTCGCGTGCTTCCGCAGACGTCTAACTCCAACAATTGGTATCAGAGCAGGTCGTTGCTTCTTCTAGGGCGCCGTCGACACTCCTCCGTTTGTAGTCTCAGATTCGCACAAAATTTGGTAAGCATACTCAGGGTGTTTTCGAGATCAAAACAGCTTCGCTATGTGGTGCCGAAATCACGATCTGAGCTCGTTTCGGCCTCCGAACGCACTATCGCAGTGCTTGTGCAGGCTATTTCGTCCTTTTGTGCCAAAGGTATATACCAGTTTCTGTTCGCCAGTTTAAGCGTCTCGAAGTCTACTACAGGTCTAGTAGAACTCGTCTGGGCAGTTCTGTTCAACTTTTTGAGATACAGTCAATTTTTTGCATCAAGGTATTTTAGTCACCGGCCATGGCTGAAAGCAGTGATGTATTCCGTATGTTGGCTGTTGAGGATAAGTTGGATGGTACCAACTACCCATTATGGGCTTATATGATGCGACATGTACTGGTTGCAAAAGGATTGTGGAACATTGTGCAGGGTGTTGAAAGACGTCCTGTTACACCTGTAACGACAGGTACTGCAAATACAGGTGTTGGAGCTGATGAAGATGGTGTCGAAGATGATATTCCACAGATTCCTGTTCGTGCTGCTGTTTCTGTTGCACTTACTGCAGAGCAGATTCATTGGGATGGCAGAGATGCCCAGGCACATGCATTGATAGCTTTGTCTGTCAAACGTGCCATTATTCCTCATATTCGCTCTTGTAGAACAGCAAAGGATGCTTGGGATACACTTACCACTTTGTACCAGGCTAGGAATGAGGCTCGTGTTGCTTACCTCCGAAAACAGTTGGAGAGTGAGCACATGAATGAAGGTGATTCGATGGACAGTTTTCTTACAAAGATCAAAGACCTGAAGGAACAATTGATTTCTGCTGATGAGGTTATACCAGATAGCTCACTTGTGCAGACCGTTCTGAATGGCCTTCCTGATTCATATCAGAGTTTTGCCTCTACTCTTCGATTGATGATGAAAGGCAATCCGAATGCCTTGTCATTTGAGGAATTAGTCTCTGTTCTGTTGCAGGAAGATCAGTCCAGGCAGAACAGGTCCATTATGCGTGTTGCAGATCAAGCTTTCCTGGCTAGTCAGAAGGGCAAAGGAAAATGGAGCTCTTCTACTAGTAAGCAGAAATCTGCAAATGCTGCACAATCGAAGAACCAGGATAAAGATGAGAAGAAATCAGAAAAGCAGAAATTGTTCTGCAAGTACTGTAAAGGAAATGATCATATTATAAAGAACTGTCCAAAACTGGCTGCTAAAGAGGCAAAGAAGAAAGAGGCTGGAATGGTTGTTGCAGAGGCCTCTACACCAAAAACAGAGTCTGCAAATCTTGTGCAGGAAGAAGAATGGGCGTTTACTACTGTCTGCAGTTTTGACCCATCTTCTCATGATCAGTGCATGTCTGCAGTAGACTCAGATGTTTGGTACTTTGACAGTGGGGCGACCAAACATATTACCTCGCAGCGCAGTTTCTTCTCTTCACTCGAGCCTGCCCCTACAGGGAATACTGTCACATGCGCCAATAACTCCTCTTATCCTGTTATGGGAGTTGGTAAGATCATTCTGACTACTGCTGATGGTAGTTCTTTCACTTTGTCAGATGCTTTATTTGTGCCAGGGATCAAAAAGAACCTGTTATCAGTTTCTGCATTAGCCAAGATTGGCTTGGTTGTGAAATTCGTTGATGACAGGTGTACAGTCCATGATCTCTCAAATGGCGATGTGATTATTGCTTCTGGCATTTTATGTCGTGGGCTGTATAAGCTCATAGACTATGAAAGATCTGTGAATGATTCGGCATGTGCAGTTCATGATTCTCAGGCTATGTCAGATGCAAAGCTTTGGCATGCACGCTTTGGTCATCTGAATTTTGCTAGTTTGTTACACCTGCAGAAATCTGAAATGGTGTCCTCCTTGCCCAAACTTGAGGCACCTGGAAAACATGTTTGTGAAGGCTGTATTTTGGGCAAAATGCAGCGTTCTTCCTTTCCAAAAGATGGTTCAGTTCGGGCTATGCAGAAATTGCAGCTTGTACAAGTGATGTTTGTGGTCCTATGCAGACACCCTCTTTTGGAAATTACCTTTACTTCGTGACTTTCATTGATGATTTTTCCAGGCATGCATGGGTATATCCACTCAAAGCAAAGTCCGAAGTGTTCATGTGCTTCAAACAGCTTTTGGTTTTGGCTGAAAATCTGTCAGCATGTAAAATGGGCACCCTCCGTTCTGATCGAGGGGGGGAATATATGTCTTCAGATTTTAATGCATTTCTGGCTGAACGTGGGATAAAACACCAGTGTACAGTGCCGTATACACCTCAACAGAATGGAGTTGCTGAACGAAAGAACAGGTCACTCATGGAGATGGCGAGGTGCATGGTCAAAAGTCAGGCTTTACCACATAGTTTCTGGCTTGAGGCTGTCATGTGTGCAGCATATGTACTGAACAGGTGTCCCACCAAAGCGTTGCAGTCCATCACTCCATATGAGGCTTGGCATGACCGCAAGCCATCTGTTGCTCATCTGCGTGTTTTTGGTTGTTTGGCATATGCATTAGTGCCTGAACAACATCGCAGAAAATTGGATGATAAGGCAGTAAAATGTATTTTTGTTGGGTACAGTTCTGAAAGTAAAGGTTATCGTCTGTATCATCCACAGACTAAACGCATTCTGGTTAGCCGTGATGTTGTCTTTGTGGAAGATGCTATTCAGCCATTGCTTTCATGTACTAAGGAGACATCTGTTAGCTCCAAAGACATGTATGATACTTTGATGCCTCTTTTTACAGGTGGACAGGCTAGCGCTGGTCCTAATGAGGCAACTTCTCAGCCTTTGCAGGTTTCATATGATGATGCAGATCATTCCATTTCTGATGCAGATTTACATGATGCACTTGTTGATGAGAGAGTTGATATTGAACAGGCAAAAACTATGCCAAAATGGCTGGTGCAGACTTTGCGTGACAGCAAATTAGATGCACCTTTGTCATATCGTACTCGTTCAGGCTCTCATAGTACCTCCTTTGCATCAGATTGCTATGCTATGGCTGCATCTAGTCTCTGTGATGAGAATGAGCCTGTTTCTTTTGATGAAGCACAAAATTCAGAAAATTGGATGGCTGCTATGCAATCTGAATATGATGCTATAATGAAGAATGGTACATGTTCTTTATGTGACTTGCCTCCTGGCAAGAAGGCCATTGGCACTAAGTGGGTATACAAGCTGAAGCGTAAACCTGATGGTACAGTTGACAGGTATAAGGCTAGGCTTGTTGCAAAGGGTTATGCGCAGGAAAGAGGCATTGATTTTGATGAGACCTTTGCACCTACATGCCGTATGACTACTGTTCGGAGCATTTGTGCACTTGCAGCCCATCATGGTTGGAATGTACATCAGTTGGACATTAAAACAGCATTTCTGAATGGTGACTTGCATGAAGAAGTGTATGTTTTTCAGCCCCGTGGCTTTGTGCAGAAAGGGCATGAAAACCAGGTGTGCAGGTTAAAGAAGGCGTTATATGGTTTAAAGCAAGCACCACGTGCTTGGTATGAGAAAATACATGCCTATCTGATTGCACATGGTTTTGAGAACAGTCCAACTGAAAGCACCTTATATGTTAAGCGTGCTAATGATGTGCTTCTGATCATTGTTGTCTATGTAGACGACATGCTGCTCACTGGTCCTCTTGAGAAGCATATTGCTGATTTCAAGGCTGATTTGCATGCCTCATTTGAGATGTCTGATTTGGGGCATTTGCATCACTATTTGGGCATTCAGTTTATGCAAGTTGATGGTGGAATGGCTTTGTGTCAAACGAAATATATTGACACATTATTGCAGTGTTTTGGCCTTGAAGACTGTAAGCCTATTGCCACTCCTATGGAGACAGGTTTACGATTGAGTCTTCATGATGCTGGAGATGCATTTGATGCTGTTCTCTATCAGTAGGCCGTTGGATGCTTGATTTACTTATGCATTACTCGGCCAGATATTCAGTTTGCTGTCTCACAGATGAGCAGGTTTATGCATTGCCCAGGAGTCATGCATTGGAAAGCGGTTAAGCGCATCTTTCGCTACTTGAGTGGTACTCGGCTACTTGGGTTGTTTTATCCCAAGGGGGGATCACTACCGCCAGATTTGCATGCTTTTTCTGACTCAGATTGGGCTGGTTGCTATGACACTCGTGTGTCCACCAGTGGTGTTTGCTTCATGCTTGGTAGCTCATGTATATCTTGGTTGAGCAAGAAGCAGCCTACTGTGGCCACTTCCAGTTGTGAGGCTGAGTATAGGGCAGCTTTCACAGCGACTGTTGAGTGTGTGTGGCTCAGACGCCTTATGGCTGATTTGGGTGTTGGCCAGTCTTCTGCCACCACCATCTTCACTAACAGTCAGAGCGCATTGGCAGTTGCGAGGAACCCTGTGTTCCATGCTCGCACTAAGCACATTGAGGTGCATTATCACTATGTCAGGGAGAGGTTCTCTGCTGGGGAGATCAGCTTGGCATATGTGCCCACGCAGGAGAACATTGCAGACCTTTTCACGAAGGCTCTGCCTAGGGAGAAGTTTGAAGCTTTCCGCAAAGCTTTGGGCTTACTTCCTTTTGTGGAGTGATTTCCACATAGCTCGGCACTTCCTTATATATGAGTGCCAACTCCTTGTTCACCGCATCACTTCCAGGGGGGATTTGTTGATATATTTAGGTAGTGATGTGTGTGAACACTCTAGGATCACCGGGGCACTTTTTTCCCTCTTTAGGAGGTTTTTTTCCCCCGGCTTGTATATACGCCTATTGCCCTAATGGGCTACTTATCTTTGTACATTCTCTAGTAATACATTCAGTCTTGTGTGTTGTGCTCCAAGCTTCTTCTTCTTCCTTGTGCTGTTCGCGTGCTTCCGCAGACGTCTAACTCCAACACAAACGAAGTCTAAAAATTATGAAAATTGGTACGATGGTACTTCTAGTACTCCTCAAGCTCGAGGACTCCTCGGCTTGAACAAAATGGAGTTATAAAAATAGATAATGGTATTTACAATGGTTTTTAGTGATGAAAATCACTATTTTTGTAGGGGATTTTCTGAAAATTTGACATACACTTCTTGGAGTTCCCTACTTGCTCCCTTTCCTTGTGTGTCCACCTTTTGATGTGCTTCCATGCTTTTTCCTTGACTTTGAGCTTCAACACACAATCACAAAATCAAATTCCTATAACAAAAGCATCCACCTGGCTAATCGACCTGTTAATAAGGGCTTCTTGATTAAATAAACCAAAGCCTGATGATCCACATGAAAAACAACTTTATTTCCCAACAAATAATGTTGAAACTTGTTAAGGGTATATACCATCGCCAAAGCTTCTCTTTTCGTCACCGGATAATTTCTTTCAGCCACAGCCGATACCCTACTGGCATAGTAGACAGGTCTATACCATCCTTTGTCTTTCTGCTGCATCAAAACTGCTCCTATGGCCACATCCGATGCATCCACAAATATGTGAAAAGGTACTAACCAATCAGGTGGTTGTAATATGGGTGCTACCGATACCATCTTTTTTAAAAACTGAAATGCTTTCTCTTGAGCATCAGCCCACATAAACGCAACATCCTTCTTGGTCAAATGCGTTAGTGGTAAGGAAATTTTTGCTAAATATCTTAAATATCTGGAATGCCACTTGATTTGATCCACAAACCGCATTACTTCTTTTACATTAGTTGGTGCTTTAGCTGTACGTATAGCTTCAATTTTCTAAATATCAATAGCCATTCTTGCTTGTGATATAACATGGCCCAATAAAATACCACTTCTGACCGCAATCACACTTTTAAATGGATTCAATACCATCCTAAATTGCCAACATCTTTCAAAACATGCTTTTAGGTGTAGTAAGTGCTTAATCATTTCATCGAAAACCAAAAAATCGTCGACAAATACCTGCATAAAGTCCTGTAGATAAGGTTCAAACACCTTATGGGCCACATAATTGAACGATGGTGGTCCATTCTTCAAGCCAAAACTCATGACCGTAAACACATAAGCTCCAAATTCTGTAATAAATGTTGTTTTGTGCTGATCCTCCTCAGCCACACTGATCTGATTATAACGAGAAAATCCATCCAAAAGACTATACATTTCATGGCTTGCGACCGCATCCAACACTGCATCACAAAACGGCATAGGAAACGGGTCTATAATAGTTGTCGCATTTAACTTTCTATAATCAACACAAATTCGGAGCTTCCCATTCTTTTTAGGGACCACTATGATAGGAGATAGCCAAGTGACCTGATTCACGGGTTTGATAAATCCAACTGCCAACAATTTCTCAATCTCTTCCTTCACTTGTTTAGCAAAGTTAGGATTCATTCTATATCTTTGCTGTGCCACAGGTACTGCATCCGCCTTCAAATTAATCCTGTGTTGATGCAACTGCGGATGTATGCCTTTTACTTGAGTATAATCCCAAGCAAACACATCTACATACTCTTTAAGCAGACAAATAAGATCCTCCTTAAACTGTCCTTCCAATGTTTTACCAATCCGCACCATCTTGGTTTCAACTTCTATCCCTAAATTAACCTCTTGAAGCTCCTCCTCCTTCACCCGCATAGAACCTGCATATTTCAGATCGTACATCCTTTCCACCCACGTAATTATCTCTTCCTCCTGGTGTTCCATCTGCTGCTGCACCGGAATGTCCATACGTTGGTCAAACATCTTTTGTAAATAGGCACCTGCCACCTGTTCACCCGGAACTGGCTCTTCTACTCTCAACCCACCACTATAATCCTTACTTAATACTCCTTCAACATCGACTTCTAATATCGGCACCACCATTGGGTTTGCTTGCAAAAACTTTTCCTCTTCATCATCTTCAATCTCATCCGCCAAGTTAATGGTCTGAGCCATAAGTGGTTTTTCCTGTATCGACATATTTTTTCGTCCACGCATAAGAATCGTCACCTGCTTTTTACCCTTGGTAATCATTACTACATTCAAGCCCCAATCCTGCTTGACTTTGGCGAGCTGAAACCAAGGTCTCCCCAACAATATTTCATATGGATATGCGGACTCAGACATTCAGATGAGCACAAAATTAACCATAAATGTCATGTCGGAAATAATAATTTGTTGTTACTTTAAAATGCCAACTGGTTGTACTAGTGTTTGATCCGCCATTTTTACCTGAAACGGTGCTGGAGCCAATACCCCTCTTCCCATTTCAATGAAAATATGCTCAGGTAATATGTTTACTCCTGATCCTCCATCAAGTAACACTTCTGCAAATTGTTGGTGGTTGTACTGCACCTGAATGACTGGTACTACAAAATCCACGTCTGCTGGATCAATACTATTAGCCGAGATAAAAGAGATCGATCTAACTTCGGGCTCTACATGATACCCAAGTAGCTTTTTTAACAATTTCTCTCGAAACACCGGTACCAAGGATAACAGTTGATCCAAGGACAACTGTAGCGGGGAGCTAATGATTTCATCAAACCAATCATTTGCCAAGCTTTGCTGATCCGGCGCCTTATCCCGCTCCTTGATGGGAGGTATCAATTTCACACCCTGTTGTTGCTCAGTCTAACCTCCACCCATCGCCTGATTAGAAGACTCATCTCGAACCTGCTTCAAAACCTTGTCTCAAATTCGTCTTTGTTCCTACCAATCAATAGGGCCTTTATTCCTTGATCTTGTCACTACCAACACTTCGACTTCTTTACCTTTCCCACATTGTTTACAATCACACTGCCATTGGTTAGTCTTCTCAACGTGCATTCGGTCAGAAGTACCGGGTGCATCATGGGCTCTATCTGTTTGCTCTGGCCATTCTATCAGCATTGCATTCGCCTGAGCCGCCTGCTGCCCCTGTTGTTGATGTTGTCCCTGTTGATTATGCTGATTATACCGAATGACAGGTATACCTCTTTCTTTACGATGCTTTACCCACAAAGGACAATTTGGCCCTATCCAATGATCAGGAGCTGAACAATACCCACAAGGCATTACCCTTGGTGGTCGACCTTGGTGATTGTCTTGCTGGTTATTCCCTTGTTGATTGCCTTGATCTCTCCATGGGGGTCTCCCTTACTGCTGTCTCGAAAAATTATCTCGCCCTGGGATGGGAATAGCCTGATTGGCCACTACATCATTTAAATTTCTATTTTCTTGCCGAGAACGTTGCCCTCTATGCTTAGGGTTATACCAACACTGAGTTGTTGTATGTCCCTCTTTGTCACAGATATCACAAAATCGTTTCTCCTTTGGAGCTAGTATAGAATATCCATGTCTCTTTAACTTATTAATCCATTCCTCCTCTTTACTGTGCTTAGCTTTATGCTTACAATGCTTTGTCTTCACTATTTCATCATCATAGTCATCAGTGTCAGAATCACTGGAACTTTTGCCCAACTCCGTAGCTAAATCCGATTCAACCTCTGAACCAGAATTAGACTGCTTCTTTTTGGCTCGTCCAAACCTTCTTTCAACCCACGCTGCTGCTAATGCTAACACATCAAAACCATTTGCAATGTCCACACTAGCCACCACATGTCTTATTGTGCTCCTTAATCCTTTCAAAAAAAATCATGCCAACATCTCATCAGTAGGTCGTTCATTACCTTGCAACCTTTCCATTAAAGTCTGGAACTTTTGAGCATAGTCTTCCACTAGCATGGTCTTTTGTTTGATAGCCCTCAACTTCCTTAATACATCGGAAAGCGTCTTTTCTTTTCTAAATCGTTGCAAGAATGCTATTTTTAAATCATCATATGTGGCAAAATGAGCAATGCCATATTGACTGAACCAGCTCATAGCTCGTCCTTCCAACGTGGCTGCAAATTGTTGAAGTTTAATATCATCACCGTACATGGCTGGATATCCATTCACTGTCCATTTTATTTCGAATTGAGCCACATGGCAATCAGCATCTTCCTTAGAGGTTCCACTGAAATGAGCGGCTTTGACTTTAGGATTAGGAGGTGGTTGAGCCATTGGCTGTGGTTGAGGTGTGCGCATAGTTTTTTGACCGGGCACCCCTGCAAGTGGATCGAACTGGAGTCGTCTTCTTACCCCTACAGTTGCTTCTGTGAGGAATAATGCTCCAAGTATGCCGCCCACTAACCTTACCTCTGTTGCACCTGTTTCCCCCTGTTCCTCGTCAGTGCCCAGAGCTTCCTACTCCTCGGCCTCGTACCACTCGTAAAAATCTGAAGATGTCTCCACATTCATTGCTCTTGCCTGTGCCATGGTAAAAATATACTTTACCAAAACGGTTGCGCTTGCCCCCTCATGCATTTCTTGGGGCTGCGTCAGCCATACAGTAGGATCGCCAATTGTGTTGAGGGTTCTGAGGTTCAACACACAACATCAAATTAAAGAACAAACAGAAATACTTGTTTTCCTATTGGCACTGCTCTACGTACGCAGAGATTTCCACCAAAAATTTTGCATTTAGTTATCCACCGGAATTTCACCGAAATGTTTCGTTCCGGTGCCTTCTACTGTGTAAAATTTACTCTGTCACTTGTTCAGATACCACCTTCCAAGATTTCTAGCTTCTTACACACTCACAGTCCTATGAATTATGTTGCGCCTCTGTGTAGACTACTTGAATCTCTCATTAAACTTAACAGAGAAGATTCGAAGAAATACAGAGAAGAACTACTGTTTTGTAAAACATCTGCTGTTCATTTCCTTGGTAAACATAAGTATCGCGAATACAGATTTTTACATGTATAAGAACTTCATAGATTTCATACTGGAGCATTCATCACAAAGTTACATCAGATACGAAGGTCATAGTCATTTCTGTGAAGACAGACTTTCTCCGGTCCTCCCAAATCCTTGTCAGAAGAACTTCTTCTTTTCCACTGTAGTGGCGTTGCTTCCTCTCATGAAGTCTGCTTCTCTTCTCAGGACTTCTACCTCCTTCTTGCAGTGGTTGCGCTCTCTCTTCTCATGACTTCTTTTCCCTTACGATTTTTCACGAACTCCTTTCTTGTAACTTCTCCCTTTACTTGCGACGTGTCCTTTTAAATCTCATCGTAGCCGTCTTTTTCTTTTTCTTTTTATTTTTTTTATCAGATCTCCCTGCCTTCAACAGAGTTGAAAGAAGCCAAGGAGTTGGAAAAACAAGCGAGTATACATGCTGCTACTTCTATGAGGGGATATAATAAGTTACATATGGATATAGGAAAAGGGAGAAGTGATTGGCAGTTGAGTATGGAAAAGGAAAGAAATGAGTGGAAATCAGAAAGAGAGTTATGGACCTCCCAAAATAGAAGTTTAATGTTGACAATAGAAGAGCTACAGAAAAAATTGGAAAAACCACAAACCCATGTGGAAGAGCAGGAAGAGACTACACAAGGAGAAGAATATGAAGTAGGAGATGATGACAGAACCCAGCATGGTGGTGAACAAGAAAACAAAGCACCAGTAGAAGAGTACTCAGAAGAGTTTGCTCAGAAACTTCTGACAGACAGAGAATCCAGCGTGGAATTTATTAGAAAAATGCATAATGAATATGAGGAACAAATTGTTAACTTCGCTCTGAATAAAGGAATAAATCCGGATCAACACCATTGGGTTGTAGATGGCTTAGGTATACCCTTTTGCATGATCATGGAAAGCATTAAAAACTATCAGTTGGCAAGGGTGGGATTACCTCCAAACAAGTATTTAGAATATGAAGAGGATATCAATGTGACAAAGGAGTTATTTGAAAAGGCCGATCCCAAATGGAGAAATAGGTGGTTGGATGCTAATAAAGAATGCAGAAAAATATGGAAAGCACCACCAATACAGTTAAAAATCAATCCAGCATTTTGTCCAATAGCAAGGAGAAGGCATTGGACAATCTTTTGGGAAAGAAGGAAGGAAGGACAGATTCCATCAAAATGGTAGAATTTTCCAAAGATAGCAGGCCCAAGGGCAGGAACATGGCCAACAAAGAAGTATATGTTGGGAAAGATGGATGGATGATCCAAGAGACTGAGTAGGTACTGCTAAACTTGCTTTGTACCAGCCCTCTTTTGCTTCAGACTTGATTAGTAGACTTCCTTAGCTTTCCAATGACACAAAGAAATGGCCTATGTCCTTTGGAAATGATGTGTGCAATGATTGACTCAAAACAGATAACTTTGAAAGTCACAAACTCACGAAAACCTTCTATTTTGGTCTTGACACATTCTGGATGTTTTGCTCAGTGTGACCAGCACAGTAGCAATTGATACAATTCCTTCTAGGGGTATTTAATTTGCTTAGTAAGATACCATTTGCAAGTGGAATGATGTAAAAAGTTAAACTATGCTAAGAGAAATCAATTTAGCAAGATTAACTATACCCCCGACTTTTTAGCACTGTAGCAGAAATAGACCCGTGAGCACCTCGATGCAGATTTCTCTAAATTGGCTAAATAGAATGTCTTCAACTTTTGATAGCATGTTTTAGGCTTTAGAATGAATCCAACAAGCTTTGAATCACTGAATTTGGTGGAGTATTGATCAAGATATGCCCTTGACAAGTTGACAGACTTTTGAGTAGACTAGCAGAGAACAGAGAGATGAATGATGTAAATGTATCTATAAATTAACACTTGTGTACAATCCCATTGGCATGAATCACATTGCCTAATGGTGTAGAGATGTGTAGGCTGTAGTATAGACCTCACACACACTCAATTACAGTAGAATGAAGCTCGTGAGTGAAGTGATCTACCCGTGACTTTTTCATATCCATTTTTATAGGAAATGACTAAAAGTTTGAATCAAATTCAAACTTTTGGCTCCCTATGATCAAGATCCTAAATGCTTGGAGATATTCTCTCAATCAAGTGAGTTACTTTTTCCACAAATCACTTAGGTAGGTGATTACAAAAGATTCTAAGTCAATTTGACTTTTACAATGAGATAAAGTGGTAATTAACCACTAGCATATGTTCCTATGATTTTTCATGTATGTAGAGTCTTCATGATATCTTCCAAGCCAAATGTGTAGGCTTGTGATTTACACCAACAGCTCCCCCTCAAGCCAAAAATTTTGGCTTAAGTCTTCATCTTCAATCTTCAAGTATTTCCTGCAATCCAATCATAGATTTGAACCTTCAAAGTTTGGTTCCATCCAAAGCTTTAGTCAGCAAATCTGCACATTGCATATTGGTTGACACATAGGTCAACTGAATATCCTTGCTTAGCAACTTTTCTCTCACATAATGATAATGAACTTCTATGTGTTTTGTCCTGGCATGATAGATAGGATTAGCTACAAGGTGAAGAGAACTTGTATTATCTCTGAAGATATTGGAGGCCTAGTATATAAGCCCAATTCTGTATACAAAAGCTTAATCCAAATTGCTTCTTGAGTGGCATTAGCTAGCCCTCTGTACTCTGCTTCTGTAGAAGACAATGCAACAGTTGGTTGCTTCTTTGCAGACCATGAAATTGGTTTCTCACCTGCAAAAGAAATGTATCCAGAAGTGCTTCTCCTATCATCCTTGCATCCTGCCCAATCTGCATCTGAATAGACTTTTATATCAATATCTGAAGTGAAAGGAAAATACAAACCATGGTTCTGTGTACCCTTAAGATACTTCAAGATTCTCTTGGCAGCCTCTAAGTGAGGTATCCTTGGCTTGTGCATAAATTGACTTAGCACACTAACTCCATATGCAATATCAATTCTAGTTAAGGTAGCATAGTTCAAGCTACCTACCATACTTTGATAACATGTAATGTCTTGGACTTCATCACCTTCATGGGCACTTAGCTTTAGGTTCACCTCCATTGGAGTGCTTGCTGCTTTAGGATCCTGCAAGTGAAACTTCTTCAATATATCCTGTACATACTTTTTCTGAGTAATGTATATCCCTGAATTAGTGTAAACTAATTCAAGCCCTAAAAATACTTCAATAGCCCAAGATCATTGATCTTGAACTCCTTCATCATCTGGCTTTTGATATATCTGATTCCACTGACATCATTACTTGTAATGATGATGTCATCAACATAAACACAGAGATATATTACCTCTGAATTACTTCTCTTAATGAATAGGGAAGTATCTTCCTTGCTCATAACAAATCCTTGGTCTTGGAAGTATGTAGTTAGCATGTAATTCCATGCCCTAGGTGCCTGCTTCAATCCATATAAAGCCTTCTTTAATTTGCAAACATAAGTTATCTTCTTAGAGTCTTCATAGCCAGGAGTTTGTGACATATAAACCTCTTCTGATATCCATCCATTCAAGAAAGCATTCTTGACATCCAATTGGTACATGTTCTAATTCTTTGATGCAGCCACACTTACCAACACTCTAATTGTTGGCATCTTGGCCACGGGAGAAAAAGTTTCTTCATAATCAATGCCTTGGGTTTGTGCAAAACCCTTGGCTACCAATCTGGCTTTGTACCTATTAATTGTTCCATCAAAATTTCTTTTCAACTTATAGATCCATCTGGATCCTATTACCTTCATGGAGTCCTTCTTGGGTACTAACTCCCATGTATCACTCTCCTTGAGTGCTTCAATCTCCTCATCCATAGCTTCTTTCCATTATGATTTGGTGATTGCTTCTTCATATGAACTTTGTTCCTCATTTGACAAATCTTTGGCAAGATAAACTGAATGTTTAGTAACAAGGGATGTATCATACCCATATCTGATAGGTTTTTTGCTTTCTCTTTGAGATCTTCTGATTGATTGGGTTGAAGATTCAGGTATGTCTTCAAGCTTCTTCATCTTCATTTTTCCCTTGGACTTCCATGCCTTGAACTCTTCAAGGTTGATTGTATCTTCATGATCTGAAATTGAATCTCCATCTTGAGTAGGTTCCTCCTTTGTAAGTTTTGGAAATTCCTCTTCCAAATCATAGGGTAGTTTGACCTTCCTGCATTCATTCTCATACCAAGAATCATTTTCATCAAAGATCACATCTCTGCTTACCATAAATCCCTTATTGGTAGGGTTATAAAATCTATAACCTTTTTTATTTAAATCATATCCAATGAAAATGCATTTTTCAGCCTTTGGATCTAGCTTACCTCTTACCTGAGAAGGAATGTGTACATATGCTACACATCCAAAAATTTTACAATGATCTAATGATGGTCTCTTACCATGCCATGCTTCATAAGGAGTCATGCCATCAAGTGATTTAGATGGTAACCTGTTTATGAGGTAAGTGGCAGTAGAAACACTCTCTGTCCATAGATAGTTAGGTAACTTCTTCTCATTAAGCATAGATCTAGCTGTCTCAACAATTAACCTATTTCTTCTTTCAGCTACCCCATTCTGTTCAGGAGAATACCTTGTGGTTATTTCCCTTTTGATGCCTCTGTCCTGCAAGAAGCTTTCAAACTCATTGGAGAAGTACTCTCCTCCTCCATCTGACCTTAGCCTTTTTAAATTTCTTCCTGTCTGATTTTCAACTAGTGCAAGATATTTTTTAAAGCAATTAAATACCTCATCCTTGTGTTTCATAAAATATAATACAGTCCATCTGCTATAATCATCAATAAAAGACACATAGTACCTTGAACCTGAGACTGAGGGGTCTTTGCTAGGTCCCCATACATATGTGTGTACCAGCTCTAGGTAGTCTTCATGCATATATCCTTTCCTTGAGAAGGGTAACCTGTGAGACTTACAAAATTGACAAGCACCACACTTGTAAATCATATGTTGCTTGGATACATTAGGTATCCCAAGCACACATTGGTCCCTGCACATTTGCTTCAAGGTCCTTTCTCCTATATGTCCTAACCTTTTGTGCCAAATCTCAAGCTCTGAAAGTGTTTGATCCTTCTAACTGTATAGTGCAATATTATTTGTGTTTTCTAACTCAAAAGTGAAAAGTCTACCTGATTTTTCTCCTTTAGCTATCCTTTTGAATCCATGTCTTGGGTCCTCCACAAATGCTCCATATTGATTGAATCTGACCTACAAACCTTTCTCTACAATCTGACCAACACTCATTAAGTTCTTTGTAATTGTTGGTACATAAAGTACCCTGCTCAACAAATTCTGATTACCATCACAAGTCTTCACATTTCCAACTTTAACCATAGAATGCTTTGTATCATCACCTGTTTGGACTTGGTGTTTACCTTTTGGTTCCTCAAGATCAAAGAGTAGTGCCACATTACCAGCCACATGATTTGAACACCCTTAATCAATATAAAATAAGTGATCATCATTTGTACCTATCTTTGAAGTCATGTTCATGATCAGAAGAGAGTCATCCTGCTCTTCTGTGTAGTTGTTGTAGTCCCTTCTAGTTTTGAATCCTCCTTGGTAGTTGCCATTGTAATTGTTGTTGTAATTGTTGTTGTAATTGTTGTTGTAATTGTTGTTGTGGCCTTGGTGATTGTTGAACCTTCCTCTTGACTGTGAGTATCCACCTCTTTGGTAGCCTCTTCCTCTCTGATTTTTGTAATTCCTGAAACACTCATCTGTGGTATGATTTGATAAATCACAAATGTTACATGGTGATGGTTTATAGGGTCCCCCCTACCTTGTTTACCTCCTCTGCCCCTACCTCTTGAAGATCTACCTCTCCCTGCATAGTTGGCTTGGGAGGTAGAGCCTTCATCTTCCACCTTCTTACTCTTGCCTTTATCCTTAGATTTCTTATCAGTGTATAGGGCAGAAGAGTTGTTACCTTTGGATGTATCTCCACTCTTGGTGAGCTTTGCTTCATGTGTAAATAGTTGACCCATGAGAGTTGTAAGATCTGGAGTGTGCATGTCCATGTAGAGATCCATTGCAGTGGTGAAGCTTTCCCACTTGTCATCAGCCTTGATTCCATTGATTACCTACCTCACAATTTGTTCTTCTTCAATCTCTTCTCCTATGCTTGCTAACTGATCTGCAACATCCTTGATCTTGGTCACAAATTCTGAAACAGCTTGCTTAGGTTGCTTCCTTAGTGTTGTGAATTCAATCCACAACTGATTTTTCCTAGCCCTTGTATTGGAGGAAAAATATGATGATAGAGTTTCCCAAATCTCTTGGGAAGTCTTGCAATTTCTGGTATGTGGCAAAAGAAAATCAGATATAGAGTTGAGTAAATAAGACCTTGCCAATGCATCCTTTGCACACCATGTGTTGAGCTTTTCTTGTTCTTCCTTGGTTGGCAATCCTCTTGCTTTGAATGAGGGCAATTCCTCATCTCCTGAGATGTATCCATAGAAACTCCTTCCTTGTAAGTAGGTCTTCATCCTTAGAGACCAAGCTTGATAATTGTTCCTGTCCAATTTATCAATGAATGAAGGAAAACCATTTCCCATTTTACCTTATTAGCTCTGATACCACTTTTGGGAAAGATGGATGGATGATCCAAGAGACTGAGTAGGTACTCCTAAATCTGCTTTGTACAAGCCCTCTTTTGCTTCAGACTTGATTAGAATAATTCCTTAGCTTTCCAATGACACAAAGAAATGGCCTATGTCCTTTGGAAATGATATGTGCAATGATTGAATCAAAACAGATAACTTTGAAAGTCACAAACTCAAGAAAACCTTCTATTTTGGTCTTAACACCTGCTGGATGTTTTGCTCAGTGTAACCAACACAGTAGCAATTGATACAATTCCTTCTAGGGGTATTCTAATTAGCTTAGTAAGCTACCATTTGCAAGTGGAATGATGTAAAAAGATAAACTATGCTAAGAGAAATCAATTTAGCAAGATTAACTATACCCCCGACTTTTTAGGACTCTAGCAGAAATAGACCAGTGAGCACCTCGATGCAGATTTCTCTGAATTGGCTGAATAGAATGTCTTCAAATTTTGCCAGCATGTAGTAGGCTTCAGATTGAATCTAACAAGATTTGAATCAATGAAGTTGGTGGCGTATTGACCGCGATATGCCCTTGACAAGTTGACAGACTTTTGAGTAGACTAGCAGAGAACACAGAGATGAATGATGTAAATGTATTTATAAATTAACACTTGTGTACAATCCCATTGGCATGAATCACATTGCCTAATGGTGTAGAGATGTGTAGCCTATAGTATAGACCTCACACACACTCAATTACAGTAGAATGAAGCTCGGGAGTGAAGTGATCGACCCGCGACTTTTTCATATCCATTTTTATAAGAAATGACTAAAAGTTTGAATTCAAATTCAAACTTTTGGCTCATTATGATCAAGCTCCTAAATGCTTGGAGATATTCTCTCAATCAAGTGAGTTACTTTTTCCACGAATCACTTAGGTAGGTGATTACAAAAGATTCTAAGTCAACTTGACTTTTACAATGAGATAAAGTGGTAATTAACCACTAGCATATGTTCCTATGATTCTTCATGTATGTAGAGTCTTCATGATATCTTCTAAGCCAAATGTGTAGGCTTGTGATTTACACCAACAGTATATGGTTGACACAGCAGAGTCTGTCATATCCACATATAAAGATGTCAATGATCCAGCATGTATTTTATTAATCAGAGTAATGAGACTCATATTGGCATGCATAGAGACCTTTACAGATACAGATGTCAGAATTCTCAATTACATTGGCTTTAATTCACCAACTGATGCTTTATTATTTGATCTCAGTGAAACTCCAAATAGGATATGTTTGATGGCTTATTATAGCAGAACAATATTTTTGGGTAGCCATTATCTTCAGATTTTTGAGGATGCATTTGATTATGGATTCTTTGAAAGAGAATCAGAGATATTTGGAAACTTGTCAGTTGTAACAAAGTCTCGACTCACTGCTTATGAAGCCGCATACACAGAATATTTGAAGAAAGATGTGATAGATAAACGAGAGGTTGTTGTGCAATGGAGAAAAGCATTATTTGAGATGGTAAACAACTTAAACATTACAGAAAGAAAAAGACATGACCTATTGTCACAGGTCTATCAAAGAAAAAAGAATTGAAGGAAGCATTCATGATATATCAGCAAGAATGTCTTTTGTCAGGAGCCAAAAGGTTTAGGAGGGGAAGAATGTTAGAAGTAGTATTTTTGATGGAAAGATAATTGTAAAAATGCCAAAGAATTGTAAAAATATTTATGCAAATGGTGTAAAAATGAGGAAGAGTCTTCATCATGTAGATTAGAATCATATGTATTTTTTCTAGAATTTTTGGAAACTCCTAGATAGCATATTTTTAGATTAGAAGAGAAAAGGACCAAAATTCAAGTGTGAAAAGGGACAATTGAAAATGTATAAAAGACAATTTCCTCTATTTTGAGAAGATTGGTTATTTGTATTTGATGCTATCCAAGCAAAGAGAGAAGTTTCCTGCAGAAATCGTGATTCTTCCTTTTGTGTGAATTTCTTTGATTTGTTGAGTCTATTCTATGTGTATCCATGGAATTTGTAAGCTTCTATTGTGCATTTCTGATGAATGTGTATGAAGAGAGTTGAATCATGATGTGTTGAGTGAGAAATTGTTGAAGAATGATGTTGGAGATGGAAATCATCAAATTTCACAGAATCACAATTGTCTCGTCTCAGGGTTACAAGTATCATGATTTGACTTCATGATTCTGCTGAGAAAATAACACACTTTAGACACCAAGATCATTGGAAATGGTGTCGTATTGCTCAAGATAATCAAAACCCTAGAAATTCCTCTTCATCTTTATTATTTCTCAGAAATCCAGCGAGTTTCCTCTTATTTCTTGGATTATATCATCTAGAAGGGGTTGTGGTGTATACTTCCAGGATTGACAAATATAAGATGTATTGTTGATTCTTTATGCTAAATGATTGGGGAGGACAACTCCAAAGGTTAACAACAAACACATTGGAAAATGCTACTATGCACACGAAAATTGTGGGAAGTTTGATATATCTCACAATTACGAGGCCTGATCTTAGCTACACTGTTGGACTTGAAAGTCAATTTATGCAGGTTCCCAAGAAGCCACATCTGAGGTGCACTCTACGTTATGTGAGTGCTACTTTGGATTATGCATTGTTTTATGAATCTGGTGTAGATTTGCAGGTTCATGGATACACCGATGTAGATTGGGTTGGTAGCATTCTAGATAGAAGATCTACTAGTGGCTTTCTATTCTCCCTCGGGAGAGCAGCTATTACATGGAGCAGCAAGAATAAACCCATTGTTGCTTTGTCGAGTACAGAGGCAAAGTATAGAGGTGCTGCAATGGCAACATGTGAGGCATCATGGCTAGAGATGCTACTTGCAGATTTAGGTGTGGAAGTGCAAAAGCCTATCACTATCTATTGTGATAATCTTAATAGTATACATTTAGCATGGAACCCTGTTTTTCATGCTAGAACAAAGCATTTCCAGGTACATTATCACTTCATCAGAGAGAAGGTATTAGCAGGTGATATTTATCTTGTTTATGTGAGAACAAATGAGCAAGTTGCTGATATTTTCACTAAAGCACTTGGAGCATAGAAGCTGAAGAAGTTTCAGAAGATGCTTGGATTAGAGGAAATGACGTTGAGCTTGAGGGGGAGTGTTGAAATATCAAGCTCAACATGTGATGATCGAGGATGACACGTATCAGTTATTCGTTTCTCTGACATGTATAGTGGTCACACCGGTATATGTCAAGGATACTTCATTGCATTGTACTAGACTTATCTACTGAGAGTGATGGCACATTTGTTTCTTGCCAGCTCACTCATTTGCGGACATTAGTTTTTCCCTTATGTAGTGGTCTTTATATATTGCACATTTTGTATTCTTGTTTTTAAGTCATTCTTGTACATTAATTTTTATGTAATAGAAGAAGAAGAAGAAGAAGACCATTCTTCCTTGCCTCAATCTTAGTGTGTGCTTCTCATTGATTGTGAGTGTGTGTGTGTGAGATCTCTTCCTTATCTCCTTCCTCGTGACAAGATCAAGGGTTGATCATCAAGGACAATGATCTCTAAAAGGGGAAGAGAGTGTTAGACTCAAGAAATGATGAGTAGGAGATGGTTGTACCACACCCTAAGAGGGAAGTTTAGGAAGCAATCCTAACCGATGGATTTTCGCCAAGTGGTTAGCCCATTATACTCATGATTTTAATTCCCAGAATTATCAAGTGTGAGACTATTTTCACATGAAGAGCTTGAGTATAGAAAAATGTGCCATAGTATCCATATGGATTGCATTGCAGCACCAAAAGTCACCGAAGGTAATGGAAGGACAAATGACAAGAAGTGGAAGGTCATGAGGTGAGAGAAGATGCAAGGGTAGATGAATGGACACAAGATCCCATAATCATTTCTCTCTATCTAGAAGGTGTTTGGATGTAATGTTTTTTGGAGATGACAAGGAGATGGTGTACAACAATATGTTGCATACCAAATGATATCAGAATTTCTCCAAATAGTGTGCTACAAGCCACATAAGCATTCTAGGAGTATACCTTTCTGTACACAGCCTCCTTCTCGAGGTCATTTCTCTTTGTGTAGGTATATATTTAATTCATATATATTTTTTTGGAAAGCATTAGATATCTTTTTTAATTTTTATGGAACAAATAGCTCTACTAGATTCTCATCCAGTAGTTACTAGAGCAATTCTTCTAAGCCTCTATTTTTTGCTTAACCTGAGTTGATAATTAATATGCCTTTAGGTAGTTGATTTCCTATTCATATGAACTCCAATTGGAGTCATCTATATCTTATTAGAATGTTGGTAGTGTCTACTGTGCGTGGGAAAAATTTCAGAGTCATTGTATATATGAATTGTGATGGGATCAAGTTTAGTAAGTAGGTGTCTAATAGGAAATTTTCTAGAAGAGGTTCACTAACTTCCATTGTGCATATTGGAGTGAAATTTCTCCACATTGGATATCATAGCATTAGTATTATAGCATATGGTTGCAAAAAAAAAGATCACTTGAAGGATACACAGAGAAAGCGAAGAAAATCTTGGAGTGTGTAACACTCATGTGCTATGGAGTTGAAGGTTTTGTATGTAAGGAACTTTTGTTAGTTTATGTTATTTGAAGTCATACACTCTCCTTTTCTACTCTCTATTAGATATTCTTGATCATTGAATCTTGCTATTAGTGATACCAATCACTTGATTGAAGCCTTATGCACAACCTACACAAGAAGAAAACGATTCAAACAAAGAATCTTGGAGGTGCAACTACATCTAATTGTATATAAACATGGTGTGTATGTTTCACATATCGCATTCAATTGATAAGTGAAATATTCTATTATGTACAAGGTTGAAGATTGAATATTATATGTAAGCTTGAGGATGGCATTATGTGCTTATTACTTTGTTCATGAAATATATGCATTGGAAATGCTATGTATGTATGCTTGAGAAGTGTATGCCCAAGATGAATGATAGTTTTGGACACACTTGCTTAGGCTGAATATAAGTTGAACTTAGAATTCAGGGTTGATATATAAAATTCAAGAATGTATGCACATGTGCTCAAGAAGAATATATATGTATGTTTCATGATGTGACGGTGAGTAATAGGATGTTTTGCATAGTCTATACAAACTTAGCATTCTAAAGTTTTATGTAGCAATATGAATTGGCATAAAGATAGATGGATATATGTATAAATGATTGGTGATTTGTATAAATGCTTATGTTTATTTTTTAGCATAAATTTGAAGAGTTAAAGTTTTCTCATGTTTAGCAGAAAGTACATCATCTTGGATGCAATGAAAATCACTGAAATGGAAGGCAGATATGTATCAATTTTGTGGATGTATCTTGATGTGGATAAAAGCCATTGAGGTAAATTTGTGAAAGAAACTTTTAAGTATGATCGTGTTATGATAATTAAAATGTTTTAATTCTTGGGATGAGATATAATAAGTGAGCTCAATGTGCCTATTTTGACAAACCAAAGAGAAGTGGGAAAATCTCGGATGAAGCGAGGACACAAATTTGGAGCCAATGTGAAGGAAGAAGCTAAGGCTAAAAGGTTCTTAAACACATACTACGTGCATTTGAAGTTTTGAAGGATTGGAGATTGAAGAAACGTTAGGTGCTAAAAGCAACGATGCCCATGAGGACTCTTGAAGATTTGAAGGAGTTGAAGACCAAAAATTAGGTTTGAAGATTGCAAGAAGTGAAGAGAGATGCCATCAAACTTGAAGTGGGTTTTCATCAAGTTGAACATTATTTTGAAAAGACAAAGACATCAAAGAAGGTTGAAGCCTAGGATTAAGCTTCCAAAAAAAAAAAGAGTGGAAGACTCCAAACAAGGGTTATCATAAAGTGTTGAAGAGTTCACAAGGACTTGAAGAGATTCCCCAAAGTTGCAAGGAGCACAAGCAAAGTGCAAGACAGAAGGAAGAGTCATCGGAGAGAAGCATGAAAAAATGGTTGAAGTTGAAGAAGGTAAAGAATTCCATTTGCAAAGTTAAGGTCTAAAGCAAAGTGTTGGGGAAAAAAATCCAAATTGTGTATGGTGGTAAGTTCCAAGCAAAGATTTAGTGAAGGTTTAGTTAAAGATTGAGGCTAGTAAGACTAGCAAACATAGTGGCAAGCCTATGCAAGTAAGATCATCCCAAGAGGAATGGCAAGCCTTGTTAGGTGCAAGAAGCATTATTGTTGATGTTGAGGGTGGTGTGAAGACCACAATATTAATGTGCTATGCTCTACGGAGCATTTCAGCCATTGACATCAAATTCTTGTAAGGAAAAAAGCCAACAAACAAAAGGGGAAGTATGGATTGCATAATTCTTGTCAAGTTGATGGCATTATTTCTCTTCCACAGATACCATAGAAGCAAAGAAGAGAAGGAGCTCAAGAAGAAATCTCACATTGTGAACCTCAAGGAAGCATGTAGAGAGCATAGTAATAAGCTCTCAATTATTGAGAATTTCTTGTCTTTTCTAGTAGGTGATGAAGAAATCTTGGACAATATGGAAGCAATGAGTGCTTCACATAAAGAGGAACTCATGAAAGAGTTCATGTAGGATCAGCCCATTTTTTATCTTGCATTATGTATAAGCAGCCATGAAGCACGAAGAAAAGATTATGCAAAAAGGGGGAGTTAGCTTGCAACGATTGGAAGATCCAAGAATGTTTCAAAGAAGAGAAAGTTGTTAGGCCGCCAGATTGGCACAATGTAATTTTATTTTCATATATCGCACGTGCCGAAAGGGTGTAGCGAAGAGATGTAACCCTTTTATCCATGAATGAAGAAGTATTACGGTGTTCTCTGGAGGTAGATGAGACGGGTTCGCCAGACTGTCTGTCTGGGCGACCATGCGGAGACGCCGTGGTGCAGTTGCAGATATTTGGAGTACTATTATTCTGTTCTTATTGAATTTCCGTAATTTACTATTAACACAGTAACACTGTCTGAACATCAATAAGTCTGTGTGACTGTGTGATTGATAATTTACTCGATAACATACTGTGTGAGGATTAATCGTAATCGAAGGATTATAACTGTGTAACAGAATTTATTGCCTTGACATATACTTACTGTTTGGTTAAATGGTTAATTGGGAAAATTAAGTAAAGGGCCTCTGCACCGTCAGACCCCTACCATCCCCAAGAACTCGAAAGAGATTAAAAGAGACTTGACTGAAGTCCTTTTTAACACTGGTGCCATCTGTGGGAAGATGGCAATAGATTGAGAATAATCAGTAAAGGTAGAACAGTACGCAAGGCAAGCGGTGCAGAAGTGATATATGTCAGTTACTCGGTTCGACGAGTCATATCCAAAGTATAGGAGAGACCAGCATCCCTGGGCAGTTCCAAATCTATTAGAGACACCCCCAGGTGGTAGAAGTACAGGTCATTTAAGCCCAATGGTAGAAGGATCGGAGCCAGTTAGCAGTGATTCCGGTGCCAGTTCGGTGACACATGATGAGATTCTGGTGGATTTCGGTGTGATTCGGGTACTTTTTGAAGAAGGTACAGTGACTTCTGGGTGTACAAAGACGCAGTGCGCAGTTAGTCTGACGTTATCTAGTCAGAATTCGACTATTTTCGGTGATAAAGTTGTGTTACCGAGTGAGACCGTTTTTTATGAAAAGATAACCTAGTGCGGTGAAAGTTTGATAAGTTCCGGTGGGAGTTCGGTACCATTTAGTGGGAATTTGAAGTTTTTCGGTGAGAGTGCAATACTACCTGGTGGACCCTTATTACATTCACAACTGTTCGGGGCAAGCCTCTCTAGTTACGATACCAAAGCTGAGGACAGATTATTTGATTTGGAGATAAGTAAGAGATTCAACGCCATTTTCGAGCCGAAAGGTGAGCAGTCTGATAATACAGATTCTGAAGGACAAGAGACACCTCCTCAACCTACAGATAACAACAATACTACTCACAATAGCACCATGAGTGGTTCACAGTCACAACAGCACACACCCCCACAACCGCAACCGTAGTTCCAGTAGCAGCAAGAGCATCCACCCCAGCCACTCATTCCACTTCGACCAGTTTTGACTGGGGTTACATATACCAAATTCGGTTGATTTTCGGGGGACGATCCCGATGCACATGTCCACACCTTCAAGATAAGTTATGCAATGCTGAATCATCCACCCGATCCGGCGTACAAGGCCATCGTATTTCAGGCCACCTTAGTTAATGAAGCAGCCAGGTGGTTGACTGAGTATGATATTAATCATTTCACTAACTATGATGATGTGAGAGATGCGTTTTTATAGAGGTTCCGGTTGAAAAAAAATCCTGCCAAAATCTTCGACTATTTGCAAAACAATCGGCAGAAGCCACATCAGACTATCCAGGAATATGCAACACTGTTTCGAACTCACTTAGGGAAGCTGCCCCCGACACATGCTAATCTATCGGACGATGTTATAACCCAATGGTTCATCAACGGAGTGAATCCACAGTTAAGACAAATCATGATCATTCGTTGAGTGGGTGGAATGACGTTGGACGCCGTAATTGCGATGGCCTTACAACTGGAGCACAAAGTTGGAGGATTTACAGAGGACTTGGAATGGCTGAAAGCCAGTAAGAACGTAGCTGATGATCTAGCCAAACAGGTGTATTGTACCAAGTGCAAAAATCCAGGGCACACGAGTTCTACATGTGCCCTTAACCAGATGTATTGTGCCATCTGTAACACAACAAGACACTCAACGGAAACCTGTGCGTATAATGCTAAGGTGCAGGGTCGAGCAGCTGTAAACGCCATCATACAAGAACCAGGTCAGCCAGCAACCCATTACGTGCCGCCACAGATGCGAACCAATCAGTCGCAAGGATATAGGAATTACCGAGGTCAGCGGAACACCAATTTCAATTCAAATCGATGGCAGGTGGGTACATCAGCAGAAGGTATCTCTCTTCCACCCCCTCGATGTCATTTTTGCAGCGAGATTGGCCACATCCATAGATTCTGCAAGGAAGCAGCAAAGTACGACAAAAGGAAGGAGCGACAAAATCCAATGACCAACATGGTTTATATTTCACCAGTCGAGTCACAAGCAGTTGTAGTGTAGACAAGATCAGGTAAGTAGCTGCAACCAGCAGCTGAAGTGTTCGAGCCTGGTATCCGTGAGCAGCAGCATATGTTTGCGAAGGCTAGCCAATGGACAGCTAAGGAGCCGACTGTGTTTCTTGACCCAATGCCGATAACACAGGCCCCCCTGCCACAGGCAGGATCGAATGAACAAAATTCTGCCCCGACAACATTAGAATCATCATCAGAATCGATGAGAATTATGACCCAAACAAATCAGGTATGGGATATTAGATCTAAGGCTTCAATCACACTCCCTTTGGGACAGTTACTTGCCTCAGTGCCAAGCGTAAGGCAGCAATTTCAACAGCAGGTTAGTCCTGGATCTTCATGTACTCCGGCGATTGCAGCCATACAACGGGAAATTGATTCTACGGTGGATCATTCAGTTCCATTGATCACCGTCGGGCATAAAAACCAGAAGATTACCCAAGTGTTAATTGATGGCGGGTCAGGTGTGAACATAGCAACTGCAGCGTTCTGCAAGCAATTGGGTTGGACCCAAATTGAACCTGTACAATTTTTTGTGTGAATGGCGGACCAATCTCGAGTCCATCCGGTGGGACTAGTACGTAATATTCCTATTACTTTACAGGGAACCACATTTAAAATTACTTTTTTCGTCCTAGAATTACCAGAATCGAGCCTCGACTACAACTTACTTTTCGGTCGCCCATGGCTGAAGCAAGCCAAAGTTGTACAGGATTGGTCAGCGCAAGAGTTAACTTTCAAAGACAATCACCGGAAATATGTAGTTAAATTGGATGCTATGCAACCATGTGATCTTCATGCACGACCATATGTAGCGGAGCCGGTCCATATGTGTTGGGAGAAATGGTTGGATGCACTCAGAAGATTTGGTTGGTACTGCTAATCCTGCTTTGCACCAGCCCTCTTTGACTCCAGATATGCTTAGTAGACTCCTTGAGCTTCCAAATGATACCAAAATATGCTATATGTACTTTGGAAATGATTTGAATAATGATTAGATCAAAACAGATGAGTTTGCACTTCACTAGACTTGAAAACTTTCTATTTTGATCTTGATACCTGCTCAGTCTTTCACTCAGTATGACCAGCACACTTACAATTGATCAAATTCCTTCTGGAAATATTAAATTAGCTTAACAAGCTACCATTTGCAAGTGGAATGAGAAGAAATGACAAACTATACTCTGAGAAAGAAGTTTAGCAAAATTATATGTACCCCCGACTTTTTAGGAACTCTACAGAAAAATACCAGAGACTGCTTCGAACGCGATTTCTCGAAAATGGCTGAACCAAACTTCTTCAAACTTTGTAATCTTGTAGAATGCTTTGAGCTGAATCCAATGTGCTTTGAATCACTTGATTTGAATAAGTAGATCCTGAGATATGCCTTGTTGAAGTTGACAGACTTGAAGTAGTACACTCAGAGAATAACAGAGATGATGAATGTAAAGATATGTATTAATTCACATTGATGTACATTCCCATTGACATGATAAACATTGCCAAATGGTACTCAGAGGTGTAGGCTATGGAGTAGACCTCACACACTCAATGATTGATACAGAAATGCCTCGGGATGAGTGAAAGTACCCTCGCGACTTTTTTCCTTGTAGTTTTTATAGATTTGAGTTGAATTCAAAATTCAAAACTCCTAGAATCTTTCACCTAAAAGTTGATTGAGATATTCCCTCAATCAATCAACCAATTTTCCACGACTTAAACAAGTAGGTGTGATTACATAAGATTCCAAGTGATTTAGATTTTTACAAGAACTAAAATGGTAAGAACTTATAAGCATAAGTTCCTATGGTTCTTCTCACATGTTGAGTCTTCAAGAATAAATCCAAGCCAAGTGTGAGGGCTTGAATTGCACCAACAGCTCCCCCTCAAGCCAAACACTTTGGCTTAAGTCTTCATCTTCAATCTTCAATCACATCCTGCAATCCAATCATGGATTTGAATCTGCATAACTTATTTCCATCCAGAGCTTTTGTAAGTAAATCTGCACATTGCATATTAGTGGACACATAAGTCAATTGAATGTCTTTGCTAAGCAACTTTTCTCTCACATAGTGGTAATGAACCTCTATGTGTTTTGTCCTAGCATGATATATTGGATTAGCTGCAAGGTGAAGAGAACTTGTGTTGTCACCAAAGATAATTGGTGGCCTTGTATGTAGGCCTAACTCTGAATACAAAAGTTTTAACCAGATAGCTTCTTGAGTGGCATTGGCTAGCCCTCTATACTCTGCTTCAGTAGATGACAAAGCTACTGTAGGTTGTTTCTTGGTTGACCAAGAAATTGGTTTATCACCTGCAAAACATATGTATCCTGATGTGCTTCTCCTGTCATCCTTGCATCCTGCCCAATCTGCATATGAATACACTTTAATGTCAATATCTGATGTATAAGGAAAGTACAAACCATGGTTCTGAGTTCCCTTTAGATACTTCAAGATCTTCTTTGCTGCCTCTAGGTGAGGTACCCTTGGTTTGTGCATGAATTGGCTTAGCACACTAACTCCATATGCTATGTCAATTCTTGTTAAGGTAGCATAATTCAAACTACCAACCATACTTTGGCATCCTGTAATGTCTTGGACTTCATCACCTTCATGAGCACTAAGCTTTAGGTTGACCTCCATTGGAGTACTTGAGACTTTAGCTTCCTGCAAATTAAACTTCTTCACAATGTCCTGTACATACTTCTTTTGAGTGATATATATACCTAAATTAGTGTAGACTAACTCAAGACCTAAAAAGTATTTCAATAATCCAAGATCATTGATCTTGAACTCCTTCATCATCTGTCCTTTGATGTGTCTAATACCATTGACATCATTGCCTGTAATGATGATGTCATCAACATAAACACACAAGTAGATTACCTCTGTACTACTCCTCTTTATGAATAGAGAAGTGTCTGCTTTACTCATCACAAATCCTTGGTCTTGGAGATATGTTGTCAACCTGTAATTCCATGCTCTAGGTGCCTGCTTCAATCCATATAGAGCCTTCTTCAATTTACAAACATACTTTACCTTCTTGGGATCTTCATAGCCAGGTGGTTGTGACATGTAAACTTCTTCATATATCCATCCATTCAAGAAAGCATTCTTGACATCTAATTGGTACATGTTCCAATTCTTAGATGCAGCTATACTCACCAATACTCTGATTGTTGGCATCTTAGCCACAGGAGAAAATGTCTCCTCATAATCAATGCCTTGGGTTTGTGCAAAACCCTTGGCTACCAACCTAGCTTTGTACCTGTTGATTGTTCCATCTGAGTTTCTCTTTAGTTTGTAGATCCATCTGGATCCTATCACCTTCATAGAGTCCTTCTTGGGTACCAAGTCCCATGTGTCACTCTCCTTGAGAGCTTCTATTTCTTCATCCATAGCTCCTTTCCATTCAGGTTTGGTGATTGCCTCTTCATATGTACCTGGTTCTTCATTCAACAAATCCTTTGCAAGATATACAGAATGCTTGGTTACAAGAGAAGTATCATACCCATATCTGATAGGCTTCTTACTTTCTCTCTGAGATCTCCTCATTGCTTGAGTTGAGGATTCTGGTATATCCTCTAGCTTCTTCATTTCCATCTTCCCTTTGGACTTCCATGCCTTAAATTCCTCAAGGTTAATTGTGTCATCATCATCTGAGCTTGAGTCTTCTTTCTGGATTGGTTCCTCCTTGGTGAGCTTTGGGAAATCTTCTTCCATATCATAGGGTAGACTAACCTTCCTGCATTCATTCTCATACCATGAGTCATTTTCATCAAAGATGACATCTCTGCTTACCTTGAAGCCTTTGTTTGTTGGGTTGTCGAATCTGTACCCTTTTTGGTTCAAATCATAACCAATGAAGATACATTTTTCAGCTTTAGGGTCTAGCTTTCCCCTTACCTGTGAGGGAATATGCACATATGCTACACAACCAAAAATTTTGCAATGATCCAATGATGGTCTCTTACCATGCCAAGCTTCATAAGGTGTCATGCCATCAAGAGACTTTGATGGCAACCTGTTAATGAGATAGGTGGCAGTAGATACACTCTCTGCCCAAAGATAATTTGGTAACTTCTTTTCATTAAGCATAGACCTAGCTGTTTCAACAATAAGTCTATTCCTTCTTTCAGCTACCCCATTTTGTTCAGGTGAGTACCTTGTAGTTATCTCCCTTTTGATGCCTCTTTCCTGCAAGAAATCTTCAAACTCATTAGAGAAGTATTCTCCTCCTCCATCTGACCTTAGCCTCTTCAAGTTTCTGCCTGTTTGGTTTTCAACAAGTGCAAGATACCTCTTGAAACAATTAAACACTTCATCTTTATGCTTCATAAAGTATAAGACAGTCCATCTGCTATAATCATCAATGAAGGACACATAGTACCTTGATCCTGAAATGGAGGGATCCTTGCTAGGTCCCCAAACATCTGTGTGTACCAAGTCTAGGTAGTCTTCATGCATGAAACCTTTCCTTGAGTAGGGCAACCTGTGAGACTTACCAAACTGACAAGCACCACACTTGTAAATCATGTGTTGCTTGGACACATTAGGTATCCCAAGCACACATTGATCCCTGCACATTTGCTTTAGGGTTCTTTCACCTATGTGACCTAACCACTTGTGCCATATTTCTAACTCTGAAAGTGTTTGATCCTTGTAATTGTATAAAGCAATGTTTTTGGTGTCTTCTAGCTCAAAAGTAAATAATCTACCTGATTTCTCTCCCTTGGCTATCCTTTTGAATCCATGTCTTGGGTCCTCCACATATGCTCCATGTTGAGTGAACCTGACCTGCAAGCCTTTCTCCACAATCTGACCAACACTCATTAGGTTCTTGATAATGGTTGGTACATAAAGTACCCTGCTCAATAGGTTCTGGTTACCATCACAAGTTTTCACATTTCCAATCTTTACAACAGAATGTTTAGTATCATCACCTGTCTGTACTTGATGTTTGCCCTTGGGTTCTTCCAAATCAGAGAGTAGTGTCACATTACCAGCTACATGGTTAGAACACCCTGAATCAATATAAAATAAATTATCATCATTTGTACCTGCCTTGGAGGTCATATTCATGATCAATAGGGAGTCATCTTGCTCCTCTGTGTAGTTGTTGTAATCCCTTCTATTTCTGAATCCACCTTGGTAGTTACTATTGTGGTTGTGGTTGTAATTGTTGTTGTACTGATTGTTGTATCCATTGTAGCCTTGGTGTTGGTTGAATCTACCTCTACCTTGAGAGTATCCACCTCTTTGATAGCCTCTTCCTCTCTGATTCTTATAATTTCTGTAGCACTCATCTGTGGTATGGTTAGACAATCCACAAATGTTGCATGGTGATGAGTTGTAGGGTCTCCCCCTACCTTGCTTACCTCCTCTGCCCCTGCCTCTTGAAGATCTACCTCTCCCTGCATAATTAGCTTGGGAGGTAGAGCCTTCTTCTTCTTGCTTCTTCCCTTTACCTTTATCCTTAACTTTCTTATCAGTATATAGAGCAGAGGGGTTATTACCTTTTGATTGATCTCCAGCCTTTGTAAACTTTGCTTCATGTGTGAATAGTTGGCCCATGAGAGTTGTGAGATATGGGGTATGCATGTCCATGTAGAGATCCATTGCAGTGGTGAAGCTCTCCCACTTATCATCTGCCTTTAGTCCATTGGTTACTTGCCTTACTATTTGTTCCTCTTCAATCTCCTCTCCAATGCTTGCTAATTGGTCTGCCACATCCTTGATCTTGGTCACAAATTCTGAGACTGATTGCTTTGGTTGCTTCCTAAGGGTTGTGAATTCAATCCACAATTGATTCTTTCTAGCTCTTGTGTTAGAAGAAAAGTATGATGACAAGGTTTCCCAAGTCTCTTGGGAAGTCTTACAATTCTTGATGTGAGGTAAAAGGAAATCAGATATAGAGTTAAGAAGATAAGACCTTGCCAATGCATCTTTTGCACACCATGTGTTGAGCCTCTCTTGTTCATCCTTGGTGGGTAGTCCTCTAGCTTTGAATGAGGGCAATTCCTCATCTCCTGAGATGAATCCAAATAAGCTTCTTCCTTGTAGATAGGTCTTCATCCTTAGAGACCAAGCTTGGTAATTGTTCCTGTCCAATTTGTCAATCAATGAAGTAAAACCATCTCCCATGTTACCTTATTTGCTCTGATACCACTGTTGGGAGAAATGGTTGGATGCACTCAGAAGATTTGGTTGGTACTGCTAATCCTGCTTTGCACCAGCCCTCTTTGACTCCAGATATGCTTAGTAGACTCCTTGAGCTTCCAAATGATACCAAAATATGCTATATGTACTTTGGAAATGATTTGAATAATGATTAGATCAAAACAGATGAGTTTGCACTTCACTAGACTTGAAAACTTTCTATTTTGATCTTGATACCTGCTCAGTCTTTCACTCAGTATGACCAGCACACTTACAATTGATCAAATTCCTTCTGGACATATTAAATTAGCTTAACAAGCTACCATTTGCAAGTGGAATGAGAAGAAATGACAAACTATACTCTGAGAAAGAAGTTTAGCAAAATTATATGTACCCCCGACTTTTTAGGAACTCTACAGAAAAATACCAGAGACTGCTTCGAAGGCGATTTCTCGAAAATGGCTGAACCAAACTTCTTCAAACTTTGTAGTCTTGTAGAATGCTTTGAGCTGAATCCAATGTGCTTTGAATCACTTGATTTGAATAAGTAGATCCTGAGATATGCCTTGTTGAAGTTGACAGACTTGAAGTAGTACACTCAGAGAATAACAGAGATGATGAATGTAAAGATATGTATTAATTCACATTGATGTACATTCCCATTGACATGATAAACATTGCCAAATGGTACTCAGAGGTGTAGGCTATGGAGTAGACCTCACACACTCAATGATTGATACAGAAATGCCTCGGGATGAGTGAAAGTACCCTCGCGACTTTTTTCCTTGTAGTTTTTATAGATTTGAGTTGAATTCAAAATTCAAAACTCCTAGAATCTTTCACCTAAAATTTGATTGAGATATTCCCTCAATCAATCAACCAATTTTCCACGACTTAAACAAGTAGGTGTGATTACATAAGATTCCAAGTGATTTAGATTTTTACAAGAAGTAAAATGGTAAGAACTTATAAGCATAAGTTCCTATGGTTCTTCTCACATGTTGAGTCTTCAAGAATAAATCCAAGCCAAGTGTGAGGGCTTGAATTGCACCAACAATATGTTGGATGGATTATCTGATGATGAGGAAGAGGCATTCTTGAAGACCAATAAGGATCTGACCTCATTAGGTACTATCGATCTCCAGGCGGTAGTAGACAAGTGGAGTCCGGCAGCTTGTACCGTTGTACCAGTGACCGGAGATGTGGAAGCAGATATAGTGTAGCTATGGATGAAGCAACCTTACATCAACTATTGTAGCCAGCTGATGATTTGGTAAAACCTTGCCAATTTTATGTACTGGAAGATCAATTAGTAACATATAATTTGGGTGACACGGTCAACCCGCGACCATTCAAGATGAGTTGGTACAACTCCTGCGTGAATTCTCCGATGTTTTTGCTTGGGATTATAGAGACATGAAAGGTCTTGCTTGACCTGCGGATTTATCAACATCGAGTAGTGCTCAAACCGGATGCGAGGACGATCAAACAATCTAGTTACAGAATGAATCCTAATTATGCAGCACAAGTGAAAGCTGAACTTGATCACTTATTGAAGGTGGGATTCATTGTGCCAATTGAGCATGCTGAGTGGATATCTCCAATCGTGATCGTCCCGAAGAAAAATAAACAGTTGCGTATCTGTGTTGATTACCGAAAACTAAATGCTGCCACTGTACCGGATACGTTCCCTCTCCCCTTTCTCGATATAATGCTTGATCGGGTAGCAGGGCACGAAATGTATTCTTTTTTGGATGGGTATAGTGGATATAATCAGGTGAGGATGGCAGAACAGGACATACCAAAGACAGCCTTTATCACGAACTGGGGTGTCTATGCTTGCACCGTAATGTGGTTGGGTTTATGGAATGCTCCGAGTACATTCCAAAGATGTATGCAAGAAGTATTTTCCCCTTATTTGACCATGTTTATGCAAGTATATTTGGATGATTTTCCTTATTTGGAAAGATGTCGGCGCACCTGTATCATTTACGGTGCTGTTTTGAAAAATGTCGAGAGTACAGATTATGTTTAAATCCTACCAAATCAATTTTTGTGGTCTCCTGTGGAAAGTTGCTCGGCCATATTATCTCTCAACAAGGAATACAGGTCGATCCGGATAAAGTAGCCGCCGTGTTGGAGGCACCAGTCCCCACGACACCGAAAGAAGTTATGCACTTTCTGGGCCAAATCCGGTGGCATGGCAGACATTTACGGTGGTTAGCTCATTTAGCGACACCACTTAATCGGCTTATGACTAGCGCTCCGCAGAAGTACGAATGGACTCCAGAGTGCAAAAATGCATTTGATCGGTTGAAGGTCTTATTGATGCAGGCCCCGATTCTGCAACCACCTGATTGGGAACGATCGTTCCATGTCTTCGTGGACGCGTCAGATACTGCGATTGGTAGTGTCCTCATGCAACAAATCGACAAATGGTTTCAGCCTGTGTACTATGCGAGCCGTCGATTAGCTCCTGCGGAGAAAAATTACTCTTTGATAGAACGTGAATGCCTTGGATTGGTGTACTCTTTTTAAGAAATTTCGGCATTATTTGTTGGGCCGTAAATTTACTTTTCATGTGGATCATGCTGCACTAATGTACTTGGTGCGGCAACAACATTTAGGTGGTAGGTTGGCTAGATGGGTTTTACTATTACAGGAGTTTGATTATGAAGTTATTCATCGACCCGACACAGCACATGCCTTGGTGGATTTTTTATCTTGATTGGATTCCGGTGAGTCTCCGGTAGGGGTTGATGACAATACACTGGCAATTTACGTTAACAAGGCAACTACTGAAGAATATGCAAAACCTCCTGTTGATCCTACATACTATGATACATTACTAACTTTCCTCATTGATGGTTGTCTCCCTCCTCATACTCCCCCTACTCTGCGACAAAAACTTGCAGTTTACAGTCGAAGATTCTGGTTGAATGTAGGTCAACTGTATTACATGGATCATACTGGTGTTTTACTTAGATGTATCCCCCCCATGAGACGGAATCGGTTATTGCTATGGCTCATTCATTACCCTCTAGCGGACACTTTGCAGCTGATCTTACTCACCGAAAAATTCTGCAAAGTGGGCTATGGTGGCCTACTATGTATCGAGATGTTGTTCAATATGTGCTACAATGTGATGAGTGTCAATGGTCAGGACAGCCTTTGCAGCGACACTTCTTTCCACTTCAACCGGTCCTACCTCTGGAGCCCTTTTAGAAATGGGGTTTAGACTTCATTGGTCCAATAACACCACCAGCTACCCTCACCAACAACCACTATATCTTAACTTGTACACATTATGGCACTCGGTGGGCGGAAGCTTGGTCTTTACGTTCTCCCACAGCTGTTTCGGTGGCCAAATGCTTGATGAAGGATGTCTTCCCTCGATATGGACTACCTCTGGAAATAGTGATAGACCAAGGAACACATTTCGCAAACAACTTAATGCAAGTGCTGACTCAGACTTTTCAAATTATGCATAAATTCATCTCACCATACTATCCACGTGCTAATGGTCTGGCTGAAAGCACCAATAAGACTTTGTTGAATATGCTCCGCAAATTGCTTTCGGAATGTCCGGAACGTTGGGACCAATTCCTACGTGCAGTTTTGTGGGCTTACCAGAATACGTACAAAGTAGCTACCGGAATGACCCCGTTCAAGCTTGCTTATGGATTGGAAGCTATTGCACCGATGGAAGTGGTAGTGCCGAGCCTACGCGTTGCCTTAGCTCAGAAATTGTTGCCCGAAGAATCTTTGCCATTTCGGTTGGATGCACTCAGATCATTGGATGAACACCGCTGGGAAAGTTTTATGGTTCTTCAAGAAGTTCAGCTTCGTCAAGCCCGCACTCATGATCGTTTCCTCAAGACCCCTATGTTACGGTGGGCCAACTTGTGTTATTCTATATTGCTAAAGCAAACCGATATGTTGGAAAATTTAAATTACGGTGGTTTGGTCCATACCGGATTGTTGAACAAGTAGGACCAGCAACTTTTCGGTTGGCGACCTTAACAGGTGTTCTCTTGCCAAAAGTGATTAATGGTTCTAAGCTGCACCCATATCAACAACCGCCTGAAAACCTCTGATGTGTACTTAGTCTTGTTTGCGAGTCGCTTGTTTTCTTTTTATTCTCGTATTTCGGTTGACCACTGATCATAATCTCCTCGTTTTGGTATCTAACTATGATTAATCGCAACCCTGTGTTACTGTTTCTGCTCATGCATGCATGTCGTAGTTATGAAGGATATCTTTCTAATATCGTGCGATGATTAGGGTTTTCGATCGCCTCATGTTGCCCATGCTTCTACTTAATCTTGTTTTTTTTACTGTTAATCGTTATTGTGTTTGTGTGATTGTGTCTTTTGTGTAGTCTGTATTCTTGTGCTTACTTGTATGCCATGGAAGCACTAGCGAATGTCGCTACTTTCCATGGAGGTATCACTCCAAAAGTGAGTGAGTATTTGCGTACCCGTGGTCTTCTGGCCTTCGCTGAATTGCCTTGGCATTCAGTGGAGTGTCAACCATTCCATGCGCAGATCATTGCTGCCATCGCTGCCACACCTGCTACAGAGCAGAGTTGGCCTATAGCTTGTTTACCATCCCGCATTGTTATTACTTTAGCTTCGTTTGCTGAAGCTTTTCGACTCCCTCGGGAAGGATTGGAGAATGGTCCACTTCTTCCTGTCGTGACCATGAAAGATTTATTCCCTCGGCACTCATCTAATGAGTATGCCATTTTGTGTAGACCTGAACCAGAGCGTACAGCTCTGCAATTTGTGGTAGCCACTTTGAATCTACAGAAACGCACATATGATATATCAGGCCATTTTATTCGATGATCGATACTGTGTCTCGAGAGCGTGTGAATATCACCTCCTTTTATTTTTGGCGCATTCACTGTGAATGTGTAGCTGTCATGAAACAAATAGCCAAGAACGATATTCCTCGTACCAGATTACCCCATATCATCACCTTTCTTTTTTCGGTGATTCAAGCCGAACAACCTCCAACTACCCCTTTGCTGTTCCACAAAGAGTCTACCCAGATGATCGAAGATGATGACGATGAGGATATGCTTCAACTCTTTTGCCGAAAACGCAGACGTATAAGCCCTTCTGAAAGTCAGGTGCAAGGATCAACTGTTGGTCATGAAGAAGAAGTCTTCCACGACACTGCTAAATCCATTCATGTCGATTCTTTCGTTACTTCTTCTCCAATTAAGCAGCAGGAACAGGGTGCCAACATGGAAGACTCCAAAGAAGTTTCTTCTTGGGCGGATTCTCATCAGCAGAATCAAGAAGCTGTGAAAGAAATTATTGTAGAAATTCTTAATGAAGTGATTTCCATGGTTGACGCTGTGATTGACAGAACTAAGGTGACAAAGCAGCATACCACCAGCATAATCTTGATGCTGAATACCCTTATCCCACTTCCTCTACCAATGAACCTTGTTGAGCCCGTTGTTCCCGTTGAGCCTGTTGTTCCTCACGCACCCACTACTCCATCATCTTCTCCCGATTACTCTCCACCACCCTCCCCTCATCTATTATCAGCCTCTTCATCCCAGCCACTTCTTGCCCTTCCGCCTTCGCCAGTTCTTTTCAACGAGTTAGAGTCTATGGGTCGTCTTCTGATTCAATTCTCACAACAATTACCCCATCAGATGAAGATGGCAACCCAAAATATCTGGCAAGAATTGCAAGCTAAAGTGGATTTATTAGAAGCAGATATTGCTCCTTTACAAGAAGAAGCTCATGTAGTCAAAGCAGAGAATCATGCTTTGCAAGTTCAATTGTGGCAGTACCAAGCACAATTAGCAGAACAGGAATTACTGATTGCTCAATGAGACGCAGCATTGGCTGAGTTAAACGCCAAGGATGTTCTGTTAGCTGCTCGTGATGAAGAAATCAAGTAGTTAAATCAGCTGGTGCAGGATAAGGAAGATGCTCGTGTGGCGATCGGAAATATTTGTTGGAAGAAACTCGCATGCAGCTTGATGAGGTCGTGCAGAAAGGGAAAGAAATGGCAGACTTAGCCATTCAGAACACTAAGGAATTAAAGTTAGTATCTGTCGAACTATTGCAAAAGAGTCGAGATTTGGACGCACAGACGGTACGGACGATTCAGATCAAGAAGGAAATGGAAGGTATCATGAGAGAACGGGATGCATATTACAAAACCATTCAATATCAAGCTCAAGAACTGGAACGCAGAGAAAAGCAGTTAGGCGCTCAGGCAGAAAAATTTTCTAGAGTTGATGCTCAAATTGTTGATATGAGAGTGAGCAGAGATGCAGCCATCGCTAACGATTTCTACTTACAAGAAGCCTTTTTGCAGACACAGACTAATGCTCTGATGAGTCAATTCATTGCGGCAAGTTCAGTACAAACTGACGCACAGTTGGTGGAGCCAGAGACCTTAAAGCTTATGTTGGACTCCTTAAAGTAGAAAATAACTAGGACTTTCAAATTAGCTAGAACCCTGTACATACAAGGCATCGTCGATGAGCTTTAATTTTATTCTCTTTGCGGGTTCGAGTCCACCGTGCGTTCCAATGTTAGGCCGCCGGATTGGCACAATGTAATTTTATTTTCATATATCGCATGCACCGAAAGAGCGTAGCGAAGAGATGTAACCTTTTTATCCATGAATGAAGAAGTATTACGGTGTTCTCTGGAGGTACATGAGACGGGTTCGCCAGACTGTCTATCTGGGCGACCGTGCGGAGACGCCGTGGTGCAGTTGCAGATATTTGGAGTACTATTATTTTGTTCTTATTGAATTTTTGTAATTTACTATTAACACAGTAACACTGTCTGAACATCAATAAGTCTGTGCGACTGTGTGATTGATAATTTACTCGATAACATATTGTGTGAGGATAACCGTAATCAAAGGATTATAACTGTGTAATAGAAGTTATTGCCTTGACGTATACTTACTGTTTGGTTAAATCGTTAATTGGGAAAATTAAGTAAAGGGCCTCTGCACCCTCAGACCCCTACCATCCCCAAGAACCCAAAAAGAGATTAAAAGAGACTTGACCGAAGTCCTTTTTAACAAAGTGTAGCAAAGACAATTTTCATATTTAATAGAGAAGTAGTCATGCTCAAAGAAAAAGTAAGGGTAGCCATAAAAAGTAATTTCAAAGGATTAGGAGCAACCACTAGTATGGAAGGAGTGCTTAGAAGGCAAAGAGCATCCATGATACATAAAAGAAGTCATGAATACAAGTTGTAAGAAAGCATGAAAACCATCACCTCATCAAAAATATATCAAAGAGAAGCCATATGAAAGGAAAAAGCTTTAGAAGTGGGTTATGAAAAAATAATTTCAACAAAACCACCTATGAAGGAAGACTTTCCAAAGTTAGAAGAGGTGCCAAAAACTTTCAAAGACTTCAAATGAAGAAAGAACAACCTTAGGTCACAAATGAAACCTTAAGATGCAAAAAATATAGCCATAGACAAAGTCAAAGATGATTCAAAGACAAAGAAGGATCAAAGCAAAGCACAAAATCTTGGAAGACATGAAGTCATGAAGGTATACAAAGAGATAGATTTGCAAAAAGAGGACAACAAGGAAGAGAGTGAAGAAATAAAGGTATATGCAGCCAAGGTGATCTCATTTCATTGTATAAGTTTGTATGATGCATGGTTTATGATAGAGATTCAAAAATATCTCTTACTAAGATCCAAATAAGCAAAGATGAAGCTAGAAAAAAGTCAAAGAATCTTGGAACCAAAGAAGGGAAGTCACCAACCTATAAAGCAAATGGATATGAGGGCAATAGAAGCAAAAGGTGAAGAGGACAAGATTGGGAGAATAGCATGGACTCCCAATTGTAGCTTGAGCAAGTGTTGAAAGTTATGGAACTTGGGCAAGCTCCAACTGTGAGGCTTGAAAAATACTCACCTCTCATCATTTACCTCTTCACCAGTTATGTAATTTAGCTAAAAGTAAACTTAGTTGTTCAAGATATGAACATTGTTGGAGTTAGATGTCTTGGGAAGCACGTGAACAACACAAGGAAGAAGAAGAAGCTTGGAGCACAACACAAAGTACTGAATGTATTACTAGAGAATGTACAAAGACAAGTAGCCAACTAGTGCAATAGGCATATATACAAGCCGGGGGAAAAACCTCCTAAAGAGGGAAAAAAGTGCCCTGATGGTCCTAGTGTGTTCACACGCATCACTACCTAAACATATCAAAAAATCCCCCTAGGAGTGATGCGGTGAACAAGGAGTTGGCACTCATGTATAAGGAAGTGCCAAGCTATGTGGAATCAATCCACAAAATGAAGTAAGCCCAAAGCTTTGCAAAAAGCTTCAAACTTCTCCCTAAACAGAGCCTTCATGACAAGGTCTACAATGTTTTCTTGCATGGGCACATATGCCAAGCTGATCTCCCAAGCAGAGAACCTCTCCCTGACATAATGATAATGTAGCTCAATGTGCTTAGTGCGAGCATGGAACATAGGCTTCCTCGCAACTGTCAATGCGCTCTGACTGTCAATGAAGATGGTGGTGGTATAAGACTGACCAACAAACAAATCAATCATAAGGCCTCTGAGCCACACACACTCAATAGTAGCTATGAAAGCTGTCCTATACTCAGCCTCACAACTAGAAGTGGCCACAGTAGGCTGCTTCTTGCTCAACCAAGATATACATGAGCCACCAAGCATGAAGCAAAAGCCACTAGTGGAGACACGAGTGTCATAGCAACTAGCGCAATCAGAGTCTGAAAAAGCATGCAAATCTGGCGATAGTGATCCTCCCTTGGGATAAAACAACCCAAGTAGCTGAGTACCACTCAAGTAGCGAAAGATGTGCTTAACCGCCTGCCAATGCTTGACACCTGGGCAATGCATAAACCTGCTCATCTATGAGACAACAAACTAAATATCTGGATGAGTAATTCAAATCAAGAATCCAACAACCTACTGATAGAGAACAGTATCAAATGCATCTCCAACATCCTGAAGACTCAATCGTAAACCTATCCCCATATGAGTGGCAATAGGCTTACATGCTTCAAGGCCAAAATGCTGCAATAATGTGTCGATATATTTTGTTTGACACAAAGCCATTCCACCATCAACATGCATAAACTCAATGCCCAAATAGTGATGCAAATGCCCCAAATCAGACATCTCAAATGAGGCATGTATATCAACCTTAAAATCAGCAATATACCTCTCATGAGGACCAATGAGCAGCACGTCATTAACATAAACCACAATGATCAAAAGAACATTATTAGCATGCTCAACATATAAGCTGCTTTCAGTTGGACTGTTCTCAAAACCATGTGCAATCAGATAGGCATGTATCTTTTCATACCAAGCACGCGGTGCTTGCTTTACGCCATATAATGCCTTCTTTAACCTACACACCAGGTTCTCATGACCTTTCTGTAGAAAGCCACGGGGATGAAAAACATACACTTCTTCATGCAAGTCGCCATTCAAAAATGTTTTTTTGATATCCAACTGATGTACATTCCAACCATGATGAGCTGCAAGTGCACAGATGCTATGAACAATAGTCATTCGGCAAGTAGGTGCAAAGGTCTCATCAAAATCAATGCCTCTTTCCTGCGCATAACCCTTTGCAACAAGCCTAGCCTTATACATGTCAACTGTACCATCAAGCTTATGCTTCACCTTGTATACCCACTTAGTCCCAATGGCCTTTTTGCCAAGAGGCAAGTCACATAAAGACCAAGTACCATTGTTCATTATAGCATCATATTCAGATTGCATAGCAGCCATCTAATTTTTTGAATTTTGTGCTTCATCAAAGAAAACAGGCTCATTCTCATCACAAAGACTAGATGTAGCCATAGCATAGCAATCTGATGCAAAAGAGGCACTATGAGAGCCTGAACGAGTAGGATATGATAGAGGTGCATCTAATTTGTTGTCACGTAAAGTCTGCACTAGCCATTTTGGCATAGTTTTTGCCTGCTCAATATCAGCTCTCTCATCAACAAGTGCATCATGTAAATCTGCATCAGAAATGGAATGATATGCATCATCACATGAAACCTACAAAGGTTGAGGCTGCCTCATTAGGACTAGCACTAGACTGTCCACCTGTAAAAAGAGGCAAGAAAGTAGCATACACCTCTTTGGAGCTAACAGATGTCTCCTTAGTACATGAAAGCAATGGTTGAGTAGCATCTTCCACAAAAACAACATCATGGCTAACCAGAATGTGTTTAGTCTGTGGATGATACAAAGGATAGCCTTTACTTTCAGAATTGTACCCAACAAAAATACATTTTATTGCTTTATCATCCAATTTTCTACGATGTTGTTCAGGAACTAATGCATATGCCAAACAACCAAAAACATGCAGATCAGCAACAGATGGCTTGCGATCATGTCAAGCCTCATATGGAGTGATAGACTGCAGTGCTTTAGTGGGACACCTGCTAAGTACATATGCTTCACACATGACAGCCTCAAGCCAAAAACTATGTGGTGAAGCCTGACTCTTGACCATATACCTCGCCATCTCCATGAGTGACCTGTTCTTTTGTTTAGCAAATCCATTTTGTTGAGGTGTATACGGCACTATACACTAGTGTTTTATCCCACGTTCAGCCACAAATGCATTAAAATTAGAAGACATATATCCCCCCCCCGGATCAGAATGGAGGGTGCCCATTTTACATGCTGACAGATTTTCAGCCAAAACAAAAAACTATTTGAAGCACATGAAAACTTCGGACTTTGCCTTCAATGGATATACCAATGCATGCTTGGAAAAATCATCGATGGAAGTCATGAAGTAAAGATAATTTCCAAAAGAAGGTGTCTGCATAGGACGACAAACATCACTATGTACAAGCTGCAATTTCTGAGTAGCCCGAACTAAACCATCTTTTGGAAAGGAGGAATGCTGCATTTTGCCCAAGATGTAGCCTTCACAAACATGTTTTCCAGGTGCCTCAAATTTAGGCAAATAGGACACCATTTTAGATTTCAGTATGCATAGCAAAATAGCAAAGTTTAGATTACCAAAGCGTGCATGCCAAAGCTTTACATCTGATATAGCCTGAGAATCATGTAATGCACATGCCGAATCATTTACAGATCTTTCATGGTCTATGACTTATACAACCCATGACATAAAATGTCAGAAGCAATAATTACATTGCCATTTGACAGATCATGAACTCTACATCTGTGATCAACAAATTTCACAACCAAGACAATCTTGGCTAATGCAAAAACGGATAACAGATTTTTCCTGATCCCTGGCACAAATAATGCATCTGACAAAGTGAAAGAACTACCATCAATGTTGCAGAGCAAAGGGCAGCAGAGATGCAGAGGAAAGAAGGACCCCAAAAGTTTTCCGATTTGGACACTTTATTTTTGTACCATAGTCATTTTGTAATATATTTTCGGATGTATTTGCACTAGAGGAGTCCTCTAGATGCATACCCATAGAGATATGTATCATTACCCTTGTAAATTAGTAGGGAATTAGTCTTATAGTCAATAAAGTGCCGGTTTCTTGTGCGAAAGGACCGATTCCAGGGCACAAGTATATAAGTCATTTTGTGACTCTTTATAAAGACTTTTTGCCATTGTGAGAATCAAGAGCACAGAATTTAGAATTTGTGTCTTCTCCTCACTGTATCTTCTTGCCTGTGAGTTTGCATGCATGTATGTGACTTGAAAAGAGTGCTTTGAAGTGTTTTCTATCCATGATAGTGCTTGTTTGTTGTTGACAATGTGTGTGCGAACTATAGGAAGTGTTGAAGCGTAGGTAGGTCATTCCCGTGGCTCAGTAGTTTTCTCATAGCTTGAAGTAGAATTGTGAAAATCGAGTGAAAATGCCACCATTGGATGTGTCTTGAGAGCTTCGAAATGAGCCCGTATTCTCTATATTTGGAGTTCAGAACTGAGAGAAAAGCTCGATTTATTGTTGGCTACTGCTCTAAGTGTCGCGACACCATAACTGACCACGAAAGCTTGAATGTGATGGACTATACTTGTTTGCACCTTGTTAGATCTCATTTGCATTGACCATCATTTGAATGCATGTCCTCATACACTCGGCTAGGTTTTGATACTCCTTGGATTAATAATTAAAGCGTGAATGCCCACTATATGCACTTGTGGGGGATTGAGGTATAGTCTCTTTCTCCTCAAGTCCCTAAGTTGATACAAAGGTACACACATTTTTTGGTGCCATTGCCAAGGAGTGTTGAATCAAACCGAGGCATTCGTGTGATGGTGAAAGCTCTTAGCATTGAAGTGAGTAGAGGAGTTGTGAATTTCTCTTCTTTGCTAAGTCACTTTCATTCGCACTTACTACTTCTCACTTTTGGAGTGTGTGTAGTGAGTTGTTAGTTTAGGGAAGTGAGTAGAGAGAGAATTTAGAGTAGGTAGGAGGAAGTAAGCGAGTTAGGTTAGGAAGATATGATTAATTTTCAATCTCTTTCCCTTCAACCTTGTCAGTTTAGGTACTTTTCAAAAGTATAAAAAACCAAAAACAAGTCTTTTCAAATCACTTGTCTGAACACAAGTGTGCACACATAGCACTTAGATTCTTTGTATTAGGCATTTATTACTCATCAAATGTATATTGAAAATATCACATGGCATCCGGAGTGTGGAATCTTGGAACATTCAAAATGCCAAGAAGTTATGGAACAAAGGCTTCAAAAAATGGAAACATCTCTGGAAACAAGACACCAACCGCTGGATCAATTTCGAGGATATTGACCCTTGCATCAACATTTCGTACGAAGAATGGAAAACTTTGCAAAGCAGGTGTCTTGCCTAGGACCAACACAAAGTTCGCCTTCTCATGGGACACAACACGTCGAGCTCGCTTGGTCTCAAATGGCACAATGGGAATAGCCTATCAAAAATCCCGAACATCAAAGAAACGATTGACTCACATTAACCTCAACAGGAAGTGGTGCCTGTCATGGACGCGGCTTCGATGGGACATGAAGTTCATGGCTATCTGGCACCCCCTCATAGAAATCAAAAAGTTTGTCCTCTTATGGCAAATTCTTCATCATGGAATCTGGACCAACCTTAAAGCTAGCAAATTTTGTGGGATTCCTCCCTGGTGCAAACGCTGCCACCGGTCTATCGAAGATGTTTCACACATCTTCTTTACCTGCCCCAACTCCAACAGACTCTGGCAGACGGTTGGAAAGAAAATTAGACTTCAAAAACTTCTCAGTTGGCAGCAAGCCCTGCTGGGAGAAGCGATCGGTTGCTCCGCGACTCTCTGGAATGCCATCAGAGGGGAGGTCCTATGGAAAATTTGGCGGGAAAGATGTGCTATCAACTTCGGTGACTCCCCAAAAGAGTGGTCAATTGAGAAATCGTTGTTCCTCCTTGGAAAAAGGATTGTTAACTGTAAGAAATCCCCGCCCTTCAGGCATCATCAAGTACTCCTTTTGATCAATAACAAGCTTAAACCCAAGTGGGTCCCGCATGAGGGCGATGAGAGGGTGATTAACCTTCTTTGTAATGCCATCTAAGCTCTGTAAAAGCTTCCCCTGCTTTGTGGGATTCGGGGGATCCCGTGGGCACTAGTCCCCTTCTCTTGTACTTTTCTTTATTTAATTCAAGTCCGGGAGAGTAGGCAAATGCCGAACTTCCTTTATATTAAAAAAAAAAATATCACATGCACTCTAGCTTCTGCATCAACTGGCAGGTATATTTTCTAAACTTGAATCTATTTGTTACTATTTAAGTAGGACTTTAGGAGAACTTAAAATATTAGGAATTGCTAGATTTAAAATTCAAAAAGAATTTTCATTTGAAAGTTAGTATCTATTTAGAAGTTTGATTAGTACGATTTTAGTTTAAAAATTCAAAAAGATATTTATTTAGTTAGTATCTAGTTTTCATTAAATTATTAAGGATTGTTAGATTAGCATAATTTTAGTTTCAAAATTCAACAAGAATTTTCATTTGAAAGTTAATATCTCTTTTTCAAGAATTGTTTAAAGGATTTAAACTTAAGTAAAACTGGAACCAAACAATTTAATTAGCTTAGTAAGAGAACAAAAAACTAAAGTTCAAGAAGAAATTAAAGATTATATTAAAAAACTTAAATCTAGTTCTAACATACATAATAAAATGGATGAATTATTTAGGAGTATGATGTCAGAAACCCAAGGACAAAAAGTAGTTGAAGAAATGCTAAAAGAAAAAGGGAAATTTATTGGAGTTAACGCAACTAATTATTTAGACACTTTTGAAGACCTAGCGAAACTACATGGTTTACTAGTAACTAAATGGGTAACATTTTTAGTAAGACGTGCAATAGGTTCAGCCATTAGTGTCATAGAACCTCATAGTGCACTTGAGTGGGAAGAATTTAAAAAACAAAGGCATAAAGAATTTTACTTAGAAGATTATAGTCAACATAGTAGGGAAGAATTTATGAAGTGGCTTAGCACTCCTGAGTCACAAATATCCCTTACACAACTACATCGTGAATTTATGAAGAGATTTTCACAATTGCCTGAGCAAGATAGGACTGCACTTACACCAAATATAGTTCTCTATTTCCTAAAAGTTTTACCTACAGACATTAGAAGTGAAATAGAAAGAAGACTAGAGGAACCTGGGAAAAGATATGGTTTAATAGAGGACTGGGCGGTTCTAAAACAAGTAGTAGAAGTAGTAGCACAAATGAAACAGAGGCAATCATTATTATATGATATGAATTTAAGTTTTCCAACAGTAGGACCAACTACTCAAAATCCTAAAATTAATATAAACTCTAGTTCGACTGAACAAGCATCAATATCTAAAATCCCTAGTGAGTTACAGTTTGAGATATTATTTAATAAAATAGATAATATAATGTAGATGCATACGAATATAACTAAGGAAGTGGCAACACTTCAAAACACAGTTCATTCCTTAACTAGTCAAGATAAGACAATTTTAGGTCCATAGTTTACTCATGCCCCACAAATAAATTCTATATATATATAACACCTTTAGTGAATCAACCAGTAGCTCAGAATGATGAACGAAGAGGTGCACCCACCCGACGATGTGATTGGTGCGACTCCACTGAACATATGTCTTATGCCTGTGAATCTTTAAAAGAGGCAAAAGAAAGAAAACTAGTAATTGATATTGATAAAAAACTATGTGATTACCGCACCCACCTCCCACTAGCTGTAAATTGGGGAAAAGGTGGAATGCAAAAACTATATGAAAATATATATGAAGCACAAAGCAGCTCATCTGGGGTTAGATTAGAATGTGATGAAAGTGATCTAGATGATGAAACATCAAATGAAACCAAAAATTATTCAATAGAAGCATTAATAAAATCTAGAGATGATATAATGAACAGAACAGCATGGAACTCACCTATAGATAATTTCTCTATTTTTTCACATATAGAAAATGTGGAAGAAAAGAAAAAAAGAGATGAAACTCAAGATTTAGATGAAACAAATCAAAGAGGAACTAGAAAACAATTGAGAAAAGAACCTGAAAATGTACAATTTAATGAAAATACAAATTTAGATCCAAATGAGCAGAAAAGAAGAGATATAAGGGAGGGTAAACAACCTGAGACATCAAACAAACCTAGTGAATTAGATTCAAAGACTAATGAAGAAACAAATAAAAATGAGGGAAAAACAAAGAAACCCAAAAGAATTCCAAAAGGTATTTTAACTTCAGAACTTGAACAAAAAAATGACACAAAAGAAATACTGTATGATATTCTTTTAAAAATTCAAGTGACTATTTCACTTGAATAATTATTTACTATAGCTAAATTAGAATTCAAAGATAACTTTATTAAAATGATTAAAAGAAAAAGATTTCCATTAAATACTGATACTGAAATGCATGACAATGTAGATGTAACTCATATTTCTAAAGATTCCTTTTCTTCTGATTCTGATGATGAGGAAGAACGTGAACGATACGTTAATAAAAACTTTTAAGGACCAATTCTTCCCGATAATATACAAGAAAAATCTGAAAGCAATTACAAAAAGAGTTTTTAGGCAAGGGGAACACGTGAGATCAAAGTAAATTTAGGAGATAGGAAAAATTCTTGTACAGCTTTAGCTTTACTAGATTCAGGGTCAGAAATAAACGTAATATCAAAAGAATTATATGATAAATTTAGATGCTTCAAGTTCAATCAAGGTAGAGAGGAAAACAACCTCAGAAGATGTCGTGAGGGAAATATATAGGGGCTGAGTGAGAAACTCCTTGATTCAGACACTTTGGGAAGGGGAGATAAGCACTAAGATCACACACATTAATTTGATTTGCCAAAATACTTGCTTCTGTGTGAAAAACATTCAAGTATCGTGACCTCCCAAGGTCAAGTGTCGCAACATTTAAGTGTTGGGACCTCCCCAGGTTGAGTGTCGTGATACCTACATTGACTAAGTGTCACGATACTTACTAGGTGTCGCCTATCCACTACAAGAAATAGGGGGCGTAGCGATGCCCCCGAATTGAAAAAAAAAATGAGCACCATCGCATATGCGATGGTAGCGTCGCATAAGCGACGGTGCTGTTTTCGGATAACTTTTTTCGGGCATTCATCGCATAAGCGATGCAGCCTGCGTCGCTTATGCGATGCTAAATTAGTGCGTCGCAAATAGCATTGCTAACTAACGATGTTATTTGCGACATTGGCAAACTGCACAGCATCGCATATGCGACGCTCTGGAATGTAAAAAAAGAAATTTGATTTCTCCCGGCACATTTGTGTCGGGATTTGGACGCGAGAGCAAGAAGAGACCAAGAGAGAGGGAGAGAGAGAGAGAGAGAGAGAGAGAGAGAGAGAGAGAGAGAGAGAGAGATGCATCTCGTTGAAGCAAGGTATGTGCACACATACACACACTTACACACACATACATATGCATACACACACACATATACACACATAGACACACACACACATACACATAGACACACACACACATACACACAAATACACACACATATACACACATACACACATAATGTTGCATACACACATGCACACACATATACACATACATATACACACACATACACACACATACACACACATACATACACACACATACACACACACATACACACATACACACACATATATGCATACACACACATAGAGAGACATGCACACACATACACATACATGCATACATATGCATACATAATGCATATGCATATGCGTACATACATACATACTTACACGCATACACACACATATGCATACATAATGCACATGCAAAAATACACATACATAATGCATATGCATACATAATGCACATGCATACATACACATACATAATGCATACACACACATATGCATACATAATGCATACACACACATACACACACATATGCATACATACATGCATACACATACAAACATACACACATACACACACATAGACACATACACACACATAAACACATACACACTCATAGACACACACACATACACACAGACGTGCACACACATACACACACATATACACACACACGTACACACATAGACACATAATGATGCATTCACACACATACACATGCATACACACACATATACACACAAACATACACACATACACACACATATATGCATACACACACACACATAGAGAGACATACACACACAAACACATACATGCATACATATGCATACATAATGCATATGCATATGCATACATACATACATACTTACATGCATGCACACATAGACACATATACACACATAGACACATACACACACATAAACACATACACACTCATAGACGCGTAGCAACACATACACATAGACACACACACATACACACATATATACACACACACATAGACACATACACACATAATGATGCATACACACACATACACATGCATACACATACATATGCATACATACATGCATAAACATACACACATACACACATAGACACATACACACACATAGACACATACACACACATAAACACATACACACTCATAGATACACACACACATACACATAGACACACACACACATACACACACATACACACACATATACACAAACATACACACATAATGATGCATACACACACATACACATGCATACACACATACAGAAACATATACACACAAATATATGCATACACACACACATAGAGAGACATACACACATATACACATACATGCATACATATGCATACATAATGCATATGCATATGCATATGCATACATACATGCATACATAATGCACATGCATAGATACATACACACATAGACACATACACACATAGACACATACACACACATAAACACATACACACTCATAGATACACACATGTACCAATAGACACACACACACATACACACACATATACACACACATACACACATAGATACATACACACATAACGATGCATACACACACATACACATGCATACACACATACAGACACATATACACACATACACACATACACACACATAGCGAGACATACACACACATACACATACATGCATACATATGCATACATAATGCATATGCATACATACATACTTACATGCATACATAATGCACGTGCTTACATACACATACATAATGCATACACACACATATGCATACATAATGCATACACACACATACACACATGCAAACATACATGCATACACATAGACACATAGACACATACACACACATAAACACATACACACTCATAGATGCATAGCGACACATACACATAGACACATACACATATACACACACACAAACATACACACATAGACACATACACACATAATGATGCATACACACACATACACATGCATACATAGACACATACACATGCATACACATACACACATACACACACATAGATACATACAAGCACATAAACACATACACACTCATAGACACACACATACACATACACACACACACACATATACACTTTCTTTAATGGGTTGTTTATTGTAGAAGCATTCTTCTCTGGTATGATTTGTCCATTTTCTTTCCAATGCACAGTATTTCAGTGTTTTTCTATCTTGCAAATGTTGTGGTTTTTGATAAGGACATTGTTGAACCAAATGATTTTCTCCACAGTTATAGCATTTCTTATTTGTTGCTATCCTGGTGTTTATCAAATTTGTCTTGGTGCTAACTTCTGGGGCTTTAGCAATGGCTTGTGCTAATTCTTCTGCTGGTGGGATTTTATCTTCATTTGTTCTAGGTTGATCAAATGCTAGATCTTGTCCTCTGTTATCCTCCAAATCTATTGCCTCTTTCACACATGCTTGTTGACTTTGGAATCCTCTACCTGCATTTCTTCCAAAGTAACCTCTACCTCTGAAATTACCTCTTTGATTTCTGCCACCTCTTTCTCTTGAATTAAAATTCTGATTATTTCCACCATTATTCTAAGTATTATGCCAACAATCATTAGCTAAGTGATTTTTCTTACCACAAATCTAGCAAGCTTTAACTCCATCTTTATTACTCCTACCTCTTCCTCTACCTTTGCCACCTCCTCTTCCTCTTAGGAAGTTGGCTTGGCTAGTTGTACCTTCATCTTCATTTACTTGTTGCTTTCCTTTGATATTCTTCTTCTTATCCTTTGAATACATTGCATGACCTGTACTCTTATCACTTTCACCTTTGACATCCTGCTCAAAGGTTAGCATATGTCCTAGCAACTTATTTAAATCAGGAGTGAAATGATCAAGTGATAATTCAGTAGACAAAATAAATGGCTTCCATTTGTCATCACCTCTTAAACCTGTGAGGATTTGCCTTACCAATTTGTCCTCCTCAATGTCTTCATCAACTGCTCCTAATTGTTGGTGTAAATCACAAGACTACACATTTAGCTTGAAAGATATCATATGTGAAGAAACATAGGAACTAGTGCTAGTGGTTAATTACCACTTTATCTCCTTGTAAAAGTCAAATTGACTTGGAATATTTTTTAATCACCTACCAAAAGGATTCGTGGAAAAAGTTAGCTCTTTGATTGAAGGAATATCTCCTAGGATATAGGAGCTTGATCATAGGGAGCCAAAAGTTTGAATTTGAATTCAAATTTTTACTCATTCCTTATAAAAATGGTCATGGAAAAGTCGCGGGTAGAACTCATCACTCCCGAGCTTCTCATTACTGATTTTGAGTGTGTGTGAGGCCTACACTCTAGCCCACACCTATTTACACCATTAGGCAATGATTTTCATGCCAATGGATTTGTATACAAGTGTTCATTAATACATACATTCACATTGTTCATTTCTAAGTTCTCTGTCATACTACTCAAAAGTCTATCAACTTGTGAAGTGCATATGTCAGTCATTTCTCCATCAAATTCTGTGATTCAAAGCTTGTTGGATTCAGCTCAACGTTTTCTACATACTGTGAAAGTTTGAAAAGATTCTATTTTGCCATTTCAGAGAAATTTGCGTCGAGGTGATCATAGGTCAATGTTTGCTACAGTCCTAAAAAGTCGGGGGTATAGCTTCATTTGCTAAATTGATTTATCTTAGCATAGTTTATCTTTTTACATCATTCCACTTGGAATACTTAGGTTGATAAGCTAATTAAATACCCCTAAAGGGAATTTTTTCAATTCCTACTGTGCTGGTCATACTAAATGAAAGATCCAGCAGGTATCAAGACATAAATAGAAGGTTTTCTTGAGATTGTGAGTTTCAAAATTATTTGTTTTGATTCAATCATTGCACACATCACTTCCAAAGTACATAGGCCATTTTATGGTGTCATTGGAAAGCTAAGGAGGTCTACTTATCAATTCTGAAGCAAAAGAGGGCCGGTACAAAGCAGGTTTTGGCAGTACCTACTCAATCTCTTGGAGCATCCATCCATCTTTCCCAACAGTGGTATCAGAGCAAACTAAGGTAAAATGGGAGATGGTTTTCGTTCATTTATTGATAAATTGGACAGGAACAACTATCAAGCATGGTCTCTAAGGATGAAGACCTACTTACAAGGAAGGAGTCTCTATGGATACATCTCAGGAGATGAGGAATTGCCCTCATTCAAAACAAGAGGATTGCCAAAAAAGGAAGAACATGAAAAGCTCAACACATGGTGTGCTAAGGATGCATTGGCAAGGTCTTATTTACTCAACTCCATCTCTGATTTTCTTTTGCCACATATTAGAGATTGTAAGACATCCCAAGAGACTTGGGAAACCTTGTCATCTTATTTTTCCTCCAACACAAGGGCTATCCATTCATAGTGTAGGATTGAGTAGCCAAACATGGATGAACGAAGATACTCATCTATGGATGTGCCAGGCAGCTAAAAGGGAAGAAGAAAGGAGGCAAGGATGGAAGCTAAGACAAGGAGTATCTAGACCTGTAGAAGATCCTGCTTATATGCCTCAAATATGTTTAGATGAAGAATTCGAACCCCATGGTTGGATGGAGATTTTTGCCACTCTCGATGTATGCATAAATGAAGAAGTAATAACTATGAATGAATGCGTCGATGAGGAAGGATATGATGTAAGCTTATACATGGTCATCCTCCAAGAAGCAGATGAAGAAGAGGTAATTGAAAAAGAATGGAAGGAAGATTATGAGAGCATAGAAATGACACAAAAGGAAGAAAATGAACTAGAGAAGGAAAATGGAAAAGAAGAAAACATACCCCAAGACCAATTCGAGGTACTTGAGCATTTCAAGAAGTATGAACTAGAAGAAGGGAGACTGCTATTCAAATGCCAAAACGGGAAGCACAACCAGGGATAGCATACAACAATAAAGAGCTGACCAAGAAGATTGTAGTAGCTATTGAGGAAGGAGAAGAGAGATGCACTTTCATAGGACAAGATGTCTCGCTTGAGGAAGAACAAGATTTAATACAACTCATAAGAGAGTATAGAGATGTCTTTGCATGGACATATAAGGATTTAAAAGGTGTAGATCCTTCTATTTGCACCCATAGAATCCCTATGACGATAGAAGCCAAGCCCTCCAAACAAAGACCATACACTTATAACGATGTTTATTCGGCAAAGATTAAGGAAGAGATAGATAAATTGTTGGATCCCGGCTTCATTTATGAAATTGAACATACGGAATGGGTATCACCATTAGTGGTAGTGCCAAAGTAGAATGGCAAGTTAAGGGTATGCCCTAATCTTAGAAAGGTAAATGCTGCCACCATACATGATAGTTACACATTACCTATCACAGATCATCTGTTGGAAAGGGTGGCAGGCAAGGAGGTCTATAGCTTCCTTGACGGCTTCTTAGGATATAATCAGGTAGCCATTGCTCCTGAAGACCAACATAAGACAGCCTTTGCAACCGAATGGGGAGTCTATGCATTTAGAGTTATGCCTTTTGGTTTAACTAATGCCCCAACCCCTTTTCAAAGATTGATGTGCCATGTGTTCAAGGAATTCTTGAGAAAAAGTATGGAGGTATACATGGGTGGTTGCATATTAGCGATAGCCAGCAGATACAAGAAAGCTAGATCACCCTATAGCCTATGCTAGTAGACAATTAAACCAAGCAGAGCATAATTATACCACTACGGAGCGAGAAGGCTTAGGAATGGTATATGGTGTAAAGAAATTTAGACCCTACTTGTTGGCAAACAAATTCAAATTCTTCATTGATCATCAAGCTCTATTGTACCTAGTCAATAAGCCTTGCAATACCGGACGACTAGTGCGATGGTTTCTATTGTTAATGGAATTTGATTTTGAATTAGTAGTCAAGAAAGGGTATACGCACATCCGTGCAGATCACCTATCGAGAATGACACATGGAGAACCTCCCACAGGAGTGCTAGATGATCTATCAAATACTTATCTTTTCAACCTCAAAGTATGTCCACAATGGGCGGAAAAATTGATTCCCATCCTCATGGATGGACCTCAACATAGGATCAATGTAAACAAAAGCCAGGAGCTATGGAAGACTAAAAATATCCACATCATAGCTGGAAGCTTATACCACCAAGATCCAAGTGGACTACTTATGAGATATGTGGAAGAAGAGGAGCAAGAGATGTGGCTTCAAAAAGCACACGTGAATCAATGGAAAACTCATCAAAGTGTTAATGGAAAGTGGCAAGCACTTACGAGATTAGGCATATATTGGTCAACCATGGAGAGCGATACACATAACTACGTATCTACATGTCCTGCTTGTCAACAAAGAACATCTAAAGAGAACCCTACTCTATGTTACTCTACAATAGCACTAAGGTGGAGTATGCCTCTAGTAAAATTCTTGAAAAGGTTGGAGTACCCAGAAGGAACTAATTTGGTAAGAAAACGTGCCCTCGAGGAGCAAAGCAAAGATTATGTACTCATAGGCAAACAACTTTTCAAGAGAGGAAGGGACAATCACTTAAGAATGTGCATCCATGAAGATAAGTATGTTACAGTCTTAGAGATGGCTCATACAAGAGCCACTAGAGGACATTTTTCTGCAGATAAAACTACAAAAATGATTCCATTTGCTGGAATGTGGTGGCCAACTCTATATCAAGATGTAGCCACATACGTCCAAAGATGCAATACGTGTCAACGAAGGAAGTATCCTATTAGAAGAGATGAAATGCCATTAAGACCTATGAGAAGTGCCAGAGCATTTACCAAATGGGGGATAGATTTCATAGGACCTATTAGCCCACCGGCAAAAAGTTCTCATGCCGAGTACATAATTGTAGCAATGAACTACTTGACCAAATGGGTAGAAGCCAAGGCAACTAAGAAGAACAATGCAAGGACCACAGCTACGTTTCTCTTTGAGAACATATTCACTAGATTTGGATTGCCAATAGAAATCCTAAGTGATAGAGGCACACACTTCGTCAATGAAGTGATAGAAGCCCTAATGAATGAATTCCTAGTGATTCACAAGAAATCCACTCCCTATCACCCACAAGCCAATGGACAGGCTGAAAGTTCAAACAAGATCTTGTGTACAGTTCTCAAAAAGATTGTTAACAATGGAAGATCCGATTGGGACAAGTAGTTACATCATGCTTTATGGGCATTCCGAGTAGCATACAAAACAGCTATAGGAACTACTCCTTTTAACCTTGTGTACAGCCAGGATGCCATCTTACCAATTGATTTCCTTGTTCCTACTCTTAGAGTAGCCTCGAACTACGAATGGGCTGGACATGAGTTATCTAATCAATTGGACCAAATTGAGAAGGTACATGAAACTAGATTACAAGCAGTGGCAAGCATTTATGCTGCAAAAAGGCGACAAAAGGCATACTTTGATGCTCATATAAAGGATAAAAATTTGAAGGAAGGAGATTTAGTCCTGGTATATACTTTAAAGCAACATGCAAAGAAGCTGCAAAAAAGAGGATATGGCCCCTTGGCGATCAATCGCATATCAACTAGTGGAGCCATCAATTTAGCAAGCCTAGATGGAGAAGTACTACCCAACTATATAAGTGGCTATCGGGTGAAAAAGTATTTAGAGCCATTAATAGAGGAGATACTTTCAAGACTTTTAGCAACAAGAAATAGAGAAGAAGGAGATGTAAAAATACGTGAGGAAGCATGCATGAAGCCCTAGAATGAATAAGGAAACGAAAGGAATGGATGAGAGAGAGGGATGAAAGATCTCGGCTAGGAGAGGAGCCCATCCCAATGGCTAGTTTTAGAGCCTATGAAACTCTAGGACATCAAGTGAGGCAACCATATTTGAACCTAGGAGTGGGAACAAGAGCAGTTGTTAGCTGCATCAGATCCTCTTTGACTCATCAGCTCAAAGCACAATTGCATCCAATCAAAGCACATCTTATTGGAATATGAGGTAAGGTTACTGAATGCATAGGCAAGATTACCTTATCATTGCACCTAGGAAATGACACAATGCAACAAAAACTATTAGTGTGCCATGATCAAGATTTATTGGAAGAACTTTTGTTAGGCCAAGATTGGATATATGAATAGGAAGTAACTATCCAATTAGCCTTGAGCTACATATCAGCCAAGATAGGGCATCGCAAAGTATTCAGTTTGTTAGAAGAACGACCTGTCAAATCCACTTATCTAGCTATGAGAGATCAATTAATCATGCATGACGATGATTGTACACCTACCTCTACTGCGGAACCCCCACCTCCAAGCACTTCACCTGTGTTTACACCAATACTTAACCCCACACCCCCTCATCATCCATTGGACCTTTCTACTAACATCGTTTCCATGGAGAGCCCTAATGAGGAATTGAGCACAAGAGTGACTAGTCAGCATAGTCATCTCGAACCTTCCCACATTAGAATATATCCAATTCAAGGCACCAGACAAGCATGGATTAGGAAAGATCAAGTAACAGCATATCATCAACAACAAAGCCATCATCTACATAGGAAACAACAACAGTGCAAGGCTACTAGCGAAGCTAGATCCCGAGGTCTACAGAAGATTGCCCAATTATGGATCCCAAAGAAACTGATTGTTGCTCAACCCTTTAGAATGCAAATGTGGGTTCCCAAATCAACTATGCCAACGAAGAAAACTAAATTGAAAACACCAGTATGAAAGAAGGCTCCATCTAAAATAAATTCAAAGGAGCAAGAAAGACGCGACGACTCGAAATTGCAGAAACAGAAGTACTCAACGAAATCGACTCAAAGATACGAATGGCTAACAAAGCAGAATTACAATGCAACAGTTACACAAAACACAAGAGGAGAGATGAATATGACCAACAATACTATGGTTATGAGGGATATGACAACACCTATGGACCAGAGTTTGCAACCCTAATGTACACCACACCCAAGTCACCAGCACCCATGAGACCGTCCATTAGACCATTTGTGCCAAAGGGACCATGCTATAGATGTGGAGGAGATCATTTCATAAGAGAGTACACTTGGCCATATAACCCACCACCCCACAGGACTTGGGAGGGATACTGCAATGAATATGGAAAGGAATACTTATTTAGAGACTACCCAAAGAATCCCAATAAGACTCATGATACAACACAAATCAATGTGATTGAGGTAATTGAATTGTCTGGCAGTGATAAAGAGTACACAGTACCATTAAAAGTTGTCACACCAGCACAAGCACACTTTATTTGATGCTATCTCTTTTTCATATGTATTGCATAACTTCTTCTGAAGCTCCTCTACACTTTCACAGTCTAATACTGTAAAGTAAACATTATCTGCAAGGTCCAAGCAAATGGTAGGCCTGGCCATTTCATCTAACTCATTCCAATAATCTTCATCCATGTCGGTAGGCTTCTTTGAAATTCCACTTACTGGCTTCCATTGCCTCCTTTTAATCAGCACATCTTTAACCTAATTCTTCCATAGAGCAAAGTTTGTGCCATCAAATTTTCGGATCTCAAAATGGTCTTTGCCCTACAAGTTATAGCTCCTCCTCGGAACACTGGCACTAGACCCTCATCCACCAGATGTGCATGAGACCTCTGATTCCATGATGGTAGAGAACTGAATAGAATGATATTGGAGCTAGAAGAGTCCAAACACCAACGAATAAGTGTATGGTGTAAATCGACCACTACATAATTGACAAAACTAGAAATCTAGAAATATTTGGCGAGAGTATCATCTAAAAATGAGCATATGACCAATGTCAAAATATCATAATACTGCAAGTACTAACATGTTTACCTACATAGTGAATCACTGACTCCATTGCATATAATCAATTACCCAACAAAAGCCAACTAGGCTTATGAGCACCTATGAACGACTATCATACATCTCTTATGGTGAGGTTGGGTAAGTCTTCCACCTACATCACCAAAGAGATCCCAACATCTGGGTGTCTCCCAATTAAGTAAACCTCACCACGACCCTCTTTATCAAATGTGAAAGGCTTTATGCAAAAACGTAACCACTATATCAATGACCATATGGATGTACATAAGCAGTATCCACAGAAGCGTACATGGTGTGTATGTGCTTAATATATAAAGTAAAATGACACTAAAAGGCTGAATGCACAGCTCAAAAACTAGCCAACAACACTTGCAAGTTTCTGTCAGCTCTGATGTTTTAGGCTCAAAAAACCTGCACAAATTTGCAGTGGCTGTTCCCACCAAAACTGAAAACCTTTTGAGAAACCTGTAGTTTTACAAGTGTGTCTAAAAACACAGCCCCAAAGATTGATATTTACTATCAGAGAAGTACAAAGAACACTCTTCTTGATGTTCTTGGACCTATGAAGAGAACTATGTGCGAAAGTACTCCAAAATGGCTCCAAAACACACCAAAAATGCTTCAAAAACAAGCTTTGAAAGCAAAGAATGAAGCTTTGAGGGACCAAAACATGTTCAAGGTAATGTTAGCATGTCTTTCCCCTTCTTCAGACACCACAAGATTGTAACTTAGTGGCCACAATATTGCGATGGTTAAGGGAGCTCGGGGGGGAACACTACGAGGGGGGTGACCTCTTAGGAAGTATCGAGAACCTCTATCTTCCTTGATCGTTGAGGTTCTCTCTCGCCCGCAACCAACGGTGCAAAGGGTGACTTCCATGACTCGGATGACAAGGTATGCCAAGGTCTATGCCTTGGTTGCCGCCTTAGTCGTAAGCCTTGGGTGGGTGGGTGGGTGCTTGCTTCACTCGCACAAAAGGAACAAATCTTTTGCATCGAGAAGCTCTGATACCAATGAAGAATTTCAATGGCGATGCACCACAGTCTGCTCTCCTTCTCAAGAGCTCCACGACAATATCCTCAGAGTAGAAAACCAAGCTCTTAGGGTTGAACACGTTACTCTGTATAGAGGCTGGAAAATGCACAGAAAAACACAGTACAGGGAGCATGAACACAGACTTCTTAAGTGTTACAAATGTGGTCGAACTTAGAATCTGTGGTTGATCATGCCACTATATGTTTTATTAAAGAACATATACAAAGAAGTGTTCGACGGCCATTTGGCCTTTCACGTGGACACTAATGGTAACAGAACTACCTTGTCGAGTTTTGTTAAATCTGTAGTAGACTTCAAGATGCTTATATTGGCAAACCAAAACCTGTATATATCTTTGGCCCAAAAAGACAAAATAGCCTGCACAAGCACTATGATAGTGCATTCGAATGTCGAAACACGTTCATATCATGATTTTGGCACCACATAGCAAAGTTGTTTTTATCTCTTAATCACCCTCAATATGCACACCAAGTTTCATGTGATTTTGAGACCATAACTAGAGGGGTGTCGACGATGCCCTAGATGAAGCAATGAACTGCACTGATGCCAATTGTAGAGACTCTTTGCTAGTGTGAGTAAAAGTGTATTTCTTACAAATTTCATGCACAAGCTTTCCCTCCTTCTTCATGAGTGATTTCTACACTCATGGCTTCTGACCTTCATTCCTTCTTCCATAAGTATTATCTTTTGAGGTTGATATTCTTTGGGCATTTCTTTAGTTTTTAAGCTCTATTTTGTGTGGAATGTATGTAGTAATGTTCAATAAGACAGTTTTTTTTGCTCTACGTAGTACATGTGACTTTTTTTTTTGCCTTTTTTTATATGTTCTAGTTTCCTATTATTAGTTTTGATTTGAGCTATTACACATATAATTTGGTGGAGAAAAATGAAAGATATGGTCATTTTATGAATTGTCTCTCTTCACATGATCACCTTTGTTAGCATAAACGTTTTTCGTTTGAAAATGATGAAGATGAATGATCATTGATGGTGAATCAATGTACATGTTTGCTCTAATTTCCATTGATGCTAATCACTAATTCGGGATGATCACCATTGATCTTTTGATGGGTTGATAACCAATGATCTTTGGGTACATTGTGTTGATATATTTAGGTAGTGATGTGTATGAACACACTAGGACCGTTGAGGCACTTTTTTCCCTCTTTAGAAGGTTTTTTCCCTCGACTTGTGTATATGCCTATAACCCTAACAGGTTACTTATCTTTGTACATTCTAGTGGTAATACATTCAGTATTGTGTGTTGTGCTCGAAGCTTATTCTTCTTCCTTGTGTTGTTTGCTTGCTTCCATAGACATCTAACTCCAACCATTGGTATCAAAGCAGGTCAGCGCTTCATCTAGGGCATCGTCGACACCCCTCCAAGCACAGTCTCAGAATCGCACAAAATCTGCTTGTGTAGGCTATTTCATCTTTTTGTGCCAAAGATATATACAGGTTTCGTTTTGCCAATATAAGTGTCTCAAAGTCTGCTGCAGGTTTAGCAGATTTCAATGGGTAGTTCTATTCAACTTTTTGAGATACAGTCAATTTTCTACATCAAGGTATTTCAGCCACTAGCCATGGCTGAAAGTAGTGATGTATTCCGTATGTTGGTTCTTGAGGATAAGTTGGATGGTATGGATTACCCATTATGGGCTTATAGGATGCATCATGTATTGGTCACAAAAGGATTGTGGAATATTATGCAGGGGTTGAAAAACATAATCCAATCTCGATGGAGTAACTTTCTATCCAGGTTTGACTTTGTCATCACTTATCGTCCAAGGCATCAACAATGTCAGTCAGATGCCTTGTCTAGAAGATCTTACCTTGCACCAAAGAAGGGTGAAGAGGCCTTTGATCAACAAGAGAGTGTATTACTCAAAGCCTGAGCATCTCTCATTAGTAGCTATCTCTTCAACCCATCATGAAGATTCATCCTTGAATCATTTGATCCGTGAGAATCTACCACAAGATGAATTTTTTTGTAATGTTAAGCAGAAAACTCAAGAAGGAAAAGTCCAAGAAGCAAATGAATTTCAAGAAAAGGACGGGTTACTATTCTATAAGAACCTATTGTATGTCCCTCCACGAAAGTCAAGGATCCAAGTACTTCAACAACGTCATGACAATCTTATAGCAGAACATTTTGGAGTAAATAAAACAATAGAAATCATATGAAGGGATTTTTGGTGGCCTCAAATGTGGAAGGAAGTCAAAGAATATATTCGAACGTGTGACACTTGCAATAGATCTAAGGTACCACGACATAAACCTCATGGCCTCTTCCAACCTTTACCTATTCCAGAAAGGCCATGGGCTTCATTGTCTATGGATTTCATCACAGATCTACCAAAGTCAGATAAGTATGATGCCATTCTTGTTATTGTGGATATATTTATAAAGATGGCATACTTCATTCCAAATACAAAGGCAATCACAGGTGCCTCCACTGCTAGAAGTTTTCTCATATACATATTTAGGCTGCATGGATTTCCTGATGATATTGTCAGTGATCAAGGTCCATAGTTCATATCTAGCTTTTGGAACAGTGTTTGCAAGATCCTTGGTGTTCAAGTTAAACTATCTACAGCAAATCATCCTCAGACTGATGGACAAATAGAATGGGTGAATCAAGTTCTAGAGCAATATCTCTGTTGCACAAGCAACTATCACCAAAATAGTTGGTTTGAGTTGTTACCCTTTGCAGATTTTGCCTATAACAATAGTGTTCATGCATCTACTAAGCAAACTCCCTTCTTTGCAAACTATGGACAACATCCAAGGATGGATATACAAGTCTCAAATCATGTCAAGAACCTAGTTGCCAAAGACAAGGCCTAGTACCTAATGGAAACGCACAAAGAACTCAAAGAAGAGATCCATAAAGCTCAAGAACAATATAAGTACTATGCAGATTAACATCGTGTCTAGAATCCATTGTATCAAATTGGGTATAAAGTATGGTTACTCAGAAACAATTTGCAAACTTCAAGGTCTTGTGCAAAGTTAGATCATCAAAGCTTTGGTCCATTTACCATCTTGGCCAAGATTAATCCAGTCACCTTCAAGCTCCAGCTACCAAGTACCATGAGAATACATCCACTTTTCCATGTATCCATGTTGGAACCATATCATATTTCACCATTGAGGGTTGAGAGATTGTTTGTTATTGACTTTGGAGTTGTCCTCTCCAATCATGAAGTACAAAAGAATCAACAAATCATCTTTATTTTGTCAATCCTGGGAATATCCATAAGACCACAGCCCCTTCTAGATGATAGATTCATAGAAATAAGAGATGGATGGCTGGAATTCTGAGAAAATGAAAATGAAGAGGAAATATCTAGGGTTTACCTTATCTAGAGCAAATCTTCATCATTTTCTATGATCTTTGTGTCTAATTCATGTTATTTTCTCATCAGAATGCAAATATGAAATCAGAATTGGAAAATATCACCTGTATCACAGAGACGAGACAATCGTGATTCTGTACCAACAGACGATTTTCACATTTCTGCCACATTCTTCAATTCTTCTTCACTCAATACATCAGTAATCATCTCTCTTCATACATCTTACTCAGTATTACACAATTGAGACTCACAAATCTCCATGATTAAGCAAGAAGCAAGCTTTCACATCAAAGGAAACACACATAACAAGAGAAAACACGATTTCAGCAGAAACTCTCTCTTCTCTATTGATAGCATGAACAAATGACTAACCAACCTCTCCAAAATAGAGAAAATTGACTTTTATACATTTTCAAGTGTCCTCTTTCACACTTGAATTTTGGTCCTTTCCTCTATTATTCTAAAAATATGCTATCTAAGAGTTTCCAAAAATTCTATAAAAAATACATAAGATTCTATCCTACATAAGGAAGACTCTTCCTTATTTTTACAACTTTTGCATAAATATTTCTACAAATTTTTATCATTTTACAATATTTTTCCTTCAAAAAAGGTTCCAAAAATGCTTCTTCCAACAGAGACCTAGTCCTTCACCACCTATTGAGATTGATGATCATGAAGAATTCGAAGTCGAGCATGTCCTAGATTTGAGAATATCTCGAGGAAGATTAGAGTACCTTATTCATTGGAAAGGATATGACATCAGTGATCGTACTTGGGAACCTGCAAAAAACCTTCAGAGAGCACCAATCAAGGTTTGAGAATTCCATAAGAGAAATCCAATGAATCCGAGACCAGAGAACATGGCCGCTCCTCGTGGAACTCATCGCTTGAGCGGGAGGTGATGTCATGAACAAAGGAAACCATCCTGAATCTCAAATTCCATGTGACTCCTATATCTCATGATTGGTTTAGAATTAGGAGAAACCAATTCTTTCATTGCATCTGGAACATGCCAAGACCCTAAGATCAACTGTCTTCTTGCTTCATTTTGACATCCAGAGACCATGCTTTGAATTGATGACATGATTGATGACATCATCGATTCGTAACCACCCTTGGAAAACCTATATAAGGAGGGGTTGGCCACATTCATTATCAGGCTTGCCAATGTCAGTCTTAGGAGCTCAAGGAGTCATGATTACCAAGTACGTACTTTCAAGTTCGAGTTCAAGTTCTAGTCTTATCTCTTGCTCTAGTCTTGTCTAGGCTTGTATCGTGGACATCCTTTCTTGTCCTATTGTAATCTCATAGTACGAGATCCTTTCTAGTTATTTCTTGTATCTAGTTCATATCCCTGAAGGGAATATCTGTAATCCTGATATCTTGTTCCATACCTACAATCCCAGGTTGTGAGATCTCCTGTATCATCTCTAGCCCAGTTTCCCATACCTATCAGTCCCGAGTTGTGGGACGTCTTGTATCAGTTACATATTCTTGTATCATTTTTCCTACGTAGGTGCTCTTGTAATTAGAAGTGTATTTCCAAAATCTTGTCCAGTGTAGTCGGAGAGCATAATCTGGTGCTCCCCTGACAGGTGTACAGTTCATGATCTGTCAAATGGCGATGTGGTTATTGCTTTTGGCATTTTATGTCATGGGTTGTATAAGCTCATAGACTATGAAAAATCCATGAATGATTCAGCATGTGCAGTACATGATTCTTAGGCTATGTCAGATGCAAAGCTTTGGCATGCACACTTTCGTCATCTCAATTTTGCGAGTTTGTTACACCTGTAGAAATCTGAAATGATGTCCTCTATTCCCAAACTTGAGGCACCCCATAAACATGTCTGTGGAGGCTATATTTTGGGCAAAATGCAGTGTTCCTCCTTTCCAAAAGATGGTTTAGTTCAAGCTACTCAAAAATTGCAGCTTGTTCACAATGATGTCTGTGGTCCTACGCAAACATCCTCTTTTGGAAACTATCTTTACTTCGTGACTTTCACTGATGATTTTTCTAGGCATGCATGGATATATCCATTGAAGGCAAACTCCAAAGTATTTATGTGCTTCAAATAGTTTTCAATTTTGGTTGAAAATCTATCAGCATGTAAAATGGGCACCCTCCGTATTCATCAAGGGGGTGAATATACGTCTTCTGACTTTAATTCATTTTTGGCAAAATATGGGATAAAACATCAGTGTGCAGTGCCGTATACACCTCAATAGAATGGAGTTGCTGAATGGAAGAACAAGTCACTCATGGACATGGCGAGGTGTATGGTCAAGAGGCAGGCTTTACCACATAGTTTCTAGCTTGAGGTTGTCATGTGTGCAGCATATGTACTTAATAGGTGTCCCACTAAAGCATTACAGTCTATCACTCCGTATGAGGCTTGGCATGGTCATAAGCCATCTGTTGCTCACGTGTGTGTTTTTGGTTGTCTGGCATATGCATTAGTGCATAAACAACATCACACAAAATTGGATGATAAAGCAGTAAAATGTATTTTTGTTGGGTACAGTTTTGAAAGCAAAGGCTATCGTCTGTATCATCCACAAACCCAAACTATATGCATTTTGGTTAGCCATGATGTTTTTTTTGTGGAAGATGCTATTTAGCAATTACTTTTATGTACTAAGGATATATTTGTTAGCTCCAAAGACATATATGATACTTTGCTCCCTCCTTTTACAGGTGGACAGTCTAGTGCTGGTCCTAATGAGGCAACTTCTCATCCTTTGCAGGTTTCATGTGATGATGCAAATCATTCCATTTTTTATGCAGAATTACATGATGCACTTGTTGATGAGAGAGTTGATATGGAGGAGGCAAAAACTATGCCAAAATGGATGGTGTAAACTTTTTGTGACAGTAAATTAGATGCACCTCTGTCATAAGGTACTTGTTCAGGCTCTCATACTGCCTCTTTTGCATGAGATTGTTATGATATGGCTACCTTTAGTCTCTGTCATGAGCATGAGCCTGTTTGTTTGATGAAGCACAAAATTCTAAAAATCGGATGGTTGTTATGCAATCTGAATATGATGCTATAATGAAGAATGGTACCTAGTCTTTATGTGACTTGCCTTCTAGCAAGAAGGCCATTGGCACTAAGTGGGTACACAAGCTGAAGTGTAAGCCTGATGGGGCAATTGACAGGTAAAAGGCTAGGCTTGTTGCAAAGGGTTATGTGTAGGAAAGAGGCATTGATTTTGATGAGACCTTTGCACCTACAAGCCGAATGACTACTGTTCGTAGCATTTGTGCACTTGCATCTCATCATGGTTGGAATGTACATCAGTTGTACATTAAAACAACATTTTTGATTGGCGACTTGCATGACGAAGTGTATGTTTTTTATCCCCATGGCTTTGTGCAGAAAGGGAATGAAAACCAGGTGTGCAGGTTAAAGAAGGCATTATATGGTTAAAGCAAGCACCACGTGCTTGGTATGAAAAAATACATGCCTAGTTGATTGCACATGGTTTTGAGAACAATCCAACTGAGAGCACCTTATATGTTAAGTGTGCTAATGATGTGCTTCTGATCTTTGTTGTCTATGTTGATAACATGCTGCTCACTGGTCCTCATGACAAGCATATTCTTGATTTTAAGGCTGATTTGCATGCCTCATTTGAGATGTCTGATTTGGAGCATTTGCATCATTATTTGGGCATTGAGTTTATGCATGTTGATGGTGGAATGGCTTTGTGTCAAACGAAATATTTTGACACATTATTGCTGCATTTTGGCCTTGAAGATTGTAAGCCTATTGCCACTCCTATGGAGACAGGTCTACGATTGAGTCTTCATGATGTTGGAGATGCATTTGATGTTGTTCTCTATCAGCAAGGTGTTGGATGCTTCATTTATTTATGCATTACTTGGCTAGATATTTAGTTTGTTGTCTCATAGATGAGCAGGTTTATGCATTGCCCATGTGTCAAGCATTGGCAGGTGGTTAAACACATATTTCGGTACTTCAGTGGTACTCAACTACTTGGATTGTTTTATCCCAAGGGGGGATCACTACTGCGAGATTTGCATGCCTTTTTTTACAGTTATTGGGTTGGTTGCTATGACACTCATGTGTCCACTATTGGCTTTTGCTTCATGCTTGGTAGCTCATGTATATCTTGGTTGAGCAAGAAGCAGCCTATTGTGGCCACTTCCAGTTATAAGGCTGAGTATAGGGCAGCTTTCACAATGACTATTGAGTGTGTGTGGCTCAGATGCCTTATGGCTGATTTGGAGGTTACTTAGTCTTCTGCCACCACCGTCTTCAATGACAGTTAGAGCGCATTGGAAATTGCAAGGGACCATGTGTTCCATGCTCACACTAAGCACATTGAGGTGTATTATCATTATGTCAGGGAGAGGTTCTCTACTGGAGAGATCGGCTTGGCCTATGTGCCCATGCAAGAGAACATTGTAGACCTCTTCACGAAGGCTCTGCCTACGGAGAAGTTTGAAGCTTTTCGCAAAGCTTTGGGCCTACTTCCCTTTGTGGAGTGATTCCACAAAGCTTGGCACTTCCTTATACATGAGTGCCACCTTCTTGTTCACCACATCACTCCTAGGGGGGATTTGTTGATATATTTAGGTAGTGATGTGTGTGAATACACTAGGATCATCGGGGCACTTTTTCCCCTATTTAGGAGTGTTAGGCCATCAGAATGTAATTGTAATTATTTGAAAATTTAATTGGAAGGGATGCACATCGAAAGGATGTAGCGTAACATTTGTAACTCTTTGATAATGAAAAAGGTGTGCGGAAGCAGATGCACAAGAAAAGCACTACGCCGGACTATGGGTCTAGGCGGCGCACCTGTGGATCATTTTCAATGAAAGTTTTGCTCATACTGGTGTGAAGATCATTTACTGTTTTAAGTATTAAGTTATTTTGGTGATGTTGTCTATGTAATACTTTTTTGGTGAAGATATAAGTTAATTGTGATTGCACGCCAATTGTTCGTGAAGAAATCCGCATTATTCTGAGTAATTGAATGATATACTGTGTCGTGGTGAAGCATTTCGCTTAATGTTGAAAGTCTGATGATGAAATTACTATTTACAAGTCTGTTGTGAATAGTCATAGTAAAGTGATGAATAACATTGCACAGTGAATGTTTTATCTGGGAAAATAAACATAGGGCCTCTATAATACAAACACCTGACCATCCCAAGAACCTAGGAATTGATTTATTCTAGTAAGTTGTTAACATTGGTGCCGGCCATGGGGCATGGAATAGCCAGTCTGAGGGCAGATTAAGGTTGGATGAAAGAAAAAAATTTATGATATATGCCTGTAATGCGTTGCGGTGAATCTTATCCGAAGTACCAAAGTGATCAGCATCTGTGGAAAGTTACTAGCACATTGGCAACACCCTTCGATGGTAGTGGCGACGGATAATCATCTGAAGGAAAGCATGATACTCGGACTAGTGGAGTGGCACCACTATATTTTCTTGTTCAAGGATTACAAAGTGTACCAGAATTTCAACCAATTCCATCTATTGAAAGTGCGGTCAGTGGAGTAGGCGCTGATTCCAATGATAGTTTGGTGAATTTTGATAGATGCGCATGTTCGTACTTTCAAAATTAATCATGTTGTACTCAATTACCCAGCGGATCCGGCATATAAAGCCACAATGTTTCAATCCACCCTTGTTAATGAAGCTGCTCGTTGGTTAACTGAATATGATATTAATAATTTCGATCAATATGATGATGTTAAGAATGCCTTTTTACAACATTTTCGATTAAAGAAAAATGTGGTTGAAATCTTTGATTATTTACAAAACAATAGACAGAAACCACATCAGAATGTGCTAGACTATGCAACGTTATTCCGCACTCATCTACCGCAGCTACCTCCAGCACATGCTAATCTATCAGATGATGTGATTACCCAATGGTTTATTAATGGACTAAACCCCTAACTCAAACAAGTTATGATTATTCAATGTGTGGGCGGTATGACCTTGGATGCAGTCATTGTTATGGCATTACAGTTGGAACATAAGGTTGGTGGCTTTATCAAAGATCAGGATTGGTTAAAAGCCTCCAAGAGTATGAACGATGATCCATTGAAACAGGTCTATTGCACTAAATGTAAGAACCTGGGGCATACTACTTTATCTCGTACACTAAATCAAATGTATTGTGCTATTTGTAATATGAAGAGTCATTCTACCAAAACTTGTCCATATAATGCCAAAGTATAGACCAGACCGACCGTAAATGCCATAATATAGGAGTAGGGACAACCATCTTCCCACTACGTACCATCGCACTTGAGAAATACATCTTACCAAACTTACAAAAATTACAGAGGACCACGACCAAACAGTTTTGGACAGCCTCGTTGGAATTCGAGACAGCTCGGTGAAAATGCATCTCTCCCACCACCAAGATGCCATTTTTGTGGAGAAATTGGACATATCCGCAGATATTGTAAAGAAGCATCGAATATGATAATTGAAGAAAAGAACGACAACATCCTATGGAAAATATAGTATACATCTCAACGGTAGATACACAAGTGACAGTAGTTCAAACACGGTCCGGTAAGAAGTTGCACTCAGCTACTGAGATTTTTGAACCAAGAACTCGAGAACAACAATGTATGTTTACTAAGGCTAGCACATGGGAAAGTCAAGAACCAACTATTTTTTTCAATCTGGTACCGGTGGTCCAGCAGATAGTACAGAATACCCCACTGAAAGAGAGGGATAGGATCCAATTACTGTTATAGGACACACTAGACTTGATATCGGGTATGCCGAATTTGGATTCTATGTGGAATATTTTATCAAAAGCATCTATTATGATCCTATTGGGGCAACTTTTATCATTGTTCCCCAGTATTCGACAACAATTTCAGCAACAAATTAGTCCAAGATCTTCGTGCATACCTGATACAGCAACCATCAGCCCGGAAATTGATTCTACGGTGGATCATGTTATTCATTTAATTACGCTATGGTATAAAAACCACAAAATTACACAAGTATTGATTGATGGAGGCTCAGAGGTCAATATTGCTATAGCCGCACTCTATAAGAAGTTAGGATGGACTCAGATTGAACCCGTCCAATTTTTTGTAAGAATGGATGATCAATCTAGGGTTCATCCAGTGGGTTTGGTGTGTGATATACCCATTACCTTACAGGGAGCAGTGTTCAAAATGACTTTTGTTGTCTTCGAATTACCCCAATCAAGCCTAGATTACAACTTATTATTGGGGAGGCCTTGGTTGAAACAGGCAAAAATGTTACAGGATTGGTCTGCACACGAACTCATTTTTAAAAGCAATCACCAAAAATATGTTGTACCCTTGGATGATATGAGGCCCTGTGATTTACATGCACGACCTTACGTAGTAGAACCCATGCATCTATTGGATGGCCTTTTGGACGAGGAAGAAGAAGCTTTTTTAAATGCTAATAAGGATTTGTTAGCATTGGGTATAGTTGATTTGCAAGCCATAATGGATAATTGGACTCCGGTCGCTTGTACGGTAGTCCCTCTCACCAAAGAAGCGGAACCAATTGTGGAACAGGTTTTGGATGCTACTAATCTTCAACATTTACTCCCCCACCTGAAGATATTTCCATGCCCCGACAGTTTTATGTATCGAAAGATCAACTAGTCACTTGCAATTTGGACAACGAGGTTAACCCGCGCCCGGTCAAGATTAAGGAAGGATTACCTCAAACTTTTCAAGATGACTTACTACATTTGCTGACGGAATTTGTTGATGTATTTGCCTGAGATTATCGCGATATGAAGGGATTGGACAATTAAACAATAGAGTTATAGGGAATCCAAGTGGACCCTAATAAAGTTTGTGCGGTGTTGAATGCACCCCTCCTGTGACACTAAAGGAAGTTATGTGATTCCTTGGTCAAATACGGTGGCATGGTCAACATCTCCGGTGGATCGCTCATGTGGCTATACCGCTTAATCTTTTGATTACCAGTAACCCTCGCCAGTTTGTGTGGTCGCAGGAATGTCAACTGGCTTTTGATTGACTGAAAACTCTTCTTACACAGGCTCCTATTTTACAAGCTCCTTGGCAACTTCCTTTCCATGTCTTCATGGATGCTTCTGATATTGCAATCGGCAGTGTGTTAATGCAACAACATGACAAGTGGTTTCATCCTGTTTATTATGCCAGTCATTGTTTGGCAACTTCTGAACAAAATTATTCTGTTACTGAACGGGAATGCCTTGGTTTCGTCTATTTGGTGAAAACATTCTGGCACTATCTGCTCGGATGCAAATTCACCTTCCATGTGGATCATGCGGCCTTGGTTTATCTGATATGACAACCATTTAGGTGCCAGATTAGCTTGGTGAGTGTTGCTGCTTCAAGAATTTGATTATGAGGTTGTACATCAGCCGGGATCAACACATGCTCTCGCAGATTTCCTTTCTCGACTAGATTCCAGTGAGCCTCCTTGTGGCATTGATGATACCACTCTGACCATCTATGTGACTGACTCAATTCAGGATGATTCCTAGACGTTACTTGTGTCACCTTCATATTATGACACCATTATGATTTTTCTAACCAGCAGATGTCCTCCAAATACTACCTCAATGTCAACTCGTCATAAATTGGCTATGATAGTCGTCGATTTTGCATCATTGTGGGACAATTGTATTATATCGATCCATCTGGTGCACTCTTACGATGTATTCCACCACATGAAGTTTCTTCGATAATAGCAATGGCTCATTCCACTCCTTTGGATGGCCATCTTTTGGTAAACCTTATGTATCGGAAAATTTTGCATAGTGGATTATGGTGGCCCACAATGCATCGCGATATTGTTGCTTATGTTCAACAGTGTGATGCCTGCCAATGTACTCGAAACCCTTACACTGCAATCATTTTCCACTTCAGCCTATCCTTCCCCTTGAGCCCTTTCAAAAGTGGGGATTGGAGTTAAATGGTCCTATTACACCTCTTGTTATTGTAGAAATCATCATTATATCCTTACCTGTATTGATTATGCTCATTGGGCCGAAGCTTGGGCATTACAGTCCCCCACTGCTCCGATGGTCGCTAAATGTTTACTTTGTGATGTTTTTCCTCGTTATGGGCTCCCTTTGGAGATTGTTTCTTATCAAGGCACTCATTTTGCTAATACATTAATGCAAGTGCTCACCCGAACATTTCGAATTGTCCATAAATTCAGTTCCCCTTATTATCCTTGCGCGAATGGATTGGCTGAAAGTACTAATAAAACTCTTCTTAATATGCTGAAGAAACTTGTTTTGGAGTGCCCAAAAAGATGGGATCAATTTCTTCCTTCAGTTTTATGGGCTCACCGCACTACTTATAAGGTTGCTACCGAAAGTAACCCTTTTAAACTGGTATATGGTCTTGAGGCAATTGCACCTATGGAATTGGTTGTACCTAGCTTATGAGTGGCGTTGGAGCATAAGTTATTACTCGAAGATTCTTTCCCTTTTCGGTTGGATGTTTTGCGGTCTTTGGATGAATAGCAGCAGGAAAGCTTTTTGGTTCTTCAGGAAGTTCAGTTACGGCAAGCTAAAACTCATGATCGGTTCATCAAAACCCCTATCTTTACTGTAGGGCAATTGGTTCTTTTTTTACAATGCCAAGTCTAATCGTTCTACCGGAAAGTTCAAACTTCGTTGGTTCGGTCCCTATCGTATTGCAAAACAGATTGGTCCGGCTACTTTCCGGTTATCTACATTAAGTGGCACTCTCCTCCATAAACCCATCAATGGATCTAAATGTTGATGTATTTAGGTAGTGATATGTGTGAACACACTAGGACCACTAGGGTACTTTTTTCCCTCTTTAGGAGGTTTCGTCCCCCGGCTTGTATATACGCCTATTGCCCTAATGGGCTAATCTTTGCACATTCTCTAGTAATACATTTAGTATTGTGTGTTATGCCCCAAGCTTCTTCTTCTTTCTTGTGTTGTTCGCATGCTTCTGCACACGTCTAACTCCAACAATTGGTATCAGACTAGGTCCTCGCTTCATCTAGGTCACCGTCGACACTCCTTCGTTTGTAGTCTCAGAATCGCACGAATTTTGGTGAGCATACTGAGCGTGTTTTCAAGATCAAAACAGCTTCGTTCTGTGGTGCCGAAATCACGATTTGAGCTCATTTCAGCCTCCGAACGCACTATCACAGTGCTTGTGCAGGTGTCTTTTTGTGCCAAAGGTATATACCAGTTTCTATTCGCCAGTATAAGCGTCTCCAAGTCTGCTACAGGTCTAGTGGAATTTGTCTGGGCAATTCTGTTCAACTTTTTGAGATACAGTCAATTTTCTGCATAAAGGTATTTTAGTCACCGGCCATGGCTGAAACCAGTGATGTATTCCATATGTTGGCTGTTGAGGATAAGTTGGATGGTACCAACTACCCGTTATGGGCTTATATGATGCAACATGTGTTGGTTGCAAAAGGACTATGGAACATTGTACAGGGTGTCGAAAAACGTCCTATCACACTTGCAACTATTACAACTGTAGGTATTGAAGCTGATGCAGAAGGTGTCGAAGATGATGATATTCTGCATATTCTTGTTTGTGGTGCGGTTTCTACTGCACCTACTATAGAGCAGATTCGCTAGGATGGCAGAGATGCCCAAGGACATGCATTGATAGCTTTGTCTAGCAAACGTGCCATTATTCCTCACATTCGCTCTTGCAGAACAGTTAAGGATGCTTGGGATACACTTACCACATTGTACCAAGCTAGGAATGAGGCTCGTGTTGCTTACCTCCGAAAACAGTTGGAGAGTGAGCACATGAATGAAGATGATTCTATGAATAGTTTCCTAACAAAGATCAAAGACTTGAAGTAACAGTTGATTTCTGCCGATGAGGTTATACCGGATAGCTCACTTGTGCAGATTGTTCTGAATGGTCTTCCTGATTCATATCAGAGTTTTGCTTCTACTCTTCGGTTGATGATGAAAGGCAATTCAAATGCCTTATCATTTGAGGAGTTAGTCTCTATTCTGTTGCAGGAAGATCAGTCTAGGCAGAACAGGTCCATTATGCGAGTTGCAGATCAAGCTTTCCTGGCTAGTCAAAAGGGCAAAGGAAAATGGAGCTCTTGAACTAGTAAGCAGAAATCTGCTAATTCTGCATATTCGACGAAGGAAGATAGAGATAAGAAGAAATCAGAAAAGCAAAAATTGTTTTGTAAGTACTGTAAAGGGAATGATCATATCATAAAGAATTGTCCAAAACCGGCTGCTAAAGAGGCAAAGAAGCAAGAGGCTGGAATGGTTGTTGCAGAGGCCTCTACACCAAAAATAGAGTCTGCTAATCTTGTGCAGGAAGAAGAATGGGCGTTTACTACTGTCTGCACTTTTGACCCATCTTCTCATGAGCAGTGCATGTCTACAGTAGACTTAGATGTTTGGTATTTTGACAGTGGGGCGACCAAACATATTACCTCGCAGCGCAGTTTCTTCTCTTCACTCTAGCCTTCCCCTACAGGGAATACTGTTACATGTGCCAACAACTCCTCTTATCCTATTACGGGAGTTGGTAAGATCATTTTGACTACTGCTGATGGTAGTTCTTTCACATTGTGAGATGCTTTATTTGTGTCAGGGATCAAGAAGAACTTGTTATCAGTTTCTGCATTAGCCAAGATTGGTTTGGTTGTGAAATTTGTTGATGACAAGTGTACAGTTCATGATCTGTCAAATGGTGATGTGATTATTGCTTCTGGCATTTTATGGTGTGGGTTGTATAAGCTCATAGACTATGAAAGATCTATAAATGATTTGGCATGTGCAGTAAATGATTCTCAGACTATGTCAGATGCAAAGCTTTGGCATGCACGCTTTGGTCATCTGAATTTTGCTAGTTTGCTACGCCTGCAGAAATCTGAAATGGTGTCCTCTTTGCCCAAACTTGAGGCATCTAGAAAACATGTTTGTGAAGGCTATATTTTGGGCAAAATGCAGTGTTCATCTTTCCAAAAGATGGTTCAGTTTTGGCTACTCAAAAAATTGCAGCTTGTAGATAATGTTGTCTGTGGACCTATGCAGACACCTTCATTTGGGAATTATCTTTACTTCGTGACTTTCATCGATGATTTTTCCAGGCAAGCATGGGTATATCCATTGAACGCAAAGTCCGAAGTGTTCATGTGCTTAAAACAGTTTTTTGTTTTGGCTAAAAATCTATCAGCATGTAAAATGGGCACCCTCCGTTCTGATCGAGGGGGGAATATATGTCTTCTGATTTTAATGAATTTCTAGCTGAACGTGGGATAAGACACCAGTGTACAGTGCCGTATTCACCTCAACAGAATGGATTTGTTGAATGAAACAACAGGTCACTCATGGAGATGGCGAGGTGTATGGTCAAGAGTCAAGCTTTACCACATAGTTTCTGGCTTAAGGCTTTCATGTGTGCAGCATATGTACTCAATAGGTGTCCCACTAAAGCGCTGCACTCTATCACTCCATATGAGGCTTGGCATGATCACAAGCCATCTGTTGCTCATCTGCATGTTTTTGGTCGTTTGGCATATGCATTGGCGCTTGAACAACATCGTAGAAAGTTGGATGATAAAATAGTAAAATGTATTTTTGTTGGATACAGTTCTGAAAGTAAAGGCTATCGTCTGTATCATCCACAGACTAAACCCATTCTGGTTAGCCGTGATGTTGTTTTTGTGGAAGATGCTATTCAGCCATTGCTTTCATGTACTAAGGAGACATCTCTTAGCTCCAAATACACGTATGATACTTTGCTACCTCTTTTTATAGGTGGACAGTCTAGTGTTGTTCCCAATGAGGCAACTTCTCAGCCTTTGCAGGTTTCATGTGATGATGCAGATCATTCAATTTTTGATGCAGATTTACATGATGCACTAGTTGATGAGAGAGCTGATATTGAGCAGGCAAAAACTATGCCAAAATGGCTGGTGCAGACTTTGCGTGACAGCAAATTAGATGCACCTCTGTCATATCGTACTCCTTCAGGCTCTCATAGTGCCTCTTTTGCATCAAATTGCTATGCTATGGTTGCATCTAGTCTCTGTGATGAGAATGAACCTGTTTCGTTTGATGAAGCACAAAATTCAGAAAATTGGATGGCTTCTATGCAATCTGAATATGATGCAATAATGAAGAATGGTACTTGGTCTTTTTGTGACTTGCCTCTTGGCAAGAAGGCCATTGGAACTAAGTGGGTATACAATATGAAGCGTAAACTTGATGGTACAATTGACAGGTATAAGGCTAGGCTTGTTGCAAAGGGTTATGCGCAGGAAAGAGGCATTGATTTTTATGAGACCTTTGCACCTACATGCCGTATGACTACTGTTCACAGCATTTGTGCAATTGCAGCCCATCATGGTTGGACTGTACATCAGTTGGACATTAAAACTTCATTTCTGAATGGTGACTTCCATGAAGAAGTGTATGTTTTTCAGCCCTGTGGCTTTGTGCAGAACAGGCATGAAAACCAGGTGTGCAAGTTAAAGAAGGCATTATATGGTTTAAAGCAAGCACCACATGCTTGGTATGAGAAGATACATGCCTATTTGATTGCACATGGTTTTGAGAAGAGTCCAACTGAAAGCACCTTATATGTTAAGCATGCTAATGATGTGCTTCTGATCATTGTTGTCTATGTTGACCACATGTTGCTCACTGGTCCTATTGAGAAGCATATTGCTGATTTTAAGGCTGATTTGCATGCCTCATTTCAGATGGCTGATTTGGGGCATTTGCATCACTATTTGGGCATTTATTTTATGCAAGTTGATGGTGGAATGGCTTTGTGTCAAACGAAATATATTGACACATTATTGCAGCGTTTTGGCCTTGAAGACTGTAAGCCTATCTTGGTTGAGCAAGAAGCAGCCTATTGTGGCCACTTCCAGTTGTGAGGCTGAGTATAGGGCAGCTTTCACAACGACTGTTGAGTGTGTGTGGCTTAGACGCCTTATGGCTGATTTGGGTGTTGGTCAGACTTCTGCCACCACCATCTTCACTGACAGTCAGAGCGCATTGGCAATTGCGAGGAACCCTGTGTTCCATGCTCGCACTAAGCACAGTGAGGTGCATTATCACTATGTCAGGGAGAGGTTCTCTGTTGGGGAGATCAGCTTGGCATATGTGCCCACGCAGGAGAACATTGCAGACCTTTTCACGAAGGCTCTGCCTAGGGAGAAGTTTGAGGCTTTCCGCAAAGCTTTGGGCTTACTTCCTTTTGTGGAGTGATTTCCACATAGCTTGGCACTTCCTTGTACATGAGTGCCAACTCCTTGTTCACCGCATCACTCCCAGGGAGTGAATTGTTGATATATTTAGGTGGTGATGTGTGTGAACACACTAGGACCGCCGGGGTACTTTTTCCCCTCTTTAGGAGATTTTTTTCCCCCAGCTTGTATATATGCCTATTGCCCTAATGGGCTACTTATCTTTGTACATTCTCTAGTAATACATTCAGTATTGTGTGTTGTGCTCCAAGCTTCTTCTTCTTCCTTGTGTTGTTCGTGTGCTTTTGCAGACGTCTAACTCCAACATTAAACTCCGTCCATATTGCATGCCATCCACTTCCCCCTTAATTTGTGTATGTTTTATTTACATTTATCAGGATCACATCTGTTTCGATATCTTTGACCACTGTCTACGCTACGTGCTTTTTGGTTGACCACCCGACCGTAATCCATCTGTTTCTGATTGATTATCCATGTTCAGCCACTGTCCTCCATGATTAGGAATCTCTTAATGTGCTTTCATGGTAATGATCCACGCATGTTTCCCTCCACTTGTGATGATTATGTTTTACACCCACACTATGACCCTGCATTTTCTACTTAACCGTTGCTTTAGTACTCTCTTTCCTTAATGTGTTCTTGTGCTCTAATTCATTGTGTGTTCTGTATCATGTGCATTTTGTTTCCTTTATTTGCTATGGAAGCTCTTGCAAACATCACCACCTTCCGTACTGGCCTTTCCCCCGACCTGGTTGAATTCCTTCGTCCTCGCGGGTTGCTGGCATTCACCGAGTTGCCTTGGCATTCGGTCGAATGTCATCCCTACTTCACCCCGGTCATTGTGGCCATCGCAAATATCACCCCGATAGAATCCTATTGGCCTATTACTTGCCTAAACCCGTGCACAGTGGTTACCCTCAACACTGTGGACGAAATGTTCCATCTCCCATAACAAGGACATATTGAAGTTCCCCTCCTACCATTGGCAACACTGAAGGATTTATTCCCTCGACAATCCTCCAATGAGTTTGCCATCCTATGCCAACCCGAGCTAGAATGTTCCGCATTGCAATTTTTGGTGACCGCACTCAACCTCCAAAAACGTACTTACGGTATATCTCACCCTTTCTATTCTTTGATTGATGCTACTGCCCGTGAACGTGTCAATTGGGCATTTTTCTTTTTTCGGCGCATACATCGCGAGTTTCAAACCATTATGCGTCAGTTAGACAAAGGTGAATGTCTGCACACCCAACTGCCTCACCTCCTTTCATTCCTCCTCCCAATCGGGAATTTTGTTTCAAACCCTCTGACGGGTAATCTCCTATTGCGCGAGGAGTTTGAGCAGGTGATGGGTGGTGACGATGATAATGAAGATCTTTTTCACTTTTTTCGAGAGAAATGCAGGAAGTTCAGCCCTTCTTAGAGTCAAGTCCAGACCTCTTCCAGTAAGGTACTCCTTCAGGACAGAGCTTCCTCCTTGCATGCGTCTTCAGCCCACCCTCGACTAAGGACAAACCGTTGAAGACACGGTTATGGAAGATGTTCAACATGCCGAGACGGAAGACAAGCAACAAGAGGTTGTCCCAGACACAGAGCCAAAGGAGATGGTTGCTGACACCACCCATCCAACCACGCATGAAGTTATAGTTGAATCCCTCGTACGCCAGGAAGTATAGCCGAACAAGGTTGATTCCATTGTGCCTCCCTCTCCACCGAAATCCATGCCTCACGGTAACAATACAAATAATCCGGTAACCCCTCCTCCTTCCCCTTCTCGGGGCTCCTTTACCCTTCGGTTCCCTGGTACACCCTTCGTCCCCTAATTATTTGGTGGCAGTATCCCACTCTCGTCATATTCCCTCTTCACCCGATTATTCTCCTCCTTCATCTTCAGCTATGGTTTCTGTAAAACCTTCTCAACCGCTCTCAACTTTTTTAGTACCAGATGCGTTTGCACAATTAGCACAGATTGGTGACTTCCTTCTTGACTTATCCAAGAAACTCCCCGCTCAATTGCATGATGCCCAACAGACCTTGCGCAGTGAATATCAATCGAAAGTTGATATGTTAGAGGCCCCTATAGGAAGAGGTTTTGGCGGTCAGAGCCAATGAATGTTTATTACAGGAACAGGTTACCGCGAAGGATGAGATTATTGTAGCCAAAGACGCGGACATTGTTCTTCTTAAGCAGGCGCTGACAAATAAAGATGATGCCATGACAGCTCTTGGTTGTGAGTTTGCTAATACTCGCAACTTCCTTGCCGAAATCAAATAAGCTTCTACAGCACTCTCTGACAAGGTACTACATGGTGAAGCAAAAATGAGGAAGGTTACAGAAGAATTGTTCCAAAAAGGTCAGTGTTAGATGAAGAGATTGGCCGTATAGTTAAGCTATAGAAAGAAATCGAAGCGATTCAAAAGGAGCGTCACGATTTTTTCCACACAATGCAGTTTAAGCAGCAACAGTTGGATCGACGAGAAAAGCAACTTGGTATGTAGCGGGATTGCCTTTCATGAATAGATGCAGAGATTGTTGATGCCAAGTTACGCAGAGATACAGCCATCTCCAATGACTTCTATTTACAAGAGGCTTTTTTGTAGAATCAAAGTGAAGTTTTGCTTTCTCAAGTCATTGCTTCCAGTTCGGTGCGCACAGATGCTCATTTGGTAGAACCGCACGTTCTCCAGGAGATGTTAGAGTCCTTGAAATAGAAGATTTCACGTACTATTAAATTAACACGTGTTATGTATATTCAGCGCATCGTCGATGACCCTTAGTTCTTTTTTATACTTAACCAATTCTGTGTTCGAGTCCACTATGCGTGCCAGTGTTAGGCCGTCGGAATGTAATTGTAATTATTGGAAAATGTAATTGGAAGGGACGCACATCGAAAGGATGTAGTGTAACATTTGTAACTCTTTGATGATGAAAAAGGTGTGCGGAAGCAGATGGGCAAGAGAAGCACTACGCCGGACTGTGGGTCTAGGTGGCACGCCTGTGGATCATTTTCAATGCAAGTTTTTCTCATACTCGTGTGATGATCATTTACTATTTTGAGTATTAAGTTATTTGGGTGATCTTGTCTGTGTAATACTTTGCTGGTGAAGATATAAGTTAATTGTGATTGTGGGTGAAGATATAAGTTAATTGCGTTCGAGTCCACTATGTGTGCCAGTGTTAGGCCGTCGGAATGTAATTGTAATTATTGGAAAATGTAATTGGAAGGGACGCACATCGAAAGGATGTAGTGTAACATTTGTAACTCTTTGATGATGAAAAAGGTGTGCGGAAACAGATGGGCAGGAGAAGCACTACGCCGGACTGTGGGTCTAGGTGGCACGCCTGTGGATCATTTTCAATGCAAGTTTTGCTCATACTGGTGTGATGATCATTTACTGTGTTGAGTATTAAGTTATTTGGGTGATCTTGTCTGTGTAATACTTTGCTGGTGAAGATATAAGTTAATTGTGATTGCACGTCAATTGTCCGTGAAGAAATCCGCATTATTCTAAGTAATTGAATGATATATTATGTCACGGTGAAGCATTTCACTTAATGTTGAAAGTCTAATGATGAAATTACTATTTACAAGTCTGTTGTGAATAGTCAGAGTAAAGTGATGAATAACATTGTGCAGTGAATGTTTTATTTGGGAAAATAAACATAGGGCCTTTGTAATACAGACCCCTGACCATCCCAAGAACCCAAGAGTTGATTTATTCCAATAAGTCATTAACACGAGGTTTTTTCCTCGGCTTGTATATACGCATGTAGCCCTAATGGGTTACTTATCTTTATACATTCTAGTGGTAATACATTCAGTATTGTGTGTTGTGCTCCAGGCTTCTTCTTCTTCCTTGTGTTGTTCGCGTGCTTTTGCAAACATCTAACTCCAACAGGTTGATCGTTGATCATGGATGACCTTTTGGTTGTTGATCGTGCATGATTTTTTTTTTTTTGATGATCCTATACACTTTAGGATGATTATCTACCCTATTGGTCGATTGCTTAAGTGCTTGACAAGGGGCCTTGTATCACGTGTACTTAAAATCTCTAACTATAACTACATTGGGTCTATTGTTTGTGGATTGATCAATTGAACATATATGAAATTACAATCATACTACATACTATCACACTCTAGAAATGGCAATATATATGATCAAAAGTGAGGTATTACTTTTATAGTTTCTAGCTAGAGGTCACCATGTGTGATACGTACATATGTAACAATACACTAGTATCCTCTATCACTCCTTATGAGGCTTTGCATGGTTGCAAGTCATCCACTACTAATTTGCTTGTTTTTTGTTGTTTGGGATGTGCAACATTGCTTAAGCAACACTACAAAAACAAATTGGATGATAAGTTTAGGAAATATTTTTTTTTTTCGAGTACTTATGAGTGAAAAGACTAGTATCATGAATATCAACCATAAGCTAAATGTATTTTGGCTAGCGAATCTATAGTATTTGTTGAGGATGTCAATGAGTTCAAAGATGTGTATGACATTTTGTTTCCTTTTATCATTAGTGGGGGGAAAAAAAAAGATCTCCCAGTATGGGACTTTCTTAACCTATGAAGGCTTTAAATGACAATATATATCCTATCAAATATCAAGATGTCAATGAGTTCAAAGATGTGTATGACATTTTGTTTCCTTTTATCATTAATGGGGGGAAAAAAAAAGATCTCCCAGTATGGGACTTTCTTAACCTATGAAGGCTTTAAATGACAATATATATCCTATCAAATTTTTTGCAAATATTCATTGTGCACTCATCGATGATATTGATGAGGTAAAACCTATGCCAAAATGGTTGGTGCAAATTTATAGAAATAGTAATTGTGATGAATGTTTGCCTTATTATACTTGCTTAGTTTCCATAGTGCTTATTTGCATCACATTGCTATGCCATTGTTGTTTCTCGCATTTGTGATGAGAAACAGCCTATTTGCTTTAGTGAAGCACAAAAGTTTAGAAAAATAAAAGATAAATACAATGCAATCAAAATTTATTGCTATCATGAAAAATGATACTTGAGTTTCTATATGACTTGCTACTCGGCAAAAGAGCCATTGGCACTAAAATGAATCTATAATCTCAAACATAAGTATGATGACAGCAATCATTATAAGGTGTGCTTATAGCTAAAGGTTATGCTTAAGAAAATGGCATTGATTTTGATGAGACCCATGTTGTAGGTCATATGACAACCATTCCTAGGGTTTGTGCACTTGCAGCTCACAATGGTTGGAATGTACACCACTTGGACAAAAACTACACTTTCGACATTATGGAGCTTATGCATTATCCTTAAAATGAAATTGGCTTACTTCCACGGCTCTTATAAAAGAATCATCTTAATTTAACCTTTAAATGAAAATTGTTAGATTCTAAGTGAAGTCAGCATGTACGATTTGGGGTTGTAGAGATTGGATTATTACATCCACTCAAGACTCAAACGTCAGAAATATTTATGCTCCACTATGCTTGAATGAAAACTGACTTATGTTTACTAGATTTGTGAAAACGGACTTATGTAGAATTATGGCATAATGCGCTTGAGTGTAGATTCATTATCATATGATGATTTTAGTATATGACATAGCATACATAGATGAAGAGCCATTTATGTGAACTGAATAGTTGATGATGGTGAAACGGCAAGCGCAAATTTGAAAAGTTTTTGAAATTTTTTATTTTAGAGAAAATTTTAGGAGAGAGATTCATGGGAACCAAGGGCATTATGCCCCAAAAGGTCTAGGTATCATGGGAGTCACTCTACATACAGTCTCATTATGATTATCTTCATTCTCACTATGTGCATTTAGGACATTAATATTCCAATCGAGAGAGCAATGTGGTGAGCCATCAATCATAGTTGTTTATGTAGAGCTTTGTTTTTAGATAAATTTATGCATTTAGTAAAGGTTGAGCATGAAGGAGATACAAAAGGAATATGGGGTCATCCAACAGCGTAGCTCAATCCGTTGCATCTCTTTTTCTCCCTAGGTGGGAAAAAGGTAAAAACCACACCAAAGCACTGGCTGAAAATGTCATCATCTTGTCGTGAAATGAATTGGTGCCCAAAGGGTGAGATCGATTGGTGTCCTATAGGGACCTATCATGTTGGCCTTCACACTTTCTCGATGGACTCTCAGGACCGTAGCATGATCCATACATCTGCACATTGTGGCAGCTCTTCATAAGTTCAAACCAGTCTTCTCCTTTGGTTCTAGGGCTATGCTTTCCTGGTTCCTATCCTTAGCAGATCTTCAACTCCTGTGCATTCCTAGTAGGTGTTAGGTGTCCTACCCCTTAAGTGGGGGATTCGGAGGGTCCCATGATACTATGCCCTTCATTTTACGGTCACACTTCCAATTAATTCAAGCCTTGGGAGACGTACATCATATGACCGAACTCCCTCTTTTTTTTTCTAAGAAAGGGAAATTTGAAATTAGAGGGGTCTGTCCCACGAAATTTTTTCTTGCGTCTATATCTTCAACAACCAGATCAGCTCAATGTTGCGTCTATATCTTCAACAACCAGATCAACTCAATGTGGGGTCATCAGGTCTGCCCCTCAACTGTTTTTCCTGCATCGGCCTTCAACATCTAGATAAGCTCCTATGAAACTACTTCAGCCTTATTTTCGAGACCCTGTATTCATTATACCATTCTATTCTCTAAGTTTCTATGCAAAATAAATTTTGGATATTCAAATCCTAAACTTTAGAACTCCCCCAAGCCATTCTGACATAAATGGAAGCATTGACAAAAAAAGGTTGGTGTTTCCATACGGGAAGGATTATCCATCCACAAAAGCTTATGCGTCCTTCCCAAGGTCAGCTCAATATCTTAAAGAGGCATATCCTAAGCGATTTAAGAATGTGCTATGTGTCATATACAACCATCTGTACGAATCATATGCTTGTACAAATAAATGTGAGTATCTTCCCCATGAATATACGAATACTCACGCTTGGGGCTAAACAACAGTTTTAACTCCACCTGTACAAAAAAAACATTAGCGCGTTAAGCAAGTACAATCAAGTATAAGACAGTGAAGTAACGATGGTCCTACGGACAGCTTTAATAGATAGTAGATAGCAGACCTTGATAGTGGCTTAAATCTTTGACGCAAACAGCTATCAATAGAATCTACTCCCGCATGAAATAAAAGCAATTTTCTGTCGGCCAAACATAAGCATGAACCATGGAAAACCTAAGCATTCTGTCAGTAAACCATTAGGAAGCAGTTCCCATAATCAGGCAGCGGAGATGTAGAAAGGAGCTTTTGGATGGTAATACATTTATATCCTGGACAGATAAGAAATGCTGCCTTTCAATCTGTTGCCCTTTAATTCCACGCTGATATCCCGTCTCCCAAGAGCATCAACCAGTGGGCAGACCATAAAAACTCAGATCAGAAGTTGATGTACTGTGATGCAAAGAGCAGCAATAACTTAATATGTCCGCTCTAAGAAAACTAACAGCACTGGAAATTCTTCGCACTTCTTCATGCACTCGTGAAACCCTATAACAAGGAATCGAGAATGTTCCGTACTCTCATCACAATGCAAAAGCAAATACATATTTCAATGCAGTTATTACTTATTAGAAATGGAACTCTTGATACAGCAGCTTGCTACCAATGGGGCATAGTGCTACCATAGATATCTAATGCACCCACAGTGGACGATCATCAATACTCCCTTGATGGCATGCAATTTCGTTATGCCGATGTAACTGATTCAAATAAGTGACATGAACATGTCCTGGGTCCATCACAAAAGATGATGTAGACGCAGGGTAATATCATGGCTCATCAATCGGCCCACTAGCAAGTTAGCAACGCAAATAGATTAATGGAGATGCTCACATTTAAAGGCGACAACTATACATATGTATGAACTCCCAGGGCGCAAAAGCAAAAAATCTGCCACAAGTCCACACTGTATCCATTTATATACAACAACACATTTTCTGTGGGTCTGTTAAAATAATGAAAAGAACATGAAGGCAAAAACAGAGAAGTTCATATGTAAATATTTAACCCCCAAATTTCCTTCAAGAAGCCATTCTAGAGTCTGATAGATCCAAGAAGGCACAAGGGCTGAAACAGGATGTTATACATGCGTGACAAATTTAAAGGAATCCAAGGCAAACCTCAATTACTCTCATGTTCCATAATACGTGTGGCCATATAGGTATTTGCTGATACCAAGACAAGCAAAACTATCCCTGTTTATGCAAAAATAAGACCCGTCCAAAAAAGATGCACGTGGCTAAATGGAAAGGAATCTTAAGAAATCTGTTGTAAACCTAATAAACCATGTATACGAAAACGGATAACTTCCCATGACTATCACCATATCAAGATGGATATGCAATGAATATGCCCCTTTTCAGACATCACGCAGGGACATGAACATCTCTGTATGTGCAGAAATAAGGTGCATCGCAGCGAACATATTTGCCACAAATGGATATGCAATGAATATGCCCCTTTTCAGACATCACGCAGGGACATGAACATCTCTGTATGTGCAGAAATAAGGTGCATCGCAGCCAACATATTTGCCACACCATCTGCCTTCATCAATATCACTCGCATCCCAAACGGACGCGTACAGATGCATGGACTTGCGAGGGAAACTTTGATAAGGAGAGGGACATCGCTCTGTGCGAATGATAGATCCATCAACAAGCCACTCGATCGTACGATGTTCTGGAGACCAGCGGATCGTGTACTCATGAAAGTCCTGTGCCGAGTCGAAGTCAAGTGGATGAACCATTTCGTGATTTCCCATGCCGTTAGTGAAGTAGTTTGTCTGAACAATCCACCGATCTCGACCCAGGAATTCAAAGTCAATCTCATCCTGGCACTTATCTCCTTCCTGCGAGGAAAGGTAAAAGTTGTAGTTAAGGCCACTAGTGTTTCCAGAAGGGCCCTTGATGCGGGCACTGAAAGAACCACTTCCGAACTTCTCATGGCTCCGCCACCGACATCCACCTCGTGAATCGAATGTGAGTACGATTTCCGATGCATTCTGATCGTGTAGGCATAACTCAGGAGTGTAATCGACGGCTATCTCATCCAGTTTCCTTGTCCGGAGAAGCGACGACGGCAATACAGAACGAGCCATCTCTCTCTCTCTAATCGATCGACCGATAAACGACAGGGGATCCAATGTCGGTCACAGCTATCCTTGCCAATGCAGATGAGGTCCAGCTGTCCTCCGACCAATCTTCATCAACTGCAGTTTTTCTCTAAACACGCTGGCAGCCGACTTCCTCAGGCGTCAACAGCTGCCTTCATCACTAGTCAACAACCAAATCTCCCAAAGCCCTGGTAAGCGATATTGAAGAGATCATTGTCTTCCGGAAAAACAAGCAGAAGGCTGTCGGTTGCTCCGCAGCCCGTTGGAACATGAAAGAGTCGAACTTCGAAGTCCTGTGGAAAATGTGGAAGAAGGATGGAAAGTCAATTTTGCCGGGATCTTCAAAGAATGATCCATAGAGAAAACCTAGACTCAAGAATAAAAAGTAGAAACTATAAGAATAGTGGCCCCTTCAAATAGATGTCACGGTTAATTCACCTTATTTGCATTTCTCTATTGCTCTCTCGTACCTTCCCTCTTTGTGTTTCTCTATTGCTCTCGTGTACTTTCCTCCCCATTTTTTGGATTTAAAGCAATATTAATATTTTTTTTATCCTTTTTTTTTTTAGAAACTCGCCCATGCACATATTATTTTAAGCTAAAAAAAAAGAGTGAATTAAAATGACATTGTTACAAATATATCCGTGAAATGCTCCACAAGAGATAACACCATGGAAAATTTGACAAATGAGTAAGCGACAAGGAGAGATTCTCTCCATTTACAAGGGAGTCTCCTAAAGATTGAGTCCATATGGATGCCTTAGAGAGGGAATTCTTCATAGAAAAAAGATTGTTCTTGTCAACTTTTTTAAAAGTATGTCGAAAGAGAAGGCAAAGCACAGACTAAGGCTGAAGTGGTGAAGAAGACAAAAGGAGGTCCAAAAATTTCATTTTAAAGTCTTTTTTGATATTGTAATGACATACATCAATCTTCCAAGACCTTGTATATGTGCACCTTGAGGAGTCCTCAAGTCACACTCAAATCATGTAGATTAGTAAACTAACCCCTAGGAAGATTAGTTAGATTTAAATGCTCGTCCAAAATGTGAATGAACATGGAGAAGAACAATCCCCTAGATTCATCTTCTTGATCTCTTTTCTCCTTGCTCGTGTGATTGTGTGCATGGCTATGGCTTGCAATCTATACTAAGAAGTGTTATCTACCACTTCCCCACCTCTTTTTCCATTGTGTTCTTGCTTGTGTGAAGTGTAGGGAGTCTCGGAGCATAGGTAGGTGATTCCCAACACCTAGCTTTTTGTCCATAACTTTGCATAGAAAACTTAGAATGCTTCCATATCACTTCCAATAGATGTTCATCGAGAGCTTCGAAATAAACCTCCTATCGATTATGTTCAAATATTGAAGCTAAGAGAAAACTTCATTTTTGTGTATGTTGTTTTTCCAAGCACGGCGGTGTATATCTGAGTGTAGAAGGTGGTTATGTGAGGTGATTCACACTGACGATGTTTAGCTCGATCATTGGATGCAATAACCATCATGCATGAGTACATGCTTCTATGCACTTATTCGGTCATATCTCGATTTGATATCTTGACATGTTTAGTAAAGCCACCACTTGAGTGTGCTCATAGGATATGTAATTGCTAGCTAGGATCACTTTTCATGAGTCTACATGATTACACATGTTTTTGGCATCATTGTCAGCGACAAAGGCGTATGTCAACGTGCCTATGTGATGGTTATAGGACATATGTGGCGTAGATGTGTGTGAAGAAGAATTTCGATTGAAGTCTAAGTCAAATTCTTATGCTTGCATCACACTTCACCACTTGTGGGTGTCTGGAGCAAGGTAGTATGTTTTGGGGAAGTTAGGGTATCAATGAATCAAGATTAGCACCTTGGGAGAGTTATGGAAGCTAGGGTTAGCCAAAAACACCAAATATACATAAGAAATTTTTTACTTTGCATCATCTAGGGTTCATATGCCCTAGCATATACCTTGGGACCTCATTTGCATGCAGAGGGCTTAGAGAGAGCAAATATCCAACATGTGTTGTGGCTTCAAACACTTGTTGTGAATAGCACAAGGCATCATGTGCCTTGAGATTTGAGACACAAGGCCTCTAAGGTATGCTCTTCAAGATTTTATGATTTGTTTTGCCAAAACGACAACAGATTGTGAGAAACAATACCATCCAAGATACATACAGGGGTTGAGCTGTCTCTAGAGATATCATCAGCACTTAATGTTGGAAATAAAGGGCCATTATGCCTTTTATAGTTGCACAATGTGAATGCACTCCTAGCACACTTCACATATATCAATCAAAAATTAAAAAAAAATTAATAAAACCTAGGTACATAACACATTCTTGTGTTGTACCCTAACACAAAATTGGTATCAGAGCACAACAAGAGCTACTCTCAGACTTCGTGTTGTAGCAGGTACTTTTACGCTCGAATTTCATGTAGTAGAAAATGCTCTCAAAGCTCATGTAGCAAGTCATCACCAAGCTGAGAGCTCTTGTCATAGGTTTTTTAGTAGGTACCTTAGAGGTCCTCAGCACTTTGTTGCCAAAACTCGAACATCATGGCCATCACAAGCATTAAGCATAGAAAACCTCTAGCATTGTTGTATGAAACCATAGTTAGCCATCTCAATTACAAACATGCAAGCATTACAAACTTCTGTAGCCAGGTCTTTAACAGGTTTCACCTCTAGGAGCTCCTTGCTCTTCCCTTGAACTTGCATAGCAACAAGTATTCGATCATTGAATTTCAAAAAGGGAAGGGTTCAAGTGAACGAGAGAAATCTTAAAACATAGAAATTGGACCATATAAATTAGAGATTTTGCTCAATTTGATGGATTTTGGAGAAATATCAACAATCAGTGCATATAAAATTGGGGCTTTTGTTGTTTGGGCTATCTCTGCATGCTTTCATGCACATGCTTTACTTTCAGAAACTGATGAAACATCCACACCTGGTTACTTAATTCAGGTGCTTCCTTTCATATGACATTGAAGTTAATGGCACTATGCAGGTGAAATTTCAGCATGGCTCTATTTTCACACTTGATAATGAACGGCATGTACCTCAGCTCAAGAAGAGCTTGATTAGCACATGGCAGCTAGATGATGATAAGTTTCATACCACTTTTGGTGATGCAAAATGGAATATTTTTAAGGGTTCTAGAGTTATTGTTAGGGGTTATAAAAGTGATATCTTGTACCCTCTCCATGTATCTAGTGTGACTGATTATGTTGTTGTTGTTGTTGTTGTAATAATCGAGCAGCCAAGTGTTTCATTGTGGCATGGCTAGTTAGGACACATGGGTCAAAATGGAATGAAAGTACTTTCTTTTTTGGATTACTTGCTTTGTCTATGGTAAACATGCTCAAACTCCCCCATAAAAAACCTATTTTGTTAAAATTCTCTCCTCTACAGTTAGTACATTCAGATGTATGTCAAATGCTAAATTAACTTTAGGGGGAAAGAGATATTTTGTCACCTTTGTTAATGATGCTATATAGAAGATATGGTTTATCCTATTTATAGAAAGGAAAAAGTATTAAAAAATTTTCAATAATTCTTGCCATTGGTTGTAAATCAAACTGGTAAGACACTTAAGTGTCTTCGCTCTGACAATGGTGGGGAATATGTGTCCAAGGATTTTCAAGTCTTTTGTGATAGAAAATGGATAAAGAGGGAGCTTACTGCCCCTCATAATCCACCCCAAAATGGAGTTGTAGAGCATATGAATCAGAGTATGCAAGATAAAGTATGTACTATGTTATCTCATGCTACATTACCCCATGGTTTTTGGGAGAAGTTGTTATGATAGTTGTGCACTTGATCAATCGGTCACCAAATAGGTCTTTGGGGGGGGGGGGGGGGGGCATCCGTCAAGAAGCGAGGTCAGGCAAACCACCTTCATATGCTCATCTAAAAGTGTTTGGTTGTGAGGCATTTGTGCACATTCGTAAGCAATAATGTTGCAAACTTGAGCCAAATTTGTGTAAATGTATTTTCCTAGGATATGGTGATGAGGGTGAAATGGGGCTATAACTTGTGGGATCCTAAGAAAAAGAAAATAGTATGCAACAACGATGTTATCTTCTAAGAAAATCCCATGGATAAATGCCCCAAGAGGATTCAGGAGGTTCATAGGGTTGTATTCCGAGAAGAAATGCCTTTTGGACAACAAAATAAGCCCACTATACAACAACACATACCTACTACAAATGAACCTTCTAATGCAAAAAATAATGTTGGAAATAATCAGCCATCCATTGCTCATAAGGATGATCCACCAAATGTGCAAGAACACTCAAGACAGCTCATTGCTAATGCTGATTTGCAAGCTAAAATACCAAGACAACAAGCTCAAAAAGATAACTTGTAGGCTCAACAACCAGCAAACAATGATCATGGGGTTAGGAGATCAACTAGATCTACTAGACATCCTAATATATTTTCTCTTGTGCAATCCATGTTGCTGATTATGCCATGGTAACAGATTGTCGTGAACCATCTTGTCATGAACCATCTTGCTTCAAGGAAGCAATTGACAGACATGACAAAAAAAAAAATGGTATAAAGCCATGTTTTGAAAGATGGAATCGCTTGAAAAAAAATAGCACACGGGACTTAGTGCACTTGCCTAAAGGGCAGAAGACACTCCCTTGCAAATCGGTTTACAAGATGAAGGTCACTTCTAGTTCCTCACCAAAATATGAAGCAAGATTGGTTGCTGTTAATTTGGTATCTTGTCGAGTTAGTTATAACTTACGTTTCGATTGCGCGTGGGTTCTTGGGATGGTCAGGGGTCTGTAATACAGAGGCCCTTTATGTATTTTCCCATTCACTTCATTACTGTATTAATCTCTTCATTACTGTTCTAATGATTCCGACAAACTTAACTACTAATCCCCAGTGCATAACAATGTATAACACGCACCACACCTGAATACACAGAGACTTAATACCTAGTAACTTATCATCACCATTATACTTGCAATTCATTAATAACTCAATCGAACATTAACACAGTACCACTATTATTCAATACCGAACAACAATAACACAGACGATACAACAATGTAAATAACTGCATCGGAATCAACCTCCGGACACATCACCCAGAATCATAGTCCGACGATGCCTCTGTTGCTCTCTTCCAATCACCTCTTCTATTATCAAAAAAGGACTACAACGATTGCGTGACATCCTTGCGATGCGCCTCTATTCCTAATTACATTTTCTACTAAATAGAATGATATTCCTTTTGCGGCAACTTAACACTGGCACACATGATGGACTCGAACCTAGCAGGTGATGTTACAAAGACTAAGAATCATTCAATGATACCCTGTATATACATGGTTTGGGCTAATTTAAAAGTGCGAGAGATTTTTGCTTTAAGGATTCTAACATGTCTTGTAAGATTTGAGGTTCTACAAGATGAGCATCTATCTGCATAGAACTGGAAGCGATGACTTGCGACAACAAAATGTCAGCATGATTTTGCAAAAAGGCTTCTTGCAAATAGAAATCATTAGCCAAAGCAGCATCTCTGCATAGCTTTGCTTCTTCGATCTCTGCATCAATTCGGGATATGCGATCCTACTGTATACCTAATTGTTTTTCCCTGCGTTCTAATTCTTGCTGCTGGAATTGCATAGTCCTGAAAAGGTCCTGTCTTTGTTTCTGAATAAATTCAATATCCTTCTTAAGCTTGATGGTTTGTCCAATTTCTTCCTCCAGAGTCTAACTTTTATGGAAGATCTCTTCAGTAACCTTCTTAAGCTTGGTCTCCGCTTGTAACGCCTTAGCTGCTAACACTTGATAAGCCTTCTCTACTGTAATAAACCGAATGCGAGTGGTGTCTAACTGGGACCCTAATGCATGCATAGCATCCTCTTTATCCGTCATGGCTTGTTTGAGTTGAAGAACCTCTACATCTCGAGCTGCTATAATGTCATCCTTTGCGGTCCCTTGTCGCTGTAAAACCGTAATCTACTCTTGTAATAAATTTGCATCTGCTTTTATAGCTAGGATCTCTTCTTGGAGGGGTGCGATGTCTCCTTCCAGCAAGTCAACTTTGGCTTGATATTTGATACAAAGGGACTAGTGAGCATCATGTAACTAATGAGGTAGTTGCTTGGAGAGGTGTATGAGAAAGTCACCGTTTCGGGCTAACTGAGGGAAGGAATTAGGTATGATAAAGGTCAAAACAGGTCTAGAAGGATGGATGGAGATGGTTGCTGAAGAGGAAGGGGGAGAATAATCGAGAGAAGAAGGGATAGGTTGAGAATGGGAAACAGCCCCCGAATGATGAGGCGAAGGAGGAGGGCTAGGAGGTAATGGCACTTTAGAAGGGGAAAGGGGAGGTGTCATAGCTTTCGGTGAAGAAGGATGTACAAGGGGGGTTACCATATCGGGTTGAACATCCTGCTGAACCAGCAACTCCTCATTGTGTGTTTGCTCCATTAGGTTCAGAGAAGCCACAACTATGTTGGGTGCTTTATTAGTAAAGCGTGTCTATTGTTGATCAACCGTATCAATAGGTTGAACATCTTCCATAATCGTATCTTTATTAATTTGACCCATAGGAGAAGGTGGGGTGGAAAGAATGTGTGTGGAAGATGGTTGTGCTTGACTCTGCGAGGGGCTGATTTTCCTATGCTTTCCACGAAAAAATTTCAGGAGATCGTTGTTATCTTCATCAACCTCCATAACCTGTGTTGATTCTTCATGGAATAGGAGGGTATTTATTCATCGAAGGAGACTGAATAGGGTGAACCGCTAGAAGAAGCAAAGAAAGAAGATGGGGAAGTCGAGTGTGAGGGATATCACCTTTAGCGAGTTGTCGGGAGATCGTTTGACATTCACGGTGAATGCACCAGAAGAAAAATAATGCCCAATTAACGGCTTTGTGAGCAGCAATGTTATCATGGAGTAAAACGGTCGAGAGATCCCATATGTGCATTTATGGAGATTGAGAGCAGCCACCAGAAATTGCAGGGCAGAGCACTCTGATTCAGGTCGGCATAGAATTGCAAATTCATTAGAAGACTGGTGCGGGAATAATTGTTTCATGGTTGTCATCGGTGGCAGGGGGACATCTACACTGCCATCTTGAGGGAGATGGAATCCTTCAGCCACAGTGTTCATAGTAACTACTATGCACGGGTTGAGGCAGGTGATTAGCCAACATGTCTCTGTCTAGGGGGTATTAGCAATAGCAACAATAACTTGAGCAAACAACGGGTGACATTCGATCGAATGCCAAGGCAATTCGGCGAACACCAATAGCCCACATGCACGCAAAAACTCGCTCAAGTCGAAAGATAAGCCAGCATGGAAGGTGGTAATATTGGCTAGAGCTTCCATGGCAAGCAACAAAAAGCGAATACACAGTACAACAGGGAAGACACAAAGCGTAAGTACACAATAGCGGAAAAGAGGACGAAGAACTTGGTTAAGTAAAAATGCTGAATGGAAGCGGGGGTAGAAAACGCAATCATCACCAATGGTTGGGAACATGCATGCATAATGACGACATTCGCACATTAACAAACTCCCAAACGTTTAGTGTGGCGGCTAATCATGGTTATGTAATAAAAATGGGAATTTTATGGTCAGATAGTCAACCAAAACACGCGTAATGGAAATAGAAATGAGGAGACAAAACCAATATAAATTGGATGAATAATAAAAAATACCATCAACTAATTAAGATAAAGTAGTTGTTTCATAATACGGACGAAGTTTCGACCCATTGATGGGTTTATGAAGAAGAGTACCATTTAAAGTGGATAACTAGAGTAGCAGGTCCAACCTGATCTGCAATACAGTAGGGACCAAACCACCGAAGCTTGAACTTTCCCGCTGAACGATTAGACTTCGCATTATAGAAAAGAACTAATTGTCCTTTGGTAAAAACGGGAGTCCGGAGAAATCGATCATGTGTCTTAGCTTGCCTCAGTTGCACTTCTTGTAGCATCAAAAAACTTTCCAGATGTTGTTCATCCAAAGACCGCAACACATCCAACCGAAACGGAAAGGAGTCTTCTGATAATAGCTTATGATCCGATGCCACCTGTAAACTAGGTACCACCAATTCCATGGGTGCAATTGCCTCTAGACCATATGCCAGTTTAAAAGGCGAATTTCTTGTAGCAACTTTATAAGTAGTACAGTAAGCCCATAGGATTGAAGGAAGGAATTGATCCCAACGCTCCGAACATTCCAGCATAAGTTTCTTTAGCATGTTAAGAAGGGTTTTATTGGTACTTTCAACGAGTCCATGGGTGCGAGGATAATACGGGGAGCTAAATTTATGGACAATCTTAAGTGTGCGGGTAAGCACTTGCATTAAGGAATTCACAAAGTGTGTGCCTTACTCAGAAACAATCTCTAAGGGAAGACCGTTGCAAGGAAAAACATCACTCATCAAATATTTGACCACCACCGATGCAATTGTGGACTGTAAAGCCCAGGCTTCATGCCAAATCAGTACAGGTGAGTATATACCGATGATTAGTGACCGTAGCAGGAGGTGTAATGGGTCCAATGAAATCCAAGCCCCACTTTTGAAAAGGCTCAAGGGGAGAGACAGGCTGCAGTGGGAAATGATGCCGTTGTAAAGGCTGCCCGATCTTTGGCAAGCATCACACTGTTTGACATGAGCAGGAATGTCACGCTGCATAGTGGGCCACCATAAGCCACTTTATAGAACTTTTCGGTAAGTTAGATCTACCGAAAAATGCCCACCGGAAAGAGCAGAATGGGCCATGTCAATAACCGAAGAAACTTCATGTGGAGGAATACATCGTAAGAGCGCACTAGATGGATCCATGTAATACAAGTGTCCCACAATGATCCAGAATTGTCGACTATACATCGCCAGTTTACAACAAGCAAAAGTGGAAGTATTAGTCGGGGAGCTTCCACTAGTGAGAAAAATCATAAGAGTATCATAGTACGAGGCTGCCACAGGGAGTTCCTGACAATCATCCTATACCAAATCAGTCACATAGATAGCGGGGGTAGTATCATCAATTCTGTTGAGAAGTTCACCAGAATCAAGCCGAGATAGAAAATCAGCAAGAGCATGCACTGACCCCGGACGATGTACAATCTCATAATCAAATTCTTGCAGCAACAGCACCCACCTGGCTAATTTGCCCCCTAAATGTTGCTGGCAGACAAGATAAACCAGAGCTGCATGATCCATATGAAAGGTAAATGGGCGTCCTAGTAAATAGTGCCGGAATTTCTTCACCAAATAAACCAAACCCAAACATTCGCGCTCAGTGATGGAATAATTCCATTCAACAGTGGCTAATCGTCGACTAGCATAATAAATAGGGCAGAACCACTTATCCTATTGTTGCATAAGCACACTACCGATTGCGATGTCCGACGCATCCCCAAAAACATGGAACGGAAGTTGTCAGTTCGGTGCTTACAGAATAGGAGCCTAGTTTAAGAGTGTTTTCAATCGATCAAATGCAATTTGGCACTCCTTAGTCCATGCAAACTATCGAGGATTGCTAGTAATCAACTGAGTCAGTGGTATAGCTACATGTGCGAGCCACCGAAGATGCCATCCATGCCAGCGTATTTGTCCAAGGAATCACATAACTTCCTTTGGTGTCGTAGGGGCAGGTGCATTCAACATGGCTTTCACTTTATTAGGGTCCACTTGAATACCTTGCAGCGAAATGATATGACCAAGCAATTTGCCATAGGAGATTGAAAAGACCGACTTGTTGGTATTTAAGCACAAATGAAACTCCTACACTTAGAAAAGCAGCAATGTAGGTGATAGATGTGAGTCGATACGTCACTATATAACGAAAATTCATCCAGATACACCTGCATAAATGTGGTTAAGTAGGGAGAAAAGATTTCCTGCATGCATCATTGAAAGGTACTAGGAGCATTGCGGTGACCAAACCACATCACCGTACACGCATATACGCCCAAGTTTGTAATAAATGCAGTCTTTGGTATATCCATTTCAGCCATGCGCACCTGATTATAGTCACTATAGCCATCCAAAAAGGAATACATTCTGTGTCCAACAACATCATCGAGCATCATATCCAAAAAGGGAAGTGGAAAGGGATCAGGCACTGTCACCGCATTTAACTTTTGGTAATCCACATAGATACACAACTACTTGTTTTTCTTTGGGACAATGACAATAGGCGAAATCCATTCTTCACACTCAATGGGGACAATGAAGCCTACTTTCAACAAGCAATCCAATTCAACTTTCACTTGAGCAGCATAATTGGGATTCATTCGATAACTGGGTTGTTTAATTGGACGCGCATCCGGTTTCAGCATCACATGGTGTTGATAGATGCGAGGGTCCAACCCTTTCATATCGCAATAGTCCCATGCAAATACATCTTGAAACTCTTTCAGCAACTATAGTAGATCATTTTGAAAAGTTTTCGGTAGCCCAACCTTAAGCTTGACTGGTTGCGAAGTAGCTTCATCCCCCAAATTACAAGTGATTAATTGATCTTCCGGTACATAAAACTATCAAGGCATATATATATCCTCAGGTGATTGGAATAATTGGTGTAAATTCGTGGCATTCAAGACTTGATCCAAAACTGGGTCCACCCCTTCGGTAAACGAAACTACCGTACAGACGGCCGGATTCCAATTATCTACAATTGCTTGTAAATCAACTGTATCCATGGCTAGTAAATCCTGGTTAGCATTGAGAAAAGCTTCTTCTTCATCATTTGAAAGTCCATCTAGCATGTGCACAGGTTCGGCCACATAAGATCGAGCATGAAGGTCGCAAGGCTTCATCTCGTCCAAGGGTACCACATATTTGTGATGATTGCTATTGAAAATAAGTTCATGTGCAGACCAATCCTGCAACACTTTTGCTTGTTTCAACCAGGGTCTCCCAAACAGTAAGTTGTAATCCAGACTTGAGTCGGGTACTTCCAGAACAACAAAAGTCATTTTGAACACCACTCCCTAAAGAGTAATGGGTATATCATGCACCAAACCCACTGGATGTACCCTAGATTGATCTGTCATTCTCACAAAAAACTGAACATGTTCAATCTGAGTCCATCCTAACCTTTTATAAAGTGTACCTATAACAATATTCACACCAGAGCCTCCATCAATTAACACTTGAGTAATTTTGTGGTTTTTATACCATACCGTGATTAAAAGAACAGCATGGTCCACCGTAGAATCAATTTCTAGACTGATAGTTGCCGTAGCAGGTGTACACAAAGATCCTAGACTAATTTGTTGCTAGAATTATTTTCGTATGCCTGGAACCAAGGCTAACACTTGCCCCAGTGGCATTGTAATAGATGCCTGTGAAAAAATATTCCACATAGAGTCAAGATTCGACGTACCCGATACCGAGTTTGGTGGACTCTCCAATGACACTTTGATCGAACTCGTATCTTCTGATGGTAGATTCGATACTATTTGCTAGACCATAGGTACTGGATTGGGGAAGACAATTGGTTCTTGACTAGCCCACATACTAGCTTTGGTAAAAATTCTCTGTTGTTCTCAAATGTCAGGCTCAAAAATCTCAACAACCAGTTGTAACTTCTTGTCGGACCGTGTTTGAATTGCTGCCACTTGGGTATCCACTACTGAAATATATACCATATTTGCCATTGGATGTTGTCGTTCTTTTCTTTGTTTATCAAACTCGGATGCCTCTTTGCAATATCTGTAGATATGTCCAATCTTGCCACAAAAATGGCATCTTGGTGGTGGAAGTGATATACCTTCACCCGATTGGCCTGAGTTCCACCGGGTCTGTCCGAAATTGTTTTCTCGCGGTCACCTGTAGGTTTTCTAACTTTGGTAAGAAGTATTTCTCAAATGCGGTGGTACATAGTGGGTAGCATGTTGTCCCTGCTCATGTATTATGGCATTTACGATCGGTTTGGGCTATACTTTGGCATTATATGGACATGTTTTGGTAGAATGACTCGCCATATTACAAATAGTGCAATACATTTGGTTTAATGCACATGCACAAGTAGTGTGTCCCGAGTTCTTACATTTTGTGCAATGCACCTCTTATCAATGGATCCTCACTCATGCTCTTGGACGTCTTTAACCAATCCAGATCTTCAGTGAAACCTCCAACTTTATACTCTAACTACAATGCCATGGCTATTACCGCATCCAAGGTCATACCACACACACATCATATAATCATAACTTGTTTGAGCTCAGGGTTTAATCCATTAATAAACCACTGAGTAATCACGTCATCCGATAGGTTAGCATGTGTCGGCAACAGTTGTCGTGGATGGGTACGGAATAAAGTTGCATACTCTTGCACATTCTGATGTGGAAGCTGGCTATTGTTTTGCAAATAGTCAAAGATCTCAGCTGCATTTTTCTTTGACCAAAAACGTTGTAAGAAGGCATCCTTGACATCATCATATTGACTAAAATGATTAATGTCATGTTTGATTAACCACCGGGCAGCCTCATTAACCAGAGTATATTGGAATACTATAGCCTTATATGCCAGATCCACTGGATAGTTGAGTACAACATAATTGATTTCAAAAGTATGCACATGGGCATCAGGATCATCACCAAGAAATCCTCCAAATTTCGTATGCGTAACTCCAACAGGTATCAATCGTGGGGGTATGATATACTACTGTTGTTGTTGTTGTTGATGGTGATGTTGTTGTTGCTGTTGTTGTTGGTGATGTTGTTGCTACTGTTGTGAACCACTCATGTTGTTTAAATCAAGAGGAAGTAGTGATGATTTGAACAAGTTAATCCTAATTGCTGCTGTGTCATCTCGCCACCTTGTAAGTTCTCCGGTGATCTGATATCGTTAAGTCGATCACACACGCCTACACCCAACTACCATTCCTCATAGTTGGCTTCTGAGGTAAACTTTTCACCAAAACTTTCATCCAACAATACACTAGTTTCTCTGAAATCGAAACCCGAAGTAGAGCTGTCATCAAAATTCTGCAAGCTGACCTCGGAATTGTCAAAGCTACCATCAAAATTCCACAATCAGCTACCGGAATTTTGCAAACTATCACCCGAACCAATGATTACTTCCCCAACCATACTTTCCACGGATGGGGTTGGTTGCACTTCTGGTATACCCTATAGTCTGTGCACAAGGAAATGTTGACATGGCACTCCACTAGCCCATATCTCCTCCTTTCCTTTCGACGATTGTCCATCACCAGTACCACCAGGAGGCGTTCCCAACGTGCTAGGAACTTTCTAGGGATGCTGATCTCTTCTGTACTTTAGGTATGATTCTCTGGAATGCGTTATAGGCATATATCATATGATTCTTTCTCAAAACCTAATCTGTTCGTCGATTGGTTACTCCATGCCCCATGGCTTTCACCAATGTTAATTTGGTATCCTGCCGAGTTAGTTATAGCTTACGTTTCGACTGCGCATGGGTTCTTGGGATGGTCAAGGGTTTCTAATACAGAGGCCCTTTATGTATTTTCCCATTCACTTCATTACTGTATTAATCTCCTCATTACTGTTCTGACGATTCCAATAAACTTTACTACTAATCCCTAGTGCATAACAACATATAACAATCACGACACCCGAATACGCAGAGACTTAATACCTGCTAACTTATCATCACCATTATACTTGCAATTCATCAATAACTCAATCGAACATTAACACAGTACCATGATTAATCATATACCAAGCAACAATAACACAGATGATACAACAATGTAAATAATTGCACCAAAATCAACCTCCAGACACATCGCCCAGACTCATAGTCCGGCCACGCCTCTGTCGCTCTCTTCCAATCACCTTTTCTATTATCAAAAAAGGGTTACAACAATTGTGCGACATCCTTTCGATGTGCGTCTGTTCCTAATTACATTTTCTACTAAGTAAGACATCTAAAAACAAAGCCACTTGTTTGGCCGGTGTGGGTAATTCTGGAATAGGGCATCTTTTTATGTACTGTTTGAATCTTCTTCGTACTAGCCGCACTATTTCTTGCGGGGTCTGCTTGAAGTTGTGGATCAAGGATGATGTGTTATGCCTGATACCACTCTTGGAAAATTCTACAATGAATTCGTCTAGCAGTTGACCTATATCTCGATAGTTGTGACTGTTTAGTGGTTGAAACCAAGCTAAGGAAGTGCCCTTGAGAGTCAAACCAAATGCCTCGAACTGGGTGAACAAAAAATTGGTATGTAAGTTAAAAAAGAGTTTTTATGGGTTGAAACAAGCATCCAAAGCTTGGTATCATAAATTTGATACATTTATGCAATCTCAAGGCTTTCATAAGATTCAAGAGGATCACTACTTGTACATCAAGAAGGTAGTAGATGACAATTTGATTATTCAAATTTTGTATGTTGATGACATGTTGATTGTTGGTAGGGATACTCATGCCTTGGATTCCGTGAAGCAACACCTTCGGGGCAGCTTTGACATGATAGATCTTGGTGATGAAAGTTACATCCTTGGCATGCGAATACTTAGGGACCGATCAAAAGGATTACTTTTTCTATCATAACAAGAGTATGTCTCCAAGGTTCTGCAGTGTTTCAATATAAAAGGGGGGAAACAATTTGGGTTCCATTGCCTCCATATGTGAAACTTAGTGTAGATGAAAGTCCTTCATCTGATAATGAGAAGGCTAAAATGGCTAAGATACCATATGCTTCAGTTGTTGCTATCTTGATGTATGCTATCATTGTTACACATCGTGATATTGCTTTTGTAGTGAGTGTAGTTAGTAGATACATGGCAAACCCAAACATAAAAGCATTGGGAAGTAGTGTAGGGTATTATGAGATACCTCAAAGGCACAAAGGGTTTGTGTATCTATTTTGGAAAGTAGAAGCCATCTCTCATTGGGTTTACTGATGTAGACTATGTTGGCCATGCTGATTCTAGAAAGTCCACCTCATGATATGTGTTTTTCACGGGAGGAGCATTTTCTCTTGGATCTCCAGGTTATAGAAGTGTGTTGCACTGTCCATTACAAAAGTAGAGTATGTGGCTGCTACTAATGCATCCAAGGAAGCTTTATGGATTTCACATCTGGTGGTAGACCTTGGTATTACAAAATTACTTGTTCTGCATTGTGATATCCAGATTACTATCATTCTAGCATGGAATCCTATCTTTCATACAAAGACAAAACACATACAGGTGAAATCACTTCATCAAAGTTGTGCTTGACAACAAGAAAATTGAGCTTGTCAAAGTACATATAGATGATTATCCGATAGATCTACTCATCAAGGGTCTTTCAGCTGAATGGTTCACTCATTTCCAATAGATGATGGGAATTGGATAGATATATGTATTTTAGCTTTGTACACACTTAGACATAGCTGATTTTTTTTTAAGGAACATTTCCTCTGGGTGGGAGGTTGTTGGAAATAAAGGGACATTATGCCTTTCATATTTGCATAGGTGTGACTGCACTCCTAGCACACTTTACATATATCCATCTAAAATAAAAACAAAAGTAATAAAACCTAGGTACGTAATACATTCTTGTGTAACACAACAATTTTTTTGAGTCTTGCTCTTTACTGTAGTACAGGGTGAAGAACTATGGCATGTACCAATCAACATCTAGGCACCCTAACTGTACCTTGCTACTCTCAAACTTGGCCTATCTCACTGACACTTGGATTTGTCTTGACATCGATACTTGGATGGTACTACTACACTTGGATTTGTCATGACGATACTTGGATGGTACTACTACACTTGGTCACTGACATTTGATTATCATCAACACTTGGATGGTACTACTACACTTGGATTTGTCCTGACGTCTAAGTGTCACCAACACTTAGGTATTGCCAACATCTCCAAGTATCATCCACAACACCATAGTGTCATGAGTTAGGTATCATTGACACCCCCTAGTATCATGGTATCACTGACACATAACAAGTGTCATCGACATTTAAGTGTCATGTGTCATCAATTGTTGGTCGTGTGTCATATGTCGAGTGTTGTCTATCGTATGTCGATTGTCGAGTGTCTTCTATCATCAATCTTAGGTATGGTGTGTAATTTTTTCAAGTGTCATCAATACTTATTGGGTGTCATGACACCTAGGTATCATGAAGGTGGTGTCATCAACACTTGGTAACTATCACGATACTTGTTGAGAAGGAAGGTGATGCTAACACCTACATGTCATGTGTCACCAAAGTGGTGTCATCTAGAAAATGATATTTGAGTAAATTCAAGAAAAAAATTAGGGTTTTGATTTTTTTACCATATATGGAGATACTTGAAGCCTCACAGGGGTTTGATCAAGCCAATACAAGGGCTAGAAAGGAAGAATTTAAATCTATGGTCTTTGATGTTGAAGAATGTTATGACAAGATCATGACTAACACCTAGAGAAGGAACGCTTCTCTCCTCCCAACCAAGTCTCATATATATAGTCTCATTCAAGGAGTGGTTAGAATAACAAATAACTACATATCTTCCATGTCCAAGTTCTCTCTAGTCCACTTAAGTGGTTGGGTAGTGACATGTCCTAGTTCACTTGAGTTAACTCAAGTAAACCTATTAGAAGGCTCAAGAGTTCTTAGGAAGAATATTCTTTGACATTGCTCATGGGATTTGAACCCAAGACCTCCTCCTTCCCATCCTTGAGTGTTAACCACTAGAGCAAGTGACGTACTTGGTTTTACCCTTAAGCGCCCAAAACTTAACTTAAGACAAAGCCACTTTATAACATTCTTTCCCCCTTGAATGAATTCTTTTGCACTCAGAAAAATTGAGCTATATATATTTATTGTTGGCTGTCCCTGGTGCCTCATGTTCTGACCTTGAAGAACATGTCATGCACTCATTTGGTTTTGAACTTAGAACTTGAAGTTCAAAAACTTGTGTTGGATTGTGGAAAATCTTTCCAAAGTGGAATTTTCCTGAGTTCGATCCTTGTATTCTACCAGTCACTCTTCATACAAATGGCTTCTTGTATGTTTCTCTTGAGTGCAAAGTATCCTTTCAGGCTTTTGAGGAATTTTCATATGCCCACATGCAAACTTTTCAAATAATTGGAAAACGACCTCAATATCTTGGTGATAGCTTAGTGCATTTTCCAGTCTTTAGCTTTTTTAATCTTTCTAGAGGTTGGAGATAACCTTGATCTCCAACTTGAAAAGAAATTCTTATAGGATGTTATGAACATGCGTACATAGAGAGTATGAAATATGAAAACTGCATAAAAACTAAGTTCCATATTAGATGAGATAGTACATAGTATTTGATGCAATCTCCTCCCATGTGAAGTATTTTGATGGTGATGCACCACAGTGGACTCTCCTTCTCCAGAGCTTCATGATGATACCCTCACAGTAGAAAACCAAGCTCCATATGTCGCACATAGTACTCTGCACAGACCTACAAAATATGCAAAAGAAATCGATACATAGAGAGCATGAACACAAATTTCTTAGGTGTTACAAATGCGGTCCAACTTATAGTTTATGGCCGACAAGGCCACTATATGTTTTATTAAAGAACATATACAAATGTGTCGGGAAGCCATTTGGCCTTTCACATGGACACTAATGGTAACCATCTCCCACTAAAGGCCAATATGGCCAAGTGATTATGGGAGAAAAATAAAGAATGATAAAGAATACTTGAGTATAAGTATATAGACTATGCCTCCCACCTGAGTGTAAGTATACAAATTATACCTCCCACCTAATGGGCATGGGACCACACATATCTATATGTACAAGATCTAAAAGACTGAATTAAAGATTCAATGTGCATCTTATGCACATTCCTAGTTTACTTTCCATATTGGAAAATGCTCACAAAATGAAAAATAAGAGAAAGATAACATAGGTAAGTAGCTAGAACGAGAAAGATTTTCCATTCCACTACGAGATATATGGCCCAAATGGCCATGCCAAATACAAGCCATAGACTATTTGGTAATAACTAACACGTGTTCTTTCTATGATACAAATAAAGGACAAAGTGAGCCAACTTTGCTTCCTTTCACAATAACCATATTGCCCTTTGATATGCGAAAGGAATGAGCATACAAGAACACCTTGTAGCCAAGGTCATCAATTTGAACAACTGACATCAAACTACGTGATAATTGAGGTACATGGCATGCATTATGCATAATAAATTTTGTATCATCAATGAACTTCACAACCACATCCCCAATCCCAAAAATGTCACAGTGGTAAGAGTCACCAAGTCTCAAAGTACAAAGAGACTTTGTTGCATAAGTAGAGAACCATTCTCTATGTGGTGTCACATGGAAAGAAGCATCAAAATCTAGTAGCCATGTGTGGAAACAGAATCAACCATAAGAGCCACAATATTGTCAAGTGCCAACACATCAACATCATAAAAAATAGCATTGATCTCTTCAATATTCACAATAAAAGTAGATGGTGCAGGTAGTTGTTTAGCATGCCCATCAACATTTTATCATTTACCTTTAGCATTCTTTAATACATAGTAGTCTTTCTTCATGTGTCCTTTCTTATGACAATAATGGCATTTGATATCCCTCTTCCTTGATTCACTTCTACCTTTATTTTGTAGACCATTCTTTTCCTTGTCCTTGCTCCTACCATGTCATTGATTCTTTCCTTGGTAAGAATCTTGAACATTATATGAATCTCCACTCTAAGTGCTAACCATAGATTTTCTACGAATCTCCTCACTCAAGAGTGCTCCACATATGTCATCATAGACCTAACTTGAAAAACATTAATGTAGCCACCATACGAGATAGTTATCTGCTTCCTATCACCAAACATCTTTTAGAACATGTAGTAGGAAAAGATGTATACAACTTCTTGGATGAATTCTCCAGATACAATCAAGTGGCCTTTGCCCCTAAAGACCGACATAAGATGGATTTTGCCACAAATGGGGTATCTTTTCATTTTGTGTGACGTCATTTGGACTCACCAATGCTCCTGCTACATTCCAAAGGCTGATGTGTCATGTGTCTAAGGACTTCATGCAAAAAGCTTATAGGTCTATGTTGATGATTTATGTGCTCAGTCCAACATTTGACAAACATATATCCCTAGATCGAAACAAATTTTTGGTTGAACCTAGAGAAGTGTGTTTTCATGGTTAGAAAAGGCACGATTCTAGGACACATAGTGTCAAAGAACGGGATTTCAACTGACAAAGATAAGGGTAGAGCCATCACAGAGCTACCTAGACCAAAGAATTTCAAGGAATTACAAGCTTTTATGGGACATTGTGGATATTACTGATATTTTATCCACATGTACGCAATAATGGCAAAAGCTTTGTACAACCTTTTGACCAATTTTGAGTGGAACAAAGAGTGAAAAAACTCTGTAAATGAGCTTAATCAAAGATGTGTTCAACACCAATCTTGACAACACCATATCGGAGTAAGAAATTCCATGTTCACGTGTATGCTCCTTTTTATGTTATGGGATGTGTATTGGCACAGCCCATAGGTGAACGAAACATTGATCTTCCCATAGCCTATGCTAGTAGAAAGATGAATGTAGCAGAAAGAAATTACAACAGATAGGGAGAGAAGTATCTGGCATGGTGTATGTGGCCAAGAACTTTAGACATTCTTTGCTTGCAAATAAGTTCAAATTCTTTACGAATCATCAAGTGTTACTCTACCTTGTGAACAAACCTTGCGATATAGGAAAATTAGTAAGATGGTTTCTCTTACTAATGGAATATGATTTTGAGGTAGTTGTTAGGAAAGGCAAGAATCACCTTAGGGTGGATCACCTTTCTAGACTTACTTTAGGAGAATCCCTGTAGGGAGTATCAGATGAACTTCTTGATGTTTATTTGTTCAGCCTATAAGTGGTGACTGATTGGGCAAAAATTGTTGATATATTTAGGTAGTGATGTGTGTGAACACACTAGGACCGCCGGGGCACTTTTTTCCCTCTTTAGGAGGTTTTTTTCCCCCAGCTTGTATATACGCCTATTGCTCTAATGGGCTACTTGTCTTTGTACATTCTCTAGTAATACATTTAGTATTGTGTGTTGTGCTCCAAGCTTCTTCTTCTTCCTTGTGATGTTCACGTGCTTCCGAAGACGTCTAACTCCAACAATTGGTATCAGAGCAAGTTGTCGCTTCATCTAGGGCGCCATTGACACTCCTCCGTTTGCAGTCTCAGAATCGTACGAATTTTGGTGAGCATACTCAAGGTGTTTTCGAGATCAAAACCGCTTCGCTTTGTGGTGCCGAAATCATGATCTGAGCTCGTTTCGGCCTTCGAACACACTATCGCAGTGCTTGTGCAGGTTATTTTGTCTTTTTGTGCCAAAGGTATATACCCGTCTGTTTGCCAGTATAAGCATCTCGAAGTCTGCTATAGGTTTAGCAGAACTCGTCTGGGCAGTTGTGTTCAACTTTTTGAAATACAGTCAATTTTCTGCATCAAAGAATTTTAGTCACTGGCCATAGCTAAAAGCAGTGATGTATTCCGTATGTTGGCTGTTGAGGATAAGTTGGATGGTACCAACTACCCATTATGGGCTTATATGATGCGACATGTATTGGTTGCAAAAGGATTGTGGAACATTGTGCAGGGTGTTGAAAGACGTCCTGTTACACCTGTAACAATAGGTACTGCGAATACAGGTGCTGGAGCTGATGAAGATGGTGTCAAAGATGATATTGTGCAGATTCATGTTCGTCCTGCTGTTTCTGCGGCACCTACTGCAGAGCAGATTCGTTGGGATGGCAGAGATGCCCAAGCACATGCATTGATAGCTTTGTCTATCAAACGTGCCATTATTCTTCATATTCGCCCTTTGCAGAACAGCTAAGGATGCTTGGGATACACTTACCACATTGTACCAAGCTAGGAATGAGGCTCGTGTTGCTTACCTCCAAAAACAGTTAGAGAGTGAGTGTTGCAGAGCTAAAGAGCGCACAAAGCAGAGAAAAGGACGGGCCCCAAAATTTTTCCGATTTGGACATCATATTTTTGTATCATAATCACTCTTGTAATATATTTCCCGTTGTAAAGGCACTAGAGGAGTCCTCTAGATGCATCCCCGTAGAAGATTAGAAGATTACCCATGTAAAATAGTAGGAAATTAGTCTTTTAGTGAATAAAGTGCCGGTCTCTTGTGTGAAAGGACCATTTTTAGGGCACTAGTATATAAGTCAAATGTGACTCTTTGTAAAGAACTTTTTTGCCATTGTGAGAAGGCAACGGCGCCAAAAAGTGTGTTGACCTAAGTACCAACTTAGGGACTTGCGGAGAAAGAGACTATACCTCAATCCCCTCTCAAGTGCATATAGTGGGGATACAGGCTTTTAATTATCAATCCAAAGAGTATACAAACCTAGCCGAGTGTATGAAGACGTGCAATCATGTAATGATCAATGCAAATGAACTACTCAAGAGTGTAAATGAGGCAAAGACTTATCCAAACAAGCTCCAACAGTCGGTCCAGGCGAAACGATACTTGGTGCAGCAGCCGTCAGTATTTTGGGCTTTTCTCCCAGCTTCGAACTCCAAATATAGCGAATAGCATATGCGTTTCGAAGCTCTCGAGAAGACGCATCCAATGGCAGTGGTTTCACTCAATTCTGACGCTCCTACTTCAAGTTATGGGCAAAATACTGAGTCGCGGGAATATTTTCCTACACTGACGGCTCCCCGGCAACGGCGCCAAAAAGTGTGTTGACCTAAGTACCAACTTAGGGACTTGCGGAGAAAGAGACTATACCTCAATCCCCTCTCAAGTGCATATAGTGGGGATACACGCTTTTAATTATCAATCCAAAGAGTATACAAACCTAGCCGAGTGTATGAAGACGTGCAATCATGTAATGATCAATGCAAATGAACTACTCAAGAGTGTAAATGAGGCAAAGACTTATCCAAACCAGCTCCAACAGTCGGTCCAGGCGAAACGATACTTGGTGCAGCAGCCGTCAGTATTTTGGGCTTTTCTCCCAGCTCCGAACTCCAAATATAGCGAATAGCATATGCGTTTTGAAGCTCTCGAGAAGACGCATCCAATGACAGTGGTTTCACTCAATTCTGACGCTCCTACTTCAAGTTATGGGCAAAATACGGAGTCGCGGGAATATTTTCCTACACTTCAGCACTTCCTACACCTCGCACACACCTTACCTACAACAAATAGACACTTTCATGGATAGACAACACTCACAAGCACTCTTTCCAAGCGATACACATGCATACAAGCTCACGAAGAAGAAGATATGGAGTGAAGAAGACACAAATTCGAATTTCTGTGCTCTCCCTTCTCACAATGGCAAAAAAGTTCTTTACAAAGAGTCACATTTGACTTATATACTAGTGCCCTAAAAATGGTCCTTTCACACAAGAGACCGGCACTTTATTCACTAAAAGACTAATTTCCTACTATTTTACATGGGTAATCTTCTAATCTTCTACGGGGATGCATCTAGAGGACTCCTCTAGTGCCTTTACAACGGGAAATATATTACAAGAGTGATTATGATACAAAAATATGATGTCCAAATCGGAAAAATTTTGGGGCCCGTCCTTTTCTCTGCTTTGTGCGCTCTTTAGCTCTGCAACACTCTCCCCCTCTTCGTCTCTGTTGATCCTTGACAGACTTTGCTTCTTGTCTTCAGTTTGATCTCTGCGCGCAACCTTTGCTCATTGTTACCTGTTTATAAAACAGGTCTTCAGTTTTGACGGCCTCTTCTTAATTCTTGTTTTACATTCTCTGGGCCTGATGCATTCGACTTGCTTGCCCGCAACCCTTGTAGTTAGACTGACTACATGATACTGTGCAGTCTAATTCACCTATAGGCTCATCACTTCTGGGTTGCCATCGTAATTCTGGTTGCCACGCACGCCACCAGTGGAAGGTTTGAAGATCTGGTGCTTCAGTCTTCGATCTGGACTTTCCAACAGATCAAGAGGTTGAAGCACCCGTGTGGGTTGCGTCCTTTCCTTGGTGTGTGTGCCCCTGCGGGGCTCTGTGCAGAGATGGGTGTTGCGCCCCTGCGGGGCTTCCTGCAGAGATGTATCTTCAAATCTTGCTTTTTAGTGAAGCTGCTTCCTTCGTTGTCTTCTTCTTTTTTTCTTCTTACTTGACTCTCCCTCAACAGTGAGCACATGAATGAAGGTGATTCTATGGACAATTTCCTAACAAAGATCAAAGACTTGAAGGAACAGTTGATTTCTGCTGATGAGGTTATACCAGATAGCTCACTTGTGCAGACCGTTTTGAATGGTCTTCCTGATTCATATCAGAGTTTTGCTTCTACTCTTCGGTTGATGATGAAATGCAATCCAAATGCCTTGTCATTTGAGGAGTTAGTCTCTGTTTTGTTGCAGGAAGATCAGTCCAGGCAGAACAGGTCCATTATGCGTGTTGCAGATCAAGCTTTCTTGGCTAGTCAGAAGGGCAAAGGAAAATGGAGTTCTTCTACTAGTAAGCAGAAATCTGCAAATGCTGCACATTTGAAGAACCAAGAGAAAGATGAGAAAAAATCAGAAATGCTGAAATTGTTTTGTAAGTACTGTAAAGGGAATGATCATATCATAAAGAACTGTCCAAAATTGGCTGCAAAAGAGGCAAAGAAGAAAGAGGCTGGAATGGTTGTTGCAGAAGCCTCTACACCAAAAACAGAGTCTGCTAATCTTGTGCAGGAAGAAGAATGGGCGTTCACTACTGTTTGCAGTTTTGACCCATCTTCTCATGAGCAGTGCATGTCTGCAGTAGACTTAGATGTTTGGTACTTTGACAGTGGGGCGACCAAACATATTACCTCGCAGCGCAGTTTCTTCTCTTCACTCGAGCCTGCCCCTACAGGGAATACTATTACATGCGCCAACAACTCCTCTTATCCTGTTATGGGAGTTGGTAAGATCATTTTGACTACGGCTGATGGTAGTTCTTTCACTTTGTCAAATGCTTTATTTGTGCCAGGGATCAAGAAGAATCTGTTATCAGTTTTTGCATTAGCCAAGATTAGCTTGGTTGTGAAATTTGTTGATGACAAATGTATAGTTCATGATCTATCAAATGGTGATGTTATTATTGCTTCTGACATTTTATGTCATGGGCTGTATAAGCTCATAGACTATGAAAGATCTGAAAATGATTTGGCATGTGCAATAAATGATTCTCAGGCTATGTCAGATGCAAAGCTTTGGCATGCACGCTTTGGTCATCTGAATTTTGCTAGTTTGCTACGCCTGTAGAAATCTGAAATGGTGTCCTCTTTGCCCAAACTTGAGGCACTTGGAAAACATGTTTGTGAAGGCTGTATTTTGGGCAAAATGCAGCGTTCCTCCTTTCCCAAAGATGGTTCAGTTCGGGCTACACAGAAATTGCAGCTTGTACATAGTGATGTCTGTGGTCCTATGCAGACACCCTCTTTTGGAAATTACCTTTACTTTGTGACTTTCATTGATGAATTTTCCAGGCATGCATGGGTATATCCACTCAAAGCAAAGTCCGAAGTGTTCATGTGCTTTAAACAGTTTTTGGTTTTCGCTGAAAATCTATCAGCATGTAAAATGGGCACCCTCTGTTCTGATCGAGGGGGGGAATATATGTCTTCTGATTTTAATGCATTTCTGGCTGAACGTGGGATAAAACACCAGTGTACAGTGCCTTATACACCTCAATAGAATGGAGTTGCTGAATGAAAGAACATGTCACTCATGGAGATGGCGAGGTGCATGGTCAAAAGTTAGGCTTTACCACATAGTTTCTGGATTGAGGTTGTCATGTGTGCAACATATGTACTGAACAGGTGTCCCACTAAAGCGCTGCAGTCTATCACTCCATATGAGGCTTGGCATGACCGCAAGCCATCTGTTGCTCATCTGCGTGTTTTTGGTTGTTTTGCATATGCACTAGTGCCTACCCTGAAGTGACCACAAATGATCCATGGTGCTCTAAGTTGTAAGGCCCTCATTATGAGGAGAAGCCACTGTGAGAGCCCATTCATTTGTGGAATGCTAACTTCTAAGTTAGATGAGGTCTATGTGTGATCATTGATGGTTATAGATGATCTTTGTGAGCCTAGCCATCATGTTAGGTAGGGCATAAACTTTCGGGCCATTTGGTTGCCATTCAAGGTGAAAATAAAGGCCCTGTGGCATCATGCGGTTTCCCCATAGAAGTTTGATGGAGGGAGTGCAGAGGAGGGCTTAGCCCCTGTTGCGAGGTTCGGGGGGCCTATCCGCCCAGCCTGTAGGGCTCAGATGGTAGGACTTTTGGCCATGGGGATATTGTCGGATTGTATATTTTACCAACTATTTTGTATCCCTCAATTGTATTTATCTAGATCGACTCTCTTTGTAAAAACTATATAAGCATGGCGCAGATTGAGCTTTACAAAGCATTGCACACTAGTAAGTTCTTCATCTAGAGTTTGTCTAGATCGCCATCTAAGCTCCACATTGGGAACACATGGCTGGATAGCACCATCATTATAACTGCATTACACTTGGCAATATGAGAATTTGAGTTCTCTATCTTTCAGTCTGCATCTATCTTTATCTGCATTTTTTCTCTCAACTCTGTATACAAGGCTATTCCATTGTGCTATTATTTTCTTACATGGTATCAGAGCTCAAGAGGTTGTAGAGGTCTCCATGACAAAAAGCACAAAGGTTGTAGAGGTCTCAACGAAAAAAGAGAGAAGATGTCAAGTGGTATGTCTTCGACAACTAGGAATCAAGGTGTTTCTTCAATAGGAGTAGGTGGAGCACAGATAGGAGCAACAATGATTTCGATCATCCCAGCGTTGTGGATATGACCACCAACCTTCATAGAAGGTAAGCTTGATGATACGAACTACACCCTATTGAAGTTTAAAATCACTTCTATCCTTGATTCATATGAGATTTTCGAGACTGTTCTTCGAACTGATCATGAGCCCCAAGAAGCCTCAAGAAACACCTGATCCAAATAATCCTAGTCGAAAGATTCCTCCTTATGCTGATCTTCTATGTGCTTGGAAATGTAGAAACACAGATGCACTCTATGCTCTAGTTACAAGTACTTCTGATAGTGTTCTGACTCTCATTTCGCATACTACTAAGGCGTGTGAAGCATGGAACATACTAAGAAATCAATATGGAACTCGTAATCAAACACAGATTTAAAACTTGGAGAATCAGCTAGCAACAGAAAAGGTTTACTGATGGGGAGACTGTAGAGTGTCTATCACTTGCATAAAGAATCTACGAGATCAAATGGCGGGAGCAAATGCTCAAAAGTCAAGTAAGGAGATAGGTCAGCATTGTCTTTGAATATATCCACCTAAGTTTGATGGTTTGGTAACTTCCTTTAATACTCAAATCAGACCTCAACCACTAACTTTTGAAGAATTCAGTGCCTTACTCGTGGAGGAGGAGTTGTGGCTCAAGGCAAGGAATGGTAGTAGCAAATGAGATGTTGCATTCACAGAAAATGTCAAAGGAGACAAAGCAGACTCTTCAAAAGATGGAGACAAAAAGAAGAACGACAAAAAGAAGTTCAAGGGAGAGTATTTCCACTACAAGAAGAAAGGACACAGAATCCAAGACTGTGGCATCAAGAAGGAAGAAGAGAAGATTGGCTCTTCAAAAGGTGGCAAGGGAAAGGAGTCTATCAACATAGTAGAAACAAAGCTTGAGTTATTTGTTACAATAGAGGAGGTGTGCTCCTCGACTGAAGATTCATCAACAATGACTCATGGGAGTTGGACAGTGGTGCATCTCATCACATGACGAGCAGAAAAGACATTTATGATTCCTTACAACCTCTAAAGGAACCCATCATAGTAAAGGTAAGCAACAATGCAAGATGTCCTACAGAGGCAAAGGTATGGTTTCTTTCATTAACTCTAATGGCAATGTCAAAAAGCTTTCAAATGTGTTGTATGTTGCACAAATCAAACAAACTCTACTTTCAGTAGCTTCTATAATTGATCAAGGTCATCAAGTATCTTTCAGTAAAACAGGAGCTAAGATTATGGACAGTAACAAAAACATTGTTGGGACTCGCATAAGGAAGAAGAACCTATATGAGTTGTGTGCTCTTACAACCACTACAAGTGTGGGCACAAGTAAGCTATGGCATGAGAGATTCGGCCACATTGGATACCCTGTACTAAAGAAGATGCATCATAGGGGTATGGTTGCAAACCTACCATTGACCGCAGAAATGAAGAAACCATGTGAAGCTTGCACGATGAGCAAGCAACAGAGGAAGGTATTTCCACAAGAAAGCAAGAACAGGGCAAGCTATCCTCTAGAGTTGGTGCATGCTAATTTGTGTGGAAAAATGCCTACACAAGCTTTGGACGGATCTTCCTACTTCATGTTACTTGTCGATGACTATGGCAAGAAGATGTGGGTGTACTTCCTTCATGATAAGGCTCAAGATTTTGGTGAGTTTAAAGAATGGCTTCAACTTGTTGAAATTGAAACACGAAAGAAGATGAAGAAATTCAGGACAGACGGTGGCGGTGAGTTCACATCAACAAAGTTTGAAGATTTCTGCAAGATTTAAGGAATCAAGCATCAACTCACAGCAACACATAGCCCTCAATAGAATGGTGTTGCAGAATGTCAAAATTGAACCATCATGGAGATGGCAAGGTGCATGTTGAAGGGAAAGGGTTTGGCTAACCAATTTTGGGCAGAGGCTGTTAACATTACTATCTACATCTTGAATCAAAGCTACACCAAGGCACTTGATGGAAAGACTCCACAAGAAGCCTATACTAGTAAAACACCTTTTGTTTCCCATTTCAAAGTATTTGGAAGTGAATTTTATGTACATGTTCTAGATAGGGAGAGAAACAAGCTTCAACCAAAAAGCATCAAATGTATCTTCTTAGGGTACAACAAAGATAAGAAGTCTTATAAGCTTTATGACCCTGAGGCTAAGAAGATCATGGCGAGTTGCGATGTCGTGTTTAAGGAGGATCAACCACATGCATTGGAGGAGGAAAAGAGAGCTTCCATTTTATCATCAAAGGGGCAATCCACTATGAATGTGACCCAAGAGCTATCCCTTCTACACAAGAGAAAGAAGCCTATTCATATGATCAGTCCAAAAGTCACAAACCTATCGTCATCGAAGTGGAAAAGCCATTGCCATGTTGGGTGAGGTAGCTCTATGATTCTACAAATCCCATCCCACAGTCACTAGAACAGGTTGCCGATGGACTGAGGTGATAAGAGAGAATAGAGGAACAGAGATGGGAAAGTGCCCATATCATAAACACAGCTTTGATGACTGATCTCATTTAAGAACAAGCAAAGGAACCAAACAATGTGGAAGAGGCATCCATGACCCGAATTGGAGTGTTGCCATGCAAATAGAATACCACAATATCATGAAGAATGAAATTTGGGAGCTAGTGGATCAACCCCCTAAGTGTAAAGTCATTGGCACCAAGTGGGTCTGGAAGCTAAAGTACAAGCCTAATGGTATTGTGGAAAAGTACAAAGCAAGACTTGTTGCACAAGGCTACTCACAAGTTGAAGGCATTAAGGTTTGTGAATCATTTGCCCCAATTGTAAGGATGACCACTATCTGAGTAGTACTAGGTGTGGTTGCACATAAGTGTTGGCTTGTCTATCACATGAATGTCAAATCAGTGTTCCTACATGGAGACCTTAAGGAGGAGGTATATGTGTCTCAGCCACCAAGGTTTGAGGCACCCCATTCAGATAACAAGGTGTGTAAGCTAGAGAAGGCATTATATGGGTTGAAACAAGCCCCTAGAGCATGGTACTAGCGGATAGGTAAGTATCTCTTGGATCTAGGTTTCAAAAGATGTGTTTTTTATGATAACTTGTATGTTCTAAAGAGAGGAGGGAAGACAATTGTGCTTGTACTCTATTTAGATGACCTTGTGATTATAGGAAATGATGATGCTCTTCTTCAACAAAAAAAAAATGCCTTGAGTTCATAATTTGAAATGACAAACTTGGGCTTAGAGCATTATTGCTTAGGCCCTGAAGTTTGGCAGGAACTAGGGATGATTTTCATCTGTCAACAAAAGTATGCACGACCTAGTCTTGGTGTATACATTGAAGCAACATGCTCGGAAGTTGGAAAAGCATGGCTATGGACCTATGATCATCAGCCGGATCTCAAAAGGTGGAGCAATCCAATTAGTTACTCTAGATGGTGAGATACTGCCAACTTATATTAGTGGTTGTAGAGTGAAACTTTACCATGAACCCTTGATGGATTATTTTCTAAGGCATGATTAGTTGCCAAATGATGCTCATAAACTCATGGTATAGACTATGAGGAAACATTTTCACGAGTTGCAAAGATGACTACAATAAGAACATTGATAAGTGTAGCTGCTAGAAGAAATTGGAGACTCCTCCAACTTGAAGTGAAAAATGCATTTCTAAATGGTTGAATAAGTGAAGAAGTATACATGGCACAACCTCCGGGTTTCGAAAACCTAATCATGCATCTTATGTTTGCATGTCCATCCACGACACCTCCCTACACACTTCTCACATCACTTCCCACTCCCCCACCATCCACTTCACAATCACTCACCACCATGTTCAATTTAGCATCCACTTCTCCCTTACCCTCTGTTGCTCTAGCACAATGGTGAGAACCACGTTAAGAAGCTCCACCTCCTTAATGTCAATCCGCGGAAGAGATAGGAGTGATATGAAGATCGTGAATGTGAGATGAAGTGAGAGTGAAGGTGAGAAGCATAGAGATGCACACACACATACACACACTACGAAGAGACAAGCAAGACACAATGGAAGGTGAGAAATCAACTCTATTGCTCAAGATCTCAATTACAAGCTCAAAATAGCTCTAAGCTCACACTAACCAACACTAAGTCACCTCAAAAATGAGCTCTCTAGCTCTTTTTATAGATTCTAGACTAGTTTTGACCGGTTTCACATCTAGTGACCGGCATAGTTAAAAAATAGGTCCTATGCGCTATTTGAGAGGGTAAACGGTGTCTAAAAATAACCAAAATTGATACGCTCATTCTACCTAAGCTCCTCAAGGTCGAGGACTCCTTGACTTGCACAACATGGAGCTATGGATTACAAAAAGGGTTTTTCTATGTTACATATGCTACAATAGTGATGAAAATCACTGTTGGAGGTTTTGAAGAATATTTAGAAAACATAAATATTTGAAAAATGGATTCGACTAGCTCCCTACTCTACCTTTACATGCTTCCGCGTCTTCTATGCCTCTGGCTACTGCCAACACCCCCCTCCCTCTCGCTTCTATCGTCCTCGACAGAACCTTGTTGTGCAGTCTGTCGGATGTAGTTCTGTAGTAGTTCCTGAGCGAGGGTGTGTTCTGATATTCGAATGCCTCGGGCCAAATCTGCCTCGAGTTTCTCCCAATCAATTGGTTGCGGTTCATCGGGTGGCGGGAGTTGATAATGTGTGAAATATACCATCTGTTCACAGGCGAATAAGTGCAAGAGGTGTGTAGGCCTGCTGATGAACACTTCCGAATGGTATTCCCAGAAACCGGTTCTGAACATCTCTTCGAAAGTCTGCTTGTAGCACGCCGGTAAATATTTGATTCTGCAATGCCAGGCATAACACACCCGTAGCGATGGCGTTGTACTCATATCGTATGCAAGATCTAGATTGCCATGCTCGAAGCCTGGGATGTTTACATGAGGTGCCTTTACACGACGGAAGACTTTGAAAACCATTTGCATCATGTCAAAGATTTTGACAGTCATGTGCGCTGCTATATCGTCCATGTGTTTCAAGCGAGGGAGCCAGTGACGAATCGTGGCCATCATATATCCCACTGTTGGTAGTTCTATGGGTGGCTTGAAGTATGGGTAATTTAACCAATCTTGACATTGCTTGTTGTTTTGTACTTTAATAGCAAATGTTGTCCAGGAACGGCGACGTGGCACTGGTCCCCAACATGGGTTGTATTTCAAATGTAGTGGTGCCTTTACCCAAGTACTCATCATCTCGGGATATTCTTGTAAAAGATCTTTACGCCACTCTGGTTGATAAATCTCGCCTTGCTGCGCATCTAGTGGCAAATCATCAGGCTCAAACTGAGTAGCGTGAGATGGTTTCTTGCCTGTTTCTTTCTCTATGGCCAACTGATACTCGACCATTAGCATAAAATATGGTTTGTACTGTAGCTCATGCCCTGATATGTATCTGCGAGGGGCTAAGTGAGCGAAGTAGGGCGACTGTAAAATTCTTTCCTCAATCATTGCCATTGCGTGCAGCTGTGCCTCTACTCGTGCTGAGTGGGTGGTTCCAAGCTCTTCAACTATCTTCATCCATGCGGGGGTTGGAAGCTCATAAGTCATCTGGCCTTTAGCCGTGACTCGTCCGCCTGGGATGGGTTGTGGTTCGTAGGCTTCTTCAAAGGTTTCCTCCACCGGAATGGTTACATTTTCTTCATCGGCTGGGAGCTCTGGTGGGGAATCCGGCCTTGGTGGTGCTTCGTATATAGCTATCCTTGATTCAAGAGTTGACACCTGGGCCCGTAATGCATTGAGTTCCTCTAGGATGTCGGGAGATGGGTCCGCAGGAGCTGGTAATCCTTGTGTTGCTGGTAGTCCTTGTGTTGCAAGTGCTCTGAGCTGGAGTAGCTTATGATCTTCTTTCAGCTTTTGATATTCTTCGTTCATTCCATCGTATTCATCGAGCAATCTGATGTGATCATCGGGCAACATTTTCATTGATTCGGAGGGCACTACTTTGAACCGGCTAGGACTTAATGGTTGGTCTGGGTGATCGAGAGCAGCTTCTAAATTTTCTCTGTTCTGCTCTTGTAGCCGCTGGTTCTCTTCCTTTGCTGCTACTAGGTGTCTTCTGAGTAAGCCCATGTTCCATGTAACGGTCGCATTGCGAACTATCTGGGCCCTTAACAAATTGTCAAGATCAGCAGTGGCCTCTTTGGCTTTCTCTTCACTTTCTAGTTCGAGCTTGTGATAAGCCTCGCGTAGTTCTTGATATCGGGTGTTCAATGAGGCATTCTCAATAGACAATGAGTTAAGCTGCGATTGTAGATCATTCGTTGTCTTTTGCAGCGCTTGATAATTCGTTCCTAAAGATGTAAACTCATTGCGCACTTGAGTCATACATGTAAACATCTGTTGAAATGCCGCGTCGATGGTGGGTGATAAGATTAGTGATGTGCTAAGTGCAGATGCAATTGCAGTGTGAGTGGGTGTTGATGCAAGGGGTAAGAGAAAAGGGGGTGGGAAAGTGGATGCTGTGGTGATTGTGGAAAATTGTGTTGTGCTTATGTATGGTTGTGCCACGAATGAAGTGAGTGGCGGTGTGGTGGGTGGTGATATATCCATATCACTGGATGTGGTGTCGAGTGCGGTGATTGTGAATAGTGGTGTGATCGTGGGTAGGTGTGTGGGTGTAAATGCATGGTTTACAAAGGTGGACGAGTAATTTACAGAGGCATTGTCTTGGACGGCTTGGTGGAAAGGGGAAAGAGGGGTTACGGTGGGTCGGGGAGGTGAGACTGGGGAGAAGGTTAATGGAGGTGGGAATGGGAAAAGGGGTCCTGGAGGTGTGGGGAAGGATGGAAAAGATGGATGGAGAAATGGGTTGGATAGAAAGGTGGATGTGTTAGGGGGTAGACTAGGTTGAGTGGGTGCGGGAATTGTGGGATGAATGGGCATAAGGATGACTTCTGCTACTCCACCGGAGAAAGAGGATGTTGTTATGGGAGAAGGGGAGTGAATAGGGGAGGTTGGATGGATGGGAGGTGAAGGAGGAGCATTTGGGGTGACAGGTACTTCGGTAACTGTGGTGGTATGTACAGTGGTAGTACGGGGTGGGGAGTCTACGAGGATGGCTTCTTCTGCCAAAGAGCTTTCAGGGACAAGACGTGCTTCCCTGGCCTGTTCTGAAGACTGATCATCGGTGGGTACCCGAATGTATTCACCAGGTTTTGTTAGTAAGCGGATTCTGCGGGGGTCATACTGCGGTAGCGGTTTTCTCTGCAAATATCTTAAGGCTTCAGTGGGTCCAACTGATTTGACAAGCTCTTTGAAACCTCTGATGTATACTTCTTCGAACCCGCCCGAGACAAGCTCTTGTTCTATGGGGGTTTGGCTCTCTTCATCAGTCAACTTCTTGCGCGCCCAAACCTTTTCCATAGTACGGTATAACTTTTTGATGGCCAGTGTATAAGCTGCTGCTTCGAAGGTTTCTTCTTCGTGTGTGCTCGTGTCCCCTTGGGTGTCCGTTTGTTGTCCTTGTTCGTTTGTTTGCACATGTTCTTGGGATTCATGAGTTCCCTCACTGGCTTCGTCATCACCGTCATCTTCATCTGTCTCTGTTCTTTCCTCTTCAGAGCTAGACACTATTTGTCCTTGTGGTTGATCTCGCGGTGTGGTAGGGTAGCTGGGCCTTTCATATTCCTGAGAGAAGATCTGGCCTTCTGAAAACTAAAATTCACTTGAAAATACGTCCTGCATCTCAAAATCAAATGTGGTATTTGCTTGTTCTGCTTCTAAATGGGGTATCAGAAAAGAGAAAGCTTTCGCACCGATAGTGGTGGGAACTTTTGCCGTAGTGGTGGTAGGTCCTGGGACTGTGGCTGCTTGAATAGTCACTGTGCTGGTAGTGCCCTCCATTGTGACTGGTCTCGATAACCTTATGCGAATAGGTTGTACTGTGGGAGTGGCTTCTGTCGGAGACTGCTCTGGAGATGGTTGTGGTGAGGGTGATTCTGGCACCTGAAGGCAGGGGATAGTTCCTCTCATTCGCTTTCCTACCCTTCCTTTGCTGGGCTTCCTAGCTTTCTTCGATGTCCCTTTGAATGCCTTCAGCTCTTCGCTTGTCATTGCTCGCTCGATAGGTAAATCGTAGGCCAAACACATATATACAATGCGCGTGAGGGTGCAACATCCATTGATTACCTTCTTTTGTTCCCATCTGTGTTGTGCTAAATACATCTGATCAATGATCCAACTAGCTAGATCAACTGTCTGGGGTCCAATACAAGATAGATACAAACCAAACCATATTCGTTTGTGAGGCATTGTGAATATGTCCTGAGCGGGGAAAGCAAAATGCTGCATACATATCCGCAGTGGCTTTGAAAGCTCAGGTGTGATCGCCGAAATCTCTTCCCACTTTGTAACATCCCCATGTTTCATAGGGTCTGGAACTAACCTTTCTCGCTCTGTGGGTGTGTGGGTTCCATGAATCTTGATGGCAGCTCGAATCAGATCTTTAGAAAGATAAAATATTTTATATGGTGGATCGTTCACTAAGGATGGCAGTATGAAGGTGCCTGGCAGGTCCTTGTTCTCCGAAGCTATCAAAGTAGTGATTAAGTAATAGCATCTGTAGAAGTCAGGTTTAGGCAAAGGGTCACTGAAATACTATGTGAAGCCGGCTCTTGCCCAGACATGTATTAAGTCTTGTGTGTTCTGTAGCCCTTCGAACTCTCTTGAGAAGAACTGATATTTTCCCCATGTACGGTCATCAAAAGTCAAATTAGCCTCAAATATAAACTCAGCATCTGCCAATGGTCCTGCCAACCCTTGAAACCAATGAGAATTGCGATGAATCTTCTCAGTATAGCCTCGAGGAGGATCGTCAATAGACATGGGTCCTGGGAAACCTTGAAATTTTGGCGGTGGAGCCGTCGGATGGGACTCTGTGAGTAAAATACCGATAAGTGCTACAGGTGCGCTGGGGCCTGCTTCTGATGGTCCTTCTTCGGTTTGCATGATGATTGACGTGCTAATGGAAAAGATCTGCTACAAAAGATTAGCACATTAGTATGGAAATTAATTATGATCCCATTAAGGTGAGACCGCAATCCCTTTCCATAGCCGATGTGTAACCCGTGTAGCCAAGTGTTGTGATGTGATTGATGCAATGCTTCTTGCAGAACTAGTGCAGGTCTCTAGACACTTATATGTTTTCAGATAGTGCATGCATTTTTCAGATAGTGCATGCAGTTCTTTGACGAGATGTTATTACAAGTGATGTTGGGTTATAGTGTGTGGATTTATACAAGGTTCAGTCATGAATGAGTTATTACAAGGTTGTAGATTAGTCGGGGTGGTAGTTATGTTAGACAAAGGGTTAGGAGAAGACTTCTGGATACGTTTCGGTATCCACTTCCTAAGAGTTTGTGATCGGGTGATAGGTCTCTGCGGAGGGACAAAAGATGATATCGGATTTGGTGGTATGGAGGGCTGAAAAGATTTTCGAGGTGTATTTTCACATGGCTTGAGGGTTGAGCTATAGTACATGGTTTGGGTACCCAAATTTGCATGGGTGTGGGTCGATTCGTTAGGTACTTCTTGGCGATCCAAATTTGTCGAATGCTCGAACTTGTAGAAGAAGGTCGAGGGAATGTTGGATAGCTTCTGCCTTGACTTCTTCTTGTCATTGTTTGCATTGTTGAAATCTGTTGGTGGTTTCTGTCCTTTTGGCACCCATATCTGTCTTGTGCCTCTTGCTTTATGATACTGAGACTGCAGCTTTCTTCCTTGTGTCGTCTGATAATGTCGTTGGTATGGGTTCCTTCGTCGTGGTTGACTCCTTTGTGGTTGAGGTTGAGAGGTCGGATGGACACTCTGCTTTGGAAAAGAAGGGAGGTCCAACACTTGCAAAACCTGCCCATTAGGAAGTGCTCCATTTTGTACCTTTAATCTAGGCCAGTCCGCAGTAAGTGTGGAAGGATGGACACCACAGGGTGTTTTGCCCATGTGTCCGCTGATGTAATCCACCTGATCGCTGATTGTGTCCATTTGACCAAGCGGTTGGGTAATTGCCCCTTCTAATTTGCAGGAAGCCCAAGGGAAAATCTCCTGACGTCCTTCTGATTGACAACTGTCTATAGCCAAGCCCGAGTGGGTTGGTGTAGACGTAACGTGACTGATCTGACCAAAGATCTTCCGGTCTTCCGTCGCATGCATTTCATAGGGTCTATGGCTACAAACCTCAGTCGGAATGCCATTAGGGAAGTCAAGCGGTATCACTCGCTTCTGATCTAATGTTCCAATCTGCAAGGAGCCTTGTCTAAGATTTAGGTCCATTGAGTGATCGTATAGCCAGTCTTGGCCAAGGATTAGGGGTTCTATCAGGTCGTCGTCATGGCACACTAGTAACTTCACTGTCAAGCTCACTTCGTTTATGAGGATAGGAAGATCCACCTCACCCATGCAAGGGGTTTCCATGCCTCCTAGCCCTATGAGGTATGCCTCAATTGGCCGCATTTCTATTCCTGAGTCCTTATAGTGGGACCATCTAATCGCACTAGTCGCAGCACCTGAGTCAATTAAAGCCCTGAGCTCTTGGCAAGGGTTGCCGTGCTCTAGCCTGACTGTAATGAATGGTCTCTTGTCCACTATGCTAAGATGAGTGGTTGAATTTACTTGACACATGGCCATGGGATATCTGGGTGATTTTTCCAGATGATTATAATGTTCTCTCCCTAGTCCTTGTCTTCTTAACTTCATGCACTTAATGCGTTCTATAGCTTCTGCCTAAGCTTTAGCTCGTATTCTATTTTCTTCCTCCTTACGCTTCTTTGCCAACGTGAGTCGTCTAAGCATATCCTCAGTAAGAGGTTCTTGATATAACTTGACTCTACAACCACTAATGTAGTTAGGCATTATATCTCCTTCTAAGGTGGCTAATTGTACTGCTCCACTTGTCGAGAGTCTGTTAATGATCATAGGTCCATAACCTCGCTTTTCTAACTTCGGTGCGTGCTGTTTCAGCGTATATACTAGAACTAAATCTCCTTCTTTCAAGCCTTTATCTTTCACATGTGCATCAAAATATGCTTTCTGTCGCTTCTTTGCTACGTATATGCCTGCTGCTGCTTTTAGCCTGGTTTCTCCTAATCGTTCCAAGTCCATTATTCTCGCTGATAATTCATGGAGGGTCCACTGATGTTCTTGTGCAACCTTAAGGGTCGGTATCAAGAAGTCCAAAGGAAGCACAACATTCTGATTAAAAACCATTTGAAAGGGAGTTGCATTGAGTACGGTCTTGTAGGCCACTCGATATGCCCAAACAGCATGGTGTAACTGTTTGTCCCAATCTGAACGTTTGTTGTTCACGAGTTTCGTCAGTACGTTACAAAGGATCTTGTTAGTGCTTTCAGCCTGACCATTGGCCTGAGGATGATATGGTGCAGATTTCTTGTGAATCACCATAAAATCCTGTAACAAATATTCAATGAATTGGTTTAGAAAGTGAGTTCCTCGATCGCTCACTAACTCTATAAGCAATCCATATCTCGTAAAGACATTTTCAAATAAGAATTTTGCAGTCGTGTGAGCATCATTCTTTTTCGTGGCTTTTGCCTCTACCCATTTGGTGAGATAATCAGTCGCAACAATAATGTATTCAACATGTGTTTCTTTTGTAGGGGGGTTAATGGGTCTTACAAAGTCTATACCCCACTTAGAAAATGCACGTCCGCCCATCATGGGTTTCAATGGCATTTCATCTCTGCGAGTAGGAAATTGAGTTCTTTGGCACACATCACATCTCTTTACATAGGTATGTGCATCCATGTGAAGAGTGGGCCACCATAATCCTGCAAAGAGGATGGCTTTGATTATCCTATCTGGTCCAAAGTGACCTCTTGCAACACCTTGGTGTGCAGTCTCTAGTATGCTCAGATAATCGCTTTCATGAACACACTGTCTTAGGTATCCATCTCGTCCTCTTTTGTATAGATTATCGCCAATAAGTGAATAGTCCTGAGCTTCCTGCTCTAGACTGCGTTGTCACGCTAAAGTCATTCCTTGAGGGAATGTGTTCGTCCTCAAGTACGTCACTAAAGGTTCACTCCAGTTTGGTATGAGAGACACGTGATATAGTGTAGCATGTTCTACCGGTGGTCTTTCACAACAAACATGGCATTCTTTACACAACTTGTTGACATCTGCTTCCATCGAAGGCCAATATACTCCTAGTCTATGCAGAGTTTGTAATGTTCGATGTTTTGGATGATGTTGCTTTAATGCACCTACATGTGCTAATTGCAACCAATTCGCATGTTCTGATTCATCTACACAACAAGCAAGAATCTTTTGATTATCCTGTTTATATATGCTTCCTGCTATGATTTGGTATCTCTGAGACTTTGTAATCTCTCCTTCCTTGATCCTTATCCTAGGATTCTTGGGTCCATACGTGAGAATAGGGACTATCGGCTTAGCCCATTCTGGTGCTATCTCAAGGTTAAACAAGTATGCATCGGGTAGTTCATCCACTACTCCTTGAGGAGCTTCTCCTGAGGTTAATCTTGAAAGGTGGTCAGCTCTGAGATGTGTCTTTCCTTTTCTGACTACTACTTCAAAATCATACTCCATGAGTAATAGAAACCAACGTATCAGTCGTCCTGTGTTACATGGCTTGTTGACTAAGTACAGTAATGCTTGATGATCTGTAAAGAATTTGAACTTGTTTGCCAACAAATAGTGCCCAAACTTCTTTACTGCGTAGATCATCCCTAATCCTTCTCGTTCTGTAGTGGTGTAATTTTGTTCTGCTGCGTTCAATTGTCTGCTCGCGTAAGCTATGGGGAGATCTATGTTACCTTCACTCGTGGGTTGTGCTAACACACATCCTATGGCGTAGTTGGATGCATCCACATGCACATGGAATGGCTTACTCCAATCTGGGGTGGTTAAATATAGGTGCTGAGCACAAACGTCGTCTGAGTTCATTGAATGAATTCTCACATTCATCTATCCATTCAAAATGGGTCAAAAGAGAGTACAAAGGCTTGGATATGATTGCATACATGTGTATGAATCGTCTATAATAACCGCAATGGCCAATAAATGCCTGTACCTCTTTCACGTTAGTTGGTCTAGGTAATTCTTCAATTACTTTCACCTTTTCTTCGTCTGTAGAGATTCCATTCTTTGACACAATGTGTCCTAAAATTTTGCCTTGTCTGACCATGAAAACACATTTTTCTGGGTTCAAACAAACCTGATATTCTCGACATTTGTCAAACACTTGCCTTAACTCTAGGATATGTGTCTGTCTTATATTTGAATGAGCACATAATTCATCGACATAAACTTCCAAATTCTTGCGTAAGAATTCCTTAAAGACATGACACATGAGTCGCTGGAAAGTAGCGGGTGCATTTGTTAAGCCAAATGGCATCACACGAAATGCAAATATGCCCCATTCAGTGGCAAAAGCCGTCTTGTGTTGGTCTTCTAGAGCAATGGATACTTGATTATAGGCTGAGAATCCATCAAGGAAGCTGTAAACTTCCTTGCCCGCGACTCTTTCCAATAAGTGTTTGTGAAGAGAGATGGTGGATGCAATCCAAAGATGAGTAGGTGCCGCTACAACCAGCTTCACACCAGCCAACTGAGACTTCAGAGTTGATTAGAAGACCCTTTGAGCTTCCTAAATCCACCAAAATATCAGCCAAGTACTTTGGAACATGTATCCCAAAAGTTTAAGTCAAGATAGACTAGTTGCAAAATGACTAGCTCCCAAAACTTGCTATTTTTGGACATACACCTGCTAGAAAAAATGAATAGTGCTCTCAACCTGGTGGGAGTTAGAAAAATTCCTTTTGGGCATAGCAAATAGACTTAGCAAGCTTCCCAATCCAAGTTAAAACACTTCAAATGATGGACTGAGCACTGAGAACAAGTTTCATCAATTTCTGGAACATGCCCACCATTCTCGGGGCTCTGCAGAGATAGACCAGTGAGTAGTAAATTGCTGATATCTTCAAAATTATTAATCCAATGATCTTGAAACTTTATATGTAGAAACTAGACAGTACGATCTATCCAATGCATGTTAGATCATTGAAAAAAAATCAGTAGAACTCGAGATATGACCTTCTGAAGGTACTGCTCTGAGTGAGTATAGCAGAGAACAAAACAGAGAAGTGAATGATGATAAATGTATAAATTCATATATGATTACAACCATATTGGCAATGAATCTTTGCACAATGGGAGTAGAATGATAGAGCTATGGAGTAAGCTCTTCAATCTCTACAAAATGACATTAAGTGGTCACGTACAAGGCTTGCTAATCGCCTCTTCCTTCTTGATCTTTTTATAGCTATTCTTGGAGGGAGTTTTAAATTCGAATTCGAATGGCTCCACCTAAAAGTGATCCCCAAAGTTAGGAGAGATTCCCTCAGCTCTAAATTTCGTGCTTTTAGGTAGTTAGAGCCACGAATTTGCTTTTATATCATGGATGAGGTAAGCCATCCTTTTCCTTTTTTCTTTTTCCATTTACAAGAGATAAAATGTACTCTTTTACAAGAGGTGTTCACATGACTACTCATGTGACTTACAAATGAGGATAATATCAAGCATATCAAGCATGTAGGCTTGGGTAAAATGCACCAACAGCTCCCCCTCAAGCCTAACATGCTTGGCCTCCAAATAAGTCTTCAATTGTCCTTGATTTCCTGCAAGCCAATCATCAACTTGAATCTACTTAATTTTGTACCATCAAGAGCTTTGGTCAACATGTCGGCACATTGCATATCTGTAGAGACATAGGATAGTTGAATATCCTTGCTCATTAGCTTCTCCCTTACGTAATGGTAGTGGACTTCAATATGCTTGGTTATAGCATGGTATACCGGATTAGCTGCTAGATGTAGTGAGCTTGTGTTGTCACAAAAAATATGAGGTGTTGAAGAATGAAGTCCAAGATCTGTGTACAAAGACTTTAACCACATGATTTCTTGAGTTGCATTAGCCAAACCTCTATATTCTGCTTCAGTAGAAGATAATGCCACGGTTGGTTGCTTCTTCGATGACCAAGAAATGATTTTTGAACCTACAAATGATATATACCCTAATGTGCTTCTTCTATCATCTTTAGATCCAGCCCAATCTGCATCTGAGTAGACCTTTAGCTCAATATCTGAAGTATATGAATAGACCAAACCTTCATTCATGGTCCCCTTTAGGTACTTGAGGACTCTCTTGGCCGCTTCCATATGTGGTCTTCTCGGTTTATGCATAAACTGATTCAATATGCTAACACTATAGCATATATCCACCCTTGTGAGTGTTGCATAGTTCAAACTTCCAACCAAGCTTTGATAGCTTGTGATGTCTTCAATTGGCTCTCCTTCATAAGCACTAAGCTTATGATTTTGCTCCATAGGTGTACCTGCACACTTGGTATTTTCCATCTTGAACTTGACAAGCATGTCATGGACATACTTCCTTTGTGTGATGTATATACCTGAATCTGTGTAGATCAACTCCAATCCAAGAAAATAAGTGAGTGGTCCGAGGTCACTTATTTTGAACTCCTCCTTCATTTGACTCTTTACCTGTTTGATTCCTTCAAGATCATTGCCTGTGATAATAATATCATCAACATACACATAAATAGATCACTTCAGATCCATTCCTCTTTATGAACAAAGAGGTATCCGCCTTGCTAGCTTTGAATCCTTGGTCCTGCAAATAAGTCACCAATCTGAAATTCCAAGCTCTTGGAGCTTGCTTCAATCCATACAAAGCTTTCTTTAGTTTGCATACATAGTTAGGATGATGTGCATCCTCATATCAAAAGGTTGTGCCATATACACTTCCTCAAAAATCCATCCATTCAAGAAAGCATTCTTTACATCAAGTTGATAAAGATTCCAATTTCTAGATGCAGCAAGACTAATGAGAACCCTAATTGTAGGCATTTTTACAACAGGAGAGAAAGTCTCCTCATAATCAATACCATGGGTTTGAGCAAACCCTTTAGCAACTAACCTTGCTTTGTGTCTATTTATACTTCCATCTGGATTCCTCTTGATTTTGTATATCCATCGAGATCCGATTATCTTCATAGATGGCTTGTTAGGTACAAGCTCCCAAGTGTCATTCTCCTTCAAGGCTTCCATTTCTTCATCCATTGCATCTCTCCAAGCTTTCTTGCTTTGTGCTTCTTCAAATGTGGTAGGCTCTTCATTGGTTGAATCTTTTGCAATGTAGATTGAGTGCTTCGTGACCAAAGAAGTATCATAACCAAACCTCTCTGGTTTCTTCTTCTCCCTTGAAGACCTTCTAAGTGGTTGATGTGAGCTCTCGGGTCCATATGTAGCATCCTCCATCTTTGCTTTTCCTTTGTTCTTCCATAGCTTTAGTCTTTCCAAGTCTTCTAGGTGAATCTCCGAATCACTTTCTTCAATCTGCTTTGGCTCCTTTGGTTGAAGTGATGGAAAAACTTCATCCAAGTCATAAGGCAGCTTCACTTTCCTGTCATCATCAAACCATGATTTGTTTTCATCAAAAATTACATCTCTACTCACAGAAAATCCTTTATTGGTTGGATTATACAATCTATATCCTTTATGGTTTTGATCATAACCAATGAATACACACTTCTCTGCCTTGGGATCAAATTTCCCTCTTACTTGAGAAGGAATGTGAGCATAGGCTAAGCATCCAAAGATTTTGCAATGCTCTAGACTAGGTCTTCTTCCATTCCACACTTCATATGGAGTGGTTCCATCTAGTGACTTAGATGGAAGTCTATTTATGAGATATGTGGCTGTAGACACAGCCTCTGCCCATAGGTAGTTTGGCAATCCCTTTTCGTTGAGCACGGACCTTGCTGCTTCGACAATAGCTCTATTCCTCCTCTCTGCTACACCATTGAGTTCGGGTGTATACCTTGTAGTGACTTCCCTTTTAATACCTCTTTCATGCAAGAAGGCATCAAATTCAGAAGAGAAGTATTCTCCTCCACCATCTGATCTGAGTCGTTTCAAAGTCCTACCTGTTTGGTTTTCAACAAGAGCAATATACTTCTTAAAGCAATTAAACACTTCATCCTTGTGCTTCATGAAAAACAGAATGGTCCACCTGCTACAATCATCTATGAAAGACACATAATATCTTGAGCCTGATATAGATGGCTCCTTACTTGGATCCCACACATCCGTGTGCACTAGATCCAAAGGATTTTGATACATATATCCTTTCTTATTGAAAGGTTGTCTATGAGCCTTGCCGAGATGACAAGCTTCACACTTATAAATCATGTGTTGGCTTGTGATATTAGGCAAACCAAGTACACTTTGGTCCCTGCAAATCTGTTTGAGTGTCCTCTCACCAATGTGAGCAAGCCTTTTGTGCCATATCTCCAACTCTGTTAGAGTTTGAGATCCATAGCTAAACAAAACTATGTTCTTTGTATCTTCCACTTCAAAAGTGAAAAGCCTTCCTGTCTTTTCTCCTTTGGCAATCCTTTGAAAGCCTTGCCTTGGGTCTTCAACATATGCTCCAAATCGATTGAGTCTAACCTGCAATCCTTTTTCAACAATCTGTCCAACACTTATTAAATTTTTGGTAATTGTAGGGACATACAAGACTTTGCTTAAGAGGTTCACATTCCCATCTGATGTCTTCACATTACCTATCTTCTCCACTGAGTGCTTTGTGTCATCTCCTGTCTGCACTTCATGCTTGTTATGAGGATCTTCCAAATCAGAAAGTAAAGCCACATTTCCTGCTCCATGGTTCGAGCATCCCGAATCAATGTAAAATATGTGATCATCATCCTTACCCTTCTTCGCTGATAGATTCATAATCAATAATGAATCTTCTTGACTTTGGTCCTCTGCATAGTTATTGTAATCTCTTCTTCCTCTATGGCCACTTTGATAGTTGTTGTTCTTGTTGTAATTGTTGTTGTAGTAGTTGTTGTTGTTGTAGCCTCCATTGTATCTACCTCTATTTGATCCATAGCCACCTCTATTGAATCCTCTTCCTCTTGAGTTCCTCGGGTTCCTGAAACATTCTTCAATAGTATGGTTAGATAAGCCACATATGTTGCAAGGTTGAGATGATTGGAATCTTCCCCTGCCTTGCTTTCCACCTCTGCCTCTTCCTCTAGCTCTTCCTCTACCTGCAAAGTTTGCTTGGAAAGAGCTACCTTCATCTTCATTCTTCCTATTCTTTGACTTGTCCTTGACCTTAGCTTTATCAGAGTATAAGGCAGAAGTTTGATTATCTCTTGAGGACTCACCACCTTTGCTAATCTTTGCTTCATGAGTGAAGAGTTGGCCCATGAGTGTGTTGAGGTCGGGTACATGCATATCCATGTATAAATCCATGGCTGTTGTGAATGACTCCCACTTGTCGTCTGCTTTGATTCCATTCATGATTTGTCTTATGATTTGCTCCTCTTCAATTACCTCTCCAATGCTTCCAAGTTGGTCGGAAATCTCCTTCATCTTTGTGACATAATCAGTCACATTTTGCTTTGGGCTTTTCTTCATTGTTGTGAACTCCATCCACAATTGGTTCTTCCTTGCTCGAGTGTTGGAAGAGAAGAAAGAAGTAAGTGCATTCTAGGTCTCTCTTGATGTCTTGCATCCCTTGACATGAGGTAAAATAAAATCAGAGATTGAGTTTAGAATATAGGACCTTGCAAGTGCATCCTTCAAACACCAATTCGAAAGTCCTTCCACTTCTTCATGTGATGGTTGCCCTTTGTTCCTCATGGTTGGCATTGCTTCATCTCCGGATATGAATCCATATAGATTCCTCCCTTGAAGGTAAGCCTCCATCCTTAGAGACCATGCTGGGTAGTTGTTTTGATCCAATTTTTCAATTGTTGATGGAAATCCATCTCCCATGTTGCTTGACTATGCTCTGATACCACTGTGAAGAGAGATGGTGGATGCAATCCAAAGATGACTAGGTGCCGCTACAACCAGCTTCACACCAGCCAACTGAGACTTCAGAGTTGATTAGTAGACCCTTTGAGCTTCCTAAATCCACCAAAATATCAGCCAAGTACTTTGGAACATGTATCCCAAAAGTTTAAGTCAAGACAGACTAGTTGCGAAATGACTAGCTCCCAAAACTTGCTATTTTTGGACATACACCTGCTAGAAAAAATGAACAGTGCTCTCAACCTGGTGGGAGTTAGAAAAATTCCTTTTTTGGGATAGCAAATAGACTTAACAAGCTTCCCAATCCAAGTTAAAACACTTCAAATGATGGACTGAGCACTGAGAACAAGTTTCATCAATTTCTAGAACATGCCCACCATTCTCGGGGCTCTGCAGAGATAGACCAGTGAGCAGTAAATTGCAGATATCTTCAAAACTGTTAATCCAATGATCTTGAAACTTTATATGCAAAAACTAGATAGTAAGATCTATCCAACGCACATTAAATCACTAAAAACAGATCAGTAGAACTCGAGTTATGACCTTCTGAAGGTACTGCTCTGAGTGAGTATAGCAGAGAACAAAACAGAGAAGTGAATGATGATAAATGTATAAATTCATATATGATTACAACCACATTGGCAATGAATCTTTGCACAATGGGAGTAGAATGATAGAGCTATGGAGTAAGCTCTTCAATCTCTACAAAATGACATCAAGTGGTCACGTACAAGGCTTCCTCTTCCTTCTTGCTCTTTTTATAGCTATTCTTGGAGGGAGTTTTGAATTCGAATTCGAATGGCTCCACTTAAAAGTGATCCCCAAAGTTAGGAGAGATTCCCTCAGCTCTAAATTTTGTGCTTTTAGGTAGTTAGAGCCACGAATTTGCTTTTACATCATGGATGAGGTAAGCCATCCTTTTCCTTTTTTCTTTTTCCATTTACAAGAGATAAAATGTACTCTTTTACAAGAGGTGTTCACATGACTACTCATGTGACTTACAAATGAGGATAATATCAAGCATATCAAGCATGTAGGCTTGGGTAAAATGCACCAACAGTGTTCTGTGATAGGAAGAGGATAACTATCTCTAATTGTGGTGGCATTAACTTTTTTAAGGTTAATACACACACACAATTTTCCATTTTTCTTGGGCACTACCACAATGGGGGATACCCATTCGGTATGCTCAATTTCGTAAATGAATCCTGCTTCTATCAAGCGATCTATCTCCTCTTTAATCTTCGCAGCGTAGTTATCATTGTACGTGTATGGTTTCTGTTTCGTGGGTTTTGCATCTCGAGTCATAGGGATTCTATGAGAACATATGTCTAGATCTACTCCTTTCAAATCTTTGTAACTCCATGCGAACACATCTCTATATTTGCGCAATAGGGCAACTAATTCTTCTTCTTCTTCATTCGTCAAATCATGCCCAATGTATGTACATTTCTCTTCTTCTCCTTCGATGGCTACTATGATTTTCTTGGTTTTCTCTCGGTTATCATATACTTCTCCAATGTCAGCTTTTCTGTTAGGCATTCGTACCATGATTCTTCCATCTTCTATTTCATACTTCTTGAAGTTCTCGGGTACTTCAAATAAGGATTCTTCTGTTTCTGACATGGTTTCTTTCTTCTTTCTTTTCTTCCCTTCACTCTTATCAGTCACTTGAGTGGCTATCCTCACATCATTCATGATTTCTTCGTGTGTTTGAGGATGAGTTTCTACTTCGTAAAAATATTCTTCTTCTGATGCAAAGGGTGGGTCCATAATAATTGACTCTAAATCGAAATCACTCGCATCCTCAAATGCATCAGTGCTAGGTTCACATTCTTCTAAAACTGAATCACACATGATTGGCTCTATCGTGAAAACTGAGATGTCATAGCCATCCTTGTCACAATGGGGTGTCCATTGTTCTTCATTGATGGCTACGTCCATGGTTGCTAGGATTTCTGCCCAACCGTGGGGTTCAAACTCTTCGTCTGGAAATACTACAGGTGCATATGCTGGGTCTTGAAGGGTTCGTGGATGTTGTTCTGGACCTAAGGTCCTGACTTCTAACCGTTCTTCTTCTTGTTTTGCAACTTTACACATCCATAGATGAGTGTCCTCGTGCAACCATGAGGGATCTGACTCTAATGAGTGTACCGATTCTGTTTCTACCTGTGTCTTATGGATGGTATTCCATTGTATTGGGGGTACATCCCTATGGGAATAGTCTTTAAGATTGACTTTGGTGGTCACTCCTAAATGTTGCAAGTACAAAGAATTAGTTCCCCAATCTTGTACAATTTGCAACTGACGCATGAATGGTCGTCCCAATATCATCTCATAATCATGATTTTTTGCAAAATCACAAATGGAAAAAGTATGCTCAAACTCCACACCACAAGTGGTGAGAGATATGCCTTCTAGTAAGCCTAATGGTTTTTCTATGTGTCCATCAGCCATTTGTAGCTTCATCCTGGTAGGTCTGAGTGCTGGCTTACCCCAACGTTTCCATAAAGCGGTGGTAGCGATGGCTACTCCGGCTCCTGAATCTAAGATGGCTTTCGTGGTGTAGCCCTGATGGGTTATTGGAAGATACGTGTTACCTTCCTCTCCTTCACTTACATCTCCGATCTTTTCTACGGGTATCTCTGGTACCTTCTTATGTGATGCTATCTGAGAGGAAGTTGTAGCAAGCTCAGGGAATTGATTTGCTACATGTTTCCACAGTTCTGATTTAACCTTTAACAACTCCTCTAGAGTGAGGTTACATTGTACTTTGGTATTCTTTATCACTTCCGTGTTTCTAGGGATTGCTGATTCTTCATTCCTCACTATTATCGTGGGTGCTCTCATACTAATAGACTTTGCTTCCCAAGGTCTTGTGAACTGAGGTAATTCTTGTAAAGAATTGGATTCAAAACCTGTGTGTTCGCTTAGTTGCTCTTCCTCTACATTATCGTAAATAGAGGGGATATCTTGGGGAAATTGCTCTTGCAAGTCGTCTATTTCTTGAATAGGAGGATGGGTTCCTTGTTCTTTTCTCCATTTCTCTTCTTGGATTTCTCTCAAAAGTTCATGTGAGTACCTATGTATGGAAGACAGGTTGTCTTGACTTTCTGTGTTGGGTACTTGAGACAGGGATGGTGTGTTCCTTTCCTGTGTCTCTGGGACACTAAGATTCCTATGCTGATCCTTTTTCTCCTTGCTTTCTATAAAGTATTCGAGCCTCTCCATCAATCCTTGAAAATGTAATTCCGGTTTTGCCATGTTATTCCAATTAAGATATCTCGAGGCTTCGAACAAAGCTTGTGCTAATTCTACCATCTTCATACAAAGTTTAGTCCTCTCAATTTCTAAGTCTGCTCGAGGGTAGTTTTTACTCATTTCCGCTACTTGAGGTCCTTTTAATCTAGCTTGATATGCACGAAACATCATGTCTAGATTTTCTGGTATGGGTTCTGCTAAAACTGATCCTGATTTCTGAGCTGGGTTCTCTTGATTTAATTCTTGAGAGGTCAATTCTAAGATTTTGGCTCTAGATTCCTTGAGACTTCCTTCCAACTCAGTTATCTTCTTAATCCACTTTCTCTTGATTCTTTCTCTGGAATCTTTCCAAGATTTTGTCTTTTTACTGCTAGATTCTGCAACTTCACTACTTCCATCTACTTTCTCCTGACTAAGCTGTTGGTTTTGTAAGAGTGCTTGGGCTCTTGTTATAGCTTGGATAGGCACGTATGTAGGTTAGATCCATATGCATTGTTTACAATACCTATCACATTGATTGGTGTCACATTTGAAGCATTAACATGGTTCTTAGGACAATCTTTGATCATGTGCTCTTTGCCACAATCGGCACAAAAGCCTTGTATGTTATAGTACTGTGATTGCCCTGATATCGGAGGATGTGGACAATCCTTTATGAAATGATCTCCTTGGCACCTAAAGCATGGTCCTCTAGGGCCCTGTGGTCTTTGCTGTCTCAATTGGGGCCATGGGTTTGAGTTCGTGTACATCACATTAGTGTATTCGGGCTCCCAACTAGGTTCCACTGGTGGACTATCATAATGATATGTCTCCACGTGTTCTGGTGACTCCGTGTAATAAGCGGCTGGACTATCTATATGAGTAGAGTCAAAACTGTTTGAGTTCGGGTCACTCTCTGTGATCAAAGGTGAAGAAGGCACTAAGGCCCTACTTAGGTTCTCTTCTGCAGCAGCGTATTTGACAGAGATGACATTCGCTGGTGGGGGTGGCTGCTGAGCTAAGACAGGTTGAGGTCTCTGTTGAGCCTGATATGGGTAGTTCTGAGGAGGCCTATAGTAATAAAGTTGAGCATTGTATTGGCCTTGATACCTACCTGGCTGTGCGTATGCTTGCGGGTAGTTCTGTCTCACTGCCTGTTTGTTATATGGGCAGTCCTGAGCCGTATGATTCGTGTATCTTCTCTCAATTGTATAGTATTGGCCACTAGGGTTGGCTTGTGGTTGTGTTGCATTGGGACACACGTTCGCCAAATGATTTCCACCACAGGTGTAACAACGTACGTTAGTTGTTAACTTGGGCATCTGTTTACTAGAAACTCCTAGTTTCTGGGCCACTTTTTCTGCTAGGTCTTCTATCGAGCTATACAATTTTGTGGATGCTAGAGAAGAACAGTCCGAGTCCTTGTAGACCTTTGAGAGTTCCAACTCATCTCCTAAGTTGTCTCAATGTCTATACATATTCTTACACACTGCTCTAGCGTTCTGGGTTCTTTTAAGTACACATAGGAGCGTAGTTTAGAGCTCAACAAGCCGTCTAGAAACAATGACACTTGTTTGGTCTGTGAGGGTAACTCTTGCATTGGACATCTTTCAACATATTTTCTAAACCTACGTCCTGCAAGTCTAACTGTTTTCTGAGGGGTCTGTTTGAAGCTATGAATCAACGAAGACGTGTCATGTGTGATCCCACTTTTAGAGAATTCAGTGATGAATGACTATAAAAAGTGATGGATGTCTCTAAATTGCCTTTGTTGCAATGGTTGGAACCAAGTTAAAGCGGTATTCTTTAATGTTAGTCCAAATGCGTTATATAGCGTGAACATGTCTTCGACTTGTTCTGCTCTCAACACTTGCTTAAATTCTGCGACATGGTCATAGGGATCTCCTCTCCCATCAAAGTAATTTTTCAATTTCACTAATTGAGTGGGTCTTAGTATTCTTGCTTGTTCTCGTGGACTTGGTAGAGGAAAATCATCTCTACCACCTGGCATTCTTTGTCTTTCCACTCTATCGGTGTCTACAGTGGTTCTATCTCTCCCTATGGGGTGATTGAAGCTTACTTCTGGAGGGAATACTAAATCACCTCTCCATGTGTATGTGTTTCTAGCGTGGTCAGGCACCACAAAGACTCTTTCTGAAGTCTCATCCAGGTATACAACCTTTCCAGGTGTATCCGGGTCCTTGAACTCATAGATTATAATGGAGCCTACCTCGCTAGGTTGTTCCGTTCTGTATCTCCAAAAATCTTCATCAATTTCTTTATTTACAAATAGCTCTATGCTTCTGTTGTCCTGAGGGATCCACTCTGGAACTAGTACTCGTGTCAGTAGAGATTTCCCTCTAGGTGTTCTTGGTTCTTCTAATGGTTCCTTTCCTTGAGATCTCGCTTCCGTCTCTAACTGAATCACGCCAAATTCATTGGTATTGTTTGGCTGCGTACTTAAGATATACATCGTTCCTTCCTTGTCTATGTACGCGTCTCTTTCGAATTTCACCACTGGATGTTCAAATCCAATGGGTTGATCAGGGTTATGCATTTGCACCACTTGTCTTCTCAAACCATCCTCATAGATGCGGGCACCTAAGCGGTTGGTTTGAAGAAACTCCAATTGAGTCCTATAGGGTCCTTCTGGTCTTTCTAAGTATGCTACATTTGACCCTCCTTCTAGTCTTTCTGTGCTAAATGCCATTTCTGATTCGCTAGTATCTGAGCTCTCGTAGGGATAACTAGTGTTCAATTGTTGAGCCCACGATCGTGCAGTAGTTCCTCCACTTGCCTCTGATGATCTAAGGCTTCGTCGGTCTGACTTACCTATGCGTTTGCCCGATCTAAGGTTCATGAATTTTCTTCCTTGCACACTCAGTACATGCTCAGATCGTCAATGATTCTTTGTTATTACTTTCTTGATTCTTTTTAAATTTCTTTAGATTCTTGTCTTAATGTATGCGTCAGGAATTCGACTTTCTGCGGTACTTTGAGTTCTCGTTCCGTCAGACTTAGGTTCTTTCCTTTAGGTTTTCGTATTACACACCTTTACTTTAGTCTTGAACTTGATAAATTTAATTCTCTTGATCTTGAGGAGTTCCTATCGTCTTTAATCCACAATGCTAATGTTTATCCTAAGCTAAGAGTTGACTGAGGGGGTTGAGTAATCTTCCAACCTCGAGTCAGCTTTTCTGGTTGCTCTGATGCCCAAGAAGCTGCGCTTCCCAAGCTGTATGCCCTTCACTGCCTTGCCTTGAATGCCCTTGATTGCCTTTCTAGACCTGCCAAAATTCAATGTTTTAGACCAATATCACAAATGGATGATCAAGCACTTGAGTTTATACACTTTTAAAGTCCCTTACTTTTGGCAACTTCTCTTCCAAAGCCCCCTTTCTTTCCTAGTCCCAACTATGTCAACCTCAAAAATATCCTCTAAAAAAATCAATGTATTCTTTTTTGAAAAAAACAATTGAGGTCATGTAGTACTCGTAAAGAGCTTTCTAACGAGCTATTAAGCTCAAAAAACGGACTTCGGATGAAAAAGATATGACCGTTCAGGCCCTGGGGGGTGAAAACTGACAAACAAGTTTCTCTTCGATTATGAGCTAAGGGGTCTCCTATGAGTGCAATGATCCAAAAATTTTCAAAAAATAGCCCCAAAATTGGTCAAAAAATCAAACCCTAAAATTATCATTTGGGTGAGCAATCGCGATGGTCTAGGACCGTCGCGATGGTCTAGGCGAACCATCGCGATGGCGTGATGCGCGAACCGTCGCGATGGTCTGAAGTGCACGGTCGCGATGGTCTAAATGTGAGCAATCGCGATGGTCGGGGTGAGGCGTCGCGATGGTCCGATTGAGTGAACAATCGCGATGGTGTCAGTCAACGGTCAACGTGAACCGTCGCGATGAGGAACAATGTGAACCGTCGCGATGGTCACAGATGAGATGGCGTGAGCCAATCACGATGGTCCAAATTTTGAATTGTCGCGATGGTGTAAGGGTCTCGTCGCGATGGCGTGGCTAGTGAGCAATCGCGATGGTCTAGCTTGCCACATGGCACTATCGAGGGGATGGCATGGGCCAATCGCAATGGCGTGGGGTCGACGGGATCGTCGTGATGGTCAAGGACCATCGCGATGGTTCAAGTGAACCGTTGCGATGGCGTGAGACCATCGCGATGGTCCGGCCGAGCCGTCGCGATGGCGTGAGCCAATCGCGATGGTGTGACACAATCGCGATGGTCTGAGCCAATCGTGATGGTCCACCAAAGTGTGAATTTTTGAAATGTAGCAATGGATTCCTAGAGGCGCAAGGGTCACCTACATGCCCATGAACTCGCTTACCTCAAATTCCGAACTTGGCAGACCATCGCGATGGTCTAACACAGTCGGCAATTTCTGACAGAAAGTGATTTTCTTACCTTTTTGCAGCCTTCCTGGTGCACTGGAGCTCTATACCTGCAAGAAAACTCAAAAACACACAAGTACACACAAGCACAAAAGCTCTCTCTCTCTCTCTCTTGCACATGCACAAATGAGGGGAAATGAGGAGAATGGGTGGATATGGTGAATTTTTTGATTTTTTTGGAGTTGGAGATGATGATGCAGTGATGAAGATGGAGTGTGGGGGAGGTGAATAACACTAAAAACTAACTAAAAACAACAACAAAAACTGAAATTTTTACCTTCCAACGCCACTTCTTGCTATACTCTTACCATCACACATTCGTCCTAGACTCGGTCCCCGGCAACGGCACCAAATTTGGTGTTGCTCTAGCACAATGGTGAGAGCCACGTTAAGAAGCTCCACCTCCTTAATGTCAATCTGTGGAAGAGATAGGAGTGATATGAAGATCGTGAATGTGAGATGAAGTGAGAGTGAAGGTGAGAAGCATAGAGATGCACACACACATATACACACACTACAAAGAGACAAGCAAGACACAATGGAAGGTGAGAAATCAACTCTACTGCTCAAGATCTCAATTAGAAGCTCAAAATAGCTCTAAGCTCACACTAACCAACACTAAGTTACCTCAAAAATGAGCTCTCTAGCTCTTTTTATAGATTCTAGACTAGTTTTGACCGGTTTCACATCTAGTGACCGGCATAGTTAAAAAATAGGTCTTGCACTATTTGAGAGGGTAAACGGTGTCTAAAAATAACCAAAATTGATACGCTCATTCTACCTAAGCTCCTCAAGCTCGAGGACCCTCGGCTTGCACAAAATGGAGCTATGGATTACAAAAAGGGTTTTTCTATGTTACATATGCTACAATAGTGATGAAAATCACTGTTGGAGGTTTTGAAGAATATTTAGAAAACATAAATCTTTGAAAAATGGATTCGACTGGCTCCCTGCTCTGCCTTTACATGCTTCCGTGTCTTCTATGCCTCTGGCTACTGCCAACACCCTCCCCCTTCCCCCCATGCATTATATACTGACTTACATGCCATCATGCATCCACATTCCACTCACTCTTCATCCACCATTGATACCACAACTAAAGTACAGGATAGTCTCAACTCCTTGAGTCACTCAATGCTCGATACACATAGATCAAAGACACTTATCATGCTATGCAAGTAGAGTTAGAACAGAGGAAGAAAGAAGTCACCATGGAAGTCTTCGAGTGTAGATTGAGTGAAATGCATGATTAACTCGCAACATGGGACTTCTCCGTCGACACCTAGCCACTGCACAAAAGGAAAATAAGAGATTACATGAGAAAAGCTGAGATAATTTTGAAGCTACCATGGATCACCTTGGCGTACCACTTAGTCCTAGCTACTTCCAGGCAATCCTCTCTGAAACTATAAAGTTGCTTTTAGAAGACCATGCATGATTGTTTACCTAGTAGACAATCACTCCTATAAATTTTAACTAGGACAGTCGTTAGATGTGAAATCGAATACTTCACATCAAAAACTATAAATAGAGCTAGAGAGCTCATTTTTGGGGGTTAGCTAGTTTGAGGTGTGAGCTTTATAAGGGATCTTTTGAGCTTTGAGTAATGAGAAGAAGTGTTTATCCTTCCATTGTCTCTCCTTTTGCCTCTTCCATGTGTCTGTGTGTATGTGTGTGTGCACTAGTGTGCTTCTCACCTTCACCTTCATGTGCATCACTCGTTCACAATCTTCACATCATCCTTACATCTCTCAGATTGACAATGAAGTAGGTGGAGCTCCATGACATGATACTCATCCTTGTTTAGAGCAACACCAATCAATGCAATCACATAACGAATGGTAGTCGTGCAAAATAGGTACAAAGGTCTCCTCATAATCATTGCCATATTTTTGTGCATAACCTTTTGCAACTAATCTAGCTTTGCACTGATCAATGGTACCATATGGATTTCTTTTAATCTTGTAAACCCACTTAGTACCAATGGCATTCTTACCTTTTGGCAATTCACATATCTCCCAAGTATGATTTTTGTGAATAGAATCCAATTCTAATTGCATTGTGCTCATCCAATTTGAATCATCACATGCATCTTCAAAAGTGAGTGGCTCTTCATTACATGTAGTTGTAATAAGAGATACATCCACAAAGTCACTTGGTGCATGGAAAGATCTTGATTTTGTTCTAACAAGTAAATGAGCCTCAACTTGCTATCTTGCAATGTTTTTTTGCAACCATTTTGACATACATTGTGCATGCTAGATATAAATGCATTGCTCATGTAATGGATAACCAAAATGTACATCAGAAGTAGGATAAATATCTTCCTGAATTTTAGCCACGTGTGGCTGCAATTTTACATATTTTCAGCCATGTTTGGCTAGACATTTTCAGCCATCTTTGGCTAGACTTTTTTAGCCACGTTTCTCTACAAATTTTGGGAGCTTTCAACCATGTTTGGCTGAAATTTTTCAACACTTTGAACCTCATTCAAATGGCCTACATGTCCATAGTCAAGCACACCACTTTGATCAAATACCTCTTGTGAGCTTATTGTTGGTTGAAATTTACATTCAAGTAAAGGATAAGTTGAATTTTCAACAAATACCACATCTTGAATTACAATAATTTTATTTGTCAATGGATGGGAAAGTGATAATCTTTACTCTCACTACTATATCCAACAAATATATATTTCTTTGCCTTGTCATCAAGTTTGTGATGCCATTGTGATGACACAAGAGCATATGACAAACAACCAAATATGTGCATATGACTAGCCATTGGCTTCCATTCATTCCAAGCCTCATAAGGTGTAATGAATCTCAATGCTTTTGTAGGATAGAGATTCAAAAAATAGTTTGCACACATGGCTACTTCCATCCAAAACATTTCTAGAATATTTTTTCCTTTAACCATACATCATGCCATTTCAAGAAGTGTTCTATTCTTGTGCTCTACAACACCATTTTGTTGAGGTGTATATGGCACTATAGATTGATGCACAATACCTCTTTTAGAAAGAAAAACATTAAATTCATGTGACACATATTCATCGCCACGATCTATGTGAAGAGTCAAAAGCGTATTTCCACAAAAATATTCAGCCATAGCTAAAAATATTTTAAACCAAGAGAATACCTTATTCTTTTCTTTCATAGGATACACCAAAGTGTTGTGATATCAAGCTCAACATGTGATGATCCATGATGACACGTATCACTTTTTCATTTCTCTGACATGTATAGTGGTCATGCTAATATATGACAGGGATACTTCATTGAGTTTTACTAGATTTATCTACTAAACTACTTCCATGTGAAGGGTGGGCCCACCCTTTATCGCGTGTCTCTAGTGCCAGATTGGAGCGAGCCATTAGTGGCCTTTCTGAGGACGAAAACATTCCCTCAAGAAATGACTCTGGTTAGACAAAGGAGCTTAGAACAAGAGGCGCTAGACTATGCTCTCATTGGAGATAATCTATACAGACGAGGAAAAGATGGGTATCTTAGATTGTGTGTCCACGAGAGCGAATATCTAAAGATATTAGAGACTGCTCACCAAGCTGTAGCAGGAGGACACTTTGGTCCAGACTGGGTGATCAAGGCAATACTGTTTGCAGGATTTTGGTGGCCCACCCTTCACATGGATGCTCATACCTACGTGAAGAGGTGTGAGGTTTGTCAGTGAACTCAGTATCCCATACGCAAGGATGAGATGCCATTGAAACCTATGATGGGTGGACGTGCATTCTCTAAGTGGGGAATAGACTTTGTCGGTCCTATTATTCCCCCAGCTAAGGGTTCACATGCCGAGTATATCATTGTGGCCACAGACTATTTAACCAAGTGGGTAGAAGTGAAAGCCACTACGAAGAATGATGCTCAAACAACAGCAAAATTCTTATTTGAAAATGTGTTCACTAGATATGGATTGCCAATAGAAGTAGTAAGTGATAGAGGCACACACTTCTTGAATGAAGTCATAGAAAACCTTCTCCAAGAATTCTTGGTAGTACATAAGAAGTCTGCCCCCTATCACCCACAAGCTAATGGCCAGGCTGAGAGCACAAATAAGATCTTATGCAATGTGCTGACTAAACTGGTGAATAACAAACGCTCTGATTGGGACAAACAGCTACACCACGCTATTTGGGCATACCGAGTGGCCTATAAAATGGTACTCCAAGCCACACCCTTTCAGATGGTGTTTGGCCATAATGCGGTGCTACCATTGGATTTTTTGATACCTACATTACGAGTAGCACAAGAGCATGACTAGACTGGCCATGAACTATCCTCTAGAATCTTTGATCTTGAACGTTTAGGTGAGACACGATTGAGAGCTGCAGCAGGAATCTATGCGGCCAAGAAGAGGCAAAAGGCGTACTTTGATACACATGTGAAGGATAAAGGATTGAAAGCAGGAGACCTAGTCCTAGTCTACACACTAAAGCAGCATGCACGAAAATTAGAGAAAAGAGGCTATGGACCAATGATTATCAATAGGATCTCCACAAGCGGAGTAGTACAACTAGCCACTCTAGAGGGTGACATACTACCAAGTTACATAAGCGGATGTAGAGTCAAGTTATATCAAGAACCCCTAACTAAAGAAATGCTCAATCGACTCCTTACCGCAAAGAAACGTAAGGATGAGGAAAAGAGAATTCGAGAAGAAGCACAGGCTGAAGCTTTAGAATGCATTCAACGAATGAAATTGAGAAGGCAAGGTAGAGATCAACCCATGACTGACGCTCATGAAGCTCTAGGTTATCACATGGCCATGTGCGAGGCTTCGAGTGAACTGGCCCGTAAGATAGTTGACCGACGACCTTTTGTGACCCTAGAAGTAGGACAAGGAGAGAGTGCAAGGACCATGAGAGCTTTAATTGATTCAGGAGCGGCCACTAGTGCAATTCGGCTTTCGTATTGCCAACAGTTGCAATTGGAGGTAAAACCCCTAGAAGCCTATCTGATAGGATTAGGACGTGTTGAAACCCCTTGCATGGGAGAGGTGGAACTTCCCCTCTACATTCAAGAGGTCCTCATGCCAGCAAAAGTACTAGTATGTGAAGACGAGGATCTTGCCGAACCTCTCATCCTGGGCCAAGACTGGATCTATGATCACGCAGTCAACCTCAACTGTTGAGCCCTAACCGGTTGAAACTAGCAAAGTCAAGGTCACAGCTATGCATAGGCAAGAGTAAAGTATCAAAATTCCAGGGTCAAAGTGCACAGGTAGTGCACCCTCAATTGTTCATAAAAAAGGGGGACTTTTAATTGTTCACAGAAAAGAGGTATTAAATGGGGAAAGTATTGCAGAAGTATTTTTTCTAATTCCCTTAAAGTCAAAGGGTGTTTCAAAGTAATTTGGAAGGTCCAGGTGAACCCCTCTTTGGTGCAAAAGTGACGAATTAAAAGGAAAAGGTAAAGGTATGTGAAGCGGCATATGGAAATACGGCTGCCCAATCAAATCTTTTTTTTTTTTGTTCTAAAGTCACTACAAGACAATGTAGTGAGTCGTTGGCCACCTCCTAAAAAGACAATCTTGGGGACATCAAAGGGAGTCCAAGAGTCTATTGCAGTTAGGAGCGTACGGGACCAACACACTTCAAAAGAGGAAGGCAAAGGCTATTCTAAGGGACACATTTGAGAGTAAGCACAGAGGAGTCTAAGTAGAAGCAAGAAAGAGAAGTGAAGAGTCACGAGTGTGCGATGACACAGGGAGGTGGAAGTGAAGAGTGCAAGAAGAGTGGCTAAGGAAGAGTGCAGGGAGTGGGGACCCCAAGGATCACAAGGTCTCTTTGCTGTGTGCATGCCGACAGAAGGTATCCATTCCTCATCTTGGTGGAAGCTTGGTGCAAGGTGTGCACAAGGATAAGCTTGAAGCAAGTGGAGGACTGGTGCAGAAGAGGCCGACGGCAAGAAGACTTTGGGATAATTGGTCTTTTGTAATTGAGCATTCTCTGTCGTTGCGCACAGAAGTATTGACTCGGATTGTGTTCAACATTGTAATTGTTTTACTGTAATCAAAACTCAAGATTTCAGGGCGTGCTTCTGCAGAAGTTTCCAAAGTGATTTCCTCTTCTGTTCTTTTCTCTTTCTCCTACAAACTCTCAACCTCCTTCTCATCCAAGAATCCCCCAACAAATTTGGCATGCACGGTGGGACATCCAAGGAGATTTGAGCATAGGAGAAGATCTATTGCAATTGGAGAACAATATTCCAGTGTCGACAGTAATACTCCAGTGGACTAAGAGGTACATACTTATATCAAGTGTCTTAGATTGAGTGGACTATGAACAGCTCATGACCGCGACCCGGTCACAAACCTTGAGGGTCACGTGCAAGCAGACAAGAAGAAAGGCGGTCAGAAGATCATCGAGTCCACTTTCATCAACTTCATCAGTAAGAAGCATGGCAGGACAGGTAGACCTAGAAACCTTACTCTCCAGACTAAACATAAAATTTCCCTCTTTCAGAGGTTTAGCTCATGAGGATCCAATGAGCATTCGAAGATTTCTGGCATTATGCAAGACTAGAGGTCTAATGGGTAGGGAAGATGCCTTCTTGATACTCTTCCCTGCCACATTGGAAGGATTGGCAGACAAGTGGTTTAGCCAGTTTGCTGAAAACCACTTTACCTCTTGGGATTTGATGAAAGAGGCGTTTAAAAATCAGTTCCAGCATGGCAACACTGTGGAGATCATCATAGAAGAGCTAGAAAACTTGAGATTGGGTCCAGGAGAAAAGTTCCCAGAGTTTGTGACCAGGGCCAAAGCACTAATGGCTAAACTACCAGATCCACTGCATGACTTCTTTGTCAAGAAGTGGTTAGCCAAACCCCTACCTGTGGTCACCCAATGCAAAATAAAAGAGTTAGTGTTACCTACCGCCTCTGTTGAGGAGTTCATCAATACGGCCACACGCTTGGAGCAGATAAGGCACCAGTATAGTGCAACTTCTTCCCAACCAACATATGGTACAGAACTGGAGGACCCAGTGATCCAGCTAAGAAGGGAGCTGGAGGGCTTGAAAAGGAATAAGCCCTACACAGAGGAGGAGACTGCTGTGGCTCAGTTGAGAAGGGAGATTGAAGCACTCAAGCTCCAAAAGGAAGAGGAGGCCCAAGCAGAAGAATTAGCTCAGCTGAGAGAGGAATTGCAAGATCTCAAAGGAGGCGGTATCAAGAGTGGACTCTGGTGCTCAATGTGCAGCAAGCAAGGGCACATGGTAAGCGAATGTCCTCTGCTAAACGTGACTTGTCAATTATGCAAGAAAGTTGGCCATGAGGCCCACGAATGCCAATCCAGGGGAATGCCTACAACGACATACTAGACACAGGGAGGACCTCTGCCACCCGCAAATGTAATGGCAGCCGCAGCAAACCAAGGTAACAACTATAATCCTAGACCAAGGAATAATTTTGTAAACGGGCCTAGAAGGCCCATCATTTGTTTCAGATGTGGAGAATGCGGGCACTACCAATCTAGGTGCACTCTTCCAGAAAATGCCCCTCCTTGCAAGAACTGTCTAGAGGCCAGGGATCACTATACAAACTGTTGTCCTAAGAATCAAGCCTCTACATCCGGACCCCATATCCAAATGATTTCTGTACACAAGGAGGAAACATTACCTCAGGTCAATGAGCCATCACCGTCTACCAGGGTGGTACAATTAGAAGAGCTTGAATCTTTTACAGTGCAGACAAGAAGCAAGGGGAAGGCTCAAGTGGACGTAAGTCAAGAATCAATGATTAGGGGATTCAACAAAGACAAGGTTGCAGCTGAAGACAAAGCAACCACAGGCGCAGACCCAAAACAAAAGGAAAACTTCATAGGCACCAGTGATGTCATTGGGCATGCTTTCATCAGGGCTCAGGAAGAGTTGGATAAGTCAAGTGGAGTCCATTCCTTTAAAGAGTCGGAAGCTTCAAAACTACTCAAGTCTATGAAGAAGGAGGTTAGTATTTTTGATCTAATAAAGATGGATGGAAAATTCAGGTCAGAGTTATTGCAGATAATTGATGAGGCTTCTACTACAAGTTTAGTAGCAAAGACTGCTGTTTTACAGAAAGGGATAATTATAGGGGAAGCACCCCTTACAGATTATAAAAGTCCTCGACTGACAGTATCTATTAAAGGTCATGAATTTCAGGGAGTTATTGTGGATGGTGGTTCTGGCATCAACTTGATGCCTGAACATACAATGGAAAAGATTGGACTCCACCCTTCAAGGCCTGCAAATTTCACCGTTACTCTGGCAGATCAGAGCAAAGTAAGGCCTGTTGGAGTGATTCCAAAAGTCCCACTTGAAATACAAGGTAATGTGTTCATACTGGATTTTGTTGTTTTAAGATTGCCCCAGGTTGAAGGAGGATTTCCCCTCTTAATTGGGAGACCATGGTTGAGACACACAAGTGTCATCCATGATTGGGGCAAGGACACTATGTGGGTACAAAAGAAAGGGCAAGATCTGACGCAGCTTCACTTGGAAGAAGGCCCGGATAATCAAGGAAACACTAGCATGATGCAAAAGGTTGGCATTTGCATGGAACCAGAACCAGAAGATCAACCCCACATAGATTTCGAGGAAGAAGAAGATATTCTAAAGTGGCTACATGCAGGCAACTCTTCTTCTTGTTTTGGAATTTTTCTCAATAATTCTTGCACAACTGAAGATTATGATGAAGATGACAAAAAAGTCCAGGTTGATGGATTGGGAGAGCCTATCACAGACCACAGAAGGGGCAGGAAGACACCCCTCAACTACAACTCAGAGGAGGATATCAAATCTACAAATAAGGAAGATGCCAAGGCTAAAGGCAAGGTAACGGAATCTAGTGAAGAATACCCTTTTCCTATTCAAGAAATACCTGCAGGATGGATGTAGGAAAAAGAGGAACACATTGAAATTCAGGAGACACCTGCTTATGAAGTAATGCACAAAAGACTAGTGGAAGAAGACAAGGAAGGAACTGAGCATAAAGGAAGTATGGTAGAAAGAGATCCTGTCAAAGAAATACATTTAGATACTCAAAACAATAACTGGCCAGTTTTGGTGGCCACCTGGTTGTGGAACTACCCAGGGCTTCTGGAAAAGGTCAGAACATTCTTGAACCACTACACAGATGTTTTTGCATGGCATTATAAGGATCTAGAAGGAGTACCACCCAGTTATGGAGAACACAGAATTCCTTTGATAGAAGGAGCAAAGCCGGTGAGAGGGAAAAGTTATAGGTTGAATCCCAAGTATGCTGAAGCTGTCTATTCAGAAATTCGGAAAATGGAAGATGCAGGAATTATCATTCCTGTAGAACATTCGGAGTGGCTATCTCCCATGGTGATCATGCCAAAGAAAAACACTAACAAGATCAGAATCTGTGTGGATTTTAGGGCATTGAACAAGGTCACGATTCCAGACGGATTTCCAATGCCATTTGCTGAGCAGGTCATAGAAGAAGTAGCTAGTCATTCCATTTATAGCTTCATGGATGGGTTTAGTGGATACAATCAGATACCCATTCACCCTGGGGATCGGGAGAAGACAGCATTCATTACTCCTTGGGGAACTTATGTATATCTGAAGATGCCATTTGGATTAAGAAATGCTCTAGCTACCTTCAACCGAACAGTTAATCTCATTTTTGGACCATTGCTACTAGAGTCGTTAAGAATCTTCATGGATGACTTTTCATCTTTTTTCAGGTACTTTGTTAGGGCATGTGGTATCTTCCAAAGGTATGGCACCTGATCCAGACAAAATCATAGCTATATTAAAATTACCCAGGCCTAAATCTTCAAAGGAGATTCAAAGTTTTCTAGGCCATACAGGATACCACCGCAGATTTATTAAAATGTATGCAGATATAGCCAGAACTTTGGCTAGACTCACAGGCAAGGAGGTTCCTTTTAAATGGGAAGAAGAGGAGGAAAGAGCATATCAAACACTACGGTCAAGGTTAGTGTCTGCTCCCATTTTGATCACACCTGAGTGGTAAAAAATATTTCATTTACACGTGGATGCCAGTGCATATGCAGTAGGGGCAGTTCTAACACAACCTAGTGAAGAATTCAAGATGGACAGACCAATTCAATATGCCAGCAGAATTTTGACTAAGGCTGAAAGGAACTACAGCATCACAGAAAGAGAAGCCTTAGCCATGGTTTTTGCTGTCCAAAAATTTCGGCATTACTTATTGGGAGTGAAATTTGTTATTATAACTGATCACCAACCTCTAAAGTACTTACTCAACAAACCACAAGCCACTGGTAGAATATGGAGGTGGTTATTGTTATTCCAGGAGTTTGATTTCTTGGTAATTCACAAACCAGGTAGAGAGAATGTTATGGCGGATCACCTGTCCAGATTAAGTATGACGGATCAAGCCCGTGGAATCAATGATGATTTTCCCGATGCTCATCTGTTCGTTGTACAAGCTCAAGGTTGGTATGATGATATTAAGCAGTTCATTAAGACTGGGCTGTATCCAGAAAAGGCTAGTACTGTACAAAGGAAGAGACTGCTAATCAAGAGTAGACCATATACCTTCATTGAAGATAAATTATATAGACAGGGCAAGGATGACAGGTTTAGGAAATGCTTGGAAGAAGAAGAAGTGAGGGAAGTACTTCACTGTGCACATGAAGGAACAGGTGGTGGGCACCTTCCAGGACATATCATGAGCCAGAGGATTGTGGATGCTGGTCTATGGTGGCCTACACTATTTAAGGATGCAAATGAATGGAGAAAAACATGTGATGTTTGCCAGCGGTGTGGCCCTAAGCCCACCAAGCAGAGGCATAATCCTTTGATTGTTTCCACTTCTTGGCAACCATTTGAGAAGTGGGGATTAGACTTTGTCGGGCCTATCTACCCTGTGGCGGTTCCTAAAAGAGAGAAGTATTTACTGATAGCCACCGACTATGCGACAAAATGGGCTGAAGCTATTGCATCCACGGACTGCACTGCACAAACTGTGGCTGATTTCTTATACAGTAACATCATTTGCAGGTTTGGATGTCCACTTGAAATATGTACCGATCAGGGTACTCATTTTGTCAACAAAGTACTGCAGGAAATTTCCAACAGGTATCGAATTTTACATAGGACTTCTTGTGCATACTACCCACGAGCTAATGGTCAAGCCGAATCAACCAACAAAGTATTGATTTCAATGCTAAGAAAAGGAATGTATGTTACAACCTACTTCTTGGGGACATGCTTATCTTGGTACATTATGGGCATACCGATTGGCCTATAAAGAGACGGGGTATTCTCCCTTTCAACTAGTTTATGGCCTTGTTCCCATTGAACCATTTGAGTTCATCAAGGGCTCTATCCGAACGGAAGGAGTTGAGAAAAATGGGATAGAAGTTCCAGCCCGACTATTGCATAAACTGGAAGAATCAAGGATTTTAGCCTCCAAACAGTTAGAGAAGATTCAGATACAAAGAAAGGAGACTCATGACAAAAATTTATGGCACAACAATTTGAAGCCTGGTGATTTAGCTCTACTACACAAACCACAGATTTCTACTCAAACCAAAGGAAAATGGATCCCTCACTGGGAAGGTCCTTTTCGCATTACGAAGATGCTGCAGTGGGGTGCTGTGCAGTTAGAAACACTCGATGGCGTCACCCTGCCATTAGTAAATATTTCCAGACTCAAAGCTTATCATAAATTGTCATAACAATCACACTTTCATAAATTTTGTTTCCTAATAGTTTTGGTTTTCTTTTAATTAAAAATAATAAAATAGCATATCTATAAATGCTAACGCATTTTGGGCGACTTTTTCTTTTTTTCTCATTAAGCACTCAATTCAATAAATGGAAATTAGGCGTCAATTTTTTTAATGGCTCTTATTCTACGCAACATCTTTAAATGAGAACCCTTTCTTTGTTTATCTCTTGGATGGATGAGATTAAAGTTGGCTTCTCCTCTCTTTTGAACACTCTTTTATGCTCAACCATCCCTTTCTGTGAGGTGAGCTCTTAATCCTCATTGCTATATAATGGGAACCCTCATTCATTCCGCCTTCAACTCCATCTTGCTGCAAGATCATCTCAACTGAACCTAGAAGTCTACAATGCCCGAGTCCACAGGGGCTACCCGACTCTTCAGACACTCTTCAGACACCTGCGTGTCTTTTTCGGTTGACGAAGCCTGAGCAGGAGCACTGACCCTCAACTTTCGCTTTGGCTTTCCACCGACCCTCCCTGACTCCCCCTCCTGCCACCACCACCATCCCCCTCTACCTCACCCGCCTCCCCTCGGCCTCCACCGCCATCCCAACCCTCTCCCTCCATACCCCTCGACTCCCCCTCCTGCCACCACCACCATCCCCCTCTACCTCACCCGCCTCCCCTCGGCCTCCACCGCCATCCCAACCCTCTCCCTCCGTACCCCTCCACCTTCCCCCTCATCAACTTCCACCTCAACCGCCACCGACTCCACCCTCCCCCCCCTCACCATCCGCCTCCCCCGCCCACCTACTCCACCCTCCCCCCCCTCAAACTCCGCCTTCCCCGCCCACGACTCCACCTCCCCCCCCTCAAACTCCGCCTTCCCCGCCCACGACTCCACCTTTCCCCCCCCTCATCATCAGCCTCCCTTCACCCTCCCCTCCCACAACCTCACCCTCCACCCCCTCCACCTCCACACCCACCTCCCCCTCCACCTCCCCTGCCCACCCGCCCCACACACTCCCCCTCCACCGCCCCCGCCCACCCGCCCCACGCACTCCCCCTCCATCTCTACCACCCACATGCCCCACCCTCCCCCTCCACCTCATCCGCCCCCCCTCCACCCCTCCACCTCCACACTCCCCTCCACCCCCTCCACCTCCCCCGCCCACCGACTCCACCCTCCCCCCCCTCAAACTCCGCCTCCCCCGCCCACCGACTCCACCTCTCCCCCCTCAAACTCCGCCTTCCCCGCCCACGACTCCACCTTTCCCCCCCCGTCATCATCCGCCTCCCTTCACCCTCCCCTCCCACAACCTCACCCTCCACCCCCTCCACCTCCACACCCACCTCCCCCTCCACCTCCCCCGCCCACCCACCCCACACACTCCCCCTCCACCTCCCCCGCCCACCCGCCCCACGCACTCCCCCTCCATCTCTACCGCCCACACGCCCCACCCTCCCCCTCCACCTCATCCGCCCCCCCTCCACCCCCTCCACCTCCACACTCCCCTCCACCCCCTCCACCTCCCCCGCCCACCGACTCCACCCTCCCCCCCCTCAAACTCCGCCTCCCCCGCCCACCGACTCCACCTCCCCCCCTCACCATCCACCTCCCCCGCCCACCGAATCCACCCTCACCCCCCTCACCATCTGCCTTCCCCGCCCACGACTCCACCCTTTCCCCCCTCATCATCCGCCTCCCTTCACCCTCCCCTTCCACAACCTCACCCTCCACCCCCTCCACCTCCACACCCGCCTCCCCCTCCACCTCCCCCGCCCACCCGCCCCACACACTCCCCCTCCTCCTCCCCCGCCCACCCGCCCCACGCACTCCCCCTCCATCTCTCCCGCCCACACGCCCCACCCTCCCCCTCCACCTACTCCGCCCCCCCTCCACCCCCTCCACCTCCACACTCCCCTCCACCCCCTCCACCTCCCCCACCCACCGACTCCACCCTCCCCCCCCTCAAACTCCGCCTCCCCCGCCCACCGACTCCACCTCCCCCCCCTCCCCTTCCGCCTCCCCCGCCCACCGAATCCACCCTCACCCCCGTCACCATCTGCCTCCCCCGCCCACCGAATCCACCCTCCCCCCCTCAAACTCCGCCTTCCCCGCCCACGACTCCACCCTTTCCCCCCTCATCATCCGCCTCCCTTCACCCTCCCCTCCCACAACCTCACCCTCCACCCCCTCCAACCCCACACCCGCCTCCCCCTCCACCTCCCCCGCCCACCGGACCCACACACTCCCCCTCCACCTCCCCCGCCCACCCGCCCCATGCACTCCCCCTCCATCTCCCCCGCCCACCCGCCCCACGCACTCCCCCTCCATCTCCCCCGCCCACAAGCCCCACCCTCCCCCTCCACCTCCTCCGCCCCCCCTCCACCCCCTCCACCTCCCCACTCCCCTCCACCCCCTCCACTTCCACACCCGCCTCCCCCTCCACTTCCCCCGCCCACACGCCCCACACTCCCCCTCCACCTCCCCCGCCCAACCACTCCCCCTCCACCTTTCTATACAGAACACTATGGCAGATCCCACCGCACCGGAAGACATTTCGGAACTCACTCCTTGAGCACTGCATACAACCAATCCACATTACCCTCCTCCTGCATCTGCAACACCGCCCACCGGCCTCCACTACTAGTTCCCTACGTTGCCCACTTCCACTGAGCCACCCCTAACATCGCCTTCCTCACTTCCTCCTGCCATTCTACATATTCCCACTTATTCAGTTCAATCTGATTCCACGGGTATATATTCTCCACCTCCCCTCCCTCGCCATCCTTCTCCTTCTCCTTCGGCTTCTCATACCTCGCAACCAAATTCGCCTTCAGGAGATTATATGCGCCTTTTTCGTTCGCCCGATTTAGATCTGCAGATTCGTATTCACTTATCTCTCCCAACTATTGAACTCCGTCGCCTTTTTTCTGTCGAAAATCTTCAACAGGCGGGTCTCTGGGGCTTGGCCAACGTTTTCCTGAATGATCCCCCCAATTATAGTGACGTCTATGAAGCTCTCCGCCTCTTTCCTAATTTTCGCACAGGCACTCTCTCCATTCCCGCTCTTGCTGCCAGTCTCGGCTCCTCCCCCGTCGATTTCAGTAATCCTCCATTCTTATATTCTGGATTGTCAGCTTCTACCACAATTGCCTTTTGTAGAGATCGCTTCGACACTAATGCCCGATTTTCCATCCACATGACATCCATACTTAATGCATTCATTTTTTTCTTTTTGCTTCGTAGTCCCACATCTTCACTACCATGGTCCGATATTCGCATTGGTGATCCGCTTTTTTTGCTTCCTAAATAGCCGCCCATACCCTTACGCCGCCCTCATCTATGGTTCCTTAAATTTGCACTCTCGTCGCCTTCGTGAAGCTGTCTCCAGGGGCTCTCGCACATTCTCCTTATATTCTGCTCCCTTCATAGCTTGGCTCTATCAAATACCTTCGAACTCTGACCATAATCCCGCTCTACTTCAGTTGCAGCCCAGCCCTATTAGCCAACGGAATAGTCATCCCTGTATACCTTCCACTTCAATTCCTTCCCCCTCCCCTATAATCTCCATCGACTCGGCTTTCGCTTCCACACCGCTGTCCGCTCCCCCTGATCTCAATTCCCTCCCTCCACACTCTTCTTTGAATATCTTTTCCGCCTCTCCGGCTAATGCACCCATTCCTACCCCTGATCCCGCTCTGGCACATGGCCCTTCTTCCAAACCAGCTTTTTGGCCGCTCGTTCAAACGCAGCTCAACACCCACAACCCGACCTGTACACCACCTCGTCCTCCCCTTTCCGCCCCCACTCCGACCACTGCGGTTCCATTCACGCGACCCACTCCGCCTGCATCTCCTCTCAGTCATCCCGATCCACCTGTTGCACCCTCCCCTCCAATTGATCTCCCTTCCGCCCCTTCCTTTTTACATTTACTCCGCGACGCCAGTGAAGCTGCTTCTGGCAGTGCTCATGCCTCCAAAGTGTCCTTGGATTCTGTATCGGCCGCAGCTTCTATTCATCAACAATACATTTCTACCATAGACAACATCAATCGAATAGCTCATTCTCAATGGCAATCGCTCAATGAAACGGCCCGCTTACTCAAAGATGAGCGAGACAAATATCGAGATATGGCCGACTCTGCATTAAAGGCCTTATCCGATCTTCAAAATCGCTCTTCCTTAGGGTTATGTGATAATGCTACTTGCCGTCGTATCAAACGCGAACGGGACTACCTTAGGCAGTGCCTTAGTTCTCTACAACACATGATTGAACAAGCTTCTGCTCCACTGCCCTCCTCTCCCCAACCCTCAGCTGCAGTTCTCAATCCCCCTTAGCAATAATTTACTTCACTTCACATTTAGGGCTTCAGCTTCCATTCTAGAAATTCAACACATCTCATCATCCTTCTCCTTTTGTCATGATCCGGGTTAATAAATACTAGTAGCACTCTTTATCTGTTGTTTTTTTTATGCTTCATCAATAATAGAACTCTTTCTCTATTTCCTTGCCTCCGTTTCCTCTGTGGTTCTTCTGATGTTTTCTCTCTGTTATTGAAGCCTCCTTGCATTGTGTCATTGTGGCCTCTCCGGGACGGAGAGCACTTTAGGTGGTGGGCATCTGTTGAGCCCTAACCAGTTGAAACTAGCAAAGTCAAGGTCACAACTATGCATAGGCAAGAGTAAAGTATCAAAATTCCAGGGTCAAAGTGCACAGGTAGTGCACCCTCAATTGTTCATAAAAAAGGGGGACTTTTAATTGTTCACAGAAAAGAGGTATTAAATGGGGAAAGTATTGCAGAAGTATTTTTTCTAATTCCCTTAAAGTCAAAGGGTGTTTCAAAGTAATTTGGAAGGTCCAGGTGAACCCCTCTTTGGTGCAAAAGTGACGAATTAAAAGGAAAAGGTAAAGGTATGTGAAGCGGCATATGGAAATACGGCCGCCCAATCAAATTTTTATTTTTTTTGGTCTAAAGTCACTACAAGACAATGTAGTGAGTCGTTGGCCGCCTCCCAAAAAGACAATCTTGGGGACATCAAAGGGAGTCCAAGAGTCTATTGCAGTTAGGAGCGTACGGGACCAACACACTTCAAAAGAGGAAGGCAAAGGCTATTCTAAGGGACACATTTGAGAGTAAGCACAGAGGAGTCTAAGTAGAAGCAAGAAAGAGAAGTGAAGAGTCACGAGTGTGCGACGACACAGGGAGGTGGAAGTGAAGAGTGCAAGAAGAGTGGCTAAGGAAGAGTGCAGGGAGTGCGAAGCTAGACCCCAAGGATCACAAGGTCTCTTTGCTGTGTGCATGCCGACAGAAGGTATCCATTCTTCATCTTGATGGAAGCTTGGTGCAAGGTGTGCACAAGGATAAGCTTGAAGCAAGTGGAGGATTGGTGCAGAAGAGGCCGACGGCAAGAAGACTTTGGGATAATTTGTCTTTTGTAATTGAGCATTCTCTGTCGTTGCGCACAGAAGTATTGACTCGGATTGTGTTCAACATTGTAATTGTTTTACTGTAATCAAAACTCAAGATTTCAGGGTGTGCTTCTGCAGAAGTTTCCAAAGTGATTTCCTCTTCTGTTCTTTTCTCTTTCTCCTACAAACTCTCAACCTCCTTCTCATCCAAGAATCCCCCAACATCAACCTAAGAAGTGGACTTCTTCAGGCTTGGGTAGGCCAAAGCCGCCTTATGATTGAATTAGAAAAACCAACACTCAAACTAGTAGAAAAGGCACCAACCCTTAGTCCCTCCAGGAACCCACATGAACATAACAATGTTGTACTTGTCCAAAGTTCTATGGTGCAGAGGATTGTCAATCTTACCAAAGGTACAAAAGTCAATGAGGAGTTCCCAGCTGTTCCAAAGAAGGTTTCAAACATGCAGACCGAACATCACATGACACGAAGGAGGCTGATGACCACGAAGCAAGAGCACCAACCAGTGCAACACGGAGTAACTCGTGGTGCAAAGCAGATCTGGATGCGCAAGGATGGAAAACCCACAGCTCGAGTAATAAGTTCTCAAGGAGGCACAAAACAAGCCACACCATCAAGATCAAAAGTGAAGGAGTACCCTAGGCAACCTCCTAGGCATACCACGTCTATTTGGGTCCCTAAGCGGTCAATGAAGGCTAGCCCCAATGCTAGACAGATATGGGTGCCCAAGGCCTGTTTACGAGCCCAAATAGCTCCAACTCTAGTCACTAGCATAATTCAACACTCACAAGTCCTGTCGACAAACAACTCAGGAACTCTACCTAAATCCCACACTAGCCCACACTCAGTCAAACCGAGTAATGTCTGGAAATGGGTACCCAAAAGGTCCCAAATCCATCACAATCTTGTTCATAAATCTTTACCTATCATTAGCTCTAAGAGCTACGAATCCTCTATCAAAGTTTGGAGACTTAAACCCTGTATCAAACCCCCAGTCCCAATTTTGTAAATCCATCCACTCTGATGTAGGTGCATTCTAAGTACTTTGCATGTCCACAGTATGCATTTAGGAGTACACTAAACACTAACCACCACTTACATCTATCACGAACACTTCACCCTAACCACTAACCTTCTGGATTGTCATGTTAGTATTGTGATGGGAACACCATTACATCCTATTTCCTATGCAACACTAATGTGGCTTTCTTCTTCTAGCAGATAAGCACCCGATTCCCATGGCAGCAGCAGCAGGCACGAGCTCTCAGGCAGGCACTAACACTCAAAGCAATTGGGATACCATGCCTGTGGAGGCCCCACTGACAGCAAGGCCTGAAGGGCTTTTGAATGTGAGAAGAATTCCCATTCCGGATCCACCAAGTGGCCTGACAGAAAGAGTAAAGGGGCATTCTCATTGGTTCAATGAGATGCCAGGAGATTTGGGAGACGCAGATCATATCTGGGAAATCCAAGTTGGAATGTGGAGGAGTGTGGTGGACCTTTCAGTTCTTCTCACGATAATTTGAAGCATTGCAAAATGTTGACCCTCTTCAAGATATTTGGCAAAAAGCGGGATTGCAAGATTATTTTAGTGCAGCCTTGCCTAGACCTGATTTTCTTCGGTGATACTACTTGATTGCAACTCTCAAGGCGACAGGAGACAAAGATCATTCAGGCACATTCCTGGTGCCCTCTCTATCAAACCAGGAAGAAATGAAGAAGTTTGAGTTGAATATCACTTTAATCAGGGAGGCCCTTTAGATGTATGGCACCCATGTACCCTCCGATCGAGATCCTTTGATACCAGAGTCGATGAAGAACAACAGAATGAAGAAGTTGAAAGAAATGTGTGCCCTCACCCCCAACATCGCCATACCACTGCGGATGTGCCTTCAACACTTCGCATTTCCAGCGCAAGACCGGTTCACCCAGCCTCATAAGAATATCTGGTATGAGTTATACCTAGCAGAGACCGGGAGCTTACCTATGAAAATGCCAGTATGGATCCTTGATCAGTTATATGAAGCAGGCAAGCGAGGAGTGAGGAAGCCTACCTTGAATAGCTGCTGCGCCATTACAAGAATCATCTACAGATGCCTGACTTATGATGTGCCAATTGCACGAGCCCTCAAGTACTCACAATTGGAATTCTTCCAGGGGCAGAAATCAGGGGTTCAACCCACTAAAAGAATGCGTGGATCACTTTCACAGGTTCTGATTCCTCGCGAAATTGCCACAGAGACCTCCTATAGAGAAGAAGAACAAGTAGCCCCTTTCACGATCCATCTCCAAGGACTACAATCAGGAGACTTGGTACAACCCACTTCATCAGCCCCCCACTACCCACAAATGCTGAGTTTGCATCCATGGCTACATTGGCAGCAGATCCATCCTTTGACTTTGAAAGCTTCTTACAAACAACACACTTGTCTGAGAGTGAATTATTTTCTGACAATGACGGTCCCGGATCATCATCCCAAAGAGAACGGCCACAGAGTGAGGCAAGAAGGGTACATTGGGAAGATGAGGCACAACACACTCAAGCGGGAGGCACACATGAACAAGAGGAGATGTAGAGGAATGAATCAGAGGAGAGTGAGGAGGAAACCCCTGCTTACACTGCACAACTTAAAAGGCTCTACAAAACAATCCAGCAGGTACAAAAAAGACATAAGCTATCAGAAGAGGCAAATAGAGCACTAGTGAACTAGATGTTGCAAGCGGAGAACGCGGATCCCCACTTTGTAGAATTATTGAACCTTTTGGTTGAGACATATGGGATTATAGAAGCTATGCGGATCATGTTACATCGCAACCCTCCTCCATACGATCAACGAAGGATCGATACACGACCACGAAGGGGGAAGATGATTCAAATGGAAGTCTCTACAGACCTCCCTACCACCACCCAGGAAGATGTTCACATGGCCAGCCCAACTAACATTGATGAACCAGAGGTAAATACACAGATACCATCTCCACCATCACCTCCCATCCCGCCCTCCGAAACCCTCACTACCAGTATGCCTGAACAACCAGTAATAGCCATTAGTGAAACTATACCACACACCACCATTTCTCCATCCTGCCCTTTACCTCCATCCACTAGTTCTAGCCAACTTCTTGAACCCCATATAGGCCACCCCGCCACCGATCAAACTATAATAGGTCACCCTTCATATTTCCCAGCCCTCGGATAGCCACTTGCCACTACCCAAATCTTAACACACTCATTCCCGTCTACCAATACTATCCCTCTTTCCCAACCCCGCACCACTGAGGCCCTCTGGACCTTCTCAGAACCAACACCCATCACCCGACCTCCATTCTTAACAAGCCTTGTAAATATACTTCAACAAATAGAGAATTATAATAAAAGTCCCTTTCCCAACCCACCTCCCCCACATTCACTGCCACCACTAACACACCACCTACCATTCCCGTATTCACGATTCACACTTCACACACCATCACGTCCGATCCTATGGACATTTCACCTTCCACAAAACCACTCACCACCACATTTGTCTCAACATCACCACTTGTAACTTCACGCACATCACCACACACACCCACTGTCAGCACAACATCCACTTTTCCCTTTCCCATTTGCCGACCCCCTGCATTTTTCACCTCCACCTCTGCATCCACCTCATTCAGTCATGCATTGGACACCATGTTTGAAGCCGCTGCCCAACTTAAGGAAGAATACATATTGTTGGAAGAAAACAATAAGGAGCTGTGTACTCTGTCCTCCCACCTCCAGGCACGGGTCAATGCCTTGGAGTTAAGTAATACAACATTACAACATGAAGTGACCGCCCTCCAACAATCGAATGCAGAGCTGGAAGCCAAGTATACGGAGATGGGTAAGGCTATGGAGGAACAACTGAGAGATCAGCTAGCCCGTAACGCACGGTTACAAAGAAACATGGCTCTACTCCAACGACACCTAGCAGCTGCCCAAGAAGAAAATAGGAGATTACAACAACAAAATCAAGACAACCTCGAAGCCGCCATAGAGAATACTCTAGGGGCACCCATTGACCCTGCTAGCTTCTGGGCCGTCCCTTCAGAAAGCATACAACAAATCTTGGAAACCTATGCCAACCTCTTAGAAGCACATGATCAGCTGGTTGACCAAGTAAAAGAGCTACAGAGATCCCAAGTGCCTACACCACAACCACCAGAAGCTAAAAAGATGGTCCATGCAGCCACTTCTCCAGAGCCCGAATCATCAACAACCAATGAGGTACTTGAGCTACGATGACGAGTGGTAGAATTAAAGATCAAGTTGTTACAGTATGAACGACCCCCTTCTCCACCTGATCAACAAATAGAAGAAGAAGCAGTAATCATTCCAGTGGAGGAAACATTTGAAGACAACTATGAGCCTCAACCCCTTCCAGGAGGCAGAATCACGGAGGAAGGACAAGACACTTATGAAGAGCCCCCTTCGGCATGGATGAAACAGGTAGAAGAAATGGGGACAACTCAGGAGGAACGTATCTCCACTCAGATGCTGGCAATAAGGACCATTGAAGAAACCATACTTCAATCAGAGTATTTCAGACACCTGGCCCCTAGAAGACTGATAACTAGTTCTGAATTACAATATAAACCCTATTTTGTATTATTGGCCAACTACAACACAGAAATCAAAAGAGTCACTAACAGGTACCCCACGTTCGCAACACAATTCGAACCAGAGGATATTCCAGAGGCAGCCAAAAAAGGGGCCATATTCCAACCCATCTAGAGGCAAAAGTTACTCGAAACCTATCCGGAAATGCTTAGAACATGGGACCACGCTCCCATGCATTTGAAGTATAACCCTTGCTTCGGACCAGTACAAAGGAGACAATCATGGAAAGCATTTGCTATAAAGGTTCGGAGCAACACAAATTGCAAACAATGGCTGAATTACCCCTCGATCGCACCACCAACAGGCACACCTACAGTAGCATATATGATAGCTACCATCAGACATTGGATGCCACGCCTCCACCCCATGCCAGATGTCGCTGCATAGATGATGCTCAAAATTTTGGACATGATGCAAGTGGTGCTAAAGACTTTTCGAAATGTATGTAATATCCAACTGCCAATTTCGGGCTTCATCAACGGTAACTATGACCTACTTTATGATATGAGCACAACCCCGAGCATACGAGTCGCTTATGCATGGCATGCAAGAATCAGATATCTCCCTGCTTGCTACAAGCAAACGTTTGATGACATGTTCACCACGGGGTTCTGGGAAGCACACTCAGAAGTGTTCGTGCCACGCCCAACCCACCTACTACAACTATTTGCATGTGAACAAACAATGCACTCAGAGCTCTACACCACGCCACAACCTGACATGCTTGGAGCAGTAAATTGGGATGCCCTGCAAAGAGATTTGGTCCGGGGGCTACGGATTAAAAAACAAGAATTGGCAACCGACGTATTACAACAGTACATTGATCAAACCATGGAGCAGAGGTCTGTCAGAGGCGACAGACGCTAGGGGGGGAGAGTGTTGGCGTCATATGGGAAGAAGCCAAGTATGGGCATGCATGCGGATCTAGCACTAAGGCAACCTATTAAAATTTTTTCAAACCTTACATCATTATAAAAGTGATTCTCATCACTAGAAACCCTTGTAAATACCGTTTCATCTTTTTGTAGCTCCATTTTGTACAAGCTGAGGAGTCCTCGAGCTTGGGGAGCCTTAGAAGTAGTTGCCTGCCAATTCTCATATTTTTTAGATCTCGTTTGAGCCCTCAAATAAGCCCTGGAACCTAATTTTTAACTAGGCCAGACACTAGGTCTGGACAGGACCAAAGCTAGTCAAAAACTATAAATAGAGCTAGAGAGCTCATTTTTGGGGCTAGCTTCTTGTAGTTTTGAGCTTGTATGAGAACTGGGTTGTAATAGAAGTGATTTCATTGTCTTACTCTCTTTGTTCTTGCCGTGTGTGCGCGTGTGTGTGTATGTGTGTGCATGTTAGTGTGCTTCTCACTCACACATTTGTGCCATCACTTGCTCGAGGTCTTCATACCATCCTCATGTCTTCCCAGATTGACATTAAAGGAGGTGCTACTCATCACTGAGCTACAGCCTGCCTTGGAGAAGCTTTCATAGGAAGAGGAGGAACATCAGAAAGTGCTCCTCAACTGACCCTGAGGTTGAACAACTTGTTGTGGCTTCATGTGGGTATTGGGTCAAAGTTTAATTTTATTCAACTAGAGTTTAAATTCAACTAGGACAACATGTCATGTTCAATACTAGTTCTGTTCTGTATAAGATGAAGTGAGTTATGAGTGCATCAAGGGTGAGAGCTGCACCAAATCAGACATGGATTGAACCTTCAGCTTGTGCTCTACCACTTGCAGTTGATTATCCTGCTCCTGGTTATTCATCTTATCCCTTTGTGTATGGCAGCAACTAATGATGGCTTTGGTTCCTGTGCATCCTTCCACATAATGCTGAGGGATTTGGTGGCTTCAAATGCACCAGATCTATTATCAAATGTTGAGGGATAGAACTATGCTGCAATTTAAAGCTAGCCATGTGTGATGAGTAAAGCTGGGACTTCATCAAAGACTAATTTGGGGGCTTGAAGCCTCCTGCTACTAAATTAAAACTGGTCTATATGTTCGTTGAATTCCTGGTAGTTCTAGGTGCCTGGAATACATCATGAGCTCCTGGCTCTAAGAAAATTTGCCAAGGAATGTCCTTGCAATAGTTGAAAAATATAACTTAGTGGCTACTAAAGGTGTGCAATTGGCAGGCTCCTACCAGGCTTACTTGCAATGAAATGGTCGGAATGGTATAGTGCTTAGCATGCATGGGGTTATGGCATTCCTTGGATTTTGTGCTGGACTCACAGAAGTTGAAGATGGCTCCGAGCGTGGGGCATGTTGTTCTTTTGGTCCATCTGACTATATGTTGCAGGGCAGTACTGTGACTAATGACAAATGACGAGTGGTGTGCTGCCTCCTCATATAGTACTCGCTCCTAGTGATTATTATGAATATGGTTCACATAGATGTTTTCGTGAAATCTTGTAACTGCCTTATTCAAAGATTGTGACCCCATCCCCTATAATCATACACAATATGTGATCCTTGTGTCAGGTCTTGATACAAGTCCAAACCTTGATTGCCCTTGGATGTGTCTTCCTGAGATTGGCTCTAATTTTTCCTATGTGTGCCTGATGTACTAAGAAGATTGAAGTTGTGTTCTTCTGGTCAACAATTTTTTTTGTGAATTTCCCTTTTTAGGGGATTGCTTTCTATGCTAGGACTGAACCCTAGATCTTCTGTTCAATTGCTTACCGATCCAGTTTCTGCAAGGATTTTGTGGCCACAACAAGGATATGTAGCTTTTGAGGATGATGGCCACTTTCCCAGTCCTCATAAGAGGACATTTGTAAATGAATTTATGTGTTTGGCATCTTCTGTGTACTGCCCTCTGATGATATCTAGTATCTCATTCTCCAGTTCAATAACTGATGCAGAAGCCCGCATGATTGTTTAAACCTTGATTATCAAAATTATGTTGCAGGCTCAACTATAGTGTGATATATGGAACAAAGTTCATACTTCTTTTCAGATATGATTGCTACCAGGATTGCTCATGAATAATGGGGTTATACTCCCAACTTGTTGGAAGGCAGCAAAGCTTAGATTGGCTTGACCAATTCGTGCAATCACATGAATAATTGTTGTTACTTTTCTATGATCAAGCTTTCCAAAGATGTCCTCAACAAGCTCTATGCACATTTGGCAAGCAAGGAGCACCTGACGCTGCTCTTCATGATGGCTAGGCTGACTGCCTCTTAGGAGGATGGTGTCGCCTAGCACCGAAAGAATCCACCACTTGGAAGGCTTTGCTTTTTTAGGAACTACTCCATGGGATGGCTGCATATTCAGCAACAAAAGGCTGCTCTTTTGGATTGCTGGGTTGACTGCCCCGCAAGGGGATTGTGTAGCCCAACACTAAAGACCTGAAGACTAAAGAGCTGCAGATTTGCAGACTAGAAGGCCCAAACTTGGACTGGTTCAACAATGCATGTTTCTCCTATCTTAGCTTTGTCGAGGATGACAAAGTCTAGGGGGAGGAGGGTGTTGAGTATAGGGTATGCACACATCTTCATTTGTGCATAGGAACCTTCTTTTTGTATATACTTAGAGTTTCACATGAGAACTACCTCTTAGACACTTTTTAATATTTCTCCTAAAGTAAGGCTTTTGGAAGCATGTAAATATCCATCCTTTTGGTAGAAGTCAAGAAAAATCCCCACGCACGTATTTCTTTGGAGATTTGGTTGTTAGAGAATATTTGAAAAGATCTTTTTGAAATATGGTAGTTAGGCATGTGCTCCTTTTTGACTAGTCAAAAAGAGCACATGGGAGAATGTGCTTAGCCTATATATAGAGGCTCATTTTTGTAAGGAGAAGAGCTTTTGGTTCGACGTGCTCTCATGTAATATACTTTGAATGGAAGAACTCTCTTTTCTCTTAAGGCTTTGTGCATATATGTATTTAGTCTTAGAGTGTGAGGTGTGTGTGCATGCTAGCATTTCCTATGTGTGTAAGTAGAATGTTGCAACTTTCTTGTATTTTACATATGTGACTAGGATCCTTGACTCCCTTCTCTCCATGTTTTCAAGCATGTGGCATAGCTGCGGGCAGATGGCCAATGGCTTGAACATGATGGAGGTTGGGGTGGATGAAAGGAGAGTCCTTCTTGAGCCTTCCTTCTTGCTTCCATGCAAGGTGTTGTGGGTCTTGACTCCCCAAGGGCATACTACAACACATACTTACATGCATACACAGACATACACACATATACACACACATATGCATGTGCATACATAATGCACATGCATATGCATAGATATATGCTTACATGCATACACATACACACATACACACATACACACACATAGATACATACACACACATGGACACATACACACATATACACATACACACACAGATTTACACACACACAGACGCACTTACACATGCATACGCACAGACATACACACATAGACACACACATACTTACACACATAGTCACACACACATACACACATATAAACTTACAGACACAAATATCCACACACACATATATAACCAAACACATAGACACATATAGACTCTCACACACACATCCACACACATTTTCACACACACATACACATGCATATAGACATATATATACAGATTCACACATAGACACACACATATACACACACATACACACATACACACATACACACTTACAGAGTCACATATACACATCCACACACATTTACACACATTTACACACATACATACACATGCATAGACACACATATACAAATACACACGTATATACACACACACATAGAGAGACACACACACACATAGACACACACACATACACACACATGGACACATACACACATATATATGCATAGATAGACACATAGAGACATACACACATATATATGCATACACACACATAGAGACGCGTACACACACACATACACATGCATGCATACATAATGCATATGCATATGCATACATACATACTTACATACATACACACACACATACACACACATGCATACATTTGCATACATAATGCACATGCATATGCATACACACATGCTTACATGCATACACACACTCACATATACACCTACAAACACATATACACACATACATATGTACATGTATATATATTGATTTCTAACCCATTTTGTTTTATATGTACAGGTATTATGGATCCTAGTAGAGAGAGAAAGGTGAAACTCACTCTCTAAAAAGTCTTATATGAGCAAGAGTTCCGCTTGATACTCTAGGGATGATCATGCATGAGTACTCAGAGATGCCTGATGATGAGCTGGATTATACGATCCAGATGCTTACCCAGCGATCAGAGGAGGGCTCTTCTACGGCTCCACATGCAGGAAGATAGCTATCTACTCATAAGTATGTTTTTTTTTCATAATTTTTTTTAATGATATTATAACACATATTTTTATTTATTTTTATCTATCTATTTTCAGGACACCTATACCACCTCTAGATCATGATAACAGAGCAGAGGTGCCTATGAGGACATGCATAGGCACCTTAGGGCTAGAGTGCAATATAGAGCCAGAGGGGAATATTGTGTACATATGGAATGGATTGGAGTTCAAGAGAAAAATGTGAGCATTATGCGATTCTTACCTGCACCTTGTCCACTTACAGTGGAAGTAAGTATAAATTTTACATATAAATTGAAATAAATATCTTATGTTTTATTTACATGATTTTTTTTTATTTTTGTAGTGAGCATGATGAGAGCGATAAAAAATACGTACTTAGTTCACTTGAGACAGAGTTTGGGACAGGATGGTCACATATGTGGTGTCTAAAAGAGTTGCGGACACTTATGGCTCATCATCGCGATAATGCATGGTACGCATTGCTTTTATGTATATATACATGGATATGAGTATGTGTGTTTATGTATGCATGTATGTATATGAGAAAGGGAGAGAGAGAAAAGAGTGAGACTAGAGGTACAAATACACGCATACACACACATATACATCATACATGCACATTTACACACATATACACATACATGCACATTTATACATACACACACATACATGCACATTTTTACACACACATACACATGCATGCAGCTACACACATATAATGAATACACATAGACACATACACATACACATACTCACATACACATACACATACACATACACATACATGATCATATGTACACACACATAGACTCACATAATCATATTTACATGCATATATACATATACACATGCATATGCACACACACAACACATGCATATGCACATATAGATACACATACATACACACATGCATACACACATATAGATACACATACATACACACATGCATACAGATATATCTATATGTGTATATATATATATATATATATATATATATATATATATATATATATATATATATATATATATATATATATATATATATATATATATATTATTAAACACACTTTTGTCGCTAGAAGCGCATTTAATCTCTATTCGGGTTCTTGGGAGTGGAAGGGGTCTGTTAGACATAGGCCCTATACTTGATTTTCCCAAATCAACTCACTCATATGATCTTTCGTTCAAAACATCTCTGCTAATCCAACTTACTAACAGAAAACTCGGACTCATTCCTTTACAGAATTACTATTCGTATTCCAATCAATACATCTCAGTACACAACGCAAGGATAAACATTACCGTATACAGACTTACAGTAAACAACTTACATATCAGCGATTCAATACTTCACTTAATGTAAACATTACCATAACTCAATCTTTACCGTACAGGTGTAGATAATCAAACAAAACAGAAAGACACAGAAGTACGCAGAATTCTCAAACACACACTATGGAAACTCCACAGAACGTCTCGCCTAGACAGACAGTCTGGCGATTCTCTGGTTGTCACCGAAAGTGTCTTTTCATTGCTTTATAAAAAGGTTACAACTCGTCACAACGACCTTTCGGTTCGTGCGGAATATGAAAGGAAAAGGTTTACAATTGCCAATCCGGCGGCTTACACTGGCACGCACGGTGGACTTGAACCCGCAGGTATACAAAATATTACGGTTCATCTATTATACCCTCTAGATACATTGCTCTAGCTAATTTAAACATTCGAGCAATTTTCTTTTTTAATGAATCTAACATCTATTTCAGGACTTCAGGTTCTACTAGCTGAGCATCAGTTCTTACTAAACTGGTGGCAATTACCTGGCTCATCAAAATTTTTGCTTGTGTCTGCAGAAAAGCTTCGTGCAGATACAAATCGTTTGACAGAGCTGCATCCCGGTTGATGTTCATGTCTGCAATCTGTTTATAGACTCTATATAGTCTTTCTTTTTGAGCATCCAGTTGGTTCTCTCTTCTCTCCAACTCTTGATTCTGAAATTGAATGGTTCTGTAATAGGCATCTCTTTCTCTTCGAGTTGCTGCTACGTCCTTCTGAAGCTGAGCTACCAGAGTCATCTGCGTTTCAAGAGCAGAATTGGATTCGAATAAATGGTATTCTGATCTTTGGAGTTCTTCATTAGTCTTCTTAGCCAAATCGGCCATCTCTTGTCCTCGCTGCACGACTTCATCTAATTGTTGTCTGGTTTCTTCTAACAGATTTCCCATTGCTATGCGTGCATCTTCCTTATCCTATAGTAACTGTTTCAATTGCAGGTTTTCTACATCAGCAGCACACAATAAATCATCTTTTTCTCTGACTTCAGCCAAGGCAGCATCTCTTTGATTGATTATTGTCTCTTGTTCGGCAAGGCGAGCCTGTAAGTTTTTAATCTGTTCGTGTAAAGCTTGATTTTCTGCTTTTACTCCATCTATTTCTTCCTAGAGTGGACTAATATCTGCCTCCAGAACATCGACTTTATGTTGAAATTCTTCTTTGATATTATCAGTTACTTCTTTCATCTATGCTGGTAGTTGCTACGATAGTTGAATCAACAGCTGACCCATGGATGCGAGCTCATTAAAGACAGGTAGCAAAGGAAACAGAAGAGAAGGATGTGGTTGAGATGAAGAAGCAGTGAGGAGTTGATGGGAATTGGGTGGAGAATAGTTCGGTGAAGAGGATGATGAATCGGGTGCGTCAGGTACAATTGGTGGAATGGGAACAATGGGTTTGAGTGGAGGTAGGGGTGGAGGAGTGGGTTGCTTATTCCTTTGAGATTGGTCAACTGCAAATTCTACTGTCGTAAGTAATTCTGCCAAAACTTGTGCAACAATTACCCGTGTATCTTCTTGTACCTCTTGTTTGTACTTCTGTTGATCTTCTTCCTTAGAAGATTTGTCGTTAGAATTGGTCACACTTTGCTCTTGTTGCTTGGTTGGAGATGATTGAGCTGATGAATCATGGTGCATTGATGTAACTGTATCATGGAAAGTCTCTTCTTCATGTCCTTCCTCTTCATTGTTGTCTGCTTTATTTCCATCAGCAGATCCCTACACTTGACTATCAGATGAACTTATTCTGATGCGTTTTCGTCGGAGGAGATGAAAGAGTTCTTTGTCATCATCTTCGTCGTCTTCCAGTATCTGAGCAGATTCTTCATGATATAAGATCGGACCTCTTGGAGGTGGTTGCGCTGCTAGAATGGTCGGAAACAGAAAACTGAGTATATGCGAAAGACGGGAAAGTGGCAAATCTCCTTTATTAACCTGCTTAATGACCGAAACACATTCACGGTGAATGCGCCGGAAATACTATGAAGCAAAATTGATAGGCTCTCTAGCAGCCATATCAATCACTGAGTAAAATGGGCGAGATATCCCATATGTACGTTCCTGCAGGTTTAAGATAGCTACTAAAAATTACAGGGCTGTTCTTTCAAGCTCAGAGCGACATAGTATGGCATATTCATTTGAAGAATATCTGGGAAACAGCTGAATCATGGTAGCGACTAGAAGGTTAGGGCCATTTTCTCGTCCTACCGGAGAGAGTCGGAAAGCATCAGCAATGGACTGTAGAGTGATTACAGTACGAGATGGTAAAGAGGTGATTGGCCAACTCTGCTCCGTAGCAGGTGTGGCAGCAATGGCGACAATGATTTGGGCGTAAAATGGGTGACATTCCACTGAATGCCAAGGCAATTCAGCGAAATTAGCCAACCCACGGACACGCAGGAACTCACCCACATCCGCAGGGAGTCCGTCACGGAAGGTAGCAAAGTTTGCCAAGGCTTCCATGATGCGTACGCACAAGCACAAGAACACAATTGCACAATGTTTACAGAGAGCACAAGCACACAAAACACATAGTCACAATAGCGATTAACAACAGAAAGAAGGAGATTAACTAGATACATGGTAACGGGAAGCGATAAAAAATGCTAATCATCGCGCGATGTTGAGATGATAACCTCATAACTACGGTGTGCATGCATGAGCGGAATCAATAACAAAAGGCGGCGATTATTCATGGTTATGTATCCAAACGAGGAGTTTATGATTATTATGCAACTAACACGCAAAACTAAAAAGAAAGAAGAAAAAAGAAAAAAAAAGACACGTGGGCAACCGCAGAACACGTCAGCGAGAATCAGATGCTTGATGATACGGCCGCAACTTTGAACCATTGATCACTTTAGGAAGAGGAATTCCGATCAAAGTAGTCAATCGAAAAGTAGCTGGGCCCACTTGTTCAGTAATCTGGTAAGGACCAAACCATCGTAATTTGAATTTCCCAGCCGCACGATTTGATTTTGCATTATAAAATAGCACAAGTTGTCCTATAGTAAAAACTAGAGTTTTAAGATACCGATCATGTGTACGAGCTTGCTGCAACTACACTTCTTGAAGAGTCAGAACACTTATCCAACGATGTTCATCTACTTCTCTGAGTGTGTCCAACCGAGATGGCAAAGACTCTTCGGGTATTGTTGACCTAAGTATCAACTTAGGGACTTGTGGAGAAAGAGACTATACCTCAATCCCCCTCAAGTGCATATAGTGGGGATTCACGCTTTAATTATCAACCCGATGAGTATGCAAACCTAGTCGAGTGTATGAGGACATGCATTCAAATGGTGATCAATGCAAATAAACTACTCAAAGAGTGCAAACAAGGCAAAGACTAATCCAAACAAGCTTCTACTGACAGTCATGGTGTCACGATACTTGGTGCTGCGGCCAACAGTAAATTGAGCTTTTCTCTCAGCTCCGAACTCTAAATATAGCAAATAGTATATGCATTTCAAAGCTCTCAAGAAGACGCATCCAATGGCGGTGGTTCCACTCAATTCTGACACTCCTACTTCAAGTTATAAGCAAAATACTGAGTCGCAAGGAATACCTTCCTACACTTCAGCACTTTCTACGCTTCGCACACACCTTAACAACAGCAAATAAACACTTTCATGGATAGACAACACTTGTTAACACTCTTTCCAAGCAATAGACATGCACACAAGCTCACAAAGAAGAAGATACAGAGGGAAGAAGACACAAATTCGAATTTCTGTGCTCTTGATTCTCACAATGGCAAAAAGTCTTTACAAAGAGTCACAATTTGACTTATATACTAGTGCCCTAAAAATGGTCCTTTCACACAAGAGACCGGCACTTTATTCACTAAAAGACTAATTCCTACCATTTTACATGGGTAAGTTTCTAATCTTCTGAGGGGATGCATCTAGAGAACTCCTCTAGTGCATTTACAACGGAAAATATATTACAAGAATGGTTATAATACAAAAATTGGTTGTCCAAATCAGAAAAATTTTGGGGCCCGTCTTTTTCTCTATGTTGGAAGCAGCCAGAGGCATAGAAGACGCGGAAGCATGTAACGACGGAGCAGGGAGCCAGTCGGATCTTTTTTCAAAGAATTATGTTTTAAAAATACTTTTCAAAAACCTCCAACAGTGATTTTTATCACTATTGTAACATATGTAACATAGAAAAACCCTTTTCTTAATTTCTAGCTCCATTTTGTGCAAGCCGAGGAGTCCTTGAGCTTGAGGAGCTTAGGCAGAATGAGCATATCAATTTTGGTTATTTTTAGACACCGTTTACCCCTTCAAATAGCATCTAGGACCTATTTTTTAACTATGCCGGTCACTAGATGTGAAACCGGTCAAAACTAGTCTAGAAACTATAAAAAGAGATAGAGAGCTCATTTTTGAGGTTGGTTAGTGTGAGCTTAGAGCTATTTTGAGCTTGTAAGAGTGTTCTTGAGTAAGAGAGTTGATTCCTCACCTTCCATTGTGTCTTGCTTGTCTCTTCGTAGTGTGTGTGTATGTGTGTGTGCATTTCTATGCTTCTCACCTTCACTCTCACTTCATCTCACGTTCACGATCTTCATATCACTCCTATCTCTTCCGCGGATTGACATTAAGGAGGTGGAGCTTCTTAACGTGGTTCTCACCATCGTGCTAGAGCAACACCAAATTTGGCGCCGTTGCCGGGGATCGAGTCTAGGACGAATGTGTGATGGTAAGAGTATAGCAAGAAGTGGCGTTGGAAGGTAAAAATTTCAGTTTTTGTTGTTGTTTTCACTTAGTTTGTGTTGTTTTTCACCTCCCACACACTCCATCTTCATCACCGCATCTTCATCTTCATCTCCAAAAAAAGCAGAAAATTCACCATATCCACCCATTCTCCTCATTTCCCCTCATTTGTGCATGTGAGAGAGTGAGAGAGAGCTTTTGTACTTGTGTGTACTTTTGTTTTCTTGAGTTTTCTTGCAGGTACAGAGCTCCAGTGCATTAGGAGAGCTTGGAAAAGGTAAAATTTTCAGTTTCTGTCAAAAATTGCCGACTGTGTCAGACCATCACGATGGTATGCAAAGTTCGGAATTTGAGGAAGGCGACCACACCAGCGTGAAGAGCACACTTGCACCTCTAGGAATCCATAGCTGCACACTTGCTCACGCCATCGCGACGGCTCGGCCGGACCATCGCGAGGGTCTCACGCCATCGCGACGGTTCACTTGAACCATCGCTACGGTTCGCTGACCATCGCGACGATCCCGTCGACCCCACACCATCGCGATTGGCTCACGCCATCGTGCCGACATTGCCACATGGCAAGCTAGACCATCACGACGGTTCACATTGACGCCATCGCGATTGTCCGCCTGATCGAGCCATCGCGACGGTTCACATTGACGCCATCGCGATTGTCCGCCTGATCGAGCCATCGCGACGGTTCACATTGATGCCATCGCGATTGTCCGCTTGATTGAACCATCACGATTGTCTCACGCCATCGCGATTGTGCACCCCCATCGCAAATTTTAGGGTTTCATTTTTTGGCCAATTTTGGGGCTATTTTTGGGAAATTTTTGGGTGATTAAACTCATAGGAGACCCCTTAGCTCATATTTGGAGAAAAACCTGTTTGTCAGTTTTTACCCCCCAGGGCCTGAACGGTCATAACTTTTTCATCTGAAGTCCGTTTTTTGTTGACCTAGTTTGGGACTAGAAAGCCAGGGGGCAAGCATTAAAGTTGGGCAAAAGGGAAGGGACTTTAAGGGTGTATAAACCCAAGTGCTTGATCATCCAATTGAGAATTGGTCTAATATTGAATTTTTCCAGGTCTAGCAAGGGCAATCAAAGGCAACCAAAGCAAGGCAGTGAAGGGCATAAAGCATGGGAAGTGCGGCTTCTTGGGCATCAGAGCAACCAGAAAAGCTGACTCGAGGTTGGAAGATTACTCAACCCCCTCAGTCAATTCTTAGCTTAGGATAAACGTTAGCATTGTGGATTAAAGACGATAGGAATGCCTCAAGTTCAAGAGAATTAAATTTATCAAGTTCAAGACTAAAGTAAAGGTGTGTAACACGAAAACCTAAAGGAAAGAACATAAGTATGACGGAACGAGAACTCAAAGTACCACAAAAAGTCGAATTCCTGACGCATACATTAAGACAAGAATCTAGAGAAATTTAAAAAGAATCAAGAAAGTAATAACAAAGAATCATTGATGATTTGAGCATGTACTGAGTGTGCAAGGAAGAAAATTAATGAACCTTAGATCGGGCAAACATATAGGCAAGTCAGACCGACGAAGCCTTAGATCATCAGAGGCAAGTGTAAGAACTACTGCACGATCGTGGGCTCAACAATTGAACACTAGTTATCCCTACGAGAGCTCAGATACTAGCGATTCAGAAATGGCATTTAGCACAGAAAGACCAGAAGGAGGGTCAAATGTAGCCTATTTAGAAAAACCAGTAGGACCCTATAGAACGCAACTAGAGTTTCTCCGAACCAACCGATTAGGTGCTCGCATCTATGAGGATGGTTTGCGAAGGCAAGTGGTGCAAATGCACAACCCTGATCAACCCATTGGATTGGAACATCCAGTGGTGAAATTTGAGAGAGACGCGTACATAGACAAGGAAGGAACAATATACATCTTAAGTACGCAGCCAAACAATACCAACGAGTTTGGCGTGATTCAGATAGAGACGGAAACTAAATCTCAAGGAAAAGAACCATTAGAAGAGCCTAGAACACCTAGAGGGAAATCTGTACTGACACGAGTACTAGTTCTAGAATGGACCCCTCAGGACAACAGAAGCATAGAGTTGTTTGTAAATAAAGAAATAGACGAAACATTTTGGAGATACAGAACGGAACAAACTAGCGAGGTAGGTTCCATTATAATCTATGAGTTCAAGGACCCGGATACACCTGGAAAGGTTGTATACCTGGATGAGACTTCAGAAAGAGTCTTTGTGGTGCCTGACCACGCGAAAAACACATACACATGGAGAGGTGAATTGGTATTCCCTCCATCTAGAACGAACATGAATACAAGTCAACAAGGGGCAGGAACATCCTCAGCCCATGGCATGCAAAGAGAAAAGAATAAAGAAAGACTCGAAGTAAGCTTCACTCATCCCATAGGGAGAGATAGAACAACCACGGACACTAATAGAGCAGATAGACAAAGAGATCATGGAATACCAGGTGGTAGAGATGATTTTCCTCTACCTAGACCACGTGAACATGCAAGAATATTGAGACCCACTCAGTTAGTGAAATCCATGAAAAATTACTTTGATGGGACAGGAGATCCCTATGACCATGTCGCAGAATTCAAGCAAGTACTAAGAGCAGAACAAGTCGAAGACATGTTCACACAATATAACGCATTTGGACTAACGTTAAAGAACACCACTTTAACTTGGTTCCAACCGTTGCAACAGAGGCAATTTAGAGACATCCATCACTTTTTAGAGTCATTCATCACTGAATTCTCTAAAAGTGGAATTAGACATGACACGTCTTCATTGATTCATAGCTTTAAACAGACCCCTCAAGAAACAGTTAGACTGGCAGGACGTAGGTTTAGAAAATATGTTGAGAGATGTCCAATGCAAGAGCTACCCTCACAAGCCAAGCAAGTGTCATTGTTCCTAGATGGCTTGTTGAGCTCTAAACTACGCTCCCATGTGTATCTAAAGGAACCCAGAACGCTAGAGCAGTGTGTAAGAATATGTATAGACATCGAGGACAACTTAGGAGACAAATTGGAACTCTCAAAGGTCTATAAGGACTCAGACTGTTCATCTCTAGCATCCACAAAATTGTCTAGCTCAATAGAAGACCTAGCAGAAAAAGTGGCCCAGAAACTAGGAGTTTCTAGTAAACCTAGGGTACTAACAAACAAGCGTTGTTACACCTGTGGTGGTGATCATATGGCAAATGTGTGCCCCAATGCACCACAACCACAAGCCAACCCTAGTGGCCAATACTGTACAATTGAGAGAAGATACACGAATCATACGGCTCAGGACTGCCCATACAACAAACAGACCGTGAGACAGAACTACACGCAAGCATATGCACAGCCAAGTAGGTATCAAGGCCAATACAATGCTCAACCTTATTACTATAGGCCTCCTCAGAACTACCCATACCAGGCTCAACATAGACCTCAACCTATCTTAGCTCAGCAGCCACCCCCACCAACGAATGTTATCTCAGTCAAATACACTGCTGCAGAAGAGAACCTAAGTAGGGCCTTAGTGCCTTCTTCACCTTTGATCATAGAGAGTGACCCGAACTCAAACAGTTTTGACTCTACGCATGTAGATAGTCCACCCGCATATTACACGGAGTCACCAGAACATGTGGAGACATATCATTACGATAGTCCACCAGTGGAACCTAGTTGGGAGCCAGACTATGCTAATGTGATGTACACAAATCCAAACCCACGGCCCCAATTGAGACAACAAAGACCACAGGGCCCTAGAGGACCATGCTTTAGGTGCCAAGGAGATCACTTCATAAAGGATTGTCCACATCCTCCAATAGCAGGACAATCACAGTACTATAACATCCAAGGCTTTTGTGCCGATTGTGGTAAAGAGCACATAATCAAAGATTGTCCTAAGAACCCAGTTAACGCTTTGAATGTGACACCGATCAACGTGATAGGTATTGTAAATAACGCAAATGGATCCAACCCTACATACGTGCCTATCCAAGCTATCACAAGAGCCCAGGCGCTCTTACAGAACCAACAACTTAATCAAGAGAAAGTAGTTGGAAGTAGTGAAGTTGCAGAATCTAGCAGTAAAAAGACAAAATCTTGGAAAGATTCTAGAGAAAGGATTAAGAGAAAATGGAGTAAAAAGATAATTGAGTTGGAAGGAAGTTTAAAAGAGTCGAGAGCCAAAATCCTAGAATTGACTTCACAGGAAATGAATCAAGAGAACCCAGCCCAGAAATCAGGATCAGTTTTAGCGAAACCCATACCAGAGAATCTAGACATGATGGTTCGTGCATATCAGGCTAGAATAAATGGAGGACCTCAGGTAGCTGAAATGAGTAAAAACTATCCTTGAGCTGATCTAGAAATTGAGAGAACTAAACTTTGCATGAAGATGGTAGAACTAACACAAGCTTTGTTCGAAGCCTCTAGATATCTTAATTGGAATAACATGGCAAAACCAGAATTACATTTTCAAGGACTAATGGACAGGCTAGAATACTTGATAGAGAGCAAAGAGAAAAAGAATCAGCCTAGGAACCCTATTGTCCCAGAGACACAGGAAAAGAATGTACCATCCGTGTTTCAAGTACCCAATACAGAAAGTCAAGACAACTTGTCTTCCATACATAGGTACTCACATGAATTTTTGAGAGAAATCCAAGAAGCAAAATGGAGAAAAGAACAAGGAACCCATCCTCCTATTCAAGAAATAGATGACTTGCAGGAGCAATTTCCCCAAGACATTCCCTCTATTTACGATGATGTAGAGGAGGAACAACTGAGTGAACACACAACTTTTGAATCTAATTCTTTACAAGAATTACCTCAGTTCACAGGACCTTGGGAATCAAAGTCTATTAGTATGAGAGCACCCACGATAATAGTGAGGAACGAAGAATCAGTAATCCCTGGAAACACGGAAGTGATCAAGAACACTAAAGTACAATGTAATATCACTCTAGAGGAGTTGTTAAAGGTAAAACAAGAATTGTGGAAACATGTAGCAAATCAATTCCCTGAGCTTGCTACTACTCCCTCACAAATAGGATCACAAAATAAGGTACCAGAGATACCCGTAGAAAAGATTGGAGATGTAAGCGAAGGAGAGGAAGGTAACACTTATCTTCCGATAACCCATCAGGGCTACACCACGAAAGCCATCTTAGATTCAAGAGCCGGAGTAGCCATAGCTACCACCGCTTTATGGAAACGTTGGGGTAAGCCAGCATTAAGACCCACCAGGATGAAGCTACAAATGGTTGACGGACACATAGAAAAACCATTAGGCTTACTAGAAGGAATATCTCTCACCACTTGTGGTGTAGAATTTGAGCATACTTTCGCCATTTGTGACTTTGCAAAAAATCATGCTTATGAGATGATATTGGGACGACCATTCATGCGTCAGTTGCAAATTGTACAAGATTGGGGAACTAATTCTTTGTACTTGCAACATTTAGGAGTGACTACCAAAATCAATCTTAAAGACTATTCACATCGAGATGTACCCCCAATACAATGGAATACCATCCATAAGACTCAGGTAGAGACGGAATCCGTGCACTCATTAGAATCAGATCCTTCTTGGTTGCATGAGGATACTCATTTATGGATGTGTAAAGTAGCCAAACAAGAGGAAGAACGATTAGAAGCCAGGACCTTAGGTGCAGAACGACATCCACGAACCCTTCAAGATCCAGCTTACGCACCTGTAGTATTTCCAGATGAAGAATTCGAACCCCATGGTTGGGCAGAAATCCTAGCAACCATGGATGTAGCCATCAATGAAGAACAATGGACACCCCACTGTGACGAGGATGGCTATGACATTTCAGTTTTCATGATAGAGCCAATCATGTGCGAGGCAATTTTAGAAGAGTGTGAACCTAACACTGATGCATTTGAGGATGCGAGTGATTTTGATTTAGAATCAATTATCATGGACCCACCCTTTGCATCAGAGGAAGAATATTTTTACAAAGTAGAAACTCACCCTCAAAAACAGGAAGAAGTTATGAATGATGTGAGAATAGCCACTCAAGTGACTAACAAGAGTGAAGGCAAGAAAAGAAAGAAGAAAGAAACCATGTCGGAAAAAGAAGAATCTTTTTTTGAAGTACCCGAGAACTTCAAGAAATATGAAATCAAAGATAGAAGAATCATGGTACGAATGCCTAACAGAAAAGCTGACATTGGAGAAGTGTATGATAACCGAGAGAAAACAAAGAAAATAATAGTAGCCATAGAAGGAGAAGAAGAAAAATGTATATACATAGGGCAAGATTTGACGAAGGAAGAAGAAGAAGAATTAGTTGCCCTATTGCGCGAATATAGAGATGTTTTTGCGTGGAGTTACAAAGATTTGAAAGGAGTAGATCCAGATATATGTTCTCATAGAATCCCTATGACTCCAGATGCAAAACCGACAAAACAGAAATCGTACACGTACAATGATAATTACGCTGCGAAGATTAAAGAGGAAATAGATCGCTTGATAGAAGCAGGATTCATCTACGAAATTGAGCATACCGAATGGGTAGCCCCCATTGCAGTAGTGCCCAAGAAGAATGGAAAATTGCATGTGTGTATTAACCTTAAAAAAATTAATGCCGCCACGATTAGAGACATTTATCCTCTTCCTATCACGGAACACTTATTGGAAAGAGTTGCGGGCAAGGAAGTTTACAGCTTCCTTGATGGTTTTTCAGGCTATATTCAAGTAGCCATTGCTCCAGAGGACCAACACAAGATGGCATTTGCCACCGAATGGGGCATATTTGCATTTTGTGTAATGGCATTTGGCTTAACAAATGCACCCGCCACTTTCCAGCGACTCATGTGTCATGTTTTTAAGGAATTCCTACAGTTTGGAAGTTTATGTCAATGACATATGTGCTCATTCTAATATCAGGCAGACGCATATCCCCGAGTTAAGACAAATATTTGACAAATGTCGAGAATATCAGGTTTGTTTGAACCCAGAAAAATGCGTTTTCATGGTCAGACAAGGCAAAATTCTAGGACACATTGTGTCAAAGAATGGAATTTCTACAGATGAAGAAAAGGTGAAGGTAATTGCAGATCTACCTAGGCCGACGAACATCAAAGAGGTACAAGCATTTATGAGCCATTGCGGTTATTATAGGAGATTCACACATGTATGCAATCATAGCCAAGCCTTTGTACTCTCTTTTAACCAATTTTGAATGGACAGATGAATGTGAAAATTCATTCAATGAACTTAAACGACGCTTGTGCTCAGCACCTATATTGACAACCCCGGATTGGAGTAAGCCATTCCATGTACATGTGGATGCGTCCAACTATGCCATAGGATGTGTGTTAGCACAACGCACGAATGAAGGTAATATAGATCTCCCCATAGCCTATGCGAGTAGACAGTTGATGCAGCCGAAAGAAATTACACCACTACAAAACGAGAGGGATTAGGAATGATCTACGCAGTAAAGAAATTTAGGCATTATTTGTTGGCGAACAAGTTCAAGTTCTTTACAGATCATCAAGCCCTATTGTACTTATTCAACAAACCATGTAACACAGGACGATTGATACGTTGGTTTCTATTACTCATGGAGTATGACTTTGAAGTCGTAGTCAGGAAAGGAAAGACACATCTCAGAGCAGACCACCTTTCGAGATTAACCTCAGGAGAAGCTCCTCAAGGAATAGTGGATGATCTACCAGATGCATACTTGTTTAACCTGGAGATAGCACCAGAATGGGCTAAGCCTATAGTCCCTATTCTCACGTATGGACCCAAGAATCCTAGGATAAAGATCAAAGAAGGAGAGATTACCAAGTCTCAGAGATACCAAATCATAGCAGGAAGCATATATAAACAAGATAATCAAAAGATTCTTGCTTGTTGTGTAGATGAATCAGAACATGCAAATTGGTTGCAATTAGCACACATAGGTGCACTAAAGCAACATCATTCAAAACATCGAACATCACAGACTCTGCATAGACTAGGAGTATATTGGCCTTCGATGGAGGCAGATGTCTACAAGTTGTGTAAAGAATTCCATGTTTGTTGTGAAAGACCACCAGTAGAGCATGCTACATTATATCACGTGTCTCTCACACCAGACTGGAGTGAACCTTTAGTGACATACTTGAGGACGAAGACATTCCCTCAAGGAATGACCTTAGCTTGACAACGCAGTCTGGAGCAGGAAGTTCAAGACTATTTCGCTTATTGGCGATATTCTATACAAACGAGGACAAGATGGATACTTAAGACAATGTGTTCATGAAAGCGATTATCTGAGCATACTAGAGACTGCACACCAAGGTGTTGGAGGAGGTCATTTTGGACCTGAAAGGATAATCAAAGCCATCCTCTTTGCAAGATTATGGTTGCCCACTCTTCACATGGATGCTCATACCCATGTAAAGAGATGTGATGTGTGCCAAAGAACTCAGTTTCCTACTTGCAGAGATGAAATGCCATTGAAACCCATGATGGGAGGACGTGCATTTTCTAAGTGGGGTATAGACTTTGTAGGACCCATTAACCCCCCTACAAAAGGTACACATGCTGAATACATCATTGTCGCGATGGATTATCTTACCAAATGGGTAGAGGCAAAAGCCACAAAAAAGAATGATGCACACACAACTGCAAAATTCTTATTTGAGAATGTCTTTACAAGATATGGATTGCCTATAGAGTTAGTGAGCGATCGCGGAACTCACTTTCTAAACCAAGTCATTGAATATTTGTTACAGGATTTTATGGTGATTCACAAGAAATCCGCACCATATCATCCTCAGGCCAATGGTCAGGCTGAAAGCACTAATAAAATCCTTTGTAACGTACTAACGAAACTCGTGAACAACAAACATTCAGATTGGGACAAACAGTTACACCACGCTGTTTGGGCATATCGAGTGGCCTACAAGACCGTACTCAATGCAACTCCCTTTCAGATGGTTTTTGGTCAGAATGCTGTGCTTCCTTTGGACTTCTTGATACCGACCCTTAAGGTTGCACAAGAACATCAGTGGACCGGCCATGAATTATCAGCAAGAATAATGGACTTGGAACGCTTAGGAGAAACCAGGCTGAAAGCAGCAGCATGCATATACGCAGCAAAGAAGCGACAGAAAGCCTATTTTGATGCACATGTGAAAGATAAAGGCTTAAAAGAAGGAGATTTAGTCCTAGTATATACGCTAAAGCAACACACACGGACGTTACAAAAGCGATGTTATGGACCTATGATCATTAACAGACTCTCGACAAGTGGAGCAATACAGTTAGCCACCTTAGAAGGAGACATAATGCCTAATTACATTAGTGGATGTAGAGTCAAGTTATACCAAGAACCTCTTACTGAGGACATGCTTAGACGACTCACGTTGGCAAAGAAGCATAAGGAGGAAGAAAATAGAATATGAGCTGAAGCTCAGGCAGAAGCGATAGAACGCATTAAGCGCATGAAGCTAAGAAGACAAGGACTCGGGAGAGAACATTATAACCCTATGGAAACATCACCCAAATATCCCATGGCCATGTGTCAAGTAAAGTCAACCACTCATCCTAGCATAGTGGATAGGAGACCATTCATTACAGTGAGGCTAAAGCACGACAACCATTGCCAAAACCTCAGGGCTTTAATAGATTCAGGTGCTGCAACTAGCGCGATTAGATGGTCCCACTATAAGGACTCAGGAATAGAAATGCGGCCAATTGAGGCATACCTCATAGGGCTAGGAGGCATGGAAACCCCTTGCATGGGTGAGGTGGACCTTCCTATCCTCATCAAGGATGTGACCATGACAGCGAAGCTACTAGTGTGCCATGATGACGACCTGATAGAACCCCTAATCCTTGGCCAAGATTGGCTATACGCTCACTCAGTGGACCTAAATCTTAGACAAGGCTCCTTACAGATTGGAACCTTGGATCAGAAACGAGTGATACCGCTTGACTTCCCTAACGGCATTCCGACTGAGGTTTGTAGCCATAGACCCTATGAAATGCATGCAACGGAAGACCGAAAGATCTTTGGTCAGATCAGTCACATTACGTCTACACCAACCCACTCGGGCTTGGCTATAATCAGTTGTCAATCAGAAGGACGTCAGGAGATTTTTCCTGGGGCTTCCTGCAAACTAGAAGGGGCAATTACCCAACCGCTAGGGCAGATGGACACAATCAGCGGTCAGGTGGGTTGCATCAGTGGACATATGGGCAAAACACCCTGCGGTGCCCACCCTTCCACACTTACTGCGGACTGGCCTAGATCTGTGGTACAGAATGCCTCACTTCCTAATGGGCAGGTCACGCAAGTGTTGGACCTCCCTTCTTTTCCAAAGCAGAGCGTCCATTCGACCTCTCAACCTCAAACACAACAGAGTCAACCACGACGAAGGAACCCAGACGGACGGCAACATCAGACGACGCAAAGAGTAAAGCAGTCTCAGCAACACAAAGCAAGTGGCACAAGACAAATATGGGTGCCGAAAGAACAGAAAGCACCGACTGATTTCAACAACGCAGACAATGACAAGAAGAAGTTAAGGCAAAAGTAGAGTCGATATCCAACATCCCCTCGACCTTCTTCTCCGAATACAAACCTTCGACAAATTTGGATCGCCAAGAAGTACCTTATGAACAGACCCACACCCACGCAGATTTGGGTACCCAAACCATGTATTATAGCTCAAACCACAAGCCATGTAAAATACACCCTTCGGAAAGCTTTTCAACCCTCCATATCACCAAACCCGATATCATCTTTTGTACCTCCGCAGAGACCTATCACCCGATCACCAACTCTTAGGAAGTGGATACCGAAACGTATTCAGAAGTCTTCTCCGACCCCCTTATCTAACATTACTCACATCCCGACTAACCACTACCCTTGTAATAATTCACTCACATCTGAACCTTGTATAAATCCACACACTATAACCCAACATCATCTGTAATAAAACCTCATCAAGAAATGCATGTATCATCTGAAAGCATGTAGGTGTCTAGAGACCTGCACTAGTTCGGCAAGAATCATTGCATCAATCACATCACAACACTCGGCTACAAGGATTACACATCGGTTATGGAAAGGGATTGTGGTCTCACTTTAATGGGATCATAATTAATTTCCATGCTAATGTGTTAATCTTTTGTAGCAGATCCGCCACACACTCGCATCATACATCATGCAGGCAGAGGGACAATCAGAGGCGGGCTCTAGTGCACTAATGGCCAATATTGGGGATTTACTAGTGGAGTCCCATCCGACGGCTCAACCACCGGAGTTTCAAGGATTTCCAGGACCGATGCCGATTGACGACCCTCCTAGAGGGTATACTAAGAAAATTCATCGGAATTCCCACTGGTTCTAAGGACTTGCAAGACCGTTAGCGGATGCAGATTTTATATTTGAAGCCAACTTGGCATTTGATTATCGTACATGGGCCAAATATCAGTTCTTCTCAAGAGAGTTCGAAGGGCTCCAGAACACAGAAGACTTAACGCATGTTTGGGCAAGAGCAGGATTCACAGAGTACTTCAGTGATCCTCTGCCTAAACCTGACTTCTACAGATGTTATTATTTGGTCACAACACTAACAACTTCAGAGAACAAAGATTTGCCAGGAACACTCATGTTACCATCCTTGGTAAACGACCCACCATATAAAAGGTTTTATTTGTCCAAAGATTTAATTCGTGCAGCTATCAAAATCCATGGGACGCATACTCCAACAGAGCGTGAAAGACTGATCCCAGAACCCATGAAACGTGGCGATGTTACGAAGTGGGAAGATATTTCAGCTATAACCCCTGAGTTGTCTAAGCTGTTGAGAATATGCATGCAGCATTTTGCTTTTCCCACTCAGAATCGTTTTACCATGCCCCACAAAAGAATCTGGTTTGGATTATACTTAGCATGTACTGGACCTCAGACGGTTGATCTAGCTAGCTGGATAATTAATCAACTCTATTTGGCACAACATAGATGGGAACGAAAGAAATTAATCAATGGATGCTGTGCGCTTACGAGAGTTATATATATGTGCTTGGCGTATGACTTACCGATTGAGCGTGCCATGTCCAAAGTGGAGTTAAAAGCATTCAAGGGGACAACGAAGAGAGCTAGGAAGCCTAGCAGAGGACGAGCAGGAATAAGAATGAGAGGAACTATCCCCTGTCTTCAGGTCCCAGAATCACCATAACCTCAACCATCTCCTGAACAGTCTCCAACAGAAGCCCCCGTACAACCCGTTCGCATAAGGTTATCACGACCAGTTACAACGGAGGGCACTACCAGTACTGTTGCACCTCAAGCAGCCACAACCCCAGAACCCACCACCACGACAGCAGAAGTTCCCACCACTATTGGTGTGGAAGCCTTTTCTTTCTCGATACCGAATATGGAAGTAGAACCAATAAACACGACGTTTGATTTCGAGATGCACGATGTGTTGTCTAGTGAATTTCAGTTCTCAGAAGGAGAGATGTTTTCTCAAGAATATGAACGTCCAAGTTACCCGACCACACCCCGAGATCAACCACATGGACAAGTAGTGTCGAGCTCCGAAGAAGAAAGAACAGCAACTGATGAAGACGAAGGCGACGACGAAGCCAGCCAGGGCACTCACGAATCCCAAGAGCATGGATAGACAGATGAACAAGGACCGACCGCACACTGACACCCAGGGCGACACGAGCACACATGAAGAAGAGACCTTCGAAGCAGCAACTTATACACTGGCCATTAAAAAGTTATACCGTACGATGGAAAAAGTTTGGGCACGCAAGAAGTTAACGGAAGAAGAGAGCCAAGCCTTGATTGAACAAGAACTCGTCTCTGGAGGGTTTGAAGAAGTATACATCAGCGGTTTCAGAGAGCTGGTCAAGTCAGTTGGACCAATCGAAGCTTTAAGATATTTGCAAAGGAAACCGTTGCCACAATTCGACCCCCGCAGAGTACGACTACTTTCAAAGCCCGGCGAATACATTCATGTCCCAACAGAAGCACAATCTTCAGAACAGGCCAGGGAGGCACGTCTCGTCCCTGAAAGCTTGTTGGTAGCAGAAACCATCCTTGTAGATTCCCCACCCCACCCTACTAATGTACAGACCACCACTGTAATCGGAGTACCCGGCACCTTAACTACTCCTCCTTCACCTCCTGTCTCTCCGCTTCATCCACTGTCTCCTAGACCAGCCACATCTTTTGACAACGTCATAGCAGAAGCCTTTGTCGCATCCATTTCCATCCCCATGCCCACACCAACTCAACCGGGTTTCCCCCTTCAGACACCCACCTTTCCATCTACTCCCTTTCCCCCTCCATCTTTCCCATCCTTCCCCACACCTCCACGACACCTTTTCCCATTTCTACCCCCATTGACTTTTTCCCCTGTCTCACCCCCCCGACCTACCGTATTTCCGTTTCCCCCTTTCCCCCGAGGAGTACAAGAAAACCCCCCTGTAAATTACTCATCAACATTTGTAAATCCAGTATTTACACCATCACAAGCACCCACAATCACACCATTATTCACAGTCATCGCACTTGACACATCCAATGACATGGATATCTCACCGCCCACCGCACCACCACTCACTTCATTCACGGCACACCCATATTTAGGCACATCACAATTTTCCACAATCACCACCGCATCCACTCTCCCACCCCCCTTCCCCATTCCCATTGCATCTACATCCACTACATCTTTAATAGGAACATCTGTAATATTATCTCCCACTGTAGATACCGCATTTCGACAAATGTTCGCTTGCATGACTCAAGTACGAGAAGAGTTCACATCTATAGGAAACAACTACCAGACGCTGCAGAACACGACAAATCAATTACAGTGGCAACTTAATTCCTTGTCGATTGAGAATGCCTCATTGAACACTCGGTACCAAGAATTACGAGAGGCATACCACAAACTGGAAGTAGAAAGTGAAGAGAAAGCCAAAGAGGCCACCGCTGATCTTGACAATTTATTAAGGGCCTAGACATTTCGAAATGCGACGCTGACTCGGAACATGGGCTTACTCAGAAGACACCTAGTAGCAGCAAAGGAAGAGAACCAGAGGCTACAAGAGCAGAACAGAGAAAATTTAGAAGCTGCTCTCGATCATCCAGATCAACCGTTAAGCCCTAGTAGGTTCAAAGCGGTTCCCTCAGAATCAATGAAGATGCTGCTAGAGGATCATGTTAGACTGCTCGATGAATACGATCACATGAACGAGGCCTATCAAAAGCTAAAAGATGATCATAAACTACTGCAGCTACGAGCACCAGTACCACAAGGATTACCAGCTCCTGTGGACCCTTCTCCTGACATTTTAGAGGAACTCAATGCATTACAGGCCCAGGTATCAAATCTTGAATCACGAATCGCAGTCTATGAAGCACCACCCCGACCAGATTCCCCACCAGAGCTACCCGCTGATGAAGAAACTGTAACCATACCGGTGGAAGAAACTTTTGAAGAGGCTTACGAACCGCAACCCATCCCAGGCGGACGAGTCACGGCTGAAGGCCAGATGACTTATGAACTTCCAACCCCCGCATGGATGAAGACAGTGGAAGAGCTTGGAACCACCCATTCAGCCAGAGTAGAGGCGCATCTACATGCAATGGCAATGATTGAGGAACGAATTTTACAATCGCCCTACTTCGCTTATTTGGCCCCTCGTAGATACATATCAGGGCACGAGCTCCAATACAAACCATACTTCATGTTAATGGCCGAATATCAGTTGGCCATAGAGAAAGAAACAGGCAGGAAACCATCTCATGCTACTCAGTTCGAGCCCGACGATTTGCCACCGGATGCACAACGCGGAGAAATCCATCAACCCAATTGGCACAAAGATCTTTTACAAGAGTATCCTAAGATGATGAGCACTTGGGCAAAGGCACCACTACATTTGAAATAAAACCCATGTTGGGGACCAGTGCCACGTCGCCGCTCCTGGACAGCATTCGCTATTAAAGTACAGAACAACAAGCAGTGCCATGATTGGTTGAATTACCCATATTTCAAGCCACCCATCGAATACCAACAGTGGGATATATGATGGCCACAATTCGTCACTGGCTCCCTCGCTTGAAACGTATGGATGATATCGCAGCGCACATGACTGTCAAAATATTTGACATGATGCAAATGGTTTTTAAAGTCTTCCGACGTGTCAAGGCACCTCATGTTAATACCCCGGGCTTCGAGCATGGCAATTTGGATCTTGCATATGACATGAGTACAACGCCATCGCTACGGGTGTGTTATGCTTGGCATTGCAGAATCAAATACTTACCGGCGTGCTACAAGCAAACGTTCGAAGAGATGTTCACAACCGGTTTCTGGGAATACCATTCAAAAGTGTTCATCAGCAGGCCCACCCATTTATTGCAATTATTTGCCTCTGAACAGATGGTATATTCCACGCATTATCAACTCGTGCCATCAGATGAACCGCAACCAATAGATTGGGAGAAACTCGAGGCAGACCTGGCTCGAGGCATTCGAATATCCGAGCACACCCTCGCTCAAGACCTCCTACAAAACTACATCCGACAGACCGCACAACAAGGTTCTGTCGAGAATGACAGAAGCGAGAGGGAGGGGGGTGTTGGAAGTAGCCAGAGGCATAGAAGATGCGGAAGCATGTAACGACGGAGCAGGGAGCCAGTCGGATCTTTTTTCAAAGAATTATGTTTTAAAAATACTTTTCAAAAACCTCCAACAATGATTTTTATCACAATTGTAAGATATGTAACATAGAAAAACCCTTTTCTTAATTTCTAGCTCCATTTTGTGCAAGCCGAGGAGTCCTCGAGTTTGAGGAGCTTAGGTAGAATGAGCGTATCAATTTTGGTTATTTTTAGACATCGTTTACCCCTTCAAATAGCATCTAGGACCTATTTTTTAACTATGCCGGTCACTAGATGTGAAACCGGTCAAAACTAGTCTAGAAACTATAAAAAGAGATAGAGAGCTCATTTTTGAGGTTGGTTAGTGTGAGCTTAGAGCTATTTTGAGCTTGTAAGAGTGTTCTTGAGTAAGAGAGTTGATTCCTCACCTTCCATTGTGTCTTGTTTTTCTCTTCGTAGTGTGTGTGTATGTGTGTGCATTTCTATGCTTCTCACCTTCACTCTCACTTCATCTCACGTTCACGATCTTCATATCACTCCTATCTCTTCCGCGGATTGGCATTAAGGAGGTGGAGCTTCTTAACATGGTTCTCACCATCGTGCTAGAGCAACACTCTGCCTTGTGCTCTCTTTAGCTCTGCAACACTCTCCCCCTCTTTGTCTCTGTCGTCCCTTGATGGGCTTTACTTCTTGTCTTCAGTTTGTTGTCCGCATGCATCTTTTGGTCAATTTTGCCTATTCATCACTCTTGCATTACGTTTTAGTGGTCCTCTGATTTGTCCTGGTTGCACACATCGGACCCTGCTGTATTATTTAAGCCTGTTCACTTTCTTTTCCCTGCACGCAACCCTTGCTCAGTTTTGCCTGTTTGTAAAACAGGTGTTCAATTTTGACGGCCTCTTCTTAATTCTTGTTTTACATCCTCTGGGCCTGATACACTTGTCTTGCTTGATAAGTCGGGTTGCCACGCACGCAACCAGTGGAAGGTATGAGGATGTGATGCTTCAGTCTTCAATCTGGACCTGCCAAAGATCAAGAGGTTGAAGCACCCTTGTGTGGCTGCGTCCTTTCCTTGGTGTGTGTGCCCCTGCGGGGCTCTGTGCAGGGATGGGTGTTGCGCCCCTGCAGGGCTTCTTGCAGAGATATGTCTTCAAGTATTCATTTTTAGTGAAGCTTATTTCGTTGTCTTCTTCTTTTCTTTCTTTTACTTGATTCTCCCTCAACACTGCCCCCCTCCTGAACTCTATCGTCCCCGACAGGCTTTGATGAGTGACGGGCGTATGTTCTATATACTTTCTGCTCTGTTTCATTAAGCAAATTGGCTTCACGTATCATTAAGTGTTTCCATTGTTCTGCCTTTACACCCTCATTGGGTGGTTGTCTGTGATCTGCGAAGAAACTAAGTTCGTATGCCACTAATCTGGCATTCAAATTAGAGGACATCTTCAAAAAGACTTCTGAATCCATTTCAAAAAATCCAGTAAAGAACGCTTCTTCAAAAGTTTGCATATATACACTTGGCAAGTTTGGAATAATAAGCCATTATTGTTGGTCTGCTAGGCATAACAGATAGGTCAAAAATGAGAATCTATGTGCCTTGCTTAATACCAATGAAATTCAAAAATGTGTAGGCCGCATGCTTGAAGACCTTCAATACTGTAAGTATCATACTGAGTATTTTATTTGTCATTTTGACAGTTAGGTCGGGTACTGTTGCATAATTCTGCAGCCAAAATTCGATGGTTTTGACCATATAATCTTCCGTTGGCAAGTAATTATGTGGCGGGCTTGCAAGCAGAGGGTAATTCAGCCATTGTTTATTTATAGCGCCATTTCTTTGTAGTTCCAAAAATTCTCTAGTATCCCTTCGGCGTGGTATAGGACAAAAGGAAGGGTTTACCTATAATGAATAAGGTGCTGCTTGCCAATGCACCCGTAGTGTGGGATGTTTCTCCAAAAGCTTGCTTCCCCAAACAGGTTGTGCCGCTTTGAATTCTTCTTGACTGTATGCGAATGTGTCATGTTTAAAATTTAGCTGCTCATCTGGACTTTTCTTTGTAATCTTCTTTATATATTGTCTTGTTTTCTCTTTCAATAATCCGTACGAAATGTTTAAAGGCTTCATGATCTTTTCCAAGTCCTTACCCTTGCTCTTGGCTTCCTTCATTACTTTGATTACTTCATTTTCAAAATTTTCCGTCAATCGGGACACCACTAGTGCCCGCTCCTTCTGATTTATTTCTGCAGTGTATGGCATGGGATGATCATCATGTATATCCGCCATCTGCTCATGTATTGGAGAATTATAGATCGGGGGAGATAGAGGACGTACCTCTACCTCGTTAGTAGGATTTTCCTTAGCTGGCACTATTGGTGTCCCGATCGCTGCGTTCTGGTTGATTTGGATTTCTAGTTGCTCTATTCGGTCAGTTTTTGCTTTACTTTCCTGTATGGCTGCTCTGAGTGCTTCTTTTGCTGCCAGCAATTCATTACCAATTTCAGCGACATGGTCCATGTTTTCACTGTAGCTTGCTACAAGTTTCCCATGTGCTGTATTCAACTGTTTTTTTAGCTCATTTGTTTCTTGACAGTACTTCCGTTCCCATTCTTCTTTCAATTCTCGCTCTTGTCTCAGCAAATCTGCATATTGTGCCACCTGATCTCTTAATTCTTTTTCTTTAGTTTCGGATGTCTCCTGTTGTTCAATAGGTTGATCATATAACAATGATTTCATCAATTCTTTATTCCTGCTTCGTAAAGTGTCATTCTCTTCCATGTACAACTTTAGCTGTGTCTCAAGTAAAGTGCTTCTAGCTTTTATTCTTTCTTTGTCAGCCTCGCTTGCATCATGTAATCTTTGTAAATCAGCGAGCTGTGCTTGAAGTTGGTGATGTTGAGTCACTAATGTATCATATTGCGTTTTTTTTTTAGCAACTCCGTGTTTTTGGCTGCTATCTCTTTTTGGGCCTGGATTACTTTTGATGACAATTGTTCGCTCATTATTTGGAATTGACTCTTTTCCCTCATGGCCTTATCATAATCTGCATCTATTTCCATTATCTGTTGTTGGGTGTCCATAGCCGTTTGAATCATTTGCTTGACTACAAGCTTCAGTTGAGTAACATCCACATTGAGCCATGTGGTTGGTATACTAGGTGCTTCGCCTGTTGTGACGTCTTTGCCCTGTGCCACATGTAATGTAGTGTCATGGGGCTGCCTAATCTGAAGTTGGATCCTTGGCTCAGCCACCATGTGTTCAATATGTCCTTGAGGTGTATCATCTGGGACCTCAATTACAATCTGCTCTTTGTTTTGTAATAGCTCTGAATCCGTGTTCATTGGAGTTTGTATTTCCTCTTTGATAGGTGGTTTTGCAGACGTAGCAGTTGTTCGAGCTTCTTTGATGCTGATTTTTGTAGTATCATTCAATTGAATGAGATGCTCAGGCTTATTGGAATCTTCTATGTTCTTTTCCTTTTCTTTGTGGTTGTCTGGCGTTACTTCGACTTGATTGATCTCATTCCATTCTTCTTCTTGAGTTTCTGTCCTTATGTCAGTGTGTAGAGTGTCTTTTTTGTGACTGGATTCTGCATCGGAACTAGAATCATCTAAACCTAGTTCTTTGTATCTCCCAGGTTGTTTTGGGGTCTTTTCTTGACACATTTGTTGTTTCTCTTGACTTGCTTGTCTATAATGATGACCTTGGACATTCAGGTTTACTTGCCCTTGCATGTACTGATGTGTCTCTTCTAGGGCGGCAGAGAGATCTCTCTTGGTAATAGGCATTTGGGTCATCGTAATCTTTGGAAGAATGTGTGTCCGCTTTGATTGGGGTGTAGCTTGGGCTTCTTCCTCTCTTAGACGCTTTGTACCCCTCATGGGTTTCTGCGAACTGGTTCCTACCTCTTCTACGACAACAACTGCTTTCTTTTTCTTGGGGACCATAGCGGATTTGGCATATTTGGCTAGCCCTTCTGAGGTTGGGATCTCACGTAAGCAGTTCTTCATTTCAAGAGCTTCATATATAAGTAATGTCAAAGCCGAACTCCCATTGAGAAACTTCTTCTGTCCCCACTTCTTCTGGGCTTCAAATAATCTTTCTTGGACATAGTTAGTCATGTTTACTTTATTTTCCACTTGTCTCATGGCATGCGAGAGTAGTTGTACTACAATCTTTTGTGGTGCAGTATATCTGTGCATATTTGGGAAACAAAAATGTTGGTGCACCAGACGAACAGCATTTTCAATATCAGTCCTATTGATATCCAAAAAGGACCTCTTTTTAGGATCATGACATTCCTCTTTGACATTAGTGATCCCTTCTTGATTCCATCCGAAGGCTTTGTTGATTAGTTCATGTGTGAATTGAATGGTTTTCCATGTTTCGACTTTATCCAATACTCGTGCTTCGGGAACCGATATCTTAGTCGCTGCAGGCTGCACTGTATTCATTACTTGTGTACATCTTTGAAAATCTGGTAGATAAATTGGCAATTTGAGAAATTCCTCTAGGCTTGCTTGTGTCCATACATCCTCGATATGCGGTAATCCTTGTATTATAGTTTTGAAGTCTTGCGACATAATAGGGAAATAATGATCCCTATCCATAATCTTGACAGTGGCCATGAAAATGAGGTCTGACACTGGTTGGTCATCCAGAAACCAATGGCCTCTTGCTTTTGTTATGGATTCAAGTGGAAGAAGTTGCACCTCTTCCTCTTGCGTAGCTTCAGAATTAGTATATGCCATCTGTACTCAATATAGAGTATGAATTAGTGGCCATATACTATCAGAAATCCTCCTTTATTTGTTTGTCAAAAGCTTGACTTTGCTCCGAGTGAATGGTGTCGTCCCTTTCCCGTGGGTGTGAGAAAGGTAATACCTCGATTATTCCAAAATTTTATAGATTTTTTATGTTTTCATCTGAAAAGAGAAACAGAAAAGTTAGCTCATAGCCGCAGCGGTTATTATTTTTTTAAGTGATTTTCTTAATGTATGTACAATTGCTCTCCTATTTTCCAAGAGGAAAATGTGCTCGACTATCTTGAAATAGAAGAAAGATGTGCCGAATGCTTGGCCTTGTAATGTGGCCCTATCATGCATACTTTGGGACTTGATAACTCCAAATGTGTGCAACTTGAAGTAGTTGGATGATGCATGCAGTTTGTTTTGTCTTTCGGCATCCAAATCTGCTTCATTCTATTGGGACGTATTGTATCCCTAACATTCCTGATGAATGTGGTTTTTGTCATGTTGTGCGTCTGCTCCATCTGCTTCTTGAATCTTGGACTGGCTGTTGTTGCAACTGCAGACTTCTTTTCTTTCCTGTAGCTAATCTTCTTTGGTTGCTTTGCCCGTAGACTATATTGGTTCTTCTTATGCTGAGGTTCATCGTTTCGGTTTAGCGTCTTTGGAGCACATGATTTTGGAATCCATATTTGCACTCAATCCGGTTGGGTGGCTACTACTTTCTTTGGAATCCATATCCTAGCACTTCGTTGTTGACTTTGGTGCTCAAAATGATTTGCTTTATTATTTGATTGGTTGTTCTGATGTCGAAGCTGTTTCAGTTGTTGAAGATATGCATCCCTTTGATCCTTTCTTATCCAAGTTTGTTTAGTGTATGGAATAGGGTATATTCTAATATGTACAGATTTTGAATTACTCAGAGGACTGGTCCCTCTTGTGCATGGTGCTTCACTGAGGTTGGCGTCAGATTGATTGACACTCTTGTGACTTGCTAGATTAGAAGATGGTATGCAAGTAGGATTCAGTGTGTCCTCACATGAAGTACTTGATGAAGGGGTTTCTATCGTGCTAGTGAACATACATTCATGACTGTGTTCATTAGAGTGAATTTTTGGCTCGATGCTTGCAGCTTTTATTGGTCGTTCGTCTAGCAAACTGAATACTTCACGATGTCCTATCTTGGCTGAGATGTATCCTAAAGTCAATTGAATGGTCACCTCATATTTGTAAATCCAGTCTTGACCTAACACTACCTCTTCGAGTAAATCCTGATCATGACACACTACTAGCTTCTGTTCCATAGTGTTGTTGCCAAGATGCAGAGGTAAGGTGATTTCACCTATACATTGAGTAATTGTTCCTCCTATTCCTATCAACTGTGCCATTGATGGACGTAGTTCCTCCTTGAGTTTTTGAGTCAAAGAAAGTTTGATACAGCTTATGGCGGCTCCTGTGTCAATGAGAGCATCCACTAAGTGGTACTCCGTTTTACCCGCTCCCAAATTCAAATATGGTTGTGTTCTTTGTGGACCTAGGTTTTTAGTAGCTCTAAAATTAGCCATTGGGATGAGTTCTTCTCCTAGTCGATATCTCTCATCTCTCTCTCTCATCCACTCTTTCCGTTTCTTAATTCGTTCTAGTGCTTCCTGTCTTGCTTCTTCTCGTATCCTTTCCTCCTCAATTCGTCTATTCTTGCCCTTGATTAATCGAGACATTGTTTCTTCGGTCAATGGTTCTAGATATTTTTTCACTCGACATCCACTGATATAGTTTGGTAATACATCCCCATCTAGGGTTGCTAAGCTGATGGCTCCACTTGTCGATATACGATTGATGATTAATGGGCCATATCCTCTCTTCTGCAACTTCTTAGCGTGTTGTTTCAAGGTATATACCAAAACTAAATCTCCTTCCTTCAAATTTTTGTCCTTAATGTGAGCATCAAAGTAGGCTTTCTGTCGCCGTTTAGCAGCATAAATGTCTGCTACTATTTGTAACCTAGTTTCGTGAAGCTTTTCTATTTGATCCAATTGAGCTGATAGTTCATGTCTCGTCCAATCGTACGTGGTTGCTACTCTGAGAGTGGGAATTAAGAAATCAATTGGCAAAACAGCATTTTGTCCATACACTAAGTTAAAAGGAGTAGTGCCTATGGCGGTTTTGTAGGCTACATGAAATGCCCATAAAGCATGTTGTAACTGCTTGTCCCAATCCGATCTACCATTGTTAACAATTTTTGTGAGAACTGTACACAAGATTTTATTCGAACTTTCGGCTTGTTCATTGGCTTGTGGGTGATAAGGAGCTGATTTCTTATGAATTACCAAGAATTCATTCAATAAGGCTTCTATAACTTCATTCACAAAGTGTGTACCTCTATCACTCACAATTTCTTGGTTGCTTTGGCTTCTACCCATTTGGTCAGATAGTCTGTGGCTACAATTATATATTTGGCATGGGATCCTTTCGCTGGGGGGCTAATAGGTCCTATGAAGTCTATTCCCCATTTAGTGGAAGCTCTGGCACTCATCATGGGTCTCAGTGGCATCTCATCTCTTCTAATTGGATATTTTGTTCGTTGACAAGTATCAAATTGTTGCACATATGTTACAGCATCTTGATGTAGAGTTGGCCACCACATGCCTGCAAAGAGGATCATTTTTGCTATTTTATCTGCAGAGAAGTGCCCTCCTACGGCTCCTGTATGTGCCATCTCTAAAACAGCAAGATATTCGTCTTCATGAATGCACATTCGTAATTGATTATCTCTCCCTCGCTTGAAAAGTTGTTTTCCTATAATGGCATAATCCTTGCTCTGTTCTACAAGTGCACGTTTCCTTGCTATAGTGGCTCCTTCTAGGTATTCTTGGGTCTTTAAGAACTTTACCAGAGGCATGCTCCATCTCGGTGCTAATGTGGAGTAGCATAGAGTAGAGTTCTCTTCTAGATTTTGTTCTTGACAGGTTTGGCATGTTGATACATAGTTATGCACATCCCTCTGCATGGTTGGCCAATTATATGCCTAATCTCCTCAGGGTTTGCCATGTTCCGTTTGCATTCAAATGAGTTTTCCATTGGTTCACATGTGCTTTCTGAAGCCACATTTCCTGTTCCTCCTCTTCAACGCATCTCATTAGCAATCCACTTGAATCTTGGTGATACAAACTTCTTGCAATGATATGAAGGTTTTTAGTCTTCCAAAGGTCTTGGGTTTGGTTTGGTGTGATCCCATCTTTAGGTCCATGTGTGAGGGATCAACTTTTCTGCCCATTGGGGACATACTTCCAAGTTAAAAAGGTACATATCTGGCAGATCATCTGGTACTCCTATGGGTGGTTCTCCATGGGTCATTCTTGATAAGTGATCTACCCTTATGTGGGTATTTCCTTTCTTGACTACTACCTCAAAATCAAATTCCACTAGCAATAAAAACCATCGTACTAGTCTTTCTGTATTGCAAGGTTTATTGACTAAGTACAATAGGGCTTGATGATCAATGAAGAATTTGAATTTGTTTGCCAACAAGTAATGTCTGAACTTTTTCACTGCATACACCATCCCTAGGCCCTCTCTCTCAGTTGTGGTATAATTGCGCTCGGCTTGATTTAATTGTCTACTGGCATAGGCTATAGGGTGGTCTAGCTTTCCTGTATCTGCAGGTTGAGCTAAGATGCAACCAATGGCAAACTTGGAAGCATCCACATGAATGTGAAATGGCTTATTCCAGTTAGGTACTCGAAGGATTGGTGCTGAACTCAATCGATTCTTTAACTCATTGAAGGCTCTCTCACATTCTTCGGTCCAATTAAATTGAGTCAAGAGTGCATAGAGCGGTCTAGCAATTATGGCATACATATGTATAAATCTTCGGTAGTATCCACAATGTCCCATAAATGCTTGTACCTCTTTAGCAGTCTTTGGTCTTGGTAAATCCAGAATTACTTTGATTTTGTCTTCATCAGTTGAAATTCCATTTTTAGAGACAATATGTCCTAATATTTTTCCTTGTCGAACCATGAAGACACATTTTTCTGGGTTGAGGCATACTCGATATTGTCGACATTTGGCAAAGATCTTTTCTAGTTCAGGGATGTGCTCTGATCGTATAGCTGAATAAGTACATAGATTGTCCACGTATACCTCCATACTCTTTCTCAGGAACTCTTTGAATACATGGCACATCAATCTTTGGAAGGTGGTTGAGGCATTAGTTAGACTAAAAGGCATGACTCTAAAGGCGTATACTCCCCATTCAGTTGCAAAAACGGTTTTATGTTGGTCCTCAGGAGCAATGGCTACCTGATTGTACCCTGAAAATCCATCCAAAAAACTATAAACTTCCTTCCCTGCCACTCTTTCCAACAGATGATCCGTGATGGGTAATGGGTAACTATCCCTTATGGTTGCGGCATTTACTTTCTTCATATTGATGCACACTCTTAATTTCCCATTCTTTTTCGGTACAACCACCAAAGGTGACACCCATTCTGTGTGCTCAATCTCATATATGAATCCATCATCTAACAACTTATCTATCTCTTCCTTTATCTTTGCTGAATACACATCATTGTATGTATACAGTCTTTGTTTAGAAGGTTTGGCTTCGGATGTCATGGGGATTCTATGGGCACATATAGATGGATCTACTCCTTTCAAATCCTTATAGGTCTAGGCAAAGACATCCCGATATTCCCTTATGAGGCGTATTAACTCTTGTTCCTCCTCCATTGAGACATCCTGTCCTATGAAAGTACATCGCTCCTCTCCTTCTTCTAACGTTACTACTATCTTCTTGGTTTGGTCTTTATTGTCATATGATGTTCCTGGCTGTGCTTCTCTTTTAGGCATTTGAATAGCAATTTTTCTCTCTTCTACTTCATATTTTTTGAAGTGTGCGGGCACTTCAAATTGGTCTTGAGGCTTGTTTTCTTCACCTTCTGGCTCTTTTTCTAACTCCAGCTCTTCTTCCTGTGTAGGTTCCTGGTTGTTTTCGTTAGTTGTGACACCTATTTTTTGATTTTCATCCTCTGGTTCCATTGGTTCTTGTTCCATCTCAATGCTCTCATAGTCCTCCTTCCATTCTTTCTCTATCACTTCTCCTTCTTCAGCTTCCTGAAGGACTACTACATATAGACTTACGTGATATCCTTCCTCATCAATACATTCATTCATAGTTATCACTTCTTTGTTCACACATACATCGAGGGTCGCCCAAATCTCCATCCAACCGTGAGGTTCAAACTCTTCATCCAAAAAGACTTGAGGCATGTAAGCTGGATCTTGTACAGACCTAGCTACTCCTTGCCTTTGCTGCCATCCCTTTCTCCTATCCTCTTCCTTTTTGGCAGCTTGGCATATCCATAGATGAGTGTCCTCGTTCATCCAAGATTTGTCACTAGAACCTATGGTGTGAATTGACTGATTGTCTTCCTCCTTATGAATTTGATTTCATTGTAAGGGGGGAACATCTTGATAAGTATAAGTGTGGAGATTTATTCTCGTGGTGGTTCCTTCATGTTGTAGGTATACAACATCTTTTCCCCAATCTTGCACAACCTTTAATTGTCTCATGAAAGGTCTCCCAAGTATCATTTCATAATTGCTCGCCCTTTCAAATTGACATATTGCTAAGGTGTGTTCAAATTCAACACCGCACGTGGTGAAAACTACTCGTTCCAATAATCCCAAGGGTCTTTCAATGTGTCCGTCTGCCATTTGTATCTTCATACGCGTTGGTCTTAAAGCTGGTTTTCCCCATTTCTCCCAGATTTCTCTAGTAGCAATGCCTACACCAGCTCCGGAATCTAAGATGGCTTTGGTGGTATAACCCCTATAAGTAATTGGAAGGCAAGTGTTTCCTTCATCTCCCTCACTAAAATCTCCTACCTTATCCACAGGGATCTTTACTGTGTTTACTTTATCAGATATCCCTTTTTCTTCCGTCTTGATCTCCAATTGACTGGTTAATTTCTCCCTCAAATGTGGTTTAACCTTCAACAATTCTTCTAATGTTAGGGTACAAGGGATTTTTACCTTTTTAAGGTGTTGTATGATATCCGATGTTTGGACTGATGGGTTCGGTTCTTTTTTCCTTATTGAGGGGATGCAATACAATTCTCAATTATGTTCGTACTCTCCCGTGTAATTTGGCAAAACCTTCACACTATCATTTTCTTCGTTACTTGGATCAATTGGTAATATTTCTTTTGACTTTAATTCAGGTATTGAACCCTCTATTTCCTCTTCCGCTTCTATCTCTTCAAAGGGTGGTTCTATTCCTTCCACTTTCTTCAGTCTGTCTTCTTGGACTCTAGCCCACAAATCTTTAGGCCATTCCCCTTCTACTTCGGGAACAATGGATCCTTCCCTTTTATCCTCACAATAATTGCCATTCTGTGTTTTACTTGCTTCGGGTTTTTCGTGGTCATTAGTGATGAGGCACTCTTGGAATTCTCTTTCGGAAATTCGGGTATTGGGTAATGGCAATGCTGGTTTTTCTAAGGTTTGTTGAGCAACTTCTATTAATTTTTTGCAGATCTCCAACCTCTCTTTCTCTAGGTCACCTCTAGGATATTCTCTTTCATGTTGTTCTATGGTAGGTCCTGCTCTTATTCGTGCCTTGTATGCCTGAATCCACATGGCTAATTGTTCTGGCATGGGATCTGCTAAGACTAATCCCACCTCTTCTTTTTGATACTTTTCATTTTTGTTTTCTTCTTCAATTTTCTGTTCCTTTTTTGGGTTTTGTTCGTTCTTCTCATTCTCCTTCTTCTGCAGTAACTTCTTTTCTTTTATCCTATCTCTACGGTTCTTCCATCTTTGTGTTCTTTTACTTACAACACTTTTCTCAGGTTCTTCCGAGTCTTCAACTCTCTGAGCTGTGGGTGTATTCATCTCTAGGTCACTTTGATGGTGTTTTTCAGGTTTTTCTGGGGTCTCTCTAGCTTTGGCTCTTGTTATTGCCTTTAATGGTACAGTGTATTCCTTATCGCTCCCTGATGATTCGATTACTTCAATCACATTGATTTGCACATTGGATGTAACCTTGTTGGGGTTCTTGGGACAGTCTCTGAAAGGTGTTCCTTACCACAATCACTACAGTAACCTTCTTAGACTCGTTGTGGTGGTGGTGGGTTTGGAAATGTACATTCTCTGATATAATGATCACCTCCACATCTGTAGCATGGTCCTCTTGGTACAGGCGGCCTGTTCATAGGTTGGGGTGATATGGTTGCTCTAGGGGCTGTGTACATTAATGACACATAGTCCTGCTCATATCCGTAGGAACTATCTGATACTTCCATGCCGTAGGCATATGGTTCGTACAGTTGTCCATATTCCATCATAGAGCTTTCATAATTGGGATATGCTCCTTGACTATGGTCGTAAGATGACTCATATGGTTCATTACTAGCCAATGGTGTGACTGGGACTATTGCTCTTTCTAGGTTTTCTTCAGGTTGAGCCATCTTGACTCGGACAACGTTCTGAGGATGGGGCAGTTGTTGTCCTAGTACTAGTTGTGGTTGGGTGTATCTTTGATATGCATATGGTCGTGGCACTGGTGCCTGCTGCTAATAAGTAGGGTACCTCCATGCTTCACCTCCTTGCTCTCTCTGAGGGTATCCATAAGGTCTCATATATGGCTGTGCTGGTCTCGATTGCCTATTGTAAGGGCAATTTTCTGTACTGTGATGTGTATATTTTTGTTCTATACTGCAATATTGTAGGGGTCCTAGGACGGTGGGTCTATTATAAGCATAAGTAGGTGGTGGGACTACTCCCCTGGTGCATACGTGAGAGGGATGATCACCTTCGCACAGTATACATCTTCTAAGCATGGGCACTCTTATAGGGTTATTGGGGTAGTTCCTCTGTCCTTGAATGTTCAGCTTCTTTGCTACCAAGTCGGCTATTTCCTCTACATTGTTTTTAGGGTTTGATGTGCTACTGGCCGAATCTTCACTTTTCAAGCTACCTTGAGGTATTTTCAGGTCTTCTGCTAGGTTGTCTTCTAGGTCTATACATTCCTTCATGCACTCTTGCAAAGTTTGAACTCTCTTTACATATACCAGAGATCTTAATGATTCGTTCAATAATCCTTCCAAAAATAATGACACCATTTTATTTTGGGTAGGTCTCTCTTCTACTGGGCATCTGTCTACATACTGCTTGAATCTTCTTGCTGCCAATCTCACTGATTCTGTAGGGGCTTGCTTAAAGCTATGGATCAATGATGACGAGTTGTTTTTAATTCCAGACTTAGTGAATTCCTCAATCATTTCTTGATAGACTTGTTCCATGTTTTGAAAATTATTAGGGTCCAATGGCTGGAACCATGCTAATGTAGTGTGTGACAAAGTAAGACCAAAGGACTCATATTGGATCAAAAAATCTTCTACTTGTTCAGCTCTGATTACTTGTTTAAATTCGGCTATATGATTGTAAGGTTCACTAGAGCCATCGTAGTGGTTTCTCATGCATTTGGCAACTTGAATTGGCCTTAATCTTCTTCCTGCTTCGGGTGGTCTAGGCATTACTGGGAAAATTGGTCTTCCTATGGGTATGCCTGGTCCTCTTGGTATCGGTGGTCTGACTGGGGCAGGAATTCCATGTCTTGGGTCAACATGTGGTTGAGGTCGGTAATTAGGGTTACTTGTAGGCATTGCAAACTGCACATGTGGTCTAACCGGGATTTGGGTTTGTTGTGTTTGTTGTGTTTGTTGTGTTTGCCCTGACTGTTGATATGAGTCATTCTGAGACGTTCCAAGTGGGTTTCGTGAAGTAGTAGCTTGGTCCCTAGGGGGAAACATTGGAATATTTTGTATTTCAACTCGGCTCGTTCTAATTCCATTAAGGGCCAATATCTTCTCTGATTCTTATCCAAATATGTGATGATGGTGGGGAAATCAGGATCTTGTAACTCATAGATGGTGACAGGATTAGGGGCAGCTTCCCATATTGAAGAATGTGCTCTAAGAAGAGGCTCCATTCCATTGATCAAGTATACATCCATTAGGGAGTCATCTTGAGGAATCAGGTCTCCTCTCCAAACCCTAGCAACAGTAGATCTCCCTCTAGGTGTAGTTACTCGCTCCTCATTCCCTTTCCCATTTAGGTTTGAAGCATTATTTTCTTCCCCATGTTCATTAATGTTTTCCGGGTGTTCCGTGACAACATACTGGATATCTCTTTTGTCCATGTAAATTCCTCCTACATACTTGACTGCTGGTCTCGGCACTATGTAAGCCTTTGAAGCCTTCTTTAGTCTGGGCACTGATCTGTTCAGACCATCCAAGTATATGGGTATCTCATGTTGGTTGGTGGTCACATATTCTAAAGAGGTCCGGTACTTTCCCCCAATAATTGACATCATGCCAATCATTGGCAGTGTGTTCTGCATATCCTCTGAAGCCATGGAAATTTCTTCCTCTGACTCACTGGAGGTCTCTGAGTAATGTGAACGGCTACTTGGCTCGGCTACACTACCTACAGAAGAGATTACTTCTTCGGCTTCCTAGGGTTCTTCCAGATCTCAGGTTCATCCACTTAACAGCTCTGATCAGTCCTTGCTAACCTCTAGCCTCTAGAACTCTTCACTATGGATTAGAATTCTAGAAAATTTTGGCTGGGAATTGATTGAAAATGAACTTTTCACGTCACGATACTTGACTTCAAAGTTACACGATACACGATCTTTGAACACAAATGATACACGATACTTGATCGATAGACCATGATACACGATACTTCTCAAGTATCGCGATCTGCAAACCACGATACTTGATACTTCAAGAGGACGATATTGGATACTTGAGAAAGACGATACACGATATCTGAGCCTCATGATACTCGACACCTGAGCACAAACGATACACGATACTTCTGAAGTATCGCGATCTTTCCAGTCGCGATACACGATACTTGTCCAAATGCTATACACGATACTTCTCAAGTATCGCGATCTGCAAACCACGATACTCGATACTTCAAGAGGACGATACTTGGACCACACGATACACGATCTTTCATATTAAGTATCGCGATCAGTGAACGACGATACACGATACACAATCTCTGGCAAGTATCGCGATCAGTGAACGACAATACACGATACACGATCTCTAGCAAGTATCGCGATCAGTGAACGACGATACACGATACACGATCTCTGGGAAATATCGCGATACTCGACCACAGGAGATCACGATATTTGTCAGGTATCGCGATACTCGATCGCGGGAGAAAACGATACTTGACCTTTTTTTTCCAAACTTTTGAGAGATTTTCAGATTTTGAATCAACACACTTGTTTTCTATGCTATGCTACTCTTTCCTCACTCTCTGTATCACTCAAAACACCTTTTTTGCCCCTTGTTATTCTTCCACGATACCTAACGCAGATCATTTGTCACTGATATCTAATTTGTGAGTGATTAAAATGATCAGTAATTGAATGGCTTACCTTGGATACTCTTCCCCAACTCTCCTATCACCCCTACTTGCTCAGCGCAACTCCCGATCGCCGTGTTGATCAGACACGATACTCGGCAGCTCCTCTCACGATACTTGCTTTGAGCAGAAGTGAAGTCCAAAAGATAAATTTTTGGGTTTTTATACTTTTTGAAAAATTATTCCTAGTTAAAAGGCTGAAAGAACAAAGAGAAAGGAGAATGGAATCTAGTCTAACTTCCTACTGCTCCTAATCTACTCACTCCACACACTTTCCTAAACTAACAACTCACTACACACACTCCAAAGAAGTAGTAAGTGCGGCTGAAAGTGACTTACCAAAGAAGAGAAAATCACCACTCCTCCTCTCGCTTCAATGCCAAAAGCTACTTACCATCACACGAATGCCTCGGTTTGATTCGCCACTCCTCGGCAACGGCACCAAAAAACGTGTTGACCTAAGTATCAACTTAGGGACTTGTGGAGAAAGAGACTATACCTCAATCCCCCTCAAGTGCATATAGTGGGGATTCACACTTTAATTATCAATCCGATGAGTATGCAAACCTAGCTGAGCGTATGAGGACATGCATTCAAATGGTGATCAATGCAAATGAAGTACTCAAAGAGTGCAAACAAGGCAAAGACTAATCCAAACAAGCTTCAACTGACAGTCATGGTGTCACGATACTTGGTGCAGCAGCCAACAGTAAATTGAGCTTTTCTCTCAGCTCCGAACTTCAAATATAGCAAATAGCATATGCATTTCGAAGCTCTCAAGAAGATGCATCCAATGGCAGTGGTTTCACTCAATTTTTACAATAAGCAAAATACTGAGTCGTGGGAAATACCTTCCTACACTTCAACACTTCCTACGCTTCGCACACACCTTAACAACAACAAATAAACACTTTCATGGATAGACAACACTTCCTAACACTCTTTCCAAGCAATACACATGCACACAAGCTCACAAAGAAGAAGATACAGAGGGAAGAAGACACAAATTCGAATTTATGTGCTCTTAATTCTCACAATGGCAAAAAGTCTTTACAAAGAGTCACAATTTGACTTATATACTAGTGCCCTAAAAATGGTCCTTTCACACAAGAGACCGGCACTTTATTCACTAAAAGACTAATTCCTACTATTTTACATGGGTAAGTTTCTAATCTTCTGAGGGGATGCATCTAGAGGACTCCTCTAGTGCATTTACAACGGAAAACATATTACAAGAATGGTTATAATACAAAAATTGGTTGTCCAAATTGGAAAAATTTTGGGGCCCGTCTTTTTCTCTGCCTTGTGCTCTCTTTAGCTCTGCAATAGGTATCAACTTCTAAGTTATGGCCACACATAAACTAGGCACTACAACTTCCATTGGAGCGATTGCTTCCAATCCATAAGCAAGCTTGAAAGGAGTCAATCCCGTGGTAGCTTTGTAAGTAGTCCGGTATGCTCATAATACCACAGGTAGTAACTGATCCCATCTTTCTGGTGATTCCACAATCAATTTACGAAGCATAGTCAACAAGGTCTTGTTGGTACTTTCAGCTAAGCCATTAGCACAAGGATAATAAGGAGAAGTGAATTTATGCAAAAATTGAACAGTATGTGTTAACACTCGAATTAAACGGTTAGCAAAGTGTGTTCGTTGATCTGTTATAATTTCCAAAGGTAATCCATATCATGGGAATACATCTTTCATCAGACATTTTGCTACTGAAATAGCTGTAGCGGACCGTAAAGCCCAAGCTTCTGCCCATCTAGTAGCATAATCTGTACATGTCAGAATGTAGCGATTGTTGCTAAGTATTGTTGGAGGTGTAATTGGTCCAATAAAATCAAGACCCCATTTCTGAAAAGGTTCCAAAGGTAATACAAGTTGAAGAGGGAAAAAGTGGCGTTGTAACTTCTGTCCAGATCGCTGACAAGTGTCACAGTGTTGCACAAACTGAGATACATCTCTGTACATAGTAGGCCACCAAAGCCCACTTTGCAGAATTTTCGGTGCATTAAATCTGCTGCAAAATGTCCACCAGAAGGTATTGAATGTGCCAAAGCAATAATCGAGTTTACTTCATGTGGAGGAATACAAGGAAGTAAAACGCCCATGTGATCCATATAATACAACTCTCCGGCAATCAACCGAAATCTGCGACTGTAAACCGCAATTTTCCTACGCATGGCAGGAGAAGTCTGAGGAGGAAGACGTCCATCAGTAAGAAAGGTTAATAACTGATCATAATAAGTAGGTGTTACAGGAGGTTCTGCAGCTTCATCATTAGTTGGGTCAGTAACATAAATTGCTAGTGTGGTGTCATCAACACCGACCGGAGCTTCACCGGAATCCAACCGAGAGAGAAAGTCTGCTAATGCATTTGCAATTCCAGGTCGATGAATCACTTCGTAATCAAATTCTTGTAACAATAGAACCCAACGTGCCAAACGACCATCTAAATGCTGTTGCCGAACTAGATACACTAATGCAGCATGGTCTACATGAAAGATGAATTTACGGCCTAGCAAATAATACCGAAATTTCTTTACAGAATACATCAAACCAAGACATTCTCTTTCAGTGACTGAATAATTCTGTTCAGCAGGAGCAAGCCGTCGATTTGCATAGTAAACAGGCCTAAACCACTTATTCAGTTTGTTGCATTAAGACACTTCCAATGGCTATATCTGATGCATCTACAAAAACATGAAATGGGCGTTCCCAATCAGGAGGTTGTAGAATTGGAACCTGCGTTAATAACCCTTTTAGACGATCAAATGCAATTTGACATTCCTGAGTCCAATCAAACTGTCGAGGAGTATTAGTTATTAGCGGATTTAGGGGTATTTCCAAATGAGCAAGCCACTGTAAATGTCGACCATGCCATCTGACTTGACCCATGAAGCGCATTACTTCTTTCGGCGTAGTAGGCACAGGTGCTTCTAACACGGCTGCAACTTTGTCTGGTTCAACTTGTATGCCTTGTGCAGATACAATATGGCCAAGGAGCTTACCACAAGAAACCGCAAAGACAGATTTGGTTGGGTTTAGGCAGAGTTGGTATTCTCGACATTTCTCAAAGCAACACCATAAATGGTACATGTGTGCTACCATCTTACCGAATAAAGAGAAATCATCTAGATATACTTGCATAAAAGAAGTGAGATAGGGTGAGAAGATTTCCTGCATACAATGTTGAAAAGTGCTAGGAGCATTTCTTAATCCAAACCACATGACTGTACAAGCAAAAACACCCCAGTTGGTAATGAAAGTTGTTTTCGGTATGTCTTGTTCAGCCATTCTGACCTGGTTATACCCACTGTAACCGTCCAAAAAGGAGTACATTTTGTGTACAGCTACTTTTTCTAACATTGTGTCAAGAAATGGAAGAGGAAATGGATCAGGCACCGTGGCAACATTTAGTTTCCGGTAATCCACACATATTCGAAGCTGCTTATTTTTCTTAGGAACAATAACAATCGGTGAGATCCATTCAGCATGTTCTATTGGTACGATGAATCCGACCTTAATAACCTATCAAGCTCTGCCTTGACCTGTGCGGCATAGTTAGGATCCATCGGGTAGCTGGGTTGTTTAGTTGGTTTTGCTTCTGGCTTAAGCACGACCCAATGTTGATAGATGCGAGGGTCCAAACCTTTCATACCACGGTAATCCCATGCAAAAACATCAGAGAACTCACGAAGAAGTCGGGTCAAATCTTCTTGAAATACTTCAGACAATCCTTCCTTTATCTTGACAGGTCGCGGATTAGCTTCATCTCCTCAATTATAGGTGATTAACTGATCTTCAGGAACATAGAATTGACGAGGTTTCCCTGAATTATCAACTGACTGCAAAAGTTGATGTATAGTAGCTTCATCCATAGTAACAATATCTTCTATCTCTACTTCTTCGGTCACAGGCACCACCGTACAGGCTGCCGGACTCCAGTTATCTACAACAGATTGCATATCTACACTTCCCAAGGAGATCAAATCAATGTTATTCTTCAAAAATTCTTCTTCTTCATCATCGGATAAACCATCTAACATGTGAACTGGTTCTGCCACATAAGGTCTGTCATGTAGCTCACGGGGCTGAATAACATCCAATTTGACAACATATTTACGGTGGTTGTCCTTAAAAGTAAGTTCCTGTGCTGACCAATCTTGTATAACCTTAGCTTGTTTCAACCAGGGTCGGTCAAAAAGAAGATTATAATCAAGACTGGACTCCGATAGTTCTAAAACTACGAATGTCATCTTAAACGTTGTACCATGCAAAGTGATTGGGACATTCCGTACTAGTCCTACTGGATGAACTCTGGATTGGTCGACCATTCTAACAAAAACCTGGACAGGCTCGATTTGGGTCCACCCTAACTTTTTACAAAGTGGTGCAGTGGCTATGTTTACACCAGACCCACCATCAATTAGTACTTGAATAATTTTGTGATTTTTGTACCATACCGTAATTAGGGGGACCGAATGATCCACCGTAGAGTCAGTTTTCGGTTGTACCGTTGCTGTTGCTGGAATGCAGGAAGACGCACGACTGAGCTGTTGCTGGAATTGCTGCCGAACTCCCGGCACTAATGCAAGTAACTAACCAAGAGGAAGAGTAATGGACGCTTTAGATAAAATTTCCCATGCCTGATCTGCTCAAATTGTATTTTTCACCGATTCTGAAGATGATGTGTCTGTTACTGGGGTAGAATCTTGTTCCTGCGATCCTTCATTTGGTAGTGGAACTTGGGTCACCGGAATTGGATCTGGAAACACTGTAGGCTCTACAGTGGTCCATTGGCTAGCTTTGTCATACATTCTCTGCTATTCACGGATGCCCGGTTCAAACACTTCAGCTGCTAGTTGTAGTGGCTTACCGGATCTGGTCTAGACTACTGTAGCTTGTGTTTCTAATGTTGAGATATAAACCATATTTGTCATCGGGTTCTGACACTCTTTCTTCCTCTGATCATATTCGGCTGCATCTTTACAAAATCTTTGAATGTGTCCCAATTCACCACAAAAATGATAGCGAGGAGGTGGCAAAGCAGGATCTTCCTGCGATGTACCTGTCTGCCAGCGGTTTGCATTGTAGTTATTATTCCTCTGTCCCCGATAATTTCTGTACCCTTGCTGCTGGTTATTTCTCATCTGAGGAGGTACATAGTGGGTGGCAGGCTGCCCTGGTTCTTGTATAATGGCATTTACCGTTGCTGTTCCCTGCACTTTGGCGTTATATGCATAATTTTCAGTGGAATGTCCAGTGGTATTGCAGATAGCGCAATACAACTGATTAAGGGCACAAGTGGCACTGGTATGCCCTGGATTCTTGCACTTGGTGCAGTACATCTGTCTAGCCGGATCTTTTGCAACATTTTTACTGGCCTTTAACCACTCAAGGTCTTCGGTAAAACCTCTAACCTTATGCTCGAGCTGCAAAGCCATTGCAATAACCGCATCTAGGGTCATAACTCCCACACAACGGATGATCATAATCTCTCTGAGCTAAGGAGTCAAACCATTAATAAACCATTGAGCGATGACATCACCCGGCAGGTTGGCATGGGCCGGCGGTAATTGCCTCAAATGAGTGCGAAACAGGGCGGCATATTCCTGCACAGTCTGATGCAGCTTCTGTTTGTTGTTCTGCAAGTAATCGAAAATTTCAGCAGGATTCTTCTTCAATCGGAATCTCTGTAAAAATGCATCCCTTACTGCTTCATAAGTAATAAAATGATTGAAATCATATTCTGTAAGCCACCTGGCTGCTTCATTAACTAATGTGGATTGGAATACAATGGCCTTATATGCCGGATCCGGTGGATGGTTAAGCACTGCATAACTTATCTCAAAGGTGCGTACATGGGCATCTGGATCGTCACCTGGAAATCCACCGAATTTGGTGTAAGTTACTCTTGTTGGAACTGACCGGAGTTGAAGTGGCGGTTGTTGTTGCTACTGTTGTTGTTGTTGTTGTTGTTGTCCACTCATGGTGCTAGTAGTGGCACTATTACTATCCCCTGAGTTTTGAGGTGATGTTTCCGGTTCTTCAGATTCTGGATGATCAATTTGCTCACCTTGCGACGTGAAAATCTCGTTCAGCCTCATACGGATTTTCAATTCGAATAGCCTATCCTCTTCTTGGATATCAAATGTAGGCACACTTAGCCCGAACAATGGTGTCTGGAATGAAGATTCACCGGGAAGTATAACACTGTCATCGGAAAATTGTAAATTTTCTGCAATTGGGACGGAACTTCCACCGGAATTGGTGGAACTTTCCCCAATCCAGGGTATTCTTTCACCAGCAATGGTTTTTCTGGATAACACACTTCTATCCTCAGAGAGGTTTGAATCTTGGCCAGACAGTGTCGGATCAACTACACACTGTGTTCCTGTAGACTCCGAAATTTCTGCAGACTGTGCCGAAATTTCACCAAAATCTACCGAAATTTCACCAAAATCTACCGGAATCAGTACTAACGTGCTTTGCTTCTTCGACAACCAGACCTAGCCGATCTGTGCTTCTGCTTCTTGGGGGTGTCCTTCGCAAATTTGGTACCACCCAAGGCTGTTTGTACTTCGGATACGACTCGCCGGACCGAGTAACCGGCATATATCACCTTTACAACACTTTCGTACTACTTCTACCTTACTGTCGATTCACAATCTATGGTTACCTTCCCACAATCACTTTGCAACACTCTGTTGCCACTTTTTGGTGCCACTTTCCCACAGACAGCACCAGTGTTAAACGCGCTTTTGCCGTCAGAAGTGCATTTAATCTCTATTCGGGTTCTTGGGAGTGGAAGGGGTCTGTTAGACAGAGGCCCTATACTTGATTTTCCCAAATCAACTCACTCATATGATCTTTCGTTCAAAAAATCTCTGCTAGTCCAACTTACTAACAGAAAACTCGGACTCATTCCTTTACAGAATTACTATTCGTATTCCAATCAATACATCTCAGTACACAACGCAGGGATAAACATTACGGTACACAGACTTACAATAAACAACTTACAGATCAGCGATTCAATGCTTCACTTAATGTAAACATTACCATAACTCAATCTTTACCGTACAGGTGTAGATAATCAAACAAAACAGAAAGACACAGACGTACACAGAATTCTCAAATACACACTACGAAAACTCCATAGAACGTCTCGCCCAGACAGACAGTCTGGCGATTCTCTGGTCGTCACCGAAAGTGTCTTTTCATTGCTTTATAAAAAGGTTACAACTCGTCCCAATGACCTTTCGGTTCGTGCGGAATATGAAAAGGAAAAGGTTTACAATTGCCAATCCGACGGCTTACAATATATATATATATATATATATATCTATATATATATATATATATATATATATATATATATATATATATATATATATATATATATATATATATATATATATATATATATATATATATATATATATCCTAATTCAAAAACCCTATTATAAATATTCTAATTCAGAAATCCTATTTCAAAAACCTTAATTCGAAAACACTAATTTTGATATTAGGGTTTTAAAACCCCTAATTTAGAAAACCTAATTCAGCCTTTTAGCCATATGATTGACGTATATGTACAGATTGCATCTATTTCTCCAATGTCCTACTAGAGAGATGTCTCTCCTCCAACCTTATGCCTCTATATATAGCTACTCGAATAAATGAGGATCATAATATATATAAAGATATATACACATCATGTAGATACACATACATAGATATAAAATGGAGTAGATACATTATGCAGCACACATACATGCCTAAATGCACACAGAAATATATATGCATGCACACATATTTACATGTACACATTTACACATAGACACATACATATATTCATGTACACATCACATATACATGCCTACATGCACAAATGTATACTTATACATGCATACACAATTATAAACACTTGCATATATTACATGAATACATGAATATTTTACACAAATGCATATGCATATATACACATATGCATACTAACACATGTATACATATATCACACATATGTACACACATACATATACATGAAATACATATATATGCATACTAACACATGTATACATATAATACACATGAATACACACACATATGCATACATACATGATAAAAATTTGCTCCTCAAAGATAAAGCTATGTATAAAATAATTAGGCATACCCCCAAGCTTCATGTTCTAACTTAAAAGAACATGATTTCATCTCTCTAGAAGGATTTGTCGTTATTCAAGTTGAATAAAGAATCTATTAGCTGATATCCATTCAGAAGCTTCAAGAGTAGAAACATCATTTTTTTCTTGAAATGTAAATAAAAATGGAACCCCCTTATCGGATAATACCTCATCTGTTATTTTTGAAGAAGACTCGTTGGTCCATGCATGTGGAGCTTCTTCATGAACTCTTTCAAGGTACTCACTAACGTAATATATGCACTCTTCAAGCATCCAACCCGTTGCCATGGATCCTTCTGGTTTCGCTCTTTGGCGCACATCACCTTTTAATATTCCCATAAATTGCTCGACCCAAAACATCCATCGGGTGTTGACAACACCTGCAATCTATATTTCATCTACAACATGGACTAATAAATGAACCTGAACATCAAAAAATGAAGTAGGAAGCTCTTTCTCCATCAAACATAGTAGCTCTTTGCATTCACGTTTTTTTGTGGGATCGAGTTTTTGTTAATATCTTTTGATGTAATCCACATATACATATCATAAAAAAAATTATAAAGAAGTTAATTCAAAAATAAAAGATATCCAATATTCATACATATTAAATATAAAAGTATCATAATTACCTTATAAGCGATCCAAGACCATAGATCAAATCTCATACTCCTTTCGTTGTACATCCATCGATAACCAAAGGTAAAATATGTTTCAAAAAGTTATGCCAGTCATGGGTCTTTAACCCAGATAAGCTCTTATCATCCTTAGTAAACATGTTTTGGAAAGATGCTCCATATCTTGTAGGAGTCCTAATCAATTGAATCCTATTGTTGATAGTTTGTATCTCTTTTGTTGTAAGTACCCAAGGAGCAGATGCATAAGTAGTTTCCTATCGATGTCTATCAAAAACTAGCTATAACTTTGGTTTTGAGTTTTGATCTTTCAAATCATTCCTTGATGCTATGGTATCTTTTAGTCGAAGAAGATGCTGCCATAGTGAATAACCAATATTATTAAATATATGCATAGGGTCAAGAAGATGACATACTTTTAACTCTTTCCAATACTCCAAAGTATACCATATTGATATGTTCTCTGTGAGTGTCAATTTTCCTTTATCTCTCTTCACATACTCATTATCTTCATCATCACTGAAGATTTCTGATTCTGGATCTATCAGAGGTCTATCTGTCCATTTTTTATACCAATCCATAGGCATCATAGGTTTTGGACATTGACCTATTTCAAGCTTTCCATTAAAATGTATCGCTTCTCTTTTAGATCTTAATGGATGATCATGAGGCAAGAATCGTCGATGTCGAAGATAAATATTTTTGTTGAGATTCTTACTATAGATTGATCTCAACCAATCATCACAATATGGACAAGATTTATAACCCTTAGTAGATATTCTTGCATCATGAAAACGATAAAAATAATTAGATTAAATCACAAAATTACATCAATACCTGAACAAACATCATATCCTAGAAAATCCTGGATAGTCCAAGCCACAATACCACGAACCATAATATGTCTTTCACTGATGCTTTTCGATACATCAATGCCATTAATACCTCTCCATAACTCTTGGAGATTGTCAATGAGAGGAGCAAGATATATAGTCATATCTTTAACTTGTCTTTTGCCTGGGATTAAAAGTGAAAGCATTAAATGTTCCTTTTTAATGCTAAGATATGGCAGAAGATTGTAGTTTATGACTACCACTGGCCATGTTGACCATTTACTGGATTTCATGGAGAATGGATTAACCCCATCTAATGCAACTCCTAACTTTAGATTCTGTGGATTTTGTGCAAATTCAGGAAATGTAGAATCAATATGCTGAAAAGCAACACTAGCATGAGGAATTCTGAGTATTCTATGAGTACTTTTATGATCATGTCCCCATGTCAAAAGCTTTGATAATTCGGGGCTTTGAAACATATGTCTAATCCATGGAGCCAATGGAGAATGTCTCAATTCCTTTTTTGGGATTTTACCTTCTTCGTCCTTATATTGAGGAGATTGACATTTGGGACATGTCAAAGAGTCCGCATATTCACCTCTATATAAAATACAATCGTTAGGACATGCATGTATACATTGATAATCTATACCAAGATTGTTGATTATCTTCTTCATTTCATCATGTGAGGTAGCAAGAATATTCTGGCTTGGTAAAAACTTTTCAGATAATAACATGCAAGTTCATCAAAAAAAGATATATTGAAAAAATAAATAAATAAATAAATAAATATATATATATATATATATATATATATCTATATATGTATGTATGTATGTGTATGTGGATGTGTATATGCATGTGCATGCATATACATATGTGTATGTATATGTGTATCTATATGTGTTTTATAGGTGTATATGTATGTATATATATGTATGCATATGTATATGCATATATGTATATGTATGTGTGTATACATGTGTATGTATGTATGTATGTGTATATATGTATGAATGTGTATGTATGTATGCATGTGTAGCTGTGTATATTTGATTTCGTTTTTTTTTTGTATATTATGGTTTGCAGATTTTCATATCTAGACCATTCAATCGTCTGGTTGTCTCCCATTTTATAGTCAATCTATTACCTTTCTTGCTAAGTTGTTTACAAATATAAAGTATCAGTTAGTTAGGGAGGTATTAAGTCGTTAGTAAATTGGGAGGATCAAATTTATCGCGAATATTTTGAAAGATGCATGAATAGTTTTAAAGGATGGGTAGACAAAAAGTGTCCATTCAATGCAAGTTCTTGTTCTTACCTTAGCTAAAGTAAGAATAAAAACCTGCATTGAATGAATGCTTTTTTTTCGCCCATCCTTTAAAATTATTTTTCCATCCTTCAAAATCTTCTAGATAAATTAGGTCCTCCCATTTTACTAACGACTTAATACCTTCATAGCTAATTGATACTTAATATTTGTATGCAAAAGAGTTACCAGCACAGGTATTAGGTCAACTAAAATAGGAGAAACGTATGTGTCAAGAAGACTCTAAAGGTTGGGTGGACAATTCTAAAGACTAGATGGACAAAACATCTTCATTCAATACATGTATGTATAATTTGACCTTACTCTCATAACATGTGTATGTGTGTATATGTGTGTATACATTCATGTAGATTATGTGTATGTTTATATATGCATGTATATATATATATATATATATATATATATATATATATATATATATATATATATATATATATATATATATATATATATATATATATATATATATATATATATAGAAAATTAAAATTATACCTTAATAGTGTCGAAACAGATACATTACTCCATCCAAAATGATTTTGAAGATTGAGAATAAGTAAGCTCGCACTTAGTCGTGTCAAACAGCTTCCTTCATATACATGCTTTAGACATTCCTCTCGAAGATATTTCTCATTTTTAGAAATAAACATGTTCCCGCTGTCATTTTGATAACAATCCTCAATAAAATCTTCCATGCCATCATCTTCATCATTGTCGCACAAATCTTGAACTTTATCTTCTTTTGAATATAGATCTTGCAACCTTGCATATTCCACAGGATCACTTTTGTGTAGCCTCCTCATAGAAGCTTCCGATAAATGAGGTCTCATTGGCAATTGTGAATGGTGTGGAGGAATATCATCAACATCATATGTTGGAATCTACACACATGAATAAAATTCATTAGTATTCCATAAATGAATAAAAAGTAAATTTTAAACATAAAATTAAATATATAAGTTATTAAATATGGATAGAAAATTTTCATTCTCTCTAGCTCAAAGGTGTTCTTGGAGGTTTACGCCATCTGTAATTCACTAATAGTTCATCACCATCATGTAATGTAGTAATAGCATTGACAACTATGTATCTTGATACATCTCTACTCATGTATGGTGATTCATGACTATTTTCATGCTCCTCAAATGTGCAATTAGTCCTTGAACTATTATGTAACCCTCGACTACTATTTATTAAACCTGCTATATTTCCATGCATGTAAGGTCTTCCATCAATATATAATCTTTTATTTTTTGCATGTGAAATCCTTCTGCTAGTAAGGGATGCTGCATTCAAGCATATTCCATAAGTACTCATGCTTTGAACATAACGTGCAAGTCGATGCCAATATCCCCATGTTGATATATTTAGGTAGTGATGTGTGTGAACACTCTAGGACCGCCGGGGCACTTTTTTCCCTCTTTAGGAGGTTTTTTTCCCCCGGCTTGTATATACGCCTATTGCCCTAATGGGCTACTTATCTTTGTACATTCTCTAGTAATACATTCAGTCTTGTGTGTTGTGCTCCAAGCTTCTTCTTCTTCCTTGTGCTGTTCGCGTGCTTCCGCAGACGTTCAACTCCAACAATTGGTATCAGAGCAGGTCGTCGCTTCTTCTAGGGCGCCGTCGACACTCCTCCGTTTGCAGTCTCAGATTCGCACGAAATTTGGTGAGCATACTCAGGCTGTTTCCGAGATCAAAACAGCTTTGCTATGTGGTGCCAAAATCGCGATCTGAGCTCGTTTCGGCCTCCGAACGCACTATCGCAGCGCTTGTGCAGGCTATTTCATCCTTTTGTGCCAAAGGTATATACCAGTTTCTGTTCGCCAGTTTAAGCGTCTCGAAGTCTGCTACAGGTCTAGCAGAACTCGTTTGGGCAGTTCCGTTCAACTTTTTTAGATACAGTCAATTTTCTGCATCAAGGTATTTTAGTCACCGGCCATGGTTGAAAGCAGTGATGTATTCCGTATGTTGGCTGTTGAGGATAAGTTGGATGGTACCAACTACCCATTATGGGCTTATATGATGCGACGTGTACTGGTTGCAAAAGGATTGTGGAACATTGTGCAGGGTGTTGAAAGACGTCCTGTTACACCTGTAACGACAGGTACTGCAAATACAGGTGTTGGAGCTGATGAAGATGGTGTCGAAGATGATATTCCGCAGATTCCTGTTCGTGCTGTTGTTTCTGTTGCACCTACTGCAGAGCAGATTCGTTGGGATGGCAGAGATGCCCAGGCACATGCATTGATAGCTTTGTCTGTCAAACGTGCCATTATTCCTCATATTCGCTCTTGTAGAACAGCAAAGGATGCTTGGGATACACTTACCACTTTGTACCAGGCTAGGAATGAGGCTCGTGTTGCTTACCTCCGAAAACAGTTGGAGAGTGAGCACATGAATGAAGGTGATTCGATGGACAGTTTTCTTACAAAGATCAAAGACCTGAAGGAACAATTGATTTCTGCTGATGAGGTTATACCAGATAGCTCACTTGTGCAGACCGTTCTGAATGGCCTTCCTGATTCATATCAGAGTTTTGCCTCTACTCTTCGATTGATGATGAAAGGCAATCCGAATGCCTTGTCATTTGAGGAATTAGTCTCTGTTCTGTTGCAGGAAGATCAGTCCAGGCAGAACAGGTCCATTATGCGTGTTGCAGATCAAGCTTTCCTGGCTAGTCAGAAGAGCAAAGGAAAATGGAGCTCTTCTACTAGTAAGCAGAAATCTGCAAATGCTGCACAATCGAAGAACCAGGATAAAGATGAGAAGAAATCAGAAAAGCAGAAATTGTTCTGCAAGTACTGTAAAGGAAATGATCATATTATAAAGAACTGTCCAAAACTGGCTGCTAAAGAGGCAAAGAAGAAAGAGGCTGGAATGGTTGTTGCAGAGGCCTCTACACCAAAAACAGAGTCTGCAAATCTTGTGCAGGAAGAAGAATGGGCGTTTACTACTGTCTACAGTTTTGACCCATCTTCTCATGATTAGTGCATGTCTACAGTAGACTCAGATGTTTGGTACTTTGACAGTGGGGCGACCAAACATATTACCTCGCAGCGCAGTTTCTTCTCTTCACTCGAGCCTGCCCCTACAGGGAATACTGTCACATGCGCCAATAACTCCTCTTATCCTGTTATGGGAGTTGGTAAGATCATTCTGACTACTGCTGATGGTAGTTCTTTCACTTTGTCAGATGCTTTATTTGTGCCAGGGATCAAAAAGAACCTGTTATCAGTTTCTGCATTAGCCAAGATTGGCTTGGTTGTGAAATTCGTTGATGACAGGTGTACAGTCCATGATCTCTCAAATGGCGATGTGATTATTGCTTCTGGCATTTTATGTCGTGGGCTGTATAAGCTCATAGACTATGAAAGATCTGTGAATGATTCGGCATGTGCAGTTCATGATTCTCAGGCTATGTCAGATGCAAAGCTTTGGCATGCACGCTTTGGTCATCTGAATTTTGCTAGTTTGTTACGCCTGTAGAAATCTGAAATGGTGTCCTCTTTGCCCAAACTTGAGGCACCTGGAAAACATGTTTGTGAAGGCTGTATTTTGGGCAAAATGCAGCGTTCTTCCTTTCCAAAAGATGGTTCAGTTCGGGCTATGCAGAAATTGCAGCTTGTACATAGTGATGTCTGTGGTCCTATGCAGACACCCTCTTTTGGAAATTACCTTTACTTCGTGACTTTCATTGATGATTTTTCCAGGCATGCATGGGTATATCCACTCAAAGCAAAGTCTGAAGTGTTCATGTGCTTCAAACAGTTTTTGGTTTTGGCTGAAAATCTGTCAGCATGTAAAATGGGCACCCTCCGTTCTGATCGAGGCGGGGGAATATATGTCTTCAGATTTTAATGCATTTCTGGCTAAACGTGGGATAAAACACGAGTGTACAGTGCCGTATACACCTCAACAGAATGGAGTTGCTGAACGAAAGAACAGGTCACTCATGGAGATGGCGAGGTGCATGGTCAAAAGTCAGGCTTTACCACATAGTTTCTGGCTTGAGGCTGTCATGTGTGCAGCATATGTACTGAACAGGTGTCCCACCAAAGCGTTGCAGTCCATCACTCCATATGAGGCTTGGCATGACCGCAAGCCATCTGTTGCTCATCTGTGTGTTTTTGGTTGTTTGGCATATGCATTAGTGCCTGAACAACATCGCAGAAAATTGGATGATAAGGCAGTAAAATGTATTTTTGTTGGGTACAGTTCTGAAAGTAAAGGCTATCGTCTGTATCATCCACAGACTAAACGCATTCTGGTTAGCCGTGATGTTGTCTTTGTGGAAGATGCTATTCAGCCATTGCTTTCATGTACTAAGGAGACATCTGTTAGCTCCAAAGACATGTATGATACTTTGATGCCTCTTTTTACAGGTGGACAGGCTAGCGCTGGTCCTAATGAGGCAACTTCTCAGCCTTTGCAGGTTTCATATGATGATGCAGATCATTCCATTTCTGATGCAGATTTACATGATGCACTTGTTGATGAGAGAGCTGATATTGAACAGGCAAAAACTATGCCAAAATGGCTGGTGCAGACTTTGCGTGACAGCAAATTAGATGCACCTTTGTCATATCGTACTCGTTCAGGCTCTCATAGTACCTCCTTTGCATCAGATTGCTATGCTATGGCTGCATCTAGTCTCTGTGATGAGAATGAGCCTGTTTCTTTTGATGAAGCACAAAATTCAGAAAATTGGATGGCTGCTATGCAATCTGAATATGATGCTATAATGAAGAATGGTACATGGTCTTTATGTGACTTGCCTCCTGGCAAGAAGGCCATTGGCACTAAGTGGGTATACAAGCTAAAGCGTAAACCTGATGGTACAGTTGACAGGTATAAGGCTAGGCTTGTTGCAAAGGGTTATGCGCAGGAAAGAGGCATTGATTTTGATGAGACCTTTGCACCTACATGCCGTATGACTACTGTTCGAAGCATTTGTGCACTTGCAGCCCATCATGGTTGGAATGTACATCAGTTGGACATTAAAACAGCATTTCTGAATGGTGACTTGCATGAAGAAGTGTATGCTTTTCAGCCCCGCGGCTTTGTGCAGAAAGGGCATGAAAACCAGGTGTGCAGGTTAAAGAAGGCGTTATATGGTTTAAAGCAAGCACCACGTGCTTGGTATGAGAAAATACATGCCTATCTGATTGCACATGGTTTTGAGAACAGTCCCACTGAAAGCACCTTATATGTTAAGCGTGCTAATGATGTGCTTCTGATCATTGTTGTCTATGTAGACGACATGCTGCTCACTGGTCCTCTTGAGAAGCATATTGCTGATTTCAAGGCTGATTTGCATGCCTCATTTGAGATGTCTGATCTGGGGCATTTGCATCACTATTTGGGCATTCAGTTTATGCAAGTTGATGGTGGAATGGCTTTGTGTCAAACGAAATATATTGACACATTATTGCAGCGTTTTGGCCTTGAAGACTGTAAGCCTATTGCCACTCCTATGGAGACAGGTTTACGATTGAGTCTTCATGATGCTGGAGATGCATTTGATGCTGTTCTCTATCAGCAGGCCGTTGGATGCTTGATTTACTTATGCATTACTCGGCCAGATATTCAGTTTGCTGTCTCACAGATGAGCAGGTTTATGCATTGCCCAGGAGTCACGCATTGGAAAGCGGTTAAGCGCATCTTTCGCTACTTGAGTGGTACTCGGCTACTTGGGTTGTTTTATCCCAAGGGGGGATCACTACCGCCAGATTTGCATGCTTTTTCTGACTCAGATTGGGCTGGTTGCTATGACACTCGTGTGTCCACCAGTGGTTTTTGCTTCATGCTTGGTAGCTCATGTATATCTTGGTTGAGCAAGAAGCAGCCTACTGTGGCCACTTCCAGTTGTGAGGCTGAGTATAGGGCAGCTTTCACAGCGACTGTTGAGTGTGTGTGGCTCAGACGCCTTATGGCTGATTTGGGTGTTGGCCAGTCTTCTGCCACCACCATCTTCACTGACAGTCAGAGCGCATTGGCAGTTGCGAGGAACCCTGTGTTCCATGCTCGCACTAAGCACATTGAGGTGCATTATCACTATGTCAGGGAGAGGTTCTTTGCTGGGGAGATCAGCTTGGCATATGTGCCCACGCAGGAGAACATTGCAGACCTTTTCACGAAGGCTCTGCCTAGGGAGAAGTTTGAAGCTTTCCGCAAAGCTTTGGGCTTACTTCCTTTTGTGGAGTGATTTCCACATAGCTCGGCACTCCCTTATACATGAGTGCCAGCTCCTTGTTCACCGCATCACTTCCAGGGGGGATTTGTTGATATATTTAGGTAGTGATGTGTGTGAACACTCTAGGACCGCCGGGGCACTTTTTTCCCTCTTTAGGAGGTTTTTTTCCCCCGGCTTGTATATACGCCTATTGCCCTAATGGGCTACTTATCTTTGTACATTCTCTAGTAATACATTCAGTCTTGTGTGTTGTGCTCCAAGCTTCTTCTTCTTCCTTGTGCTGTTCGCGTGCTTCCGCAGACGTCCAACTCCAACACCCCATCCATATATAGGACCACAAAATGACATAAGAGTGACTTCAGAGTTCGGAGGCACATACAAATCCTCTATAATAAAGAGACCATGACCAGCATTAGTAATAGTGGATGGAGCAATCATATAGAGATTACCCCAAAAGTTGAAAAGCTCTCCATCTGAAGGAAGTGGTCCTCTATTCCATCCTCCATATCTTCTTCTATCATATGTTTGTACTAGAGAACGATCACAAGCTAGCAATGGATAATCTCCAATCGTTTCAGTCTCTAAACCAGGAGGTAGAGGATTTCTAGAAACCTCTGCTTGTAATTGATGAACAGCAAGTCCATGACGTGTACGAGGTATATTAACATTATGAGAAAAATTATCATCATCATCATCATCGAGCAAGTATTCCTATATATCAATAGTAATTTGATTTTTTATATAGTTTTTAAATAAAATAATGACATTAATTTATAGAAAAAATACATACCCAAGCATTATCACGTTGACCAGGTGATGGTGCACGCTCAAAAGTACCATGCTCTGCCTCATGTTCAATACATTCCAATCATGGTCTTTGATACGTGCCATAACAAGAGTTACACCAACATATAATATGCTCTTGATAGTAAAATTCATCATAATTCCCGGAGGACACATGTGAAGTCATTGCATGGGTAGGAGGTGGTGGAGTGCCCTCTAATTGATCAGAATTTGATTATAATAAGAAACAAAAAAATATATAAGTTATGTATCTATCAAATATATTCAAAATTAAATGTTTGATATACTTACAATATATAGTCCTTGCACGATGAGGAGACAATGGTGGAGTTCCATGTGATTGATTAGAATCTACAAACAATGGTATTTGATATTAATAATCTGATTATTTACATACATAAACATTCACATATACATATTTACACATACACATGTATTCACATACATACATTTACACATACACACATATTCACATATACACAAATACACATTATTGTGGGATAAATGCATGTTTTTTGTATGAATGAGTGTATATGCATGCATGTGTGTGTACATATACATGTGGATATGTATATGTGTGTTTATGTTATATGTATGTATATGTGTATATGTATGCATATATGTATGTGTATATGTTTGCATGTATATGTGCGTGTGGGTATGTGTATGTGTATGTGTGTATATATGTGTATGTATTCTGATTCTTTTTTTCTATTTGAGATTAAATTAACAGGAGATATTGTATGGTGGAAAAAATAAGAGGCAACCTAACATACCACCTGAGACATGGTAGTTTTTTCGTAGATAGCTACGTCTTTAGGAGTCATTTCCTCAGCAGAAGGTATACAAATTAATAGTTTATATTTATAATTTTCATATATTTTAGTAATTTTTTACATTTAATTTATGTATTTCTTTTTTCTTAAATAAACAGGTTGCTGCAAAGAAGAGAGTTGAGTCGGGCCACACATCGCACATAGGCCAAATGGGCCATCATGGTTTTGTAGCTACATTTGTATGTATATGTGTTATTGTGAGTATATTTTTTATTTTAGTTAAAATGCAAGAAACTAATCTTTTTTATTCGTTTCAATGCAGCGAAAGGATTATGGCTGATATCCTACGAAACATGAGATCGAGTATGCTACACATTTTGGATATTGGCGTTTGAGCGAGTATATGCGAGATCATCCGGATGCCTTTGTGAGTATTATTAAAATTTATATAATTATTTTATTTTTATGGATGGTTTAATTGTTTTACTTATTTATGGCTCTTATATGTAATACAAGAGTATTATGGAGAGGCATATATGCATGAGGTGGAGAGACAGACACAGGAGGGATGATCTCGATCGCCACAGGGTGATGATGATGATGAGGATGAGGATGAGGATGAGGATGATCATGATGCTGATGATGATGATGATTAGGATTCTTGATTATGATACTGGATTATATGTATTTACATTGATATATATATATATATATATATATATATATATATATATATATATATATATATATATATATATATATATATATATATATATATATATATATATATATATATATATATATATATATATATATATATATATATATATATATATATATATATATATATATATATATCATTTCAGTTATGTTTTGAATTGTGTGTATGGTATTAAGTAATGAAAAGTTTTGTTCTATTGATTGTTATTATTGTTTATATTAAGCATGTGTTTTAGTACTTTAATTATATAATTCATTCATATGTGTGTACATATATGCATGCATATGTGTGTAATATGTGTGTGTACGTATGTGCATGTATATGTGTGAAATATGTGTGTATATGAATGTATGTACATATGTATATCTGTATATGCATGTATGTGCATGTGCTTGTGTAATTGTATATGTGTATGTATGTGTATGTGTATGTGCATGTGCATGTGTATGTGTGTGTATATGTATGTATGTGCATGTGCATGTGTAAGTGTATATGTGTGTATATGTGTGTATATGAGTATGTGCATGTGCATGTGTATGTGTGTATATGTATGTGCATGTATATGTGTAAGTGTATTTGTATATGTGTGTATGTGCATGTATATGTGTATAAGTATGCATGTGCATGTGTATATGTGTGTGTACGTACGTGTATATATATGTGTATATATGTGTATGTGTGTATATATACATATGTGCATATGTATGTGTATGTGTATAAACATATACAAATGTATGTATATGCATGTGTATATGTATGAAACATGCATGTGTGTGTGGATGCATTTCCATTTGCATCCATGTGCATGCATGTGAATGTGCATGCATGTGGATGTGCATATACATGTATTTAAGTATATGTTACTGTGTGTATGTGTATATATATATAATGCAATAATGCATGAATGCAAGTCCTTTTATGTGGTTCTAGAAATGTTTGTGCATATGCATGTGTATGTGTATGTGTGTGTACGTGTAAGTGTATTTGCACATGTATGTGTCTGTATGTGCATGTGTATATGTGTATATGTGTGAACGTGTGTCTTCATCATGTATAAGTGTATATGTGCATATGAATAATTGTGAGTATGCTAACTAATGAAAATAACACAATTGGTTAGCTTCTTGAATAACCTACAATAAAGAGAGAGAGAGAGAGAAGAGAGAGAGAGAGAGAGAATTCAAAGAGAGAAAGACATAGAAAGAGAGAAACAGAGATAGAGAGAGACAATAATATAGAGATTAGGCAAAAGAACAATTCTACATATACTTGTTTCAGCTCGTAAACGCAGCGCAATTGCAAATGTTGGAGAGCTCTTTGATCAGATGCGTGAACATGTCGATCGAAGAGCCTCCAATGTTTTAATTTTTTTCGTCAACAGACCACCGTGTAAGCGATTGTAAGGCATCATAAAAAGCACTAGAATTGGGGTCACATAAGCGATGTTGTTAGCGTCGCTTATGTGATGCTTTTCTAAAACGTCGCTTTAGCGATGCTCAATGCGAGCGTCACAAATCTCGTCATGCCACACGTCGAAAAAACATCATTTAGCTTGTCGTTTAATCGAGGGTCCATGCTCGAAACTTCTTGTGATGCTTTTTTCAATTTTATAGCGACAAAATTGTGTCGCCTTGACCATTGCTATGTGCCCGTATTCCTTGTAGTGTATTTTTTTCACAAGTTGTTATGTGTGCTTTTAACAATTCGTGAGCATAGAAATACGAATTTGAGCACTCAAAGAGCACTTCCACCCATGTGTTGGAGTTTTACCCCCTTTCAAAGCCATTTGTGCAGTCATATTTTCCATCAGAGTTACAATATGTGAGATGCATTTCAACTTTGTTGAAGTTCATATCTTTCTACTTTTGAGTTCTTTGGTGCAATGAAAAGCAACAATGACTTTTTTGGCATGCTTCAAGGTGAAATTAAGCTTGATGGGACCAACTATCCAATGTGATCTTACATGATGAATCATGTTCTTATACAATGCTAATCGGTTCTCAAACATACAAATACAACGTTCAACACTCAAACCACATGTACTGGGGTTTTACCCCGCTCAAAAATTGCAAATTTGCATTCAGCTTTTTTGAAGTTCATATCTTGCTACTTTTGAGTTCTTTGGTGCAATGGCAAGAAACCATGACTTGTTTGACATGCTTCAAACAGAATATAAGCTTGATGGGACCAACTACCCAATGTGGTCTTACATGATGAAGCATGTTCTTATTGCAAAACAACTATCGAACATAGTGGTAGATGTCGATACACTTGGCTCTTTATATGCAATGCGTCATGAGGCACATGTTGCTTACTTGAGGAAGCAACTTGAAGATGTATGTATGGATGAAAATGAGTCAATGGATTTATATGTGACACACATCAAGAATTTGAAGAGCAATTGGAAAATATTAATGAAATCATTCTAGATGCATCATTCATTTTTACAATGCTCAAAGGATTTTCAAAATCCTTTCAAATCTTTGCGCCTACATATCATTTAGTTGCAAAGGAAATCCAAACATGTATACTTTTGATGAGGTTTTTTCTCTTCTTTTGCAAGATGAGTAATCAAGAGTGAATATAAGTGTTTTGCTTGAGGAAACACAAGCACTTGCTATCACACAAAAAGGAAAAAAACAAGTATGGTTGAGCTTTGGGTTCATCAAAACCAAAGCCTCACTTTTCCTCTTTGATTTCCTCCTCTTTTGATGGTGATATGCAAAAGAAGAAGAGATGCAATTATTGTTGAAAGGTGGTCATACCATTGATGAATGTAGAACTCTCGCCAAGCACAATGAAAAGAAGAAAGAATCTAGCATGTCTATTGTTGAGAATACATATAATGTAAAGAATGATGAAGCTAATGTTGTACAAGATGTTTGGGCATGTGTTGTTACATGCCATTATGATTCATCATCACATTCTATTGAGATATCAAGCTCAACATGTGATGATCCAGGATGACATGCATCACTTTTTCATTTCTCTAACATGTATAGTGGTCATGCCAGTATATGTCAAGGATACTTCATTGAGCTTTACTAGATTTATCTATTGAGAGTGATGGCACATTTGTTTCTTGCGAGCTCACTCATTTGTGGACATTAGAATTTTCCTTATTTATTGTTCTTTATATATTGCACTAGTTGTATTGTTGTATTAGGTCATTGTATATTCTAGATCCAGAATTTCAAGCAATTCCATGTACTGTTGATACACAAAAATTGTGCTTTTTTTGAAATCAAACTGTCATGTCATAGTGTGATAGTATTCAAGTAGAGGTATTGCTTCTACTGCTTTTGTAGTGTTGAGAATTGCTATAGAAATGGAAAGTGATGATGGAATGAGTCAGCTTATGAGCGATAAGTTGGACAAGAGCAACTTCCATGCTTGGAGATTCGAAATGATGAATTTCTTGATGGGAAAAGGCTGTTGGAAGAACATCAAAGGAGAGAACCAAAACACTCCGCAGTTACCAGAGAGGAATCATACTACAGACCAATTAAGAGCATATGAAGAATGGAATCAAGCAGCACAGAAGGTAATGTATTGACTATCTGTTAGCATAAAAGATCTCATGATTGAGCACATAAAAGATGCCTAAAAGAGGTTTGGAACACTTTGGTCACATTGTATGAGACCAATACAAAGGCATGAAAATTGCAAAGAGCGAGTTGCATACATTGGAGAAAAAGAGAAATTTGGTAAGTGACTACACCATAAAAATCAAAAGCATATGTGAGTCACTTGCATCTATTGGCATAATGTAGATGATGATGATAAGGTGGAAGTGTGTCTTTGTGGTTTAGGAACTACATATACGCAGTTGAGAACATCTATTGAGACCAGGGAAAATATTCCAAAACTTTGTTAATTTGGTATCCATCCTGATAATTGAAGAAACGAATCTTGGTGAGGAATCAAACTCCCAAGGAAAGCCTAGTTTTGAGAAGGTATTCTACTCTCGTAGAGGAAGAGGTAGAGCTAGAGGCTTAAGAAATGGAAGAGGACATAGTTGTTGGAGTTAGACATCTACGGAAGCACGCGAACAGCACAAGGAAGAAGAAGAAGCTTGGAGCACAACACACAATACTGAATGTATTACTAGAGAATGTACAAAGACAAGTAGCCCATTAGGGAAATAGGCGTATATACAAGCAGGGGGAAAAAAACCTCCTAAAGAGGGAAAAAAGTGCCCCGACGGTCCTAGTGTGTTCACACACATCACTACCGAAATATATCAACAAATTCCCCTTAGGAGTGATGCAGTGAACAAGGAGCTGACACTCATGTATAAGGAAGTGCCAAGCTATGTGGAAATCACTCCACAAAAGGAAGTAAGCCCAAAGCTTTGCCGAAAGCTTCAAACTTTTCCCTAGGCAGAGCCTTCGTGAAAAGGTCTACAATGTTCTCCTGCGTGGGCACATATGCCAAGCTGATCTCCCTAGAAGAGAACCTCTCCCTGACATAGTGATAATGCACCTCAATGTGCTTAGTGCAAGCATGGAACACAGGGTTCCTTGCAACTGCCAATGCGCTCTGACTGTCAGTGAAGATGGTGGTGGCAGAAGACTGGCCAACACCCAAATCATCCATAAGGCGTTTGAGCCACACACACTCAACAGTCCCTGTGAAAGCTGCCCTATACTCAGCCTCACAATTGGAAGTGGCCACAGTAGGCTGCTTCTTGCTCAACCAAGATATACATGAGCTACCAAGCATGAAGCAAAAACCATTGGTGGACACAGGAGTGTCATAGCAACCAGCCCAATCTGAGTCAGAAAAAGCATGCAAATCTGGCGGTAGTGATCCCCCCTTGGGATAAAACAACCCAAGTAGCCGAGTACCACTCAAGTAGCGAAAGATGCGCTTAACCGCCTTCCAATGCGTGACTCTTGGGCAATGCATAAACCTGCTCATCTGTGAGACAGCGAACTGAATATCTGGCCGAGTAATGCATACGTAAATCAAGCATCCAACAGCCTGCTGATAGAGAACAACATCAAATGCATCTCCAGCATCATGAAGACTCAATCGTAAACCTGTCTCCATAGGAGTGGCAATAGGCTTACAATCTTCAAGGCCAAAACATTGCAATATATTGCATATAATGCCTTCTTTAACCTGCACACCTGGTTTTCATGCCCTTTCTGCACAAAGCCACGGGGCTGAAAAACATACACTTCTTCATGCAAGTCACTATTCAGAGATGTTGTTTTAATGTCCAACTGATGTACATTCCAACCATGATCGAATGCAAGTGCACAAATGCTCCGAACAGTAGTCATACGGCATTTAGCCGCAAAGGTCTCATCAAAATCAATGCCTCTTTCCTGTGCATAACCCTTTGCAACAAGCCTAGCCTTATATCTGTCAACTGTACCATCAGGTTTACGCTTTAGCTTGTATACCCACTTAGTGCCAATGGCCTTATTTCCAGGAGGCAAGTCATATAAAGACCATGTACCATTCTCCATTATAGCATCATATTCCGATTGCATAGCAGCCATCCAATTTTTTGAATTTTGTGCTTCATCAAAAGAAACAGGCTCATTCTCATCACAGAGACTAGACGCAGCCATAGCATAGCAATCTGATGCAAAGGAGGCACTATGAGACCCTGAACGAGTATGATATGACAAAGGTGCATCTAATTTGCTATCACGAAAAGTTTGCACCAACCATTTTGGCATAGTTTTTGCCTCCTCAATATCAGCTCTCTCATCAATAAGTGCATCATGTAAATCTGCATCAGAAATGGAATGATCTGCATCATCATATGAAACCTACAAAGGCTGAGAAGTTGCCTCATTAGGACCAGCACTAGACTATCCACCTGTAAAAGAGGCATCAAAGTATCATGCATGTCTTTGGAGCTAAAAGATGTCTCCTTAGTACATGAAAGCAATGGCTGAATAGCATCTTCCACAAAGACAACATCACGACTAACCAGAATGTGTTTACTCTGTGGATGATACAAATGATAGCCTTTACTTTCAGAACTGTACCCAACAAAAATACATTTTACTGCCTTATCATCCAATTTTCTGCGATGTTGTTCAAACACTAGTGCATATGCCAAACAAACAAAAACATGTAGATGAGCAACAGATGGCTTGCGGTCATGCCAAGCCTCATATGGAGTGATAGACTGTAGCGCTTTAGTGGGACACCTGTTCAGTACATATGTTGCACACATGACAGCCTCAAGCTAGAAACTATGAGGTAAAGCCTGACTCTTGACCATACACCTCGCAATCTCCATGAGAGACCTGTTCTTCCGTTCAGCAACTCCATTCTGTTGAGGTGTATACGGCACTTTAGACTGGTGTTTTATCCCACGTTCAGCCAGAAATGCATTAAAATCAGAAGACATATATTCCCCCCCTCGATCAGAACGGAGGGTGCCCATTTTACATGCTGACAGATTTTCAGCCAAAACCAAAAAATGTTTGAAGCACATGAACACTTCGGACTTTGCTTTGAGTGGATATACCCATGCATGCCTGGAAAAATCATCAATGAAAGTCACGAAGTAAAGGTAATTTCCAAATAAGGTTGTCTGCATAGGACCACAGACATCATTATGTACAAGCTGCAATTTCTGTGTAGCACGAACTGAACCATCTTTTGGAAAGGAGGAACGCTACATTTTGCCCAAAATACAGCCTTCACAAACATGTTTTCCAGGTGCCTCAAGTTTGGGCAAAGAGGACACCATTTCAGATTTTTGCAGGCATAACAAACTAGCATAAATTCAGATGACCAAAGCGTGCATGCCAAAGCTTTGCATCTGACATAGCCTGAGAATCATTTACTGCACATGCCAAATCATTTACAGATCTTTCATAGTCTATGAGCTTATACAACCCACGACATAAGATGCCAAAAGCAATAATCACATCACCATTTGATAGATCATGAACTGTACACCTGTCATCAACAAATTTCACAACCAAGCCAATCTTGGCTAATGCAAAAACTGATAATAGGTTCTTTTTTATCCCTGGCACAAATAAAGCATCTCACAAATTGAAAGAACTACCATCAGCAGTAGTCAAAATGATCTTACCAACTCCCATAACAGGATAAGAGGAGTTGTTGGCGCATGTAACAGTATTCCCTATAGGGGAAGGCTCGAGTGAAGAGAAGAAACTGCGCTGCGAGGTAATATGTTTGGTCGCCCCACTATCAAAATACCAAACATCTGAGTCTAGTGCAGACATGCACTGCTCATGTGAAGATGGGTCAAAACTACAGACAGTAGTAAACGCCCATTCTTCTTCCTGCACAAGATTTGCAGACTCTGTTTTTGGTGTAGAGGCCTCTGCAACAACCATTCCAGCCTCTTTCTTCTTTGCCTCTTTAGCAGCCAGTTTTGGACAGTTCTATATGATATGATCATTCCCTTTTACAGTACTTACAAAACAATTTCTGCTTTTCTGATTTCTTCTCATTCGAATATGCAGAATTAGCAAATTTCTGCTTACTAGTTGAAGAGCTCCATTTTCCTTTGCCCTTCTGACTAGCTAGGAAAGCTTGATCTGCAACTCGCATAATGGACTTTTTTTGCCTGGACTGATCTTCCTGCAACAGAACAGAGACTAACTCCTCAAATGATAAGGCATTCGGATTGCCTTTCATCATCAAACGAAGAGTAGAAGCAAAACTCTGATATGAATCAGGAAGACCATTCAGAACGGTCTGCACAAGTGAGCTATCTGGTATAACCTCATCAGCAGAAATCAATTGTTCCTTCAAGTCTTTGATCTTCGTTAGGAAACTGTCCATAGAATCACCTTCATTCATGTGCTCACTTTACAACTTTTTTCGGAGGTAAGCAACACGAGCCTCATTCCTACCTTGGTACAATGTAGTAAGTGTATCCCAAGCATCGTTAGCTGTTCTGCAAGAGCGAATGTGAGGAATAATGGCACGTTTGACAAACAAAGCTATCAATGCATGTGCCTAGGCATCTCTGCCATCCCAGCGAATCTGCTTTGTAGTAGGTGCAGCAGAAACAACAGCACGAACAGGAATCTGTGAATATCATCTTCAACACCATCTTCATCAGCTCCAGCACCTGTATTTGCAGTACCTGTAGTCAGAAGTCAGAGGTGTAACAAGACGTCTTTCAACACCCTGCACAATGTTCCACAATCCTTTTGCAACCAATACATGTCGCATCATATAAGCCCATAATGGGTAGTTGGTACCATCCAACTTATCCTCAACAACCAACATACGGAATACATCACTGCTTTCAGCCATGGCCGGTGATTAAAATACCTTGATGCAGAAAATTGATTGTATCTCAAAAAGTTGAACAGAACTACCCACATGAGTTCTGCTAGACCTGTATCAGACTTTGAGACGCTTAAATTGACGAACAGAAATTGGTATATACCTTTGTCACAAAAAGACGAAATAGCTTGCATAAACAATATGATAGTGCGTTCGGAGGCCGAAACAAGCTCAGATCACGATTTTGGCACCACACATCAAAGCTGTTTTGATCTTGAAAACACGTTGAGTATGCTCACCAAAATTTGTGTGATTCTGAGACTGCAAATGGAGGAGTGTCGACGGCACCCTAGATGAAGTGACCACCTGCTCTGATACCAATTGTTGGAGTTAGACGTCTACGGAAGCACGCAAACACAAGGAAGAAGAAGAAGCTTGGAGCACAACACACAATACTAAATGTATTACTAGAGAATGTACAAAGATAAGTAGCCCATTAGGGCAATAGGCGTATATACAAGCCGGGGGAAAAAAACCTCCTAAAGAGGGAAAAAAGTGCCCCGGAGGTCCGAGTGTGTTCACACACATCACTACCAAAATATATCAACAATAGTAACTAAGTCCAAGATCAACAATAGAATCATGCAGGTGGTAGATGATATTTTTGAGGTAGGGGAGCCAAAAAGGCCATAGAAATTTCCAACTAAATGATTCAGGTAATGGCAATAAAGGATGCTAGAATCATGGTAAAACTGGCAATTGTGAACTGTAGGTTGAAGAATCAAAATAATAGAAGGCAACAAAACAACTATACATCAACAAGTATAGATGGTTTGAATAAGTTGTTCATGGTCCAACATCACATGATGAATATGATGTCTATTGATGTTTCAAAATGGAATGCTTATGCCTAGTATGTTGATTTAGGTGCTTCAAATCACATGACCAATCATCCAAAATGGTTTAGTAGTTTGCAAAAATTGCCAATTCTTGGATATGTTGAAACAAGCAATGACACATCACATCCTATCAAGCATACAAAAAATATAGCATTATCTATGGAGGATGGGAAGGTAAGACATCTTGGAGAGGTGCTAATGTTCCAGATATAACAAAGGATGTGGTTTCTGTTGGACAAATGGTTGACCAAGAATTACAAGTTAGGTTCGATTCTGATGGCTTATATGTAGAAGAGTACAAATAAAATGGAAGGTTGGTTGCCAAAGGGAACAACGTTAGCAGGATGTTCAACTTGAATGTGAAAATTCTTGAAGAATGCATCCATGTTTACAAAACATACAAGTGTTATTGTTGATATAGAGATTTGGCACAAGCAAATTGGAAGTGCAAATTTGTAGAGGTTGAAATTGATGCAATCAAAGGAGCTTACTGTTGGAAGCAGTCAGAGGCACAGACGACGTGGAAGCATGTAAAGATGGAGCAGGGAGTCAGTCGGATCATTTTTTCAAACAACTATGTTTTTATTACCTCTTCAAACATCCAACAGTGATTTTCATCACTCTTGTAACATATGTAATATAGACAAAATCCCATTTTCTAATTCATAGCTCCATTTTGTGCAAGCCGAGGAGTCCTCGAGCTTGAGGAGCTTAGGTAGAATGCGCGTACCAATTTTCGTTATTTTTAGACATCGTTTACCCTTCCAAATAGCCTCTAGGACCTATTTTTTAACTATGCCGGTCACTAGATGTGAAACCGGTCAAAACTAGTCTAGAAACTATAAAAAGAGCTAGAGAGCTCATTTTTGAGGTTGGTTCATATTGGCTAGTGTGAGCTTAGAGCTAGTTTGAGCTTGTAATAGTGTCCTTGAGTAATAGAGCTAATTTCCCACCTTCCATTGTGTCTTGCTTGTCTCTTCATTGTGTGTGTGTATGTGTGTGTGCATCTTTGTGCTTCTCACCTTCACTCTCACTTCATCTCACATTCACGATCTTCATATCACTCCTATCTCTTCCGCGGATTGACATTAAGGAGGTGGAGCTTCTTAACGTGGTTCTCACCATTGTGCTAGAGCAACACCAAATTTGGCGCCGTTGCCGGGGATCGAGTCTAGGACGAATGTGTGATGGTAAGAGTATAGCAAGAAGTGGCGTTGGAAGGTAAAAATTTCAGTTTTTTGTTGTTGTTTTTACTTAGTTTTTAGTGTTTTTCACCTCCCCCACACTCCATCTTCATCACCGCATCATCATCTTCATCTCCAAAAAAATCAGAAAATTCACCATATCCACCCATTCACCTCATTTCCCCTCATTTGTGCATGCGAGAGAGTGAGAGAGAACTGTTGTGCTTGTGTGTGCTTGTGTTTTCTTGAGTTTTCTTGCAGGTACAGAGCTCCAGTGCATCAGGAAAGCTTGGAAAAGGTAAAATTTTACTCTCTGTCAAAGATCTGCCGAGTGTGGCGGACCATCGCGATGGTCTGCAACCTTCGGAATTCGAGGTAGGCGACCACACCACGAGGTAGGCGACCCTTGCGCATCTACGAATCCACAGGCGCATCTCAAAAATTCATACTTTGGTGGACCATCGCGATTGGCTCAGACCATCGCGATTGTGTCGCACCATCGCGATAGGCTCACGCCATCGCGACGGCTCGGCCGGACCATCGCGACGGTCTTGGACCATTGTGACGGTTCACTTGAGCCATCGCGACGGTCCACTTGGACCATCGCGATTGTTCAGCTGACCTCGGGCCATCGCGATTGGCTCATGCCATCGCCACGACGGTGACACGTGTCAAGATAGACCATCGTGACGGTTCATTTTTTCGGACCATCGCGACAGCCCAAAATCGGACCATCGCGATTGGCTCATGCCATCGCACTTGTGACCATCGCGACGGTTCACTTCGGACCATCGCGATTGTCCACCTTTGACCGTTGACCCACGCCATCGCGATTGTCCGCCTGATCACGCCATCGCGACGGTTCGACCTCACGCCATCGCGCTCGTTCACTTCGGGCCATCGCGACGGTTCACCTTTTCGCACCATCGCGACTGTCCAAACTCCACGCCATCGCGACGGTTCGCTTGGACCATCGCGACGGTCTCAGACCATCGCGATTGTGCACCCCCATCGCAAATTTAGGGTTCCATTTTTTGACCAATTTTGGGGGTATTTTTGAGAAATTTTTGGACCATTAGACTCATAGGAGACCCCTTAGCTCATATTGGAAGGAAAACCTGATTGTCAGTTTTTACCCCCCAGGGCCTGAGCGCTCATAACTTTTTCATCCGAAGTCCGTTCTTTGAGCTTAATAGCTCATTAGAAAGCTCTTGACGAGTACTACGTGACCTCAACTGTTTTTTTCCTTAAAGGATACGTCTATTTTTAGATAAACTATTTTGAGGTTCACCTAGTTTGGAACTAGGAAGCCAGGGGGCAAGTATTGAAAATTTGGGCAAAAGAAAAGGGACTTAAAAGGTGTATGTACTTAAGTGCTTGATCATCCAACTGTGAATTGGTCTAATATTGGATTTTTCCAGGTCTAGCAAGGGCAATCAAAGACAACCAAAGCAAGGCAGTGAAGGGCATAAAGCTTGGGAAGCGCGGCTTCTTGGGCATCAGAGCAACCAGAAAAGCGGACTCGAGGTTGGAAGATTACTCAACCCCCTCAGTCAATTCTTAGCTTAGGGTAAACCTTAGCATTGTGGATTAAGACGATAGGAACGCCTCAAGTTCAAGATACTTAATTCTTTCAAGTCCAAGACTAAAGTAAAGGTGTGACGCGAAAACCTAAAGGAAAGAACCTAAGTCTGACGGAACGAGAACTCAAAATTATAACAAAAAGTCGAATTCCTGACGCATACATTAAGACAAGAATCTAAAGAAATCTAAAAAGAATCAAGAAAGTAATAACAAAGAATCATTGATGATCTGAGCGTGTACTGAGTGTGCAAGGAAGAAAATTAATGAACCTTAGATCGGGCAAACATATAGGTAAGTCAGACCGACGAAGCCTTAGATCATCAGAGGCAAGTGTAAGAACTACTGCACGATCGTGGGCTCAGCAATTGAACACTAGTTATCCCTACGAGAGCTCAGATACTAGTGATTCAGAAATGGCATTTAGCACAGAAAGACCAGAAGGAGGGTCAAATGTAGCCTATTTAGAAAAACCTGAAGGACCCTATAGAACACAACTAGAGTTTCTCCGAACCAACCGATTAGGTGCTCGCATCTATGAGGATGGTTTGCGAAGGCAAGTGGTGCAAATGCACAACCCCGATCAACCCATTGGATTGGAACATCCAGTGGTGAAATTCGAGAGAGACGCGTACATAGACAAGGAAGGAACAATGTACATCTTAAGTACGCAGCCAAACAATACCAACGAGTTTGGCATGATTCAACCAGAGACGGAAGCAAAATCTCAAGGAAAGGAACCATTAGACGAGCCTAGAACACCTAGCGGGAAATCTGTACTGACACGAGTACTAATCCCAGAATGGATCCCTCAGGATAACAGAAGCATAGAGTTGTTTGTAAATAAAGAAACGGATGAAGCCTTCTGGAGATACAAGACGGAACTACTTAGTGAGGCAGGTATCATCACAATATACGAGTTCAAGGACCCGGATACACCTGGAAAGGTTGTATACCTGGATGAAGCTTCAGAAAGAGTCTTTGTGGTGCCTGACCACGCTAGAAACACATATACATGGAGAGGTGAATTGGTATTCCCTCCATCTAGAACGAACATGAATACAAGTCAACAAGGGGCAGGAACATCATCAGCCCATGGAAATCAAAGAGAAAAGAATAAAGAAAGACCCGAAGTAAGCTTCACTCACCCCGTAGGGAGAGATAGAACAACCACGGATAGACAAAGAGATCATGGAATACCAGGTGGTAGAGATGATTTTCCTCTACCTAGACCACGTGAACACGCAAGAATATTGAGACCCACTCAATTAGTAAAATCAATGAAGAATTATTTTGATGGGACAGGAGATCCCTATGATCATGTCGCAGAATTCAAGCAAGTACTAAGAGCCGAACAAGTTGAAGACATGTTCACGCAATACAACGCATTTGGACTAACGTTAAAGAATACCGCTTTAACTTGGTTCCAACCTTTGCAACAAAGGCAATTTAGAGACATCCATCACTTTTTAGAGTCATTCATCACTGAATTCTCTAAAAGTGGGATTAGACATGACACATCTTCGTTGATTCATAGCTTTAAACAAACCCCTCAGGAAACAGCTAGACTGGCAGGACGTAGGTTTAGACAATATGTTGAACGATGTCCAATGCAAGAGCTACCCTCACAAGCCAAGCAAGTGTCATTGTTCATAGATGGCTTGTTGAGCTCTAAACTACGCTCCTATGTGTACCTAAAAGAACCCAGAACGCTAGAGCAATGCGTAAGAATTTGCATAGACATTGAGGACAACTTAGGAGACGAGTTGGAACTCTCAAAGGTCTATAAGGACTCATATTGTTCTTCTCTAGCATCCACGAAATTGTCTAGCTCGATAGAGGACCTAGCAGAAAAAGTGGCCTAGAAACTAGGAGTTTCTAGTAAACCGAGGGTGCTTACAAACAAGCGTTGTTACACCTGTGGCGGTGATCATATGGCAAACGTGTGTCCAAACGCACCACAACCTCAAGCCAACCCTAGTGGCCAATATTGTACGATTGAAAGAAGATACACGAATCATACGGCTCAGGACTGCCCATACAACAAACAAACCGTGAGACAGAACTACCCGCAAGCATACGCACAGCCAGGTAGGTATCAAGGCCAATACAATGCTCAGACTTATTACTATAGGCCTCCTCAGAACTACCCATACCAGGCTCAACAGAGACCTCAACCTGTCTTAGCTCAGCAGCCACCACCACCAGCAAATGTCATCACAGTCAAATACGCTGCTGCAAAAGAGAACCTAAATAGGGCCTTAGTGCCTTCGTCACCCTTGATCACAGAAAGTGACCCGAACTCAAACAGTTTTGACTCTACCCATGTAACTAGTCCACCCGCTTATTACACGGAGTCACCAGAACATGTGGAGACATATCATTATGATAGTCCACCAATGGAACCTAGTTGGGAGCCAGACTATGCTAATGTGATGTACGCAAACCCAAACCCTCGGCCCCAATTGAGACAACAGAGACCACAGGGCCCTAGAGGACCATGCTTTAGGTGCCAAGGAGATCACTTCATAAAGGATTGTCCACATCCCCCAATAGCAAGGCAATCACAGTACTATAACATACAAGGCTTTTGTGCCAATTGTGGCAAAGAGCACATAATCAAAGATTGTCCTAAGAACCCAGTTAATGCTTCCAATGTGACACCGATCAACGTGATAGGTATTGTAAATAACGCAGATGGATCCAACCCTACATACGTGCCTATCCAAGCTATAACAAGAGCCCAGGCGCTCTTACAGAACCAAAAGCTTAATCAAGAGAAAGTAGCTGGAACCAGTGAAGTGGTAGAATCTAGCAGCAAAAAGACAAAATCTTGGAAAGATTCTAGAGAAAGAATAAAGAGAAAATGGAGTAAAAAGATAACTGAGTTGGAAGGAAGTTTAAAGGAATCTAGAGCCAAAATCCAAGAATTGACCTCACAAGAATTGAATCAAGAGAACCCAGCTCAGAAATCAGGATCAGTTTTAGCAGAACCCATACCAGAGAATCTAGACATGATGTTTTGTGCATATCAGGCTAGATTAAAAGAGGGACCTCAAGTAGCTGAAATGAGTAAGAACTACCCTCGAGCTGATCTCGAAATTGAGAGAACTAAACTTTGCATGAAGATGGTAGAATTAGCACAAGCGTTGTTCGAAGCCTCTAGATATCTTAATTGGAATAACATGGCAAAACCTGAATTACACTTTCAAGGACTAATGGAGAGGCTAGAATGCTTGATAGAAAGCAAAGAGAAAAAGGATCAGCATAGGAACCCTATTGTCACAGAGACACAGGAAAGGAATGCACCATCCCTGTCTCAAGTACCCAGTACAGAAAGTCAAGATAACCGATCTTCCATACATAGGTACTCACACGATTTTTTGAGGGAAATCCAAGAAGAGAAATGGAGAAAAGAACAAGGAACTCATCCTCCTATTCAAGAAATAGACGATTTGCAGGAGCAATTCCCCCAAGACATTCCCTCTATATATGATGATGTAGAGGAAGAACAACTGAGTGAACACACAGGTTTTGAATCTAATTCTTTACAAGAATTACCTCAGTTCACAGGACCTTGGGAAGCAAAGTCTATTAATATGAGAGCACCCACGATAATAGTGAGGAATGAAGAATCAGTAATCCTTAGAAACACGGAAGTGATCAAGAACACTAAGGTACAATGTAACCTCACTCTAGAGGAGTTGTTAAAGGTAAAACCAGAATTGTGGAAGCACGTAGCAAATCAATTCCCTGAGCTTGCTACCACACCCTCTCAGATAGGATCACATAAGAAGGTACCAGAGATACCCGTGGAAAAGATCGGAGACGTAAGCGAAGGAGAGGAAGGTAACACATATCTTCCAATAACCCATCAGGGCTACACCACGAAAGCCATCTTAGATTCAGGAGCCGGAGTAGCCATCGCTACCACCGCTTTGTGGAAACGTTGGGGTAAGCCAGCATTAAGACCCACCAGGATGAAGCTACAAATGCCTGATGGACACATAGAAAAACCATTAGGTTTACTAGAAGGAATATCTCTCACCACTTGTGGTGTAGAATTTGAGCATACCTTTGCCATTTGTGACTTTGCAAAAAACCATGCTTATGAGATGATATTGGGATGACCATTCATGCGTCAGTTGCAAATTGTACAAGATTGGGGAACTAATTCTTTGTACTTGCAACATTTAGGAGTGACTACCAAAGTCAATCTTAAAGACTATTCACATAGAGATGTACCCCCAATACAATGGAATACCATCCATAAGACACCAGTAGAAACAGAATCCGTGCACTCATTAGAGTCAGATCCTTCTTGGTTGCATGAGGATACTCATTTATGGATGTGTAAAGTAGCCAAACAAGAGGAAGAACGATTAGAAGCAAGGACCCTAGGTGCAGAACAAGATCCACGAACCCTTCAAGAGCCAGCCTACGCACCTGTAGTATTCCCAGACGAAGAGTTTGAACCCCATGGTTGGGCAGAAATCCTAGCAACCATGGATGTAGCCATCAATGAAGAACAATGGACACCCCACTGTGACGAGGATGCTATGACATATCAGTTTTCACGATAGAGCCAATCATGTGCGATGCAATTTTAGAAGAGTGTGAACCGAACACTGATGCATTTGAGGATGCAAGCGATTTTGATTTAGAATCAATTATCATGGATTCACCCTTTGCATCAGAGGAAGAATATTTCTTCGAAGTAGAGACTCACACTCAGAGACACGAGGAAATTACGAATGAGGTGAGATTAGCCACGGAAGTGACTACTAAGAGTGAAGGCAAGAAAAGAAAGAAGAAAGAAACCATGTCAGAAAAAGAAGAATCTTTATTTGAAGTACCTGAAAACTTTAAGAAATATGAAATCGAAGATAGAAGAATCATGGTACGAATGCCCAATAGAAAGGTGAATGATGGACAAGTATATGATAACCGAGAGAAAACCAAGAAAATAATAGTAGCCATAGAAGGAGAAGAAGAAAAATGTACATACATAGGGCATGATTTGACAGCTGAAGAAGAAGAAGAATTAGTTGCCCTATTACGCGAATATAGAGATGTCTTTGCGTGGAGTTACAAAGATTTGAAAGGAGTAGATCCGGATATATGTTCTCATAGAATCCCTATGACTCTAGATGCAAAACCGACAAAACAGAAACCATACACGTACAATGATAACTACGCTGCGAAGATTAAAGAGGAGATAGATCGGCTGATAGAAGCAGGATTCATTTACGAAATTGAGCATACCGAATGGGTATCCCCCATTGTGGTTGTGCCCAAGAAGAATGGAAAATTGCGTGTGTGTATTAACCTTAAAAAAGTTAATGCCGCAACGATTAGAGATAGTTATCCTCTTCCTATCACGGAACACTTATTGGAAAGAGTTGCGGGCAAGGAAGTTTACAGCTTTCTTGATGGCTTTTCAGGCTATAATCAAGTAGCCATCGCTCCAGAAGATCAGCACAAGACGGCTTTTGCCACAGAATGGGGCATATTTGCATTTCATGTAATGCCATTTGGCTTAACAAATGCACCCGCCACTTTCCAGCGACTCATGTGTCATGTTTTTAAGGAATTTTTACGCAAGAGCTTGGAAGTTTATGTCGATGACATATGTGCTCATTCTAATGTAAGACAGACGCATATCCCAGAGTTAAGACAAATATTTGACAAATGTCGAGAATATCAGGTTTGTTTGAACCCAGAAAAATGCGTTTTCATGGTCAGACAAGGCAAAATTCTAGGACACATTGTGTCAAAAAATGGAATCTCTACGGATGAGGAAAAAGTGAAGGTAATTGCAGATTTACCTAGACCAACTAATGTGAAAGAGGTACAGGCATTTATGGGCCATTGCGGATATTATAGGAGATTCATACACATGTATGCAATCATAGCCAAGCCTTTGTACTCTCTTTTAACCAATTTTGAATGGACAGAAGAATGTGAGAATTCATTCAACGAACTTAAACGACGCTTGTGCTCAGCACCTATATTGACTACCCCAGATTGGAGTAAGCCATTCCATGTACATGTGGATGCATCCAATTATGCCATAGGATGTGTGTTAGCACAACCCACGAGTGAAGGTAACATAGATCTCCCCATAGCTTACGCGAGCAGACAATTGAACGCAGCAGAAAGGAATTACACCACTACGGAACGAGAGGGATTAGGGATGATCTACGCAGTAAAGAAGTTTAGGCACTACTTGTTGGCCAACAAATTCAAGTTCTTTACAGATCATCAAGCCCTATTGTACCTAGTCAACAAACCCTGTAACACAGGACGACTAATACGCTGGTTTCTATTACTCATGGAGTATGATTTTGAAGTGGTAGTCAGGAAAGGAAAGACGCATCTTAGAGCTGACCACCTTTCAAGATTAACATCAGGAGAAGCTCCTCAAGGAGTAATGGATGATCTACCAGATGCATATTTGTTTAATCTTGAGATAGCACCAGAATGGGCTAAGTCTATAGTCCCTATTCTCACATATGGACCCAAGAACCCTAGGATAAAGATCAAAGAAGGAGAGATTACCAAATCTCAGAGATATCAAATCTTAGCAGGAAGCATATATAAGCAGGATAATCAAAAGATTCTTGCTTGTTGCGTAGATGAATCAGAACACGCGAATTGGTTGCAATTAGCACACATAGGTGCATTAAAGCAACATCATTCAAGACATCGAACATTACAGACTCTACATAGATTAGGAGTATATTGGCCTACGATGGAAGCAGATGTCTACAGGTTGTGTAAAGAATGCCATGTTTGTTGTGAAAGACCACCAGTAGAGCATGCTACATTATATCATGTGTCTCTCACACCAGACTGGAGTGAACCTTTAGTGACATACTTGAGGACGAACACATTCCCTCAAGGCATGACCTTAGCTCGACAACGTAGTCTAGAGCAGGAAGCTCAAGACTATTCACTTATTGGCGATAATTTATACAAAAGAGGACGAGATGGATATCTAAGACAATGTGTTCATGAGAGCGATTATCTGAGCATACTAGAGACTGCACACCAAGGTGTTGCAGGAGGTCATTTTGGACCCGATAGGATAGTCAAAGCCATTCTCTTTGCAGGATTATGGTGGCCCACTCTTCACATGGATGCTCATACCTATGTAAAGAGATGTGATGTGTGCCAAAGAACTCAGTTTCCTACGCGCAGAGATGAAATGCCATTGAAACCCATGATGGGCGGACGTGCATTTTCTAAGTGGGGTATAGACTTTGTAGGACCCATTAACCCCCCTGCAAAAGGTACACATGCGGAATACATTATTGTTGCGACAGATTATCTTACGAAATGGGTAGAGGCAAAAGCCACGAAAAAGAATGATGCACACACAACTGCAAAATTCTTATTTGAAAATGTCTTTACAAGATATGGATTGCCTATAGAGTTAGTGAGCGATCGAGGAACTCACTTTATAAACCAAGTCATTGAATATTTGTTACAGGATTTTATGGTGATTCACAAGAAATCCGCACCATATCATCCTCAGGCCAATGGTCAGGCTGAAAGCACTAATAAGATCCTTTGTAACGTACTGACGAAACTCGTGAACAACAAACGTTCAGACTGGGACAAACAGTTACACCACGTTGTTTGGGCATATCGAGTGGCCTACAAGACCGTACTCAATGCAACTCCCTTTCAGATGGTTTTTGGTCAGAATGTTGTGCTTCCTTTGGACTTCTTGATACCGACCCTTAAGGTTGCACAAGAACATCAGTGGACCGGCCATGAATTATCAGCGAGAATAATGGACTTGGAACGATTAGGTGAAACCAGGCTCAAGGCAGCAGCAGGAATATATGCAGCGAAGAAGCGACAGAAAGCATATTTTGATGCACATGTGAAAGATAAAGGCTTAAAAGAAGGAGATTTAGTTCTAGTATATACGCTTAAACAGCACGCACGGAAGTTAGAAAAGCGAGGTTATGGACCTATGATCATTAACAGACTCTCAACAAGTGGAGAAGTACAGTTAGCCACTTTAGAAGGAGATATAATGCCTTCAGGAACCTCTTACTGAGGATATGCTTAGACGACTCACGTTGGCAAAGAAGCGTAAGGAGGAAGAAAATAGAATACGAGCGGAAGCTCAAGCAGAAGCAATAGAACGCATTAAGCGCATGAAGCTAAGAAGACAAGGACTAGGGAGAGAACATTATAACCATCTGGAAACTACACCCAGATATCCCATGGCCATGTGTCAAGTAAAGTCAACCACTCATCCTAGTATAGTGGACAGGAGACCATTCATTACAGTTAGGCTAGAGCACGGCAACCCTTGCCAAGAGCTCAGGGCTTTAATTGACTCAGGTGCTGCGACTAGTGCGATTAGATGGTCCCACTATAAGGATTCAGGAATAGAAATGCGGCCAATTGAGGCATACCTCATAGGGCTAGGAGGCATGGAAACCCCTTGCATGGGTGAGGTGGACCTTCCTATCCTCATTAAGGATGTGACCATGACAGCGAAGCTACTAGTGTGCCATGATGACGACCTGATAGAACCCCTAATCCTTGGCCAAGATTGGCTATACAATCACTCAGTGGACCTAAATCTTAGACAAGGCTCCTTACAGATTGGAACCTTAGAACAGAAGCGAGTGATACCGCTTGACTTCCCTAATGGCATTCCGACTGAGGTTTGTAACCCTAGACCCCATGAAATACATGCGATGGAAGACCGGAAGATCTTGAGTCAGATCAATCACGTTACGTCTACACCAACCCACTCGGGCTTGGCTATGGACAGTTGTCTATCAGAAAGACGACAGGAGATCTTCCCTGGGACTTCCTGCAAACTAGAGAGGGCAGCTACCCAACCGCTAAGGCAGATGGACACAATCAACGGTCAGGTGGGTTGCATCAGTGGCCCAACGAGCACAACATCCTGTGGTGCTCATCCTTCCAAACTTGCTGCGGACTGGCCTAGATTAAAGATGAAGAACGAATCACTTCCTAATGGGCAGGTCACGCAAGTGTTGGATCTCCCTTCTCTTCCAAAGCAGAGCGTCCAATGGACCTCTCAAACCCAACCACGAAGGTGTCAACCACAACAGAGGAACCAAGACCGACGACACCACCAGATAAGGCAAAGACAACAGTAGTGTCAAACTTACAGAACAAGTGGCACGAGACAAATATGGGTGCCAAAAGGACAGCAACCACAGGCTATTGGAAACACTGCAGAAGAGAGCAGGACAAAGTTTCAACAGAAGCAGAATCAGCATCCAAAGTCCCCTCGATCTTCTTTCCCAAGTACAAATACTCGACAGATTTGGATCGCCAAGAAATACCTTATCCATAGACCCACACCCATGCAGATTTGGGTACCCAAACAATGTATTATATCCCAACCCTCTAGCCATGTAATATATACCCCTCCGACATCCTTTCATCCTTTAATACCACCAAACCCGATCCCACTTTCTGTACCTGAGCAGAACCGCACCACCCACCCAAGGACTCTTAAGAAATGGATATCGAAACGTATCCAGACGTCTTCTTGTACCCCATTATCTAACAATTCTCCCATCCCGTTTAAACTCCACCCTTGTAATAATTCACCCTCAACCAAACCTTGTATAAATTCACACACCATAACCCCACATCATGCATAAGCTCATCAAGAAATATATGCATAATCTGACCATGTAGGTGTCTAGAGACCTGCATTAGCTCTACAAAAAGATCATTGCATCAATCATTTCACGACACTTGGCTACGCGGGTTACGCATCGGTTATGGAAAGGGATTGCAGTCTCACTTTAATGGGATCATAATTAATTTCCATGCTAATGTGTTAATCTTCTGTAGCAGATCTTTCTCATTAGCGCATCAATCATCATGCAAACCGACGAAGGACCATCAGAAGCAGGCCCCAGCGTAGCTGCAGCGCCACTCAATGTTTTACGAGCAGAATCCCACCCGACTGCTCCACCGCCAGAATTCCAAGGATTTCCAGGGCCCATGCCGATCGATAACCCACCTATGGGCTACACAGAAAAGATACACCGTAACTCTCATTGGTTTCAGGGACTTGCAGGACCCTTAGCGGACGGGGAGTTTATATTTGAATCTAATTTGACGTTTGATGACCGCACTTGGGGAAAATACCAATTTTTCTCCAGAGAGTTCGAAGGCCTACAGAACACTCAGGACTTAACTCATGTTTGGGCCAGAGCCGGCTTCACGGAGTATTTCAGTGATCCTCTGCCCAAACCTGACTTTTATAGGTGTTATTATTTAATCACTACTTTGCTGGCCTCAGAGAATAAGGATATCCCAGGAACTTTTATTTTGCCTTCTTTAGTGGATGATCCACCCTACAAAAGATTTTATCTTTCGACGGATTTAATGAGAGCTGCCATCAAGATTCATGGAACCCACACGCCCACAGATCGAGAAAGATTAGTTCCAGACCCTATGAAACGTGGGGATGTCACTAAGTGGGAGGAGATCTCAGCAATTACACATGAGCTGTCAAAGCCGCTACGGATATGCATGCAACATTTTGCATTCCCCGCTCAGGACAGATTCACCCTGCCACATAAAAGAATATGGTTTGGATTATACTTAGCCTGTACTGGACCTCAGACTGTCGATCTGGCGAGCTGGATCATTGATCAAATGTATTTGGCACAACACAGATGGGAACGAAAGAAAGTGCTTAATGGATGTTGTGCGCTGACAAGAATTGTTTATATGTTGTTGAGGGAGAGTCAAGTAAGAAGAAAAAAAGAAGAAGACAACGAAGGAAGCAGCTTCACTAAAAAGCAAGATTTGAAGATACATCTCTGCAGGAAGCCCCGCAGGGGCGCAACACCCATCTCTACACAGAGCCCCGCAGGGGCACACACACCAAGGAAAGGACGCAACCCACACGGGTGCTTCAACCTCTTGATCTGTTGGAAAGTCCAGATCGAAGACTGAAGCACCAGATCTTCAAACCTTCCACTGGTGGCGTGCGTGGCAACCAGAATTACGATGGAAACCCAGAAGTGATGAGCCTATAGGTGAATTAGACTGCACAGTATCATGTAGTCAGTCTAACTACAAGGGTTGCGGGCAAGCAAGTCGAATGCATCAGGCCCAGAGAATGTAAAACAAGAATTAAGAAGAGGCCGTCAAAACTGAAGACCTGTTTTATAAACAGGTAACAATGAGCAAAGGTTGCGCGCAGAGATCAAACTGAAGACAAGAAGCAAAGTCTGTCAAGGGACGACAGAGACGAAGAGGGGGAGAGTGTTGCAGAGCTAAAGAGCGCACAAAGCAGAGAAAAGGACGGGCCCCAAAATTTTTCCGATTTGGACATCATATTTTTGTATCATAATCACTCTTGTAATATATTTCCCGTTGTAAAGGCACTAGAGGAGTCCTCTAGATGCATCCCCGTAGAAGATTAGAAGATTACCCATGTAAAATAGTAGGAAATTAGTCTTTTAGTGAATAAAGTGCCGGTCTCTTGTGTGAAAGGACCATTCTTAGGGCACTAGTATATAAGTCAAATGTGACTCTTTGTAAAGAACTTTTTGCCATTGTGAGAAGGGAGAGCACAGAAATTCGAATTTGTGTCTTCTTCACTCCATATCTTCTTCTTCGTGAGCTTGTATGCATGTGTATCGCTTGGAAAGAGTGCTTGTGAGTGTTTTCTATCCATGAAAGTGTCTATTTGTTGTAGGTAAGGTGTGTGCGAGGTGTAGGAAGTGCTGAAGTGTAGAAAAAAATTCCCACGACTCAGTATTTTGCCCATAACTTGAAGTAGGAGCGTCAGAATTGAGTGAAACCACTGCCATTGGATGCGTCTTCTCAAGAGCTTCGAAACGCATATGCTATTCGCTATATTTGGAGTTCGGAGCTGGGAGGAAAGCCCAAAATACTGACGGTTGCTGCACCAAGTATCGTTTCGCCTGGACCGACTGTTGGAGCTTGTTTGGATAAGTCTTTGCCTCATTTACACTCTTGAGTAGTTCATTTGCATTGATCATTACATGATTGCACGTCTTCATACACTCGGCTAGGTTTGTATACTCTTTGGATTGATAATTAAAAGCGTGTATCCCCACTATATGCACTTGAGAGGGGATTGAGGTATAGTCTCTTTCTTCGCAAGTCCCTAAGTTGGTACTTAGGTCAACACACTTTTTGGCGCCGTTGCCGGGGAGTGACGAATCAAACCGAGGCATTCGTGTGATGGTAAGTAGCTTTTTGCATTGAAGTAAGTGGAGGAGTGGAAATCTTCTCTTCTTTGGTAAGTCATTTTCAGCCGCACTTGCTACTTCTCATTCTTGGAAGTGTGTGTAGTGAGTTGTTAGTTTAGGGAAGTGAGTAGAAGGAGTAGAGTAGGAGTGAGTAGAGAGTGAACCAAGTCATTAGGATAGAGTTTAGTCTTATTCAGAAAAGTTCCTTTTTGTAAGCAAGAAAATTCCAACATTAAAAGCCAAAAAAAGTCATTTTGAAGATCACTTGTTTGAGCAAGTATCGTGAGTGTGAGTATCGAGTATCGAGTATCGTGAGCTGTGACAGAGATCGTGGGCGAGGAACCAGGCAATTGGGGAGTGCTCAGAGCAAGGGACATTGATAAAGAGATTCTAGGTGCCACCAAGGTAAGCTAGCCCATCATTTTAATCAACATTTCTCAAACAAATCAAGTTAGAAAAGAAAACGATCTGCGCCAGGTATCGTTAGAGTGTTACAGAGGGCAAAAAGTTGTGTTTTGGTTGATACAGATAGTGAAAAGAGGAGAGGGGAGCTAGGAGATCAAGGGGGCAAAATCAAAACTTCAAAAACATTTGCTAAAATTTGTCTAAGGGTCAAGTATCGTTTTACTCCCACGGTCGAGTATCGCGATACTTCACAAGTATCGTTTTGCTCCTGTGGTTGAGTATCGCGATATTTCCCATCGATCGTGTATCATTTCAATACCGATCGCGATACTTGGTCAGAGATCGTTTTCCAACGATCGCCTTTCGAGTATCGTGTGTCGTGTATCGTTTCGGGCCGATCGCGATACTTGAGAAGTATCGTTTGGTCAAAGATCGCGATCCCTGACAAGTATCGTGTATCGTTTTACCAGCGATCGTTTGCGAGAGATCAAGTATCGTTGTGCTCAAGTATCGTGTATCGCTTGATCTTCAGAGATCGCGATACTTGCAGCCGATCGTGTATCGTTTGTCTGAAGTATCGTTTGGTTCAGATATCGAGTATCGTGGGATTTCAAGTGTCGTGTATCGTTCCAGCCAAGTATCGTTTTGCTCAGAGATCGTTTAAAGATCGCGATACTTCCCACATATCGAGTATCGTCTATTCCAAGTATCGTTTCCCGTCAAGTACCGTGTATCGTCTGAGACCAGATATCGTGTATCGTTTACCTTCAGGTATCGGTATCGTTTCGTAGGTGTCGCGATATTTGTCAAGTATCGGTATCGTCTAGCCGGTATCGCGATACTTGTCAGAGATCGTGTATCGTCTGACCCTAGAGATCAGGTATCGTGTATTTTTGGAGACAAGTATCGTGTGTTGTAGAAATTCTTCTTCACTCAATTTTTTTTCCAACCCAAGTCTTCTAGACATTTTTGACCTATAGAGAAGAGTGCCTAAGGCCCAAGGGTATCAAAGTCTGATCAGAGTTTAGAAGTGGATGAACCTGAGATCCGGAAGAACCCTAGGAAGCCGAAGAAGTGTGATTTCTTCTGTAGGGAGTGTAGCCGAGCCAAGTAACCGTTCACACTATTCTGAGACCTCCAGTGAGTCTGAGGAAGAAATTCCCATGGCTTCAGAGGACATGCAGAACACAGTACCCATGATTGGCATGATGTCAATCATTGAGGGAGAGTACAGGACCTCCTTGGAGTATGTGAACACCAACCAGAATGAGATCCCTATTTATTTGGATGGTCTAAACAGATCAGTGGCCAGGTTAAGGAAAGCTTCAGAGGCTTACATAGTGCCTAGGCCGGCAGTCAAGTACTTAGGAGGATTTTACATGGACAAAAGAGATATCCAATATGTGGTCACAGAACACCCAGAAAACATTAATGAAATAGGTGAAGAAAATAATGCTTCAAACCTAAATGGAGGAGGAAACGAAGAGCAAGTAACTACACCCAGAGGGAGATCTACTGTTGCTAGGATATGGAGAGGAGATTTGATTCCCCAAGACGACACTCTAATAGATGTATATTTGATCAATGGGATGGAACATCTGCTTAGAGCCCATTCCTCTATATGGGAAGCTGCTCCTAATCCAGTCACCATTTATGAGTTGCATGATCTTGATTTTTCCACCATTATCACTTATTTGGATAAAAATCAGAGAAGATATTGGCCCATGACAGATACGGAAAGAGCGGAATTGAAATATCAAAACATCCCAGTCTTTCCACCTAGGGACCAAGCCACTACTTCAAGAAATCCACTTGGAACATCCCATAGTGATTCATACCAACAGTCGGGCCAAACACAACAAACTCAAATTCCAGTTAGACCCCATGTGCAATTTGCAATGCCTGCAAATAACCCTAACTACCGACCTCAACCGACTATTGATCCAAGACAAGGAGTTCACGCTCTAGTCAGACCACCAGTAGTAAGAGGACCAGGCATACCTATAGGAAGACCTATTTTCCCAGTGATGCCTAGACAACCCGAAGCAGGAAGAAGGTTAAGGCCAATCCAAGTAGCCAAATGCATGAGAAATCACTATGATGGCTCTAGTGAACCCTACAATCACATAGCAGAATTTAAACAAGTAGTTAGAGCCGAGCAGGTAGATGATTTCCTGATTCAATATGAGTCCTTTGGTCTTACACTGTCAGACACTGCATTAGCGTGGTTTCAGCCATTGGACCCTAATAATTTTCAAAACATGGATCAAGTCTATCAAGAAATGATTGAGGAATTTACTAAATCAGGAATCAAAAACAATTCTTCATCATTGATACATAGCTTCAAACAAGTCCCTACCGAGTCAGTGAGATTGGCTGCCAGAAGATTCAAGCAGTATGTAGACAGATGCCCAGTAGAAGAGAGACCTACACAAAATAAAATGGTGTCATTATTTTTGGAAGGACTATTGAACGAATCCTTGAGATCATTGGTGTATGTAAAAAGGGTTCAGACCTTGCAAGAATGCATGAAGGAATGCATAGATTTAGAAGATAATCTTGCAGAAGATCTGAAAATACCTCAAGGGATCTCGAAAAGCGAAGATTCGACCAGTAACTCATCCATACCTAAAAACAACGTAGAGGAAATAGCTGAATTGTTAGCGAAAAAGTTGAATGTTCAAGGACAGAGGAACTACCCCAATAATCCAATGAGAGTACCCATGCTCAGAAAATGTATGCAGTGTGGGGGTGACCATCCTTCTCATCTGTGTACTAGGGGAGTCGTTCCACCACCAGCTTATGCTTATAATAGACCTACTGTTCCAGGACCTCTACAATTTTGCAGTATAGAACAAAAATACACAAATCACAGCACAGAAAATTGTCCCTACAATAGGCAAGCGAGACCAGCACAACAATATATGAGACCGTACGGATACCCTCAGAATCATCAGGGAGGTGAAGGTTTTAGGTATCCTTCTTATCAGCCACAGACACCAGCACCGCGACCATACGCATATCAGGGATACACACAACCACAGCCAGTACTAGGACAACAACCGCCCCATCCTCAGAATGTTGTCCCTGTCAAGATTGCTCAACCTGAAGAAAACCTAGAGAGAGCTATAGTGCCAGCTACACCTTTGACTAGTAGTGAACCATATGACTCGTTTTATGACTCTAGTCAAGGAACATACCCTAATTATGAAAGCTCAATGATGGAATATGGACAATTGTGTGAACCATATGCCTATGGCATGGAAACACCAGATAGTGCTTATGGTTACGAGCAGGATTATGTGTCATTAATGTACACAGCTCCTAGAGCAACTATACCACCCCGACCCATGAACAGACCGCCTGTACCCAGAGGACCATGTTACAGGTGTGGAGGTGACCACTATATCAGAGAATGCACATTGCCAAACCCACCCCCACCACAACGAGTCTGGGAAGGCTATTGTAGTGATTGTGGTAAGGAACACCTTTTCAGAGACTGCCCCAAGAACCCCAACAAGATTACCTCAAATGTACAAATCAACGTAATAGAAGTAATTGAATCATCAGGGAGTGATAAGGAATACACAGTACCGTTGAAAGCAATAACGAGAGCCAAAGCCAGAGAGACCCCTGATAAATCGGAGGAGAACAATCAAAGTAACAAGGAGAGAGACACACCCATCCCTCAAAGAGTTGAAGACTCAGAAGAGCCGGAGAAAAGTATTGCAAGTAAAAGGTCCCAGAGATGGAAGCACCGAAGAGAGAGGCTAAAAGAGAAGAAGTTATTACAGAAGAGGGAAAAGGAGGAAAACAAACAAAAACCAAAAGAAGAACCGAGGAAGGAAGAAGGGAACAAAAATGAAAAGTATCAGAAAGAGGAGGTGGGATCAGTCTTAGCAGATCCTATGCCTGAAGAATTAGCCATGTGGATTCAGGCATATAAGGCAAGAATAAGAGCAGGACCTACCATAGAGCAACACGAGAGAGAATATCCAAGAGGCGACTTAGAAAAAGAAAGATTAGAAATCTGCAAGAAATTAATAGAAGTTGCACAACAAACCTTAGAAAAACCTGCATCGCCCTTACCCAATACCCGAATTTCTGAAAGAGAATTCCAAGAGTGTGTAAACACTCATGAAAAGCCTGAGGTAAGTAGAACACAGAATGACGAACGGGGTATTGAGAGAAGGGAAGGATCCATAGTTCCCGAGATAGAAGGAGAATGGACTAAGGATTTATGGGCACGAGTTCAAGAGGACAAATGGAAAAAAGTGGAAGGAATTGAACCACCCTTTGAAGAATTAGAAGCAGAAAATGAATTAGAGGGTTCAATACCTGAACTAAATTCCGAAGAAATTTTTCCAATGGATGCAAGTGACAAAGAAGAAGAAGATGTAAAAGAACTACCCAATCACACAGGGGATTACGAACACAATTCAGAATTGTATCGTATTCCCACAATGAGGAAACGAGAAACGAACCGATCAGTGCAAACATCTGAGATCATACAACGCCTTCGAGAGGTAAAAATCCCATGTACCCTAACGTTTGAAGAACTGTTAAAGGTAAAACCACATTTAAAAGAGAAATTAATCAATCAATGGGAAGTCAAGGAGGAAAAGAAAGAGACAGCAGACGAAGTAAACACAGTGAGAATTCCCGTGGATAAGGTAGGAGATTTTAGTGAAGGAGATGAAGGAAATACCTGCCTTCCAATCACCTATAGGGGTTACACTACCAAAGCCATATTAGATTCAGGAGCCGGTGTTGGTATTGCTACCAAAGAAATTTGGGAGAAATGGGGACAACCAGCATTAAGACCAACACGCATGAAAATACAAATGGCAGATGGACATACAGAAAGACCCTTAGGATTGTTGGAACGAGTAGTCTTCACCACGTGTGGAGTGGAATTTGAACATACTTTAGCAATATGTCACTTTGAAAGGCCAAGCAATTATGAAATGATTCTGGGAAGGCCTTTCATGAGACAGTTAAAGGTTGTACAAGATTGGGGAAAAGATGCAGTGTACCTACAACATGAAGGAACCACCACTAGAATAAACCTACACACATACTCGTATCAAGATGTTCCACCTTTACAATGGAATCAAATTCATAAGGAGGAAGACGATCAATCGATTCATAGTGGAGGTTCTAGTGATCAATCCTGGATGAACGAGGACACTCATCTATGGATATGCCAAACTGCAAAGAAGGAAGAGGAGAGAGGAAAAGGATGGCAGCAAAAACAAGAAATAGCGAGGTCTGTACAAGATCCAGCTTACATGCCACAAGTATTTCCTGATGAAGAATTTGAACCACACGGTTGGATGGAAATTTTAGCGACCCTCGATGTCTGTGTAAACGAAGAAGTAGTGACCATGAACGAATGTATCGATGAGGAAGGCTATGATGTTAGCCTGTATATGGTAGTCCTTCAGGAGGCTGAAAACGGAGAAGTGATCGAGAAGGATTGGAAGGAGGACTACGAGAGCATTGAAATGGAGCCCGAACCAAGGGATCTAGGAAATAGTACTACCAACATAGATATCACAGCCAAGGTAAAACACCAGGATCTCGCACAGAAGGGGGATTTAGAAATTGAAAGAGAGTCAGAAAATGAAGAGAATAAACCCCAGGATCAGTTTGAAGTACCCGCTCACTTCAAGAAATATGAAGTAGAAGAGAGAAAGATTGCTATTCAAATGCCAAAAAGAGAAGCACAGCCTGGAATAGCATATGATAATAAGGAACAAACCAAGAAAAAAGTAGTAACGCTGGAAGAAGGAGAAGAACGATGTACTTTCATAGGACAGGATGTCTCATTAGAGGAAGAACAAGAGTTAATTCGTCTCATTAGAGAATATCGGGATGTCTTTGCTTGGACCTATAAGGACTTGAAAGGAGTTGACCCTTCTATATGTGCGCATAGAATTCCCATGACATCTGAAGCCAAACCTTCTAAACAAAGACCATACACTTATAATGATGTGTATTCAGCCAAGATAAAAGAGGAAATAGACAAATTATTAGATGCTGGATTCATCTATGAAATTGAGCACACGGAATGGGTGTCACCTCTAGTGGTTGTACCGAAAAAGAATGGAAAGTTAAGAGTGTGCATCAATTTGAAGAAAGTGAACGCCGCAACCATAAGGGATAGTTACCCCTTGCCAATCACTGATCATCTCTTGGAAAGGGTAGCAGGGAAGGAAGTATATAGCTTTTTGGATGGCTTTTCAGGGTATAATCAGGTAGCCATTGCTCCTAAGGACCAACATAAAACCGCATTCGCAACTGAATGGGGAGTATACGCCTTTAGAGTCATGGCTTTTGGTTTAACGAATGCCCCAGCTACTTTCCAAAGATTGATGTGTCATGTGTTCAAGGAATTTTTGAGAAAGAGTATGGAGGTATATGTGGACGATCTTTGTACATATTCAGCTATACGATCAGAGCACATCCCGGAACTTGAAAAGATTTTTGCCAAATGTCGACAATATAGAGTATGCCTCAATCCTGAAAAATGTGTCTTCATGGTGCGACAAGGGAAAATCTTAGGACATATTGTCTCTAAGAATGGAATTTCAACGGACGAAGACAAAATTAAAGTAATTCTGGATTTACCAAGACCTAAGACTGCTAAAGAAGTTCAAGCATTTATGGGACATTGTGGATACTATCGAAGATTTATACATATGTACGCCATAATTGCTAGACCTCTTTATGCATTATTGACCCTATTTAATTGGACCGAAGAATGTGAAAAAGCTTTTAATGAATTAAAGAATAGATTGAGTTCAGCACCCATCCTTCGAGTCCCCAACTGGAATAAACCGTTTCACATCCATGTTGATGCTTCCAAGTTTGCCATTGGTTGCATCTTAGCTAAACCAGCTGACACCGGAAAATTAGACCACCCGATAGCCTATGCCAGTAGACAGTTAAATCAAGCAGAACGCAATTATACTACTACAGAGAGAGAAGGCCTAGGGATGGTATACGCAGTCAAGAAATTCCGACATTACTTACTGGCAAACAAATTCAAATTCTTCATTGATCATCAAGCCCTATTGTACTTAGTCAACAAGCCTTGCAATACAGGACGATTAGTACGATGGTTTTTACTGCTAATGGAATTTGATTTTGAGGTAATAGTCAAGAAGGGAAACACCCACATAAGAGCAGACCACTTATCTCGAATGACCCATGGAGAACCACCCGTAGGAGTACCTGATGATCTGCCAGATACTTATCTTTTTAACCTAGAGGTATGTCCTCAGTGGGCAGAAAAATTGATCCCTATACTTACACATGGACCTAAAGATGGGATCAATCCAAACCAAACGCAAGATCTATGGAGGACTAAAAACCTTCACATCATTGCGGGAAGTTTGTACCACCAGGATTCAAGCGGATTACTGATGAGATGCGTGGAAGAAGAGGAACAAGAAATGTGGCTTCAGAAAGCACACATAAACCAATGGAACACTCATTTGAATGCAAATGGCACGTGGCAAACACTCAAGAGATTTGGCATATATTGGCCAACCATGCAAAGAGATGCACATAACTATGTGTCAACCTGTCAAACCTGTCAAGAACAAACCCCAGATGAGAACTCTAACTTATGCTATTCTACGATAGCACCAAGATGGAGCATGCCACTAGTAAAGTTCTTGAAAACTCGAGAGTACCCTGACGGAGTTACCTTGGCAAGGAAGCGTGCTCTTGAAGAACAGAGTAAGGATTATGCCATCATAGGAAAACAACTCTTTAAACGCGGGAAAGATAACCAATTAAGAATGTGCATTCACGAAAATGAATATCTCTCCGTCTTAGAGATGGCCCATACAGGAGCCGCAGGAGGACACTTCTCTACAGATAAAACAGCAAAAATGATCCTCTTTGCTGGAATGTGGTGGCCAACTCTACACCAAGATGCCATAACATATGTGCAACGGTGCGATACTTGTCAACGAACGAAATATCCTATTAGAAGAGATGAGATGCCACTTAGACCCATGATGAGTGCTAGAGCTTTCACAAAATGGGGAATAGACTTCATAGGACCTATTAGCCCACCAGCGAAAGGATCCCATGCCGAATATATAATTGTAGCAACAGACTATCTAACCAAATGGGTTGAAGCCAAAGCAACCACGAAAAATGACGCAAGGACCACAACCAAGTTTCTCTTTGAGAACATTTTCACTAGATTTGGACTACCAATAGAAATTGTGAGTGATAGAGGTACGCACTTTGTGAATGAAGTTATAGAAGCTCTATTAACCGAATTCTTGGTAATTCATAAGAAATCAGCTCCTTATCACCCACAAGCTAATGGACAAGCAGAAAGTTCTAATAAAATCTTGTGTACAGTTCTCACCAAAATTGTTAACAATGGTAGATCAGATTGGGATAAGCAGTTACATCATGCTTTATGGGCATTTCGAGTAGCCTATAAAACCGCCATAGGCACTACTCCTTTTAACTTAGTGTATGGACAAAATGCTATTTTGCCAATTGATTTCTTAATTCCCACTCTGAGAGTAGCAACTACTTACGAGTGGACGGGCCATGAACTATCAGCTCAATTGGATCAAATAGAAAAGCTTCACGAAACTAGGTTGCAAGCAGTAGCAGGTATCTATGCTGCTAAAAGAAGACAGAAAGCCTACTTTGATGCGCATATCAAGGACAAAAAATTGAAGGAAGGAGATTTAGTTTTGGTATACACTTTGAAACAACATGCTAAGAAATTGCAAAAGAGAGGATATGGTCCATTAATCATCAACCGTATATCTACAAGTGGAGCCATTAGCTTAGCAACCCTAGATGGAGACGTGTTGCCAAACTACATCAGTGGGTGTAGAGTAAAAAAATACCTAGAACCTTTAACAGAAGAAGCTATGTCTCGACTAATCAAAGGCAAGAATAGACGTAAAGAAGAGGAAAGAATACGAGAGGAAGCGAGACAGGAAGCATTGGAAAGAATAAAGAAACGGAAAGAGTGGATGAGAGAGCGAGATGAGAGATATCGATTAGGAGCAGAACTCATCCCAATGGCTAACTTTAGAGCTGCCCAAAACCTAGGATCGCAAAGAATACAACCATATTTAAATTTGGGAGCAGGTAGAACGGAGTACCACTTAGTGGATGCTCTCATTGACTCAGGAGCAGCTGTAAGCTGTATCAAACTTTCTTTGACCCAAAAATTCCAAGAGGAAATACGCCCTTCGACAGCACAATTGATAGGAATAGGAGGAACGATTACTCAATGCATAGGTGAGATCACCTTACCTTTGCATCTTGGCAACAACACTATGCTTCAAAAGCTATTAGTGTGTCATGATCAGGATTTACTTGAAGAAGTAGTGTTAGGTCAAGACTGGATTTACGAATATGAGGTTACCATTCAATTGGCTTTAGGATACATCTCAGCCAGAATAGGACATCGTGAAGTATTCAGTTTGCTAGATGAGCGACCACTAAAATCGGTGAGCACGGAGCAAACAGTTAAATCTAATGAACAAAGCCCTGAATGCATGATCTCTAGCACTATAGATACACCTTCATCAAGTACTATATGTGCGGACACATTAAATTCTGTTTGTACACCTTGTTCCAGTCTAGCAAGTCTTGAGAGTATTAATCAAACTGAAATCAACCTCACTGAAACACCATGCATTAGAGAGACTGAACCTCAGAATAATTCAAAATCTGTACCTCTTAAACTATACCCTATTCCATACTCTAACCAAGCGTGGATAAAGAAAGATCAAGTGAAGGAGTATCTTCGACAACAGAAGCACAAGCGACATCAGAACAAACGATCAAAGCAAAAACCAACTCAGTCTGAACAACGAAATCATCGACAAGTTGCTACAATATGGGTGCCAAAGAAAGTAGTAGCTGCTCAACCGGATCGTTCGCAAATATGGGTTCCTAAGTCATGCACTACAAAGAAACCAAACCAAAAGGATGATCCCCAAAACAAGAAGAACCAATGTGATCCACAGGAAAAACAGCCACAGAGAAGGAGTTATTGGAGAAAGAAAGAGTCTGTAAAGGCAACCCGACCCTCCCCGAAATTCACGAAGCAGACCAAGCAGACCTACAACAAGAAGAAAAGAGCCACACTCAGTGGAAGTGGGCAACATACAACGAAGCCCAGCACAATGAAGCAAATCTGGATACCGAAAGACAAATTGGACAGCATGCATACGCTAACTACTTCCAACTGCACACATATGGAGTTGTCGAGATCCCAAGTATGCATGATAGGGCCACATTACAAGGCCAAGCATTCGGCACATCCTTCTTCTATTTCAGGATAGTCAAGCACATTTTCCTAAGGGGGAAATAGGAGAGCACATGTACATATACTAAGAAAATACACCAAAAAAAAAAATAAAAAAATAATTATAAACCGCTTCGGCTATGAACTAACTTTTCTGTTTTTCCTTTCAGCAGAAAATATAAAAATACATGAGAAAAGTACAGGTATTACCTTTCTCACACACACGGGAAAGGGACGACACGATTCACTCGGAGCAATATCAACTTAGAACCAACATATAGAGGAGGATTTCTGCGAACATATGGATACTAATTCATACTCTATATTGAGTGCAGATGGCTTCCACTGATTCCGAATCTACACAGCAAGAAGAGGTGCAACTTCTTCCATTGGAGTCAGTAACAAAAGCACGAGGTCACTGGTTCAGAGATGATCAACCAGTGGCAGAAATAATCTTCATGGCTACAATCAAAATCATGGACACAGATCACTACTTCCCAATCATGTCCCAGGATTTCAAGACAATAATACAAGGATTACCTCATATTGAAGAGGTATGGACACAAGCGGGCATAGAAGCATTCCTCAAGTTACCAATCTATGTTCCGGACTTTCAAAGATGTGCACAGGTAATGAATACCATGCAGCCTGCAGCTATAAAAATATCAGTCCCAGAAGCACGAGTATTAGATAAAGTAGGGACATGGAAGACCATCCAGTTCACACATGAATTGATTAATAAAGCTTTTGGATGGAATCAAGCAGGCACTACTAGTGTCAAAGACGAATGCCATGATCCCAAGAAGAGATCATTCTTGGAAATAAACAGAATTGACATAGAAGATGCTGTCCGTCTAGTGCATCAACACTTTTGTTTTCCCAGCATGCACAGGTATACAGCGCCACAAAAGATAGTAGTCCAACTACTATCACATGCTATGAGGCAAATTGGAAACAAGGTCAATCTCACAGGGTACGTCCAAGAAAGATTGTTTGAAGCACAAAAAAAGTGGGGGCAAAAGAAGTTCTTGAATGGCAGCTCAGCTCTCACATTGTTGATTTATGAAGCCTTAGAAATGAAGAACTGCTTGAGAGAGATGCCAACCTCGGAAGGACTAGCAAGATATGTAAAGTCAGCGACGGTCCCGAAGAAGAAAAAAACTATAGTTATAGTTGAAGAACCCGGAACCAGTACACAGAAACCCATGAGGGGTACGAAGCGCCTACGAGAAGAGGAAGCTCAAGCAACACCGCAATCAAAGAGAACGCACCTCTTACCGAAGATCACGACAACTCAAACGCCGATTACTAAAAGAGATTTGTCCACTGCTCTTGAACAAACGCATCAGTATATGCAAGGGCAGGTAAATTTGAACGTTCAAGGACATCATTATAGACAAGTTAGTCAAGAACAGACACAACGAATTCCAGAGCAAACACCGAAACAAGCAGGAAGATACAAGGAGCTAGGCATTGATGATTCCAGCACAAATACGGAATCCAGCCCTGAAAAAGATACATTAGATACTGATATAAGGATAGAAACACGTGATGATGAATGGAACGAGATCGATCAAGTGGAAGTGACGCCACAAAATCAGGAAGAAAAGGAAAAGAGAATCGAAGAATCTATGGAACCAGGGCACGTCATTCAATTGAATGAGACTACAAAAATAAGCATCAAAGAAGATACAACCAGTGCTACACATGTAAAACCACCTATTAAAGAGGAAGAACGAACTCCAGCGACAAAGGAAACGAAGGAGTTCCAAACCCACGAACAGACTGTGATCGAGGTGCCCGATGATACACCTCAAGAAGATAACGCAAACATGGGGGCTGAACCAAGGATCCAGCTTCAAATTAGGCAGCCCCATGACACGACATTACACATTGCTCAGGGCAAAGATGTAAATACAGGAGAAGAACCGGCGATACCCAAAACATGGCTTAATGTAGATGTTACGCAGTTGAAACCTGTAGTAAAACAGATGATTCAAACAGCCATGGACACTCAGCAACACATGATGGATATAGATGCCGAGTGTGATCAAGCAAGGAGAGAAAAGAATCAGTTTCAACTCATGAGTGAACAGCTATCGGCACAATTGATTGCAACACAAAAAGAATTGGCAAACAAAAGTACTGAAGTGTTGGCAATCAAGACACAATATGACGTATCCATTGCTCAGAATCAACAGCTGCATACACAACTAGCAGAGTCGCAGAAATTACACGAAGCAAGCGAGGTTGAGAAAGAGAAAATGAAAATGCGGAGCACACTATTAGAACAACAACTCAAGCTATATCTGGAAGAGAATGACAGCCTACGCAATAGAAATAAAGAATTAATGAAGTCTTTATTATATGATCAACCACTCATACCACAGGGACCCTCAGACACTAAAGAACAAGAATTAAAAGAGCAAATAGCACAGTATGCCGAGTTGCTGCGACAAGCGAAAGAAGTACGAGAAGAATCAGAACGGAAGCAAGCTCAAGAAATAGATGAGCTTAAAAAGCAGTTAAATACAGCACAGGCAAAACTGGTCCAAAGCTACAGTGAAAATATGGATCATGTAGCTGACATAGGTAAGGAACTACTGGCAACCAAAGAAGCACTCAGAGAAGCCATGCAAACGATAAAAGGAAAAGATGAATGCATAGAACAGCTGAAGAATCAGAAGAAAGACAAAGAACCGATCGGGACACCAGTAGTGCTAAATAAGGAAAATCCTACTGACGAGGTAGAGGTAAGCCCTCTATCTCAACCGATCTATCATTCTCCCATACGTGAGCAGGTGGCGGACCTACATGATGATCATCCTATGCCATATACTGCAGAAATAAGTCAGAAGGAACGGGCACTAGTGGTGTCCCGATTGACAGAAAATTTTGAAAATGAAGTTATTAAAGTCATGAAAGAAGCAAAGATCAAAGGAAAAGACTTAGAGACGCTTATGAAGCCTTTCAATATTCCATACGGATTACTGAAAGAGAAAACACGTCAATATATCAAGAAAATCACAAACACGAGCCCTGATGAGCAGCTCAACTTCGCGAATGATACATTCAATTTCACTCAAGCAGAATTTGAAGCCGCACAGCCAGTTTGGAGAAGAAAGTTTTTGGAGAAACACCCAACACTAAGGATACACTGGCAAGCTGCTCCATATTCCCTGCAGGTAAACCCTGCATTTTGTCCTGTACCTCGTAGAAGAGAAGCTAGAGCATTTTTGGACATGCAAAGGAATGGTACAATAAATAATCAGTGGCTGAATTATCCACTACTTCCAAGCCCTCCACATAACTATTTGCCAACGAAGGAATATATGGTCAAGACCATAGAATTTTGGCTACAAAATTATGCGACAGTACCAGATTTAGCTGTCAAAATGACAAATAAAATACTTAGTATGCTACTCACTATACTGAAAGTTTTCAACCATGCGGCATACACCTTTTTGAATTTTATTGGAATTAATCAGGGCACAGACATACTTGTTTTTGATCTATCAGTGATGCCAAGCAGACCAACTATAATGGCTTATTACTCCAGGCTTATGTTCTTGCCAAGTCCATATATGCAGACATTTGAAGAAGCGTTTTCTACAGGTTTCTTTGAAATAGATTCAGAGATCTTTTTGAAGATGTCATCCAACCTGAATGCCAGACTCGTAGCATATGAATTAAGCTTCTTCGCAGATCACAGACAGCCACCCCATGACGGTGTGAAGGCAGAACAATGGAAACAACTCATGATACGTGAAGCCAATCAGCTGAATGATACAGAGCAAAGAGTTTATCAAACATATGCCCGTCGCTTATCAAAGCCTGTCGGGGACGACAGAGTCCAGGAGGGGGGCAGTGTTGAGGGAGAGTCAAGTAAGAAGAAAAAAAGAAGAAGACAACGAAGGAAGCAGCTTCACTAAAAAGCAAGATTTGAAGATACATCTCTGCAGGAAGCCCCGCAGGGGCGCAACACCCATCTCTGCACAGAGCCCCGCAGGGGCACACACACCAAGGAAAGGACGCAACCCACACGGGTGCTTCAACCTCTTGATCTGTTGGAAAGTCCAGATCGAAGACTGAAGCACCAGGTCTTCAAACCTTCCACTGGTGGCGTGCGTGGCAACCAGAATTACGATGGAAACCCAGAAGTGATGAGCCTATAGGTGAATTAGACTGCACAGTATCATGTAGTCAGTCTAACTACAAGGGTTGCGGGCAAGCAAGTCGAATGCATCAGGCCCAGAGAATGTAAAACAAGAATTAAGAAGAGGCCGTCAAAACTGAAGACCTGTTTTATAAACAGGTAACAATGAGCAAAGGTTGCGCGCAGAGATCAAACTGAAGACAAGAAGCAAAGTCTGTCAAGGGACGACAGAGACGAAGAGGGGGAGAGTGTTGCAGAGCTAAAGAGCGCACAAAGCAGAGAAAAGGACGGGCCCCAAAATTTTTCCGATTTGGACATCATATTTTTGTATCATAATCACTCTTGTAATATATTTCCCGTTGTAAAGGCACTAGAGGAGTCCTCTAGATGCATCCCCGTAGAAGATTAGAAGATTACCCATGTAAAATAGTAGGAAATTAGTATTTTAGTGAATAAAGTGCCGGTCTCTTGTGTGAAAGGACCATTTTTAGGGCACTAGTATATAAGTCAAATGTGACTCTTTGTAAAGAACTTTTTGCCATTGTGAGAAGGGAGAGCACAGAAATTCGAATTTGTGTCTTCTTCACTCCATATCTTCTTCTTCGTGAGCTTGTATGCATGTGTATCGCTTGGAAAGAGTGCTTGTGAGTGTTGTCTATCCATGAAAGTGTCTATTTGTTGTAGGTAAGGTGTGTGCGAGGTGTAGGAAGTGCTGAAGTGTAGGAAAATATTCCCATGACTCAGTATTTTGCCCATAACTTGAGGTACGAGCGTCAGAATTGAGTGAAACCACTGCCATTGGATGCGTCTTCTCGAGAGCTTCGAAACGCATATGCTATTTGCTATATTTGGAGTTCGGAGCTGGGAGAAAAACCCAAAATACTGACGGCTGCTGCACCAAGTATCGTTTCGCCTGGACCGACTGTTGGAGCTTGTTTGGATAAGTCTTTGCCTCATTTACACTCTTGAGTAGTTCATTTGCATTGATCATTACATGATTGCACGTCTTCATACACTCGGCTAGGTTTGTATACTCTTTGGATTGATAATTAAAAGCGTGTATCCCCACTATATGCACTTGAGAGGGGATTGAGGTATAGTCTCTTTCTCCGCAAGTCCCTAAGTTGGTACTTAGGTCAACACATATGTGCTTGGCTTATGACTTGCCAATTGAACGTGCATTAACAGGAGAAGAGCTGAAGGCATTCAAAGGAACAACGAAGAAAGCCAGGAAGCCCAGCAGAGCACGGGCAGGTAAGCGCATGAGAGGCACTATTCCTTGCCTTCAAGTGCCAGAGTCACCATCACCACAACCCTCCGCAGAGCAATCACCGACAGAAGCCACTCCCACAATACAACCTATTTGCATAAGGTTATCTAGACCAGTGGTAACAGAGGGCACTACTAGTACCGTTGCACCTCAGGCAGCTACAACCACAGAACCCACCACCACGACAGCAGAAGCTCCCACCACTATTGGTGCGGAAGCCTTTTCTTTCCCAATACCACACATGGAGGCAGAACCAATAAACACAACATTCGATTTTGAAATGCCTGATGCATTCTCCAATGAGTTCCAGTTTTCAGAGGCACAAATGTTCTCTCAAGAATTTGAAAGGCCGAGTTACCCTACCACACCGCGCGATCAGCCACAGGGACAAGTGGTGTCGAGCTCTGATGACGAAAGAACAGCATCTGAGGACGATGAAGGTGACGATGAAGCCAGCCAGGGCACGCATGATTCCCAAGAACAAGAACAGACAGATGGCCAAGGCCAACAAACCGATGCGCACGGTGACACCAGCACGCATGAAGAGGAGACTTTCGAAGCAGCAGCTTACACGCTGGCAATCAAGAAATTATATCGTACGATGGAGAAAGTCTGGGCACGGAAGAAATTGACTGAAGAAGGGAGCCAAACCATAATCGAACAAGAACTCATCTCCGGAGGGTTTGAAGAAGTTTACATCAGAGGGTTCAGAGAACTGGTCAAATCCATTGGCCCGGTCGAAGCACTGAGATATTTACAAAGGAAGCCACTCCCCCAATATGACCCTCGCAGAGTTCGCCTATTATCGAAGCCCGGTGAATATATTCGAGTTCCGGTAGGTCCTCAATCATCCCATCAGGCGCAAGATGCACGCCTACGTCCGGAAAGATCCATCACCGAAGAAGCTATCCTAGTCGACTCCCCACCACATACTACCGTTGTACATACTACCACTATCCTTGAAATAACATCCACACCATCTACTCCTCTCTCACCTCATGTTTCACCAACCCATCCTGTATCCCCCGCACACCCACCTGCTCCTCCCACATCTACACCAGTCCACGGCAACATAGCCACAACCTTTGCCCTGCCCATTCATGCCACCATGCCCGCACCCACCCCACCTCGCCTACGTGTTAACCCCTTCATCCCTTCATCCTTCCCATCTTTTCCCCCACCCTTAAGATACCCTTTCACCTTTCTAACCCCACTAACCTTCTCACCAGTTTCACCTCCCCAACCCACTATAACCCCTATTTCCCCTTTTCACCAAGGTGCTCCAGCCATCCCCCCTGTAAATTACTCTACATTTGTAAATCCCGTCTTCACACCGACACAACCACCCACATACACACCACTTTTCACAGTCACCGCACTTGACACGTCCAGTGACATGGACATCTCACCACCCACCGCACCAGCACCCACTCCACTCGCAGCACCATCATATTTAGGTACGTCACAATTTTCCACGATCACCACTGCATCCACCTTCCCAACCCCATTCCCCATTCCCGCTGCATCTACTTCCACCGCATCCTCACTTAGCACTCCATTACTATTATCGCCAACCATAGACACTGCACTTCAACAAATGTTCACATGCATGACATAAGTACGAGATGAGTTCGCATCTCTTGGCAACAATTATCAACAGCTGCAGAGGACGACAAATGAATTACAGTCGCAGCTTAACTCATTATCAATCGAGAATGCCTCTTTAAATACGCGATACCAAGAACTAAGAGAGGCATATCATAAGCTAGAGCTAGAAAGTGAAGAGAAAACAAAAGAAGCCACTGCTGATCTGGACAACCTGCTTCGAGCCCAAACAATTAGGAACGCGACGCTGACCACGAATATGGGCTTACTCAGGAGGCACCTAGCCGCAGCAAAAGAGGAGAACCAGAGACTCCAAGAGCAGAATAGAGAGAATTTGGAAGCGGCATTGGACCATCCAGAACAACCCTTAAGTCCTAGCAGATTCAAGGCAATCCCATCCGAATCAATGCAGATGTTGCTAGAGGATCACGTGAGATTGCTAGAGGACTATGATCGAATGAACGAAGAGCATCAGAAGTTAAAAGAAGATCACAAGCTACTACAGCTCAGAGAACCGGCACCACAACAAGTACAAGTAGCAGCAGAAGTACCAGAACCTGTGGACCCCTCTCCTGACCTCATAGAGGAACTCAACGCATTACGGGCCCAGGTAACCACACTCCAATCACGCATAGATGTATACGAAGCACCACCACGGCCTGACTCCCCACCGGAGATCCCAGCTGACCACGAGAACATAACCATTCCGGTGGAGGAGACGTTTGAAGAAGCATACGAGCCAATACCCATCCCAGGCGGACAAGTCACGGCCGAAGGCCAGATAACCTATGAACTTCCTACCCCCGCGTGGATGAAAACGATTGAGTAACTTGGAACGACACATTCAGCCAGAGTAGAGGCACAGTTACATGCCATGGCCATGATTGAAGAGAGAATCTTACAATCCCCCTTCTTTGCTCATTTGGCCCCCCGACGCTATATATCTAGGCATGAGCTGCAGTATAAACCGTACTTCATGTTAATGGCTGAATATCAGCTAGCTATAGAGAAAGAAACTGGCATGAAACCCACGCATGCTACACAATTCGAGCCGGCGGACTTGCCACCAAATGTGCAAAGAGGAGAGATCCATCAACCTGATTGGCGCAAAGATCTCCTCCAGAAGTACCCAGAAATGATGAGTACATGGGTGAAAGCGCCTTTACATTTAAAATATAATCCTTGTTGGGGACCAGTACCACGACGCCGCTCCTGGACAGCCTTCGCTATTAAGGTCCAAAACAATAGGCAGTGTCAGGATTGGTTGAATTACCCCTACTTCAAGCCTCCCACCGAGTTACCCACTGTTGGCTATATGATGGCTACAATCCGTCACTGGCTCCCTCGCCTGAAGCATATGGATGATATCGCAGCGCATATGACTGTCAAAATTTTTGACATGATGCAAATGATATTTAAAGTCTTCCGACGCGTCAAGGCACCGCATGTAAACACCCCGGGATTTGAGCATGGTAACTTTGATCTAGTATATGACATGAGCACAACGCCATCGCTCCGGGTGTGTTATGCCTGGCACTGTAGAATAAAATACCTACCGGCGTGCTACAAGCAGACATTTGAAGAGATGTTCACCACCGGATTTTGGGAATACCATTCTGAGGTATTCATCAGCAGGCCCACACATTTATTGCAACTATTTGCCTGTGAGCGAATGGTTTATTCCACGCACTATCAACTCCCGCCACCCGACGAACCGCCACCAATCGACTGGGAGAAACTCGAGGCTGATCTGGCCCGAGGCATTCGAGTATCTGAGCACACCCTCGCTCACGACCTCCTACAAAACTACATCCGGCAGACCGCACAACAAGGTTCTGTCGCGGACGACAGAAGCGAGAGGGAGGGGGGTGTTGGAAGCAGTCAGAGGCACAGACGACGTGGAAGCATGTAAAGATGGAGCAGGGAGTCAGTCGGATCATTTTTTCAAACAACTATGTTTTTATTACCTCTTCAAACATCCAACAGTGATTTTCATCACTCTTGTAACATATGTAATATAGACAAAATCCCATTTTCTAATTCATAGCTCCATTTTGTGCAAGCCGAGGAGTCCTCGAGCTTGAGGAGCTTAGGTAGAATGCGCGTACCAATTTTCGTTATTTTTAGACATCGTTTACCCTTCCAAATAGCCTCTAGGACCTATTTTTTAACTATGCCGGTCACTAGATGTGAAACGGGTCAAAACTAGTCTAGAAACTATAAAACGAGCTAGAGAGCTCATTTTTGAGGTTGGTTCATATTGGCTAGTGTGAGCTTAGAGCTAGTTTGAGCTTGTAATAGTGTCCTTGAGTAACAGAGCTAATTTCCCACCTTCCATTGTGTCTTGCTTGTCTCTTCATTGTGTGTGTGTATGTGTGTGTGCATCTTTGTGCTTCTCACCTTCACTCTCACTTCATCTCACATTCACGATCTTCATATCACTCCTATCTCTTCCGCGGATTGACATTAAGGAGGTGGAGCTTCTTAACGTGGTTCTCACCATTGTGCTAGAGCAACACTTACCAATGGGCTACCAAATTTCAAGGTTGCAGAGATGCATAAGGTATGTGCAACATGTCAATTTCGCAAACAATCAAGGGACATCATTTTTGCATGACAAGGCTATTAGTGAGTGTTGATATATTTAGATAATGGTGTGTGTGAACACACTAGGACTACCGGGGCACTTTTTTCCCTCTTTAGGAGGTTTTTTCCCCTAGCTTATATAAGTTTTTTTCCCTAGCTTGTATATATGCCTATAACACTAATGGATTACTTATCTTTGTACATTCTAGTGGTAATACATTCAATATTATGTGTTGTACTCCAAGCTTCTTCTTCTTCCTTGTGTTGTTTGTGTGCTTTTGTAGACCTGAAACTCCAACAATTGGTATTAGAGCAAGTTTTCGCTTCATCTAGGGCATCATCGACACCTCTCTGGTCATAGTCTCAGAATTGCACAAAATTTGGTGAGCATACTCAGGCGATTCCTTGCTTGTGCAAGAAATTTTGTCTTTTTGTGGCAAAGATATATACACGTTTTGGTTCACCAATATAAGCGTCTCGAAGTCTGCTACAGGTTTAGTAGAACTCATCAGGGTAGTTCTCTTCAACTTTTTCATATATAGTCATTTTTTTGCATCAAGGTATTTTAATCAGTGGCTTTAGCTGAAAGTAGTGATGTATTCCATATGTTGTTGTTGAGGATAAGTTGGATGGTACCAATATGGGCTTATATGATGCATCATGTATTGGTTGCAAAAGGATTCTAGAATATTGTGCCGGGTGTTGAAAAACGTCCTATTGCACCTGCAAACACAATTGCTAAAGGTGATGCAAACGGTGTTGAAGATGACGATATTCTTCATGTTCGTGTTCCTGTTGTGGTTCCTGCTGCACCTACTAAGATCAAATTCATTGGAGTGGCAGAGATGCTCAAGCACATGCATTGATAGCCTTGTCTATCATGTTAGATATTGCTCAATACTTCACCCTCAAGTGATCACAAATGATCCATGGTGCTCTAAGTTGTATGGACCTCATTATGAGGAGAAGTCATTGTGAGAGCCCAGACATTTGTGGAACCCTAACTTCTAAATTAGATGATGCCTATGTGTGATTGTTGATGGTTATAGATGATTTATAGCCATTAGGTTAGGTAGGGCATAAACTTCTGGGCCATTGGGTTGCCATTCAAGGTGAAAATAAAGGTCATGTGGTGTCGCACGGATTCCCCATAGAACCTTAATGGGCGGAGTGCAGAGGGGGGCTTGCCCCCTTTTGCAGGGTACGAGGGGCCTATCCCCCCGACCCATAGGGCTGAGATGGTAGGACTTCTGGTCATGGAGATATTGTCGAATTGTATATTTTTCCGACTATTGAGTATCTCTCGATTGCGTTTATCTATACCGACTTGCCTTGTAAAAGCTATACAAGCATGACCCAGGTTGAGCTTTATACATCATTGCGCACTAGTAAGCCCTTCATCTAGACTTTGTCTAGATCTCTGTCTAAGCTCCACATTGATATTGCACATCTGGACAACACCATCATTGTAACTGCATTATGCCCGACAATCTGAGAATTTGAGTTCTTTATCTCTCACTCTGCATCTATCTTTGTCTACATTTTTCTCTCAAGTTTGTCTACTGGTCTATTCCGTTGTGCTATTATTTTCTTACATGGTATCATAGCTCAGGAGGCTCTGAGTGGTGTAGAAACAAAAACATAGAGGTTGTAGAGGTCTGAACGACAAAAGAGAGAAGATGTCAAGTGGTGCATCATCATCTACAGCTGGGAATCAAGGTGGTTCATCAATAGGAGTAGGTGGCGCACAAGCAGGAGTAGCAGTGATACCGGTCATCCCAACGTTGCGGATACGAACACCAACCTTCACGGAAGGTAAACTTGATGGTATAAATTACACCCTATGGAAGTTTAAGATTAATTCTATCCTTGATTCATATGAGCTTTTGGAGACTATTCTTGGGATTGATCATGAGCCCCAAGAAACACCTAATCCAAGTAATCATGGTCGAATGATTCCTCCTCATGCTGATCTTCTACATGCTTGGAAACATAGAAACACAGACGCACTTTGTGCTCTAGTTATAAGTACTTCTAATAGTGTTCTGACTCTCATTCAACATACTACCAAGGCATGTGAAGCATGGAACATATTGAGAAATCAATATGAAACTCATAATTAGACACGGATTAGTAAGAAAGGAAGTAAGATTATGGATAGTAACAACAACTGGCATAAGGAGGAACAACATGTATGAGTTGTGTGCTCTTACAACCACTACAAATCTAAGCACAACTAAGCTATGGCATGAGAGATTCGGCCACAGTGGATACCCTGTACTAAAGGAGATGCATTGCAGGGATATGGTTGCACACCTACCATCGATTGCATAAATGAAGGAACCATGTGAAGATTGCATGATGGGAAAGCAACAGAGGAAGGCATTTCCACAGGAAAACAAAAATAGGACAAGCTTTCCTCTAGAGTTGGTGCATGCTCACTTGTGCAGAAAAATGCCTACACAATCCTTGGGCAGATCTTCCTACTTCATGTTCCTTGTCGACGACTATAGCAGGAAGATGTGGGTGTACTTCCTTCATGATAAAGCTCAAGCTTTTGGTAAGTTTAAAGAATGGCTTCAGCTTGTTGAAAATGAAATAGGGAAGAAGATGAAGAAGTTCAGGACAGACGGTGGTGGTGAGTTCACATCAATAGAGTTTGAAGATGTCTGCAAGAGTAAGGGAATCAAGCATGAACTCACAGTGGCACATAGTCCTCAACAGAATGGTGTTGTAGAACATCTAAATCTAACCATCATGGAGATGGCAAGGTGCATGTTGAAAGGAAAGGGTTTTCCTAATCAATTTTGAGTAGAGGTTTTCAACACTACTGTCTACATCTTGAATCGAAGCTACACCAAGGCACTTGATGGAAATACTCCACACGAAGCCTACACTGGTAAAAATCCTTCTGTTTCCCATTTCAAAGTATTTGGATGTGAACGTTATGTACATGTTCCAAATAGGGGGAGAAACAAGCTTCAACCAAAAAGCATCAAATGTATCTTCCTAGGGTACAACAAGGATAAGAAGGCTTATAAGGTTTATGACCATGAGGCTAAGAAGATCATGGTTAGTCACGATGTGATGTTTAAGGAGGAGCAGCCACATGTACTGGAGGAGGAAAAGAGAGCTTCCACTTTATCATCAAGCAAAGGGGCAATCCACTATGAACCTAGACCAAGAGCTATCCCTTCTACACAAGAGAAGGAAGCATCATCTTCAGATGATGAGTCTTAAGTCACCAAACTGCCATCACCCAAGTGGAAAAACCATTGCCACATTGGGTGAGGAAGCTCTATGATTCTGCAAATACCATCCCACAGTCACTAGAACAGGTTGCAAATGGACTGAGGTGATAAAAAAGAATAGAGGAATAGAGACCGACAAGTGCCCATATTGTAAACACAACCCTGATGGCTAATCTCAATCAAGAAGAAGCAAAGGAACCAACCAATGTGGAAGAGGCACTCCCATGCAAACAAAATACAACAATATCATGAGGAATGGAACTTGGGAGCTAGTGGATCAAACCCCTAAGCATAAAGTCATTGGCACCATGTTAGATTTATTTAGACCTCCATGGTCTACCATTGGTCTACCTGCATTTGGTCGAGGACCCTAACTGGGTCAAGGACCAGAGCTCGGGGGAGCCAAGGCTCTACCAGGAATCTTTGAGGTTATTCCGTCTACTCAAAGTGGCCATATGAGGAGTGTTTGGACCTTAGAGAAGATTCTAGATGTGCCAAGGGTAAGGGCTATTTAAGTTTGGGAGGAGAATGGCAGGTAGCTAATTGGCATCTTTCATTTGGTATCAGAGCTTGACTGAGAGGAGAGGAAAGTCACTGAGAACAAGCCATCTCATCATCTTTTTGAAGAATTTTTGTGGGAAACAAGGGGAGCTCATGCACATACATTTTGGAGGGTGCCTCAGGAGTTGTCAAAGAGGGAGCATGGAGCTTTGAAAGGAATTCCAAAAAGAACAATTTTCTTCATCATCTTTGCATGCACCAGCCCATACATCAGAATGAATTTGGACGAGATTGTAACTCCCATGGATGAGGTCGATCTTGAGCGGCCTTACACTATGGAGATTACGACTCTTCATGCCAAGGTTAAAGGCATGGAGGATGCTCTTCAGATGATCCTCAAAGCAATTAAGAAACCAAAGGTGCCACTAGTGGCAGCACGAATGCATATGGAAGTTCCATCTGTTGAACCATCTAGTTGGAGATACCACTTACAGATGTGGGAGTGTATGCTAGTAGAGAGGTCAAGTGGCAAGTAAAGGACTTGAATCCACCAAAGTACCACGGATAGGTTAGTACTAGGATGACAAATGCAGTAGAGCAATGGATAAGTAAGTGGGAGCAATGCTTCTGAATTTGCAATATTGAGGATGAGAAACAGAAGATCTAGCATCCCACTTACAATTTGATGGATGTTGCTCATAAACGGAGGAGGAAAATAGAGCAACACAAGGTAGAACCTGCCACTTGGGTATATTTCAAGGTCATATTTTACAATAATTTTGTTCCTCCAGATGAGTGTACCAGGGCTCTAGATGCATGGTTTTTCCTATAGCAGACAACTTTCAGTGTAGGAATATGCACACAAATATAGGGAAATCTTGTTGAAGATTCTAGATCAGGTGCCTGATTTTCTTCACGTGCATAAGTTTGTGCTTGGGCTTAGGGAGATGTTGTGTCCACTTGCGTGCAAAGAGTGCTACCACACCTTAAATGAGGCAGCGAAAAACAGCCCCACACGATAGTCAGCATCTATCGTGACAGACACCGTCTATCACGATAGACAGGCATTTTTGGCATAAATTAAAGTGCTATTTTTTTTTTTTAATTTGGGCTAAAATTTGGGCATATTTTCACACTCAATTACCCATACAATTACAAAGGCCTTAGAAAAATGTTGTAAACTCCTGAAAGGTCTTGATTGTCTGTTTTAACCCCCTGAACCTTGACTCTCATAGCTTTTTCATATGAAATCTGTTTTTTAAGCTCTATAGCTTATCGGAAAGCTTGTGGTGAATACTACATGCCATCATCTATTTTTTATAAGAATAATGTGTTGATTTTCAGATAGGGTATTTTGAAGTTGACCCTCTATGGGATAGTTTCACCAAGGGAGCTCTAGAGAAAAATTTTTGGCAATGCAAAAGGGGGGGGGAAAAGGGTCATTAAAAGTGTCTGTATCAAATTTTTTGTCAATTGAAGGTAAAAAATTGAGCTAAACTTGGAATTTTTACAGGATCATAGAGAGCTTTTGGAGAAATAGAAGCAAGTGCCATTGTGTGCAAGTTTGGGAACACGCTTCTTGGGCAGAAAAATGTAGCCAGGAGAAGCGACTTGAGGTTGGAACATCTCTCAACCACCTCAGTCCATTCTTAGCTTAGGCTAAGTGCGAGTAGTTGTCTTGATTGACTAGGGGTACGATAGGAATACTCAAGTTCTAAGAGCCTCTAATTTCTCAAGTCCAAGAATAGGTTAAAGTGCAGTCAAGGGACAACTTAAGGGGAAAGAACTTAAGCCAAGTGGATGAAGAACATCAAGTGTGACACACTTAAGTGCTCCTGATGACGCTTAACTATAGACAAGAAAACAAGTACCCAAGAGATTAAAAGGAACAAGTGTATGGTATCAAAGAATCAGCAACATGGTTGTACAAGGGTCATTGGGACGATTAGTAGGGCATATGAACCTAAGATCAAGAAGACACCTAGGGAGAGACCGTCTTAGTGTTAGGTCATCAGAGGCTAGTGTTAACCATACTGCTAGGTCTTGGGCCCAATAGTTGAGTGATTACCCTTATGCTCTAGACTCAGAAACCAGTGACTCGGAGATGTCTTACAACATGGAGAGACCCGTAGGTAGCTGAGGAGTGGCATACCTACAAAAACCAGAAGGTCCCTACAAGACTCAACTGGAATATATCCATACCAACCAATTAGTGCTCGTATCTATGAGGATGGTCTAAGAAGATCTGTTGTCCAAATTGAAAACCTAGATCACCCCATGGGACTAGAACACCCTGTACTCAAGTTTGAAAATGGTTCCTACATAGATAAAGAAGAAACAATGTATGTGGTCACCAGCCAACTAGAAAGGACAAATGAATTTGGCAACATAATCTCAGAAACCGAAATAAGTGACATAGAGCAAGGGAACAAAGGAAAAGAGCCAAAACCCCTTGAGTCAAGTCAGTTCTGACTAGGATCATCACCCCAGAGTGGGTTCCCCAAGTTAATAGGAGCATAGATTTGCTCTTAAATCGAGAGACAGATGAGGCTTTTTGGAGGTATAGACCTGAGAAGCCTAATCAAGTGGGGACACTTACCATCTATGAATTCAAAGATCCTAATAGCCCAAGCAAAGTGACCTATCTACATAATGCATCAGAGAAAATCTTTGTGGTCTCAGAGCATGGAAGACACGCATACACGTGGAAGGATGAATTTGGTTTTCCCCAACCTCAATCCACAGTATCTTATGGTCACCAAGGAGCTGAAACATCTCAGGCTCATGGAACTCAAAGAGAGTGGAGTAGAGATAGACCTGAGGTGAGCTTTGCTAACCCACTAGGATGAGAAAAAAATGAGAACAAGGATGGATAGGATGGAAAATGTGAGACATAGGGACCCAAGGAATCCAAGAAATGTCAAGGACTTCCCTCTGTCAAGGCCTAGAGAACACACCAAGTCCTTGAGGCCCACACAATTGGTTAAGTCCATGAAGAATTGCTTCGATGGCACACGAGACCCATATGACCACGTATCAGAGTTTAGGCAAGTTTTGAGAGCTGAGCAAGTTGAAGAATTGTTCACTCAATACAATGATTTTGGCCTAACTCTCAAGAACACCACATTGATTTGGTTTCAACCGCTTCACCAAGGTCAGTTCAGAAATATAGATCAACTTCTTGAAGCATTCATCACTGAGTTTTCCAAGAGTGGTATTAGGCATAACACATCCTCCCTGATATACAGCTTCAAGCAAACACCTCAAGAGACAGTGAGGCTCTCAAGAAGAAGGTTTACACAATACCTAGAGAGATGCTCTGTTCCAGAGTTACCCACTCCAGCCAAACAAGTGGCTTTATTTCTAGATGGATTATTAAGTACCAAACTGAGATCATATGTGTACTTGAAGGACCCTAGATCCATAGAAGAGTGTGTATGCATGTGCATAGACATTGAGGATAATCTAGGGGCGGAATCAGAGCTTTCAAAGACCTATAAAGATTAAGATAGTTCTATTAGCCTCACATCCACACAATCCACATCAATTGAGGATCTAACAGAAAAGGTAGCTCATAAATTAAGTGTTTCTAGCAAGCAGATTCCTAGGTTTGCCCCAAGAAAAGGATGCTACACCTATGGAGGAGACCATATGGCTAATGTCTGCCCTATCATGGCTCAACCCCAAATGAACCGGAATAGCCAATATTGCACAATAGAAAGGCGATACACCAACCGCACTGCACAAGACTGCCCATATAACAAACAAGCTGTGAGACAAAATTATCCTCAGACATATCCACAACAAGGAAAATACCAGAATCAGTACCCACAATAGCAATATGGTAGGCCCTAGAAACCCTATCAACCACCCTATCAAGGGAAGCAAAAACCTCAACCAGTCCTAATGCAACAACCCCCTCCCCTAGCTAATGTGATTCCAGTGAAGTGTGTAGCTGTAGAAGAAAATCTAAATAGAGCCTTAGTGCCACTGACACCATTGCTTTCAGAAAGTGACCCAAGTGATCATAGTTTTGACTCTACCCATATTGATAGCCCACAGACTTACTACATGCAATCACCTGAGCATAATGAGTCATACTACTATGAAGAACCAAGTGAATCTAGTTGGGAGCTAGAATATGCGAATGTCATGTACGCAAAACCCAACTCTAGACCTCAACCTAGGCAGATAAGACCTCCATTTCCTAGAGGGCCATGCTATCGATGTCAGGGAGATCACCTGATTGCCCTCTACCTACACCTACACAAACCCAATCTGTGACAATTCAAGGCTTTTGTCCAGATTGTGGAAAGGAGCATTTGTTACGAGAGTGTCCCAAGAACCCCACCAACACGCCAAAAATTGCTCATGTCAACGTTATTGGTTTAGTGGTAGACTCCACGAGAAGTGTGACTTCCACAACCCCAGTGCAAGTCATCACTAGAGCTTAGGCACTTAAGCAAAACCAAGACTTAGGCCAGGAAAAGAATTCTGAGGTTAGCGAGACCGAGAGTCAGAATAAGAAGAGGACAAGGGCTTGGAGAGAAAGTCGTGAACGTATGAAAAGGCAATGGGCAAGAAAGATGAGAAAACTTGACGAAAGTCTAAGAGAAACAAAAGCCAAGATAATTGAAATCACATCTCAAATGCACTCTCACACATCACCTCCACTACCATCCCCATCACCTTCCATCCCCCAACCTTCTAATCCAGCACACATAACCCACCCACCACCCCGAGTAGGATCATTCCTAGCAGATCCCACTCCAAAAGACCTAAACATTATGCTTAAAGCATATCAGGCTACAATCCAAGAAGGGCCAAGCGTAACGGATCATGAAAGATGTTACCCTAGTGTGTACCTAGCGAGCTCCATTAGAACACCACTACATTTTGATGGCCTATTAGATAGATTGGAGAGGTTAATTATAAATTCTGGAAAAGGAGCCACCTCCCAGGCTAAGGAGGGGGCAAGTGATAGAATAAGCATTCCTCCCTGGTGTAGCTCAGTGATGAGTAGCACCTCCTTTAATGTCAATCCGGGAAGACATGAGGATGGTATGAAGACCTCGAGCAAGTGAAGGCACAAATGTGTGAGTGAGAGGCACACTATCATGCACACACATACACACACACGCGCACACACGGCAAGAACAAAGAGAGTAAGACAATGGAATCACTTCTATTGCAACAAAGTTCTCATACAAGCTCAAAACTACAAGAAGCTACCTCAAAAATGAGCTCTCTAGCTCTATTTATAGTTTTTGCCTAGCTTTGGCCCTGTCCAGACCTAGTGTCCAGCCTAGTTAAAAATTAGGTTCCAGGGTTTATTTGAGGGCTCAAACGAGATCTAAAAAATATGAAAATTGGCAGGCAACTACTTCTAAGGCTCCTCAAGCTCAAGGACTCCTCGGCTTGTACAAAATGGAGCTACAAAAAGGTGAAAATGGTATTTACAGGGATTTTTAGTGATGAGAATCACTTTAAAATGATGAAAGGGTTTTGAAAAAAAATGAAGGGTTGCCTTAGTGCTAGATCTGCATGTGTGTCCGTACTTGCTTCTTCCCGTATACTGTCAACACTCTCCCCCCCTAGGGTCTGTCGCCTCTGACAGACCTCTGCTCCACTGTTTGATCGATGTACTTCTGCAGGAGGTCGGTTGCCAATTCTTGTTCTTTTATATGTAGTCCCTGGACCAAATTGCTCTGGAGGGCATCCCAATTCACTGCTCTAGGCATGTTAGGTTGTGGCGTAGTGTAGAGCTTTGAATGCATTGTTTGCTCGCACGCAAATAGTTGCAGCAGATGGGTTGGTCGTGGTGCAAATACCTCTGAATGTGCTTCCCAAAATCCCGTGGTGAACATGTCATCGAAAGTTTGCTTATAGCAGGCAGGGAGATATCTGATGCGTGCGTGCCATGCATAAGCAACTCGTATGCTTGGGGTTGTGCTCATATCATACAGCAAATCATAATTACCATTGATGAAGCCCGGAATTGAAGGCTGGATGTTACGTACATTTCAAAAGGTCTTTAGCACCACTTGCATCATGTCCAAAATTTTGAGCATCATTTGAGCGGCGACATCCGGCATGGGGTGGAGGCGTGGCATCCAATGTCTGATGGTGGCGATCATGTATGATACTGTAGGTGTGCCGGTTGGGAGTGCGATTGCGGGGTAATTGAGCCATTCTTTACAATTTGCGTTGTTCTGAACCTTGATGGCGAATGCTTTCCATGATCTTCTTCTTTGTACTGGACCAAAGCAAGGGTTATACTTCAAATGCATGGGAGCGTGATCCCATGTTTGTAACATCTCCAGATAGGTCTCCAGTAACTTTTGCCTCCATATGGGTTGGAATATGGCCCCCTTTCTGGCTGCCTCTGGAATGTCCTCGGGTTCGAACTGTGTTGCGAACGTAGGGTACTGGTTGGTTATGCGTTTGATCTCAGCATTATAGTCAGCCAGCAGTACAAAATAGGGCTTATATTGTAACTCTGAACTGGTGATCAGCCGCCTAGGAGCCAAGTTCGAGAAATATTCAGACTTGAGTATAGACTCCTCAATGGTTTTCATGGCCAGCATCTGTGTTGCTACACGCTCTTCGTGAGTGTGGCCCATCTCCTCTACCTGCTTCATCCATGTCGATGGGGGCTCCTCATATGTGTCTTGGCCTTCCTCCGTAATTCTGCCTCCTGGAAGGGGTTGAGGCTCATAATTGTCTTCAAATGTCTCCTCCACTGGAATGACTACTGTTTCTTCTTCTATGGTTTGATCAGGTGGAGAGGGAGGTCGTTCATACTGTAACAACTTGATTTTTAGTTCTGCAACCTGTGGTCGTAGCTCAAGTACCTCACTGTTGGTTGAAGATTCAGGTTCTGGCGAAGTAGCGGCATCGACCGTCTCTTTAGGTGTGGGTGGGTGTGTTGTCGGTACTTCGGATCCTTGTAGTTCCTTTATCTGGTCTGCCAACTGATCATGGGCTTCCAAGAGGGTCACATAACCTTCTAAAACCTGTTGAATATGCTCTGAGGGGACAACCTGGAATTTTGCAGGGTCTATAGGTGCTCCCGGGGTGTTTTCCATGGCCGCTTCTAGGTTCTCCTGGTTTTGTTGTTGTAGCCTTCGGTTCTCTTCTTGAGCCGCGGGTAGATGGCGACGTAGTAGGGCCATGTTGCGTTGAAGTCTCGCATTGCGGCCCATTTGTTCTCTGAGTTGTTCCTCCATAGCTTTGCCTGTCTCTGCATACTTAGCTTCGAGTTCTGTCTTCGAGTGTTGGAGGGCAGTCACCTGGTGTTGTAGTGCTGTATTACCTAGTTCCAAGGCATCGACTCGTGCTTGGAGTTGAGCCGAGAGATTGCACAGCTCTGTGTTATTTTCTTCTAATAGCTTATACTCTTGCTTAAGCTGAGTGGCCGCTTCAACCATGGTGTCTAGTGCATTACTAAATGATGTGGATGCATGGGTAGAGGTGGAACATGCAAAGGGTCGGGAGGTGGGAAAGGGAAAAGTGGATGATGTGCCTATGAGTGAAGTGAGATGAGCTGATGGTGGAACAGACGTGGTGGTGGGTGCTTCTGTGGATGGTGAAATATCCATGGGATCGGATGTGAGAGTGTGTGGAGTGTGAATTGTGAATACGGGAACGGTAGGTGGTGTGTTAGTGGTGGCAGTGAATGTGGGGGAGTGGGGTTGGGAAAGGGACTTTTTATTATAGTTCTCGACCTGTTGGAGTATATTTACAAGGTTTGTCCAGAATGACGGTTGTGTGACTTGGGTTGAGTATGAGGCAGTTACTAGGGAAGTGGTGGATAGGGTTTGGGTGTGGGTGAATGGAAAAGGATGGGATAAGGTCTGGCTAGTGGCAACTGGTTGTCCAAGGGCGGGGAGATAGGAAGGGTGACCTATTATGGTTTGATCGGTGGCAGGATGACCGGTGTGAGGTTCAAAAATTTGGGTGGAAGTGATGGATGTGGGTAAAGGGAAGGATGTAAAAACAGAGGTGTGTACAATGGTTTCATGATGGGTGGATATCGGTTGTTCAGAAAGACTCGTGGAGAAGGGTGCTGAGGGTTGAATGGAAGGTGACGGTGGAGATGGTACCTGTGTATTTACATCTTGTTCATCAGTGGGACTTGGGCTAGTCATGTGAACATGCTCTGAAATTGTGGTAGGCAAGGCAGTAGAGACTTCCATTTGAATCATTTTTCCTCGTCGGGGTCGTGTATCAATCCTTCGTTGATCATAGGTAGGGTTCTCCCGATAGACCATTGTCCTCATTGCTTCCCCGATCCCACATGTGTCCGCCAATAGATTCAATGATTCAACAAAATGTGGGTCTACATTCTCGGCCTGCAGCATTTGGTTCACTAGGGCTCTGTTCGCCTCTTCTGTCATCTTATGTCTTCTCTGTACCTGCTTGATTGTCTTGTATAGCCGCTTGAGTTGTGTTGTGTAAGCAGGGGCCTCCTCTTCACTCTCCTCTGGTTCATTCCCCCGTTCTTCTTCTTGATTTTGTGTGCTAGGACCATGAGTATGTGGTGCCTCTTCTCCCAAATGTACCCTGCTTGTCTCGCCCTGTGGATGTTCTCCTTGGAATGATGATCCCGGATCGGCATTGTCAGGAAAATCTTCACTATCAGATAAGTGGGCCGTCTGCAAGAATCTTTCAAAATCAAAATTGGGATCCTCAATTAAAGTGGCCATAGATGCAAACTCGGCCTCAGTAGGTAGTGGAGGGGCGGATGGGGTGGGTTGTACCACGTCCCCTGCTTGAACTTTGAAGATGGATCGTGAAAGGTGGGACCTGGGCTTCTTCTCTGGGGGAAGCTTCGGTCGTGGCCTCGTGAGGGATCATTACCTGGGAGAGTGATCCACGCATTCGTTTCGCAGGCTGGCTCCCTGACTTCCGTCCTTTGAAAAACTCCAGCTGTGAATATTTTAGGGCTCTAGCAACCGGCACGTCATATGCAAGACATCGATAGATAATCCTTGTAAGCGCAAAGCAGCCGTGTAGAGTAGGCTTCCTCACACCCCGCTTGCCTGCTTCATACACTTGGTCCAAGATCCATACAGGCATCTTAATGGGCAAGCTTCCAGTCTCTGCTAGATATAACCCATACCATATTTTCTTGTGTGGTTGGGTGAAGCGGTCTTGAGCTGGAAATGCGAAGTGTTGTAGGCACATTCGCAGAGGTATGGCGATGTTAGGGGTGAGGGCACACATTTCCTTTAGCTTTTTGATTCTGTTGCTCTTCATCGAGTCTGGTATCAAGGGATCGCGATCCGACGGTACGTGAGTGCCATACATTTGAAGGGCTTCCCTAATTAAGGTAATATTCAATTCAAACTTCCTCATTTCTTCCCGGTTTGATAAGGAGGGCACCCAAAATGTGCCTGAATGATCTTTATCACCTGTCGGCTTCAGTGTGGCAATTAGGTAGTAGCACCTGAGGAAATCGGGTTTAGGCAGAGCTGCACTAAAATAAGTTTTTAATCCTACTTTTTGCCAGATATCTTGAAGTGGAGCTGCATTCTGTAAGGTTTCGAATTCTCTTGAAAAGAACTGGAAGGTCCACCACACTCCTCCTCACTCCATCTTGGACTCCCATATATGATCTGCGTCTCCCAAGTCTCCTGGCATCTCATTGAACCAATGAGAGTGCCCTTTTACTCTTTCGGTTAGGCCATTGGGTGGATCTGGAATAGGAATTCTCCGCACGTTCACGAACTCTTCAGGCCGAGCTGTTGGTGGGGCCTCCACCGGCATGGCATCCCAATTGATTTGAGCACTAGAGCCTGCCTGAGAGCTTGTGCCTGCTGCTGCTGCCATGGGAATCGGGTGCTTATCTGCTAGAAGAAGAAAGGCACATTAGTGTTGCATAGGAAACAGTATGTAATGGTGTTCCCTTCACAATACTAACATGACAATCCCGAAGGTTAGTGGTCAGAGGTGAAGTGCTTGTGATAGATGTGAGTGGTGATTAGAGGTTAGTATCATCCTAGATGCCTACTTTGGTTATGCAATGGACTCAGAATGCACCTATGTCAGAGAGGATGGATTTACAAAAATTGGGTCTGGGGGTTTGATACATGGTTTAAGTCTCCAAACTTTGCTAGAGGGTTCATAGCTCTTAGAGCTAAAGACAGGTAGAGATTTATGAACTAGAGTGTGATGGATTTGGGGCCTTTTGGGCACCCATTTCCAGACATTTTCTCGATTTGGTTGAGTGTGGGTTAGGGTGGTCTTTAGGTAGAGTTCCTGCGTTGTCAGTCGAGAGGACGTGTGAGTGTTGAATTATGCCAATAGCTAGAGTTGGAGCTATCTGGGCTCGTAAACAGGCCTTGGGCACCCATATGTGTCTAGCATTGGGGCTAGCCTTCAATGACTGCTTAGGGACCCAAATAGACGTGGTGTGCCTAGGAGGTTGTCTAGGGGACTCCTTCACTTGTGTCCGTGATGGTGTGGCTTGTTTGTGGCCTCCTCGAGAGTCTGCTATTAGAGTTGTGGGTTTTCCATCCTTGCGTATCCAGATCTGCTTCGCGCCACGAGGTACTCCGTGTTGCACTAGTTGGCGCTCCTGCTTCTTGATCAATGGCCTCCTTCGTGTTGTATAGTGTTTGGTCTTCATGTTTAGAATCTCCTTTGACCCCGCTGCGAACTCCTCATTGACTCCTGTACCTTTGGTAAGATTGACAATCCTCTGCACCATAGAAGTTTGGACAAGAAGAGCAACATTATCTTTATGTGGATTCCTGGAGGGACCAGGAGTTGGTGCATGTTCTATTGGTTTGAGTGCTTGATTTTCTAATTCAATCGTAAGACGGCTTTGGCCTACCCAAGCCTGAAGAAGTCCACTTCTTAGGTTGAGGTTGACTGCGTGATCATAGATCCAGTCTTGGCCTAAGACAAGAGGCTCAGTAAGATCCTCGTCTTCACATACTAGCACTCTTACTGGCATTAGTACCTCCTGAATGTAGAGGGGTAGATCCACCTCTCCCATGTAAGGGGTTTCAACACCTCCTAATCCGATCAGATATGCTTCCATGGGTTTTATCTCCAATTGCAGTTGTTGGCAGTAAGAAAGCCGAACTGCACTTGTGGCTGCTCCTGAATCAATTAAAGCTCTCACGCTTGTTGTGCTGTCTCTTTGTCCTATTTCTAGGGTCACAAAAGGTCGTCGATCCACTATCTTATGGGTACGTTCACTTGAAGCCTCACACATGGCCATGTGATAGCCTAGAGACTCTTGAGTGTCAATCATAGGCTTATCCCTCCCTTGTCTCCTCAACTTCATTCGTCTGATGCGCTCTAAGGCCTCTGCCTGTGCTTCTTCTCGAATTCGTTTTTTCTCCTCTTTACGTTGCTTAGCAGTATTGAGTCGACTTAGCATTTCCTCCGTGAGGGGTTCCTGATACAACTTGACTCTGCATCCGCTAATATAGTTTGGGAGAACATCACCCTCTAAAGTGGCTAGTTGTACTGCTCCACTCGTGGAGATCCTATTGATGATCATAGGTCCGTAGCCTCTCTTTTCTAGCTTCCTTGCGTGTTGTTTCAATGTGTAGACTAAAACTAGATCTCCTGCTTTCAAGCCCTTATCCTTCACATGGGCATCAAAGTATGCCTTCTGTCTCTTCTTAGCTGCATATATCCCTGCAGCTTCTCTCAGTCTTGTTTCTCCTAATCGTTCAAGGTCAAAAAGTCTAGAGGAGAGTTCATGACCCGTCCATTCGTGCTCTTGTGCTACTTTCAATGTAGGTATTAAGAAGTCCAAAGGTAGCACGGCGTTTTGGCCAAATACCATCTGAAAGGGGGTGGCTTGGAGTACCGTTTTGTAGGCGACTCGATATGCCCAAACAGCATGGTGTAGTTGTTTGTCCCAATCAGAGCGTTTATTGTTCACTAATTTTGTCAATACATTGCATAGGATCTTATTGGTGCTTTCGGCTTGCCCATTGGCTTGAGGGTGATAGGGGGCAGACTTCTTATGCACTACCAAGAATTCTTGGAGCAGATTTTCAATAACTTCATTCAAGAAGTGAGTGCCTCTATCACTAACTAGCTCTATAGGTAGCCCGTATCTTGTGAATACATCCTCAAACAAGAATTTAGCAGTTGTCTGAGCGTCGTTCTTCGTTGTGGCTTTTACCTCTACCCACTTGGTTAGATAGTCCGTGGCAACGATGATATACTCAGCATGGGAACCCTTAGCTGGGGGATTGATAGGACCTACAAAGTCTATTCCCCACTTAGAGAATGCACGTCCGCCCATCATGGGCTTCAGTGGCATCTCATCTTTGCGTATAGGATACTGGGTTCGCTGACAAATCTCACACCTCTTCACATAGGTATGTGCGTCCATGTGAAGGGTGGGCCACCAAAATCCTTCAAATAGGATTGCTTTGATCACCCTATCTGGACCAAAGTGTCCTTCTGCTACACCCTGGTGAGCAGTTTCCAAGATCTTTAGATATTCATTCTCATGAACACATAGTCTCAGTTAACCATCTTTTCCGCGCTTGTATAGATTATCACCAATGAGTGAGTAATCTAGGGCCTCTTGTTCTAGACTTCTTTGTCTCGTCAGGGTCATATCTTGAGGGAATGTTTTCGTCCTCAGAAACGCCACTAGTGGCTCGCTCCAATCTGGCACTAGAGACACGCGATAAAGGGTGGCATGTTCCACTGGTGGCTTAGTGCGACAAATTGGGCATTCCTTGCACATTCTATGGACTTCTGCTTCCATAGTTGGCCAGTACACTCCAAGTCTCCTCAATGTTTGCAGGGTTCGTTGTTTTGAGTAGTGTTGCTCTAATGCACCTACATGTGCTAATTGCAACCACTTCGCGTGCTCGTCCTCTTCCACACAACAAGCCAAGATCCCTTGATCCGTGTGCTTGTACATACTTCCTGCCATGATGTGATACTTTTGGGCTTTTACAACCTCTCTATCCTGTGTGGCCATTACTGAGTGGTTAGGCCCGTAGGTTAATACTGGCACTAATGGCTTAGCCCACTGCGGTACAACTTCCAAATTGAACAAGTAAGCATCAGGTAAGTCATCTGACACTCCTTGTGGGGCCTCTCCGGATGTGAGCCTAGAGAGATGGTCTGCTCTCAAATGAGTCCTGCCTTTCCTCACTATTACCTCAAAGTCATATTCCATTAGTAAGAGAAACCATCTTACTAATCTGCCAGTATTACAAGGCTTGTTAACCAAGTATAGTAGAGCTTGATGATCAGTAAAAAATTTAAACTTATTTGCAAGCAAATAGTGTCTAAATTTTTTAACTGCATATACCATGCCTAATCCTTCTCTCTCCGTAGTGGTATAATTTCGTTCAGTTGCGTTCAATTGTCTACTAGCATAGGCAATTGGAAGATCCATATTACCTTCACTAGTAGGTTGAGCAAGCACACACCCAATAGCATAATTGGATGCATCCACATGAACATGGAAAGGCTTATTCCAATCTGGTGTGGTTAAGATTGGTGCTGAACATAATCGCCGTTTAAGCTCATTGAAGGAATTCTCACATTCATCAGTCCACTCAAAGTTTGTCAGAAGTCCGTACAGAGGCTTTGCAATGATGGCATACATGTGTATAAATCGTCGGTAATAACCACAATGCCCCATGAAAGCTTGTACTTCCTTGACATTCTTTGGCCTAGGTAATTCGGCTATAGCTCTTACTTTCTCTTCATTCGTAGATATGCCATTCTTTGACACTATGTGTCCTAGAATTTTGCCTTGCCTGACCATAAAAACACATTTTTTTGGGTTTAGGCAGACTTGATATTCTCTACATTTGTCAAAGATTTGTCTGAGTTCAGGAATATGGGTTTGTCTAATATTGGAATGAGCACAAAGATCATCAACATAGACTTCTAAGTTCTTCCTCAGGAACTCCTTAAATACATGGCACATCAGCCTTTGGAAGGTTGCGGGAACATTGGTCAGCCCAAATGGCATTACTCTAAAGGCAGAAATGCCCCATTCCGTGGCAAAAGGTGTCTTATGCTGACCTTCTGGAGCTATGGCTACTTGATTGTAGCCCGAAAATCCATCAAGGAAGCTGTACACTTCCTTGCCTGCTACTCTTTCTAAGAGATGTTCTGTGATGGGAAGCGGATAGTTATCTCGAATTGTGGCTGCATTAACCTTCTTTAAGTTAATGCACACACGCAGCTTTCCATTTTTCTTGGGCACCACTACGATGGGGGATACCCACTCAGTGTGCTCAATTTCATAGATGAATCCAGCTTCGACCAGTCTATCTATCTCCTCTTTGATCTTAGCAGCATAATTATCATTATATGTGTATGGCTTTTGCTTAGAGGGCCTAGCATCTGAGGTCATGGGGATAGTGTGTGAGCATATGTCTGGATCAACACCCTTCAAATCCTTGTAACTCCAAGCGAATACATCTCTGTATTCCCTTAGCAAGGCTATTAGCTCTTGTTCTTCCTCTTCTGTCAGGTCATGGCCTATGTACGTGCATCTCTCTTCTCCTTCTTCCATGGCTACCACAATTTTCTTTGTGGTTTCTTTGTTATCATAGGCCTCTCCTGATTGTGCCTCTCGTTTAGGCATTCTGATCATGACTCTCCTGTCATCTATCTCATACTTCTTAAAATTTTCCGGGACCTCAAACAAGGATTCTTCTGCCTCCAGAGTGACTTCCTTCTTCTTTCTTTTCTTTCCTCCGCCCTTAGTAGCTACTTGTGTGGCTAACCTCACCTCATTTGTAAGCTCTCCGTGCCTTTGGGGTTGAAATTCTACTTCATAGAAGTATTCTTCATCTGATGCAAAAGGTGGGTCCATGATGGTTGACTCTAGATCGAAGTCACTCGCATCCTCCAATGCATCAAGGCTAGGTTCGCATTCTTCTAAAACTGCATCTCCCATGATTGGCTCTATTGAAAAGACTGAAATGGCATAGCCATCCTCATCACAATGAGGTGTCCACTGCTCTTCATTGATGGCTACATCCATTGTTGCTAGGATTTCTACCCAGCCGTGGGGTTCAAATTCTTCGTCCGGAAAGACTACAAGTGCATAGGCTGGGTCTTGAATTGATCTATGTGTTTCTTTTGCACCTATCTCCCTGGCTTTTTCTCTCTTCTCTTCTTCTACTGCTACCTTACACATCCATAAGTGAGTGTCTTCATGCATCCATGAGGATCCTGATCCTAGGGAATGCACAGACTCAGTCTCATCTTTGGCTCTATGGATGGGATTCCATTGAATAGGCGGTACGTCTCTATGAGAGTAATCCTTAAGATTGACTTTGGTTGTAACACCTAGATGTTGCAAATACAAGGAATTAGTTCCCCAATCCTGGACTACTTGCAATTGCCGCATAAATGGCCTTCCCAAAATCATCTCGTAGGCTTGGTTTTTGCTAAAGTCGCATATAGCAAAAGTATGCTCAAACTCAACCCCACATGTAGTGAGAGTTATTCCTTCTAGCAATCCTAAGGGCCTTTCAATATGACCATCAGCCATCTGCAATTTCATTCTCGTTGGTCGGAGTGCTGGCTTGCCCCATCGCTTCCATAGGGAAGTTGTAGCAATTGCAACTCCTGCACTTGAGTCCAAAATCGCCTTGGTTGTGTAACCCTGATGAGTAACTGGGAGATAGGTATTTCCTTCTTCTCCTTCACTCATGTCTCCTATCTTATCCAATGGTATTTCAGGCACTATTCTATGAGATCCTACTTGGGAGCGCGATTTTGCTATGTCTGGCACTTGTTTGGCTACATGTTTCCACACTTCTGGCTTAACTTTGAGTAGCTCTTCTAAAGTGAGATTGCACTGCACTTTAGTGTTCTTTACTACCTCTGTATTTCTAGGTATGATAGAATCTTCATTTCTTATCATGACTGTGGGCGCTCTAAGACAAGTAGACTTGGTTTCCCATGGGCCTGTGAAATGTGTTAATTCTTGTAGAGAATTAGACTCAAAGTCTAATCTCTCTTGAGAGTGGATGCTCTCATGCTCCTCATAAATGGATGGGATGTCCTGTGGGAATTGCTCGTGTGCATCATCCACAAGTTCAATGGGAGGAGGGACTTCACTTTCTTTAACACATTTGTCTTCTTGAATCTCTCGTAGGAATTCTAGTGTGAATCGATTCATAGAAGATGATGTGTCTGGCTCCGTAGAGTTAGGCACGTAGGCTTCCTAGGGAGGTAGGCTCACGTTCTCACTTGCCTTGCCCTTATTTTGAGAGGCGGGTTCCTTTTTTGATTGTGCAATTAGCCTCTCTATTTGTTCTAGTAGTCCATCAAAGTGTAACTGCGTCTTAGCTGAACTAGAGATGTTAAAGAGGCGACTGGCTTCAAACATAGTCTGAGCCAATTCCACCATCTTAACACAAATTTTGGTTCGTTCTAGCTCTAGTTCTGCTCTAGGGTAACACTTTTCATGATCAGTTACGTTTGGCCCTTCTTGGATTCTGGCCTGATATGCTCTAAGCATCATGTTTAGGTCCTCGGGAGTGGGATCGGCTAGGATGGATCCTACTCTGGGTGGTGGGTGGGTTAAGGGTGGTGTATTGAAAGGTTGGGGAATGGAAGAAGGTGGATTGGCGGGTAAACGGAGAGGTGGTGGAGGGGTGGTGTGAGAGTGGTTTTGAGATGCGAGTTCACTTATCTTTGCTTTGGTTTCTCTCAGGCTTTCTTCAAGTTCGCTCATCTTTTTTGCCCATTGCCTTTTCATTCTTTCACGACTATCCTTCCAGGCTCTAGTCCTCTTTTTGGTTATGCTCTCTGTTTCACTCACCTTGGGGCTCTTTTCCTGACCAACACCTTGGTTTTGTTGTAGTGCTTGGGCTCTTGTGATCACTTGCACATGTGCAGTGGAAGTCACACTCCTTGTGGAGTCTACAACTAACCCAACAACATTGATAGGAGTGATTTTAGGCATGTTATTAGGGTTCTTTGGGCAATCTCGTAGGAGATGCTCTTTTCCGCAGTCTTGACAGAAACCCTGAATTGTCACTGGTTGGGGTTGTGTAGAGGCAGGTAGTGGACAATCACGTATAAGGTGATCTCCCTAACCTCTGAAGCATGGTCCTCTAGGAAATGGGGGTCGTACATGCCTAGGTTGAGGTCTAGAGTTGGGGTTTGTGTACATGACATTGGCATACTCAGGCTCCCCACTATTTTCACTTGGGTCCTCATAATAGTATGACTCGTTATGCTCGGGTGACTGCATGTAGTAAGCCTGTGGGCTATCAATATGTGTGGAGTCAAAACTATGGTCACTTGGATCACTGTCTGATAGCAATGGGGTGACTGGGACTATGGCTCTGTTCGGATTTTCTTCAGCAGATGCATATTTCACTGGGATCACATTGGTTGGAGCAGGGGGTTGCTGTACTAGGACTGGTTGAGGTCTCTGCTGCCCTTGATAAGGTGGCTAATAAGTTTGCTGTGGTCGGTTGTATTGTTGTGGTGGGTACTGATTCTGGTATCTACCCTATTGTGGATATGGCTGAGGGTAATTTTGCCTAACAGTTTGTTTGTTATATGGGCAATCTTGTGCAGTGTGGTTGGTGTACCTGCGCTCTATGGTGCAGTACTGGCTACTAGGATTTGCCTGGGGTTGGGCCATAATGGGACATACATTTGCCATATGGTCACCGCCACAAGTGTAACACCGCTTAACTGGGGCAAATCTCGGAATTTGTTTGCTAGAGACACCTAATTTTTGAGCTACCTTCTCTGCAAGTTCCTCAATGGATGTGGATTGACCAGATGTGAGGCTACTAGAGCTATCAGAATCCTTATAGATTTTTGATAGTTCTAATTCCTCACCTAGATTGTCCTCAATGTCTATGCACATGCGTACACACTCTTCTATCGTTTTGGGGTCCTTCAGATACACATATGACCTGAGCTTGGTGCTCAACAATCCATCTAAGAACAACGCCACTTGCTTGGCTGGTGTGGGTAATTCCGGCACCGGGCATCTCTCTAGGTATTGCCTAAACCGTCTTCCAGCTAGTCTGACCGTCTCTTGAGGTGTTTGCTTGAAGCTATGAATTAGTGAGGAAGTGTTGTGCCTGATTCCACTCTTAGAAAACTCAATGATAAATGCCTCTAAGAGCTGGTCTATGTTTCTGAAATGCCTCTCGTTCAGTGGTTGAAACCACGTAAGGGCAGTGTTCCTAAGGGTTAGACCAAAAGCATCATATTGTGTGAATAGGTCCTCTACCTATTCAGCTTTCAATACTTGCCGAAATTCTGCCACATGGTCATAAGGGTCTCCAGTGCCATCGAAGTAATTCTTCATGGACTTCACCAGTTGAGTTGGTCGCAGGGTCCTAGTGTGTTCTCTCGGCCTTGGCAAAGGAAAATCGTCAGCATTCCTTTGATTCCATGGGGTTCTATGTCTCTCAGGTTCCACTCTATTCCTTTCCGTTCCCGTTCTTTCTCTTCCCAGGGAGTTGGCAAAACTTACCTCAGGTTTGTCTCTACTTCTATCTCTTTGAGCTCCATGAGCTTGGGAGGTCCCGGCTCCTTGGTGACCAAAGGACACATTAGACCTTGGTTGGGGAAAAACAAATTCACCCTTCCATGTGTAGGCATGTCTGCCATGCTCAGTGACCATGAAGATTCTCTTTGATGCATTGTCTAGGTAGGTTACTTGGCCTGGGCTATCAGGGTCTTTAAACTCATAGATTGTGAGGGCACTCACTTCCTGAGGTTGAGCAGATTTATATCTCCAAAAAGCCTCATCGGTTTCTCGGTTTAAAAGCAAGTCTATGCTTTTATTATCCTGTGGGATCCACTTTGGAGTCATGATTCTGGTCAAGACAGATTTACCACGGGGAGTTCTTGGCTCTCTCTCTAAGTTCCCTTGTTCTATATCACCCATGTCGGTCTCTGCAATCACATTTCCAAACTCGTCTGTTATATCAGGAAGAGTGGTGACTACATAAATAGTCCCCTCTTTATCCACGTATGCTCCATTCTCGAACTTGACTACCGGGTGTTCTAGTCCATGGGGTTGATCCGGGTTCTTAATCTGGACAACCGATCTTCTCAGGCCGTCTTCGTAGATGCGAACACTTAGACGATTAGTCCTGATGTATTCCAATTGATTCTTGTAAGGTCGTTCTGGCTTTTCTAGGTACGCCACTCCTGAACTACCTACTGGTCTCTCCATGTTATAGGACATCTCAGAATCACTTATTTCTGATCTGGGAGTGTAAGGGTAATCACTCAACTGCTGGGCCCAAGACCTAGCAGTGTGATTGACACTATCTTCAGAAGATCTGAGGCTTTGTCTGTCTCGGCCTAAGTGTCTGCCTGATCTAAGGTTCATATGCCTGATTTATCTACCCCCTTGGACCCAAGCACACACTCGTTGCAGGTTAATTTGCACCAATCACTTTGTTCTTTTGAGTTGAATATTATGTTTATGATCTTGTCTGAAATCGCGTCGTCAAGAGTACTTAAGTGAATTTCGCACTTGATAAGTGATCGACTCCAGTTTACCTTTTGTCCCTTAGGGTTTTCGCACTTAAGACCTACTTAATTCTTGCACTTGGTTGATTAATTCTCTTGTATTTGATTCGTGCCTAACGTTGCCCTAATTAATTACCACACCTAAGTCGTACTTAGCCTAGGCTAGGAATTGACAAAGGAGGGTTGAGAGATCTTCCAACCTCAATTAGCTGGTTGACCAGACTGCTACACAAGCCCAGGAAGCCTTCTCCCAAGCTTGGTACTCACCCTTGCTAGCTTGCTTTGGATTGCCTTGAGTGCACACAATGTTCCTGCAAAAGCTCACCAGTCAGTATAGCTCTATTACCACAAGTAATTGAAAGACACACATCAATATTTTCAGTCCCCCCTGGAGTAACTCACTGTACCCCCTCAATCTTAGGTCCACCTAGTCTCACCTAAAGGCCAACTTGAAAAATACATGTTCTAAAATACATGTTCCAACGAGACCAAAATCCCATCAATCGGAGTTCGTATGGTGAAGTTATGACCATTCAGGCACTTAGGGGTCCAAATAGGCTCTCAGGGTTCAGGAAATTCCTCCCTGGTTTCTAGGTCTTTTGCCCACTCCTAAGGCTCTCATATCCTCCCAATGTGTCCAAGATTAAACCCAAAGATACCTCAATTCAGTCAATTAATTTACTCTAAATTTTCATGCGTTAAGCCCATGTATCGCGATAGGTTGGGTCGAAGTGTCGCGATAGCTCGTGAGGTGTCGCGATAGCTCCCAAGTGTCGCGATAGGTCGTGAGGTGTCGCGATAGCTCGTGAGGTGTTGCGATACTCCCAAGTGTCGCGATAGCTCGTGAGGTGTCGCGATACTCCCAAGTGTCGCGATAGGTCGTGAGGTGTCGTGATAGCTCGTGAGGTGTCGCGATACTCCCAAGTGTCGCGATAGGTCGTGAGGTGTCTCGATAGCTCCCAAGTGTCGCGATAGGTCGTGAGGTGTCGCGATACTCCCACGTGTCGTGATAGCTCGTGAGGTGTCGCGATAGGTCGTGAGTGTCGCGATACCTCGAGGTGTCGCGATAGCTCGGGATATGGTGAATTTTTCAGTTCTGTCTAGTGATCCTAGGAGCTCTCAGCCTGCGCAGTGTCGTGGTGCACTCAGAAACGCAATTAGTCGAAGTTTGCGAAGTGTCGCGATAGCTCGAGCTCAACGCCTCGGGGCCTGTGCAGAAGGATTCAATACCTGCTGAGCTTGCTGGAGATGGTGATGGAGCTGGTACCTGCAAGAACATGCAAAAAAATACACAAAAACAAGCACACACACTCGCTCTCTCTCAAACTCGCACACAACAAATGAGGGGAATGACAAGGAAGAGGGAATATGTAGTGGAGAAGGAGGTGGAGGTGAAGATGGAGAAGGAGGTGAAGATGGAGAAGGAGGTGAAGATGGAGATGGAGATGGAGAAAAATCAGAAATTTACCGACTACTTACCATTCCAACGTGTCCTCTCTACGTCTTACCATCACACGCTCGTCCTCAAAGCTCGAATCCCCGGCAACGGTGCCAAAATTTGGTGTAGCTCAGTGATGAGTAGCACCTTGTTTAATGTCAATCCGGGAAGACATGAGGATGGTATGAAGACCTCAAGCAAGTGAAGGCACAAATGTGTGAGTGAGAAGCACACTATCATGCACACACATACACACACACGTGCACACACGGCAAGAACAAAGAGAGTAAGACAATGGAATCACTTCTATTGCAACAAAGTTCTCATACAAGCTCAAAACTACAAGAAGCTACCTCAAAAATGAGCTCTCTAGCTCTATTTATAGTTTTTGCCTAGCTTTGGCCCTGTCCAGACCTAGTGTCCGGCCTAGTTAAAAATTAGGTTCCAAGGTTTATTTCAGGGCTCAAACGAGATCTAAAAAATATGAAAATTGGCAGGTAACTACTTCTAAGGCTCCTCAAGCTCAAGGACTCCTCGTCTTGTACAAAATGGAGATACAAAAAGGTGAAAATGGTATTTACAGGGGTTTTTAGTGATGAGAATCACTTTAAAATGATGTAAGGGTTTTGAAAAAAAAATGAAGGGTTGCCTTAATGCTAGATCTGCATGTGTGTCCGTACTTGCTTCTTCTCGTATACTGTCAACACTCCCCAAGAAGCTTATGTGCCTAAATCCACTAAAGCAGACACCTCTTCTTATATGAATCAATATTCACCAAAATTCCTACGAGAGATTCAAGAAGAGAAATGGGCTAAAGAAAGTGAAGACCCTCCTCCAATTGAACTTGTATGATGCGCACGATCGATTCCCACAAGACATTCCTTCCATTTATGGACAGCAGGAGGATTCAAACTCCCAAGGAAACCCTAGTGCTCAGCAAGTATTCTACTCTGGCAGAGGAAGCTCGGAAGTGGAAGAGGACATAGTAACCAAGACCAAGGTCAACAACAGAATCATGCAGGAGGTCGAGGACAATTTCGAGGCAAGCGGAGCCAAAGAGGCCGCAAAAATTTCATAAGAAAAGATTCAGATAATGATAGTAAAGGATGTTGGAATTGTGGTAAACGTGGTCACTTTGAACGTGATTGCAAGACAAAGAATCAAAATAACAGAAGGCAGTAGAATAGATATACATCCACAAGTGTAGATGATTCTAAGAAGCTTTTCATGGTCCAACATCATATGATGAATATGATGTTTGCTGATGTTTCAAAATCAAATGGTAATGTTTGGTACATTGATTCAGGTGCTTCAAATCACATGATTAGTCATGTAGAATGGTTTAGTAGTTTGCAAAAATGGTCAATTCTTGGATATGTTGAAATAGCAGATGACACATCACATCCTATCGAGCATACAAGAAACATAACATTATCTATGGAGGATGGAAGGTAAAACATCTTGTTGATATGCTAAATGTTACAAATATAACAAAGAATCTTGTTTTTGTTGACAAATGGTGGACCAAGGATTACAAGTTAGGTTCAATGCTAATGGGTTATACGTAGAAGAGTACAAACAAGATGGAGGAGTGATTGCCAAAGGAAACAAAGTGGGTTAACCTTAAATGTGAAAATTCTTGAAATGAATGCATCCATGTTTGCAAAAGGTGCAAGAGTTATTGCTACTATAAAGATATGACACAAACAAATTGGACATGCAAATTTGTAGAGGTTGAAATCAATGCAATCAAAGGAGATTGTCAATGGACTACCAAATTTCAAGGTTGTCGAGATGCAAAAGGTATGTGCAGCATGTCAATTTGGTAAACAATCAAGAGCATCATTTCCACATGACAAGCATGTTAGTGAGAATGTGCGAGAAATAGTACATACAAATGTTTGGGGTCCTACAAAGACCACATCTATGGGTGGTTGCACGTTTTATGTTACTTTCATTGATGATCATACATGGAAAGTATGGGTATATTTCATGAAAGAGAAGAATGAGGTGTTCACTCACTTCCAGAATTATAAGGCTATGGTGGAAAAGAAGGCAAGAAAGTATATTCAGACATCAAGCTATGAAGGAGGAGATGAATATATGCCAAATGAGTTTAGTAGCTTTCTAAAAAGTCATGGAAGTCAACAAAAGTTTTCATGCAGGTACACACCACAATAGAATGGTGTTGTTGAATGCAAAAATAGACATATTGCAGAAATAGGAAGAGCCTTGATGGCTGAGAAGAATATGCCTCATTGTTATTGGGCATAAGCTATGCACACTGCTGTATACATCATGAACAGAACTCCGATTGTTGCTATACATCAAGTTACACCTGAAGAGAAGTTTATAGGTAAAAAGCCAAACTTATCACATGTGAAAGTATTTGACTGTATTGCATATGTACATGTTCTAGATGAGTTGAGGACAAAGCTTGATTCACAGCAAAAATATGTATCTTCATTGGGTACTCCCTTGAGCAAAAGGGATATAAATGTTATAAAGTACTCATACAACAGGTGAAGGTAAGCAGAGATGTGGTTTTGGATGAAATGTCAAGCTTCTATGAAGATACCAAAGAAGGACTTAATCTTGACTCAAATGACAAAGGAAATGCTGAAAATTCAAGTGCAAAATCTAAATTTTTGAGTGGACCTGATGTATCACCAAGAAATATTTCCAACTCAAATCCATGGAGTGGAAGATCGTGTGGAAATTTCAAATCTAGCAAATTTATCAACTACATCAAAGAAAGGTAAAGAAAAGATTTCTGCTAGTAGTGAAACATCTATGAGTTTTGAAGACATTGATGGATTTTCAAGTGGTTCAAAAAAGAGCCTTGATGAGGAACTTGGATTGCCCTCTATGAAGACTCCAAGAGTAAGAAAGGCACATGCAAATGATACAAGGAGAAGTGACATAGGACCAAGAAGATCTTGGAGGATGCAGAATTCAGTGCTTGATGTATGATAACTACATGGCTCATCATTGTGCCTACATGACTAAGGTAATACAAGATGATGAACCTTCTTGTTTTGAAGATGCAATTGGAAACGCAGATTGGGAGAAAGCTATAAATGAGGAGATGGCTGCATTTTATGGAAATGAAACATGGAAGATGGTTCCATTGCCGCAAGGAAAGAAACCCATAGCTTCAAGTGGGTTTACAAGGTAAAGCACAATGTTGATGGTAGCATAAGCAGGTATAAAGCACGATTGGTAGCAAAAGGATGTACACAGACATATGGATTGATTATGAGGAAACATTCAGCCTTGTAACTAAAATGTCTACTATCAGAGCACTTGTTGCATTAGCTACAACAAAAGGGATGGACTTTGAATCAAATGGATGTGAAGAATGCTTTCTTACGTGGTGACTTGCAGGAAAAAGTATACATGGACCAACCATAAGGATATGAGGATTCAGAGCATGTAGATTATGTTTGCAAGTTGCAAAAGGCTTTGTATGGGCTTAAACAAGCCCCTCGTGCTTGGCATGCAAGGATTGCTGATTATTTAACCACCATTGGGTGTTCTATGTGTGATGTAGATCATTCACTATATGCAAGGAAGGGTGATGATTGTTATCGTTCATGTCCATGTGAAAGGCCAAATGGTCGCTCGACGCTTTTGTATATGTTATTTAATAAAACATATAGTAGCCTGGTCAGCCATAGACTCTAAGTTTGACCTCATTTGTACGACCTAAGAAAACTATGTTCACGGTCTGTGTACTGTGTGTTTTCTATGTATTCTATAACCCTTGTGCGGAGTACTATGTGTAGTGCCAAAGTTCTGGTTTCTACAACAAGGGTATCATTGTGAAGATCTTGAGAAGGAGAGTCTACCATCAGGCATTGATGTCAAAATACTTCACTAATACTAGAACAATTTTGATGCAAAAGATTTGTTCCTTTTATGTGACTGAAGCGAGCATCTACCTGCCCACCCAAGGCTTATGACTAAGGTAGTGACCAAGGCATAGATTTGTTCCACTGGTGGCTTAGAAGCGGCAAATTGGGCATTCCTTGCACATCCTATGAACATCTGCTTCCATAGTTGGCTAGTATACTCCAAGTCTCCTCAATGTTTGTAGGGTTCGTTGTTTTGAGTAGTGTTGCTCTAATGCACCTACATGTGCTAATTACAACCACTTCGCGTACTCGTCCTCTTCCACACAACAGGCTAATATCCCGTGATATGTATGTTTGTACACACTTCCTGCCATGATATGATACTTCTAGGCTTTTACTATGTCCCTATCTTGTGTGTTTATTATTGGGTGGTTAGGCCCATATGTCAATAATGGCACTAATGGCTTAGCCCACCGAGGTACAACTTCCAAATTAAACAAGTAAGCATCAGGTAAGTCATCTGACACTCCTTGTGGGGCCTCTCCAGATGTGAGCCTAGAGAGATGGTCTGCTCTCAAATGAGTCCTGCCTTTCCTCACTACTACCTCAAAGTCATATTCCATTAGTAAGAGAAACCATCTTACTAATCTACCTGTATTACATGGCTTGTTTAACAGGTACAGTAGAGCTTGGTGATCAGTAAAAAATTTGAACTTATTTGCAAGCAAATAGTGTCTAAACTTTTTAACTGCGTACACCATGCCTAATCCTTCTTGTTCGGTGGTTGTATAGTTCCGTTCAGCAGCATTTAACTGTCTACTGGCATAGGCAATAGGAAGATCCATATTACCTTCACCCGTAGGTTGTGCAAGTACACATCCAATAGCATAATTGGAGGCATCCACATGAACATGGAATGGCTTGTTCCAATCTGGTGTGGTCAAGATTGGTGCTGAACATAATCTTTGTTTAAGCTCCTTGAAGGAATTCTCACATTCATGAGTCCACTCAAAGTTAGTCAGAAGTCCGTACATGGGCTTTGCAATGGCAGCATACATGTGAATGAACCGGCGGTAGTAACCACAATGCCCCATGAAAGCCTGTACTTCCTTGATGTTCTTTGGCCTAGGTAGTTCTGAGATGGCTCTCACTTTCTCTTCATCAGTGGATATGCCGTTCTTAGACACTATGTGTCCTAGAATTTTGCCTTGCCTGACCATGAAAACACACTTTTCTGGGTTCAGGCAAACTTGATGGCATTTATCAAAGATTTGTCTGAGTTCAGGTATATGGGTCTGTCTAATGTTGGAATGAGCGCAAAGATCATCAACATAGACTTCCAAATCCTTCCTCAGGAACTCTTTAAACACGTGACACATTAATCTTTGAAAGGTCGTAGGTGCATTGGTAAGCCCGAATGGCATTACCCAAAGGCAAATATGCCCCACTCTGTGGCAAAAGCCATCTTATGCTGATCTTCTGGTGCAATGGCTACCTGATTGTAGCCAGAGAATCCATCCAGGAAGTTGTACACTTCCTTGCCTGCTACCCTTTCTAATAGATGCTCAGTAATAGGAAGCGGATAACTGTCTCTAATCATGGCGGCATTAACTTTTTTAAGGTTAATACACACACACAATTTTCCATTCTTCTTGGGCACAACCACAATGGGGGATACCCATTCAGTGTGCTCAATCTCATAGATAAACCCAGCTTCTACCAATCTATCTATCTCCTTCTTGATCTTAGCAACGTAGTTATCATTGTATGTATAGGGCTTCTGCTTAGATGGTTTGGCATCTGAGTTCATGGGAATCGTGTGTGAGCATATGTCTGGGCGACACCTTTCAGGTCCTTGTAGCTCCAAGCGAATACATCTCTGTACTCTCTTAGCAAAGCTACCAACTCTTGCTCTTCTTCTTCCGTCAGGTCATGCCCTATGTAGGTGCATCTTTCTTCTCCCTCTTCTATGGCGACAACTATTTTCTTGGTAGTTTCCTTGCTATCATAGGCCTCTCCTGCTTGTGCCTCACGTTTAGGCATTCTTATCATGACTCTCCTATCGTCTATCTCATATTTTTTAAAGTTTTCAGGGACCTCGAACAAGGATTCTTCTGCCTCCGGAGTGACTTCCTTCTTCTTTCTTTTCTTTCCTCCACTCTTAGTGGCTACTTGTGTGGCTAACCTCACATCATTCATGATTTCTCCACGTCTCTCGGGGTAAGCTTCAACTTCATAGAAGTATTCTTCATCTGATGCAAAAGGTGGGTCCATAATGATTGACTCTAAGTCGGAGTCACTTGCATCCTCAAATGTATCAGGGTTAGGTTCGCATTCCTCTAAAACTGCATCTCCCATGATTGGCTCTATTGAGAAGACTGAAATGTCATAGCCATCCTCATCACAGTGGGGTGTCCACTGCTCTTCATTGATGGCTACATCCATTGTTGCTAAAATTTTTGCCCAGCCGTGAGGTTCAAACTCTTCATCGGGAAATACTACAGGTGCATAGGCTGGGTCTTGAATTGATCTATGTGTCTCTTTCGCACCTACCTCTCTAGCTTTTTCTCTTTTCTCTTCTTCTACTGCCACTTTGCACATCAATAAGTGGGTGTCTTCATGCATCCATGAGGATCCTGATCCTATGGAATGCACTGACTCTGTGTCATCCTTGGCTCTATGGATGGGATTCCATTGAATGGGCGGTACGTCTCTATGAGAGTAATCCTTGAGATTGACTTTGGTTGTAACATCTAAGTGTTGCAAGTACAAGGAATTGGTTCCCCAATCCTGTACCACTTGCAATTGCCTCATAAATGGTCTTCCCAAAATCATCTCATAGGCTTGGTTTTTGCTAAGGTCGCATATGGCAAAAGTATGTTCGAACTCAACACCACATGTAGTGAGAGTTATGCCTTCTAGCAATTTCATTCTCGTCGGTCGGAGTGCTCGCTTGCCCCAACGCTTCCATAGGGAAGTTGTAGCAATTGCAACTCCTGCACCTGAGTCCAAAATTGCCTTGGTTGTGTATCCCTGATGGGTAACTGGGAGATAGCTATTTCCTTCTTCTCCTTCACTCATGTCTCCTATCTTATCCAATGGTATTTCAGGCACAGTTCTATGAGATCCTACCTGGGAACGCGATTTCGCTATGTCTGGCACTTGTTTGGCTACGTGTTTCCACACTTCTGGCTTAACTTTGAGTAGCTCTTCTAAAGTAGTTCTTTACTACCTCTGCATTCCTAGGTATGATTGAATCTTCGTTTCTTATCATGACTGTGGGTGCTCTCAGGCAAGTAGACTTGGTTTCCCATGGGCCTGTGAAATGTGGTAACTCTTGCAAGGAATTAGACTCAAAGTCTAACCTCCCATGAGAGTGGGCACTTTCCTGTTCTTCATAAACAGAAGGGATGTCCTATGGGAACTGATCATGTGCGTCATCCACAAGTTCAATGGGAGGAGGGACTTCACTCTCCTTTGCCCACTTCTCTTCTTGAATCTCTCTCAAGAACTCTGGTGAATACCTATTCATAGAAGAAGAGGTGTTTGGTTCAGTGGAGTTAGGCACATAAGCTCCCTGGGGAGGAATGCTTATTCTATCACTTGCCCTCTCCTTAGCCTGGGAGGTGGCTCCTTTTCCAGACTTTGCAAGTAACCTCTCCAATCTATCCAATAGACCATCAAAGTGCAATGGTGTTCTGATGGGGTTAGAGCCATTGAACAAGTGATTGGCTTCAAACATGGCTTGCGCCAATTCGACCATTTTAGCACAAAGCTTTGTTCACTCTATCTCGAGATCGGCTCTAGGGTAACATTTCTCATGATCTGTTACATTGGGCCCTTCTTGGATTCTGGCCTGATATGCTTTAAGCATCATGTCTAGATCTTCAGGAGTGGGATCGGCTAAGAGTGATCCTATTCTGGGTGGTGGGTGGGTTAAGGGTGGTGTATTGAAAGGTTGGGGAATGGAAGAAGATGGATTGGCGGGTAAAGGGAAAGGTGGTGGAGGGGTGGTGTGAGAGTGGATTTGAGATGCGAGTTCACCTATCTTTGCTTTGGTTTCTCTCAAGATTTATTCAAGTTCGCTCATTTTTTGTGACCATTGTCTTTTCATTCTCTCCCGACTATCTCTCCATGCTCTTGTCCTTTTCTTGGTTATACTCTCTGTCTCACTAACCTCAGAACTCTTTTTCTACCCTACTCCTTGAGTTTGCTGCAAGGCTTGGGCTCTACTGACCACATGCACTCGGGTTGTGGAAGTTATACTTCCCGTAGAGTCTACCACTAACCCAATGACGTTGATAGGAGTGATTTTAGGCATGTTATTATGGTTCTTTGGGCAATCTCGTAGGAGATGCTCTTTTCCGCAGTCTTGACAGAAACCCTGAATTGTCACTGGTTGGGGTTGTGTAGGGGCAGGCAGTGGATAATCACGTATAAGGTGATCTCCCTGACATCTGAAGCATGGTCCTCTAGGAATTGGGGGTCGTACCTGCCTAGGTTGAGGTCTAGAGTTGGGGTTTGTGTACATGACATTAGCATACTCAGGCTCCCCACTATTTTCCCTTGGGTCCTCATAATAGTATGACTCGTTATGCTCGGGTGGCTGCATGTAGTAAGCATGTGGGCTATCAATATGTGTGGAGTCAAAACTATGGTCACTTGGATCACTATCTGATAGCAATGGGGTGACTGGGACTATGGCTCTGTTCGGATTTTCTTCAGCAGATGCATATTTCACTGGGATCACATTGGTTGGAGCAGGGGGTTGCTGCACTAGGACTGGTTGAGGTCTCTGTTGCCCTTGATAAGGTGGCTGATAAGGTTGCTGTGGTCTGTTGTATTGTTGTGGTGGGTATTGATTCTGGTATCTACCCTGTTGTGGATATGGCTGAGGGTAATTTTGCCTAACAGTTTGTTTGTTATATGGGCAGTCCTGTGCAGTGTGGTTGGTGTACCTTCGCTCTATGGTGCAGTACTGGCCACTAGGATTCACCTGGGGTTGGGCTATAATGGGACATACATTTGCCATATGGTCACCTCCACAAGTGTAGCACCGTTTAACTGGGGCAAATCTTGGAATTTGTTTGCTAGAGACACCTAGTTTTTGAGCTACCTTCTCTGCAAGTTCCTCAATGGATGTGGGCTGACCAGATGTCAGACTACTAGAGCTATCCGAATCCTTATAGATTTTCGATAGTTCTAACTCCTCGCCTAGATTATCCTCAATTTCTATGCACATGCGCACGTATTTTTCTATAGTTTTGGGGTCCTTCAAATACACATATGACCTAAGCTTGGTGCTCAACAAGCCATCTAAGAACAAAGCCACTTGCTTGGCTGGTGTGGGTAACTCAGGCATCGGGCACCTCTCTAGGTATTGCGTAAACCGTCTTCCTGCTAGTCTGACCGCTCTTGAGGTGTTTGCTTGAAGCTATGAATTAGTGAGGAAGTGTTGTGCCTTATTCCACTCTTAGAAAACTCAATGATAAATGCCTCTAGGAGCTGGTCTATGTTTCTGAAATGCCTCTCGTTCAGTGGTTGAAACCACGTAAGGGCAGTCTTCCTAAGGGTTAGACCAAAAGCATTATATTGTGTGAATAGGTCCTCTACCTGTTCAGCTTTCAAGACTTGCCTAAATTCTGCCACATGGTCATAAGGGTCTCCAGTGCCATCGAAGTAATTCTTCATGGACTTCACCAGTTGAGTTGGCCTCAGGGTCCTAGTGTGTTCTCTCCGCCTTGGCAAGGGAAAATCATCAGCATCTCTTTGGTTCCTTGGGTCTCTAAATCTCTCGGTTTCTTCTCTATCCGTCCCTGTTCTCCTTCTTTCTCTTCCTTGGGGGTTGGCAAAGCTTACTTGAGGTCTATCTCTACTTCTATCTCCTTGAGCTCCATGAGCCTGGGAGGTGCCAGCTCCTTGGTGACTGTAGGACATATTGGACCGTGGTTGGGGAAAAACAAATTCACCCTTCCATGTGTAGGCATGTCTGCCATGCTCGGTGACCACGAAGATCCTCTCTGATGTATTGTCTAGGTAGGTTACTTTGCCTGGGCTATCAGGGTCTTTAAACTCATAGATTGTGAGAGCACTTACTTCCTGAGGCTGGGCAGGTTTATACCTCCAAAAAGCCTCATCAGTTTCTCGGTTTAAAAGCAAATCTATGCTTTTATTATCTTGTGGAATCCACTCTGGAGTCATGATTTTGTTCAAGATGGATTTACCACGGGGAGTTCTTGGCTCTCTCTCTAAATTCCCTTGCTCTATATCACCCATGTCGGTCTCCGCAATCACATTTCCAAACTCATCTGTTCTATCAGGAAAAGTGGTGACTACATATATAGTCCCCTCTTTATCTAGGTATACTCCATTCTCAAACTTGACTACCAGGTGTTCTAGTCCATGGGGTTGATCGGGGTTCTTAATCTGGACCACAGATCCTCTCAGACCGTCTTCGTAGATGCGAGCACCTAGACGATTAGTCCTGATGTATTCCAATTGAGTCTTGTAAGGTCCTTCTGGCTTTTCTAGATAAGCCACCCCTGAACTGCCTGCAGGTCTCTCCAAGTTATAGGACATCTCAGAATCACTTGTTTCTGATCGGGGAGTGTATGGGTAATCACTCAACTACTGGGCCCAAGACCTAGCAGTGTGATTGACACTAGCTTCAGAAGATCTGAGGCTTTGTCTGTCTCGGCCTAAGTGTCTGCCTGACTTAAGGTTCATATGCCTGGTTTATCTACCCCCTTGGTCCCAAGTACACTCTCGTTGCAGGTAAATTTTCACCAATCTCTTTGTTTTTTTTTTTTGGTTGAATATTGTGTTTATGATCTTGTCTGATATCACGTCGTCAGGAGTACTTAAGTGAAGTTCACACTTGATAATTGATCGACTCAAGTTTACTTTTTTCCTTTAGGGTTTTCGCACTTAAGACCTACTTAATGCTTGCACTTAGTTGATTAGTTCTCTTGGACTTGATTCGTGCTTGACGTTGCCCTAATTAATTACCACACCTAAGTCGTACTTAGCCTAGGCTAGGAATTTGACAAAGGATGTTGAGAGAACTTCCAACCTCAATCCTCTGGCTGCTCAGACTACTGCACAAGCCCAGGAAGCCTTCTCCCAAGCCTGGTACACACCCTTGCTAGCTTGCCTTGGAATGCCTTGCTTGCACACAATGTTCTTGCAAAAGTTCTCAAGTGAATATAGCTCCTTTACCATAATGGATTGACTGATACACATCAACAATTACAGGCCCCCCTTGGAGTAACTCACTGTACCCCCAAAATGTTATGACCACCTAATTCTACCAAATGGCCAACTTAAAAATACATGTTCTAAAACTCCACGTATGATTCTTACAAAAACCAGTCAAGGTCCACGTAGGATTCTCAACAAGCTTTCCAACGAGACCAAAATTCCATCAATCGGAGTTCGTATGGTGAAGTTATGACCATTCAGGCACCTAGGGGTCAAAACAGGCTCTCAGTGTTCAGGAAATTCCTCCCTGGTTTCTAGGTCTTTTGCCCACTCCTAAGGCTCTAATGTTATCCCAATGTGTCCAAAATTAAGCCCAAATATACCTCAATTCACTCAATTAATTCACTCTAGAATTTTATGCGTTAAGCCCATGTATCGCGATAGGTCGGGTCGAAGTGTTGCGATAGGTGGAGGTGTCGGGATACTTGGGAGTGTCGCGATAGGTCGAGGTGTCACGATACCTGGGAGTGTCGCGATACTTGGGAGTGTCGCAATACCTGGGAGTGTCGCGATACCTGGGAGTGTCGCGATACTTGGGAGTGTCGCGATAGGTCGAGGTGTCACGATACTTGGGAGTGTCGTGATAGGTCGAGGTGTCGCGATACCTGGGAGTGTCGCGATAGGTCGAGGTGTCGCGATACTTGGGAGTGTCGCGATACCTGGGAGTGTCGCGATAGGTCGAGGTGTCGCGATACCTGGGAGTGTCACGATAGGTCGAGGTGTCACGATACCTGGGAGTGTGACGATAGGTCGAGGTGTCGCGATACTTGGGAGTGTCGCGATACCTCGAGGTGTCGCAATAGGTCGGGATATGGTGAATTTTTCTGTTCTATCTAGTGATCCTAGGAGCTCTAGGGCTGTGCAGTGTCGTGGTGCACTCAGAATCGTGATTGGGGCAACTTTTTGGTGTGTCGCGATAGCTCGAGCTCGATGCCTCGAAGTTTGCGCAGACAGAATCTGTACCTGCTGAGCTTGTTGGAGATGATGATGAAGCTGAAACCTGCAAGAAACATGCAAAAACACACACAAACAAGAACACACACCCGCTCTCTCTCAAGCTCGCACAAAGCAAATGAGGGAAATGATTTGGAAGTGGGAATATAAGGTAGAGAAGGAGATGAGGATGGAGATGAAGATGGAGATGGAGATGGAGAAAAATCAGAAATTTACCTACTACTTACCATTCCAACACGTCCTCTCTACGTTTTACCATCACACGCTCGTCCTAAAAGCTCGAATCCCCGGCAACGGCGCCAAAATTTGGTGTAGCTCGGTGATGAGTAGCACCTCCTTTAATGTCAATCCGGGAAGACATGAGGATGGTATGAAGACCTCGAGCAAGTGATGGCACAAATGTGTGAGTGAGAAGCACACTAACATGCACACACATACACACACACGCGCACACACGGCAAGAACAAAGAGAGTAAGACAATGAAATCACTTCTATTACAACCCAGTTCTCATACAAGCTCAAAACTACAAGAAGCTAGCCCCAAAAATGAGCTCTCTAGCTCTATTTATAGTTTTTGACTAGCTTTGGCCCTGTCCAGACCTAGTGTCCGGCCTAGTTAAAAATTAGGTTCCAGGGCTTATTTGAGGGCTCAAACAAGATCTAAAAAATATGAGAATTGGCAGGCAACTACTTCTAAGGCTCCCCAAGCTCGAGGACTCCTCGGCTTGTACAAAATGGAGCTACAAAAAGATGAAACGGTATTTACAAGGGTTTCTAGTGATGAGAATCACTTTTATAATGATGTAAGGTTTGGAAAAATTTTAATAGGTTGCCTTAGTGCTAGATCCGCATGCATGCCCATACTTGGCTTCTTCCCAAATGACGCCAACACAGGCAAATGCCATTTTATCTCTACCTATACATGATCCATGCTCTATGACTTTCGGACATGTAGCAACATCAGAACATATATACCTTCTTGAATGATGTCATCCTTGCCGATATCTGTTACAAGAACTCCACCAAATTGTTCAAGCAACTGTAAGGACAAACAACCTTTACAAAAAAAAATACAAGACATGACTCTGGAAGCATAACATCTTCATACATTCCGATCTCATAACACGTATGTAGGTATGTACGATGTAGCAGGTGAGCCTCCATCTTCAAGGACTGTTGATACTGCAACAGATATAAGAATTCTAGCAAAATTACTCATGAAGATGGCATGAGGGGACCACATCTCAGCCAAGCTATCATTGACCAATCAACATGGATTAGTCATCATCCAGCATCATCTTTATATCTTCGAAAGGTAATAGGCTAAATAAATATAAGAGCTTTCAAGGATGGATAATATTCTCTCTTCTATAATAGAAGATATGATAGCATACATCAAACCTTCAAAGGATCAATTCCCCCCCAAGGATAAGAGAGTGTGTTGTAACATCCCATTCAAAGTCATAAAGTATAAGCACATTGTTGCACATCGATGTATCCATAACAGCATATCGGGGTAGTTTTCTTCACTTTTTTGCAACAGGGATAGATCACACCATGTTTGTTCCCAATAATAGATCATGCAATTAGTCGGGCAGCTGGAGTCATGGACTTACAGTAGAACAACAATGGTATGAAGGACATGCTTCTGCAGAGTTCTTAAGGAATCCTCAAAAGGAGGTACACAATCAAAATTACTATAGCCCGATCTCCAATGCATGGCTCATGCAACTTGACATAAGACCCACAGAAGTGAAGATCATGCTTTTCCTGATAAGCCACAACCTTGCACACCAGATACCTCAGATAATGCAAGATGGGGAAGCCTTGCCCGTTGTGCCCTGGAAGTAAAAATGACATGAAGGATGATTCCGTGGCCTAAGCTTATGGAGGATTAGTCACCATCGAGGAGTGGGAGTCGACCAGGACAGTTGTGCCCAGAAGAGGACGGGGAACTGAGCTCAACCCCGAGCATGGGGAAGCTCGAGGTTCACGCCCAATATCCATATTGAAGCTTCTACAAATATACATGCAATTGAGCCTTCCCATTGCAACAAGAATTTCAGAAGTCGACCTGTAGCAGAGATGGAGAGGCTAGAGCCGAGCTCAGCCCCCAAGTGTGGGAGCACAAGGGGTGAGACACAACCCCATATCATGAGTGTGGGTGAAGAAGGGTAGGGGAGCCATAGCTCAACAGATGGAAAAACTCCATGTGTGCCTAGAGATTTATCATAGCATTTGTTCACTTTTCAACAATAGAAGTGCTCAAATTCTAGCCAACTTGACCAAGGTGGGGAGCAATAGGCTAGACCCCTGGCGGAGGGGAGTACAACAGGGGAGCTCCCTATCATCTTCAGCTTTTGGCTGGGCATAGCTTTCAAAATGCTCCTTTCTTGCATTGCAAAAGTTGTAACCAACATTATGAGCTTCTCAACCGAGAATCCAAGTATCATACATGCGTCGATGTGTATCAATGCATATCTTTGATATGCATCCCTGTGTCTACAGGTAGCAGATGTATACTGTACACTTTTCTATGTGGGACCATGTGAAGGAGATCTCAAAGCAGATATGCATTTCATTGAACAATAGTGATTCAACGAAGCATGTAACACTCCAGCCCAATGCCATCTATTGCATGTTAATGAGGTTCCTGCTCCCTTGGAGAACTGAATCATCCTTCTTCAAATTTAATGGTGCGCACCAACCAGAGTGGGGGAACGACCAACTCTACTCATAAATTGTGTGATTTAGCCATGAATGGCTCGATGTCATTGAACTTCCCCAGCTTTCTACACATCATCGCAAAGTTGCAACAGAGAGGAAATTTGTGCATGGGGAAAATTATATCCTCCACAAGTATCATCAACAGTTACCTCCAACATTCCGAAATCCACCTATGGACTCCAACCTGATGTGGAAGAACATGCCTCGATGTGAGATGTCATCTATTTATCTTCAACCATAGTTTCAGTAGATTAGTCCAACGTGTGTCTACTCAGGGAATATGAGAGCGATCTAGTAAAGAAGATTACATGGAGCCATGAACTCAACCATCACGACCCAGATCTTGTGTAATTCAGAAAAAGGAATCAAGATCCCGACTTAGCCTGATCCGATCTAGAGTGCAGTTCATCCCCAACATTCCAGAGTTTTCATATATGCATCATACTTGTGGAACTACATGTATAGAGCTCCAAAGAGGGATTTTGGGCCCTGTGGCAACCACCAAATGCCAGAAGGGTGTGGCCGCTGTTGGACGGCAAGGAGAACTCCGAAGAAAGTTGGGGCATGGGGCACCAACCAGCTGTAGTAGAGCACACAGAGCAGACTTTCGTTGCTTGGCAAGTGACCAAGTAGAATGTTGTCTTCGTGGAAGGGCTTCATTCTAACAGCTCTCGCCACTAGGCAATTCCTCACCTCTGAGCATCGAGAAGCATTATCGTGCCTGAGCACAAGGTCTTCGATAGTCACCTTCAAGGGTTCTGCACGCGAAGTTAGAAGGAATAGTACTCAATCGGTTTTCAGCATGGCCACAGAGAAGTCGTGGATGGAAGCCAGAAAGAGAGATGCCAAGGAGTTGTGTTGCCAGGCATTAGAGGAGCCAAGCATCTCTGTATGCCACAGGGCAGGGATCAAAGGGTCATATACACCACCGAGCCCAATCTTCATATGCCATCGTCACCGTACTCAATCTTCGGCAATTTCATGGTCAATCTCCATATGCCAAGCATCCCCATATGCCACAGTGCTCAATCTGTAGCAATGCCATGGTCACAAAGGGGATCGTAGAGAAGTAACCATACGCACGAGAGCTCCGGATGAGCTCACCCAAAAAAAATGAGTGCAATCAAGGTGAGAGGGAGACGATGAGTTCTTGCCTACCATCCTCACCTACCTTGCACAACTACGAACGAATGGCATTTTGTAATTTAATGCATCCAGCTCAACCCATATGGGTTCCAACCATTCAAGCACTCATAGAAATTAGAACTCAAGAATTCGTGAAGAGTTTCGTTTTGAAAACAAAATTCCACTTGTTTAAGTTTTCTTGGAAATGAAGAGAGGGAGGCAGAAGTGAGGACAAATTTCCATCCCTCTTTTCGATGCAATCACTCTGATTCAAAGATGAAAGATATGGAGAGTGATGACAGGTGTGGGATTGTGTGGAGGTTTGTATATGTGTGGGAGAATGAGAGAGATAAGGGGGTTAAGGGTTGTTCTTGTGCACTAAACAAACATGAACTAACACTAACCTATGAAAACAAGGAAATGGGGAGCAAATGGTCCAATGGAAGGGTGAAAAATGTCATGCCGACACATATAACCTAGGAGTATAAGCAAAAAAGTTGCAAATCAATACCTTACTATATGCTCTTGAGCTCTCCAAGTGATGAAAGGCCGTTCTCCCCGGAAACAGAGCCAAATGTTGTTGTAGTATGCCCTTGGGGAGCCAAGACCCACACCACCTTGCATGGAAGCAAGAAGGAAGGCTCAAGAAGGACTCTCCTTTCATCCACCCCAACCTCCATCATGTTCAAGCCATTGGCCATCAGCCCGCAGCTATGCCACATGCTTGAAAACATGGAGAGAAGGGAGTCAAGGATCCTAGTCACATATGTAAAATACAAGAAAGTTGCAACACTCTACTTACACACATAGGAAATGCTAGCATGCACACACACCTCACTCTCTCACACTCCAAGACTAAATACATATATGCACAAATCCTTAAGAGAAAAGAGATTTCTTCCATTCAAAGGATATTACATGAGAGCACGTCGAACCAAAAGCTCTTCTCCTTACAAAAATGAGCCTCTATATATAGACTAAGCACATTCTCCCATGTGCTCTTTTTGACTAGTAAAAAAGGAGCACATGCCTAACTACCATATCTCAAAAGGATCTTTTCAAATATTCTCTAACAACCAAATCTCCAAAGGAATACATGCGTGGGGATTTTTCTTGACTTCTACCAAAAGGATAGATATTTACATGCTTCCAAAAGCCTTACTTTAGGAGAAATATTAAAAAGTGTCTAAGAGGTAGTTCTCATGTGAAACTCTAAGTATATACAAAAAGAAGGTTCCTATGCACAAATGAAGATGTGTGCATACCCTATACTCAACAGTATGTATGTATGCATATGCATATGCATTATGTATGCATATGTAAGCATGTATGTGTATGTGTGTGTATGTCTCTTTACATGCGTGTGTATGCATATATATATGTGTATGTATGTGTGTCTCTCTCTACGTGTGTGTGTGTGTCTATGTGTATATGTATCTGTGTGTATGTGTGTGTATGCATGTAAACATGTATGTATGCATATGCATGTGCATTATGTATGCATATGTATGCATATGCATGTGCATTATGTATGCATATGTATGCATGTGTGTGTATGTGTGTGTATGTCTCTCTACGTGTGTATGTGTGTATGCATGTGTGTGTATGCATGTAATTATGTATGTATGCATATGCATATGCATATGCATTATGTGTGTATGTGTCTATGTGTGTATGTGTGTGTGTTGTTTCTATGTGTGTATGTGTGTGTATGCATGTGTATGTGTGTGTAAATCTGTGTGTATATGTGTGTGTATGTATGTGTATGTGTCTATGTGTATGTATGTGTCTATGTGTGTGTATGTGTATGTATGTATATATGCATATGCATGTGCATTATGTATGCATATATATATCCATATGTGTGTGTATGTGTCTATGTGTGTGTATGTGTATGCATGTATCTATGCATATGCATGTGCATTATGTATGCATATGCATGTGCATTATGTATGCATATGCATGTGCATTATGTATGCATATGTGTGTGTATGATGTAAGTATGTATGTATGCATATGCATATGCATTATGTATGCATGTATGTGTATGTCTCTCTATGTGTGTGTGTATGCATATATGTGTGTGTATGTGTGTGTATGTTTGTGTGTGTGTCTATGTGTGTATGTGTGTATGCGTGTATATGCATGTAAGCATGTATGTATGCATATGCATGTGCATTATGTATGCATATGCATGTATGTGTGTGTATGTGTGTGTATCTATATATATGTGTCTGTATGCATGTGTATGTGTGTGTGTAAATGTGTGCAGATGTGTGTGTTGAGTAAGTGTGTGTGTCTATGTGTGTGTATATGTGTGTGTATGTGTATGTGTGTGTGTGTGTCTATGTGTGTGTGTTTGTGTGTGTATATACGTGTGTACCTATATATATGTGTCTGTGTGCATGTGTATGTGTGTGTGTGTAAATGTGTCTCGATGTGTGTGTGTAAGTGTGTATGTGTATGTGTCTATGTGTGTGTATGTGTCTATGTGTGTGTATGTGTGTATGTGTATGCATGTATGTATGCATATGCATGTGCATTATGTATGCATATGTATGCATATGCGTGTGTATGTGTGTGTATGCATTTAAGTATGTATGTATACATATGCATTATGTGTGTATGTGTCTATGTGTGTGTGTGTATATGTGTGTGTGTATGTGTGTGTGTGTATGTGTGTGTGTGTGTTTATGTGTGTAGGTGTGTGTATGCATGTGTATGTGTGTAAATCTGTGTGTATATGTGTGTGTATGTGTGTGTGTCTATGTGTGTGTATGTGTATGCATGTGCATTATGTATGCATATGTGTGTGTATGCATGTAAGTATGTATGTATGCATATGCATTATGTATGCATATGCATTATGTATGCATATGCATTATGTATGCATATGTATGAATGTATGTGTATGTGTGTGTATGTCTCTCTCTATGTGTGTGTATGCATATATGTGTGTATGTGTGTATGTGTGTGTATGTGTGTGTATGTGTGTATGTGTATGTGTGTGTATGCATGTGTATGTGTGTGTATGCATGTAAGAATGTATGTATGCATATGCATGTGCATTATGTATGCATATGTATGCATGCATGTGTATGTATGTGTATGCATGTAAGTATGTATGTATGCATATGCATATGCATTATGTATGCATATGCATATGCATTATGTATGCATATGTATGCATGTATGTGTATGTCTCTCTACGTGTGTGTGTGTGTATGCATATATATGTGTGTATGCATGTGTATGTGTGTGTATGCATGTAAGCATGTATCTATGCATATGTATGTGTGTATGCATATGTATGTATGTCTCTTTACGTGTGTGTGTGTATGCATATATATGTGTGTATGTGTATGTGTGTATGTGTGTATGTGTATGTGTGTATGCGTGTGTATGTGTGTGCATGTGTGTGTGTGTCTATGTGTGCATGTGTGTGTGTCTATGTGTGTATATACATGTGTATCTATATATATGTGTCTGTATGCATGTGTATGTGTGTGTAAATGTGTGCCGATGTGTGTGTGTGTGCATAAGTGTGTATGTGTCTATGTGTGTGTGTATATGTGTGTGTATGTGTATGTGTGTGTGTATGTGTCTGCGTGTGTGTGTCTATGTGTGTGTGTCTATGTGTGTCTATGTGTGTATGTGTGTGTGTCTATGTGTGTATGCATGTGTCTGTGTGTATATATATGTGTGTGTATGCATGTGTATGTGTGTATGTAAATTAGTGTGTATATGTGTGTGTATATGTGTGTGTGTCTATGTGTATGTGTGTGTCTATGTGTATGTGTGTGTATATGTGTGTGTATTCATATGTATGTGTGTGTGCGTACCTGGCTTCAAGGAGCATGTCGATCTCTCTCTCTCTCTGTCTCTCTCTCGCTCTCTCTCTCTATGTGCGTCCAAATCCCGACACAAATGTGCTGGGAGAAATCGAATTTTTTTTTATAACATTCTAGAGTGTCGCTTATGCAATGCTCTGGAACACAGGACGTCGCTTATGCGATGCCAAAGCATCACAGCTAGTTTGTCAATGGTGTAGCTCAGTGATGAGTAGCACCTCCTTTAATGTCAATCCGGGAAGACATGAGGATGGTATGAAGACCTCGAGCAAGTGAAGGCACAAATGTGTGAATGAGAAGCACACCAACATGCACACACATACACACACACGCACACACGGCAAGAACAAAGAGAGTAAGACAATAGAATCACTTCTATTACAACCAAGTTCTCATACAAGCTCAAAACTACAAGAAGCTAGCCCAAAAATAAGCTCTCTAGCTCTATTTATAGTTTTTTACTAGTTTTGGCCCTGTCCAGACCTAGTGTCCGGCCTAGTTAAAAATTAGGTTCCAAAGCTTATTTGAGGGCTCAAACGAGGTCTAAAAAATATGAAAATTGGTAGGCACTTGCTTCTAAGGCTCCTCAATCTCAAGGACTCCTTGGCTTGTACAAAATGGAGCTACAAAAAGGTGAAACGATATTTACAAGGGTTTTTAGTGATGAGAATCACTTTTAAAATGAAGTAAGGTTTGGAAAAATTTAATGGGTTGCCTTAGTGCTAGATCTGCATACATGCCCGTACTTGCTTCTTCCCATACGATGCCAACACTCTCCCCCCCTAGCATCTGTCGCCTCTGACAGACCTCTGCTCCTCGGTTTGATCAATGTACTGTTGTAGTATGTCGGTTGCCAATTCTTGTTCTTTAATCCGCAGTCCCTTGACCAGGTCTCTTTGCAGGGCCTCCCAGTTAACTGCACCAGACATGTCAAGTTGGGGCGTGGTGTAGAGCTCTGAGTGCATTGTCTGTTCGCACGCGAATAGTTGTAGCAGATGAGTTGGGCGTGGCGCAAATATTTCTGAGTGTGCTTCCAAGAACCCGGTGGTGAACATGTCATCAAACGTTTGCTTGTAACAAGCAGGGAGATATCTTATTCGTGCATGCCACGCATAAGCCACTCGGATACTTGGGGTCGTGCTCATATCATAAAGTAAGTCGTAGTTACCGTTGATGAAGCGTGGAATTGGTGGCTGAATATTACGTACATTTCAAAAAGTCTTTAACACCACTTGCATCATGTCCAAAATTTTGAGCATCATCTGTGCGACGACATCTGGCATGGCGTGGAGGCGTGGCATCCAATGCCTGATGGTTGCCATCATGTATGATACTGTTGGTGTGCCTGTTGGGGGTGCAATGGAGGGATAATTGAGCCATTGTTTACAATTTGCATTGTTCTGAACCTTGATGGTGAATGCTTTCCATGATCTTCTTCTTTGTATTGGCCCAAAGCAAGGGTTATATTTCAAATGCATGGGAGCGTGATCCCATGTTCGTAGCATTTCTTGCTAGGTCTCAAGTAATTTCTGCCTCCAGGTGGGTTGGAATATAGCCCCTTTTCTGGCTTCCTCTGGGATATCTTCTGGTTCGAACTGTGTTGCGAAAGTAGGGCACTTGTTGGTGACTCTTTTGATCTCTGCATTGTAGTCGGCCAGTAATACAAAATAGGGTTTATATTGTAATTCTGAACTAGTTATCAGTCTTCTATAGGCAAGGTGTCTCAAATACTCTGATTGAAGTATGGTTTCTTCAATGGTCCTCATTGCCAGCATCTGAGTAGAGATACGTTCCTCATGAGTTGGCCCCATTTCTTCTACCTGCGTCATCCATGCCGAAGGGGGTTCTTCGTAAGTGTCTTGTCCCTTGTCCGTGATTCTACCGCCTGGAAGTGGTTGAGGCTCATAGTTATCTTCAAATGTGTCCTCCACTGGAATGATTACTGCTTCTTCTTCTATTGGTTGATCAGGTGGAGAGGGGGGTCGTTCATACTGTAGCAACTTGATCTTTAATTCTGCTACTTGTTGTCTAAGCTCAAGTACTTCATTGGCCGTGGTAGAGTCTGGCTCTGGTGAAGTAGAAGTATTGACCATCTCTTTAGGTTCTGGTGGGTTTGGTGTAGGCACTTGGGATCTTTGTAGTTCCTTTACTTGGTCGGCAAGCTGATCATGTGCTTCTAAGAGGTTGGCATAGGTTTCCAATATTTGTTGTATGCTTTCTGAAGGGATGGCCCGGAAGCTAGCCGGGTCGATGGGTGCCCCTAGAGTATTTTCTATGGCGGCTTCGAGATTGTCCTGATTTTGTTGTTGTAATCTCCTGTTTTCTTCTTGGGCAGCCGCTAGGTGGCGTCGGAGTAGAGCTATGTTTCGTTGTAGTCTAGCATTACGGGCTAGCTGATCTCTGAGTTGTTCTTCCATTGCCCTACTCGTCTCTGTATGTTTGGCCTCAAGCTCCACCTGGGATTGTTGGAGGGCGATAACTTCTTGTTGTAATGTTGTATTACTCAACTCCAAGGCATTGGCACGTGTGTGGAGGTGAGCATACAAATTGCAAAGCTCATTGTTATTCTCTTCCAATAATCTATACTCCTGCTTGAGTTGTGTGGCAGCTTCGAACATAGTGTCTAGTGCATGGCTAAATGAGATGGATGCAGGGGTAGAGGTGGAAGATGCAATGGGTTGGGAAATGGGGAAGGAAAAAGTGGATGTTGTGCCTACAGTGAGTGGAAATGGTGAAGTGAGTGAAGTGATATGTGATGATGTTGGAACAAAAGTGGGGTTGGGTGGTCCTGTGGATGGTGAAATGTCCATGGGATCGGATGTGATTGTGTGTGAAGTGTGAATCGTGAATACGGGAATGGTGGGTGGTGTGTTAGTGGTGGGTGTGAATGTGGGTGAGGTGTGATGGGAAAGGGAATTTCTCTTATAGTTATCAAGTTGTTGCATCATATTTACAAGGTTTACTAATAATGGAGGTAGGGTGGTGTGTGTTGGTTCCGAGGAGGTTAAGAAGGGGCTCATTGGTTAGGGGTTGGGAAAGAGGACATGTAGTGGTGACTGGAAATGCGGGTGTTATGGTTTGGGTAGGGACATGCGGTTGTCCAAGAGCTGGTTGAAAGGAAGGGTGAAATGGTGATGTGTGGCATGGGTGCCGTAAGGATGGCTGTGGGTTGATACACGGTTTAAGTCTCCAAAATTTGGTTGAGGATTCGTAGCTCTTAGAGCTAATGACTGGTAAAGATTTATGAACTAGATTGTGCTAGATTTGGAATCTTTTGGGCACCCATTTCTAGACATTTCTAGGTTTGACCAAAGGTGTGCTAATGTGGGGTGTAGGTATCTTTCTTGAATTGTTTACCAAGAGTACTAGTGAGTGTTGATTTATGCTAGTGATTGGAGGTGAAGCTATTTGGGTTTGTAAGCAGGCATTGGGCACCCATATATGTCTAGTATTGGGGCTAGCCTTCATTGACCGCTTAGGGACCCAAATAGACATGGTATGCTTAGGAGGTTGCCTCGGGTGATCCTTCATTTTTGTCCTTGATGGTGTGGCTTGTTTGGTGCCTCCTTGAGAACCTGTTACTGGAGCTGTGGGTTTTCCATCCTTGCGTATCCAGAGTTGCTTCACGCCACGAGGTACTCCATGTTGCACTGGTTGGCGCTCCTGCCTCTTGATCATCGGCCTCCTTCCTGTCGAGTGATGTTTGGTCTGCGTGTTTAGAATCTTCTTTGGAACAGCTGGGAACTCCTCATTGACTTCTGTACCTTCGATAAGATTGACAATCCTCTGCACCATAGAACTCTGGACAAGAACAGCATTGTTATCTTCATGTGGATTCTTGGAGGGACCAGGAGTTGGTGCCTTTCCTAATGGTTTGAGTGCCTGATTTTCTAATTCAATCGTAAGACAGCTTTGGCCTGCCCAAGCCTGAAGAAGTCCACTTCTTAGGTTGAGGTTGACTGCGTGATCATAGATCCAGTCTTGGCCCAAGACAAGAGGTTCGATAAGATCCTCGTCTTCACATACTAACACTTTTGCGGACATTAGGACCTCTTGAATGTAGAGGGGAATTTCCACCTCTCCCATGCAAGGGGTTTCAACACCTCCTAATCCTATCAAATATGCTTCTAGGGTTTTTACCTCCAATTGCAATTGTTGGCAATAAGAAAGCCGAACTGCACTAGTGGCTGCTCCTGAATCAATTAAAACTCTCACGGTCCTTGCACTCTCTCCTTGTCCTACTTCTAGGGTTACAAAGGGTCGTTGATCAACTATCTTATGGGACCGTTCACCTGAAGCCTCGCACATGGCAATGTGATAACCATGTGCTCCATGATTGTCAGTCATGGGTTGATCTCTACCTTGCCTTCTCAATTTCATTCGTCAGATGCGTTCTAAAGCTTCTGCCTGAGCTTCTTCTCGAATCCTCTTTTCCTCTTCCTTACGTTTCTTTGCAGTATTGAGCCAATTTAGCATTTCTTCTGTCAGGGGTTCTTGATATAACTTGACTTTGCATCCACTTATGTAACTTGGTTGGATGTCACCTTCTAGAGTGGCTAGTTGTACTGCTCCACTTGCGGAGATCCTATTGATAATCATTGGTCCATAGCCTCTTTTCTCTAAGTTTCGTGCATGTTGCTTCAATGTGTAGACTAGGACTAGGTCTCCTGCTTTCAAGCCTTTATCCTTCACATGTGTATCAAAATACAGCTTTTGCCTCTTCTTCGCGGCATAGATTCTTGCTGCAGCTCTCAATCGTGTCTCCCCTAAACGTTCAAGATCAAAGATTCTAGAGGAGAGTTCATGGCCTATCCAGTCATGCTCTTGTGCTACTTTCAATGTAGGTATCAAAAAGTCCAATGGTAGCATCGCATTCTTACCGAACACCATCTGAAAGGGTGTGGCTTGGAGTACCGTTTTATAGGCAACTCGGTATGCCCAAACAACGTGGTGTAGCTGTTTGTCCCAATCAGAGTGTTTGTTATTCACTAATTTAGCCAGCACATTTGTTGCAGAGTAAAGGAGCATAAGAGGAGAGTCCCAAAATTTTCAAAATGATGAGCATAATTTTTTTCTTCTTCGAGGTCTTCAAGAATTCCCTCAAGCCATGTAAATGCACTAGAGGAGTCCTCTAGTTGCATAATCCCAATTTGTTGTAAAATATCCCTTGTAAATTAGTAGGAAATTCACTTTTCTAGTAATAAAGTGCCGGTCTCTTGTGTGAAAGAACCAAACTTAGCGCACATGTATATAAGTCACTTTGTGACTCTTTGTAGAGACTTTTTGCCATTGTGATGAAAGAGCTCTTTTGAATTTTCGAATTTGCCTCTTTCCTGCAGATTTCCATCTTCTCTTTGATCTTGTATGTGTGTGTGATGCTTGGAATGTGTGTGTAGGACTACTGTCTACCCCTCCCCACTGTTTTTGAGCTATGTAGTGTGTGTGTGAGCTTGTAGGAGTTGTGGCGTGAGTGTGGGTGCTTCCCGCCATTAACCATTTTGTCCATAACTTGAAGCAGAGTTATCAGAATCAAGTGATTGTAGTGGATGCATCTCGTCGAGAGCTTCGAAATGAGTACCCTATTGACTATATTCGGAGTTCAGAGCTGGGAGAAATCCTTGATTTTCTGAAAAATGATGTAAGAGGTATCGTGGCATACACTTTCAGCATTTGGGTGAGTGTGAGAGGTAGATTAGTCTTTTCTCATACACGCAAGCTGAACCACTTCATTTTCCATCATGTGTGCACATGTCTTCATACACTTGGTTAGGTCGTTCGATCGGATTGACATTTAAATGTGTGTTAATTTCCCACTATACGCACTTGTGTGGCAATTGAGGTACAGTCTCATTGGCACAAGTCCTTGAGTCATCTTGACTTAGGTACACACGTTTTTGGCGCCGTTGCCGGGGAACACTCAGCCAAGGTGCCTTCGTGATGGTTATAGATCGAGTGTGATAGAATCGTACTTGTAGAGGTGAATTTGTCCGATGGCAAATAGTCAATCACTTCAGCACTTGTTACTTCACATCCCAAAGGTGTGTGTGATAAGTTTTAGGTTTAGGGTTAGGAGGAAGGGAGAGAAGGAGTTAGGGTTAGGGTAGAAGGAAGGGAGAAGTGGAGAGAGGTGAAGTAGGATTAGGCCAAGACCACCAAAAAAATTCCAAAAAAAATCACCTAAAATGAACAAGATTCAAATTCTGTCAAAAAAAAGTATAAAAACCAAAAAAATTGGCTCATTTGACACATCACAGAGTTCAGGTATCGTCTGAGAGCTACGATTGGTATCATGCATAGTGTATTGTGCGGAGAAGGCCTTCAAAGTTAACTTGTGTGCCCAAGGTGCAATCAAGACTACACCAAGGTGAGGTTCTACAAAGAATATCTGCTAAAAACTCATTAAACATGCATAAACACGTGATTAAGGGTATGCGCAGTATTGCAGGGGGGGAAAACTAGTGTCATTACAGTTTCTTTGTGAGGTACAGGGGCCTAGGAGTGAAGAGGTGGGTGAGGAAGACAAGGGGGTGAAAAAATTTCTTGAGTTTAGAAATATTTTGGCTTGAGTATCGCGATCGGTTGAGGTTTGGTATCGCGATACCAAAACTCCCTTGTATCGCGATACTCGCCATAGTATCATATTGTCCGGTACCAGTGCTGGTATCGCGATACCATTTTGGTATCGTGTCGCTGGATTGGTATCGCGATCTCACTTTACTACTGTGGTATCGTATCGTCTTACGGGTCAACTCGTATCGCGACACCATATCAGTATCGTGTCGTCCCTTAACCCAGTATCGTATCGTCGGCCCCTACAAGTATCGTATCGCCTTATTTCCTAAGGACGTATCGCGATACCATACCAAGTATCGTATCGGCTCATTGTCAAAAGGTATATCGCGATACCAAGTTGGTATCGTATCGGCTACGTAGGTGATATCGTATCGGGTGGATTGATCAAGTATCGTATCGTACTCAACAGGAGTATCGTATCGCTCCGTTTCCTAGTGAAGTATCGCGACACCATACCTGGTATCGTATCGTGCATGTCGGTGGTATCGTATCGCCGCTTGTCATAGTATCGTATCGTCCCCATACCAGAGATCGTATCGCGACACCAAATTGGTATCGTATCATCGTTGTGTCTGGTATCGTATCGCAGTAATTATCCAGTATCGTATCGCGTGTTGCAGGTAGTATCGTATCGTTTGGACTTCTAGTATCGTATCGCGGCCGAGGCAGTATCGCCTAGTGAGGTATCGCCTGGAAACGGTATCGGCCAGATTGACACTAATATTTTTGTCAGCCAATTTGAGGCATTGGAAGAGCCACTCAAGGAGAATCTCTGGGACTTCTAGAGAGACTTAGGTGAATGAATGAACTTGAGGTCAGGAAGAGTGCTAGGTAGTCGAAGAAGCGTCATATCTTCTGTGGGAAGTGCTACCCAGGTTAGTCATCACTCCATCTACTCAGAGACTTCTAGTGATTCAGAGGAGGAAATACCCATGGCTTCGGAAGACATGCAGGGTCCAACACCGAATAGGAATTTCATGTCTACTGTTGAAGAAGATTACCGTACCTCCTTATAGTACGTGTCCACTAATGCCCAGGAGATCCCCATCTACTTGGATGGTTTAAACAGATCTGTGGCGAGGATGGTAACTTCCCTGAATGCCACAATTGTACCACGACCTGCTGTCAAGTACGAGGGAGGTGCGTATATAGACAAAATTGGTCATATCTACATTGTGACTGAATTTCCGGAGAGGATCAATGAAAGGGGAGAGTTTGTGGACCCAGACAACTCCGAAAGAACACACCCTGAAGAGTTTGTGACTACCCCTAGGGGCAGGTCTCAAGTATCACGAGTCTTGAGAGGGGACTTGATTCCTCAAGACGACTACTTGTTGGAAGTCTATATGATCCACGGATCAGACCTATTGCTTCAAACCGACTTACCTGCTCTAGGGAGAGAAGAAAGCCCCAGGACATTCTATGAGCTGAAAGATCCGGATGATGAAACCAGACTCACATACTTGGACAAGGATCAAAGAAGATATTGGCCTATGAGTGCCTTAGACAGGGCTCGGCTGAGATATATGGGTGCGCCTGTATTTCCTCAGAGAGATCAGGCAACTACCTCACAAAATCCTTTTGGGAATCAACAAGAGACGGAACATACCACATCAGGACAGACCAGCCAACGAAGTGTGCCCAACCGTACTCATGTACAGTTTGCAACTCCAGGAGTGCAAACACACAATCCGGCCCACGCAGGGATAGGTAACCAGTACCGACCACCAGTCAGACCACGACCACCGGTAGGAGGTCAACCTGGAATACCTCCATTGCGACCAGCTGCCCCAGTCTTCCCTGTAATGGCCAGACTTCCTGAACCAATGAGAAGATTGAGGCCTATCCAAGTGGCAAAATGTGTGAGAAACCATTATGATGGATTGGGGGAACCCTATGATCATATCGCTGAATTCAAACAAGTTCTAAGAGCGGAGCAAGTAGATGACTTCTTTGTGCAGTATGAGTCTTTTGGACTCATCCTCACAGGGACAGCTCTAACTTGGTTCCAACCCTTAGACCCAAATCAATTTGGAAATATGGAACAGTTCTTTCAAGAATTCATTGGGGAATTCACAAAGAGAGGGATTAAACACAATTCTGCGTCTTTAATCCATAGCTTTAAACAAAACCCTAATGAAACTGTGAAGACTGCTGCCCGAAGATTCAATCAATATGTGGATAGAAACCCCACGGCTGAGAGACCCACTCAACAAAAGATGATTTCATTATTTTTAGATGGGCTCACTAACGGAACTCTACGGACACTAGTGTATGTGAAGAGGCTACAAACATTGATTGAGTGTCTTCAAGAGTGCATTGATTTGGAAGATAACCTTGCCGAGGATCTCAAAGGTACAATCGACCTCACTAAATCAGAAGATGTAAGGAGCACTATCACATCCAACTCCAGTAACATGGAAGAATTAGCAGAATTATTAGCAAAGAAACTAGGAGTCCAGGGGCAAAGAGCTTACCAAAATCCAGCTCAAAGAGTGCCTATGCTACGGAGATGTAACTTATGTGGAGGAGAGCACCCCACACACTTGTGTGTCAGAGGAGGGGCTGGTGAACAACCTATGTATCCTTACCACAGACAGCAACAACAAGGAACTTCTTGGTACTGCCACATAGAACAAAAATATACCAACCACACTACTGAGAACTATCCCTTCAATAGGCAAGCACGCCCTTTTCAACCACCATAGTATAGACCATATGGATACCCTCCTAGGGAGCTAGGCAGAGAGATACCAAGATACAACCCTTATCCCACACCAGCAGAAGCATCAAGGCCATACGAGCAGGCACCATATCCACCACCACAACCAGTGCTAGGACCCCAATTATCAAAACCTCAACAAGTAGTACCCGTAAAGTATGCTCAACCAGATGAAAACTTAGAAAGAGCTATAGTTCCAGAATCGACAATGACCCATGTAGAACCCACAAATCCTGGATATGAACCTCCACCAGGAGAATACTAACCATACGACGCCAACATGATGGAATATGAAACGGCATATGATGCGGCTTACTATGGATATGAGGGCTATGATCAGACTTATGGAGCAGAGACGACCACCTTAATGTATACGGCTCCTAAAGCACAACCAACTGTGAGACCACCTGTTAGACCACCCATGCAGAGAGGACCATGCTATAGATGCGGAGGAGACCATTTCATTAGAGAATTCCCTCGACCTTGCAACCCTCCACCACCTAGGATCTGGGAAGGATATTGTAGTGATTGCGGAAAAGAACATCTTTTCAGAGATTGCCCTAAGAATCCGGCAAAAACTCAAGATACCGCACCAATCAATGTGATTGAGGTCATAGAAGGATCGGGAAGTGATAAGGAGTACACTGTACCACTAAAGGCTATTACTAGAGCCCAAACGAAGCAAGAAAAAGGAAAACAACCAGAAGAGGAACAAGAGAGCAATAAAACTGTAGGTTCTAAAATTCAGGTAGTCGAGGATTTTGAGAACCCACGTGAGAACTCCCAAAACACAAGAGTACAAAAATGGAAGGAAAGAAGAGAAAAACTCAAAAATAAATGGGCTAGGAAGAAGATTCAAGTCAGTAAGAAACAAACTAATGGCTTGAAGGAGCATAAAGAACAAAAAACTCATAAGGAGATCCCTGAGCCACCACGAATTAGCTCAGAGAAGGAGAAGCCAGGATCAATTCTAGCTGACCCAAAGCCAAACGACCTGGACATGTGGTTGAAAGCTTACCAAGCTAGAATCAAAATGGGCCCAAATATAGAGCAACATGAAAAACTCTACCCTCAAGGGGAATTAGAAAAAGAAAGATTGGAAATATGCAGGAAACTTATCAAGGTAGCCCAAGCAACCCTAGGAAAGACTATCCCAATTTTACCAGAGACAAGGATTGCACATGGTCTATACGAAGAATGCATCCATTCCAAGGATAAGGAACCTAGAAAGGAAGATGACCAAGGTGAACGAATAAAAGCACAAGATGAACAGGTGTCAATGATACCAGACCTAGAGGCAGATTGGCCAGAAGACTTGTGGAATAGAATCAGAGAAGAGCAATGGAAGAAGAATGGAGTCAGTACACCTCCTTTTGATGAAATAGATGTGGAAGATTGTCAACCCCATCCCAACCTGGAGGAAGTATATGAGGAAGTATCAAGACTCGATAGAGGTAGAGAGGAAACCCTGAGCATTTCAACATTGCCTAATTACATGGGAGAATACGAAAGGGAGTCTCTAATAATACGAGCACCCACAGTACATGGGAAAGGAAAAGGAAACTCAGAAGAGAGTTCACACAATCTAACAGAACTAAAGAAAACAAAGGTGCAATGCAAATTGATGGTGGAAGAGTTGCTTCAACTTAAACCACAATTATGGAGACAATTAGCAAACCAATTAGAACCACAACCAGAGAAAGGAGAAACAAGAGGAAACGAAAAGGAAAGGAAATCAACGATACAAATTCCAGTTGATAAAGTGGGAGAGTTTAGTGAAGGAGACGAAGGTAATACGTGTTTACCTGTCACCCACAATGGGTACATGACCAAGGCTATTCTAGATACGGGAGCTGGTGTAGGGATTGCCACCAAGGAGATATGGGAAAAGTGGGGAAAGCCTGCCTTACGACCCACACGCATGAAACTCCAATTAGCAGACGGTCATGTGGAAAGACCCTTAGGAATATTGGAACGAATCAAACTAACCACCTGTGGAGTAGAATTTGAACATACATTAGCCATTTGTAAGTTCGAGAAAGCGAACAACTATGAAATGATATTAGGGCGACCCTTCATGAGACAAATGCGGGTAGTACAAGATTGGGGAAGAGATTCATTATACTTGCAACATCAAGGAAACACCACCAAGATAAATTTGCACACATTTGCCTATCGAGATGTCCCTCCACTACAATGGAATCCAGTACACAAGGAAGAAGATGACCTATCCATTCACAGTGCTGATCAAGTAATCAATCTTGGATACATGAAGATGCCCAGTTATGGATGTGTAAAGAAGCGAAGAAAGAGGAGTGTAAAAAACAACTGTGGCCGATAGGACACCCTAACTATCAATCAGTAGAAGACCCAAATTACATGCCTCAAATCTTTGCTGATGAGATTTTCGAGCCACAGGGATGGATGGAAATTTTGGGAACCTTAGATATGTGCGTAAACGAACAAGTTTTGATGATGAACGAATGCATAGATGAGGAAGGCTATGATGTAAATCTCTATATGGTTGTTCTTCAAGAAGTAGAAGAAGGGGAAATCTTGGAAAAAGAATGGAAAGAGGAATATGAAAGCATAGAAATGGAACCAGAATTTGACTCCAAAGAAAGCTACTTAAATAATATTCAGAACAAGAAGGAACAGGAACCAACAAAAATCTTAGCAATTGAAGTTGCTTCGGCAATACACAGGCAGAGGGAAGACATGAGTAAGGTAGAACCGAACCCAGATCTTTTTGAAGTTCCTGAACATTTTAAAAAATACGAAGTAGAGGAGAGAAAAGTAGCCATTCAAATGCCTAGATGAGAGGTACGAGACGGAGAAGCATACGACAACAAAGAACAAACAAAAAAAATTGTGGTAACGATAGAAGACGGAGAAGAGCGGTGCACATATATTGGAAAAGATGTATCTGATGAGGAGGAAGAGGAACTCATACACCTTATCCGAGAGTACCGAGACGTATTCGCATGGACCTACAAGGATCTCAAAGGCGTAGAACCCACTATTTGTTCCCATCGAATACCAATGACGGCTGACGCAAAACCATCCAAACAACGCCCTTATACGTTTAATGAGGTTTATGCAACAAAAATTAAGAAAGAAATAGACAAACTACTAGCGGCAGGATTCATATATGAGATAGAACACACCGAGTGGGTATCGCCATTAGTAGTTGTGCCTAAGAAAAATGGAAAATTGAGAGTGTGCATAAATCTGAACAAGGTGAATGCGGCCACCATACGTGACATCTATCCATTGCCCATCACAGACCATCTGTTGGAGAGGGTAGCCAGAAAAGAGGTCTATAGTTTCCTGGATGGATTCTCCGGATACAATCAAGTAGCTATTGCAACTGAAGATCAACATAAGACCGCATTCGCAACCGAATGGGGTGTGTATGCTTTCCGTGTGATGCCGTTTGGACTCACTAATGCACCTGCTACTTTCCAGCGATTGATGTGTCATGTTTTCAAGGAATTTTTGAAAAAAAGCATGGAAGTATACGTAGACGACCTCTGCACATACTCCAATCAAAGAAACGATCACATCCCCGAGGTGAGGAAGATATTCAACAAATGTAGACAGTATAGAGTCTGTTTAAACCCAGAAAAATGTGTCTTCATGGTAAGACAAGGGAAAAACCTAGGACACATAGTCTCAAGAAATGGAATATCTACAGACGAGGACAAAATTAAAGTCATCTTAGACCTACCAAGACCTAAGAATGCGAAGGAGGTGCAAGCTTTTATGGGACATTGTGGATATTACCGTAGGTTTATTCACATGTATGCCATAATAGCAAAGCCCTTGTATGGTCTCTTGACTCAATTTACTTGGACAGAAGAGTGCAAGAAGGCATTCACCGAGTTGAAAAAGAGGCTTAGCACAGCCCCAATTCTGAAATCACCAAACTGGAGCAAGCCATTTCATATTCATGTGGATGCTTCTAACTATGCCATTGGATGTATCCTAGCCCAACTAGCTGATGAAGGTAAGCTTGATCCAATTACCTATGCGAGTAGACAACTGAACCAAGCGGAAAGGAATTATACCACTACTGAACGAGAAGGCTTAGGAATGGTCTATGCAGTGAAGAAATTCAGACACTACCTTTTAGCCAACAAGTTCAAGTTCTTCATAGATGTGGAAGGGGAATCAAGCAAAAAAAGAAGAAGAAGAAGATCAAAGTAAAAAACAACTCAATAAAGAATAAAACAATGATATCCAAAGACATATCTCTGCAGGAAGCCCCGCAGGGGCGCAACACCCATCTCTGCACAGAGCCCGCAGGGGCACACACACCAAGGAAAAGCACGCAGCTGAGAGGAAGAACCAGGGCCAACAAGTATTCCGTATGATGGTGCTTCAACCTCTTGAGTTATAGAGGATTCAGATCAAGGCTTCCGAGCTACATCCGCATATGTGCACTAATGGCGTGCGTGGCAAACCAAATCAACCGGCTTGGAGTAATGCAACCCGGTCCGATGTGTGCAACCAGGACAAATCAGAGCGCCTCTAAAACGTAATGCAAGATCAAGAATCAGGCAAAACTGGCCACGGGATGCGTGCGGACAACAAACTGAGGACAAGAAGCAAAGCCTGTCAAGGGACGACAGAGACGAAGAGGGGGAGAGTGTTGCAGAGCTAAAGAAAGCACAAAGCAGAGAAAAAGACAGGCCCCAAAATTTTTCCGATTTGGACATCATATTTTTGTATCATAATCATTCTTGTAAGATATTTTCCGTTGTAAATGCACTAGAGGAGTCCTCTAGATGCATCCCCACAGAAGATTGGAGATTTACCCATGTAAAATAGTAGGAAATTAGTCTTTTAGTGAATAAAGTGCCGGTCTCTTGTGTGAAAGGACCATTTTTAGGGCACTAGTATATAAGTCAAATGTGACTCTTTGTAAAGAACTTTTTGCCATTGTGAGAATAGAGAGCACAGAAATTCGAATTTGTGTCTTCTTCACTCTGTATCTTCTTCTTCGTGAGCTTGTATGCATGTGTATTGCTTGGAAAGAGTGCTTGTGAGTGTTGTCTATCCATGAAGGTGTTTATTTGCTGTAGGTAAGGTGTGTGCGAAGTGTAGGAAGTGTTGAAGTGTAGGAAAGTATTCCCACGACTCAGTATTTTGCTCATAACTTGAAGTAGGAGCGTCAAAATTGAGTGAAACCACTGCCATTGGATGCGTCTTCTCGAGAGCTTCGAAACGCATATGCTATTCGCTATATTTGGAGCTCGGATCTGGGAGAAAAGTCCAAAATACTGACGGCTACTGCACCAAGTATCGTTCCGCCATGACCAACAGTTGAAGCTTGTTTGGATAAGTCTTTGCCTTATTTACACTCTTTGAGTAGTCCATTTGCATTGATCATCACATGATTGCATGTCCTCATACACTCGGCTAGGTTTGTATACTCTTTGGATTGATAATTAAAAGCGTGTATCCCCACTATATGCACTTGAGAGGGGATTGAGGTATAGTCTCTTTCTCCGCAAGTCCCTAAGTTGGTACTTAGGTCAACACACTTTTTGGCTCCGTTGCCGGGGAGGAACAAATCAAACCGAGGCATTCGTGTGATGGTAAGTAGCTTTTTTGCATTGAAGTAAGTGGAGGAGTGGAAATTTTCTCTTCTTTGGTAAGTCATTTTCAGCCGCACTTGCTACTTCTCATTCTTGGAGTGTGTGTAGTGAGTTGTTAGTTTAGGGAAGTGAGTGGAGTGAGTAGAGTAGGAGTAGTGAAAGAGTAGGTCAAGTCATTGGAGTAGGAGTGAGTCATAGATTAGTGGAATTTGTCTTTTTTTTGAAGCAAGAAAACCTCAAGTATAAAAGCCCAAAAATCATTTTTGCAAATCACTTGCCTAGAAAGCAAGTATCGTGAGCTGCAGTGTCGAGTATCGTGAGGGCTACATCAGAGATCGTGTGAGCGAACGAGCAAGCTGGGGTTGCACAGAGCAAGGGGAAGTGACCAAGAGATTATAGGAGCTACCAAGGTGAGCTAACCCACCCCTTTAATCTATAATTTCTCAGTAAATTAAGTTTGGAAAGGGAAACGATCTGCGTCAGGTATCGTTTGGCACTGACAGAGGTGAAAAGGAGTGTTTGGAGTGAGGCAGAGAGTGAGGAGAGGGGAGAAGGACTAGGAAAACAAGGGCATCAAACCAAAACTTAAAAATCTTAGCAAAAATCTTGGCAAAGGGTCAAGTATCATTTTGCTCCCGCGGTCGAGTATCGCGATACCTGACAAGTATCGTGATCTCCTGTGGTTGAGTATCGTGATATTTCCCAAAGATTGTAGATCGTTTCGGTCAAAGATCGTTTTTGACCAGTGATCGTTTCGTCAGCGATCGTCTCTGAGAGATCGTTTTGACAGCGATCGTTTCTCTAAACGATCGTGTGCCAAAGATCGTCCCTCAAAGATCGTCGATCATGTATCGTCTGGTCTTCAGAGATCGCGATACTTGAGCCAGATCGAGTATCGTTTGGTCTTTATCGATCGCGATACTTGATCAGTGTCGTGTATCGTTTCAATCCGGGTATCGTGTATCGCTCGGCAAAGATCGCGATACCGGAAAAATATCGTGTATCGTTTGGTTCAAGCGATCGCGATACCTGACTAGTGTCGTGTATCGTTTTGCCAGCGATCGTCTGCAAAAGATCGTTTTTAGAGATATCGTATTGTCAGCGATCGTTTTGCCAGCGATCGTCTGCGAAAGATCGTTTTTTTAAGGTATCGTTTTGTGAGAGATCGTGTATCGTTTGGCTGAAGTATCCTGTATCGCTTCGCAGAGATCGCGATACTTACCAAAGATCAAGTATCGTTTTGTTCAGGTATCGTGTATCGTCTGGTCTTCAGAGATCGCGATACTTGATCAGTGTTGTGTATCGTAGGACCACAAGTATCGTGTATCGTCTGATTTGAAACATCGTGTATTGTTTTTGTGGTGTATCAAGTATCGTCTATCCTCGGAGATTGAGCATCGCCAGTTTCAAGTATTGTCAGTAGTCAGAGATCGTGGAATTTTGAGGTTAAGTATCGTGACTTGAAAAGTTATTTTCAATCCATTTTTAGCCAAAATTCTTCCTAGAATTCTAACCCTGAGTGAAGAATCCCAGAGGCTAGAAGGTTGCAAGGACTGATCAGAGTTGTTAGGTGGATGAACCTGAGATCTGGAAGAACTCTAGGAAGCCGAAGAAGTGTAATCTCTTCTGTAGGTAGTGTAGCAGAGCAAAGTAACCGTTCACATTATTCAGAGACCTCCAGTGAGTCAGAGGAAGAAATTCCCATGGCTTCAGAGGATATGCAGAACACAGTACCCATGATTGGCATGATGTCAATCATTGAGGGAGAGTACAGGACCTCCTTGGAGTATGTGAACACCAACCAAAATGAGATCCCTATTTATTTGGATGGTCTAAACAGATCAGTGGCCAGGTTAAAGAAAGCGTCAGAGGCTTACATAGTGCCTAGACCAGCAGTCAAGTACGTAGGAGGATTTTACATGGACAAAAGAGATATCCAATATGTTGTCACAGAACACCCAGAAAGCATTAATGAAATTGGTGAAGAAAATAATGCTTCAAACTTAAATGGAGGAGGGAATGAAGAGCAAGTAACTACACCTAGAGGGAGATCTACGGTTGCTAGGATATGGAGAGGAGACCTGATTCCCCAAGATGACACCTTAATGGATGTATATTTGATCAATGAGATAGAGCATCTTCTTAGAGCACATTCTTCAATTTGGGAAGCTTCTCCTAATCCAGTCACCATCTATGAGTTACAAGATCCTGATTTCTCCACCATCATCACATATCTGGATAAGAATCAGAGAAGATATTGGCCCTTAACAGAAGCGGAAAGAGCTGAGTTGAAATATCAGAATACCCCAGTGTTTCCCCCTAGGGACCAAGCCACTACTTCAAGAAACCCACTCGGAACGTCCCATAATGATTCATATCAACAGTCGGGCCAAAAACAACAAACTCAAATCCCAGTCAGACCACCTGTGCAGTTCGCAATGCCCGCAAATAACCCTAATTACCGACCTCAACCAACTATTGACCCAAGACATGGAATTCATGCTCCAGTCAGACCGCCGGTAGTAAGAGGACCAGGCATACCAATAGGAAGACCAATTTTCCCAGTAATGCCTAGACCACCCGAAGCAGGAAGAAGATTAAGGCCAATTCAAGTGGCCAAATGCATGAGAAATCACTATGATGGCTCTAGTGAACCTTACAATCATATAGCGGAATTTAAACAAGTAATCAGAGCCGAACAGGTAGAAGACTTTTTTATTCAATATGAGTCCTTTGGCCTTACTTTGTCAGACACAGCGTTAGCATGGTTTCAACCATTGGACCCTAATACTTTTCAAAACATGGAGCAAGTATACCAAGAAATGATTGAGGAATTCACTAAGTCAGGAATTAAAAACAATTCTTCATCATTGATCCATAGCTTTAAGCAAGCCCCTACCGAATCAGTAAGATTAGCTGCAAGAAGATTCAAACAGTATGTGGACAGATGCCCAGTAGAAGAGAGACCTACCCAAAATAAAATGGTGTCATTATTTTTGGAAGGATTGTTGAACGGATCTTTGAGATCATTGATATATGTAAAGAGAGTTCAGACTTTGCAAGAATGCATGAAGGAATGCATAGATCTAGAAGACAACCTAGCAGAGGACCTGAAAATACCTCAAGGAAGCTTGCAAAGTGAAGATTCGGCCAGTAGCACATCAATCCCTAAAAACAATGTAGAGGAAATAGCCGATTTGATCGCGAAGAAGTTGAACGTTCAAGGACAGAGGAACTACCCCAATAACCCTATGAGAGTACCCATGCTCAGAAGATGTATGCAGTGCGGAGGTGATCATCCTTCTCACTTGTGTACTAGGGGAGTAGTCCCACCACCTGCTTATGCTTATAATAGACCCCCTGTCCCAGGACCTCTACAATATTGCAGTGTGGAACAAAAATATACAAATCACAATACAGAAAATTGCCCTTACAATAGGCAAGCGAGACCAGCACAGCCATACATGAGACCCTATGGATACCCTCAGAGAGATCAGGGAGGTGAAGCCTTTAGATATCCCACTTATCAGCCGCAAGCACCAGTGCCACGACCATATGTGTATCAAGGATACACCCAACCACAACCAGTACTAGGACAACAACCGCCCCATCCTCAGAACGTTGTCCCAGTCAAGATAGCTCAACCTGAAGAAAACCTAGAGAGAGCAATAGTCCCAGCCACACCTTTGGTTGGTAATGAACCATATGACTCATATTACGACCATAGTCAAGGAGCATATCCCAATTATGAAAGCTCAATGATGGAATATGGACAACTGTATAAACCATATGCCTATGGCATGGCAGCATCAGATAGTTCATACGGATATGAGCAGGACTATGTGTCATTAATGTACACAGCTCCTAGAGCAACCATACCACCCCGACCCATGAACAGACCGCCTGTACCCAGAGGACCATGTTACAGATGTGGAGGTGATCACTACATCAGAGAATGCACATTGCCAAACCCACCACCACCACAACGAGTCTGGGAAGGCTACTGTAGTGAGTGTGGTAAGGAACACCTTTTCAGAGACTGCCCCAAGAATCCCAACAAGGTTACATCTAACGTGCAAATCAATGTAATAGAAGTAATTGAATCATCAGGGAGTGATAAAGAGTACACAGTACCATTGAAAGCAATAACAAGAGCCAAAGCCAGAGATACCCCTAATAAAACGGAGGAGAACAACCGAAATAACAGGGAGGTGAACACACCCATCCCTCAAAGAGTTGAAGACTCAGAAGAGCCGGAGAAAAGTATTGCAAGTAAAAGGTCCCAGAGATGGAAGCACCGAAGAGATAGGATAAAAGAAAAGAAGTTATTACAAAAGAAGGAAAAGGAGAAGAACGAACAGAATCCAAAAGAGGAAAAGAAAAAAGAAGAAGAAATTAAAAATGAAAAGTACAAAAAAGAAGAGGTAGGATCAGTGTTAGCAGACCCTATGCCTGAAGAATTAGCCATATGGATTCAGGCATACAAGGCACGAATAAGAGCAGGACCTACCATAGAACAACATGAGAGGGAATATCCAAGATGCGACTTAGAAAAAGAAAGACTGGAGATCTGCAAGAAATTGATAGAAGTTGCACAACAGACCTTAGAAAAACCTGCATCGTCCTTACCTAATACCCGAATTTCTGAAGGAGAATTCCAAGAGTGTGTAAACACTCATGAAAAGCCTGAAGTGAGTAGAACACAGAATGATGAATGTGGTATTGAGAGAAGGGAAGGATCCATAGTTCCCGAAGTAGAAGGAGAATGGACTAAAGATCTATGGGCACGAGTTCAAGAGGACAAATGGAAGAAAGTGGAAGGAATTGAACCACCCTTTGAAGAACTAGAAGCAGGAGATGAAATAGAGGGTTCAATACCTGAACTACATTCAGAGGAAATTTTACCGATGGATGCAAGTAACCAAGGAGAGGAAGATGTAAATGAACTGCCCAATTACACAAGGGAGTACGAACACAATTCAGAATTGTATCGTATTCCCTCAATGAGGAAACGAGAAACGAACCCATCAGTCCAAACATCTAAGATCATACACCGCCTTCGAGAGGTAAAAATCCCTTGTACCCTAACATTCGAAGAACTGTTGAAGGTAAAACCACATTTGAAGGAGAAATTATTCAATCAATGGGAAGTCAAGGAGGAAAAGAAAGAGATAGCAGACGAAGTAAACACGATGAGAATTCCAGTGGATAAGGTAGGAGACTTTAGTGAGGGAGATGAAGGAAATACCTGCCTTCCAATTACTTATAGGGGTTACACTACCAAAGCCATCTTAGATTCGGGAGCTGGTGTTGGTATTGCTACCAAAGAAATTTGGGAGAAATGGGGAAAACCAGCGTTAAGACCAACACGCATGAAAATACAAATGGCAGACGGACATACAGAAAGACCCTTAGGATTGTTGGAACGAGTAGTTTTCACTACGTGTGGAGTGGAATTCGAACACACTCTAGCAATATGTCACTTCGAAAGGCCAAGCAATTATGAAATGATCCTGGGAAGGCCTTTCATGAGACAGTTAAAGGTCGTACAAGATTGGGGAAAAGATGCGGTATACCTATAACACGCAGGAACCACCACTAGAATAAACCTACATACGTACACTTATCAAGATGTTCCACCTCTACAATGGAATCAAATTCATAAGGAGGAAGACGATCAATCAATTCATAGTGTAGGTTCTAGTGATCAATCTTGGATGAACGAGGACACTCATCTATGGATATGCCAAGCTGCAAAGAAGGAAGAGGAGAGAAGAAAAGGATGGCAGCAAAAACAAGGAATAGCGAGGTCTGTACAAGATCCAACTTACATGCCACAAGTCTTTTCGGATGAAGAATTTGAACCACGCGGTTGGATGGAAATTTTAGCGACCCTCGATGTCTGTGTAAACGAAGAAGTAGTGACCATGAACGAATGTATCGATGAGGAGGGTTATGATGTTAGCCTGTATGTGGTAGTCCTTCAGGAGGCTCAAGAAGGAGAAGTGATTGAGAAAGACTGGAAGGAGGACTACGAGAGCATTGAAATGGAGCCCGAACCAATGGATCTAGGGAATAGTACCACCAACATAAATATCACAGCCAATGGAAAACACCAGGAACTCACACAGAAGGGGGAATTAGAATTTGAAAGAGAATCAGAAGATGAAGAAAATAAACCCCAAGACCAATTTGAGGTACCAGCTCACTTTAAAAAATATGAAGTGGAGGAGAGAAAAATCGCTATTCAAATGCCGAAAAGAGAAGCACAGCCTGGAATAGCATATGATAATAAGGAACAAACCAAGAAGATAGTAGTAACTGTAGAAGAAGGAGAAGAACGATATACCTTCATAGGACAGGATGTCTCATTAGAGGAAGAACAAGAGTTAATTCGTCTCATAAGAGAATATCGGGATGTCTTTGCTTGGACCTATAAGGACTTGAAAGGAGTCGACCCTTCTATATGTGCGCATAGAATCCCCATGACATCCGAAGCCAAACCTTCTAAACAAAGGCCATATACTTACAATGATGTGTATTCAGCCAAAATAAAGGAAGAAATAGACAAGTTACTAGATGTTGGATTCATATACGAGATTGAGCACACAGAATGGGTGTCACCTTTGGTGTTTGTACCGAAAAAGAATGGAAAGTTAAGAGTGTGCATCAATTTGAAGAAAGTAAATGCTGCGACCATAAGGGATAGTTATCCTTTACCAATCACAGATCATCTCTTGGAAAGAGTAGCAGGGAAGGAAGTTTATAGTTTTTTGGATGGCTTTTCAGGGTATAATCAGGTAGCTATTGCTCCTGAGGACCAACATAAAACAGCGTTCGCAACTGAATGGGGAGTATATGCCTTTAGAGTCATGCCTTTTGGTCTAACTAATGCCCCAACCACCTTCCAAAGATTGATGTGCCATGTATTCAAAGAATTCCTAAGAAAAAGTATGGAGGTCTACGTGGATGATCTTTGTACTTACTCAGCTATACGATCAAAACATATCCCAGAGCTAGAAAAGATCTTTTCTAAATGTCGACAATATCGAGTATGCCTTAACCCAGAAAAATGTGTCTTCATGGTTAGACAAGGGAAAATATTAGGACATATTGTCTCCAAAAATGGAATCTCAACTGATGAAGACAAAATTAAAGTAATTCTGGATTTACCAAGACCAAAGACGGCTAAGGAAGTTCAAGCATTTATGGGACATTGTGGATACTATCAAAGATTTATACATATGTACGCCATAATTGCTAGACCTCTTTATGCATTATTGACTCAATTTAATTGGACCGAGGAATGTGAAAAAGCCTTCAACGAGTTAAAGAATCGATTGAGTTCAGCACCAATCCTTCGAGTACCTAACTGGAATAAGCCATTTCATATTCATGTGGATGCTTCCAAGTTTGCCATTGGTTGCATCTTAGCTCAACCTGCCGATACGGGAAAATTAGACCACCCTATAGCCTATGCAAGTAGACAATTAAATCAAGCAGAACGCAATTATACTACCACGGAGAGAGAAGGCCTAGGGATGGTGTACGCAGTCAAAAAGTTCAGACATTACCTGCTGGCAAACAAATTCAAATTCTTCATTGATCATCAAGCCCTACTGTACCTAGTCAACAAGCCTTGTAATACAGGACGACTAGTACGATGGTTTTTATTGCTAATGGAATTTGATTTTGAGGTAGTAGTCAAGAAAGGAAATACCCACATAAGAGCAGACCACTTATCACGAATGACCCATGGAGAACCTCCCATAGGAGTACCAGATGATCTGCCAGATACGTACCTTTTTAACCTGGAAGTATGTCCTCAATGGGCAGAAAAGTTGATCCCTATACTTACACATGGACCTAAAGATGGGATCACACCAAACCAAACCCAAGACCTCTGGAAGACTAAAAACCTTCACATCATTGCGGGAAGTTTGTATCACCAAGATTCAAGTGGATTATTAATGAGATGCGTGGAGGAAGAGGAACAAGAAATGTGGCTTCAGAAAGCACATGTAAACCAATGGAAAACTCATTTGAATGCAAATGGAACGTGGCAAACACTCAAGAGATTTGGCATATATTGGCCAACCATGCAAAGAGATGCACATAACTATGTATCAACCTGTCAAACCTGTCAAGAACAAATCCCAGATGAGAACTCTACCTTATGCTATTCTACAATAGCACCAAGATGGAGCATGCCTCTGGTAAAGTTCTTGAAAACTCAAGAATACCCAGAAGGAGCGACTTCAGCAAGGAAACGTGCACTTGTAGAACAAAGCAAGGATTATGCCATTATAAGAAAACAACTTTTTAAACGAGGAAAAGATAACCAATTAAGAGTGTGCATTCACGAAGACGAATATCTTTCTATTTTAGAGATGGCCCATACAGGAGCTGCAGGAGGGCACTTCTCTGCAGATAAAACAGCAAAAATGATCCTCTTTGCTGGAATGTGGTGGCCAACTCTACATCAAGATGCTGTAACATATGTGCAACGGTGTGATACTTGTCAACGAACGAAATATCCAATTAGAAGAGATGAGATGCCACTTAAACCCATGATGAGTGCTAGAGCTTTCACGAAATGGGGAATAGACTTCATAGGACCTATTAGCCCACCAGCGAAAGGATCCCATGCCGAATATATAATTGTAGCAACAGACTATCTGACCAAATGGGTTGAAGCAAAAGCAACCAAGAAAAATGACGCAAGAACCACAGCCAAGTTTCTCTTTGAGAACATTTTCACTAGATTTGGACTACCAATAGAAATTGTGAGTGATAGAGGTACGCACTTTGTGAATGAAGTTATAGAAGCTTTATTGAATGAATTCTTGGTAATTCATAAGAAATCAGCTCCTTATCACCCACAAGCCAATGGACAAGCCGAAAGTTCGAATAAAATCTTGTGTACAGTTCTCACCAAAATTGTTAACAATGGTAGATCAGATTGGGATAAGCAGTTACATCATGCTTTATGGGCATTTCGAGTAGCCTATAAAACCGCCATAGGCACTACTCCTTTTAACTTAGTGTATGGACAAAATGCTATTTTGCCAATTGATTTCTTAATTCCCACTCTGAGAGTAGCAACTACTTACGAGTGGACAGGACATGAACTATCAGCTCAATTGGATCAAATAGAAAAGCTTCACAAAACTAGGTTACAAGCAGTAGCAGGCATTTATGCTGCTAAACGGCGACAGAAAGCCTACTTTGATGCGCACATTAAGGACAAAAATTTGAAGGAAGGAGATTTAGTTTTGGTATATACCTTGAAACAACATGCAAAGAAGTTGCAAAAGAGAGGATATGGTCCATTAATCATTAATCGTATATCTACAAGTGGAGCCATCAGCTTAGCAACCTTAGATGGAGATGTATTACCAAACTACATCAGTGGATGTAGAGTAAAACAATATCTAGAACCATTGACCGAAGAAACAATGTCTCGATTAATCAAAGGTAAGAATAGACGCATAGAAGAAGAAAGGATACGAGAAGAAGTGAGACAGGAAGCCCTAGAACGAATTAAGAAACGGAAGGAGTGGATGAGAGAGAGAGATGAGAGATATCGACTAGGAGAAGAACTCATCCCAATGGCTAATTTTAGAGCCACTCAAAACCTAGGATCACAGAGAACGCAACCATATTTAAATTTGGGAGCAGGTAAAACAGAGTACCACTTGGTGGATGCTCTCATTACACAGGAGCTGCTGTAAGCTGTATCAAGCTTTCTTTGACCCAAAAACTCCAGGAGGAAGTACGCCCATCGATGGCACAGTTGATAGGAATAGGAGGAACGATTACTCAATGCATAGGTGAGATCACCTTACCTCTGCATCTTGGCAACAACACTATGGATCAAAAGCTATTAGTGTGTCATGATCAGGATTTACTTGAAGAGATAGTGTTAGGTCAAGACTGGATTTACGAACATGAGGTGACCATTCAATTGGCTTTACGATACATCTCAGCCAGGATAGGACATCGTGAGGTATTTAGTTTGCTAGACGAACGACCAATCAAATCTGTGAGCATAGAGCAAAAAGTTCATTCCAATGAACAAAGTCATGAATGTATGTTCACTTGCACTATAGCAACACCTTCGTCAAGTACTATATGTGCGGACACATTGAATTCTGCTTGCACACCATCTTCTAGTCTAGCAAATCATGAGGGTGTCAATCAAGCTGAAACTGACCTCAGTAAAGCACTATGCCTAAGAGAGACTAGTCCTCTGAGTAATTCAAAATCTGTATCTATTGAAATATACCCTATTCCGTACACTCAACAAGCTTGGATAAGGAAAGATCAAGTGAAGGAATATCTTTGACGACAGAAGCACAACCGACATCAGAACAAACAATCAAATGAGAAAACAACTCAGTCGGAACAACGAAGTCATCAACGAATTGCTACAATATGGATTCCAAAGAAAGTAGTAGCCGCTCAACAGGGTCGTTTGCAAATCTGGATTCCCAAGTCATGCGCTCCAAAGAAACCAAGCCGAAATGATGATCCTCAACACAAGAAGAACCAATATGGTCCACAGGCAAAACAGCCACAAAAAGGGAGTTACTGGAGAAAGAAGGAGTCTGTAATGGCAACCCGAGCCATTCCGAGATTTACAAATCAGATAGAGCAGACATGCAACAAGAAAAGAGCCACATTCATCGGAATTAGCAACGTACAACAAGGCCGAGCAAAATGAAGCAGATTTGGATACCTAAAGACAAAATAAACGGCATGCATCAACCAACTACTTCCAATTGCACACATATGGAGCCTTCGAGACCCAAAGTATGCATGATAGGGCCACATTACAAGGCCAAGCATTCGGCACATCTTTCTTCTATTTCAGGATAGTCAAGCACATTTTCCTCTTGGGAAATAGGAGAGCACTTGTACATACATTAAGAAAATTACTCCAAAAAAAATAATAACCGCTTCGGCTATAATCTAACTTTTCTGTTTTCCTTTTCAGATGAAAATATAAAAACCTAAAAATGTGAAAAATCCAGGTATTACCTTTCTCACACCCACGGGAAAGGGGCGACACCATTCACTCGGAGCAATATCGAGCTTATGACAAACAAATAAAGGAGGATTTCTGATAATATATGGCAACTAATTCATACTCTATATTGAGTGCAGATGGCGTCTACTAATTCTGAAGCTACACAAGAGGAAGAGGTCCAGCTTTTCCCACTCGAGTCAATTACAAAAGCAAGAGGTCACTGGTTTCGGGATGACCAACCAGTGTCAGATCTCATCTTCCTGGCTACTATCAAAATAATGGATAGAGATCACTATTTTCCCATCCTATCCCAGGACTTCAAAACAATCGTCCAAGGCTTGCCACATATTGAAGAAGTATGGACACAGGCCGGATTAGAGTCATTCCTAAAATTGCCTATCTATGTACCGGACTTTCAAAGGTGTACACAGGTAATGAACACATTACAGCCTGCGACAACAAAGATAAGTGTTCCAGAAGCAAAAGTATTAGATAAAGTGGGAACCTGGAAGACCATCCAATTCACACACGAATTAATCAACACAGCATTTGGATGGAAGCAAGAAGGAGTCACAAATGTCAAAGCAGAGTGCCATGATCCCAAGAAGAGATCATTTTTGGATATAAACAGAATTGACATAGAAGATGCTGTTCGATTGGTGCATCAACACTTTTGTTTCCCAAGCATGCACAGGTATACCGCTCCACAGAAGATAGTCGTACAATTACTATCGCATGCCATGAGAAAAATCGGGAAGAAAGTGAATATGACAGGTTATGTTCAAGAAAGATTATTTGAAGCCCAGAAGAAGTGGGGCCAGAAGAAATTTTTGAATGGTAGTTCGGCTCTCACATTACTGATATATGAAGCTTTAGATATGAAGAATTGTTTGAGAGAGATGCTGTTGGCATACAAGTCAGATGAAGAGCATACTAGCGCAACGGAGGAGTCATGCACAATACGGCAACAAGGCCCAATCATTTTTTCCCATGGACCATTCACAACTCAAGTGATTTTAATCACTACACAAACATTGTAAATTCCGTTTTTGGTAGAATAGACTCCATTTTGTGCAAGCCGAGGAGTCCTCGAGCTTGAGGAGTATTAGAACTAGCTACATATCAATTTTCATAATTTTTTAGACTCTGTTTGAGCCCTCAAATAGGCTCTAGAACCTAATTTTTAACTAGGCCGGACACTAGGTCTGGACAAGACCAAAGCTAGTTAGAAAACTATAAAAGGGGCTAGAGAGCTCATTTTTGGGGTTAGATTGTTTGTGAATTGAGCTTATGTAAGAGACTTTTTGACTAATGCAAAGAACTCCATTGTTCCTCTCCTTGTTCTTGCCTTGTGTGCGCGTGTGTGTGTATGTGTGTGCATGCTTGTGTGCTTTTCACTCACACACTTGTGCCGTCACTTGCTCATAGTCTTCATACTAGTCCTCACGTCTCCACGGATTGACAATTATGAGGTGGACCTTCTCACGTTGGTACTCACCATTGTGCTAGAGTGACACCAAATTTGGCGCCGTTGCCGGGGAGAGAGCTTCGAGGACGAGCGTGTGATGGTAAGACGTCGAGTTGAGACATTGGAGTTATAGGTAATATCCTTCCTTCTCTTTATTTTTCTTCATTTTTTCCTTACTTTCGCATCACCATCATCATCATCATCATCCCCACCATCTCCCACCTCCATCTCCATCTCCACAAAAATTTTAGTTTTTTGGTCATATTACACTCCCCACCTCATTTCCCTCATTTCATTGTGAGAGAGAGCGAGAGAGAGCTTGCATGCTATCTATTTTTGGCGTGTTTTTGAGCTTTTGTTGCAGGAACTAGCTTACCACCTTCTCCAGCAGCGTGCGCAGGTACGACAGACTCTGCACAGGTCCCGAGACGACGACCTCTGTCTGTCGCGACAGACAGAAAAACTTAATATATTGTGAATGCGTGTTTGGCACGGTAACCTACACCATTAGGGCACTCTAAATCACTAGAAGTTTCTCAAAAATTTGCGTTTTTTCAGTCTATCACGACAGACACCGTCTATCGCGACAGACACCGTCTATCGCGACAGACACCGTCTATCGCGACAGACACCGTCTATCGCGACAGACCAAACCACGATAGACGACAGACAGCGTCTATCGCGACAGACACCGTCTATCGCGACAGACCAGTCTATCGCGACAGACCAAACCACGACAGACGACAGACAGCGTCTATCGCGACAGACACCGTCTATCGCGACAGACCAGTCTATCGCGACAGACACCGTCTATCGCGACAGACCAAACCACGACAGACGACAGACAGCGTCTATCGCGACAGACACCGTCTATCGCGACAGACCAGTCTATCGCGACAGACACCATCTATCGCGACAGACCAAACCACGACAGACGACAGACAGCGTCTATCGCGACAGACACCGTCTATCGCGACAGACCAAATCACGACAGACGACAGACAGCGTCTATCGCGACAGACACCGTCTATCGCGACAGACCCATCTATCGCGACAGACACCGTCTATCGCGACAGACCCGTCTATCGTGACAGACACCGTCTATCGCGACAGACCCATCTATCGCGACAGACCCGTCTATCGCGACAGACCCATCTATCGCGACAGACACCGTCTATCGCGACAGACCCATCTATCGCGACAGACACCGTCTATCGCGACAGACACCGTCTATCGCGACAGACACCCTCTATCGCGATAGACAGATATTTTTGGCAAAAATTTAGGGGTAAATTTTTTGGAAATTTAGGCTAATGATGGGCTTATTTGTACTCACACACTCGCAAAGTCCTTAGAAAAATGCATTAAAACTCCTGAAAGGTTCTGTTTGTCTGTTTAACCCCCTAAACCCTGAACGGCCATAACTTTTTCATACGAAATCCATTTTTTGAGCTCTAGGGCTTGTCGGAAAGCTCGTGGCATATACTACGCGCCCTCAACTGTTTTTTATAAGAATAATGCGTTGCTTTTGAGATAGGATATTTGGAAGTTGACACACTGAGGGGTAGGAACACCAAGGGAGCTCTAGAGAAATTTTTAGCAATGCAAAAGGGGGAACAAGGGTCATTAAAAAAGTGTCTGAAATAAATTGTCTGTCAACTGAAGGATCAAATTGAAGCTAAACGTGGGATTCTTACAGGATCATCGAGAGCTCTTGAAGGAAGCAAAGTAAGTGCCAAGGCGAACAAGCTTGGGAACGTGCTTCCTGGGTAGACCAGCATTGCCAGGAGGAGCAACTTGAGGTTGGAACATCACTTAACCCCCTCAGTCTATTCTTAGCTTAGGCTAAGTGTGAGTAGTTGTTCTGATCGACTAGGGGTACGATAGGAATACTCAAGTTTGAAGAGCCCTTAATTTCTCAAGTGCAAGGGTAGGCTAAGTTGCAGTTAAGGGATAACTCAAAGGAAAAGAACTTAAACTAAGTGGACGCAGAACATCAAGTACGACCCCCGAAAGTGCTCCTAATGACGCTTAATTAAAAACAAGAAAACACATCCAAAGGAACTTAAAAGAAACAAGTGACTGGTACCAAAGAATCAGCAACGTACAAAGGGCATATGAACCTTAGGTCAGGTAGACACCTAGGGAGAGACAGACAAAGTCTTAGATCTTCGGAGGCTAGTGTCAATCATACTGCGAGGTCTTGGGCCCAGCAGTTGAGCCATCATTCGTATTACCCTAGCTCGGAGACTAGCGAGTCTGAGACGTCCCACGGTATGGAGAGACCTACAGGAAGTTCTGGGGTGCCATATTTACATAGGGTGGAAGGCCCTTACAAAACGCAGTTGGAATACCTTAGGACCAACCGATTAGGTGCCAGCATCTATGAGGACGGCCTAGGAAGATCTGTGGTACAGATTAAGAATCCTGATCAATCCATTGGACTAGAGCACCCAGCTGTCAAGTTCGAAAACGGAGCGTACGTAGACAAGGAAGGGACAATATATGTGGTCACCAGTCATCCCGATAGGACTGATGAATTTGGGAATGTAGTTCCAGAATCGGACTTAGATGACCTAGAGCAAGAGAACATGGGTGTAGAACCGAGGACCCCTCGAGGGAAATCTGTTCTTACGAGGATTATCACACCAGTGTGGATTCCCCAAGATAATAAGAGCATAGATCTTCTTCTGAACCGAGAAACTGAAGAAGCCTTTTGGAGATATAAATCTGATCGGCCATTTGATATAGGAACAATCATGATCTATGAGCTTAAGGATCCTGATAGCCCAGGCAGAGTGACCTACTTAGATCACGCCTCAGAGAGGATCTTCGTGGTGACAGAAAATGATAGGCATGCCTACACTTGGAAAGGTGAAATCATTTTCCCCCAACCAAGGTCACATGTGTCCCACGGTCACCCTGGAGCGGGAACATCCCAAGCTCATGGAACTCAAAGAGACAGAAGTAGAGACAGGCCAGAAGTAAGCTTTGCTAACCCAGTGGGCAGAGAGAGAACGAGGACGGAAACAAATAGAGTAGAACCTGAGATACTTAGAGCTCACAGGAATCAAAGAAATGCGGATGAGTTTCCTCTACCCCGACCTAGAGAGCACACAAGGACTTTGAGACCAACTCAGCTAGTTAAGTCCATGAAAAATTACTTTGATGGCACAGGAGACCCATACGATCATGTGGCAGAGTTTAGGCAAGTTTTGAGAGCAGAACAAGTGGAGGACCTATTCACACAATATAATGCCTTTGGTCTAACCCTTAGGAACACAGCCCTTACGTGGTTCCAACCATTGAATGAGAGACAATTTAGGAGCATAGACCAACTCCTGGAGGCTTTCGTTATTGAATTCTCTAAGAGTGGCATAAGACATAATACCTCCTCATTGATTCACAGCTTCAAGCAAACCCCTCAAGAGACTGTGAGACTTGCAGGACGAAGATTTAGGCAATATCTTGAAAGATGCCCTATTACGGAGCTCCCCACACCAGCTAAGCAAGTGGCTTTATTCTTGGATGGATTGCTGAGTACAAAGTTAAGATCCTATGTGTACTTGAAGGACCCTAGGACCATAGAAGAGTGTGTACGCATGTGCATTGACATCGAGGATAACCTTGGGGAGGAGTTAGAGCTTTCCAAGATATACAAAGAATCAGATAGTGCCTCTAGCCTCTCTTCCACTCAATCCACATCAATTGAGGAACTTGCCGAGAAAGTAGCTCAGAAATTAGGTGTCTCGGGTAAACAGATCCCAAGGTTTGCCCCTGTGAAGAGATGCTACACTTGTGGTGGAGACCATATGGCGAACGTATGTCCCATTATGGCTCAACCCCAAGTAAATCCTAGCAGCCAGTACTGCACCATAGAACGAAGATACACAAATCACACAGCACAAGACTGCCCATACAATAAGCAAGCTTTTAGGCAAACCTACCCTCAGCCATACCCTCAACCAGGCAGATACCAGAACAAATACCCACCACAATAGTATGTGAGGCCTCAGCAAACTTACCAACCACAATACCAAGCCCAGCAAAGGCCTCAGCCGGTGTTAGCCTAACAACCTCCAGCTCCACCCAACGTGATCCCTGTAAAGTATACAGCTGCAGAAGAAAACCTGAATAGAGCTATAGTCCCCGTAACACCATTGCTTTCAGAAAGTGATCCCAGTGACCATAGCTTCGATTCTACACATGTTGACAGTCCCCAGGCATACTACATGCAGTCTCCTGAACATGGAGAGTCTTACTATAGCGAAGAGCCAAATGAACCTAGTTGGGAATCGGATTACGCAAATATCATGTACGCAAACCCCAACCCTAGGCCTCAACCTAGGCAGGTAAGACCTTCATTCCCAAGAGGACCGTGCTACAGATGCCAAGGAGATCACTTCATTCGTGATTGTCCCTTGCCTCCACCTACACAACCCCAGTCAATAACGATCCAAGGCTATTGCCAAGAGTGTGGAAAAGAGCATCTCTTACGAGATTGCCCTAAAAATCCTAATAATATGCCAAAAATCACTCCTATTAACGTCATTGGGTTAGTAGTAGACTCCTCAGGGAGTGTGACTTCCACTGCACCAGTGCAAGTGGTCACCAGAGCTCAAGCATTGCAACAAAACCAAGCTGTAGATCAAGATCAGGGAAAGAGCCCAGAGGTCAGTGAAACGGAGAGCACAACCAAGAAGAGAACTAGAGCTTGGAGAGATAGTCGTGAAAGAATGAAAAGGCAATGGGCAAAGAAAATGAGTGAACTAGAGGAAAGTCTATGAGAAACTAAGGCCAAAATCATAGAGATCACATCTCAACCGCACTCTCACACATGCCCACCGCTACCATCCCCATCATCCTCCATCCCTCCACCCTCTAATACACCCCACGTAACCCACCCACCACCCCGAGCAGGATCAGTATTAGCTGATCCCACTCCTGAAGACATAGACATGATGCTTAAAGCATATCAGGCCAGAATCCAAGAAGGGCCAAATGTAACGGATCATGACAAGTGCTACCCTAGAGCTGACCTAGAGATAGAAAGAACCAAGCTTTGCGCGAAAATGGTCGCATTGGCTCAGACTATGTTTGAAGCCAGTCGCCTTTTCAATTACTCGGGCTCAGCCAAGACACAATTACACTTGGATGGACTTCTAGAGAAGTTAGAAGGAATAATTGCAAGATCTGCCAAGGAAGAAAAAAATCAAGAAAAAGATAAAGCAAGCAGAAACATGAACCATCCCCCATCGGAAGTTTATGTGGCCAATTCCACTAAACCAGACAACTTCCCCTCCTTAGAAAGAATAGAGAGGCTAATTGCACAATCAGAAAAGGAAACTGCCCCTCAAAGAAAGGAAAGGGCAAGAGAACGGATAAGCAAGCCTCTTCAGGAAGCCCATGTGCCTCCTCAAGAAGCTTATCTTCCCCCCCAAAAGGCACATGAGCCTCCCTCGAAAGCTTGCGTACCTCCACAGGTTGCCTACATTCCTTCTCAGGGAGCGTATGAGCCTGTTCGGAAAAGTAATAGAATAAGTAACCCTCCCCAGGAAGCTTGTGCTCCAGCCATCTATGAGAACGAGGAGAGAGCCAACGATAGAGTAAGCCCTCCTTCCCAGGTTGCTTATGCGCCTAATTCTACGGAGCCAGACACTTCTTCTTCTATGAATCGGTTTGCACCAGGCTTCCTACGAGAGATTCAAGAAGACAAATGGGATAACGAAAGTGAAGTCGCCCCTCCCTTTGAACTTGTGGATGATGCACACGACCAATTCCCACAAGACATCCCATCTATTTACGGGGAACATGAGAGTACTCAATCTCAGGAGAGATTGGACTTTGAATCTAATTCCATACAAGAGTTACCCCACTTCACAGGACCATGGGAAGCAAAGTCCACCTGTATGAGAGCACCTACAGTCATGGTAAGAAACGAAGATTCAGTCATACCTAGGAACACAGAGGTAGTGAAGAACACTAACGTGCAGTGCAATCTCAAGTTAGAAGAGCTACTCAGGGTTAGACCTGAATTATGGAAACATGTAGCCAAACAAGTACCAGAGATAGCAAAACCTCGTTCCCAGGTAGGATCCCATAGGACAGTGCCAGAAATTCCCTTGGATAAGATAGGAGATATGTGTGAAGGTGAAGAAGGGAACACCTATCTTCCCATCAACTACCAGGAGTACACCACCAAGGCAATTTTGGACTCAGGTGCAGGAGTTGCAATTGCCACTACTTCCCTATGGAAGCGTTGGGGCAAGCCGGCACTCAGGCCAACGAGAATGAAATTGCAGATGGCCGATGGTCACATAGAGAGACCCCTAGGATTGCTAGAAGGAATAACTCTCACCACTTGTGGTGTCGAGTTTGAGCATACATTTGCCATATGCGACTTCAGCAAAAATCATGCCTATGAGATGATTTTGGGAAGACCATTTATGCGACAGTTGCAAGTGGTACAGGATTGGGGAACCAACTCCTTGTATTTGCAACACTTGGGTGTTACGACCAAAGTCAATCTCAAGGATTATTCTCATAGAGATGTCCCTCCTATCCAATGGAATCCCATCCATAGAGCCAAAGATGATACAGAATCGGTGCATTCCATAGGGTCTGGATCCTCATGGATGCATGAAGACACTCACTTATGGATGTGCAAGGTAGCAGTAGAAGAAGAGAAGAGAGAGAAAGCCAGAGAGGTAGGTGCGAAAGAAACCCATAGATCAATCCAAGACCCAGCCTATGCACCTGTAGTTTTTCCAGACGAAGAATTTGAACCTCACGGTTGGGCAGAAATTTTAGCAACAATGGACGTAGCCATCAATGAAGAACAATGGACACCTCACTGTGATGAGGATGGCTATGACATTTCAGTCTTCTCCATAGAGCCAATCATGGGAGAGGCAGTCCTAGAAGAATGCGAACCTAGCCCTGACGCATTTGAGGATGCAAGTGACTCCGATCTAGAGTCAATCATTATGGACCCACCATTTGCATCAGATGAAGAATACTTCCATGAAATAGAATTTCAACCCCAGAGGCATGGAGAGGTTACAAATGATGTAAGATTAGCAACACATGTGACCCCGAAAGAAGAAGGAAAGAAACGAAAGAAGAGAGAAGCCTCACCAGAAGAGGAAGAATCTTTGTTTGAGGTCCCAGAAAATTTTAAGAAGTATGAGATAGATGACAGGAGAGTCATGATAAGAATGCCTAAACGAGAGGCACAATCAGGAGAGGCCTATGATAACAAAGAAACCACCAAGAAAATAGTAGTGGCCCTAGAAGAAGGAGAGGAGAGATGCACGTACATAGGCCATGACCTAACAGAGGAAGAAGAGCATGCGTTGATAGCCTTGCTAAGAGAATACAGAGATGTATTCGCTTGGAGTTACAAGGATTTGAAAGGTGTTGACCCCGATATATGCTCACACACTATCCCCATGACCTCAGATGCTAAACCCTCTAAGCAAAAACCCTATACTTATAACGATAATTACGCTGCTAAGATCAAAGAAGAGATAGATAGATTGGTCGAAGCTGGATTTATCTATGAAATTGAGCACACTGAATGGGTATCCCCCATCGTAGTGGTGCCCAAGAAGAATGGCAAGCTGCGTGTGTGCATTAACTTGAAAAAGGTTAATGCAGCCACAATTCGAGATAACTATCCGCTTCCCATCACAGAACATCTCTTAGAAAGAGTGGCAGGCAAGGAAGTGTACAGCTTCCTTGATGGATTTTCAGGCTACAATCAAGTAGCCATAGCCCCAGAGGATCAGCATAAGACAGCCTTTGCCACAGAATGGGGCATTTTTGCTTTTAGGGTAATGCCATTTGGGCTTACCAATGCACCAGCTACCTTCCAGAGGCTGATGTGCCATGTGTTTAAGGAGTTCCTGAGGAAGAGTTTAGAAGTCTACGTTGATGATCTTTGTGCTCATTCCAACATTAGACAAACCCATATCCCTGAACTCAGACAAATCTTTGACAAATGTAGAGAATATCAAGTTTGCCTGAACCCAGAAAAGTGCGTTTTTATGGTCAGGCAAGGCAAGATTCTAGGACACATAGTGTCAAAGAATGGCATATCTACCGACGAAGAAAAAGTGAGAGCCATAGCAGAGCTACCTAGGCCAAAGAATGTCAAGGAAGTACAAGCTTTCATGGGGCATTGTGGTTATTACCGACGATTTATACACATGTATGCTGTCATTGCAAAGCCCATGTACGGGCTTCTGACTAACTTTGAGTGGACGGATGAATGTGAGAATTCCTTCCAGGAGCTTAAACGAAGATTATGTTCAGCACCAATCTTGACCACACCAGATTGGAATAAGCCTTTCCATGTTCATGTGGATGCATCCAATTATGCTATTGGGTGTGTACTCGCACAACCTACTGGTGAAGGTAATATGGATCTTCCAATTGCCTATGCCAGTAGACAATTGAACGCAGCTGAACGAAATTATACCACTACAGAGAGAGAAGGCTTAGGCATGGTATATGCAGTCAAGAAATTTAGACACTATTTGCTTGCAAATAAGTTTAAATTTTTTACTGATCACCAAGCATTGTTATATCTCGTGAACAAGCCATGTAATACAGGAAGATTAGTAAGATGGTTTCTCTTACTAATGGAATATGATTTCGAGGTTGTGGTAAGGAAAGGGAGGACTCATTTGAGAGCTGATCATCTTTCTAGGCTCACATCGGGAGAAGCCCCACAAGGAGTATCAGATGACCTTCCTGATGCTTACTTGTTTAACTTGGAAGTGGTACCGCAGTGGGCTAAGCCATTAGTGCCAGTGTTGACGTACGGACCTAACCATCCAGTAATAGCCACACAGGATAGAGAGGTAGTAAAAGCCCAAAAGTATCACATCATGGCAGGAAGTATGTACAAGCACACAGATCAAGGGATCTTGGCTTGTTGTGTGGAAGAGGATGAATACGCTAAATGGTTGCAACTAGCACATGTAGGTGCATTAGAGCAACACTACTCAAAACAACGAACCCTACAGACACTAAGGAGACTCGGAGTGCATTGGCCAACTATGGAAGTTGATATCCAAAGGTTGTGCAAGGAATGCCCAATCTGTTGCACTAAGCCACCTGTGGAACACGCCACTCTTTATCAGATTTCCATAGTGCCAGATTGGAGTGAACCTCTAGTATCCTTCCTGAGGACGAGAACATTCCCTCCAGACATGACTCTGGCTAGGAAAAGGAGTTTAGAACAAGAAGCCCAGGATTACTCAATCATTGGTGATAATCTATACAAACGTGGTAAAGATGGTTACTTGAGACTATGTGTCCATGAGAGTGAGTATCTCAAGATCTTGGACACTGCTCACCAAGGTGTAGCAGGAGGACACTTTGGGCCAGATCGGGTGATCAAGGCAATACTATTTGCGGGCTTCTGGTGGCCGACCCTTCACATGGATGCACATACCTATGTGAAACGCTGTGACGTCTGTCAGAGAACTCAGTATCCTATACGTAAAGATGAGATGCCATTGAAACCTATGATGGGTGGACGTGCATTCTCTAAGTGGGGAATAGACTTCGTAGGTCCTATTAATCCCCCAGCTAAGGGTTCCTATGCAGAATATATCATTGTTGCAACAGACTATTTAACTAAGTGGGTAGAGGTAAAAGCCACCACTAAGAACGATGCTCAAACAACTGCTAAATTCTTGTTTGAAAATGTATTCACAAGATATGGGCTACCTATAGAGCTAGTTAGTGATAGAGGCACTCACTTCTTGAACGAAGTAATTGAAAATTTGCTCCAAGAATTCTTGGTAGTTCATAAGAAGTCTGCCCCCTACCACCCACAAGCTAATGGGCAAGCCGAAAGCACAAACAAGATTCTGTGCAATGTGTTGACCAAGCTCGTGAATAATAAACGCTCTGATTGGGACAAACAGCTACACCATGCTGTTTGGGCATACCGAGTCGCCTACAAAACGGTACTCCAAGCCACCCCCTTTCAGATGGTATTTGGTCAAAACGCGGTGCTACCCTTGGACTTCTTGATACCTACATTGAAGGTAGCACAAGAGCACGAATGGACGGGTCATGAACTCTCCGCTAGACTTTTTGACCTTGAACAATTAGGAGAAACAAGACTGAGAGCAGCTGCAGGGATATATGCAGCAAAGAAACGGCAGAAGGCATACTTTGATGCCCATGTTAAGGATAAAGGTCTAAAGGCGGGTGACTTAGTTTTAGTCTACACATTGAAGCAACATGCGAGGAAACTGGAAAAGAGAGGTTACGGACCCATGATCATTAACAGAATCTCAACAAGTGGAGCAGTGCAACTAGCCACATTAGAAGGCGATGTTCTCCCAAGTTATATCAGCGGGTGCAGAGTCAAGTTGTATCAGGAACCTCTCACAAAGGAAATGCTAAGTCGACTCAATACTGCTAAGAAACGCAAAGAGGAAGAAAAGCGAATTCAAGAGGAAGCTCAAGCAGAAGCCCTAGAGCGCATACGAAGAATGAAATTAAGAAGACAAGGTAGAGAGCACCCTCGGCAAGATGCATATGCAGATCAAGGATATGACGTGGCTATGTGTGAAGTTTCAGGTGTTAGCTCACATAGGATAACTGATCGACGTCCTTTCATAATCTTAGACATAGGACAAGGAAAGAGTGCAAGGACTGTAAGAGCCTTGATTGACTCAGGTGCAGCCACTAGTGCTGTTAGGTTGACCTACTGTCAAGAGTTGCAATTAACTGTCAATCCTGTGGAAGCATATCTCATAGGATTGGGAGGCGTGGAAACCCCTTGCATGGGCGAGGTGGAACTTCCCCTCTATATTCATGATGAGGCAATGACAGTTAAAGTACTAGTATGTCAAGATGAGGACCTCACTGAACCCCTTGTCCTGGGTCAAGACTGGATCTATGACCGAGCAGTCAACTTGAACCTAAGAAGTGGACTTCTTCAGGTATGGGTGAATCAAACTATAATTACAATTGAGTTAAATAATGGAGCACTCAAGGAACTAGGAAAAACACGGACTCCTGGTCCCCCCAGGGGTGCACATGAAGTTGATCATGCTGTTCTTGTCCAAGGCTATGTGATGCAGAAGAATGAAGATCTCAAAAAAGGCGTCATAACCACAAGGAAACTCCCTTCTTTTCCAAAGCCCAGAAGGAGGCAGCAACTAAGGGCAGATCAATCACTGAAGACTCTCCGGGCGAGAGACCAAAAGAACGCGCGAAGCAGAACAACTCAGCCGATGAAACAAATGTGGGTGCGGAAAGACGAGTTGCCGGCCGTAACTAAGCTGCAACACCGGTCTCAACTTCCTATTAGTAATCAACGACTTGATGCTAATAAGAGGACTCCTAAAACCTCTGTTGAGAAAGTGAAATCCATTTGGGTACCCAAGAAGTCGATGAAGGCTGACCCACAATCAAGTCAAATGTGGGTGCCTAAGGCTTGCTTGCGGGCTCAACTGTCCCCACACAATTCACATCATACACGACAGGGTTCACTCGCTCAAGCAGCCGCCACCCACTCTTGTCTGATACACTCGAACACACTACCACCTAGAAGCACGCACAGACTCACTCGTAAATGGGTCCCAACGGTACAACAACTCCCAGCAGAATTACTCACGCAACCCTACCGAATCTCCACAAAACCAAGACCCAAAGCCATCCACTGTATTTGGAAACCTAAAACTTGTAAAAAACCCCCTGGACCCCAGTTGTAAATCCATGCCCACCAACTAACTACGTCACATTCACACTACATCATTCCACTTAGTTCTTAGGTCCAACCAATTCCTAACTACACACACAAGCACCGAGCACTCATTAACCTACTAATCTCTCCCGAACCTCATGATAATGTTGTAATGGGGACAAAAACGATTCTAACTTGTCCATTACAATATTAACACATGCTTCTATATTCTCACAGAATCAGAAGGCAAGAAGTAACATGGCAGAAGCGACAGGTCCGAGCTCACAAGTAGGAATACTTACTGCAGGAATCGATGTGGATAGTCTACCTGTGGATGTGCCACCAACTGAACGACCTGTGGAGCTGCAGCACCTTCAGCAAATCCCGGTGCCGGATCCACCCACAGGGATCACAGAAAGAGTCCATGCCAATTCTCATTGGTTCAATGGCATGCCAGGTCCATTAGGAGAGGCCAAGTATATATGGGAGTCTAAGTGCGAGTATGACAGATCATGGGTTCGATTCCAATTTTTCTCCAAGGAGTTCGAGACTTTACAGAACACCGAGGATCTCCAGACCATATGGCAACGAGCAGGGCTGGCAGAATACTTTGAAGCCCCACTACCTAAACCAGATCTCCTCCGATGTTACTATTTGGTCTCCACATTACAAGCTAATGAAGAAAAGGACAAACCCGGATCATTTGTTCTTCCCTCCTTGCTGGGCAACAACGAGTTGAAGAGGTTTGAACTTACTGTGGAGTTGGTAAGCGACGCTTTGAATATGCACGGCACGCATGTACCCTCTGAAAAGGATGCTCTTGTTCCCACTAACATGAAGGATAGGAAACTATTGAAGCTTAAAGACATGGCAGCACTCACACCAAACGTGTCCATCCCTCTCCGCATGTGCATGCAACATTTCGCCTTTCCCGGCCAAGACCGCTTCACACAACCACACAAGAGAATCTGGTTCGCTCTCTACTTAGCGGAAGCAGGTGCGTTACCCATTAAGCTACCGGTATGGATTATAGATCAATTGTATGAAGCAAACAAACGGTCTTCTAGGAAATTAGTGGTGAACGGATGCTGTGCAATCACACGCATTATTTACCGGTGCCTAGCATACGATGTTCCCATTGAACGTGCCTTAACTTGGGCACAATTACAAATGTTTAAGAAACTCAAGACGTCCACACCTCAATCCAAGCGCATGAGGGGTGCGATCCCTTGTGTATAGACAAGGGAAGTTCTGACTACTCCTGAGGTATCGCCACGAAGGGAGGCCACTGTACCTCCCTTTACCATTAGGATACCCAGGTCGGGATCTGAAACTACGACACAAGCTACCCCATCGGCTCCTCCTGTTCCACCTGAATTCGAATTTGCTGCCACTGGAGATGTTGAAGGAATGGACCCCCAGGACTTCGAAGCATTCCTACAAAGTACACAATTCTCTGATGTGGAGTTTTATTCAGAGGCAGAGGAACAGGGCACATCCTCACGAAGAAGAAGAAAGTCTACAGACAGTCGACATGTACATTGGAGTGACGCTCAGCAAGGTCAACAACAAGGACACCTAGAAGAAGAAGGAGCGTATGAAGAGGAGACCACTGAAGCCCCAGCCTATACAGCAGAACTCCGAAGGCTGTATCAAATTATGGAAAGAGTGCGATCGCAACAACTGCTCACCGAACAGAGCAGTAGAGTACTCATGACTCAGCTGTTGGAAGAAGCAGGAGTTGACTCAGAATATAGGGAAGGTCTCTTATTGATGGCAGAAACATATGGGGTAGTGGAAGCAGTGCGCACTGCCATGAGGAGGTCTCCAGTTCAATATGATCCACGAAGGTTCCAGACACGACCACGCTCAGGTGAGAATATCCAGATTCCCATTACAACTGCAGAAGAGCCAACTATTACATCTGAACCTATCAGGACAACCTACCAAGCAACCGAAACGGCTAGCCAAGAGCACCCAGTCACCCATGAGGAGTCCACAGAGCCACAACCACCCACACCCCCACCCTCGCCTCCTAGAGCAGAACCAGTGGAAATCACCTCGACCACTCAACCCACCGAACCAACCTTCATCTTCCGTACTCCCATCTCTAGTTCCACCCTATTCTCTACCACTGAGAACCCAATCTTTGAAGCAACCCCCATCACTACACAATCCACCGAACCGCTCCTAGAGCCTGCCCTAGGGCAACCATCCCCCATGCCCTCAGCCATAGGTCATCCTGACCCTAGATCCACATTCATGGGTTTCCCTGCTACCACGCAACCCTTCGCGCCCTCCTCCAATTTACGACCTCAACCCCCGACCTCTCTCTCTCCATTTCTACAATCCCTCCATGACCTCCTTGCTAGAACTTTTCAACCAGGGTCTCAACCATTTCCTTTCTTTTCAGCTCCCCACCCCACTTCGCATCTATTCACCACTTCCACACACACACCACCTACCATCCCAATGTATATGGCAGATCCCACACTCGCACCCACTCCTGAAGGTATGGACATTTCACCACCCACGGCACCTCCCCCCACGATTCCACCTCCTCCCATTCCCCCTCCGCCAATTTCACTCACACACACGACTTCAATAGACACATCATTCACTCTTCCCCATCCCCAATTCCCTTCCCATGCATCTCCCACTGTAAACACCACCCACTCATCTATAGGAAGTGCATTGGACACCATGCTTGCTTGTATAACAAACTTAAGGACAGATTACATTCAGCTCCAGCAACAGAATGAACGCCTGCACGAGCACTCAGAAACACTACAGCACCGCCTCGCGGCACTAGAAGAGGAAAATGCTCGCCTCCACACACAGTTCCAAACTCTCCAAGAAGCTCATGGCATATTGGAGGTACAGTTACAGAACACAAATCAGGAAGCGATACAGGTGGTAGAAGGTCACCTACGGACACAGCTGGAACGCAACTCAAAGCTTCAGCGAAATATGGCTCTACTCAAACGCCATCTTGCGGCCGCTCAGGAAGAGAATCGACGTCTGCAAGTACAAAATCAAGAGAACCTGGAGGCAGCTATTGAGAGCACACCGGGGGCACCCATCAGCCCATCCAAGTTTCAAGCAGTGACCCCCGATAATATCAAGATCATATTGGAAGACTATGCCATGATGCTTGAAGCACATGATAAGCTATCGGAGGAACTGGGACAATTGAAGCAGAAACACCAAAAAGGACCAACAGCAGCCTCTCCAACCACACCCTCCGCGGCTTCACTTCTCACAGACGCAGAGGCCATAAAAGATCTCCAGAAACAGGTCACTGAATTGCAAACACGTCTACTACAATATGAGAGACCACCTTCCCCTCCAGAGGCTCCCACGGACGAAGAAGTTGTGCAAATTCCTGTGGAACAAACGTTTGATGAAGAATATGATCCACAACCATTCCCAGGAGGCCAACAAACAGAAGAAGCTCAGGACACATTCGAGGCACCACGACCCCCATGGCTACGTCAAGTGGAGGAAATCGGGAGTTCGCACGAAGAGCGCACAGTAGTGCAAAATCAGGCCATGAGGGTCATAGAGGAAACTGTGCTACAATCGGCTTACTTCAAGAACCTGTCATCGAGACGCCTGATCCTCTCATCTGAACTCCAATACAGGCCGTATTATATTATCTTGGCTGATTATAATGCAGAAATACAAAGAGTCACGGGTCAGATTCCTACCTTTGCGACCCAATTTCAACCCGAAGACCTTCCTCCAGAGGCGCAAAAAGGCAAAATTCGTCAACCCACCTGGCGGCAGAAACTTCTAGAGACATATCCAGAAATGCTACGCACATGGAACAATGCGCCTTTACATCTCTTATATAATCCATGCTACGGTCCAGTTCCACGCCGCAGGTCTTGGAAGGCATTCAATATCAAAGTGCAGAACAATGCGCAATGCAAGGAATGGCTGAACTACCCATACATTGCGCCACCACAGGGACCACCGTCGGTAGCATACATGATGGGAACAATTCGCCATTGGATGCCGCGATTGAAGCCCATGCCAGATGTAGCAGCTCAAATGATGCTTAAAATTTTAGATATGATGCAGGTAGTCCTGAAAACTTTTAGAAATGCAGCCGCACCACAGATACGCCTCCCGGGGTTTAGCAATGGAAATTATGATTTGGTGTATGACATGAGCACCACCCCCGGTATTCGTGTGGCTTACGCCTGGCATGCACGCATCAAATATCTCCCTGCATGTTACAAACAGACCTTCGAAGAAATGTTCAGATCAGGGTTCTGGGAGTATCACTCGGAGATCTTTGCACCGAAGCCAACACACCTGCTCCATCTCTTTGCTTGTGAACAAGCAATGTACTCTGAGTACTACACCACCCCGCAACCAGAGGCCCCTGGTGCAATAAATTGGGATGCATTGGAAGCTGATCTAGCAAGAGGCTTAAGGATAGGAGAACACGAACTTGCCACCAATGTCATCCAGTACTATATCGACCACCCGATAGAACAGAGGTCTGTCAGGGGCGACAGACGCTAGGAAGGGGGAAGTGTTGGCATACAAGTCAGATGAAGAGCATACTAGCGCAACGGAGGAGTCATGCACAATACGGCAACAAGGCCCAATCATTTTTTCCCATGGACCATTCACAACTCAAGTGATTTTAATCACTACACAAACATTGTAAATTCCGTTTTTGGTAGAATAGACTCCATTTTGTGCAAGCCGAGGAGTCCTCGAGCTTGAGGAGTATTAGAACTAGCTACATATCAATTTTCATAATTTTTAGACTCTGTTTGAGCCCTCAAATAGGCTCTAGAACCTAATTTTTAACTAGGCCGGACACTAGGTCTGGACAAGACCAAAGCTAGTTAGAAAACTATAAAAGGGGCTAGAGAGCTCATTTTTGGGGTTAGATTGTTTGTGAATTGAGCTTATGTAAGAGACTTTTTGACTAATGCAAAGAACTCCATTGTTCCTCTCCTTGTTCTTGCCTTGTGTGCGCGTGTGTGTATGTGTGTGCATGCTTGTGTGCTTTTCACTCACACACTTGTGCCGTCACTTGCTCATAGTCTTCATACTAGTCCTCACGTCTCCACGGATTGACAATTATGAGGTGGACCTTCTCACGTTGGTACTCACCATTGTGCTAGAGTGACACCAGATGCCAACTTCAGAAAAGCTAGCTCAATATGCAAAACCCGCCATTGTCCCTAAGAAAAAGAAGGTTGCCATCAGTGGGGAAGAAGCAGAAACCAGTTCTCAGCCGAGAATGAGAGGCACAAAAAGACTACGAGAAGTCAAGCAAGATGAAGAAGGAGAACCTATGACAAAAAGAGTCCATGTACTTCCCAAAGTAACCATTGCAGGACAGAAACAAATCACGGAGGAAGAATTGACTAAAGCACTGGAAGAGACGCACAAATACACGGAGGGACAAATCAACTTACCAGTGCAAGGTCATCATTATCAGCAGTCACAACAGGGATTAAATACAAAAAGAAAACTCACTAAAGTTCACCGATACCGCGAAATAGGATTAGACAATTCCAGCTCGTCATCACAGGACAAAGAAGAAAAGGACACATCATTGTTGGATGTTGATATTCGAAGCGAATCAAAGGATGATGGGCAATGGACCGAATTAAATGAAGTTGACTATGGTGAAGAACCAAAAGGCCTCAAGCCAGTCGATCAAGAAATAAAAGTGAATCAGAAAACCACAAGCACAAAGACAGATAGGGAGATATAAAAAATGGAGAATGAAGATAATGATATAGAAACGGAAGAACCCTTCACACCAATCAGGGTTGTGGCAGAACCCTCACCAATGGATGTCACGTTTCAGGGGAGTGCCACTAAAAATGATGAAGCAAAAGGAGATGATAAAGAACCCAGGGTACAACTGCAAGTTAGGCAACCACATAATGAAACACTCCAGGTGGCAGAAGGCAAAGATGTGCAAACAGGAGAGACTCCAAGCATAGCAAAGACATGGCTGAATGTAGACATAGCTCAGCTCAAGCCTGTTGTGCAAGATATGATTAGAACAGCTCTGGATACACAACAATTAATGCTTGACGCTGATGAAGATTACGACCAAGCCATGCGAGACAAGAAAGAACTTGAAAGAGCAGGTCAGAATCTTTCCAACGAATTATCCAAGGTAAGAGAACAAGCTCTGAATAAAGAAAAGGAACTTCAAGAGGTCAAAACACGAAACAACATGCTAGAGACAGAGCAGACAAAACTGAAAGACCAAGTCCAGGAACTAACAAAGAAATTAGAGATGAGTGAGACTGAGAAGACACGTATTCAAGCACGAAGTAAAATCTTAGAGTCTCAGCTTAAAGTCAGTATGGAGGAAGCTGACAATATACGACAACGAAATAAAGAGTTAATGACAGCTCTCATTAGTGATCAGCCACTTGCAATTACTGACAACCCACAAGGAAATATCAAGAACTTGGAAGAAAAGATCACTAAACTAGAAGACCAACTCAGACAGGAGCAAGCAGTCATTACAGATTGGGAAAAGAGATACATGGAGGACACAGCTGCCCTCAAAATGAAATGGAAAAAAGTAGAGAATAACTACCTGCGGCAGTGTAAGGAAGACACAGATCAAATGAATATTGTGGCCCAGGAACTAATTAAACACCAGGCAACTATTGCTAAAGCTGAAGAAGAAAATAAGAAAAAAGATGATTTAATCAAACAGCTTCAGGAGCAATTAGAGCAACGAGCAAAACAGGGGACACCAGTAGTTCCACAAGAGACCAAGGCTACTGTGGAGAAAGAGGTACGTCCTCTCTCTCCCCCCTCATATCATTCACCGGTAAAGGAGGAAAAGGAGGTTCACATTGAACCTAACATTCGGGAAATTGCAGAACTGAGCAGACCAGAAAGGGCACTACTGGTGTCCCAACTTACGGCAGAATTTGAAGATCAGAAGCTCAAATAGAAAATAAACAATTAGAAAAAATTTTGAAGCCCTTTAATGTACCATGCGGACTACTTAAAGAACAAACTAGACATTATATAAAGTCTGCAACGAATAAAGATCCGGATCACAACCTTCAATTCAGGCATGACACTTTCAATTACACTCAAGAGGAGTTCGAGAAGGCGGATCCAATATGGCGACGAAAGATTTTAGAGAAGCATCCAACGTTGCGGGTACAGTGGGAAGCATCACCATATGCACTTCAAGTCAATCCATCTTTTTGTCCTGTACCCCGTCGACGATCTTGGACGCAATTTTGGGAAGGACAGCGCCAAGGCAATATCAATAATCAATGGCTCAACTACCCTTTACTACCTAGTCCGCCACATAATTATCTACCAACCGAAGAATACATGGTAAAGACAATGGAATTTTGGATTTCCAGATACGTTTCAGTTCCGGACTTAGCCGTCAAAATGACTAACAAAATATTCAGTATGCTACTAACAGTGCTAAAAGTGTTCCAACATGCCAAATATACATTTTTGAATTTCATCGGAATTACTCAAGGATCGGAAGCACTCGTTTTTTATTTATCCACTATCCCAAGCAGACTAACTATTATGGCATATTATTCTCGTCTCATGTTTTTGTCATCGACATATATGCAGACTTTTGAAGAAGCATTCTTTACAGGCTTCTTTGAAATTGATTCAGAGATTTTTGTTAAAATGACTTCCAATTTGAATGCAAGACTGGTGGCCTATGAGACAAGTTTCTTTGCTGATCATAGACAGGCGCCAGAGGACGGAGTAAAGTCTCAGCAATGGAAGGAGTTCATGCTATGTCACGCTAATCTGCTAAATCAAAGAGAGCAACACGCCATCCAAACCTACACACGTCGCCACAAAAAGCCTGTCGGGGACGACAGAGTTCAGGAGGAGGGACGTGTGGAAGGGGAATCAAGCAAAAAAAAAAGAAGAAGAAGATCAAAGTCAAAAACAACTCAATAAAGAATAAAACAATGATATCCGAAGACATATCTCTGCAGGAAGCCCCGCAGGGGCGCAACACCCATCTCTGCACAGAGTCCGCAGGGGCACACACACCAAGGAAAATCACGCAGCTGAGAGGAGGAACCAGGGCCAACAAGTATTCCATATGAGGGTGCTTCAACCTCTTGAGTTATAGAGGATTCAGATCAAGGCTTATGAGCTACATCCGCATATGTGCACTAATGGCGTGCGTGGCAAACCGAATCAACCGGCTTGGAGTAATGCAACCAGGTCCGATGTGTGCAACCAGGACAAATTAGAGCGCCTCTAAAACGTAATGCAAGATCAAGAATCAGGCAAAACTGGCCACGGGATGCGTGCGGACAACAAACTGAGGACAAGAAGCAAAGCCTGTCAAGGGACGATAGAGACGAAGAGGGGGAGAGTGTTGCAGAGCTAAAGAAAGCACAAAGCAGAGAAAAAGACGGGCCCCAAAATTTTTCCGATTTGGACATCATATTTTTGTATCATAATCATTCTTGTAAGATATTTTCCGTTGTAAATGCACTAGAGGAGTCCTCTAGATGCATCCCCACAGAAGATTGGAGATTTACCCATGTAAAATAGTAGGAAATTAGTCTTTTAGTGAATACAGTGTCGGTCTCTTGTGTGAAAGGACCATTTTTAGGGCACTAGTATATAAGTCAAATGTGACTCTTTGTAAAGAACTTTTTGCCATTGTGAGAATAGAGAGCACAGAAATTCGAATTTGTGTCTTCTTCACTCTGTATCTTCTTCTTCGTGAGCTTGTATGCATGTGTATTTCTTGGAAAGAGTGCTTGTGAGTGTTGTCTATCCATGAAGGTGTCTATTTGCTGTAGGTAAGGTGTGTGCGAAGTGTAGGAAGTGCTGAAGTGTAGGAAAGTATTCCCGCGACTCAGTATTTTGCTCATAACTTGAAGTAGGAGCGTCAGAATTGAGTGAAGCCACTGCCATTGGATGCGTCTTCTCGAGAGCTTCGAAACGCATATGCTATTCGCTATATTTGGAGCTCGGAGCTGGGAGAAAAGTCCAAAATACTGACGGCTACTACACCAAGTATCGTTCCGCCATGACCAACAATTGAAGCTTGTTTGGATAAGTCTTTGCCTTATTTACACTCTTTGAGTAGTCCATTTGCATTGATCATCACATGATTGCATGTCCTCATACACTCGGCTAGGTTTGTATACTCTTTGGATTGATAATTAAAAGCGTGTATTCCCACTATATGCACTTGAGAGGGGATTGAGGTATAGTCTCTTTCTCCGCAAGTCCCTAAGTTGGTACTTAGGTCAACACAATAGACCATCAAGCTTTGTTGTACTTAGTCAATAAGCCGTGCAACACAGGAAGATTAGTACGATGGTTCTTACTACTAATGGAGTTTGATTTTGAAGTAATAGTGAAAAAAGGGAACACACATGTGAGAGCAGACCACCTTTCTAGGCTAACACACGGAGAATCACCAAGTGGAGTACCCGACGACCTACCAAATACATATTTGTTTAATCTAGAAGTATGTCCAAAGTGGGCTGAGAGACTGATTCCTATACTCACCCATGGCCCACAACACTCAATCAACAAGAATAGCAAAAAAGAAATTCTTCAATCGAGGAATTTACACATCGTTGCAGGAAGTGTGTACTACAAGGAACCCAATGGAGTGTTACTCAGATGTGTTGAGGAGGAACAAAAGCAACTAATCGAGCACGCACATGTGAACAAATGGAGAACACATCGAGGGATTCATGGAACAATTCGAGAACTCAAAAGGTTAGGAGTGCACTGGCCTGACATGCCCAAAAATGTTCATGACTACGTAAGCAATTGTGCAGAATGCCAAGAGATGACCCCAGAAGATCATATGTCCCTACCTTTTTCGACCATAGCGCCCAATTGGAGCAAGACATTAGTTAAATTCTTAAAAACAAAAGAGCATGAAGCAGGAGCCAGTTTGGCAAGAAAGAGATCCTTGGAAGAAATGAGCAAGGATTACATACTAATAGGAAGACAATTGTTTAGGCGAGGTAAAGACAACCAACTCAGGTTATGTGTGCATGAAGGAGATTATTTACCCATATTAGAAATGGCACATGCAGGTGCTGCGGGAGGTCATTTTTCAGCAGAGAGAACTGTCAAAATGATTCTCTTTGCGGGCTTGTGGTGGCCAACTCTACATATGGATGTTGAAACATACGTATGAAGTTGTGAAACATGTCAGAGAGCTAAATACCCAATTCGGAGAGATGACATGCCATTAAGACCCATGGTCTGTGCGAGAGCCTTCACAAAATGGGGTATTGACTTTATAGGTCCCATCAACCCACCAGCCAAAGGATCACACGCGGAGTACATCATAGTCGCAACTGATTACTTGACCAAATGGGTAGAAGCAAAAGCCACAAAAAAAATGATGCTCAGACTACCGCCAAGTTTCTCTTTGAGCATATTTTTACCCGCTTTGGATTACCCATAGAGATTGTGAGTGATCGGGGAACGCACTTCCTCAATGAAGTAATTGAGTCACTAATGAATGAGTTTTTAGTGATCCATAAAAAATCAGCCCCATACCATCCTCAAGCCAATGGACAAGCAGAGAGTTCCAACAAGGTACTGTGTATAGTATTGACAAAGATTGTCAATAATGAAAGGTCAGATTGGGACAAACAATTGCATCACGCAATTTGGGCCTTCCGGGTTGCATATAAAACGGCTATTGGAACTACCCCATTCAACTTAGTGTATGGGCAAAATGCAATTTTGCCAATTGACTTTTTAGTACCAACACTAAAAGTGGCCCAACAATATGAGTGGAACGGACATGAACTATCCCAACAACTAGACCAAATCGAGAAGTTACATGAGACTAGGTTACAAGCAGTGGCAGGAATTTATGCAGCTAAGAGGAGACAAAAAGCATATTATGATGCACATATAAAAGACAAGGGACTTGAAGAAGGTGACTTAGTCTTGGTGTACACCTTAAAACAACACGCCAAGAAGTTACAAAAATGTGGATATGGACCCTTGATCATAAATCGAATCTCGACGGGTGGAGCAGTCAATCTAGCCACCCTAGATGGCGACATTCTTCCCAACTACATCAGCGGATGTAGAGTGAGACGATTCATGGAGCCTTTGACTGATCAAATACTAGCACGATTAGTAGGTGCCCAAAATAGGAAGAGGGAAGAGGAATGGATTAGAGAGGAAGCTCGACAAGAAGCACTGGAGCGCATTAGGAAACGGAAAGAATGGATTAGGCAACGAGATGAACGCTATCTACAAGGAGAAGAGCCTATCCCTATGGCTAATTACCAAGTCAATAATCATGATACAACGGGTGTGTGCAAGACGCAACCTTACCTAAACCTAGGGATTGGCAAGACAGAGTACACGTTGATAGACGCATTGATAGACTCAGGAGCAGGACTTAGTTGCATACGAAATAGAATTGCAAAAGATCTGCAATTGAATTTGAATCCCACAAAAGCCCGATTGATCGGAATTGGAGGTCAAACCCTAGAATGTATTGGAACAACAAATGTATCCCTCCACCTAGGCAATTCCTCCATGGAACAAAAAGTCTTAGTATGCAAAGATGAGGATCTAATAGAAGACTTAATTCTAGGACAAGACTGGATCATTGAAAATGAGGTGTGTATTCATTTAGCTCAAGGCTACATCTCAGCCAAGATAGAGCACAAGGAAATTTTCAGTTTATTAGGAGAAAAACCTTTACTCCCACCCAACATAACCGAGAGTTCAGAGATCTACCAGGAAAAGACATTGGAGAATGATCCCAGTCTTAATATCTCAGAAACAAACCTAGAAGAAACAGGACGTCCCGACCATACGAGATCCACAGAAGAGTTGCACTCACCACATTCAGTTGAAGAACAGCCAGTCACTAAGGAAACCAACTATAATGGACCTCTTCAACAAGCCAAAAGATCGCAACATTGGAAAACCACAAGCAGAAACTCATATGAAGGACAACACAAATACAAATGGGTACGCAAGGATCAGATGCAGAACCAGGCAAAGTCAGCACCCAATCTTAAGAAGGAAGCAAAGATCACAAAAACAACTACATCTAAGTCCTCACCAAAAGGACTATGGCTGATATGGATCCCCAAGCCATTGTTTGAAGCTCAAAGATCACGACATCAGATATGGATTGCCAAAAAGGTCACACAAGCAGCTAAACAGGCCATAATTATTCAGGAAGATGCAATACATCAGACAAGGCGAATGACAAAACCACATAAGATTCATCCAAGAAACTGGAAATGCAACACCAACATCACTCGGACAATAGAGGAAGCAAAGAGAACACATGCAGCTGGAAGGATCAAAGAAACAAAACGACCTCTCTTAGTGGTCACGAAATGGATCTGGAAACCAAAGCAACCGCGAGGAGTGGACGATCGAAGAAACAAAGATTCCCATTGCACTCATGAAGTCTCTAATGCACCTCAAGTATGCATAATAGGGCCACGATACGAGGCCAAGCATTCGGCACATGATGTATATTATAAAACTAGTGGTGCACATTCTCCAAGAGAGATTAGATCTTAGCTTCACTCTGATAGGAATGGACTTACTATGTACATAGATAAATGCTTCGGCTATACTAACGATCGTCTTTTTTCAAGAAAAGTTATAAAAAGAGGTGGTAAGAGATCTCTCATGGAATGATGGGGAGACGGAGTGAAAAACGACAATAATCACTACAATGCATTGAATGGTTGCATGCTTTCCTTTGAAGCTAACGCACTTTTCGTTACAAGTGCAGATGGCTTCTGAAGATTCTGAAGCAACAGTACAAGAGGAGGTGCAGGAATTCCCTCCCCAAAGCCTCACCAAAGCGAAAGGACATTGGTTCTGTGAAGATCAACCAGCGGGGAATTACTTGTTCCTCGCAAAAATCAAAATTATGGATACTGATCACCAGTTTCCAATCATGTCACAGGATTTCCGCATACTCCACACACTCCCATCCATTGAAGACATTTTGAAGAAAGCGGGCATTCATAAGTACTTTGAATTGCCAATATATAAGCCTGACTTCCAAAGATGCACACAGGTCATGAATACCTTACAGCCAGCGCTTCACGATCCATTGGTCCCAGAGGCTAGAGTAATGGATAAAGTGGGAGAATGGGTGATCATTCAATTCACACATGACTTGATTAAGGAAGCCTTTGAATGGGAAAAGGATGGAACTACAGTAGTGAAAGAAGAAAGCCGAGGTGCCAAAACCAGGACATTCACGGATATTAATCGCGTAGACATAGAAGAGGGAGTAAGACTAATCCACCAGCATTTCTGCTTCCCTAATATGCACCGATACACGGCACCACAGAAGATTATTGTCCAATTACTCTCCCATGCCATCAAGCAAATCGGAAATCAAATTAATTTGACACCATATATTCAGGAAAGACTGTTCGAGGCTAAAAAGCAATGGAATAATAAGAAGTTCCTCAATGGCAGTGTGGCCTTGACAATATTGATTTACCATGCTTTGGGCATAAGAGAACACTTGCAAAAAATGCCCTCAGCCACGGCTCTAGCAGAGTATGTCAAAGTCGCCACCGTACCAAAGAAGAAAAAAGGAAGTAAAATTGGGGAAGTAGCAGAAATAAGCTCTCAACCCAAAATGAGAGGCACAAAAAGACTCCGAGAAGTCAAGCAAGCTGAAGAAGAAGCACCAATGACAAAAAGAATTCATGTACTCCCCAAAACAACTAAGGAAGGACAAACAAAAATCACAGAGGAAGACTTAACAAAAGCCCTGGAGGAGACACATCAATATACAGAAGGGCAAATCAATTTACCAGTCCAAGGTCATCACTATCAGCAATCACAACAGGCATTGGACTCGAAAAGCAAACTAACCAAAGTCCACAGGTACCGAGAAATAGGGTTGGCGAATTCTAGTTCATCAGCGGAGGCCCAGGAAGAGCCGAATACTTCATTGTTAGATGTCGATATTCAAAGTGAATCAAAAGATGACGGACAATGGGAGGAATTGAATGAAGTGGACTATAACGAAGAACAAGAAGACCTCAAGCAGGATGATCACGCAACAAAGGTTGATCAAAGTACCAGAAGCAAGGAAGCAGAAATGGAAGGTCTGCATACTATAAAACTGAATGATGCCACCACCATTCAAATCAAGGAGGCCACATCACCTCGTAAGAAATCCATAAAGATATCAAAAATGGAGCCTCAGGATGAGAATATGGAAAATGAAGAACCCTTCACACCAATCAGGGTTGTGGCAGAACCCTCCCCCATGGATGTCACATTTCAAGGGAGCGCCACCAAAACTAATGAAGTGGATAAAGACGACGAAGAACCCAGAGTACAGATACAGGTTAGACAACCACACAACGCAACTATCCATGTCGAACAAGGGAAAGATGTACAAACAGGAGAAACCCCAAATATACCCAAGACATGGCTGAATGTGGATATTGCTCAGCTCAAGCCTGTGGTGCAAGATATGATTAGAACCGCACTGGACACACAACAATTAATGCTTGACGCTGATGAAGATTATGACCAGGCCATGCGAGATAAGAAGGAACTTGAAAAATTGGGTAAGAATCTTTCCACCGAGTTATCAACAGTAAAAGAACGAGTTTTGAGGAAAGAAAATGAACTTCAAGAAGTCAAAACACAATACAGAATACTAGAGACGGCGCATACAAAACTGAAAGAACAGGTTCAGGAACTCACAAAGAAGTTAGAAGTGAATGAGACTGAGAAGACATGAATCAATGCCCGAAGTAAAATCTTGGAGTCTCAGCTCAAAGTATACATGGAGGAAGCAGAGAATCTACGACAACGAAATAAAGAACTCATGACAGCTCTTCTGAGTGATCAGCCAGTCGAAGTGCAAGCCAAGCCAGAACACAATATACAAGAATTGGAGGACAAGGTAGCTAAGTATGAAGATCAGCTCACAAAGGAGCAAGCCACAATTGCCGAATGGGAAAAGAAATACATGGACGATACGGTTGCATTGAGAGCCAAATGGAAAAAAGCGGAGAATAGTTATCTGCGGCAATGTAAGGAAGACACAGATCAGATGAATATCGTGGCCCAAGAATTGATCAAACACCAGGAAACCATTGCAAAAGCTAAGGAAGAAATTAAGCAAAAAGATGAAATAATTAAACAGCTTCAGGAGCAGTTAGAGCAAAAAGCAAAGCAGGGGACACCAATAGTTCCACGATCTGCAGAAGCTACTGTGGAGACTGAGGTACGTCCTCTCTCTCCCCCCTCATATCATTCACCGATAAGGGAGGAAAAGGAGGTTCACATTGAACCTAACACTCGAGAATTTGCAGAATTGAGCCGACCAGAAAGGGCACTACTGGTGTCCCAACTCACTGCGGATTTTGAAGATCAAATCATCAGGATCATGAAGGAAGCTCACATAGAGAATAAGCAATTAGAGCAAATTTTGAAGCCCTTCAATGTACCATACGGATTACTTAAAGAACATACGCGACATTATATAAAGTCCACGACAAATAAAGATCTGGACTACCATCTCCATTTCAGGCACAATACTTTCAACTATACACAGGAAGAGTTTGAGAAGGCGGATCCTATATGGAGAAGAAAGCTTTTAGAAAAGAATCCTACATTATGCGTACAGTGGGAGGCATCACCTTATGAGCTTCAAGTAAACCCGTCTTTTTGTCCACTACCCCATAGAAGAGCCTGGACGCAATTTTGGGAAGGTCAGCGCCAGGGCAGTATTGATAATCAGTGGCTCAATTACCCTTTGTTACCTAGTCCGCCACATAACCACCTACCGACAGAAGAATATATGGTCAAAACTATGGAATTTTGGATTGCCAGATATGCCACAGTACCCGATTTAGCGGTAAAAATGACTAATAAGATATTCAGCATGATGCTTACGGTAATCAAGGTGTTCCAACATGCAAAATACACATTTTTGAATTTCATCGGCATTACACAAGGATCGGAAGCACTTATTTTTTATCTATCCACTATTCCAAGCCGCTTAACAATAATGGCATATTATTCTCGCTTAATGTTTTTGCCATCGCCCTATATGCAACCTTTTGAAGAAGCATTTTTCACCGGCTTTTTTGAAATTGATTCCGAAATTTTTATGAAAATGACTTCCAATTTGAACGCACGCTTGGTTGCTTATGAAACGAGTTTCTTTGCGGATCATCGACAGGCGCCAGAGGACGGAGTAAAATCCCAACAATGGAAAGAATTCATGATTTGTCACGCTAATCTACTAAATCACCGAGAGCAAAAAGCCATACAAACATACACACGTCACCACAAAAAGCCTGTCGGGGACGACAGAGTTCAAGAGGAGGGACGTGTAGAGGGACAATCAAGCAACAAGAAAAGAAGAAGGAAATCAAAGTCTAAAACTGCTCATTAAAGATCAAAAGAACCATTCTCTGGACAGAGCCCCGCAGGGGCACACACACCAAGGAAAAGCACGCAACCGGAAGGAGGAACCAGGGCCAACAAGTATCCATGAAGTGCAAGATGAGATCAGGTGGTTCCATAGCCATGAGGGTGCTTCAACCTCTTGAGTAACAGAGGATTTTGATCAAGGCTTACGAGCTACATCCTCATATGTGCACTGATGGCGTGCGTGGCAAACCGAATTAACAGGCTTTGAGTAATACAGCAAGGTCCGATGAGTGCACCCAGGACAAATCAAAGGGCCACTAAAACGTAATGCAAGATCAAGAATCAAGCAGAACTGACCAAAGGATGCGTGTGCTGATCAAGACAAACAAGAAGTAAAGCCTGTCAAGGGACAACAGAGACAAAGAGGGGGAGAGTGTTGCAGAGTAAAGGAGCATAAGAGGAGAGTCCCAAAATTTTCAAAATGATGAGCATAATTATTTTTCTTCTTCGAGGTCTTCAAGAATTCCCTCAAGCCATGTAAATGCACTAGAGGAGTCCTCTAGTTGCATAATCCCAATTTGTTGTAAAATATCCCTTGTAAATTAGTAGGAAATTCACTTTTCTAGTAATAAAGTGCCGGTCTCTTGTGTGAAAGGACCAAACTTAGGGCACATGTATATAAGTCACTTTGTGACTCTTTGTAGAGACTTTTTGCCATTGTGAAGAAGGAGCTCTCCTGAATTTTCGAATTTGCCTCTTTCCTGCAGATTTCCATCTTCTCTTTGATCTTGTATGTGTGTGTGATGCTTGGAATGTGTGTGTAGGACTGTTGTCTACCCCTCCCTACTGTTTTTGAGCTACTGTAGTGTGTGTGTGAGCTTGTAGGAGTTGTGGTGTGAGTGTGGGTGCTTCCCTCCATTCACCATTTTGTCCATAACTTGAAGCAAAGTTATCAAAATCAAGTGAAACCACTTCTAGTAAATGCATCTCGTCGAGAGCTTCGAAACGAGTACCGTATTGACTATATTCGGAGTTCATAGCTGGGAGAAATCCTTGATTTTCTGAAAAATGCTGTAAGAGGTATCGTGGCATACACTTTCAGCATTTGCGTGAGTGTGAGAGGTAGATTAGTCTTTTCTCATACACGCAAGCTGAACCACTTCATTTTCCATCATGTGTGCACATGTCTTCATACACTTGGTTAGGTCGTTCGATCGGATTGACATTTAAATGTGTGTTAATTTCCCACTATACGCACTTGTGTGGCAATTGAGGTACAGTCTCATTGGCACAAGTCCTTGAGTCATCTTGACTTAGGTACACAACATTGCATAAGATCTTATTTGTGCTCTCAGTCTGTCCATTAGCTTGTGGGTGATAGGGGGCAGATTTCTTGTGTACTACCAAGAATTCTTGGAGAAGTTTTTCAATAACTTCATTCAAGAAGTGAGTGCCTCGATCACTGACTAGCTCTATAGGTAGCCTGTATCTGGTGAACACATTTTCAAATAAGAACTTTGTTGTGGTTTGAGCATCATTCTTCGTAGTGGCTTTCACTTCTACCCACTTGGTTAGATAGTCTGTGGCCACAATGATATACTCAGCATGTGAACCCTTAGCTGGGGGATTAATAGGACCAACAAAGTCTATTCCCCACTTAGAGAATGCACGTCCACCCATCATAGGCTTCAATGGCATCTCATCCTTGCGTATGGGGTACTGGGTTCGCTCATAAACCTCACACCTCTTCACATAGGTATGTGCATCCATGTGAAGCGTTGGCCACCAAAGACCTGCAAATAAAATTGCTTTGATCACCTTATCTAGTCCAAAATGTCCTCCTGCTACACCTTGGTGAGCAGTCTCTAATATCTTCAGATATTCGCTCTCGTGGACACACAATCTAAGATACCCATCTTTTCCTCGTCTGTATAGATTATCTCCAATGAGAGCATAGTCTAGTGCCTCTTGTTCTAAGCTCCTTTGTCTAACCAGAGTCATTTCTTCATTTGATATAGAGTAGCATGTTCCACTGGTGGTTTAGTACAACAGATTGGGCATTCTTTGCACATTCTATGGACATCAACTTCCATAGTTGGCCAATGCACTCCTAGTCTCTTGAGTGTCTGTAGGGTTCGTTGTTTTGAGTAGTGTTGCTCTAATGCACCTACATGTGCTAATTGCAACCATTTAGCGTACTCGTCCTCTTCCACACAACATGCTAATACTCCTTGCTCTGTATGTTTGTACATACTTCCTGCCAAAATATGATACTTTGAGCTTTTACTATTTCTCTATCTTGAGTGTTTACTACTGGATGCTTAGGCCCATATGTGAGTACTGGCACTAATGGTTTAGCCCACTGAGGTACAACGTCCAAATTAAACAAGTAAGTATCAGGTAAGTCATCCAACACTCCTTGTGGGGCCTCTCTTGATGTGAGCCTTGGAGAGATGATCTGCTCTCAGGTAGGTCTTGCCTTTTCTCACCACTACCTCAAAGTCATATTCCATTAGTAAGAGAAACCATCTTACTAATCTGCTTGTATTGCAGGGCTTATTTACCAGGTACACTAGAGCTTGGTGATTAGTAAAAAATTTAAACTTGTTTGCAAGCAAATAGTGTCTAAACTTTTTAACCGCATACACCATGCGTAATCCTTCTCGTTCGGTGATTGTGTAGTTCCGTTCAGCTGCATTCAACTGTCTACTTGCATAGGCAATAGGAAGATCCATATTACCTTCACCAGTAGGTTGTGCAAGTACGCATCCAATAGCATAGTTGGAAGCATCCACATGAACATAGAATGGCTTGTTCCAATCTGGTGTGGTCAAGATTGGTGTTGAACATAATCTTCGTTTAAGCTCATTGAAGGAATTCTCACATTCATCAGTCCACTCAAAGTTAGTCAGAAGTCCGTACATGGGCTTTGCAATGACAACATACATGTGAATGAACCGGCGGTAGTAACCACAATGCCCCATGAAAGCTTGCACTTCTTTGACATTCTTTGGCCTAGGTAACTCTGCAATGGCTCCCACTTTCTCTTTGTCCGTGGATATGCCATTCTTTGACACTATGTGTCCTAGGATCTTGCCTTGCCTGACCATGAAAACACACTTTTCTAGGTTCAGGCAGACTTGGTATTCTCTACATTTGTCAAAGATTTGTTTGAGTTCAGGTATATGGGTCTGTCTAATGTTGGAATGAGAACAAAGATCATCAACATAGGCTTCCAAATTTTTCCTCAAGAATTCTTTGAATACATGGCACATCAATCTTTGGAAGGTAGCGGGTGCATTGGTAAGCCCAAATGGCATTACCCGAAAAGCAAATATGCCCCACTCTTTGGCAAAAGCCATCTTATGCTGATCTTCTGGTGCAATGGCCACTTGATTGTAGCCAGAGAACCCATCCGGCTAGGAAGCTGTACACTTCCTTGCCTGCTACCCTTTCTAATAGATGCTCAGTGATAGGAAGCGGATAACTATCCCTGATAGTGGCTGCGTTAACCTTCTTCAAGTTAATGCATACACATAGTTTGCCATTCTTTTTGGGCACCACTACAATGGGGGATACCCATTCAGTGTGCTCAATCTCATAGATAAATCCAGCTTCTACCAGTCTATCTATCTCCTCCTTGATCTTAGTAGCATAGTTATCATTGAATGTGTAGGGCTTTTGTTTAGAGGGTCTGGCCTCTGAGGTCATGGGGATCCTATGTGAGCATATGTCCGGGTCTACACCCTTCAAGTCCTTGTAACTCCAAGCAAACACGTCCCTATATTCTCATAGTAAGGCAATCAACTCCTGCTCCTCTTCTTCAGAAAGGTCATGTCCAATGTACGTGCATCTCTCCTCTCCTTCTTCTATGGCTACCACTATTTTCTTGGTGGTTTCTTTGTTATCATAGGCCTCTCCTGCTTGTGCATCGCGTTTTGGCATTCTTATCATGACTCTTCTGTCTTCTATTTCATACTTATAAAGTTTTCTGGGACCTCGAACAAGGATTCTTCCTCCTCTGGTGTGGTTTCTTTCTTCTTCCTTTTCTTTCCCTCACTCTTGGTGGTTACTTGTGTGGTTAGTCTCACATCATTAGTGAGCTCCTCATGTCTCTGAGGGTAAACTTCTACCTCATAGAAGTATTCTTCATCTGATCAAAAAGGTGGGTCCATAATGATTGACTCTAAGTCGGAGTCACTTGCATCCTCTAATGCATCACGGCTAGGTTCGCATTCTTCTAAAACTGCATCTCCCATGATTGGTTCTATTGAAAAGACTGAAATGTCATAGCCATCCTCATCACAGTGGGGTGTCCATTGTTCTTCATTGATGGCTACATCCATTGTTGCTAAAATTTCTGCCCAGCCGTGAGGCTCAAATTCTTCGTTAGGAAAAACTATAGGTGCATAGGCTGGGTCTTGAATTGATCTATGGGTTTCTTTTGCACCTACCTCTCTGGCTTTCTCTCTCTTCTCTTCTTCTACTGCTACCTTACACATCCATAAGTGAGTGTCTTCATGCATGCATGAGGATCCTGATCCTATGGAATGCACTGACTCAGTATCATCTTTGGCTCTATGGATGGGATTCCATTGAATAGGTGGTACGTCTCTATGAGAGTAATCCTTGAGATTGACTTTGGTTGTAACACCTAAGTGTTGCAAGTATAAGGAATTGGTTCCCCGATCCTGTACCACTTGCAATTGCCGCATAAATGGCCTTCCCAAAATCATCTCGTAGGCTTGGTTTTTGCTAAAGTCGCATATGGCAAAAGTGTGCTCGAACTCAACACCACATGTAGTGAGAGTTATGCCTTCTAGCAATCCCAAGGGCCTCTCAATATGGGCATCGGCCATCTGCAATTTCATCTCGTCGGCCGGAGTGCTGGCTTGCCCCAACGCTTCCATAGGGAAGTGGTAGCAATTGCAACTCCTGCACCTGAGTCCAAAATTGCCTTGGTGTTGTATCCCTGATGGGTAACTGGGAGATAGGTATTTCCTTCTTCTCCTTCACTCATATCTCCTATTTTATCCAAGGGTATTTCTTGTACTGTTCTGTGGGATACTACCTGGGAACGAGATTTCGTTACGTTTGGCACTTCTTTGGCTACGTGTTTCCACACTTCTGGCTTCACTTTGAGTAGCTCTTCTAAAGTGAGGTTGCACTGCACTTTAGTGTTCTTTACTACCTCTGTATTCCTAGGTATGATCGAATCTTCATGTCTTATCATGATTGTGGGTGCTCTCATGCACGTAGATTTGGTTTCCTAGGGTCCGGTGAAATGGGGTAACTCTTGCAAGGAATTAGAATCAAAATCTAATCTCTCATGAGATTGGGCACTCTCCTGTTCTTCATATATAGAAGGGATGTCCTGTGGGAATTGATCATGTGCCTCATCCACAAGTTCAATGGGGGGAGGGACTTCACTTTCCTTTGCCCACTTCTCTTCTTGAATCTCTCTCAGGAACTCTCGTGAATACCTATTCATAGAAGAAGAGGTGTCTGGTTCGGTGGAGTTAGGCACATAAGCTCCGTGGGAAGGAATGCTTATTCTATCACTTGCCCTCTCCTTAGCCTGGGAGGTGGCTCCTTTTCCAGGCTTTGCAAGTAACCTCTCCAATCTATCCAATAGACCATCAAAGTGCAAGGGTGTTCTAATGGAGTTAGAGCCATTGAACAAGCGACTGGCTTCAAACATGGCTTGCGCCAATTCGACCATTTTAGCACAAAGCTTTGTTTGCTCTATCTCTAGATCGGCTCTAGGGTAACATTTTTCATGATCTGTCACGTTTGGCCCTTCTTAGATCCTGGCTTGATATGCTTTAAGCATCATGTCTAGATCCTTAGGAGTGGGATCGGCAAGGACTGATCTGACTCTGGGTGGTGGGTGGGCTATGTGTGGTGGATTAGAAGGTTGGGAAACGGAAGGTGATGGATTGGCGAGAGATGGAAACGGTGGTGGAGGGGTGGTGTGAGAGTGATTTTGAGATGCGAGTTCACTTATCTTTGCTTTTGTTTCTCTCAAGCTTTCTTCAAGTTCGCTCATTTTCTGTGACCATTGTCTTTTCATTCTCTCCCGACTATCTCTCCATGCTCTTGTCCTCTTCTTGGTTATACTCTCTGTCTCACTAACCTCAGAACTCTTTTCCTGCCCTACTCCTTGAGTTTGCTGCAAGGCTTGGGCTCTAGTGACCGCATGCACTGGGGTTGTGGAAGTTATACTTCCCGTAGAGTCTACCACTAACCCAATGACGTTGATAGGAGTGATTTTAGGCATGTTATTAGGGTTCTTTGGGCAATCTCGTAGGAGATGCTCTTTTTCGCAGTCTTGACAGAAACCCTGAATTGTCACTGGTTGGGGTTGTGTAGGGGCAGGCAGTGGACAATCACGTATAAGGTGATCTCCCTGACATCTGAAGCATGGTCCTCTAGGAAATGGGGGTTGTACCTACCTAGGTTGAGGTCTAGAGTTGGGGTTTGTGTACATGACATTAGCATACTCAGGCTCCCCACTATTTTCATTTGGGTCCTCATAATAGTATGACTCGTTATGCTCCGGTGACTGCATGTAGTAAGCATGTGGGCTATCAATATGTGTGGAGTCAAAACTATGGTCACTTGGATCACTGTCTGATAGCAATGGGGTGATTGGGACTATGGCTCTGTTCGGATTTTCTTCAGCAGATGCATATTTCACTATGTGTGGAGTCAAAACTATGGTCACTTGGATCACTGTCTGATAGCAATGGGGTGATTGGGACTATGGCTCTGTTCGGATTTTCTTCAGCAGATGCATATTTCACTGGGATCACATTGGTTGGAGCAGGGGGTTGCTGCACTAGGACTGGTTGAGGTCTTTGCTACCCTTGATAGGTGGTTGATATGGTTGTTGTGGTCTGCCGTATTGTTGTGGTGGGTACTGATTCTGGTATCTACCCTGTTGTGGATATGGCTGAGGGTAATTTTGCCTGACAATTTGTTTATTATATGGGCAGTCTTGTGCGGTGTGGTTGGTGTAACTTCGCTCTATGGTGCAGTAGTGGCTACTAGGATTCACCTGGGGTTGGGCCATAATGGGACATACACTTGCCATATGGTCACCTCCACAAGTATAGCACCGCTTAACTGGGGTAAATCTTGGAATTTGTTTGTTAGAGACACCTAGTTTTTGAGCTACCTTCTCTGCAAGTTCCTCAATGGATGTGGATTGACCAGATGTAAGGCTACTAGAGCTATCCGAATCCTTGTAAATTTTTGATAGCTCCAACTCCTCGCCAAGATTATCCTCAATGTCTATGCACATGCGTACACATTCTTCTATCGTTCTGGGGTCCTTCAGATACACATATGACCTGAGCTTGGTGCTCAACAATCCATCTAAGAACAAAGCCACTTTCTTGGCTGGTGTGGGTAACTCAGGCATCGGGCACCTCTCTAGGTATTGCCTAAACCGTCTTCCTGCTAGTCTGACAGTCTCTTGAGGTGTTTGCTTAGAGCTATGAATCAGGGAGGAGGTATTATGCCGTATACCACTCTTAGAGAACTCAGTGATGAAATCTAAAAGTTGGTCTATGCTCCTAAACTGCCTCTCATGTAGTGGTTGAAACCACGTAAGAGTTGTGTTTCTAAGAGTCAATCCAAAAGCATTGTATTGTGTGAATAGGTCATCTACTTGTTCAGCTCTCAAGACTTGTCTAAATTCAGCTACATGATCGTATGGGTCTCCAGTGCCATCAAAATAATTCTTCATGGACTTCACCAACTGAGTTGGCCTTAAGGTCCTAGTGTGTTCTCTCGGCCTTGGCAAAGGGAAATCGTCAGCATTTCTTTGGTTCCTTGGGGCTCTAGGTCTCTCGGTTTCTTCTCTATCTGTCTCTGTTCTCAGTCTTTCCCTTCCCAGGGAGTTGGCAAAGCTTACCTCAGGTCTGTCTCTACTTCTATCTCTTTGAGCTCCATGAGCTTGGGAGGTCCCAACTCCTTGGTGACTATAGGACACATTGGACCGAGGTTGGGGAAAAACAAATTCACCCTTCCATGTGTAGGCATGTCTGCCATGGTCAGTGACCACGAAGATCCGCTCTGACGTATAGGTAGGTGTTGGCATACAAGTCAGATGAAGAGCATACTAGCGCAACGGAGGAGTCATGCACAATACGGCAACAAGGCCCAATCATTTTTTCCCATGGACCATTCACAACTCAAGTGATTTTAATCACTACACAAACATTGTAAATTCTGTTTTTGGTAGAATAGACTCCATTTTGTGCAAGCCGAGGAGTCCTCGAGCTTGAGGAGTATTAGAACTAGCTACATATCAATTTTCATAATTTTTAGACTCTGTTTGAGCCCTCAAATAGGCTCTAGAACCTAATTTTTAACTAGGCCGGACACTAGGTCTGGACAAGACCAAAGCTAGTTAGAAAACTATAAAAGGGGCTAGAGAGCTCATTTTTGGGGTTAGATTGTTTGTGAATTGAGCTTATGTAAGAGACTTTTTGACTAATGCAAAGAACTCCATTGTTCCTCTCCTTGTTCTTGCCTTGTGTGCGCGTGTGTGTGTATGTGTGTGCATGCTTGTGTGCTTTTCACTCACACACTTGTGCCGTCACTTGCTCATAGTCTTCATACTAGTCCTCACGTCTCCACGGATTGACAATTATGAGGTGGACCTTCTCACGTTGGTACTCACCATTGTGCTAGAGTGACAGTAGGTTACGTTGCCTGGGCTATCAGGGTCTTTGAACTCATAGATTGTGAGAGCACCTACTTCATGAGACACAGCAGGCTTATATCTCCAAAAAGCCTCATCAGTTTCTCGATTTGAAAGCAAATCTATGCTTTTATTATCCTGTGGAATCCACTCTGGAGTCATGATTCTGGTCAAGACTGATTTACCACGGGGAGTCCTCGGCTCTCTCTCTAAATTCCCTTGCTCTATATCACCCATGTCGGTCTCAGCGATCACATTCCCGAACTCGTCTGTTCTATCTGGAAGAGTGGTGACTACATAAATAGTCTCTTCTTTATCTAGGTATGCTCCATTCTCGAACTTGACTACCGGGTGTTCTAGTCCATGGGGTTGATCAGGGTTCTTAATTTGGACCACAGATCTTCTCAGGCCATCTTCGTAGATGCGAGCACCTAGACGATTAGTCCTGATGTATTCCAATTGAGTCTTGTAAGGTCCTTCTGGCTGTTCTAGATACGCCACCCCTGAACTACCTACTGGTCTCTCCATGCTATAAGACATCTCAGAATCACTTGTTTCTGATCTGGGAGTGTATGGGTAATCACTCAAATGCTGGGCCCAAGACCTAGCAGTGTGATTGATACTAGCTTCAGAAGATCTGAGGCTTTGTCTGTCTTGGCCTAAGTGTCTGCCTGACCTAAGGTTCATATGCCTGGTTTATCTACCCCCTTGGTTCCAGGTACACTCTCGTTGCAGGTTAATTTTCACCAATCTCTTTGTTCTTTTTAGTTGAATATTGTGTTTATGATCTCGTCTGATATCACGTCATCAGGAGTACTGAAGTGAATTTGGCACTTGATAAGTGATCGATTCGAGTTTACTTTTGTCCCTTAGGGTTTTCGCACTTAAGACCTACTTAATGCTTGCACTTAGTTGATTAGTTCTCTTGGACTTGATTTGTGCCTAACGTTGCCCTAATCAATCACCATACCTAAGTCGTGCTTAGCCTAAGCTAGGAATTGACAAAGGAGGGTTGAGAGAACTTCCAACCTCAATCCTCTGGTTGCTCAGACTGCTACACCAGCCCAGGAAGCCTTCTCCCAAGCTTGGTACTCACCCTTGCTAGCTTGCCTTGGAATGCCTTGAGTGCACACAATGTTCCTGCAAAAGTTCAAAAGTTAATATAGCTCCTTTACCACAATTGATTGAAAGACACACATCAACAATTACAGGCCCCCCTTGGAGTAACTCACTGCACCCCCAAAATCTTATGACCACCTAGTTATACCGAATGGCCAACTTAAAAATACATGTTCTAAAACTCCACGTATGATTCTTACAAAAACCAGTCAAGGTCCACGTAGGATTCTCAACAAGCATTCCAACAAGACCAAAATCTCATCAATCGGAGTTCGTATGGTGAAGTTATGACCATTCAGGCATATAGGGGTCAAACAAGCTCTCAGGGTTCAGGAAATTCCTCCCTGGTTTTTAGGTATTTTGTCCCCTTTTACTTTCTAAGGCTCTAATATCATCCCAATGTATCCCAAAATTAAGCCCAAATGTACCTCAATTCACTCAATTAATTCACCCTAAAAATTCATGCGTTAAGCCCGTGTATCGCGATAGGTCGGGTCGGTGTGTCGCGATAGGTGGAAGTGTCACGATAGATGGGAGTGTCGCGATAGGTGGAAGTGTCACGATAGGTCGAAGTGTCACAATAGGTCGGGGTGTCGCGATACTTGGGAGTGTCGCGATAGGTTGGGGTGTCGCGATACTTGGGAGTGTCACGATAGGTCGAGGTGTCGTGATACTTGGGTGTGTCGCGATAGGTCGGGGTGTCGCGATAGGTGGGAGTGTCGCGATAGGTCGGGGTGTCGTGATACTTGGGAGTGTCACGATAGGTCGAGGTGTTGTGATACTTGGGTGTGTCGCGATATGTCAAAGTGTCCCGATACTTGGGTGTGTCGCGATACCTCGGTGTGTCGCGATAGGTCGGGATATCGTGAATTTTTCTGATCTGTTTAGTGATTCTAGGAGCTCTCAGCCTGTGCAGTGCCGTGGTGCACTCATAATCGTGATTGGGGCAACTTTTTGGTGTGTCGCGATAGCTCGAGCTCGACGCCTCGGGGCTTGCGCAGAGAGATTCCGTACCTGCTGAGCTTGCTGGAGATGATGATGGAGCTGAAACCTGCAAGAAACATGCAAAAGCACACAAAAACAAGAACACACACTCACTCTCTCTCAAACTCGCACAAAGCAAATGAGGGAAATGATTTGGAAGTGGGTATATGAGGTGGAGAAGGAGATGAAGATGGAGATGGAGATGGAGAAAAAACAAGAAATTTACCTACTACTTACCATTCCAACGCATCCTCTCTACATCTTACCATCACATGCTCGTCCTCAAAGCTCGAATCCCGGCAACGGCGCCAAAATTTGGTGTAGCTCAGTGATGAGTAGCACCTCCTTTAATGTCAATCCGGGAAGACATGAGGATGGTATGAAGACCTCGAGCAAGTGAAGGCAGAAATGTGTGAGTGAGAAGCACACCAACATGCACACACACACGCACACACGGCAAGAACAAAGAGAGTAAGACAATAGAATCACTTCTATTACAACCAAGTTCTCATATAAGCTCAAAACTACAAGAATCTAGCCCAAAAATGAGCTCTCTAGCTCTATTTATAGTTTTTTACTAGTTTTGGCCCTGTCCAGACCTAGTGTCCGGCCTAGTTAAAAATTAGGTTCCAGGGCTTATTTGAGGGCTCAAACGAGGTCTAAAAAATATGAAAATTGGTAGGCACTTACTTCTAAGGCTCCTCAAGCTCAAGGACTCCTCGGCTTGTACAAAATGGAGCTACAAAAAGGTGAAACGATATTTATAAGGGTTTTTAGTGATGAGAATCACTTTTAAAATGAAGTAAGGTTTGGAAAAATTTAATGGGTTGCCTTAGTGCTAGATTTGCATACATGCCCGTACTTGCTTCTTCCCATACGATGCCAACAATCAACATCGCAAATAGTGTCGCTAATTTGTGACGCATAGTTCTAGCGTCGCATAAGCAATGCTAACATCGCTTATACAATGACAACTCTTAAAAAAGAAAAAAAAAGCAGGGCCGTCGCTTATGCGATGCTACCGTCACATAAGCGATGGTTCCTATTTTTTTTTTCAATTTGGGGATGTTGCTACGCCCCCCTATTTCTAGTAGTGATAGTATGTTAAGAAGGAGATGACTTCCTCTGATACCATTCTTTGTGTCATGGACACAAAGGAAACCATCTTGAACCTTAGATTCCATGTCACTTTCTATAACTCATGATTGGTTAAGAATTTAGGGAAACCAATGCTTCCATTGCGTCAGAAACGTGCCAAAACCCAAAGATCGACTGTCTATTTGCTAAATTTTAACATTCTGAGGTCCTGATCAATTTGCTGTCATCATTGATGACATCATCAAGTTGTAACCGGCCTTGGGGACCGCCCTTGAAAACATATATAAGGAGGGGTTGGCCACATTCATAATTAGTCTTGTGGATACCAGTCTTGGGAGCTGAAGGAGTCGTGACCGCCAAGTAAGTACTCTCCAAGTTCTAGTTCCAGTTCTTGTCTTGTTCCTTGTTCCAGTCTTGTCTAGTTTAGTTCTTGGACATCCTGTCTTGTCCTCTTGTAATCTCGTAGTACGACATCTTGTCAAGTTCTTTCTTGTATCTAGTTCATCTTCCATAAGGGAGTTCTTGTAATCCAGATATCTTGTTCCATACTTACGATCCCGGGTTGTGGGATCTCCTGTATCATCTTTAGTCTAGTTTTCCATACCTATCTGTCTCGGGTTGTGGGACATATTGTATGAGTTACATATTCTTGTATCATTTTCCCTACATGGTTGTTCTTGTAATCAAAAATGTATTTCTGAAATCTTGTCTAGTGTAGTTAGAGAGCACAATCTAGTGCTTCCGTGACATTTTGGCAAGACTGCCTTCATCAAGACCAAGCACCATGGATTCCCTATGCAAGGAGATTCAATCTACCATAAAGGACTTGATCGAACATGTCCAAGAGATGGAAAGATTGCTACGACAAGATGATCGATTAGTTTCAAGCTATGCCTTGAATATCAAGATGTTGTTTCATGGAACTACATATCAAGAAGAGTACATGGTTAATCGGTTTCAAAGTGGCCTCAATCTTGAAGTCAAATATCTCTTGCTATCCATGCCTCAAGCAAATACCTTGTAGGATGTTATCAATCAGGCAATTCAATGTGAGAATCAATCATTCAAAGAAAGCCAAGTCCAAGAGCTAGAACTGTTGAATAATCATGACACTATTCCTCAAAAAATTGAACCAAGAACTTTTGAAGGACCTCATGTTAACCATGCCCAAGGTAAATACTTTGAATGAATTCATGAGTCAAGCAATTGAGTGTGACAATAGGCTATTTGAGAGAAAGCAAGAGAAGAAGATTTCTGTTCATGATGGAGAATACAAGTTAACCTCAGTTCCTCAACAACATATGTTGGAAGAATCTCAACTAGAACCCATGCAGTTGGATAACATTAGTGTCAAATGACTTACACAAAAGGAAAGAAAACTTAAAACAGACAATTGATTATGCTTTTATTGTGGAGACCATGATGATATGGTATTCAAATGTCCTAAGAAGAAGAAGGAAGTTGGAATTAGGACTTCTACAATCACCATCCCACATCAGAAGTATCATCATCAGAAGTACTACCCATCATGAGAATCATGGCTATGATTCTATACCCAGATATACTACAAACCCTTTTCAGTTTCATCATGGATATACCTCATCATCATGTTCTAGTACCACATATCAAGAACTCTACAAAGACTAAGATCTATGAAGACGCAAGTCCTAGAAGATCTCAATCACATAACCGCTCCTCGTGGAACTCGTCGCTTGAGGGGGAGGTGATGTCATGGACACAAAGGAAACCATCTAGAACCTTAGATTCCATGTCACTTTCTATAACTCATGATTGGTTCAGAATTTAGGGAAACCAATGCTTCCATTGCGGTCGGAACGTGCCAAAACCCTAAGATCGGCTGTCTATTTGCTAAATTCTGACATTCCGAGGTCCTGATCAATTTGCTGATATCATTGATGACATCATCAAGTCGAAACCGGCCTTGGGAACCACCCTCGAAAACCTATATAAGGAGGGGTTGGCCACATTCATAATTAGTCTTGTGGATACCAGTCTTGGGAGCTGAAGGAATCGTGACCGCCAAGTAAGTACTCTCCAAGTTCCAGTTCCAGTTCTTGTCTTGTTCCTTGTTCGAGTCTTCTCTAGTTTAGTTCTTGGACATCCTGTCTTGTCCTCTTGTAATCTCGTAGTACGACATCTTGTCAAGTTCTTTCTTGTATCTAGTTCATCTCCCATAAGGGAGTTCTTGTAATCCAGATATCTTGTTCCATACTTACGATCCTGGGTTGTGGGATCTCCTGTATCATCTTTAGTCTAGTTTTCCATACCTATCGGTCTCGGGTTGTGGGACGTATTGTATGAGTTACATATTCTTGTATCATTTTCCCTACGTGGTTGTTCTTGTAATCAGAAGTGTATTTCCGAAATCTTGTCTAGTGTAGTCACAGAGCACAATCTAGTGCTCCCCTGATAGTTGGGTGTGTGACTGAGTGAGGAAGCAAAAATAGAAGTAGATACAAGAGCGAAGAAGAAGATTGAAGCACAAAGACATGTGATAGCTAGAAGAGCTCTCTATCGATAGATGATCAGTAATATGAGAAAGAATGAAGTGAGAGCTATAAGTGAATCCCTAAGTACAAAAGTATCCCTACATAGGAGTATATCATATATATGTGGTTACATGGGGAAAAAACCTCTAGCCAGCACTAGAGTAAAAAGTGTCCATGTATAGAGAAATGGTTCATATCAAAGCTACCTGAGTGACACATAAGTCTAATAGGTGCCTCGTCTTGATGAAGGTAGTCTTGCCAAAATGTTCGGGGATCACCAGATTATGTCCTCTGACTAGACTTCAACAAGATTTTGGAGATATGCTTCTAATTACAAGATTAGCCATGTAGGGGAATAAGTGCAATAATATAGGACTGTTAGAAGAATTCCCACAACCTGAGATTGACATGTATGGATTATTGGACTAGATAGGATAATAGAGATCGCACAACCATGGATCGCCGATATGAAGCAAGATATTTGAATAACAAGAAATCCCTTGAGGGAGATGAATTAAGTACATGAAATAACTAGACAAGATCTCATACTATGAGATTCCAAGAGTACAAGATAAGATGTCCAAAATAATATAGTAGAAAAGACTAGAACAAGGAAAAAGACAAGAAATTGAACTAGAACTTGGAAAGTACTTACTTGGAGATCACAACTCCTTGAGCTCCCAATATTGGCATTCACAAGACTAAGGATATGAGTGGTCAAGCCCTCCTTATATAGGTGTCGAAGAGTGGTTAAAAATCGATGATGTCATGGATGATATCATTGATGATGACATCAACTCAAAATAGGACCTTCATATGCCAAAGTCAAGCAAATATACAATTGATCTTAGGACGTTGACATGTTCTAGACATGATAGTGCTATTAGATTCTTCAAATTATGAGCCAATCATCAGATGTAGTAAATCCATAGATAATCTAGGGTTGGTCAAGCTCTCTTCATGTATCTCCATGATACTAATCTCTTTCTAGGTTATAAATTTTTGAAAGAACAAATGCAAACACCCCCTTTATCCCCCAAATTAAAGGGTTCATGTCGAGTTGATATGCAAGTCTTGAACCTTGGACCTTCAATTTAGAGGTTCAAGGTGTTACCACCACACCACATGCCCTCAACATAGAATTGAATGTTTCACCACATTCATCTAAGATACATTTAATTGTCATGCAAATAATTCCAATATTTATTATTTGGTTTGTTTGGATGTTGGAAAAAAAGAGGTGAAGGTAGTAGTTGGTCCTTGGAAGGAAATTGCCAAAACATGAGGGAGACTTAGGTCTAATTCAAAACGAATGGCAACATTGTGGTATGATAGCCATGTCTCAATGGGCGTTAGGAAGAGATAGGGATCCCTACTATGCACGCCAATTGTGGTCATCTTGCTCTCATGCCCTTCCTTTTTTTTTAACTTGAACTATCCACCCCATGAAAGCCATGCCTAATGCGCTCAATCTAAGTTCATGCAGCTCAAAATCTACAAATCGTACTTGTGTAGTCACTGGTTGTTTGCAAATAGATGATGGAACAAGGCCACCTCATCTTTGTTCTAGTCCCCTTTGTAAAGTTTGTAAAGGGAGGGGTGGTAGAACTGAAAGTATGTACCCAATTATCCACCCCATGAAACCATATGAATTGCACATATCCTAAGTTCCAATGGTTCAAAATCTCTAAGTCTTTCCTCTATATTCACTTAGTGTTTGCAAATACATGATAGAACAAGACCATCTCATGTGTGTTCTAGTCTCTTAGTGTAGGGGTGGGTGGTAACTAGAGAGATACAACTCATTCGCTTTAGAACTTGGCATTTCCAAATGTGAATGCATCTTCTTAGTCTTGACTAAGCCTTAAGTTACTCAATCATAAGACTCCGAAAGCTGGTTACATGGTCCTTAACTTTCTGGGCGATACTTAAGTTCTTGTGTAGTTTTGTGAGACTTCCCACTTGATGACCTTTTCCTCTATATCAACACTTAACTTACTTTTTTTCAAAAAAAAAGAAAAGGAAAAAAATCACGTTAATGGACTCATGGATTACATGTGCTGTAGTCATAGACAACGTCCTCTACAAGAAAACTTTCTGCAGCAGGCTGCGTCGGAGAATTTGTATGATCGTGGGAAACTGCCAGGAATATTCACCAGGCGCAGTCCACTCCATTTAAACAGTTTCAAGTTGAGATCTGCTATACTACGCTCATGAAGGTTCAAGGATTCACATTATTGATTTTATTATACCTAATTGCTTGGGATTACATCTATATGTTCATTTTTGGGAAATTAAAGTATCAACGATTACAAATATTTGTATGATGGGCTGGCATGGGATGATGCAGATATGTATAATCTGTTAGTCTCTGTCTATCAACGCATGGAGAACAGACGCAAGCTCTCATGCTGTGCCGATGCAGGAGGATGCATTTCTCTCTCTTAACAACCACGCTCTATTGCCACTCCTGAAGAAATGTATTAGGCTGAAAGATGTAGAAACAGGTAACAGGTTACATACACTCATTTTCAGTAAAGGTCTGCTTAAAACAGATATAGTAGTTGGCAGCGCTTTGGTTGATTTCCACTTTAAATGTGGCGCCTTGTCCAAAGCAGAGGAAGTCTTCTGGCAGATACGGAAACGAGATGTGGTCTTATGGACCACAATGATAGGTGGTTATGCAGAGCATGGCCGGGCAGAAGATGCGTTGCAATGCCTCAGCCAAATGAGGCATGATGGATTTTCTCCTAATGCATACACCCTGGTTTGCAGCTCAAAAGCTTGTGCTAGATTGAAGTCAGCCAATAGGGGTCAAGAAATACACACAGAGATCACCATGAAAGGATTTGAAAGTGAGGTTTTGGTCAGCAACTCTTTGATGAGTATGTATGCTTCATGTGGTTTGCTTGATACTGCAAGAATGATTTTTGACAGGCTTTCTGCCCGAGATGTTGTCTCTTGGACAGTAATAATTGATGCATATGCAGAACATGGTTGCGCTGAGAAGGCAATCGGTTGTTTGGAGCACATGCAACTTGAGAATATCTCTCCTAATGTGCTCACATTAACCTGTGGTGTGAAAGCTTGTGCTAGCACTGGGGCGATTGAGATGGGTCACCGATTGCACTCTAATATCATTGAAGGAGGATTTGAGAGTTCACTTGCTGCTATGAGTAGCCTGGTAACGATGTATGTCAAATTTGGCATGCTTCCAGAGGCTCAATTCATATTTGACAAGCTAGGAATCAGGGATGCCATTTTATGGACAGCATTGTTGGCAGGATATTGTCAGGTAGGAGAGAGTGAAAATGTCTTTGCATACTTTGACAAGATGTTACAGGAGGGTGTAAGGCCAGTTCCAGGTACGTTCATCATCCTTCTAAATGCTTGTAACCATGAGGGTTTGGTAGAAAAGGGTCTGGAATGCTTCCAGTATTTTGGAAAATATTACGGGCTCACTCTAACTATGGAGTATTACTCGACTGTGGTTGATCTTCTAGGCCGTTCTGGACATGTGAGCAAAGGTTTATCCATGATTGAAGCAATGCCATGGCATCCGGACTACATTTTATGGTGTACTATCTTGAGAGCCTGCTGTAAGTGGCAGAATATGGAAGTAGCAAGGTATGCTTTTGAGCATGCAATCAGGCTCAACAGAAAGTGCCTGACTGCTTATGTCTTTATGAGTAACATCTGTGCTAATGCTTATATGCATAGTGAGGCAAATGGAATTGAGATGTTGGGAGTCCAAAATGGGGCATGTCAAAATCTTACAGATAAGATTCTGGAATTTGAAGCATTGTTTTGCCTTGACATTCCAAATGGATATGAACCTAAGATAAAGTGAGTATATAAACAGGCAACATTTTGCAGTTCCTCACAAAAATATAATCACAGGGAAAGATGGAAGATAGTAAACTTCTTAGTGTAATCACAACCTGTCCTCCCTTGTCATGCAGTTGGTGCTGCGAGCTCTATAAAGGGCATATACCATCATCTTCATTTTCTTTATCTTAAGACCTCTTTACATGCATATACATGGAAGAGGCATTAAAGATTCAATACAGTCCTTCCCATTGCAAACAAGAGGCCTATCCATTAAGACATATAAACACTTTGCTAGGCATTATATATCTATATATTGCATGTATGCTATAAAGTATATTGTCTGAGAGCCACAAACCTATGCATAATTGCAACTCACATGTGTATGTACCTTTTTTTGATGCGCTCGTACTTTTGAGGCCCATATACTTCTTTGATCCATCCTTATTAGATACTTTTATGGCAGGCAACGACATAAAAACATTAATCCTTAGCATTACTTGAAAGGACATTGGACTATGGCAAGAAGTCCAAGATTTATTTGATGCTCCACTATACTTTGTCCAAGCTTTGCTGCTAGGCAGCATATGTCAAAAAACTTTGACTATATGTTTGATACTGGCAACACAGTGTCAAAATATTGATTGGCCAATGATAAAAGTGTCAAAGCAAATATTAACATAAATGATCCTTTGTACAATCTCTTACATGATATGCTTGAAGAGGTGGTTCATGGATGACCAAAGGAAGAGTTTTTGATCTACATAAATGTTTTCTCACATGAAACTATCAAAGTTTGGGAAGCGAATGTATTGTTGATATATTTTGGTAGTGATGTGTGAACACACTTAGGATCGTCGATGTACTTTTTTCCCTCTTTAGGAGGTTTTTTCCCTTGGCTTGTATATATGCCTATAACCCTAACGGATCACTTATCTTTGTACATTCACTTGGTAATACATTCAATATTGTGTGTTGTGATCCAAGCTTCTTCTTCTTCCTTATGCTGTTTGCTCCAACAATTGGTATTAGAGCAACTCACCACTTCATCTAGGGCATCGTCAACACCCCTCTGATCAGAGTCTCAGAATCACACGAAATTTGGTGAGCATACTCAAGAGTGATTAGGAGTGCAAAATAGCTTTGTTGTGTAGTGTCAAAATCTCGATCTGAGCTCGTTTCGGCCTTTGGATGCACTATCACAATGCATGTGTAGGAAATTTTATCCTTTTATGCCAAACATATATACATGTTTCGATTCGCTACTATAAGCGCCTCAAAGTCTTCTACATGTTTAACAAAGCTCCACATGGTAGTTATGTTTAACTTTTTGAGATATAGTCATTTTTCTGCATCAGGGTATTTTAGTCAGTGGCCATGGTTGAAAGCACTGATGTATTCCATATGTTGGTTGTTGAGGACAAGTTAGATGGTACCAATTACCTATTATGGGCATTTATAATGCGTCATGTATTGGTCGTAGAAGGACTATGGAATATTATGTAGGGTGTTGAAAAACGATGTACTACGCCTGTAAATACAATTATTGAAGGTGATGCAGATGGCATTGAAGATGATGATCTTCAAATTCTTGTTCGTGTTATGGTTCTTGCTGCACCTAATGCAGAGAAACTTTGTTGGGATGGAAGAGATGCTCAGCCACATGCATTGATAGCATTGTCTATTAAACATGGCATTATTCCTCACATTCGCTCTTGCAAAACAACTAAAGATGCTTGGGATACACTTACCACTTTATATCAGGCATGAAATGAGGCTCGTTGTTGGTAGCAGTCAAGGCACTCAAGGACTTACAAGACAAGGAAGCCAACGCAAAGAGTCAGAGCAAAGAGAAGGACCAAGTAGGCAAAGGAGTCAACGCAGATCCAACAAATAGGCCGTATAATTTTTCATGAAGTAATATTTCCCAAATAGTGATCTTAGTCACTTCACACCATTGTAGATACCAAATTTGATTATTCTTTCTCCATTTTGTGTAACCCGAGGAGTCCTCGAGCTTGAGGAGTATTAGTATTTATGTACCAATTTTCACAATTTTCAAAGCTCGTTTGAGCCTCCAAAATAGCATAGGAACCTAATTTTTAACTAAGCCGGACACTAGATCTGGACATGACCAAAGCTATTCAAAACCTATAAAAAGAGCTAGAGAGCTCATTTTGGAGGTTAGCTTGTTTTAGATTTGAACTTTGTATGAGAACTCTTTGGTAATGGAAGTTACTCCTTTGTTACTCTCTTTGCTACTCTCTTTGTTCTTACGTGTGTGCGTGTGTGTATGTGTGTGCATACTTGTGTGCTTCTCCATCACCACTTGTGCACATCACTTTCTCGAGGTCTTCATACTATTCTCATGTCTTCCCGGATTGACATTAAAGGAGGTGATACTTATCCTAAGCTACACCAAATTTTGGTGCCGTTGTCGGGGATTGAGGTTTGAGGACGAGCGTGTGATGGTAAGATATAGAGTAGAGACGTTGGAAGAGTAGGTAAGCATTATCTTTTACTTGATTTACTTGTTTTTTTTTCCTTCCTCTTCACTTCTAAACACCATATCTATTCATCATCATCATCTTCACCATCGTGACCATATATCTCCATCTCCATTCATTTCTTCATTTCCACTTGAGAGCGAGTGCGACAGAGAGCTTGTATGCACACTTGTCTTCTGTGTTTTTCTTGAGTGTTCTTGTAGATAGCAGCTTCCATTGCAGCATCAATAGCTCCAGTATGTGAGAAAATTGATTGTGCAAGTCTTGAGGCATTGACCTATATCGATCGCGATCGACAGAAAAGTTGTACATTTGGTAAAACAAAGTGCACCACTATAACACACTTGATGAGCACATTCCAAATCACTAATCAAAATTAAAAAATTCCTTAATTCTCTATCAACCGCGATTGACATAGTCAATCACGATCGACAGCCACGATCGATAGACCCTGTCAATCACGATTGACAGACCACGACGGATTGCCACATAGGACTTAGTCAATCGCGATTGACACCATCGATCGTGATCGATTGAAATATCACGATTGACACAAAGATTCGTGTGTCCACATGTCCATCGCGATGGACACACCCACGATCGACTGAATTTGCATCGGAATTTGTAAAAAAAGTGTCGATTGTGATGGACACCATCAATCGTGATTGACACGCCTCACGACCGACTCTATCGATCGCGATTGACAGCATCAATCACGATTGATGTGTCTATCGCGACTGACAAGCCCCAACGAACACCTCTATCAATCGCCATTGACAACCGTGTCGATCGCGATTGACAGCCATTTTCGGTAATTTTTTAGGGTTTTTTAATTTGAAAATTTTGGCTAATTTTGGGCATGAATATTGTGCTATAGGACACATAAGGAGGCCATAAGAAAATAACTTAGAGAAAACCTTGTTTGCGTGTTAGCCTGTTTGACTCTTATTTTAACCCCAGAACCCTGAACAGTCATAACTTCCTCATACGAAATCTGTTCGGAGTGATCTTAGGCTCATTGGAAAGCTCGTTTCGAATTCCAGAGGGAGTTATAATACGGGGAGTAATAAATAGGGTATTTTGAAGTTGATCATATCCCGGGGGAAGAAAATTGAGGGATCTTTAGGATTGTTTTCCATAAAGATAAAGAACAAATTGGCCTATGAATTAAATGAATGAAAGTGGTTTGTTATGTTGATTGAATTTAAATCTTGAGCTAACTTTGGGACTTTTATAGGTCCATTGAGAGCATCGAAGGGCGTCCAGAGCACTAGCATAGTGCAGGCTTGGGAACACACTTCTTGGGCAACCAAGAGTAAGGGATAAGAAAGTGAGGTTGGATCATTCTCAACTCCCTTTGTCAATTCCTAGCTTAGGCGAAGTGAAAGTAATGCTAGAAGTAAGTCAAGGTGACGATAGGCATCTTTTCAATCGAAGTCTACTTAATCACTTAAGTTCAAGCAAAAATATAATCGCTTTGTGATCGATAACTTAAAAGGCAAAGAACTTAACGTGGTATGATCAACTTAAAGTGCAGAAATTCACTTAAAAATTCCTGACGACGTGATATCAGACAAGAGCATAAACACGATAACCAATGAAAAAAGAACCAAGTGACTGATACAAAGTGAGTTGCAACGAGGTTGTACTTGGGGTAAAATTGGGATTGCTCAATCAAGCATATGAACCTTAGATCAGGAAGACATATAGGGAGAGATAGACAAAGCCTTAGGTCTTCAGAGGCTAATGTCAATCACACTGCTCAGTCTTGGGCCCAACAGTTCAGCAATTATCCCCACTACACCAGCTCTGAAACTGGTGAATTAGAGATGTCTTATGGTATGGAGAGACCTACAGGAAGTTCAGGTATGGCTTACTTAGAGAAACCCGAAGGCCCATAAAAAAATCAACTTGAATACATCAAGACCAACCGATTAGGTGCTCGCATCTATGAGGATGGTCTTAGAAGGTCCGTTGTGCAAATTAAAAACCCTGATCAATCCTTTGGACTAGAACATCGAGTGGTCAAGTTCGAAAATGGTGCATACCTAGATAAGGAAGGGACAATGTACGTAGTCACCAACCAACCAGATAGAACAGATGAATTTGGTAATGTGATTCGAGAGATAGACATAGGTGACATAGAGCAAGGGAACTTAGGAAGAGAGCCTAGAACTCCCCGAGGCGAATCAGTCTTGACTACAATCATCACTCCAGAGTGGGTTCTCTAGGAAAATAAGAGCATAGATTTGCTCTTGAACCGAGAGAATGACGAGGCCTTTTGGAGGTATAAGACTGACCAGTCTAATGAAACAGGAATGCTCACAATCTATGAGTTTAAAGATCCTGATAGCCCAGACAAAGTGACCTATTTAGACAATACTTGAAAGAGGATATTTGTGGTCTTAGAACATGGTAGACATGCCTACACTTGGGAGGGTGAGTTTATTTTTCCCCAACCAAGATCTAATGTTTCCTATGGTCACCAAGGAGTTGGAACATCCTAGGCCCATGTAGCTCACAGGGACAGGAGTAGAGAAAGGCTGGAAGTAAGCTTTGCTAATCCATTGGGAAGAGAAAGAATGAGAGCGGAGACAGATAGAGTGGAAACCGAGAGACCTAGAGACCCAAGGAACCAAAGACATGTAGATGATTTTCCCTTGCTAAGGCCTAGGGAACACACGAGGACCTTGAGGCCGACACAACTAGTTAAGTCAATGAAGAACTATTTCGATGGCACTGGAGACCCGTATGATCATGTGGTAGAATTTAGGCAAGTCCTGAGAGCCGAGCAAGTTGATGAACTATTCACACAGTACAATGCCTTCGGCCTAACTCTCAAGAACACAATCCTTACATGGTTTCAACCGCTTCACCAAGGTCAATTCAAAAACATAGACCAACTTCTAGAGGCTTTCATCATAGAATTTTCTAAGAGTGGCATACGGCACAATACTTCCTCATTGATTTATAACTTCAAGCAAACACCTCAAGAGACCGTTAGACTTGCAGGAATGGCTTTATTCTTGGACGGATTGCTAAGTACCAAATTGAGATCATATGTGTACTTGAAGGACCCTAGGACCATAGAAGAGTGTGTACTCATGTGCATCGACATTGAGGATAACCTAGGGGAGGAATTAGAGCTTTCAAAAATCTACAGAGATTCAGATAGCTCTATTAGCCTCAATTCAAATCCGTCCATATCTATTGAGGAACTTGCAGAGAAAGTAGCTTAGAAGTTAGGAGTCTCAAGCAAACAAATACCAAGGTTTGCCCTAGTGAAAAGATGCTATACTTGTGGGGGCGACCATATCGCGAATGTATGTCCCATTATGACTCAACCCCAAGTGAACCCTAGTAGTCAATACTACACCATAGAACCAAGATACACTAATCACACCGCACAAGATTGTCCATACAATAAGCAAGCAGTTAGACAAACGTATCCACAACCATACCCTCAACAAGGAAGATACCAAAACCAGTACCCATCACAACAGTATGCTAGGCCTCAACAACCCTACCAACCACAATATCAGGCCCAACAAGGACCTCGGCCAGTTCTGGCGCAGCAACCCCCTCCTCCAGCCAATATGATTCCAGTGAAGTATGCAGCTTCAGAAGAGAATCTGAATAGAGCCATAGTGCCAGTTACACCATTGTTATCAGAAAGTGACCCTCATGATCATAGTTTTGACTCTACTCACATTGATAGCCCATAAGCTTACTACATGCAGTCACCTGAGCATAATGAGTCATACTATTCTAAAGACCTGAGTGAACCCAATTGGGAGCCAGAGTATGCAAATGTCATGTACACCAACCCCAACTCTAGACCCCAGTACACAAAATGGTTGCAATTAGCACATGTGGGTGCATTAGAGCAACAATACTCAAGGCAAAGAACTTTACAAACACTAAGGAGACTGAGAGTGCACTGGCCGACTATGGAAGCTGATGTCCATAAGTTGTGGAAGGAGTGCCCAATCTGTCGTATTAGACCACCTGTGGAGCATGCTACAATGTACTAAATGTCTCTAATACCAGATTGGAGTGAACCATTGGTAGCCTTCCTAAGGAGGAAAACATTCCCTCAAGATATTAGGCTGGTTAGGAAAGGAAGTTTAGAACAAGAAGCCCTAGATTACACACTCATTGGTGATAACCTATACAAGCGTGGGAAAGACAGATATCTGAGACTATGCGTCCATGAGAGTGAATATCTTCAGATCTTGGAAACTGCTCACCAAGGTGTAGCAGGAGGATACTTTGGACCCGACCGTGTGATTAAGGCAATCCTATTTGTAGGCTTGTGGTGGCCAACCCTTCACATGGATGCACATAACTATGTGAAACGGTGTGACATTTATTAGCAAACTCAATATCCCATACATAAAGATGAGATTCCTTTGAAACCTATGATGGGTGGACGTGCATTCTCAAAGTGGGAAATAAACTTTGTAGGTCCTATTAATCCCCCAGCTAAGGGTTCACATGCTGAATACATCATTGTGGCCACAGATTATCTAACCATATGGGTAGAAGTGAAAGCCACAACGAAAACGATGCTCAAATGACAGCTAAGTTCTTATTTGAGAACGTGTTCATGAGATATGGGCTACCTATAGAGCTAGTAAGTGATAGAGGCACTCACTTCTTGAATGAAGTCATTGAAAATCTTCTTCAAGAGTTCTTGGTGATACACAAGAAGTCCGCCCCCTATCATCCACAAGCTAATGGGCAAGCCGAAAGCACCAATAAGATTCTATGCAATGTGCTGACCAAATTAGTGAATAATAAACGCTCTGATTGGGACAAATAGCTACACTATGCTGTTTGGGCATACCAAGTTTCCTATAAAATGGTACTTCAAACCACACCCTTTCAAATGGTATTTGGCCAAAATGCAGTGCTACCATTGGACTTCTTGATACCTACACAGAAAGTAGCACAAGAGCATGAGTGGACAAGGCATGAACTCTCTTCTAGGATCTTTGATCTTGAACGGCTAGGTGAAACGAGATTGAGAGCCACCATAGGGATATATGCAACTAACAAAAGACAAAAGGCATACTTCGATGCCCATGTGAAGGATAAAGGCTTGAAAGCAGGAGACTTAGTTTTAGTGTACACCTTGAAAAAACATGCTAGAAAGCTAGAGAATCCTGGGTATGGACTTGTGATTATTAGCAAAATATCAACAAGTGGGGCATTCCAATTAGCCACCTTAGAAGGTGATGTCCTCCCTAGTTACATCAGCGGTTGCAGAGTCAAACTATATCAAGAAACCCTCACTGAGGAAATGATTAATCGACTCAACACTGACAAGAAACGTAAGGAAGAAGAAAAATAAATTAAAAAAGAAGCGCAAGCAGAAGCCTTAGAGCGCATCCGGAGAATGAAATTGAGAAGAAAGGGTAGAGATCAGCCTAGGATAGATTCCTATTCAGCTCCAGGATATCATATGGCTATGTGTGAAGTCTCAGGTGTAAGTTCCCATAGAATATTTGATCGACGTCCTTTTCTAACCTTAGAGATAGGACAAGGAAATAGTGCAAGGATTGTAGGGGCCTTGATTGACTCAGGTGCAACCACTAGTGCTGTTAAACTTTCTTACTGTCAATCCTATAGAAGCATACCTTATAGGATTGGCAGGTGTGGAAACCCCTTGCATGGGCAAGGTGGAACTTCCCCTCTACATCCAAGATGTTGTTATGACAGTTAAGGTGCTAATGTGTCAAGACGAGGACCTCACTGAGCCTCTTGTCTTGGGTCAAGACTGGATCTATGATCATGCAGTCAACCTGAACCTAAGAAGCGGACTTCTTCAGGTTTGGGTAACTCAGAACCGCATTACAATTGAGTTAGAAAATAAAGCACTCAAGGAACTAGGAAAGACACCAACCCCTGGTCCTTCTATGAGTACACATGAAGATAATGATGCTATTCTTGTCCAAAAATATATGATACAGAGGGATGGTTTTCTCAACAACAAAGTCAAGGATACGATGGAACTCCCTTCTTTTCCAAAAGTGATAGAGACACAACAACCAAAGGAGTACCAAACATAGAAGAAACAGACGACCTATGCTCGAAGCCAAAGGAAAGTATGAAGCAAGGTGTCTCTACCACTGAAACAAGTATGGGTACGGAAAGGTGAGCATCCTATTGCGGTCAAGTTACAACCACTGACTAAATTTCATAGTAGTGATCACTGACAAGACACTAATAAGAAGTCTCTCAAAAATTCTTCTACGAAAGTTAAGTCTATCTGGGTACCCAAGAAGTCAATGAAGGCTGACCTACAATCAAGACAAATTTGGTTGCCTAAGGCTTGCTTGTAGGCTCAAATAGCCATACATAAACCACACAATGTACAATATGATTCACTCACTCGAACAACTGATACCCACTCTTATTCGACACACACAAACACATATTCGTCCATGAGCATGGGCAGAATCACTTGTAAATGGGTCCCTAGAAAGCCTCATTTCCAAGTATACATTCTTATAAAGCCCTCCAAAGTATCCACAAAATCAAAGGAGAAAGCCATCCACTATGTTTGGCAGCCCAAATCTTGTAATAAACCACCTGATCCCATTGTAAAGCCACATCCGCTCACTAACTATATCCACACTGCACCTCACAACCCCAAATAGCACATAGGAACCTTGCATCCGCTAACCACACTTCACACTCACAACCACACGAGCACTAACTAACCTACTAACTACATTACAGTTCATCATGCTAATGTTGTAAAGGGGACACAGGATCACTTTGTCTACATTGCAATGTTAACATTCCTTTGTATATTCTCATAGAACTGGCAACCGATTTCCTCAAACATGGCAAAGGCTGCAGGAACGAGCTCCCAAGCAGGCACTAGCCCTCAAATAGTGGACATTGAAAGTATCCCTCTTCAGGAGAAGTTGAAGGAACGGCCATAGGCATTAAGAGCAGTACATGTCATAACAATTCAAAATCCTCCCTAGGGGCACACATCGCCAGTTAGCAAGAACTCCCATTGGTTCAGGGAAGTAGCAGGACCCCTTGGAGAGGGCATCTATTTATGGGAGGCTGAGATAGAGTTTAATGGACGGTGGGGCCGATTTCATTTCTTTACACGAGAGTTTGAAAAGCTTCAGAATAGTGATGGATTGCAACCAATATGGAAGAAGGCCGGATTGGATGATTACTTTTGAGCTTAGTTACCAAAGCCATGTTGATGTATGAAACACCACAAGAAATGAATTAATGTGACACTAGAACACCTCTATGGTCACGATTAACTCATTGCCACTCCAAACTTTGAGAAATGATAGCCTAAAGTGAGAACTTTGCTTCTACAGAAATTCCTAGTCACCGAAATGACATACCTTCAGTATTTTGCTAATTTCTCCTAGCTCAATTATTATTTCTCCATGAAACTTTATAGTCTGAAACTAGAAGAGTAGAGCTTTCCAACAAGCTATCATATGCATCAAACAAATCTCTAGAACTCAAGTTATGGCTCTCACAAGATGACCCTGTATGACCTTCCAAAATTGGAAATCTTTCCTGTTATAGTAAAAGCGCCTGTTTAAAATTAGAATTCGATGCCTGGCATCGACTTGCAACGAGAATTCGATGCCGGGCATCGACTTGGAGTTTTTTTGGCCACTTTTCAGTAGGGGACTTCCCGCATAAAACCTTGATCTTTTGGACACCAAAACTATAGGTGATTTCATGCACACTTATAATATGACTTATCAACTGGAATTCGATGCCAGGCATCGAGTTGCTCCAACAACATCATGTTTTCAAACACTTCAGCACTGAATGAAAAAGATAAATGAAAATATGACTTATCAGCAGAGATTCGATGCCAGGCATCGAGTTGCTTGGAAAACTTGATCTTTGTAACTCATCACACAGTAGGTAATCATGGAGATGATGGAGAGAGGCTCATACACAGAACTTTACTCAGTTCTTCTCATAACTATAAAAAACTCAGAAGTTTTACAGTTGCTTTCTCATTCAGAGAAGCCCGACTATACTCAATCGTATAAAATGAACTCCTTCTCCTACTTCTTCTCTCTCGCTCTCTCTGCGTCAGTTGATACAAACTAACTTATATAGATTTTCTCATTCCCGTGATTTTTAAAAAACTTCTAGAACTAAAGTGAACTAACTTTACAAATATGATACACTTGTGAATTTGTCCCTTCACATAGGCATGGGGTTTTCTTCTTAAGATTTGACCTTCAAATATATGTCCAATTCGTGATTGTTTCTCCAACAAGCCATACTTCTTGAGGTGCTCATACCTAATTAGCACACTCACTCCTAACAAAGATAAAAAGGGGATGAGCACCTTTGTATTGCCTTCTCTTATATGAGGAAATGAATTGAAGCGTTTTAAATTGTCCAACAATTTGGTAAGAGAAGCTCTAGAAATGAGAGGTATGCACATCCCTACGGATAAGGAGACAATGATCCCAGACAACATGAAGAACAAGAACCTAACTAAGCTAAAGGATATGGTGGAAATGACACCAACTATTGCCATCCACCTCCAAATGTGCATGCAGCACTTCGCATTCCCTGCCCAAGAAAGATTTACGATGCCACCAAGAAGATTTGGTTTAGTTTATACTTGGTAGACACGCTGAATCTGACAATCAGTATGCCACATTAGATCATTGACCAGATACATCTTGCACATCAACGTTGGTACAACAAACAGAAGTCAGTGCTCTATGGATGCTGTGCACTTACTATAATTGTTTATCGGTGCTTGGCATATGATGTGCCAATTTAAAGGGCACTCATTTGGACTAGGGTGCAAGAATTTCAATGAAGGGTATCAGCCACAGGGCCTCCATCAAAGAAAATGAGGGGAGCTCTTCAGATGCCATGTGCACAGGCTCGAGGTGCTACATTGACACCGGACATGACTCTGCCACCCCAAAGGCGAGTACAACCCTTCACCATCAGATTACCAAGGCATAGTGCAGAAGAGCATAATCCAATCTTCCCACCGACCCCACATATTTAGAGTTTCCTCATGGTTTCACACTTGAAGATTTAATTGATGAGGAAGTAGCCAAGATAATCAATGCAACTAATTTAGAAATCGAAACTGAACAATTGAGTGGACAACAAACATTCATGGATCGGCCCGCCCAAACTCAACCAGTAGTAGTCAAAGTAGAGGAAGATGAGGAAGAGACTAAAGAAGAGGAACGAGATGAGGAGCATGAAGGACCATCCAACTAACAGGAGCATGAATATGAGCAACACGTCATGCCGGAACTCGCAAGGGTCCCAACATACACAAAGCAATTAAAAAGACTGTATGATACTATAAAACTAGTTCAGGAACAACATAGACTATCCTTGGCAGCAGGGAAGGCCTTAATGAACCAAATACTTGAAGAAGAAGGTGTGGATGATCAATTCAGAGCTTCCGTCAACATGATCGCTGATGCATTGGGGGTGCTAGAGACTCTGCACATCGCCCTCGCACACTCGTAGAGATTTGAGCGAAGACAGGGGAGACACCCTCCAAGATTAGGGAAGCAGATACATATTATAGTATCAGAACCACATGGCACCACCTCCACAACCACTGACACGACACACTCCATTCAACACATGGAAGAACCCCACGCATCAAGTGCACCCCCATCACCACCCCTACCACCCTCCCCTCCAACTCCACCCCCCTCACCTCATACCACCACTGTCACCACTACTGTCATGGCCACGGTCTCCACCTCCCTTAGTGAAGCACACGATGAGGGTCAACACTCACAACTCTCACAACCGGAAATCACTATCACTGTAACTATTACCACGGACTATGAAGCTCTAACTATGGTCACTAGAAATCTCATTCCTCCAATCACACTTCTAGGTGGGCCACATGCACAACTAAACACACCATTGTACACCTTCACTACCATCACCACACCTACCATTCCCATGTATATGGTAACTCCCACAATCGCATCTACACACGACCACATGGACATATCACCCACATCTGCACCTACCCCACCCCCCATATTCCCACAATCTCCCATCCCCCCACCACCAGCATCACCACTTCTCACCACAACATTCACCACCCCATTCCCTCCTCCCTACCCCCCTGCATTCCAAACCTTTCCAGCAACCACCCTTGTAAGTAATGTATTCAATAATTTATATCAATGTGTGTCTCAGTTACAACATAATTACCAACATCTAGATGCTCAACATACGACCTGTTTAGAGTCCATGAGACACTACAAGAACGACTCACAAACATGGAGAAGGACAAGCGGCTACTACAACAAGATTATGATACTTTGCAGAGACAATTTGAGGAATTGGTGGCCAATCCCCCCAACCAGATTCACAAGCACAACAACACCTCGAGGAAATGCTATATGTCCAACAAGAAGACAACCTCAAAATCCGTCGCAACCTTGCACTACTAAGGAAACACATGTCAGCAGCACTAGAAGAAAATAAAAGGCTATAAAGACAAAATGAAGAAAATCTAGAAGCGACAATGGAAGGATCACCAAAAGAGATCGACCCAGAGCGCTTCAAAGCCATCTTGTCAGCAAACATGCAGACCATATTGGACACCCATGCTGACCTACTAGAGGTATATTGTTGAAGCTCAAAGTCAAGGTCAAAGCATGGAAGCACATCAAAAGGTGGACACACAAGGAAAGGGAGCAAGTAGGGAGCTCCAAGAAGTGTATGTCAAATTGTCAGAAGAATCCCCTACAAAAATAGTGATTTTCATCACTAAAAACCATTGTAAATACCATTATCTATTTTTATAACTCCATTTTGTTCAAGCCGAGGAGTCCTTGAGCTTGAGGAGTATTAGAACTATCATCCTACCGATTTTCATAATTCTTAGACTCCGTTTGAGCCCTCAAATAAGCCTTGGAACCTAATTTTTAACTAGGCCGGACACTAGGCCTGGACAGGACCAAAACTAGTCAAAAAACTATAAAAAGAGCTAGAGAGCTCATTTTAGGGGTTGGCTGGTGAGAGAATAGAGTTTTTGTAAGAGAACTCATTTGCAATAGAAGCTTTCCGTTGTTCCTTGCTTTGATCTTGCCTAGTGTGCGTGTGTGTGTATGTGTGTGCATGCTCTTGTGCTTTCACTCACACACTTGTGCCTTCACTTGCTCGTGGTCTTCATACCGGTCCTCACATCTCCGCGGATTGACAAGTAAAGGAGGTGGTGCTTACGCTTGAGCTACACCAAATTTTGGCGTCGTTGCCATGGAGAGAGCTTCGAGGACGAGCGTTGTGATGGTAAGATCATAGATTTGCGATGCTGGAAGGTAAAAAAACTGTCATTTCAGTTCATTTTCTGTTTTTTCTTCTTCATCTTCTTCATCATCATCATCTCCACCATCTTCCATCTTCTTCTTCATAGAACTTTCTTGTTTTGTAGTGCATTTTCACCATTTTCATACCATTTTTCATGCATTATTGTGTGGGAAGGAGTTAGGAGGTGCACGGGAGAGCAAGCGTTGTGTTTTTTTTCATGATTTTCTGCTCATACGGAGTTCGCCATTGCCGGCGCTCAAAAATTTGAATTTCCCGCCAAAAAACGCGATTCTGTGATGAAAATCGCGATTCTATGAAAATTCAAAATTTTTTGAAAAATCACGATTTTTTGTTTTCCCGCCTAAAAGTTGGCTAAAAGAATCACGATTCTGTGGTCATTCTCAGAATCGCGATTCTGTGATTGTGCTCAAAATCGCGATTCTCACCAATCACGATTTTCAGCAAAATCACGATTTTCAGCAAAAACACGATTCTGTGGTTGTGCTCAAAATCGCGATTCTCACAAATCACGATTTTCAGCCAAAAACATGATGCTGTGAGAACACGATTCTATAAAACACGATTTTGTGAAAACACGATTTTGTGAAAACACGATTCTCTGAGACAAAATTGCGATTCTCTAAAACATGATTCTGTGCTCAAAATTGCAATTTTTAGTCAAAAAACACGATTCTCTAAAACACGATTCTGAGCTCAAAATCGCGATTTTCAAAAACACAATTTTGTGCTCAACATCGCGATTTTCAGAAACACGATTCTGTGCTCAAATTTGAATTTGCTCAAAATCGCAATTTTCATGTCAAAAAACACGATTTTGTGAAAACACGATTCTCTGAGACAAAATCGCGATCCTCTAAAACACGATTCTGTGCTCAAAATCGCGACTTTCAGTCAAAAAACACGATTCTCTAAAACACGATTCTGTGCTCAAAATCGCGATTTTCATGTCAAAAAACACGATTTTGTGAAAACACGATTTTGTGAAAACACGATTCTCTGAGACAAAATCGCGATTCTCTAAAACACGATTCTGTGCTCAAAATCGTGATTTTCAGTAAAAAAACACGATTCTCTAAAACACGATTCTGAGCTCAAAATCGCGATTTTCAAAAACACGATTTTGTGCTCAACATCGCGATTTTCAGAAACACGATTTTGTGCTCAACATCGCGATTTTCAGAAACACGATTTTGTGCTCAACATCGCGATTTTCAGAAACATGATTTTGTGCTCAACATCGCGATTTTCAGAAACACGATTTTGTGCTCAACATTGCGATTTTCAGAAACACGATTTTGTGCTCAACATCGCGATTTTCAAAAACACGATTTTGTGCTCAACATCGCGATTCTTTGACTTCACAGCATCGCGATTCTCTGGAAGTTCACAAAAATCGGGATTCTATGAAAGTTCACAAAATCGCGTTTATCTCCAAAGGTCTTGTTTGCCTGTTTTGACCCCTAGGAGCCTGATTTGACATAATTTTTTCATCCAAAGTCCATTTTTTGAGCTCTATAGCTCGTTGGAAAGCTCGTTTTGAATCCAAGGGGGATTTTGAGATAGGATAATTTGAAGTTGAGCTTCAAGTGGGACCTAGAACCCAAGGGGACTCCTAAGGATTTTTGAACCATACCAAGGGGAAATTTTGGACTCTTAGCCAAAGCTTATGAACCTAAGGTCTGGTAGACACCTAGGCAAAGATAAACAAAGCATTAGATCTTCTGAGGCTAGTGTCAACCATACAGCTAAGTCTTGGGTGCAACAACTAGGTGGTCATCCTTACAGACTAAGTTCAGACACAAGTGATTCAGAAATGTCTTTTAGCATGGGGAAACCTGTAGGTGGCTCAGGGAGTGCCCATCTACAAACACCAAAAGGTCCCTATAAGACACAATTGGAATATATTCGGACCAACCGATTAGGTGCTCGCATCTATGAGGATGGCCTAAGGCGATCAGTGGTCCAGCTCAAAAATCCAGATCAATCCTTTGGACTTGAACACTCGGTGGTCAAGTTTGAAGAGGGTTCATACATTGATAAGGAAGGAACCATGTATGTGGTCACCAACCTACCAGATAGGACCGATGAGTTTGGAAATATCACTCATGAGAATGAGATAGGAGACCTAGAACAAGGAAATGTAGGACAAGGACCCCATACTCCTAGAGGTAAGTCAGTTTTGACTAGAGTGATCACTCCAGACTGGATCCCTCAAGACAACAAAAGCATAGAACTATTCTTGAATAGAGAAACAGAGGAAGCCTTTTGGAGATTCAAGCCAGATCAACCTAGCCAATTGGGCATAGTCATCATCTACGAGTTCAAGGATCCAGAGATACCAGGCAAAGTTGTCTACCTGGATAACACGTCAGGGAAAATTTTCTTGGTAATAGAACATGATAGACATGCATATACTTGGAAGAGTGAATTGATTTTCCCTCCACCAAGATCCAATGTTTCCCATGGCCTCCAAGGAGTAGGATCATCCCACGCTCATGAAGTCCAGAGAGAAAGAACTAGAGAGAGACATGAGGTAAGTTTTGCACACACCATGGGCAAGAATAGGTCATGATTTGAAAATGAAAGACCTGAAAGAGAAAGACATCAAGCACATAGGCAACAAAGAGATGAACAGGATTTTCCATTACCTAGACCCCGAGAGCACCCAAGAACCCTTAAGTGATCAAGGCAATGAAGAATTATTTTGACGGGTCAGGAGATCCTTATGATCATGTGGCCGAGTTCAAACAGGTGTTAAGAGCTGAACAGGTTGAGGATTTGTTCACCCAGTATGAGGCATTTGGTTTCACTCTTAAGGGCACTGCCTTAGCTTGGTTTCAACCACTGAGTAGTCGCAACTATCGCGATATAGATCAGCTGCTAGACGAATTCATTGTAGAATTTTCCAAGAGTGGTATCAGGCATAACACTTCATCTTTGATCCACAGCTTTAAGCAGACACCCCAAGAAACAGTGCGACTAGCAGGTAGGAGGTTCAGACAATATCTAGAGAGATGCCCTGCTCCAGAGTTACCCACACCAGCCAAACAAGTGGCTTTGTTTTTAGATGGCTTACTAAGCACCAAGTTAAGATCATATGTGTACTTGAAAGAGCTTAGATCCATAGAAGAGTGTGTGCGGACTTGCATTGACATAGAAGACAACTTGGGTGAGGAGTTAGGACTATCCAAACTCTATAAAGACTCTGATAGTTCTACGAGTCACACCTCCAAAGCCTCCACTGAGCTGGATGAGATAGCAGAGCAAGTTGCCAAGAAGTTGGGAGTCCAAAATAGACAAACACAGAGTCGCTCCAGTGAATCGGTGTTATACTTGCGGAGGCAACCACATGGCTAATGTATGCCCATTGCACAACCAGAACATGAGAGAAAGGAATGCTCCATATTGCACTATTGAGAGAAAATATACGAACCACACGGCTCAAGATTGTCACTATAATAGGAAGGCTGTTAGACAGAATTATCAACAACCTTACCAACCAGGTAGGTATCAAAACCAATACCAACAGCCATATTATAGACCACAACAGCAATATCAGGCACAATATAGGCCACAACCAGTCTTGGGAAACCAACCACCAGCTCCTGCCAATGTGATTCCAGTCAAATATGCTGTGAGAGAGGAAAATCCAAATAGAGCATTGGTGCCACTAACCCCATTGATACCAGATAATGACTCTCATGCTCATAGTTCAGACTGCTCCCATGAAGGTAGTCCACATGCTTATTACACAGAGTCACCTGAACATAGTGAGATTTACTCGTATCAATATGAGGCACCACCTATGGAGCAAAATTGGGAGCCAGAATACTCCAATGTCATGTACACAAATCCTAACCCTAGGCCCCAATTGAGACAAATGAGACCACAGGCCCCTAGAGGATCTTGTTTCAGATGTCAAGGTGACCATTTCATTCGTGACTGTCCCCACCCACCATCTCCGAGTCTAGGACAAGCTATCACAATACAAGCTTTTTGTCCTGATTGTGGAAAAGACCATCTCCCTAGAGATTGTCCAAGAAACCCCTCCAGTGCACCCAAGATTACACCCATTAATGTGGTAGGCTTAGTGGCGGATTCAAGTTCAAGTAGCAGTAATGTGGCACCTGTACAGGCAGTTACTAGGGCACAAGCATTAAAACAAGATAAACCAGCAGAACAATCGGAGTCGAGTGAATCAGGAGAGCCTAGTAAGAGGAAAACAAGAACATGGAAGGATACCAGAGAAAAGGCCAATCGTAAGTGGAATAAAAAGTTATCGGAACTAGAAGAAAGCTTGAAAGACGCAAAAACAAAAATAGAAGACATTGCATCTCAAAACCCCTCGCATGCCGAAACTCCATCCACTCCACCTCATCCCACCCCACCACCCATTGTAAATAGACCGCAACCAGGGTCTGTTCTTGCAGATCCAACCCCAGAAGGCTTAGACATGATGTTCAAGGCCTACCAGGCTCGACTTCAAGAAGGGCCAACAGCTGCAAACCTAGACAAGAGTTACCCTAGAGTAGATTTAGAGATTGAACGGATGAAAATGTGCATGAAAATGGTAGAACAAGCTCAAGCTATACTCGTGACTAGTCAAAAGTTCAATCAGACAAACTCTGTCAAACCGGATTTGCATTTCCAAGGCTTACTAGAAAGATTAGAGCAATTGGTAAACAAACCACAAGTTTCTTTACCTCCACAGGCTCAACCAGTTATTGAAAGAGGAAGCTCACCACCAATGGGAGCTTATGTTCCTAATTCCACGGATGCTTGAATACCTCCTTCAATTCAACAGTACTCTCAAGAGTTCTTGCGGGAAATACAAGAGGAGAAATGGGCCAAGGAGAAGGGTAATTCCCCTCCTATTCCTTAGATTGATGATCTTCATGATCAATTTCCCCAAGACATTCCATCTATTTACGGAGATGAAGCAGAACAACAAGAAGACGAAAGGTTAGATTTTGAATCTAATGCCTTAGAAGAACTGCCTCAATTTCCAGGCCCATGGGAATCTGAATCTCTCGAGATTAGAACTCCCACAATACTAGTAAGAAATGAAGACTCAATGGTTCCAAGGAACACTGATGTCGTGAAGAACACTAAGGTTCAGTGTCATCTCACTGTAGAAGAGCTGCTCAAAGCAAAACCTGAGCTATGGAATCATGTGAAGGATCAGGTCCCAGAACTTGAGTCCAATATGCCAAAAACAGGCTCTAAGCAAAAAGTACCAGAGATACCTCTAGACAAAATAGGGGACATGTGTGAGGGTGAAGAAGGTAATACTTATCTTCCAATCACTTACCAAGGTTACACAACCAAAGCAATCATAGATTCAGGTGCTGGTGTTGCCATTGCGACCACCTCCTTGTGGAAGCAATGGGGCAAACCCACATTAAGACCAACTAGAATGAAGCTTCAAATGGCCGACGGTCATTTTGAAAGACCTCTAGGATTGCTCGAAGGGATAACTCTAACCACTTGTGGTGTGGAGTTTGAACATACATTTGCTATATGTGACTTTGAGAAAAATAATGTCTATGAGATGATCCTAGGAAGACCCTTCCTACGACAATTGCAAATAGTACATGATTGGGGAACTAACTCCTTGTACTTACAGCACTTAGGGGTCACCACCAAGGTCAATTTGAAGGATTACACCTTCAGAGATGTACCACCCCTACAGTGGAATTCTATCCACAAAGCAAAAGAAGATTCCATCTCTGTGCATTCTGAAAGTTCACCTGATCCATCATGGTTGCATGAAGATACTCATTTGTGGATGTGCAAGGTCGCAGAGGAAGAGGAAAAACGTTTAAAGGCAAGAGAAGAAGGAACTTCGCCAGGAGATAGACCAATTAAAGACCCAGCCTATGCACCGATGATCTTTCCAGATGAGGAATTTGAGCCTCATGGTTGGCCAGAAATCTTAGCCACCATGGACATTGCTGTCAATGAAGAACAATGGACACCTCATTGTGATGAGGAGGGTTATGATATTTCAGTGTTCATGTGTCAGCCCTTGCTAGAAGAATGTGACCCTAGTGATGTCATAGAAGAAGAAGAGAATGACGATGATATAGAGTCCATTGTGATGGATAGTTGCTTTAACTCAGAGCAACACTATCTAGAAGATATAGGAGTGTTCACCCAGAAAGAAGAAGAACCTCTCACAAGTATTAAAACGGTAAATTCGAAGGATGGAAGTGAGAGCAGTCAAAAGAAAACGAAAAGAAAAGCAGTGAAACAAGAAGAGGAGGAATCATTGTTTGAAGTACCAAAAAACTTCAAGAAATATGAAGTTGATGACTGCAAAATTTTGGTAAGAATGCCTAAGAGAGAGGCCATCATAGGAGAATCATATGATAATAAAGAAAAGACCAAGAAGATTGTAGTGACCATCAAAGAGAACGAAGAGAGATGCACATATATAGGAGATGACCTAAGTGCAAGAGAAGAAATGGAGCTCGTAGCTCTATTAAGGGAATATAGGGATGTGTTTGCATGGCACTATAGAGACTTGAAAGGGGTAGATCCAAGAATTTGCTCTCATACTATCCCCATGACTGCTGATGCCAAGCCCACCAAACAGAAGCCCTACACATATAATGATACCTATGCAGCCAAAATAAAAGAAGAAATTGATAGGTTGATTGAAGCTGGATTCATCTATGAGATTGAGCATACTGAATGGGTGTCCCCCATTGTAGTGGTGCCCAAGAAGAACGGAAAGTTGCGAGTGTGTATTAACCTTAAAAAAGTTAATGCCGCTACTATCAGAGATAGTTATCCACTTCCAATCACGGAACACCTTTTGGAGCGTGTTGCAGGCAAGGAAGTTTATAGCTTCCTTGATGGGTTTTCAGGTTACAATCAAGTAGCCATTGCCCCAGAAGATCAACACAAAACAACTTTTGCTACAGAGTGGGGAATCTTTGCATTTCGTGTGATGCCATTTGGGCTCACAAATGCACCTGCAACATTCCAAAGGCTCATGTGTCATGTTTTCAAAGAGTTCTTGCAAAAGGGCTTAGAAGTGTATGTGGATGATTTATGTGCTCATTCCCAAGAAAGAAGATTTCACATTCCTGAGCTCAGACAAATCTTCAACAAGTGTAGAGAATATCGAGTGTGTCTGAACCCAGAAAAGTGTGTGTTCATGGTGCGTCAAGGTAAAATCTTAGGTCATATTGTTTCTAAGAATGGAATCTCAACAGATGAAGATAAGGTACGAGCCATAGCGGAGCTGCCAAGGCCAAGGAATGTTAAGGAGGTACAAGCCTTTATGGGCCATTGTGGATATTACCGTAGGTTTATCCACATGTACGCGATCATAGCTAGACCCCTTTATGCCTTGTTGTCTAATTTTGAGTGGAACGATGGATGCGAGAATTCTTTCAATGAACTGAAGAAACGTTTGTGCACAACACCAATACTGACCACTCCTGATTGGAATAAGCCATTCCATGTCCATGTGGATGCATCCAATCATGCCGTAGGATGTGTGCTAGCACAACCCACAGGTGAAGGGAATTTAGATTTTCCCATAGCATATGCTAGTAGACAACTAAACCCAGCCGAAAGAAATTATACCACAACCGAGCGAGAAGGGTTAGGCATGGTATATGCTGTGAAGAAGTTTAGACACTATTTATTGGCCAACAAGTTCAAGTTTTTCACTGATCATCAAGCTTTGTTATACTTGGTCAATAAACCTTGCAATACTGGACGCTTAGTAAGATGGTTCCTCTTACTAATGGAGTATGACTTTGAAGTTGTTGTCAGGAAAGGTAAAACCCACCTTCGAGCAGACCACCTTTCTCGCATCACTTCAGCTGAGTCACCACAAGGAGTGTCTGATGAATTACCCGATGCTTATCTGTTCAATTTAGAAGTTGTTCCTAAATGGGCAAATAAGTTGGTACCAGTCCTAACCTTCGGCCCTGCAAATAAGAATGTGAAAACATCACAAGAAGAAATTGTAAAATCACAAAAATATCACATATTAGCAGGAAGCATGTACAAACAAGATACTGAGATTGTATTAGCTTGTTGTGTTGCGGATGATGAACATAGTAGTTGGTTGCAACAAGCCCATGAAGGAATGCTAGGAAATCACTATTCTAAACAACGAACATTGCAGAATTTGAAACGTTTAGGAGTGTATTGGCCTAGCATGGACAAAGCAATACATGAGTGGATCAAGAATTGTCCAATGTGTAGAGAGAGACCACCAATGGAGCATGCGACCCTTTATCAAGTATCATTAATTCTAGATTGGAGTACTCCATTGGTAGAGTTTATGAGATTGGGAAGATTACCCAAAGAGGCCAGTCTAGCAAGAAGACGAAGCATGGAGCAAGAGGCTCAAGGCTATGCCTTAGTAGGAGAGAACCTATACCGAAGAGGCAAAGATGGTTACTTAAGACTGTGCGTTCATGAATCAGACTATTTAAAGGTCTTAGAGACTGCACACAGTGGTGTTGGAGGTGGACATTTTGGTCCTGACCGAGTGATCAAGGCCATTCTATTCTCAGGACTTTGGTGGCCCACTCTTCATATGGATGCACATACCTATGTGAAGAAATGTGACACATGTCAACGTGCACAATATCTAGTTAGAAAAGACGAGATGCCTTTGAGGCCAACGATGGGAGGGCGTGCATTTTCAAAGTGGGGCATAGACTTCATAGGTCCTATTAACCCCCCAGCTAGAAACTCCCATGCAGAATATATTATTGTAGCCACAGATTACCTTACAAAGTGGGTAGAAGTGAAAGCCACAACAAAGAATGATGCTCAGACTACGGCTAAGTTCTTATTCGAGAATGTGTTCACGAGATATGGACTACCAATAGAGTTGGTGAGCGATAGAGGCACACACTTCTTGAATGAAGTCATTGAAAATCTTCTCCAAGAATTCTTGGTGATACATAAGAAGTCTGCCCCCTATCACCCACAAGCTAACGGACAAGCCGAGAGTACCAATAAGATCCTTTGTAACGTATTGACAAAATTGGTAAATAATAAACGCTCTGATTGGGACAAACAACTTCATCATGCTGTTTGGGCTTACGGAGTTGCCTACAAAACGGTACTCAATGCTACCCCATTTCAGATGGTCTTTGGACAGAATGCGGTGCTACCATTGGATTTCTTAATCCCTGCTTTAAAAGTAGCACAAGAGCATGAGTGGAATGGACATGAATTGTGATCTAGGATCTTTGATCTAGAACGCTTAGGTGAGACGAGGCTACGAGCAGCAACAGGCATCTACGCTGCAAAGAAGAGGCAAAAGGCATACTTTGATGCACACATCAAGGATAAGGGATTGAAAGAGGGAGATCTAGTGTTGGTTTACACACTAAAACAACATGCCCGCAAGCTGGAAAAAAGAGGATATGGACCCATGATCATTAATAGAATTCCACTAGTGGTGCAGTGCAGTTGGCCACTCTAGAAGGAGATATCTTGCCCAACTATATTAGTGGATGTAGAGTCAAGTTATACCAAGAACCTCTTACAGAGGATATGCTTACAAGACTCAACACTGCTAAGAAGAGAAAAGAAGAGGAGTCAAGAGTGAGAGAAGAAGCACAAGCAGAGGCTAGAGAGCGTATTAGGCGAAATAAGTTAAGGCGATTAGGCCTAGATGTCAACTCAAAAGCCCCAAAATATCACATGGATATGTGCCAAAAGTCAGGTATAGCGACTTCTCAAGTCATTGACCAAAGACCCTTTGTGACCATAGAGATAGGACAAGGGAAGGGTGCAAGGACGGTGAAAGCATTGATTGACTCAGGTGCAGCAAGTAGTGTAGTTAGACTTTCCTACTGCCAAGACTTGCAGTTGAACATCAATCCCATAGAAGCTTATCTCATAGGATTGGGAGGTGTGGAAACCCCTTGTTTGGGCGAGGTGGAACTTCCCATCTACCTTCAAGATGTTCCAATGAAAGTCAAAGCGCTAGTATGTCAAGATGAGAACCTTACAGAACCACTTGTCTTGGGTCAAGATTGGATCTATGACCATGCAGTTAACTTAAACCTAAGAAGTCACATTCTTCAAGTTTGGGTACATGAACAATGCATTACATTAGAATTAGAGAACTGCATGCTCCTAGATCATGGCACCACACACTCTCTTAGTTCTTCCAAGTCTAATCATATGAAAGAAGATGTTGTATGTATCAAAAGCTCTATGATGCAAAAGGAGTCAATCATGGAAGACCATGTTCGAAGGCGGGTGGATCTTTCTTCTTTTCCAAAGAATCAAGTAGCCACAGTAGTGAGTCCACCACACAAGCAAACACAACCGTTCACGACAACTGCTACATCAAATAGAAAGACACCGTTCGATAAGAAGGTAGTTCCGAGCATGAAGCAGATATGGGTACGCAAAGGAGAGCAACCACCAGCCTTGTCCCCACAAAGCCCATCCAGGCAAGCCAACCAGGCCAGAAGACGAAGGAAGCAGCTCGGACAAGCTTAATCACAAGGTATCCAACAAGTTTGGGTGCCTAAGAAGTTAGCTGCAGCTCAACAAGGACAATTACAGATGTGGGTACCTAAGAAGCTCCTACATCCACAACAACCTATGTTCTCCCACATGCGAAAGGTCTCAACAAAGAAGCCAAAAGGAGAAAAGGGTAAAAACCATGTACAGAGACCAAAGGAAGATCAAATCAGCTCTTTAACATTAGTAGGAAAACATGCAAAAAGGATATGGGTTTGGAAGCCAAAAGTACAAGTAGCCTCCAGCGAACCAAAGCGCCAACCACACTGGATACCACAGTTCAGAAAGCACCCCAAGAGGAAGACGCCTGAAGTGACCTCTACAATGCCAAATGACGTTCTAAAATGGACTCCAATAAGGAGGATTACATCGGTTCGAGACTCAATGGATACCTCCACCAACGTCGGCATCAACCTCCGCAAATAACATCGAAAGCCTCGAACGAGCGACAACCATGTGCTCCTTGCACAACCCTGTCTTTTGCACCATTCAGGTCATGCATTTCCAAAGTATGCATTAATATAGGGCCACATTACACGGCCGTGCATAGACACACTTGAGATTCCCAAGCACAAGAGCACAGTGACACATGTGAAATATTTCTATTGATACTAACTTTTGTGTTCTTGTTTTGTGATAATTTTTTCCTCTCCAAAAAAAAAAAAAAAAAGGAGGAAGCACTTGTTCCCAGGTTTGGCTCATGAAACATGAATGAGTTATGCTTGGTTAAAGGTGGAAATGTTGATTACTGGGCATTTATCAGTTTGGATAGAAGGGTGTCTTGGCTAGCAGATGATATAATTGCTTCCTTATCTCATAGATGTCAAGAATTTGGCATGAGCATGGCATCCACAACTATGGTTTCCTCTTACTATGGTAGGAGTGAAGAGCTTGAAGGTCTACAACTTGAGTGATGCATAACTATTGCATGTACGAAAGCATCCAGGGAGATATCTGCACGGAGTAGCTCTGGTACCCTGCAAATCTTTGTATGTATACTGGATGAGAAGACTCCTGCTTATGCGAAGACAGGATCAGCCACTCAAAAGATCTCATAAGTGGACCATCAACATGGAAATTCATCAACAATGTTCCATCCCAAAGGCCGAGTGTACAACACGAAGAGATGAACATCGATCGACCTTCTCCATGATAAGTATCTTTACCTTCGAAACATCATAACCATGATAGCTTAGGACACCTCTTCGTCGGCATACCCTTGAGCACTTAGCTCAAGACCCCCAATTTTTGCACCATACTTCTTCCAATGCATTTCCCCAGTAAGCATTCATAGGGCTACATTACAAGGCCGTGCACAAGGCACATATTTTCCTCAACCCATGCACGAACACACTTACCCATCACTCAATATGGGTTATGAGTACTTGGCATGACTACTATGAACATCAATTGTGGAAGATCTAGAAAACATCAACGGAGACTCACAACGACACAGTCATGCTGGAATCTAAGGAAGAAGCACATACCAAGAGACTACAACTTGCAAAGACTCGCAGTGATAGATGAAGAACCAGACACATCTGGAAGTCAGACGACTTTTGTTCATACAGAAGGGACACTCCCTCTCAAGGCACTACTTGGAACAACCACTACAACAAAGGTTTGTCAGGGACGACAAACTCGAGAGGGGGGGAGTGTTGAAGCTCAAAGTCAAGGTCAAAGCATGGAAGCACATCAAAAGGTGGACACACAAGGAAAGGGAGCAAGTAGGGAGCTCCAAGAAGTGTATGTCAAATTGTCAGAAGAATCCCCTACAAAAATAGTGATTTTCATCACTAAAAACCATTGTAAATACCATTATCTATTTTTATAACTCCATTTTGTTCAAGCTGAGGAGTCCTTGAGCTTGAGGAGTATTAGAACTATCATCCTACCGATTTTCATAATTTTTAGACTCCGTTTGAGCCCTCAAATAAGCCCTGGAACCTAGTTTTTAACTAGGCCGGACACTAGGTCTAGATAGGGCCAAAACTAGTCAAAAAACTATAAAAAGAGCTAGAGAGCTCATTTTAGTAGTGTGCGTGTGTGTGTGTGTATGTGTGTGCATGCTCTTGTGCTTTCACTCACACACTTGTGCCTTCACTTGCTCGTGGTCTTCATACCGGTCCTCACGTCTCCGCGGATTGACAAGTAAAGGAGGTGGTGCTTACGCTTGAGCTACACATATGATACCTTAGAAAAAGAACGTGATGACCTACGAAATCAATTGGCCAATCAACGAGAGCAACCGAAAGAAGCAGCACCTACAGACGTCGAATCTGAAGAGGTGATAGAATTGAAAGCACAACTGACAGCTTTGCAAGATAAGCTTCTCCAATATGAAAGTCAACCTTCTCCCCTGGTGGAGCCCGAGACTGAAGAACTCGTTCCAATTGAAGTAGAACAGACATTTGAGGACCCTTATGAACCTATGCCTGCACCTGGAGGCAAACAAACAGAGGAAGGAATGGATACATTTGAGATTGAAGCTCTAGAATGGATGCAAAGGTTATAAAAGGTAGGCCTAACTCACGATGACAGAGTAGCAGTGCAGATACAGTCCATGTCTCGACTGGAAGACATCATCATCAAATCAGACTACTTCAAGAACCTATCTCATTATCAATGGATCGGTGTCTCAGATGATTTATATGTACCATTTCGCGTCTTATTGGCAGATTATAATGCTTAGATCAAACATCGCACCACGAAAGCCAACCTCTGCAACCCAATTTTCCCCAGACGACATCTTGGAGAGCGCTGCACAGGGCAACATCTTTCAACCTACATGGAGAATACGGTTTTCGACGAAGATCATGGCCTGAGTTCACTCAAACAGTGAAGAATGTCAAAGGATGTGACAAATGGCTGAACTATGTATATTTGGCACCTCCATGTGGCCCACCAATGGTAGCATATATGATTTCAACCATTCGGCATTGGGCCATTAGGTTCAAGAATGTACTGGATGCCATGGCACAGATGTGCCTCAAAATCTTCGAACTCATGCTTGTCACATTCCGGACCTTCAAAAATGTTAAAGAAACTCACCTCTCAGCCCTGGGCTTCAATGAAGGCAACCTCGACCTACTCTATGATATGAGCACAACCCCATCCATCAATGTTGTATATGCATGGCATGCTCGAATCAAATACCTCCGGGTGTGTTTCAAACAACGTTTGAAGAAATGTTCATCATAGGTTTCTGGGAGTATCATTCAGAAATATTTATACCCAGACCCTCTCATCTGCTACATTTATTTGCTGTGGAGCAAGCTCTACACTCCGATAAGCTATGTATGCCACATTCGGACGTACCCAGGCCAGTTGATTGGGATGCCTTACTCACAAATTTTGCTAGAGGACTGAGGCTCGAAGAGCACCACTTGGCCATAGATGTCGTCGAGTACCATGTCCTATGTTTAGCTCAGCAAGGGTCTGTCAGAGACGACAGACGCGAGAGAGGGGGGTGTTGGTAGCAATCAAGGCACTCAAGGACTTACAAGACAAGGAAGCCAACACAAAGAGTTAGAGCAAAGAGAAGGACCAAGTAGGCAAAGCAGTCAACGCAGATCCGACAAATAGGCCCTATACTTTTTCATGAACCAATATTTCCCAAATAGTGATCTTAGTCACTTCACACCATTGTAGATACCATTTTTTATTATTCTTGCTCCATTTTGTGCAAGACGAGAGTTCTAGAGCTTGAGGACTATTAGTAGTATTTATGTACCAATTTTCATAATTTTCAGACCTCGTTTGAGCCTCCAAAATAGCCTAGGAACCTAATTTTTAACTAGGCCGGACACTAGGTCTGGACAAGACCAAAACTAGTCAAAACCTATAAAAAGAGCTAGAGAGCTCATTTTGGAGGTTAGCTTGTTGTAGATTTCAACTTTGTATGAGAAATCTTTGGTAATGGAAGTTACTCCTTTGTTACTCTCTTTGTTCTTACATGTGTGTGCGTGTGTGTGTATGTGTGTGCATACTTGTGTGCTTCTCCACCACCACTTGTGCACATCACTTGCTTGAGGTCTTCATACCATCCTCATGTCTTCCTGGATTGACATTAAAGGAGGTGCTACTCATCACTAAGCTACACTCGTGTTGCTTACCTCCAAAAATAGTTGGAGAGTGAGCACATGAATGAAGGAGATTTCATGAAAAGTTTTTTGACAAAGTTCAAAGATTTGAAGGAGCAATTGATTTTTGCTAATGAAGTCTTGCTAGATAGTTCACTTCTGCAAATTGTTCTAAACAATCTTTGAGATTCATATCAAAGTTTTGTTTCTACTCTTTGATTGATGATGAAAGGCAATCCAAATGTCTTATTATTTGAGGAGTTAGTCTTTGTTTTGTTGCAAGAAGATCAGTCTAGGCAGAACAAGTTCATTATGCATGTTGTAGATCAATCTTTCCTAGATAGTCAGAAGAGCAAAGGTAAATGGAGCTCATCTACTACTAAGGAAAAATTTGCTAATTCTACACAATCAAAGAAGGATGACAAACACGATAAGAAAACATAAAAGTAGAAATTGTTTTGCAAATATTGTAAAGGAAATGATCGTGTCATAAAGAGTTGTCCAAAACTAGCTGCAAAAGAGGCAAAGAAGAAAGAGGCTGGAATGGTTGTTGCAGAGGCTTCTACACCTAAAACAAACTCTGCTAATCTTGTGAAAAATGAAGAATGGGTGTTTACTACTATTTGCAGTTATGAAACATCTTCTCATCCTCTCTACCCAAAATTGAGGAACCTTGTAAACATGTCTATGAAGGCTATATTTTGGGAAAAATTCAATGTTCTTCCTTCCCAAAAGTTGGTTGTGTTCGAGCTACTAAGAAATTGCAGCTTGTTCACAGTGATGTCTGTGATCGATGCAGACATCTTCTTTTGGGAACTACCTTTACTTCATGACATTCATTGATGATTTTTCTACACTTCCATGGGTGTATCCACTAAAAGTAAAGTCCAACGTGTTTATGTGCTTCAAACAATTTGTGGTTTTGGTTGAAAATTTATCAGCATGCAAAATGGGCACCCTGCATTTTGATTGAGGGTGGGAATACATGTCTTCTAATTTTAATGCACTTCTGGTTGAACGTGGGATAAAACATCAATGTGTACTGCTGTATGCAACTCAAAAACATGAAGTTGCTGAAAGAAAGAACATGTCACTCGTGGAAATGGCAAGTTGTATGGTCAAAAGGCAGGCTTTACCACAAAACTTCTGGCTTGAGGCTCTTATGTGTGCATTATGTACTTAATAGGTAACCCATTAAAGCATTGAGTCTATCATGCCATATGAGGCTTGGCATTGTCGCAATCCATCTATTGCTAATCTGCATGTCTTTCGTTGTTTATCATATGCATTAGTGTTTTGAACAACAATGTAGAAAATTGGATGATGGAGTAGTGAAATGTATTTTTGTTGTGTACAATTTTGAAAGCAAAGGCTATTGTCTATATCATCCATTGACTAAACACATTTTGGTTACCTGTGATGTTGTTTTTGTGGAAGATGGAATTCAACCATTACTTTCATGTACTAAGGAGACATGAGTTAGCTCCAAAGATGTGTATGACATTTCTCTTCCTCTTTTTATAGGTGGACAGTCAAGTGCTAGTCCAAATGAGGCAATTTCTCAACCTTTATAGGTTTCACATGATGATGCAAAGCATTCCATTTTTGACATGGATTTACATGATGTACTTGTAGATGAGAGGACCGATATAGAAGAGGCAAAAACTATGCCTAAATGGCTGGTGTAGAGTTTGCGAGATAGAAAATTACATGCACCTTCGTCATATAGTACTTGTTTAGGCTCTCATAGTGCTTCTTTTGCATCAGATTGCTATACTATGGCTGCCTCTAGTCTCTGTGCTGAGAATGAGCCTATTTCTTGATGAAGCATAAAATTCAAAAAATTGGATGGCTACTATGCAATCAGAATATGATGCTATTATGAAGAATGGTACTTGGTCTTTATGTGATTTTCATCTTGGCAAAAAGACCATCAACACTAAATGGGTATACAAGCTGAAATGTAAACCAGTTGGAATAGTTGATAGGTACAAAGCTAGGCTTTTGGTGCAAAAAGGGCATGAAAACAAAGTTTGTAGGTTGAAAAAGGCATTATATGGTTTGAAGAAAGCACCACATGCTTGGTATGAAAAGATAAATACCTACTTGATTGCACATGTTTTTAAGAACAATCAAACCAAGAGCACCTTATATGTTAAGTGCACAAATGATGTACTTATGATAATTGTTGTCTATGTTGATGACATATTGCTCAATCATCCTAGTGAGAAGCATATTTCTAATTTTAAGGCTGATTTTCATGCCTCTTTTGAGATGTTGAAATTGGGGTGTTTGCATCATTTGATGGTGGAATAGCTTTGTGTTAAACAAAATATATTGACACATTATTGTAGTGTTTTGGCCTTAAAGATTGCAAATATATTGCCACTCCAATGGAAACAGGTCTATGGTTGAGTCTTCATGATGCTAGAGATGCATTTGATGTTGTTTTCTATCAACAAGATGTTGGATGCTTGATTTACTTATGAATAAGTTGACACGATATTTAGTTTTGTATCTCATAGATGAGCAGGTTTATGCATTGCCCTGATATCAAACATTGGCAGGCAGTTAAGAACATCTTTTGCTACTTGAGTGGTACCCAACTACTTGGATTGTTTTATCCCAAGCAAGGATAACTATTGCCAGATTTATATGCTTTTTTGACTATGATTAGGCTGGTTGCTATGACATTTGTGTGTCCACTAGTGGATTTTGCATCATGCTTGGTTGACCAAGAAGCAACCTACTATGGCCACTTCTAGTTGTGAGGCTGAGTATAGGGTAGCTTTCACAATGACTGTTGAGTGTGTGTGGCTTAGGCACCTTTTGGATGATTTGGGTGTTGGTCAATCTTTTGGCACCACCACCTTCACTGATAGTTAGAGCGCATTGACAGTTACGAGGAACCCTGTGTTTCATGCTCACACAAAGCACATTGGGGTGCATTTTCATTATGTCAAGGAGAGGTTCTCTGCTAAGAGATTAGTTTGGCATATGTGACCACAAAGGAGAACATAGTATAGCGTTTCACAAAGGCTCTACTTTGGGAGAAGCTTGAAGCTTTCTGCAAAGCTTTGGTCTTACTTCCTTTTATGGATTGATCTCTTTCCGCATCGCGTGGCACTTCCTTATACATGAGTGCCAGCTCCTTGTTCACCACATCACTCCTAGGAGGGATTTATTGATATATTTTGGTAGTGATGTGTGTGAACAAAGTTAGGACCATTGGTGTAGTTTTTTTTCCCTCTTTAGGAGGTTTTTTTTCCTCCAACTTGTATATATACCTATAACCCTAATGAGTCACTTATCTTTGTATATTCACTTTGTAATACATTCATTACTATGTGTTGTGATCCACACTTCTTCTTCTTTGTTGTGATGTTCTCATGCTTCCATTGTCCTAAAACTCCATGTATTACCAAGTGAATGTAAAAAGATAGGTGACCCATTAGGGTTATGAGAGCATATACAAGTAGGGGAAAAAATCCTCCTAAAGGGGGAAAAAAGTGCCTTATTGGTTCTAAGTGTGTTCATACACATCACTACCAAAATATATCAAAAAATCCCCCCTAGGAGTGATGCGGTGAACAAGGAACTGACACTCATGTATAAGGAAGTGCCAAGCTATGTGGATATAGATCAATCCACAAAAGGAAATAACCCCAAAGCTTTGCAGAAAGCTTCAAACTTCTCTAAAGGCAAAGCCTTTGTGAAGAGATCCACAATGTTATCCTGTGTGGCCACATATGCCAAACTGATCTCCCTAGTAGAGAACCTGTCCCTAACATAATGATAATGCACCTCAATGTGCTTTGTGCGATCATGGAACATAGGATTCCTCATAACTGTCACGAGGAAGGAGATAAGGAAGAGAGCTCACACACACACTCTCACTCTCAAGGAGAAGCACACACACAGATTGAGGCAAGGAAGAATAATCTTCTTCTTCTTCTTCTATTACATAAAGGGAATGTACAAGAATGACCTAAAAACAAGAATACAACAAGTGCAATATATAAAGATCAGTACATAAGGAAAAACCTAATGTTCGCGAATGAGTGAGCTGGCAAGAAACAAATGTGCCATCACTCTCGATAGATAAATCTAATAAAGCTCAATGAAGTATCCCTGACATATACCGGCATGACCACTATACATGTCAGAGAAATGAAAAACTGATACGTGTCATCCTGGATCATCACATCTTGAGCTTGATATCTCAACACTCCCCCTCAAGCTCAACGCCATATCCTGTAATCCAAGCATCTCGCGAGACTTCTTCAACTTCTCAGCTCCAAGTGCTTTGGTGAAAATATTAGCAACCTGCTCATCTGTTCTCACATAAACAAGATCAATATCACCTGCTAATACCTTCTCTCTGATGAAGTGATAATGTACCTCGATATGCTTTGTTCTAGCATGGAAAACAGGGTTCCGTGCTAACTGTATGCTGCTAAGATTATCACAATAGATGGTGATAGGCTTTTGCACTTCCACACCTAAATCTGCAAGTAACATCTCCAGCCATGATGCCTCACATGCTGCCATTGCAGCACCTCTATACTCAGCCTCTGTACTCGACAAAGCAATAGTGGGTTGCTTCTTACTGCTCCATGTAACAGCTGCACCTCCAAGTGAGAAAAGAAAGCCACTAGTAGATCTTCTATCTAGAGTACTACTAGCCCAACTGCATCGGTGTATCCATGAAACTGCAAATCTACACCGGCTTCATAAAAAAATGCATAATCCAAAGTAGCGCTCACATAACGTAGAGTGCGCCTCAGAGCATCCAAATGTGGCTTCCTAGGAACCTGCATAAAGTGACTTTCAATCCCAACAATATAACTTAGATCAGGCCTTGTAATTGTGAGATATATAAGACTTCCCACAGTTTTCCTTTACATAGTATCATTTTCCAATGCTTCACCCGATGTACTATCCAATTTCAAATTATGATCTAATGGCATAGAAATTGGCTTACAATCAGCCATACCATAATTTTGTAGCATATTCAAGGCATATTGCCTTTGTGACATCCATATACCTGTTTCTGTATGTATAAAATCAATGCCCAAGAAATAGCGCAGCACACCAAGATCTTTCATGTCGAATTCCTGCATAAGAAGTTTCTTTACCTCTTTGATGCTTTCTTCATTATCACCACCTACAATTAGGTCATCAACATAAATAGCCACAATAGTGATGCCATCATCAGCCTTCCTTGCAAATAGTGAGTGATCTGTATCACACATCATGCACGAGGGGCTTGCTTCAGCCCATACAAAGCCTTTTGCAACTTGCAAACATATTCTGGATGCTTTGAATCTTCATATCCTTGTGGCTAGTCCATATATACTTCTTCCTGTAACTCACCATGTAGGAAAGCACTATAGACTTGTTAAGTTCTTGAAGGAACTTGGTTTCCAAGTATCTAAAGCACATAGTAGCTTGCTTGTCAAAGCAAGTGATGATGGGTTCATTTACATGTGCATATATGTTGATGACATAATCCTCACAGGTACAGATGAGAAGGGCATACAAATCCTCAAGAAGCAAATGGAGAAAGAGTTCAAGATTAGTGACTTGAGAGACTTGTCATATTTCTTGGGCATGGAGATCTCATATACTCAACATGGAGTGTATGTGACTCAAGAAAGGTATTTGAAGAACTTGTTGATCAAGTTTAAAATGGATGATTGCAGGGTATCTACTACTCCAATGGAGGTGAATAACAAACTGAGCAGATATGGAGGAGAAGAATTCAAGGATATGAAGTTGTATCAAAGTCTGGTTGGTAGTCTAATCTATACAACATTAACTAGACCTGATTTGTCATATGCAGTTGGAGTATTGTCTCAATTCATGCATTATCCTAGTAAAGAAAATTGGGTTGCAGGACAAAGAGTATTGAGGTACATTAACTGTACACTCAAAGAAGGTTTGTCTTATGGATTTACATCAGATACAAACATCAAGATATATAGTGATACAGATTGGGTAGGTAATCCTGATGATAGGAGATCAACATATGGATACTTGTGTTCTAATATAAAGGTATCTTGGGAGATAAGCTAATATCTTGGTGCTCTAAGAAGCAACACACAATTGCTTTATCATCTATAGAGGTAGAGTATAAAGGTATGGTTGAAGCTGCAAAGGAATTCATATGGTTGAAAACTCTTATGAAGAGTTTTGACATCATTCAGAGTACACCCACTATTCATGGAGATAACATGAGTTCATTGTATCTAGCTGCTAATCTTGTTTTTCATGCCAGGACTAAACACATTGAGATTTAGTATCATTTCCTAAGAGGGAAAGTGATTGATAAGGATATTGAATTCATACATACTTCAACAAAAGATCAGATTGCAGATATTCTAACCAAAAGCTTGGATGGACCAAAGCTACAAAGATTCAAAGACATGGCAAGTATATAGAAGATAGAGAAAACCTCAATTGATGATTGAGGGGGAGCTTTTGGTGCAAGTCAACCACCAATTGATGTTTTGGATAAAGAATTGAAGTCAAAGGATGAAGAAAAGATCAACAATTGAAGATTGGAGATAGAACATGTTCAGGAAATGAAGACTTGTATACATATGTACATTAATTTGTAGTTAGCTCACTTATACCTTTTGTATGGTCATGAACTTGTACATATATGCCTATATATACAAGTAAAAAGTTGGGGCTAGTATGAGAGAGCATGAGATGAGAAGAACTAGAAGTTAGAAAAGTCATTAGACACATGAGAAGTAAGAAAGAACTCTCTCATCATTCAGATGTAAAGTTTTCTGAATAGAAGAAAAAGTTGCACCCGATATTTTGTTGTATTCTCCTTCTTTGCTTGATCATTTCAAGAATCCTTTTGTTGGTGTTCCATAGTTAATGAGTCTGTGGTTAAAGTTTGAGAGCCGAATTGTAAACAAGCTGAGAGAATTATGTGTAGGAACATTTGTATGTGAAAAGTGTTGAGTGTCTTTTGAAATAGGCGCAATCTCGATGGTCAAAGAATTGATCAGTTCTCAATGCAGAGTGTGAAGTTTTGCGTCAGGAGTCAAAATCTAAGTTGGAAGGTAAGCCATCTATGGCTAAAAGCATTTGCTTAAACGGGTTCTAGTTTGGGAGAACTGTGTGTTAGAAGTGGAAGGTGTCAACCTCGACTATACAGAAGAACAGTTTTAGACATAGGTGAACTGTTTGGTTCATTTCTCAAGATTTACTGAATCATTTGAGATGGTTTAACTTGGAGAAGGTGTGCAATCTATGGCCGACACCTTATGCAAAGTCTTGTAAAAAACTTTACACATTTGATTAGTGAATGAGTAAATTATCTGCAACGGACTTTCTAAGTAGTGACTCTCTTCACAGTTAGTTCAAAATTTTGATAATCTGGTATTGTTCCTCCAAATTGGTAAAGGTTTTAAGTTGTTCTTGATATAGAGGTACTCTAACATCAAGAATAACTTGTTCTTTTGGAGATTAACACTCTCCATCATCTAAACTATACAAAATTAATGTAATTACATCCAAGAGTTTTTACATGCTCTTGGGAATTACAAAAATTGATATAAGACATAATAATGGTTCTATTCTAAAGAGGGAATTTATTACAAAACTAGCTTCTCAAAAAAATTTTGACCTGCTTTTGTACACTTTGCCTTTACTCTTTATCTCCCTTCTCTTGCTTTCATCACTTCATCTTTCACTTCTTCATAGTAGCCTTCTTTCTTAGATATGCTTCTAACATCCCAACCTACCTCCTAGATGCTATCCTTGTTGAGAATGCATCTAGGGGTGCTGAATGTATTTCTCATGTTCTTGCTTATAGAACATGGTTTCAAGTTGGAAGACAATGTAATTCCATCTAGTTGGTGGTGGAACATCTAGTTGAGGTTGTATGGAGAGCATTCATTGTATTAGTTTTGAGGTAGCTTCTTCGAATTTATGCATAAAGTGACTCAATAATTCTTTTAGCCTATCATAAAACACAATTATAGTTTTAAAATGAGGGGTTTCTTGCAGACCATATAGCATGAGCCTATTCCTATGTTTGAGCCCTTGTTTGTTCAAGTGTGTGGTTGGTATGTCACTGAATGTGATACAACATGTTTGCATCAATAAATATCTTTCAAAGTATAATGCAAGTAGGATCTAGCACATTTTGATCATGTTGATCCAATATTTAAAAGTCTTTATCATATACCCTTCTATAGGAGGTGTTCCTTTAAATGTGAATGAGTAATTTAGCCATTTTGATCTATTTTTGTGGTTAAGCCTCATTACTTGATACTGTGCATCAATTCTTCTCTTGAAAAGGGACATTATACAATGTTATATTGTAGATGCTTTGGCACCTTGTTGAACACTTCATGTAGATGTGGATTTCCCTCGAGGAATCTTTTCCTCTTCTTGTAGTACATCGATTCTTGATATGGCCAAAATGTCATCAGAAACTTAAAGTTGAATTGTTAGCTCATGTAATGGATACAATTCATACTCTTTGTGTGCTTATCTTAATAGCCCTCCATGGAAATGGGTAGGTAAGTAAATTTGGTTGACTCTTGCCTAAGAGATCTACTCAACTAAACTTGAGTAGATCACAATCTTGCCAAACTCTACACAAAATTCTTGAATGATTTGATATCTAATTTCTTGTGCTTCACTTGTCTTTGAATTTTCATTGACATAAACCACTCCTTTTACAATTCACATCCTTGCCATCAGTCATGCAAATGGCTATAATTCCACTTTAGGCTTTGGTGTTAGTGAGTATGGTGCAGTCTTTGTTGTGAGCCTTTCAATTTCCCCCATCAAAGGTGGGCACTCGTTGGGAAATCTTCATTGATTTCTCTTGAAACCCCTTCACAGACATGTAGTGCTGCAATATTTATGTCTTTGGATGCTGCTTATTCTTGTAAATGGTTCCTTTCTTGCACAATTTCTTTTAGTTAGTGGGTTATCCCCAAGGTTGTAGGTCTATGGATATAGGTGCATTAATAGTCAAATAGATAAGAAAATTGTTTTTATCATTCTTAACTTATTGGTATCCCATGTAAGATTTTGAATGGTTTTCTTTAGCTTTTTCCTTCTATTAGATGTGGCATGTTGAGCTTTTACCTATTGCAGCTCCTACTACAAGTTGTTAATGGTTGTCTATCAACGTCCATTTGTTTGAGCAATTGAGTGTGACTCATCAATGAATCATACATTGTCTTTAGAATCATTATTTCTTGTTGTAGCTATGTGATATGTTTCTGGTCTACTTCTTTATTTGTGATCACATTCATTAAAGCATCATTCATGTCCAAACATAGTTGAACACTCTACATGATGCCTAGATATACTACAAAGGACATGAATATACGTTGTGACTCATGTTTAAAAAAGTGATGATGTTCTTATTGGTGAGGTGATCGTGACTATAGTGGCTTGAAATATGTTGATGGCTATAGACTAAGTGAGATCTACATTGAGACAAGTGAAGAGGGGCATTGAATTAATCCTCCTCCTATTGCTTCTTGTGACTATTTTAATGGTGATCCTAAGACCACATAATTCAAGGGACCAAGGAGATGGTGTTCGGATGTTTCCATCATGTCGAAGTCTAAAATATTGACAAAGTGAGGTGTGGGTGATGTGATTGTGATTTCAAGTTACAATGCTCTAGCCAATTCTTCTTCCATTGTTGCATATTGTATGGGTACAAATAGTTCTCTCACATGTGAATGCAATGTAGGTTCATACTTTTCTTCTTCAAACATTTGAGATGTTTTTGGGTCCTCAATAGCTAATATACTTGCTGGTTGCTTTTTTTTGAGGGATGGTATGTGGTGTTCTCTCATCAAAAACTTCATCAATGGAAAGAGTTATTGGAAATATAAGAGGTTCAATTTGATTTTACTTTCTTATAATTGGTTGAATGTGTGTAGATAGTATCTTTTGGCTTGATTCTTTCTTAGTTTGCACTTTTTCTATTTCCAATGCTTCTTCTTACTGTCTTTGATATTTTTTAGAATTTCTTCCACACTTCTTGCAAATGCCCTTGTGCTTGTTTGTTGTGAGGCATATCTAAAATCTATTCTTGGTATTGTAGAATGATGGAAAGCTAAGGCAGTCATTCAAGTAAAGGAGGTACCCATACAAGAAGCAGTTCAAGAAAGGCTAAAAATTGCAACAATGACATCGTCTTAGAGCAGGTGGATGAGGAATTAGATGAATTTGTATTACAACTACTCACAGACAAGGAAGCCAAGATGGGATACATGAGAAAAACACATGATCAATATGAGAATCAAATTGTTAAATTTTCTTTCGAGAATGGAGTAAGCCCATATCAGCATCATTGGGCAGCAGATGGTCTAGGAATACCAGTCTATATGGTATTGGAAAGTATAAAAAACTATTAGACTGCAAAGGTAGGTGTGTCACCGAATGCATACCTAGAATATGATGAGGACTTGGCTATCACAAAAGGATTATTCAAAAAAGCCAATCCCTCATGGAGGAACATGTGGTTGGAAAAAAATAAATAGCGGAGAAAAATATGGAAGGAAGCTCCATTATAGTTAAAGATAAATCCAACTTTCTATCTAATAACAAGAAGAAGGGATTGGGCCATCTTTTGGAAAAGAATAAATGAAGGAAAAATCCCATCAAAGTGGCTAAACTTTCCAAAGATTGCAAGACCTAACAAAGGAGCTTGGCTAACCAGGACCTACATGCTTACTACTGCTAAAGCATTGATAGAAAATTTAAAAGATGTTAATGAAGTTTCCTATATATTATTAGTTAGGGTTTTAAAAGTAATCATCACTTGCATAGAAACCTTTATTGATATAGGTGTAAGAACCCTTAATTATATAGGTTTTAGCTCACCCTCAGATGCATTGTTTTTTATCTAAGTAAAACTCCATATAGAGTATGCTTGATGGCATATTATAGCATAATTGTCTTTATGGGAAACCACTATGTACAAATATTTGAAGATGCCTTTGATTATGGATTTGTTGAAAGAGAGTCAAAAGTTTTTGGAAAACTCTCACTTGTAATGACAGCTAGATTCACAACATATGAAGTGGCTTATACATAATACATTAAGAAGGATGTTATAGACAAACCTACAACAACTTTACAGTGGAGGAATGCTCTTTTTGAAATGGTCAATGATTTAAACATCACAGAGAGAAAGAGTCATGATCTAGTGGCTCAAGTTTACAAAGAGAAAGAAGAAACAATAATTCTATCAGCTGCCACACTTTTGTCAAGGATGAAAAAAGGCAAGGAGGGGAAGGATGTTGAAAGAATACTTTTTTTATAAAGAAATATGTTGCAAAATTGTAATTTTTGTGATCTAGAAAGTTTCGATGGAGGTAAAAATGAGGAGGAGTCTTCCTCATGAGTAGAAGTAACTTATGTAATTTTTTGAGAACTTTTAGAGCTCTTGATTCAATAGAAAATAGATTAGAAGCCTAGAGGGCCTATTTTCAAGTGTGAAAGAGGACAATTGGAAAAGTATATAAGTGTGAGAGAATGGACAAGAACTTGAGAGCTGTTGTCCATTCTCTCTAAATGTCTTCTTTTAGCTTTCATGGTGATTTGTTGATGCGTTGATGAGTGTTTATCATGGATAAGTCTTGTTGATCAGTCATTCTTGGAGTATTTCATGTTAGTCTAAGTCTATAACATCATCATAAATCTCTAAAATCTTACAAGGTGCTGTTCAAGGTGAATTCTTATTTTTGTCAGAAACACAAACGTCTCGTTTTCTATGATATAGGTATTGAAATTAATTTTTGATATTACTAATGTCTTCTTCATAAAAATGCGCACACTTTATGCACAAGAAGCGTAAAAAAATCTTTGTTATAGCTCTACTTACAAGAAAACCTATTATTTTTCATAAAAAGTGTGAAATCTTTTTTGAAAGTGATCTTGTTGGCTAATTTTGGAGTCCACCAATGAAGAAGGGGTCTTAGAATAACTCCTGGAATGAAAATTTAAAATGTTTAAAGTTGTTGTTTCCTTTATATTAAAATGAGTGGAGAGGCCAAATCCAAAGAACAACAAACAGATGGGCATAAGCTTAGGGGAGGAGGCAAAGGTTGTGAGCTAGGATAATTGATGATTCTAGGAGGATTAGAGAAGCTTCCTAATGGTGTCAAGGAGAAAGATGACCATGATAGCAGTGGGTGGTGAGTGCTAACTGAGTATCACTACAGTCGATACAACACTTGCACCGGAGGGACGATAGTCAGGGAAACTTAAGTAGAAACCTTAGATAGAAGTCAGTAGCCATAGGAGTTAGACCTTCAAAGTGAAGGGTGCTGAGTTTGGGCAAGGTCTATGTGCAAGGTATTGGTGCATCACCACATAACCAGAAGAGGTTGGGGACTAGCGAGGTGGTGATTCTTGCAATAGAAATGGTTGGAGGCAACCCACGGATGATAGGAGAGGGGAGATTCAAAAGGTTTCCACTTTCGCCCCTCACACGTAGAGACAGAGAAAGCTTCTTCCTTCCTTCCAACCCTATAGTGGTTCTTTCAGTGATGGAAAGGACACCAAGGTTCGGAGGGTGTTGGCATCTATGAAATCACATCCCATTGTGTATAAACATATCTATAATACTTTACTAATGCCTTTTGAGGCATCTGTATTACTTTACTACTCTGCTGGTGTATAGCAACGGTGAAAACTTTTGAATATATATAATTATGAGTGAAGGTTCCCTCGGTATCAAACTATATAAGGACTGGAAAGGTTCATGCATTTGTACACTTCCTCATTAAGTAATATAAGGCCTTAGTTCAATTACTCACGATCAATTTCCGTTCTTGCTATGCTAAGTATTTCTTTCTAGTTCTGCATGAGTTAATTGTATAGTTTAGTACACCACAAAGTCAGTCTCGTGTAGGCTAGAAAATGAAGAATCGTTTGGGCAACCCAAAGTCCTAGTCTACGTGCTGCCAGCCTAGTATCCTCATACAAAGTTGGCCCCAGTAGACCTGTCGACGTTGTACAATTAAGAATTTGAAAGAGAAATCAGAAAACATTGATGAGATAATTTTGGATGCATCACTCATTTCTATAGTTCTCAACGGATTTCTAGAATCCTTTCAAAGCTTTGCTACTTCACTTTGTTAAGTTGCATAAGAAAATCCAAACATGTATACTTTTGATGAGGTTGTCTCTCTTCCTTTGCAAGAAGAGCAATCAAGAGTGAATAGAAGTGGTTTGCTTGAGGGAACGCAAGAACTTGCTATTACACAAAACGGAAAAATCAGGTATGGTTTAGCTTTGGGTTATGAAAAACAAATCCTCACTCTTCCTCTTCTACCTCCTTCTCGTAGTGGTATACAAAAGAACATGAGATGTAAGTATAAAGGTTGGACATACTATTGATGAATGTAGAAAGCTTGCCAAACATAATGAAAAGAAGAAAGAATTCTACATGTCTATTGTTGAGAATACATATAATGCAAATAATGATGAAGCTAATGTTGCTCAAGATGTTTGGGCATGTGTTCCCCAAAGATGGTGCTAAACATGCTACATGAAAACTAAAACTTGTTCATAGTGATGTATGTGGTCCAATCAAGACTCCATCTTTTGGCAAGCATGTATACTTTGTTACCTTCATTGATGATGCAACACACCATACTTGGGTGTATCCTATGAAATTTGAGACTGAGGTATTCTCTTTATTTAAGATTTTTTAGCTATGGCTAAAATTATTGTTGCAATAAGTTTTTGACTCTTTGCATGGATCATGGCATTGAATACTTGTTACATGAATCTGATTCTTTTCTCTTTGAAAGAGGTATTGTGCACCAATGTAGAGTGCCATATACACCTCAATGAACGTTGCACAACACAAAAATAGAAAATTCTTGAAATGGTATGATGTATCTTCAAATAAAAGCATCTTCTAGATAAGTTTTGGATGGAAATGGTCATGTGTGCAAACTATGTATTGAGTCATTGTCCTAAAAAAAGCATTGAGATTCATTACATTTTATTGGACGTCAAATGGGTGGAAGGCAATGGTTATTCATATGTGCATATTTGGTTGTTTGGAATATGGTCTTTCACAAAATTGATGACAAGGCAAAGAAATGTGTATTTGTTTGGATATTGTAGTGAGATTAAAGGTTATCACTTATACCATCCATTGAAGGATAAATTTTTTTAGCTAAAATGTGGTATTTTTTGAAAATTCAGCTTATCCTTTAGTTGAATGTAAATTTCAGCCAAAAATTAGCTCACAAGATGTGTTTGATATACTCATGTTTTTGTTTCAAAGTGGTGTGCTTGAGTATCTACATGTAGGCCATCTAGCTAAGGTTCAAAGAGCTAAACATTTTTAGTGAAATATGGCTGATAAATTCCAGCCAACCATGGCTGAAAATACCTAAAATTTGTAGAAAGTATTGCTGAAAAATTCTAGCCAAAAATGGCTGAAAATATCCATCCAAACATCGCTGAAAATTTGCAAACTTTGCAGTTGCACATGGCTGAAATTCAGCATGATATTCAGCTCACTTTTCTGATGTACATTTTGATGATATATTACATGAGGAATGCATCTCTATCAAGGATGCACAATCTATGCCAAAATGGTTGCAAAAAGCATTGTAAGATAGCAAGTTGAGTGCGCCTTTACTTGGTACAACAAGATCAAACTCTCACCATGAATCATGTGAATTTATGAATGTATCTCTTATTGCAACTATATGTAAAGAAGAGCCACTCACTTTTGAAGATGCATGTGATGAGTCAAATTGGACGAGCATAATGCAATTAGAATTGATTCTATTCACAAAAATTGTACTTGGGAGATGTGAAATTCCAAAAGGTAAGAATGCCATTGGTACTCAGTGGCTTTACAAGATTAAAGGAAAGTCAGAATGTGGCATTGATCACCACAAATCTAGTCTAGTTTCAAAATTTTGTGCGCAAAAATATGGCATAGATGATGAGAATACGTTTGCATGTATTTCATGCATGACTACCATTGGTTTTGTGATTGCATTGGATACCCATCATGGTTGGAAAGTATATTAATTGGATATAAAAAGAGCTTTTTTGAATGGTGATTTGCAAGAAGAAGTATATCTGAAGCAACCTATTGGATTTGCTACCAAAGTTGAAGAGCATATGGTTTGCTGCTTGCATAAGGATTTGTATGGACATAAGAAAGTTGCATGTGCATGGTATGAAAAGATACATAAGCATTTGATTGCTCTTGGTTTTACATGTAGTACAATTGAAAGCACATTTTCTGTGCACAAAGCTGGGCTTGAACTTACAGTGCTTGTTCTTTATGTTGATGACATTGTCTTGACTGAGCTATGTGATGAGAAAATTGGCATGCTTATGGCTAATTTGAAACATAATTTTGATGTCACATATCTTGGACTTTTGGAGTATTATCTTGGCGTCCAATTTGTACATGTTGAGGGTGGAATTGCTAAGCATCAAGCAAAGTATCTTGAGAAAATACTTCACGATTTTGGATTTGAGGATTGCAAGCTTATCTCAACACCTGTGGAAACAATATTTAGGTTTCAATTGAGGATGGAAGAGATGTAGTTGACACTTCTCGTGATGCATTTGATACTTATCTTTATTAGAGGATGTGGGATTTTTTTTATATGCATGTAACACAAGGCTAGACATATACTATGCACTTTCCCAATTGAGTCGATTCATGCATAGCCCTGGCATTAAGCATTGGCAAACTATAAAACATGTGTTTAGATATCTCAAAGGATCTTTGAGTTTGGTCTCTTTTATGGTAGTGATGCTCAACCATGCTTGCATGCTTTTATAGATAGTGATTGGGCTGGTTGTTATGATACACAAGTGTGCACTATTGGTAATTTCTTTTTCTTTGGTGGATCATGCATATCTCAATTGAGTAAGAAGAAACATACGACGACCACATTGACTTGTGAAGCTGAGTACAAGGAAGTAGTCATTGCTATAGTGTAATGTATATGGTTGAGATGCCTATTGATGGATCTATGCAAAAGATTGATGCACCTATGCATATTCTCATTGATATTCATAGTGCATTGGCAATTGCAAGAAACATTGATGTCCATTATCATTATGTTAGAGAGCACCTTCATGTTGGAGATATTGATTTAGTATATGTGCCTACACAAGATAATGTGGTAGATATATTCACCAAAGCTCTTCCACAAGAAAAGTTTCAAGCTTTTTGCAAAACTTTAGGCTTCTTACCTTGTGGGGGCTGATCAGTCACTACCTATATGTGTTCACATCATTTGCTCCAAGGATTTTGTTACACTTAGGTGTCCATTAGTAGCTTTTATGTGAATCATTTCCCTATACATGGGCAATTTTCACTCTAGTGTTGGCTAGATGCTTTTTCCTCATGTAACCACCTATGCATGATATACTCATATGTGGTGGTACTTTGTACTTAGGGATTCACTTATAGCTCTCGCTTCACTCATTCTTATATCAATGATCATCTATCAATAGAGAGCTCTTCCAATTGTCACGTGTCTTTGTACTTCAATTTCCTTCTTTGCTGTTATGTGTACTTCTATTTGTGCTTCTTCATTCACTCACACAACTAACATGGAAATGGGTTTCTTGCATCTAGCAACGTTATTCCATTTGGTTATCTATTCATGGAATAAGGAAAGTCAAAAAAGAAAAAAATCCAAAGAGATAAGAAGCTATGCTTTAAGCATTTTATAAATGGAAGTGTAAGAAAACAAAAACACACTAAAATAGACTAGTAGACACACTTGAGGGAATAACACAGAGAAAGATAGATGCAGACTGAGAGATAGAGAACTCAAATTCTCAAATTGCCAAGAGTAATGCAACTACAACAATGATTTTGTCCACCCATGCACTCCCAATTGGGGCCTAGATGGTGATCCAGACAAAATCTAGATGAAGGACTTACTAGTGCACAATGCTATGTAAACATCAACATGGGCTATGCTCATATAGCTTTTACAAGGGGAGTACATATAGATAAACATAGTCGGGAGATATGAAATAATGAGCAAAATGTATAATCTGATAATATCTCCACAACCATAAATTAAGCTTCTATGGGGAAATCACACGATGCCACAAAGCCTTTATTTTTGCCTTGGGTGGAAACCCAGTGGTTGGAAAGTTTATCCCCTACCCAAAATAATGGCTAGGATAAAAAATATCATCTATTACCATCATGTTGGAGTTTGAGGTCTGTGGAAGCACCCAAACAACAGAAGGAAGAAGAAGATGCTTGGAGCACAACACACAATACTGAATGTATTACCAAGAAAATGTACAAAGCTAAGTGACAAGTTAGGGTTATAGGCGTATATACAAGCTGGGGAAAAAAACCTCCTAAAGAGGGAAAAAAGTGCTCCAGGGGTCCTAGTGTGTTCACACACATCACTATCAAAATATATCAACAAATCCTCCATCGGGGTGATGCAGTGAACATGGAGCTAGCACTCACGTATAAGGAAATTCCCAGCTATGTGGAATCAATCCACAAAAGGAAGCAAGCCCAAGCTTTAAAAAAAGCTTCAAACTTCTCCTTAGGCAGAGCCTTTATGAAAATCTCTGCAATGTTCTCTTGTGTGGGCACATATACCAAACTGATCTCTCTAGTAGAGAACCTCTCCCTAACATAATGATAGTGCAACTCAATGTGCTTAGTGCGAGCATGGAGCACAGGGTTCCTCACAACTACCACTGTGCTCTAATTGTTAGTGAAGATGGTGGTAGCTGAAGATTGACCAACACCCAAATCATCCATAAGGCATTAGGAAAAAAAGTGAACCCTGAATGGGCCTTGTAAGGATTCGTAATTTTTAGGGATTAAGTTTAATCTTGTACTTTGTTAAGGGGACAAAGTGCATTTAATAGAGCACTTTTTGGTAGGCTGAAGTAGGCTTTTTTTTAGGCTGAGCTAGGATATTCTCTCTCTTCTACACATAGAGAGAGAGAAAAACCACTTTCCACCTCATCAAATCCGTCCATCTTTATGAATAAAAAAATGAATTTTTTGAAAAAGTCTTTTTTTCAGCTATACTATATTCAAAATGGCCCATACTTCTATGTATGTGTTAGAACTTATTTTTTTTAATCTTGTTTTTATAAAAAATACTTATAAAAAACATACTTTTCAAAATCCCTCCAAAAGTTTAGTGCCACATCATCAAACTCATAACTTTGGTTGCCCCAAAACATGAATTTTTGAAAAAGAACTCATTTTCCCTCTAACACACTAAAAAAAATCATTTTGACCATCCACATACCAAAACACACTTTTTTTTCTTGCACATAGCTACTATACAAGCCATTCCAGCCATCTCTGTGCTTCTTCCCATTCGGTGATGGAGTTTTGGAACATCATGGTGCTCACATGTATTATGAACATGACACTAGCACCAACGCGTTCTCCTCACTCAAAGAGTGTACATGTTCATGTTCCAACAGAATTTGCACTAACAACTAGAGGTAGCAATGACATAGAGTCTCAAAATGAATGACGTGCAGTTGGGGAGAAGAATATTGATCTTTGGGCCAATGGTGCTTTGTATCCCTTAGATCCAATGGCTAATGTTCATCCTAGATTCCATAGTATCTCCACATTTCTACAATTCCTTGGTAGTGGTGAAGATGGACTGCTAGGCTATTGCAAGCGATTGTCTAACCATTCTACATCTATAGCAAATTATTGGATGCAACAATGTCATCACAACCATTTCAAGATACACAGTTTAGAGAGTGCTATACACACTTTAGAAAGTGCTATCAAATATTTGGATGAGCACAATAATAGACTCCAACAAGATGTGGAAGAAAAGGAGAGCACAAAATAAAAAAAGTTAAAAACCAATCTTACACAACTAAAAGAGACTCCACTTGGGATGAGATATAGGAAACAACCATTATCATCCTTTCAAGCTCTTTCAATTGGTGGTGGAGCATGGAAGCGACATGTTTACACACTTAGATATGTGTTACACTTGTTTATTTATGTTAAAAACACTTTTAGTTTCTTATTGTGCAGGTCATTTGTTGAAGATGCGAGTGCATCCTCAACAATGGAGGATCAATTGAAGTTTTTGAATTCTTATCTTAGCAACAAACATGTGCTTATGATTTTGGATTCACCAATATGAAGTCACATCAAAACCCAAGTGATTAAAGATTTTGTAGGCAACTTAGAAGATATTATTAGTCCTAGTGAGGTACAGATGGTATGTGATGAAGTAGGTGTTAGTTCTAGAGCATACACTGCATTGTACAATCTTTTGAAGCAGGCTCTACAAAACAAAGGTATTTTCCAAAGCATTTTTCCATGCCCTTACAAGGTATCTCTGAAGAAGAAGATGACCAATGAGGATATAGCCAATACTCTTGGCAATTACTTGCATATAGAAGATGTTATGGCTACATCCATTTATCATTCATCTACATCAAAGAAAGAGTTGAAAAACACATCTAGAAAGGGATTCATCTACACAAAGTACAACATTATATTTGTCAATTTGGAGAGGTTTCAAAAGGAAATGGTTAAGTTTTACAAATCCACAATTCAAGGTATATCCATTGTTTTGATAATGACATTCATAGTATTTTTATTAATATAATGTTTGTTATTTGATGTAGATTGTGGTTCCAAACTCAAGTTTTTATTGAAGCTAGATGAATGTCAAATCATAAAGGGAGGACATATGGAGAGACTTAGTGTGACACTCATGAACGAAGCTATGGCCCATGCCATTATTGATGAAAGTGAAGAATCTACTCATCACTTTACATATAGTGTCAAATCCAAGAAAGATATATGGTGGTTAGGTGCTATTGAAGTACCTAAATAATCCAATGATGTTCTTACATGGATTTTCAGTAGGACCCCATAGATCACAGAGGTGATAACTTCTCAAATTCATGGTGCCAAAATCACTATATAAGGCCTAGGTGATTTTGAAGTAGAGTGGCACTTAGGTGGAGACTTAAAGACTATCAAATGCATGTTAGGGTGCAAACAGGGTGCATCTACTCTCTATGCTTGTCCATATTGCACACGAGGTTATAGATCAACAAAGAGTAAACAAAACAACATAGATGATTTAGCTGATGACATAGATGCATCTCCATCTACTGAATGGGATATACCTTTAATGAGGTGTCCCATGTTAGGTACACCTGATCGTGACATGTCAGATAAGGATTGGAATCCCATTATTCCATTCCCTTTAGTCAATGTCCACTTTTGCACCTTGCATGTCTTCATGAGAATTTTTGATAGACTATTGAAGCTCCATATAGAATATGCATTTGCCATGAAGCCAGTTGATAAATCTATTCAAGCTATAAAGAAATTGGAGGAACTTCTTAATTCAATTGGTTTTCATGGTGGAAACATAATCCTAGTTGTTAAGAAAGTTGGAGAATCTCAAGATAGTTTGCAACAAGTGTCAATGACATGGAATAAAGCACTCAAAATAATGAACATTATGAGCTGTGGAAAGACCTATGCACGATCACAACAGACAATGACTCTCAAGTTGATCTTTGTAATAAGAGAAAGAAGATTTGGTCGAGCTTTGATACGTTGGTAGGCTTAATAGGTCTGACTAGTCTAGTGCTATTCAACCGTCAATTGTTTCAAGAAACATTAGTGGAGTTCACCAAGTGTTTCATTCAATCTTGGGGAGAGAGCAATATAACACACTACATTGTAAGTGTAATCTTCTTCTACAAGTGTTCATTGCACTTACCTTTTTCCAATGTACTTAACAATTTTTAGCATATTTTATTTGCACATGGAGCTTATTTCATGCATCGATATGGGCCATTAGAGATTTTCAATACCCAAGGAATGGAAAAGTCACACTACAAAGTGAGGTGTGTCTACTTCAAAGACACGTGACATGGTGGTGGTCCAATGCAATCAAACTACATGGAGGAGATGTTTAATTGGTTTTACCGCACTACATTCTCGAGAAAGTTTTTTGTGGAATGACTTAGGGATTCAAAATTGGCAAAACTTGTGAGAACGATGCAACAAAACATTGCCAGTGAGAAATGGAAGTCATCATTAGGACCTCTCCATCATGCTCAGTGGAGTGCTAGGAGACAATGAGAAGTCTCAACTTGGAAGTAAAGTGAATTCGTTATTTCCAATTATGTGGTAAAACCTATGATTATTGTAATATTGGTTTCAATGTGTTATTTTTTATATTATAATATTTTGTATGGTTTTAAACAGGTTTTGTCCATTCTAGTGTGAGCAAATAGTTTTTTTAAAAACTCTATAAATAGAGAGAACTCACTTCGTTTCACAATTTTTGAAACTCAAGAGAATGGCACACACCAAACAAATTGCAAGGAAAGATTGCGTGTTCTTTCCTAGCCCTCATATAGGGACACAATGCCCACCATGGTTGCAACCCCCCCAAAGACCACGAAATGGTTCCCAGAGCACATGTGTGCCTGTGTCACATGATGGCACACCAGCTAGGAGAAATCCAATGCGAGAACATGAAGTGTCCAATAGGCAAGAGTACTTCACTCCAAGACATCAGAGTCAATTTCAAATGATGAGCCACCAACAAGGACACCCATCAAGGTGTAAGGTCGCCGGATTGGCATTATGTAATTTATATTTTCCATTACCGCACATACCGAAAGGTCGTCGCGAAGTGTTGTACCTTTTTTATCAATCAATGAAAAGACATTACGGTGGCTCTCCGGTAGCAAGGAACGGGATCGCCAGACTGTTTGTCTGGGTGATTTGTGGCCTGTGGAGACGTCGTACTGTTACTCTTACCTTGTTAACTTACATTAATTGGTGATTAACACAGTAATGGTATGTTGCCGATAATAAGTCTGTGCGACGTTAATTAGTAATTCTTGCGTTATCTACTATGGAAAGTGTTAGTATATGATCAATGTCTACCCCTCATGATTCTGAGTACTGTTACTCTTACCTTGTTAACTTACATTAATTGGTGATTAACATAGTAATGGTGTGTTGCCGATAATAAGTCTATGCGACGTTAATTAGTAATTCTTGCGTTATCTACTATGGAAAGTGTTAGTATATGATCAATGTCTACCCCTCATGATTGTATGAACATTTTGTAAGGCCCCCTTTATGAGGAGAAGCCAAGCGTGCATTACCCAAATGATGGGAATCCCAACTTGCATGTTGGATGAAGGTCATATTGGACCATGTAAGGTATTATAAGGAAAGGAAGTTACCAGGGTCCCCAATTGTGGGGTCCGGGGCAGCAGTGAGCAGCCTCGGCTGGGGGGTCCAAGGGGGCCAGCGGGCCCCCTGGCTGGGGGGTCCTAGGGGGCCAGTGGGCCCCCTAGTGGGGGTCCGGGGGCAGCACCCCCGACGCGACGATAAAGGGAATATTCCATTGAATATTCCCTGTCAGAGTCAGAAATCATTTATATTTGTTAGGTCAGTTCAACTAGTCTAAGCCGTGTATGGCAATTACGTGGGCGGTGGCCGCCCACGCTCTACCGCCCATGTATAGCCGTCCATGGCAGGCCACCCATGATCCTATATATACATGACTTCTACACTACCTAAGACACTGAGTTGAGCCAGCATACCTCTACCTTGTATCTCCCTGTCTAGAGTTGTCTAGATCACCATTTAAGCTCTACCTTGAGAGCGCACAGGTGGACAACGCCATCATCTTTGTACTTGCTGCTAGTAGAAAATTGTTGAGATTCTCCTATATCTGTTATCTTCTTTGCTATTGCTCCTGTGTTATATTGCGTAACTTTTGTCTTACATGGTATCCGAGCTGTAAGGTTCGAATAGCTTGAGAAGTATCATTATTTTAGCCTACTAGCAGACTAGAATATGAGTAGATTATTCGAGTGATTACATGATGGTTTCATCGTCGAACACTAGTCTTGGTGCTTCAGCTAATGTTAATGCTGCACCTATTCGAATTCGTCCACCTGCATTCACTGAAGGGAAGCTGGATGGAACCAACTATACACTCTGGAAGTTCAAAATTTCTACAATTTTGGACTCCTATGAATTACTTGACACTGTCATGGGACCGATGGGATTGGATCCAGAGCCTATACCAGTTGAAGATCCAGCAAATTCAAGATTGATGATTCAGCCAGATCCAGATCTTCTACGAGCTTGGAAGAGGCGGAATGCTGATGCATTATGTGCGATTGTCAGTAGTGTAAGTGATTCTGTGCTTACTTTAGTTCAACATACTACTAAAGCACATGAGGCTTGGGGCATATTGGCTCGACAATATGAGACCAAGAACCACACTAGGATACAGAATTTAGAAAATCAGTTGGCAAATGAAAAGCATTCTGACTCTGAAAAGGCTGAAGATTTTATCAAACGGATAAAGCATCTTCAAGATCAATTGGCTGCAGTTGGTGTTGTTATAACACCAGAAGAGCTGGCTCGAAGATCTGTACGTGTTCTTCCAGCAAAGTATGATGGATTAGTAACAGCCCTTAACACTCAGGTAAGGCCAACTCCTCTTACATTTGAAGAGTTTTGTGCGATGCTTTTAGAAGAAGAGATGCGGCTGAAGAATCGGCAAAGTACAACTGATGCTGCATTCTCAGCAAATGCAAAAGGTAAAGGCTCTTCAGAGGGATCAAAGAAGAATCCAAAGAAGAAAAAGTTCACAGGAAGTTGCTTCTATTGTGAAAAGAAAGGCCATGCCATCAAGGATTGCAGAAAGAAGCAAGCTGATGAACGGAATGGGACTGTAAAATCATCATGGAAGAACAAAGAGTCTGCAAACAACACAGAGCTGGAACTTTGGGTAGCTAGTGAAGAGGTATGTTCATCTGCTCAAGCTCGTGTGGATGAGCCATGGATTTTAGATAGTGGAGCTTCTCGCCATATGACTAGTAAAAAGGATTGGTATAGTTCCCTAGTGCCTCTGCGGGAATCCATCAATGTAGTGGTGGGAAATGACTCCAAGTGTCCAGCTGAAGGAACTGGAACCATCTCTTTTATCACTTCTCCAGGTGTTGAGAAAAAGTTATCCGATGTTCTCTATGTACCTACACTCAAAAGAAATTTGTTGTCAGTTTCTGCAATAACAGATCGTGGATTCGAAGTTCACTTCAATAAGAGTGGTGCGGAAATCATGGATTCATCAGGTAATGTTGTAGGTAAAGGCATACGACGGGATAACTTGTATGAGTTAAGTGCTTTAACTGCTATAGAAGATAAAGATGTAAGCAGGTTATGGCACCAACGATTTGGGCATCTCGGATTTGCAGTTTGGAAGGAGATGCAACGAACAGGGATGGTTGCTCATTTGCCTGCATTTTCAGAGTTGCAGGAACCTTGTGAAGCTTGTATGATGGGCAAGCAACAACGAAAGGCGTTTCCAAGAGAGACCAGCAATCGATCTCAAGCTCCTCTAGAGTTGGTACATGCTGATCTCTGCGGTAAAATGTCTACACCTGCTTTAGGAGGATCTTTCTACTTCTTGCTGTTAGTCGACGATTATAGTAGAAAGATGTGGGTTTATTTCATTCAAGAGAAGGCTGATGCTTTTGAAAAATTTAAAGCGTGGCATAAGTATGTAGAAAATGAATCAAGAAGGAAATTGAAGAAATTTAGAACAAATAGAGGAGATGAATTCTTGTCAACAGAATTCAACAATTACTGTAAGGAGCATGGTGTGAAAAGGCAACTTACCACAGCTCATACACCTCAACAAAATGGCGTTGTTGAGCGCAGGAACAGGACAGTAGTTGAAATGGCTCGTTGTATATTAAAGGCTCAAGACATGCCTGATTCATTCTGGGCAGAAGCAGTCAATACAGCAGTCTACATCCTCAATCGAAGCTACACAAAAGCTCTGAAGGGGATGACTCCTCAAGAAGCATATTCTGGTAAAAAGCCCTCAGTTTTACATTTCAGAATTTCTGGTTGTTTCTGTTATGCACATATTCCTGATTCAAGAAGATCAAAGTTGGATTCAAAAAGCAAAAAGTGTGTCTTCCTAGGATATAGTGAAGAGTCTAAAGCATACAGGTTATGGGATCCTGAGGCAAGGAAGATTTTTGTCAGCCGAGATGTGGTGTTTGATGACCGACCACACTTAGTAGAAGATAAAGGTAAATCTACTATCTCATCAAACGGAGAAATATCTCACCTTGTGCCTATCAAAAGACAGGTTAAAGTTGAGGAGGAGGAAACATTTGATGGAGAAATTTCCTCAATAAAAAGCCAACCAGTTGTAGCTACACAGCGTAAGCCACTACCGAAGTGGGCATAACAGCTCTTTGATGATCACAATCCACATGTAGATGTACCAGAATCATCATCGGATGGATTACGAAGATCAAAGAGAATAGAGGAGCAAAGAAGAGCCTCAGAACACATTGTTAACATGGCTCTAATGGCAGATATCATGGGTTCAATAAAGGAACCTACCACCATTGAAGAAGCCATTGATGATCCGGGTTGGAGAGTGGAAATGCAGTCTGAGTATGATAGTATACTAAAAAATGATACATGGGATCTAGTCGACTTGCCGCCAAAGAAGAAGGTAATAGGTACTAAATGGATTTGGAAAGCTAAGTATAAAGCTGATGGAACATTAGAAAAGTATAAGGCACGATTAGTTGCACAGGGTTTTTCACAGATTGAAGGATTTGATGTTCAAGAAACTTTTGCACCAACAGCACGCATGACAACTATTCGGACGGTACTTGCAGTAGCTGCACAAAAGTCCTGGCCTATTTTCCAGATGGATGTCAAATCTGCATTTTTGAATGGTCACCTCAAGGAGGAGGTATATGTATCTCAACCACCAGGTTTTGAGGTGCCCAATTTAGAAGATAAAGTTTGCAGGTTGAAGAAAGCTTTGTATGGACTTAAACAAGCTCCACGGGCTTGGTACCAATGGATAGATAATTTTTTCAAAAACATGAGTTTTGAAAGAAGTACTTCTGATGCTAACTTGTATGTAACAAAAAGGGATAGCAAGCTAGTTGTCGTCATTGTATATGTAGATGATTTGATCATTACAGGAGATCATCAGGAACTCATCAATCAAACTCGGATCAGCTTGGGAACTGAGTTTGAAATGACAGACTTAGGTCTACTCCATTTTTGTCTGGGAATTGAAGTATGGCAAAGGAAGGATGGCATTTTCATCTCACAACAAAAATATTCCAAAGAAATTCTCAAGGCATTTGGAATGATGGACTGCAAACCAACTAGCACACCTATGGAGGTAACTCATAAGCTATCTATGGATGATAACATGCCTGATGTAGATGCTAAGAAGTATAGGAAGCTCGTTGGAAGTCTTATTTTTCTGTGCAACACTAGACCAGACATTTGCTATGCTGTTGGAGTGTTAAGCAGGTTTTCCAACAAACCTAAGGAGAGTCACTTGAATGCTGGATGCGAATTCTAAGGTACATTGCAGGAACCTTGGATTTTGGTATTTTGTATACCACAGGTGATACACTCCAAGGATATTGTGATTCAGATAAGGTTACCTTTACTTCAAATGACAATCCTTTTGTCTTCCTTGGTGTTGTATGACCTCCTTCTCAAGCTTTGCTCTCAAGCTTTCACCTTTTGAACCTTCAGATGTTGAATTTTGTATGTCTGCAGCAGTCGGAGTCTTCCTTTCCTCAATTTTGATACAACCTGCTCTGATACCACTGATGGAGAGTGTTAATCTCCAAAAGAACAAGCTATCCTTGATGTAAGACCACCTCTATATCAAGAATAACTTTAAACTCCAACCAATTTTGGAAGACAAGCACCAAATTATCAAGAAATTAGCTAACTGTGAAGAAAGTCATTTCTCAGAAAAGTCTGCTATACCTTAATCACTCATTGACTAATCATTCGTGTAAAGTTTTTGATAAAACTTTGTAGAATGTTTTGTCTAGTGATTGGGCACCTCTTCCAAGTTAAAACACTTCAAAAGCTTGAGTAGCTTATGAGAAATGATTCAAACAATCTACCTATGTCTGAAACTGTCTCTCTATATAGTCGACTTTGACACCTGCAACTTCTAAGACATGGTTCTCCAAAGGTAGACTCTATTTAAGCAAATGCTTTTAGCCACAGATGGCTTACCTCTCAACTTAGATTTTGAGTCCTCACTCATACAAAACTTTAATCTGTGCAGTGAGAAATGATCAAATCATTGACCATAAAAAATGCGCATGTTTCATAAAACTATGAACACTCTTTTACATATGAATGTTCCTACTCATAATTCTCACAACCTGTTTACAATTAAGCTCTAAAACTTTAATAAAAAACTCATTAACTATAGGCTTAGACATCTACAAAAGGATTCTTGAAATGATCAAGCACAGAAGGAGAATGCACAAAAACATCGGGCGCAACTTGTCTTCATTTCTGGAAAAAATTACATCTGGATGAGAGAGCTATTCTAATCTCTTCATAAGTGTCTAATGACTTCTAATTTTACTCTATTCGCATGCTCTACATTCTCTCTCATACTTGTCCCGACATTATCCAAGTATATATATAGACAAAAATTTACAAGCTTATGACTACTCAAAGATATAAGTGAACTATCTCTGACATAATGTACATATGTGTACACATCTTCCAAATTCTGAATGTGTCCTTCCTTCATGCTTCACAACTTGTTCTCTTCTCAAATCCTTGACTTCATTTCCATGTCAAAGCATCAATTGGTGATTGTCCTGCACCAACAACTTCTTCGCCGGAAACGCAGGCGTATAAGCCCCTCTAAGAGTCAAGTACAAGGATCCAATGCCGGACATGAAGAAGAGGTCTTCCACGACACCGCCACTTCAATTCACGTGGATTCTTCTGGTCCTTCTTCTCCAAATCAGTAGCAGGAACAAAGTGCATCCACTACCGACTCTAAAGAAATTTCTTCTAAGGAGGATTCTCAATAGAAGACCCAAGATGATGTGCAAGCCATTGTTGCTGAGATTGTCAAGGAAGTGATTGTTTTGGTCGATGCTGTAATTGACCGAACTAAAGCGACCACGCAGCAGACTACCGGAATAGTGCTGGTGCCTGACATTCTTCTCCCACTTCCTTCCAACATGAATACTGCTGCACCCATTGCCCTAGTTCAGTCTCTTGTTCCCAAAGTCCCTAGTTCTCCATCTTCTTCTCCCAACTATTCTCCACCTTCTTCCCCTCATCTGTTCTCTGCTTCTACATCCAAATCCATTCCTACCCTTCTTGCTCCAACCCCCATGTTTCATGAACTCAAGTCTATGGGTCGCATGTTGATGAATTCTCGCAGCAATTACCAATGCAATTGAAGATGACAACCAATAGTATGCGTCAAGACTTACAACACAAAGTGGATGTCCTAGAGGCCGATATTGCGCCATTGCAAGAAGAAACTAATGCGGTGAAAGCGGAAAATCATGCCCTGCAATTATAGATTCAACAACTTCAAGCACAGATTGCAGAGCAGGACTCTTTGATTGCCCAAAGAGATGTAGCGTTGACTGAATTAAAAGCGAGGGATGATTTGTTAACTGCTCGTGATGCAGCTTGATGAGGTTGTGCAGAGAGGATAGGAGATGGCTGATTTAGCAAAGCGAACTACTGCAGAACTCCAGATCACAACTGCAGATTTGTTTCAGGCGAATTCTGCTCTCAAAGCACAGACAAGTCTTACCATTCAATTTCAGAAGGAGGCAGCCAAAATTAGGAAGGAAAGAGATGCTTATTACCACACAATCCAATATCAAGCTCAAGAGCTGGAGAGAAGAGAAAAGTAATTAGGTGTTCAAGCTGACAGACTCTCAAGAGTAGATGGCCAAATTGCTGATATGAGATTGCGCCAAAATGCAGCCTTGGCCAATGATTTTTATTTGCAAGAAGTATTTTTGCATACCCAGGTTGAAGTTCTGATGAGTCAAGTCATTGTGGCAAGTTTAGTTAGAACTGACGCACAGTTAGTAGAGCCGGAGACACTAAAGCTAATGTTGGATTCGCTAAAACAAAAAATTACCAGAACCTTCAAATTAGCAAGGACCATGTATATACAAGGCATCGTAGACGAGCCTTAATTTTGTTTCCCTTGCGGGTTCAAGTCCACCGTGCATGCCAGTGTAAGTCGTCGGATTGGCATTATGTAATTTATATTTTCCATTACCGCACGTACCGAAAGGTCGTCGCGAAGTGTTGTACCTTTTTTATCAATCAATGAAAAGACATTACGGTGGCTCTCCGATAGCAAGGAATGGGATCGCCAGACTGTCTGTCTGGGTGATTTGTGGCCTGTGGAGACGTCATAGTGCAGTGTTCTTAAAATTCTGAGTACTGTTACTCTTACCTTGTTAACTTACATTAATTGGTGATTAACACAATAATGGTATGTTGCCGATAATAAGTCTGTGAGACGTTAATTAGTAATTCTTGCGTTATCTACTGTGGAAAGCTTAACCGAAATATGAACAGTAATACTGTGTAGAAGGCGTTATAATGAACTTTAATGTACTACGTACTTAATAAGTTAAATGGGAAAATAAGATACAGGGCCTCTGATTTATCAGACCCCTACCATCCCCAAGAACCCGAAAAGAGTTTAAAAGTGTCTGTGATGGAAAAGCGCACTTTTAACAAAGGAAATACCCAAACAAAAGTTGATGAGAAGGGTTGTATCAAAGAGCAATGAGGAGTCATCTCCGAATGACGAAAGCAGCAATCAACCACCATGGAATGATATGCAAATTGCAATGAGCCATAGGGTGACACATGGAGGCAAGGCACTTCCACAAGGACAAGGGCAAATACCAACAGAGGAGGAAAGGGAGCAAAGTAGACAACCACATCGACAACAAAATGTGCAAAATGAAGTTGGACCCTCACATCGTGTACATCAGAGAAAAAGAAACTATCAACCATGACGTAGACCTCAACGACAGCCAAACATACCTCCCAACACAAGAGCTCCACAAAGACGAAGGAGGCACTACAGGGCTTTCGTAGAGATACGACACTACCAAAAGCCCGTTGAGCTACTCATAACATGAAGATCTTTTGCAAGGGTAGTAAAAGAAGGACCACAAAGCTACTGTGCAGGTCTACGAATACAAGGGATAGCACTTGAAGCGCTTCAAGAGGCAGCTGAGGCCTACCTCATCTCCATGCTTGAGGACTCTAACCTGTGTGCTATCCATGCCAAGAGAGTAACCATACAACCCAAGGACATTCGGCTAGCAAGAAGAACTAGAGGAAATAACCCATGACATGTGTATATTGTACCCTTTGATAGGCCTACTTTGCGATGTAATACAATGAATAATATAAAATTTTGTTTTTACTTTGTGTTTTCTTTTTCTCTCTCTCTCTCTCTGTCTATCTTTGACTCCCCACCATAAGTGTATGCAAATAACTTTTCTTTCAGTCAGTTATATATGGAATGAGTTGAACATGCATGCATTTGCCTATTGTTTTTTCACTAAATATGTACATGTTGTACTTAATATTTGTCACGAGGAAGGAGATAAGGAAGAGAGCTCACACACACACTCTCACTCTCAAGGAGAAGCACACACACAGATTGAGGCAAGGAAGAATGATCTTCTTCTTCTTCTTCTAGCCATCACTCTCAGTAGATAAATCTAATAAAGCTCAATGAAGTATCCCTGACATAAATTGGCGTGACCACTATACATGTCAGAGAAACGAAAAACTAGTACATGTCATCCTGGATCATCACATGTTGAGCTTGATATCTCAACACTCCCTCTCAAGATCAACGCCATATCCTGTAATCCAAGCATCTCCCGAAACTTCTTCAACTTCTCAGCTCCAAATGCTTTGGTGAAAATATCAGCAATTTGCTCATCTGTTCTCACATAAACAAGATCAATATCACCTGCTAATACCTTCTCTCTGATGAAGTGATAATGTACCTCGATATGCTTTGTTCTAGCATGGAAAACAGGGTTCCGTGCTAGTTGTATGCTGCTAAGATTATCACAATAGATAGTGATAGGCTTTTGCACTTCCACACCTAAATCTGCAAGTAACATCTCCAGCCATGATGCCTCACATGCTTCCATTGCATCACCTCTATACTCAGCCTCTATACTCGACAAAGCAACAGTGGGTTGCTTCTTATTGCTCCATGTAATAGCTGCACCTCCAAGTGAGAAAAGAAAGCCACTAGTAGATCTTCTATCTGGAGTACTACCAGCCCAATCTACATCGGTGTATCTATGAACCTGCAAATCTACACCAACTTCATAAAACAATGCATAATCCAAAGTAGCACTCACATAACGTAGATTGCACCTTAGAGCATCCAAATGTGGCTTCCTGGGAACTTGCATAAACTGACTTTCAAGTCCAATAGTATAACTTAGATCAGGCCTTGTAATTGTGAGATATATAAGGCTTCCCACAATTTTCATGTACATAGTAGCATTTTCCAATGCTTCACCTGATGTAGTATCCAATTTCAAATTATGATCTAATGGCATAGAAATTGGCTTACAATCAGCCATACCATACTTTTGTAGCATGTTCAAGACATATTGCCTTTGTGACATCCATATACCTGTTTCTGTATGTATAAACTCAATGCCCAAGAAATAGCACAGCACACCAAGATCTTTCATGTCAAATTCTTGCATAAGAAGTTTCTTTACCTCTTTGATGCTTTCTTCATTATCACCACCTAAATCAGGTCATCAACATAAATAGCCACAATAGTGATGCCATCATCAACCTTCCTTGCATATAGTGAGTGATCTGCATCACACATAGAGAACCCAATGCTGGTTAAGTAATCAGCAATCCGTGCATGCCATGCACGAGGGGCTTGCTTCAGCCCATACAAAGCCTTTTGCAACCTGCAAACATATTCTGGATGCTTTGAATCTTCATATCCTTGTGGCTGGTCCATATATAATTCTTCTTGTAACTCACCATGTAGGAAAGCATTCTTCACATCCATCTGATGTAAAGTCCATCCTTTTGTTGTAGCTAATGCAACAAGTGTTCTGACAGTAGACATTTTAGCTACAGGGCTGAATGTTTCCTCATAATCAATGCCATATGTTTGTGCATAACCTTTAGCTACCAATCGTGCTTTATACCTGCTTATGCTACCACCAGCATTATGCTTTACCTTGTAAACCCATTTGCAGCCTATGGGTTTCTTTCCTTGTGGCAATGGAACGAGCTTCCATGTATCATTTCCATAAAGTGCAGCCATCTCCTCATCCATAGCTTTTTCCCAATCTGCATTACCAATTGCATCTTCAAAACAAGAAGGATCAGCATCTTGTATTACCTTTTTCATGTAAGCACAATGGCAAGCCATGTAACTATCATATGTCAATCATTGCACTGAATTACGCATCCTCCCAGATCTTCTTGGTCATGGGTCACTTCTCCTTGTATCATCTGCATGTGCCCTTCTTACTCCTGGAGTCTTCAGAGAGGGCAATCCAAGTTCCTCATCAAGACTCTTTTCTAAACCACTTGAATCTCTATCAATATCTTCAAAACCTGCACATGTTTTACTACCAGCAAAAAGCTTTTCTTTACCTTTCTTGGATGTATTTGATGAATTTGATCGACTAAAATTTCCACGCAATCTTCCACTCCATGGATTTGAGTTGGAACTATTGCTTGGTGATGCATCTGGTCCACTCAAAACTTGAGATTCTGCACTTGATTTTTCAGCATTTTCTTTGTCATTTGGTTCAAGATTCATTCCTTCTTTGGCATCTGCATAGAAGCTTGACATTTCATCAAATACCACATCTCTGCCCACCTTCACCTCTTGTGTGAGTGGGTTATAACATTTGTACCCCTTTTGCTCAAGGGAGTATCCAATGAAGACACATTTTTTTGCTTTCGGATCAAGCTTCGTCCTCAACTCATCTGGAACATGTACATATGCAATACAACCAAAAACTTTCAGATGTGATAAGTTTGGCTTTTTACCTGTAAACTTCTCTTCAGGTGTAACTTGATGTACAACAGGAGCAGGAGTTCTGTTCATGATGTATACAACAGTATGCACAGCTTCTGCCCAATAACAATGAGGCATATTCTTCTCAGCCATCAAGGTATTTCTACAATATGTCTATTTTTGCATTCAGCAATGCCATTCTGTTGTGTTGTGTACCTGCATGAAAACTGACACCGAATTCCATGATTTTTTAGATAACTAAACATCTGTATGTACTACTTCTAGTACATTCTCACTAACATGCTTGTCATGTGGAAATGATGTTCTTGACTGTTTACTAAATTGACATGCTGCACATATCTTTTGCATTTCTACAACTTTGAAATTTGGTAGTCCATGGACAATCTCCTTTGACTGCATCAGTTTCAGCCTTTGCAAGTTTGCATGTCCAATCCGTTTGTGCCATATCTCTATATCTGCAATAACTCCTGCACCTTTTGCAAACATGGCCGCATTCATTTCAGGAATCTTCACATTTAAGGTGAACATCCTACCCACTTTGTTTCCTTTGGCAACCAATCGTCCATCTTGCTTGTACTCTTCTACATATAATCCACCAGCATTGAACCTGACTTGTAATCCCTGGTCAACCATTTGTCCAATAGGACCTAGATTCTTTGTTATATTTGGAACATGCAACACATCAGCAAGATGTTTTACCTTCCCGTCCTCCATAGAGAATGCTATGTTTCCTGTATGCTCAATAGGATGTGATGTATCATCAATTGTTTCAACATATCCAGGAACTAGCATTTTCTACAAACTACTAAACCATTATGCATGACTTGTCATGTGATTTGAAGCACCTGAATCAACATACCAGACATTATCATTCGATTTTGAAACACGAGCAAACATCGTATTCATCATGTGATGTTGAACCATAAACAACTTCTTAGAATCATCTGCACTTGTGGATGCATAGTTGTTTTGTTGCCTTCTGTTATTTTGATTCTTCAACCTGCAATCACGTTCAAAGTGTCCAAGTTTACCACAATTCCAGCATCCTTTACTATCATTACTTGAATCATTTCTTTGGAAATTTCTGCGACCTCTTTGGCTCCCCCTGCCTCGAAACTGTCCTCTTCCTCCTGCATGATTCTGTTGTTGACTTTGGTCTTGGTTACTGTTTCCTCTTCCACTTCAAAAACCTCTACCTCTACCTCTTCCTTTGCTAGAGTAGAATACCTGCTCAGAACGGGGCTTTCCTTGGGAGTTTGAATCCTCACCAAGATTCTTTTCTTCAATAATCAGCATAGATACCAGATCAACAAAATTCAGAATATTTTGCCTGGTCTGTATGGAAGTTCTGAACTGCTTATATGCAGCTCCTAAACCACGAAGGCACACTTCCACCTTATCATCATCATCTACTTTCACACCAATAGATGCAAGTGACTCACATATGCTTTTGATTTTTAGAGTGTAGTCACTTACCGACATGCTCTTCTTTTCCAATGTATGCAGCTCGTTCTTGAGTTGCAATTTCTGTGCCTTTGTATTAGTCTCATACAAAGTGACCAAACTGTTCCAAGCCTCTTTTAGAGTCTTGGCATCATGTATGTGTCCAATCATGCTATCCTGTATGCTAACAGATAGCCAATACATTACCTTTCATGCTCCTTGATTCCATTCCTCATATGCTCTTAACTGGTCTGCAGTCTGGTTCCTTTCTGGTAACTCCAGAGCATTTTCATTCTCTCCTTCAATGTACTTCCAGTAGCCTTTTCCCATCAGGAAATTCTTCATTCTGAATCTCCAAGCATGGAAGTTGTTCTTGTCTAGCTTATCACTCATAAGTTGACTCATTCCATCTGCGTTTGCCATTTCTGCAACAATTCACAACACTACAAAACACTACAAGCAGCACTTTTGCTTGAACACTGTCGCACTATAACGTGATAGTTTGATCAAGATATGCATGAGCTACCAAGCATGAAGCAAAAACCACTGGTGGACACATGAGTGCCATAGCAACTAGCCCAACCAAAGTTAGAAAAAGCATGTAAATATGGTGTTAGTGATCCCCCCTTGGGATAAAACAATCCAAGTAGCCGAGCGGCGAGAACCAATCCAAGATGCACTTAACCGCTGTCAAGGCTTGACACGTGGGCAATGTGTAAACCTGCTCATCTGTGAGACAACAAATTGAATATTTAGCCAAGTAAGTAAATCAAGCATCCAAAAGCCTGTTAATAGATAACAACATCAAATACATCTCCAACATCATGAAGACTCAACTGTAAACCTATTTCCATAGGAGTGGCAATAGGTTTGCAATCTTCAAGGCCAAAACACAACAATAATGTGTCAGTATATTTTGTTTGACACAAAGCTATTGTGCCATCAACTTGCATAAACTAAATGCCCAAATAATGATGCAAATGCCCCAAATTTGACATCACAAATGAGGCATGCAAATTAGTCATAAATCACCAATATGCTTCTCATTAGGACCAGTGAACAACATGACATCAACATAGACAACAATGATCAGAAACACATCATTGGCATGCTCAACATATAAGGTGCTCTCAGTTGGATTTTTCTCAAAACCATGTGCAATCAAGTAGGCATGTATCTTTTTGTACCAAGCACGTGGTGCTTGTGTTTGTTATTGATCTTTGGAGTTGTCCTCTCCAATCATTTAGCATAAAGAATTAACAATACATCTTTATTTTGTCAATCCTGGAAGTATTCAAGAGACCACAGCCCCTTCTAGATGATAGAATCCAAGAAATAAGAGAATAATGGCTGGATTTTTGAGAATGATGAAAATGAAGAGAAATTTCTAGGGTTTGGATTATCTTGAGCAAATCTCCACCATTTTCCACAATCTTGGTGTCTATTACATGCTATTTTCTCAGCAGAAAAGAATTATGAAGTCAAAACTCAAAAATATTACCTATACCATACAGACGAGACAATCGTGATTCTGTGAAAACAGATGATTTTCATCTCCAGCACCATTCTTCATCAATTTCTCACTCAACACATCAATATTCAGCTCTCTTCATACACATTCAACAGAATTACACAATAGAAGCTCACAAATCTCCATGGATACACAAAGAATAGACTCAACAAATCAATGAAACCACACAAAGAGGAGAAAACATGATTTTCAGCAGGAAACTCTCTCTCTATTCACTTGGATAGCATGTAAACAAATAATCAACCAACCCCCTCATAATAGAGGAAATTTTCTTATATACATTTTCAAGTGTCCCTTTTCACACTTGACTTTTGGTCTTTTCCTCTATTATTCTAAAAATATGCTATCTAGGAGTTTCCAAAAATTCTAGAAAAATTACATAAAATTCTATTCTACATAAGGAAGACTCTTCCTTATTTTTACATCAGTTGCATAAATATTTTTACAAGTTTTTGTCATTTTACAATTATTTTTCATCCAAAATGCTTCAAAAAATACATCTTCTAACATCCTTCCCCTCCTAAACCTTTTGGCTCTTGACAAAAGACTTTCCTGCTCTTATGTCCTGATTGCTTTCTTCACTTTTTCTTTCTTTGATAGACTTGTGACAGTAAGTCATGACTTTTCCTTTCTGTATTGTTCAGGTTATTTACCATTTCAAACAATGCTTTCCTCCACTGTACTGCGGCTTCTGGTTTATCAATTACCTCCTTTTTCAAATATTCTATGTAAGGAGCTTCATATGCAGTAAGGCGAGACTTTGTGACTACTGACAAGTTTCCGAATATTTCTGACTCTCTCTCAAAAAACCCATAATCGAATGCATCTTCAAAAATTTGTAAATAGTGACTACCCAAAAATATTACTCTGTTGTAGTATGCCATTAAACAGATTCTATCGGGTGTTTCACTAAGATCAAACAATAATACATCAGTTGGAGAATTGAAGCCAATGTAATTTAATGTTCTGACATCTATATCTGTGTATGTTTCTATACATGCCAGAATTAATCTCATTACTCGGATCAGTAAAATGCATGCAGGGTCGTTTACATCTTTGTATGTAGCTATAACAGACTCAGCTGTATCCACCATGTAGTTTTTTGTAGGCCACGTTCTTGCCTTTGGACCGGCTATTTTTGGGAAATTCAACCATTTAGGTGGGATTTGACCTTCTCTCTGTCTTTCCCAAAAACCTGTCCATTCTCTTCTTCTTGCTACTGGGCAGTAAGCTGGATTAATTTTCAATTGAAGAGGTGCTTCCTTCCAAATTTTCCTGCATTCTTTATTTGCATCCAACCATTTGTTCCTCCACTTTGGATTGGCTTTCTCAAATAATTCTTTGGTCACGTTAATATCTTCTTCATATTCTAGATATTTATTTGGAGGCAATCCAACTCTTGCTATTTGATAGTTCTTGATACTCTCCATGATCATACATAAAGGTATGCCCAATCCGTCTGCAGCCCAATGATGCTGGTCTGGATTAATCCCCTTATTCAAAGCAAATGTGACAATTTGATCTTCATATTCATCATGCATTTTTATGATAAAATCCATTCTAGATTCTCTATTTGTCAGCAATTTTTTGACAAATTCTTCTGAATATTCTTCCTCTGGTCTTTTATTTGCTGGTTCACTGCCATGTTGTATTCCATCATCATTTCCTACCTCATATTCTTTTGTATATGTAGTCTCTATATGTGTTTCTTCCTGAACTTGTGGCTTGTCCAGCTTTTTCTGTAATTCTTCTATTTTCACCATCAGACTTCGGTTCTGTATTGCTCATAACTCTCTTTCTTTTATCCATTCATTTTTTTCCTTTTCCATCCTTGACTGCCAATCACTCCTTTCTTTTTCCATATCCATGTGCAACTTGTTATATCCTCTCATTGATCTAGCAACATGTATACTAGCCTGCTTCTCTAGTTCCTTGGCTTCTTTCAATTCTATTTGTAATCTCTTAATCTCTTTGTGTAATTCTTCCTTTTCTTCCTCTGTCATTTGAGTTGTCTGACTTTCGTTCTTTAACTGACCTTCCTCCAATAATAGCTTGTTGATTTCCTCATTTGCTTTAGTCAAAATTTGATAAGAAGTCTGCAAGGTTCTATATCTTCCTTCAAATTTTCTCAGCTCCATTTCCAGTTTATTATTCTGCTCTGTTAGTTTTACACTCTTTTCTTCTAGATATTGAATTCTATTTTGTTTCTATACTTCTAACTCTTCCAAAGAAATTATTTTATTTGTAAATTCCTCATTTTTCTCCTGCACCTTCCTCAATTGTTCTGACATTTGTTCCTTCTCCCTTTTGTGCTCTTTAATGATCATACCGCGTTTCTCAAATTTAGACTCTGCTGCCATTCCTGAAATGATCATATTCCTGCTTGAAGGTCTAAACTGCTCAATGTTTCTCATAATAATCTGGCAAGCAGATCTTATATTCTTGGGTATTCTTTCCAACCCCCCTTCCATTTCCATTTGTTTAGCTTCTATTTGTTTGTCTTCTTTGCACCCATTCTCCTCTTCCTCTTCTTCTTCATATTCTATAACCTTAGCCTGGTGTCCTTCATTGCTTTGATGAGTTTCCAGTGTTTCTTGATCTGCCATATCTTCTTCATGTTCCAAAGTCTGAGTATCCTAGTTCTCTTGTCTTGATCTATCTTCATCTTCCTTTACTTCTTCTACTTTGTTATTCTCCAATTCTGGTTGTTCTTTTGCAGAAAGTTGTGCTTCTTTTACCCGGATTGAGGTTTCTTGAATTAAAATTGACTCAGTTGTCTCACTGAATTTTATCTTATCATGGCTTGTCTGCTGTTTCTGCCCTTCTTCCTGCTCATCAATGTCCATAAGATCCATTTCTTCTTCTTGTCCTTGATTTTTGCTGGTTGCAAATTCTTCATTCCTCTTTAAATCATGAAGTACATCTTTTATACTTTGGATAATCTCCTTTTCTACCACCCCCTCTGTAACTTCTTGAACATTCTTTTTCACTTCTATTTCTTCTGCTTCCTGAACTTGACCTGCACCTTTCTGTTTTATGGCTAGAGTGCTTTTCTGTGCTTCTCTTACTATTTCTGCTATGCTCTCATCTAATTTAAAATAAGTTTGTGAGGGTTTTGTCCATATTGGTTTTATTCCTACAAGCACCAACCCACAAGTGAATTCCTCTCTTACTTTACTTTCCTCTTCTGTCATTACTACTTTACCTTTCATCATCCTTCTTTCTTCTTCAGGACTGATTTGCTTAACTGCCTCTTCTTGAACCTGCTTCTCCTGAGCCTTCTTTCTCAAATCTTCAGGTGTTTTCTGTTTCTCAGTGGCCTGTGTAACCACATTAGGAGTACTTGGAACTGAAAAATTCAGACTTTTTAATAAGAAACTTTCAATGTCACTTTCAGAATCTGAGGAAAAATGTGAAGATCCTCCAAGTCCTGGTTTTTCCACTTTTGACTCTTCTTTAGTAGTAAATTCCTTCTGCTGATCTCTTACTATTACTTCTTTTGCCTCCTTTATAGTTACAGCTTCAACTACCGATTTTCCCTTCTCCTTCTTGGTCAACTTCTTTCTTTGCACTGGTTTCTTTTGAACCTTCATTTTTACTACAATTGTGGTTCTAGTTTCTAGAGGTCCTTGCAGTTCTTTGAAGTATGCTAATAGCTCTACTTCCTTTTTAACAAATACCTCTTCTGTTTCAGCTGCCATCATCTGATCATGAAGTGCTTCATAATGCTCTACCTCCTCTTGGACCCAATCTCTAGCCTTGCATGAATAATCTTCCAGCATCTTTTGATATTGTGCCTCATACATTGCTCTTTTGTTATTTCCTTGAGTTAGATAAGTGTATAACTGTTCTTTGCTTGTTTGGGGTGGATGAGGATCACTAGAGGATTGGACCTGCTTCTGCGCATCTTCATGTTCTTCTTTTGTAGCCTCATCCAGCTCTAATTCAACCTTTCTTGGGTCCAACCTCCTTTTCTTTACAGGAACCACTTCCTCGGATATTACCTTTCTTTTCATCCCTGCTCCCCTCATGCTGGTTTGTCCTTCTATTTCTCTCACAGCCATTTTCCTTGGAGGACTCTTGATTCCTGACATAAGACTTCTAAAAATATTATGCCTCTGGAGCCAATTTCAACTGATCTTCCATTCCTAAGACATGATAAATGATCCTGGTTAAAAGCTAGGCTCCATTCATGAATTTTTTCTGTTCCTAGTGTTTTGCTGCTTCTTTTAGCTGTTCATGGATGTATGGTGTCACATCCATTACTCCAAAGGGCTTAGTCCTATCCTTGTTATTAAACATCAACAGTGTAACAGATTTATGTGGCATGGTATACCTTGGTAGCTTTGGACTAGGGTCCTTAATTGAGCACTTCTTAATCCTTCTATGAATAGGGATACTTGTCTTGCCATGAAAGGTACTTCTTCTTTAGGACATCTGTCAATGTATTGCTTAAATCTCCTGGCTGCCTCTCTGATATTTTCATCTTTTTGTTGTTTAAAGCTATGTATCAGAGTGGCTGTGCTATGTTTTATTCTAGTCTTTGAGAATTCCCCAATGAAGGCTTCTAGGAAGGATTCAATATCTAGGTACATTTCCTTTCTCAAAGGGATGAACCAAGATAATGCAGGTCATGTTAGGGTTAGACCAAATGCTTCAAATTGGACTTTGTAATCTTCCACCTCCTCAGCTCTAATTAATTGCCTAAACTCTGCAGCATGAGCATGAGGATTAGAATACCCTTCATATTGATTGTTCATGCATTTGGCTACTTGATATGGTCTAAGCATTCTACCCTGAGGTTGCCAATGATGTCTTCTTCTTAGTGAAAATTCATTAAATCCTTCTGGTTCCTTTTCAAAAGGATTTGGGGAAGCATGTGTTCTCCTCCCTTGTTGTTGCTCAGTACTAGTGTAGTTTTCATGTGGTCTTGGTAAGTCTGATTGTCCTAGGTTATGTTCCCAAGGTCCTTTGTCAGCACATTGCCCTAAGTCATTTGAATTTTCTGGGTCTTGGGAGAAGATGTATACACATCCTTGCCTATCCTCATACCTACCATCTTTGAATTGAGCTACTGGTGTTATATTTAGGGGAACTTCTAAGTTTCTCAATCTAATGAGAAACTTATGCATTCCATCCAGATATACATAGGTTCCAAACCTATTTGTATACATGTATTTGAGGATATTTCTATAATCCCCAGTTTCAATGGGCTCATTTGTTTCGTTTAAATTTTCCATGTTGTTTTCTTGCCCTAGATTTCTTTTTTGCATTTCCCCTTCCATTGGCTCTATTTCCTTCCTTCCTAAGTTTTGCCTAGTATGTGTGTTTAATTTGTTCCCAGACGTAAGGATCATTCAATTAATTTTCACAATTCAATGGTCAAAATCGTGTTTTTCACAATTTTCCGCTCAAAATTGTGTTTTTCACGATTTTTTGCTCAAAATCATGTTTTTCACGATTTTCTGGTCAAAATCGTGTTTTTCACGATTTTGTGCTCAAAATCCTGTTTTTCACGATTTTGTGCTAAAAATCGTGTTTTTCACGATTTTGTTCCCAGACAATCATGATTGCTCACAATTGTAAATAACACGATTTTCTTATGAAAATCGTGTTTTGGGAATCGCGATTTTGTCTTTAGTTCAGAGAATCGCGATTTTGTGTTTGACTACAGAATCGCGATTCTGATCAATTTTTTTTTTGTAAATTTTCAAGTATTGATTTTTTAAAATTTTATTTCATCTATAGAATCGCCATATCTCTTTTCTAACATGCAATGAAAGAATTCTTCAAAATCTCTTTATTTTCCTACTGAAACTTCAAAAAAAAATCCACAGTCGCGATTCCGCATTTTCCTATTATTTCCCTCTTATTTGTTCTTAATGATCATGAAAATTTAAGATAATGCAAAAAAAAAATTGTACTGAAACCCTTTACCTTGCTTGCTTGATCAAAAACTTCTCCAAATCAGTTAGCTGCAGAATATCGCGATTTTTTGCTTGCTCCCTCTCTCTCTCACTCTCACTCAAATGAGTTTCTCTTGCAATTCCAGGTTTTTATAGTGTCCAGAAAATCGCGATTCTATGTAATTTCCATTGTTCTTCACTCTTTCACTTGTCCAACTTCACCCTCCCACAACTTCATGATTTTTAATCCTCAATTCTTAATTTTCCTTGATTACTCACACCCTTTAGCTACTGATGACAATCGCGATTTTGTACTTTTCTATTTCTACCAATTGATACTTAGTTTTTTTTTTGAATCTTTGGAATTCGTTTTCCTTCACTTACTCAATCTTGATGAAGTCTCTTGCAATTACCTTTCTCCAAAAACCCAAATATGCTGAAAATTTCAAAAAATTTCTCTTACAAAAAATCGCGATTCTGTGTAGAAAATCGTGTTTTTTCTGTACTTCTTATTTTGTGTAAATTTGAGCATTCTTTTATGTTGTTTCCCTTCAATACCCTTTACCAATTGCAATTCAACAGACACCTGAACTTTTGCATCAAAATCACAACCTTATTCAGAAAATCGCGATCCTGTGCAGAGAATCGTGTTTTTCCAATTTTCTAGTTTTTTGACAAATTTTTTGCTTTCTTACCACCAGGTCTCTTCCACACTTGTCAACAAAACTTCAGTCCATCTTTCCAAGGAGAAAAGAAATTTTTTTGATTGTTTCTAGTGAATTTTATGAATTTTTTTTAGTATTTTGTCGTAAGTTAAGGTAAACACTTCACTTAGAGTTTCTTGTTTGGTGATCTATTGGTCCTGTGTTCCTTGATTGGTTATACTATCTTATGCTTTTGGCTATCAAAACAGTTCATGAGAAAACTTCCCAAAGAAAAATGTGTTAGGGAATGCAAGTATCAAATTTTTGCAAAGATAAACTCAAACATTTTTTCTCAGCTCCATTTCCAGTTTATTATTATGCTCTGTTAGTTTTACACTCTTTTCTTCTAGATATTGAATTCTATTTTGTTTCTGTACTTCTAACTCTTCCAAAGCAATTATTCTGTTTGTAAATTCCTCATTTTTCTCCTGCACCTTCCTCAATTGTTCTGACATTTGTTCCTTCTCCCTTTTGTGCTCTTTAATGATCATACTGCCTTTCTCAAATTCAGACTCTGCTACCATTCCTGAAATGATCATATTCCTGCTTGAAGGTCTAAACTGCTCAATGTTGCTCATAATAATCTGGCAAGCAGATCTTATATTCTTGGGTATTCTTTCCAACCCCCCTTCCATTTCCATTTGTTTAGCTTCTATTTGTTTGTCTTCTTTGCACTCATTCTCCTCTTCCTCCTCTTCTTCTTCATATTCTATAACCTTAGCCTAGTGTCCTTCATTGCTTTGATGAGTGCAAAAAATCGTGTTTTTTCTGTACTTCTTATTTTGTGTAAATTTGAGCATTCTCTTCTATTGTTTCCCTTCAATACCCTTTACCAATTGCAATTCAACAGACACCTGAACTTTTGCATCAAAATCACAACCTTATTCAGAAAATCGCGATCCTGTGCAGAGAATCGTGTTTTTCCAATTTTCTAGTTTTTTGACAAATTTTTTGCTTTCTTACCACCAGGTCTCTTCCACACTTGTCAACAAAACTTCAGTCCATCTTCCCAAGGAGAAAAGAAATTTGTTTGATTGTTTTTAGTGAATTTTATGAATTTTTTTTAGTATTTTTCCCTAAGTTAAGGTAAACACTTCACTTAGAGTTTCTTGTTTGGTGATCTATTGATCCTGTGTTCCTTGATTGGTTATACTATCTCATGATTTTGGCTATCAAAACAGTTCATGAGAAAACTTCCCAAAGAAAAATGTGTTAGGGAATGCAAGTATCAAATTTTTGCAAACATAAACTCAAACATTTTTTCTGCAAGATGCAAATCAATTTTTTTTCAAGAATAATGCTTTGAATTGGTAAACAAATGGATCTTATCTACTTGCATCTAGCTACTTTACTTGACTTTTCCTTAATGCAGCCATGTTATCATCCCAAGATCCACAGTTTTGCCTAGTACTTAGTCAAAAAGCACTCTAAAAATACAAGAATAGATACATGTTACCTTATCTTCAGCTTTCTTGATTCAAACTTTCCACACACCTGCACTTTTCTTCAAAAAATGAGATGAGCAACTATCAATTTACAAAAATTTCAGCACTTCCAATTCTCAAAAGATTATCTATTGCTTTTCTTTTCCCAAAAGACAAACAAAGACATCTACCTTTTCATGTTCATATTTCTTGATTAAAGAGTATTACCTTTTCCATGTGTTCATTACCATCAACAATAGAAGATCCAGCAAGGTACAACTTCAATGAAGTTTTTGATATACTCCCCGGCAACGGCACCAAAAAATGTTTGTTATTGATCTTTGGAGTTGTCCTCTCCAATCATTTAGCATAAAGAATTAACAATACATCTTTATTTTGTCAATTCTGGAAGTATTCAAGAGACCACAACCCCTTCTAGATGATAGAATCCAAGAAATAAGAGAATAATGGCTAGATTTTTGAGAATGATGAAAATGAAGAGAAATTTCTAGGGTTTGGATTATCTTGAGCAAATCTCCACCATTTTCCACAATCTTGGTGTCTATTACATGCTATTTTCTCAGCAAAACACAATTATGAAGTCAAAACTCAAAAATATTACCTGTACCATACAGACGAGACAATCGCGATTCTGTGAAAACAGACGATTTTCATCTCCAACACCATTCTTCATCAATTTCTCACTCAACACATCAATATTCAGCTCTCTTCATACACATTCAACAGAATTACACAACAGAAGCTCACAAATCTCCATGGATACACAAAGAATAGACTCAACAAATCAATGAAACCACACAAAGAGGAGAAAACACGATTTTCAGCAGGAAACTCTCTCTCTATTCACTTGGATAGCATGTAAACAAATAATCAACCAACCCCCTCATAATAGAGGAAATTGTCTTATATACATTTTCAAGTGTCCCTTTTCACACTTGACTTTTGGTCTTTTCCTCTATTATTCTAAAAATATGCTATCTAGGAGTTTCCAAAAATTCTAGAAAAATTACATAAAATTCTATTCTACATAAGGAAGACTCTTCCTTATTTTTACATCAATTGCATAAATATTTTTACAAGTTTTTGTCATTTTACAATTATTCTTCATCCAAAATGCTTCAAAAAATACATCTTCTAACAACTTGCTCCAAACCATATGATGCCTTTTTCAACCTAGACACTTTGTTTTCATGCCCTTTTTGCGCAAAACCACGGGCCTGAAAAAATACACTTCTTCATGCAAAATTCAAGAATGTATTTTTAATTTCCAACTAATGTATGTTCCAACCATGATGAGCTACAAGTGCACAAATGCTATGAACAATAGTCATTCAACATGTAGGAGCAAAGGTCTCATCAAAATCAATGCCTCGTTCTTGAGCATAACCCTTTGCAACAAGCTTGGCTTTATACTTGTCAACTTTTCCATCAGGCTTATGCTTAAGATTGTATACCCACTTAGTGTCAATGGCCTTCTTTCCAAGAGTCAAGTCACATAAAGACGAGGTACCATTTTTCATAATAGCATCATATTCTCATTGCATAGCGACCATCCAATTTTTTGAATTTTGTGCTTCATCAAACAAAATAGGCTCATTGTCATCACAAAGAGGTAGCCATAGCATAGGAATCTGATGCAAAAGAAGCACTATAAGCGCTTGAACAAGTACGATATGATAGAGATGCATCTAATTCTCTATCTCACAAAGTTTGCACTAGCCATTTATGCATAATTTTTGCCTCCTCTATATCACACCTCTCATCAACAAATGCATCATGTAAATCTGCATAAAAAATGGAATGATTTGCATCACCATGTGGAATGTGCAAAGGTTGAGAAATTGCCTCATTTGGACCAGCACTAGAATTTCCAACTGTAAAAAGAGGCAGCAAAGTGTCATACATATCCTTCAAGCTAACTGATGTCTCCTTAGTGTTGGAGTTAGACATCTGCGGAAGCACGCGAATAGCACAAGGAAGAAGAAGAAGCTTGGAGCACAACACACAATACTAAATGTATTACCAGAGAATGTACAAAGATAAGTAGCCCATTAGGACAATAGGTGTAAATACAAGCTGGGGGAAAAAACCTCCTAAAGAGGGAAAAAAGTGCCCCAGTGGTCCTAGTGTGTTCACACACATCACTACCTGAATCTATAAACAAATCCCCCCTGGGAGTGATGCGGTGAACAAGGAGCTGGCACTCATGTATAAGGAAGTGCCAAGCTATGTGGAAATCACTCCACAAAAGGAAGTAAGCCCAAAGCTTTGCAGAAAGCTTCAAACTTCTCCTTAGGCAGAGCCTTCGTGAAAAGGTCTCCAATGTTCTCCTGTGTGGGCACATATGCCAAGCTGATCTCCCCAACGGAGAACCTCTCCCTGACATAGTGATAATGCACCTCAATGTGCTTAGTGCGAGCATGGAACACAGGGTTCCTCGTAACTACCAATGCGCTCTGACTGTCAGTGAAGATGGTGGTGGCAGAAGACTGGCCAACACCCAAATCAGCCATAAGGTGTCTGAGCCACACACACTCAACAGTCGCTGTGAAAGCTTCCCTATACTCAGCCTCACAACTGGAAGTGGCCACAGTAGGCTGCTTCTTGCTCAACCAAGATATACATGAGCTACCAAGCATGAAGCAAAAACCACTCGTGGACACACGAGTGTCATAGCAACCAGCCCAATCTAAGTCAGAAAAAGCATGCAAAATCTAGTGGTAGTGATCCCCCCTTGGGATAAAACAACCCAATTAGCCGAGTACCACTCAAGTAGCGAAAGATGCGCTTAACCGCCTTCCAATGCATGACTCCTGGGCAATGCATAAACCTACTCATCTGTGAGACAGCAAACTGAATATTTGGCTGAGTAATGCATAAGTAAATCAAGCATCCAACAACCTGCTGATAGAGAACAACATCAAATGCATCTCCAACATCATGAAGACTGAATCGTAAACCTGTCTCCATAGGAGTGGCAATAGGCTTACAGTCTTCAAGGCCGAAATGCTGCAATAATGTGTCAATATATTTCGTTTGACACAAAGCCATTCCACCATCAACTTGCATAAACTGAATGCCCAAATAGTGATGCAAATTCCCCCAAATCAGACATCTCAAATGAGGCATGCAAATCAGCCTTAAAATCAGCAATATGCTTCTCAATAGGACCAGTGAGCAAGATGTCATCAACATAGACAACGATGATCAGAAGCACATCATTAGCATGCTTAACATATAAGGTGCTTTCTGTTGGACTCTTCTCAAAACCATGTGCAACCAGATAGGCATGTATCTTCTCATACCAAGCACGTGGTGCTTGCTTTAAACCATATAATGCCTTCTTTAACCTGCACACCTGGTTTTCATGCCCTTTCTGCACAACACCACGAGGCTGAAAAACATACACTTCTTCATGCAAGTCACCATTCACAAATGTTGTTTTAATGTCCAACTGATGTACATTCCAACCATGATGGGCTGCAAGTGCACAAACGCTCCGAACAGTAGTCATACGACATGTGGGTGAAAAGGTCTCATCAAAATCAATGCCTCTTTCCTACGCATAACCCTTTGCAACAAGCCTAGCCTTATACCTGTCAAATGTACCATCAAGTTTACGCTTCAACTTGTATACCCACTTAGTGCCAATGGCCTTCTTGTCGGGAGGCAAGTCACATAAAGACCATGTACCATTCCTCATTATAGCATCATATTCAGATTCCATAGTAGCCATCCAATTTTTTGAATTCTGTGCTTCATCAAAAGAAACAGGCTCATTCTCATCATAGAGACTAGACGCAGCCATAGCATAGCAATCTGATGCAAAGGAGGCACTATGAGAGCCTGAACGAGTATGATATGACAAAGGTGCATCTAATTTGCTATCATGCAAAGTCTGCACCAACCATTTTGGCATAGTTTTTGCTTGCTCAATATCAGCTCTCTCATCAACAAGTGCATCATGTAAATCTGCATAAAAAATGGAATGATCTGCATCATCATATGAAACCTGCAAAGGTTGAGAAGTTTCCTCATTAGGACCAGCACTAGACTGTCCACCTGTAAAAAGAGGCATCAAAGTATCATACATGTCTTTGGAGCTAATAGATGTCTCCTTAGTACATGAAAGCAATGGCTGAATAGCATCTTCCACAAAGACAACATCACGGCTAACCAGAATGCGTTTAGTTTGTGGATGATATAGACGATAACCTTTACTTTTAGAACTGTACCCAACAAAAATACATTTTACTACCTTATCATCCAATTTTCTGCGATGTTGTTCAAGCACTAGTGCATATGCCAAACAAACAAAACATGCAGATGAGCAACATATGGCTTGCGGTCATGCCAAGCCTCATATGGAGTGATAGACTGCAGCGCTTTAGTGGGACACCTGTTCAGTACATATGCTGCACACATGACAGCCTCAAGCTAGAAACTATGTGGTAAAGCCTGACTCTTGACCACACACCTCGCCATCTCCATGAGTGACCTGTTCTTTCGTTCAGCAACTCCATTCTGTTGAGGTGTATATGGCACTCTACACTGGTGTTTTATCCCACTTTCAACTAGAAATGCATTAAAATCAGAAGACATATATTCCCCCCCTCGATCAGAACGGAGGGTGCCCATTTTACATGTTGACAGATTTTTAGCCAAAACCAAAAACTGTTTGAAGCACATGAACACTTCGGACTTTGCCTTCAATGCATATACCCATGCATGCCTGGAAAAATCATTGATGAAAGTCACGAAGTAAAGATAATTCCCAAAAGAAGGTGTCTGCATAGGACCATAGACATCACTATGTACAAGTTGCAATTTCTGAGTAGCCCGAACTGGACCATCTTTTGGAAAGGACGAACGCTGCATTTTGCCCAAAATACATCCTTCGCACACATGTTTTCCAGGTGCCTCAAGTTTGGGCAAAGAGGACACCATTTCAGATTTTTGCAGGCATAGCAAACTAGCAGAATTCAGATGACCAAAGCGTGCATGCCAAAGCTTTGCATCTGACATAGCCTAAGAATCATTTACTGCACAGGACAAATCATTTACTGATCTTTCATAGTCTATGAGCTTATACAGCCCACGACATAAAATGCCAGAAGCAATAATAACATCGCCATTTGGCAGACCATGAACTGTACATCTGTCATCAACAAATTTCACAACCAAGCCAATCTTGGCTAATGAAGAAACTGATAACAGATTCTTCTTGATCCCTGGCACAAATAAAGCATCTGACAAAGTGAAAGAACTACCATCAACAGTAGTCAAAATGATCTTACCAACTCCCATAACAGGATAAGAGGAGTTGTTGGTGCATGTAACAGTATTCCCTGTAGGGGTACGCTCGAGTGAAGAGAAGAAACTGCACTACGAGGTAATATGTTTGGTTGCCCCACTGTCAAAGTACCAAACATCTGAGTCTACTCAGACATGCACTGCTCATGAGAAGATGGGTCAAAACTGCAAACAGTAGTAAACGCCCATTCTTCTTCCTGCACAAGATTAGCAGACTCCATTTTTGGTGTAGAGGCTTCTGCAACAACCATTCTAGCCTCTTTCTTATTTGCCTCTTTTGCAGCCAATTTTGGACAGTTCTTTATGATATGATCATTCCCTTTACATTACTTACAAAACAATTTCTGCTTTTCTGATTTTTTTCTCATCTTTGTCTTGGTTCTTCGAATGTGCAACATTTGCAGGTTTCTACTTACTAGTAGAAGAACTCCATTTTCCTTTGCCCTTCTCACTAGCCAGGAAAGCTTGATCTGCAAGACGCATAATGGACCTCTTCTGCTTAGATTGATCTTCTTGAAACAGAACAGAGACTAACTCCTCAAATGACAAGGCATTTGGATTGCCTTTCATCATCAATCGAAGAGTAGAAGCAAAACTCTGATATGAATTAGGAAGACCATTCAGAACGGTCTACACAAGTGAGCTATCTGGTATAACCCCATCAGCAAAAATCAATTGTTCCTTCAAGTCTTTGATCTTTGTTAGAAAACTGTCCATAGAATCACCTTCATTCATGTGCTCACTCTCCAACTGTTTTCGGAGGTAAGCAACACGAGCCTCATTCCTAGCTTGGTACAATGTGGTAAGTGTATCCCAAGCATCCTTGGCTGTTATGCAAGTGCGAATGTGAGGAATAATGGCACGTTTGAGAGACAAAGCTATCAATGCATGTGCCTGGGCATCTCTGCCATCCCAACAAATCTGCTCTGCAGTAGGTGCAGCAGAAACAACAACACGAACATGAATCTACGGAATATCATCTTCGACACCATCTTCATCAACTCCAGCACCTGTATTTGCAGTACCTGTAGTCAGAGGTGTAACATGACGTCTTTCAACACCCTGCACAATGTTCCACAATCCTTTTGCAACCAATACATGTGGCATCATATAAGTCCATAATGGGTAGTTGGTACCATCCAACTTATCCTCAATAACCAACATATGGAATATATCACTGCTTTCAGCCATGGCCGGTGACTAAAATACCTTGATACAAAAAATTGACTGTATCTCAAAAAGTTGAACAGAACTGCCCAGACGAGTTCTGCTAGACTTGTAGCAGACTTCGAGATGCTTAAACTGGCAAACAGAAACTGGTATATATCTTTGGCACAAAAAGACAAAATATCCTGTACAAGCACTGCGATAGTGCGTTCGGAGGCCGAAACGAGCTCAGATCACGATTTTGGCACCACAGACCGAAGCAATTTTGATCTCGGAAACACGTTGAGTATGCTCACCAAACTTCGTGCGATTCTAAGACTGCAACCGGAGGAGTGTCAACGGTGCCCTAGATGAAGCGACGATCTTCTCTGATACCAATTGTTGGAGTTAGATGTCTGCGGAAGCACACGAACAACACAAGGAAGAAGAAGAAGCTTGGAGCACAACAAACAATACTAAATGTATTACTAGAGAATGTACAAAGATAAGTAGCCCATTAGGGCAATAGGCATATATACAAGCCGGGGGAAAAAACCTCCTAAAGAGGGAAAAAAGTGCCCCGACGGTCCTAGTGTGTTCACACACATCACTACCTAAATATATCAACACTTAGTACATGCAAGTAATGACTAAATTGCATCTTCCACAAAAACAAAATCACGTCTAACCAAAATGCATTTAGTTTGTGGATGATATAGACAATATCCTTTGCTTTTAGAACTATACCCAACAAAAATTTATTTCACTGCTTTATCATCCAATTTCGTGTGTTGTTGTTTAGGCACTAATGCATATGCAAGACAACCAAAGACATGCAGATGGGCAACACATGGCTTGCGACCATGCCAAGCCTCATATGGAGTGATAAACTGCAATACTTTAGTGGGACACATATTAAGTACATATGATGCACACATAACAACCTCAAGCTAGAAACTATGTGGTAAAACCAGACTCTTGACCATACACCTTGACATCTCCATGAGTGACCTATTCTTCTTTTTAGGAACTCCATTATGTTGAGGTGTATACGACACTGTACATTGATGTTTTATCCCACATTCAACTAGAAATGTATTAAAACAAGAAGACATATATTCCCACCTCGATTAGAACGAAGGGTGCCCATTTTACATGTTGACAAATTTTCAGCCAAGACCAGAAACTTCTTGAAGCACATAAACACTTTGGACTTCGCTTTCAATGGATATACCCACGCATGCCTGGAAAAATCATCAATGAAATTCACAAAGTAAAGATAAATCCCAAAAGAAGGTGACTGCATAGGACCACATCACTGTGTATAAGCTACAATTTTTTAGTAGCTCGTACTAAACCATCTTTTGGAAAGGAGAAACGCTACATTTTTTCCAAAATATAGCCTCCATAGACATGTTTACTAGGTGCCTCAATTTTGAGTAGAGAGGACACCATTTCATATTTCTATATGCATAACAAACTAGAAAAATTGAGATGACCAAAGCGTGCATGCTAAAACTTTGCATATGACATAGCTTGAGAATCTTGAACTGCACATGCTAAATCATTCACAAATTTTGCATAATCCATGAGCTTATACAACCGACACCATAAAATGCCAGAACCAATAATGACATCACCATTTGAGAGATCATGAACTCTACATTTGTCATCGACAGATTTCATAACGAAGCCAATCTTGGCTAATGCTGAAATTGATAACAGATTTTTCTTGATGCTTTCAGTCCTTGGTGAAGGGTGAAAAGTTATGTGACTAAGCAATGTTCATATCTTCATGATTTAATACTTTAATACATAATACTTTAATCATGATACTTTAATGAAAAGTTATAAACACATAATACTTTAATCATAAAATTTTTGTAAAAAGAATAAAAAATAAATATAATATTGAAGTGACTAAGCAATGTTCATATCTTCATGATTTGCTGCTTAAAACACATATCTATCTACCAAACACAATGGGAGCATGTCGTATGTTTTCCCAAGTAAGAAACTATGTACATGACAAATAGAATAAATAAAATCCAATGATGTCAATAAAAAAGCCAATGCATTCCATGGGTTTCTTCAAAGATGGATGCACAAGCGAGAGGAATATGTGGTGTGCTCTCACCACAATTCTATGGGATATGATGAGGATATGTTGTGCTCTCTCTTTCTCTTTCTCTCTCTCTCTCACTAGAAAATGGAATCTACCCACCCAAAGTCTAATACCAAGCCTCTCTCCGTCATTAGTTTGTTTGCCGTGGCTGACCATTCCAACTCGACGACCTGCTGTTAACAACGCTACCACCTCGACGACCTGCCGAACGAATCAACTATGACGAACATCGTGTCGGAGACGCATGCGCTTGGGGCTCTGTTAGGCCTCTTCGTTGGAGATGCCGCCGGGGCGACCCTTGAATTCACGCTTAGGCCCATAACGGAGGAGATGGCGAGGCGATCCATGCATATGCCCGGCGGAGGCGCCCTGCGTGTTGGTCCCGGTCAGATTACGGATGATTCTGAGCTAGCTATCTCGTTGTCCCGTGCTCTTTCTTTCAAAGATCCGCGACTTGGACTTCCAGTAGACGCCATCGCACGTTCCTACGCAGAGTGGCTTCAATCCAATCCCTTCGATGTCGGTGGCACTTGCTACACTGCTTTCTCTTCATATTCATCGTCCTCACACTCTACTCCTGCGGACTGTCTCCCTATTCGAGAAGCTACATCCGACCCAAGTATGTTTCGTTCACCGGATCCGTGGTATTTTCATTTTGTCACACACACGCGCACGCGGGCACGCGCGCATGCACACACGCACACACACAGATAGATAGAGAGAGAGAGAGAGAGAGAGAGAGAGAGAGAGAGAGAGAGAGAGAGAGAGAGAGAGAGAGAGAGAGAGAGAGAGAGAGAGAGAGAGAGAGAGAGAGAGAGAGAGAGAGAGAGAGAGAGAGAGAGAGAGAGAGAGAGAGAGAGAGAGAGAGAGAGAGAGAGAGAGAGAGAGAGAGAGAGAGAGAGAGAGAGAGAGAGAGAGAGAGAGAGAGAGAGAGAGAGAGAGAGAGAGAGAGAGAGAGAGAGAGACAGAGAGGTCTTTCATATGTGAGTTTTGCTTGATCGATTTTCCGAGCAACAAATGGAGCGGATGATTCAATGTTTTTAGGATCTGTCCCGCTGGAAGTGAAGCTGCTGGAAGATGGTTCAGGTGCGGCGATGACGATGAGGTCTGCAGCAGCGAGATACAGCATAGAATCTGAGGCAAATGGATCCTTGATGAGGATTGTTCCCATGGCTATATGGCTTGCAGGTGAACCGGACAATATCATTGCCCATGCAGCAAAGGAGGATGCCTTGCTTTCCCACCCTAGTCCTGTCTGTCAGGAATGCAACGCAGCTTATACTCTGGCTGTGGCACATCTATTGACACATCCAGGGGATCAAAGTGGGGCACTGAAACTTGTCACAGATTATGCTGAGAATCATATGCACACAAGTGCCAAACAGTGGCTTCTTCAGGAGTCTTTGGATGTTTCCTCCCTCCCATGCACTTGGCTAGTTGGCCATGTACGTTATGCATTCACTCTTGCCTTCTTCTTCCTGCGGCAGGGCACTTCATTTGAGGATGCTATTTCCCTCACTCTGCAAAAGGGTGGAGACACTGACACCAATGCTGCTATTGTGGGTGGAATGGTTGGTGCTCTCCATGGGGCCGAGTGCATCCCAACATATATGAAGAATGTGGTCCTGTCTTTTGACTGCACTTCATGTGATCAAGGTAACAGAAGACCCAGTATCTATTCTGCTAAGCACATTGAAGAGCTTCTGGCTGGGCTTCTACATAAACATAAGTGATTGCCTGCTGAGGGGAGTGGCTGCTGCTACAGTCACTCTACAATAGACACAATCTATCCATGTACTGCCTGTATGTGTAGTGTGTATCCATGTGTGGAGTGTGAGTTTGTATGTCCAAGAGGAGATGCTATGATTATTTATATTCCTATTTGTATATATCTGCCCAACCAGTAACATTATTGTTAGTTTTCCTGCTCATGGTTGCCATCTATGCTTTTTGGATGCTTTATTCTCTGCTGCCTGGCTATTACAAAGCATGATGGTTTTGCTGCCTGTTTTCTGTCTTTAGCATCTTAAAGTCTTTTAGGCGTCCCAGATTTCTCAACTCAAAGTAGCTGTTTGGATACATAAACGCAGTAACCAGCCTCGCCGCTCATCGAATGTGCAGGAGGAAGATAAATGAAGATGCTGCAAGTTCCACACCAGTTTGTCCCTCCTATGCTGTGTGAAAGTTGGGAGTGGAGGCAGAAGTGTAATACCTTCTCTCATTTCTGGGCTTGTGAACTCAGCTTTCTACAAAGCACCCAAGTCAGCTTAACTTCGGCACCTTAAAGTTTTATTAAAAGGAGAGTTGTATGTTCTTTTCTGCTTGCATGCAAGGAACTTAAATGGGGGGAATGATCAAGAGCTATACATATTGCTTTATCTTTCTTTTATTTCGAATCATGACATTTGCGTACAGCATTTTCAAGAAACAATGGACTAAATAGGATTTTACTGAGGTCGAAATATGACACATGGTGATGGTCCAGGGAATGCAACATGAGTTGGAATGGAACATGCAACAAGACGAAGAAAATTGATCGACGGACTATGCTACGAAATAACATGTCTGCGTTCCGAGAATCTTCATGCCAGCTGCTGGAATCTTTAATTTCAAGATTTGTACTTGACTAGGTGATTCCTCAGCTTGGAAATCTTTATGGAGTTGCCATGATTCTACTGTTCTCTTCAATTTCAAGATTTTTAGTTGACCAGTTGCTTCCTCTTCGAATCTTTATGGAGTTGCCATTATTCTACCGTGCTATTCAATTCAAGATTTTTAGTTGACCAGTTGCCTCCTCAAACAGTTTGAGGAAACCGATATACACATATAGGTGTAATCTTGTTCTTTCAAATTGACTTTTTGAACTAACACAAAGAAAAGAGGCTTTCTAGTGAAGTTTTTAAACATTTCATGTTCAAGAATACACACACACGCACAGACACACAAACACAGAGACACACACACACACACACACACACACACACAAAAGAATGTATACAAGGTTCATAGTTTATTAGGAGAAGTGGCCGTCTGACAAAGCAAAGTTTATTCCCATGGGATAGTACAAATGGAAAACATTATTCCCATGGGGATAGTACAAATGGAAAACATCTTTGACATGCAGTCGGTTCCATCTTTGGGTTAAATTTTGGAACTATGGATGCCACTTCAAATCCTTGTATAAGAAAAAAGATGTAATGTAGAGCCATTTTTGAAAATTCGTTTGAGTTCATTAGAGTGTGAAGGGTCAAACTACATCTAATGAAGGTTAACACTCCCAACTTAGATATAATTATATTTGATGATCAGAACATTGTATTGGTGAACTAAAGTTTTGAATTCCTAAGTAGCTTATCTTTATTGTAAAGTTTCTGAGGTTTTTTGCGGGTCCAAGACCTCCTATAGATACTTCTCATGTACATTGAAAAATACATCAATCAAGTTATAAAACGCTCTAAAATTCTCCAAAATGCTAATACCAGTGACATATACAGAAATAGATAAAATACGTTGACAATTTGAGCCAAGAATTGAATTTAAATCAAAATATAACTTTTTCTCAAATTTAATAATGAAATATTTAATAAAAGATATCAAAGATTCTACCTACATTGTTTTATGTGCCGAACCCTATAAATTTTGGGATTATATTACTTTTCATTGTATATATTCAATAATGAAAAAAATTATGGCATAGAATCTCATTGGAGTGTGCTATTAGACAAACATTAATCCTAATTTTATGATTTCCAACAATGATTTTCAACTCAAGTTTTCCTTCAACATTCCTCCCTTCCGTTCTATTTTGGTTGGAAAGATTTCTTGTTCATCATGTGCATATGTTCCCGAAACTCTTCTCTAGGATTGCTGTTATGAAGATGCATGCATCACTCTCCTTTGTAGGAACATATATTTCAACATCACCTTTTCATGTACGTGCTCACGAATATAGTGATCACAACATACATTATGTTTGATTTTTGTAAACACAAGATCCTCGGTTATTCCCTTTGCACTTTTATTGTTATTGAATTTTGGAATAGGTAACTTAACTTGAAAACAAAACTCTGCAAGAAATTCCTGTAACAAACACATTTTGTATTAGTTGACTATGTAGCATATATATATATATATATATATATATATATATATATATATATATATATATATATATATATATATATATATATATATATATATATATATATATATATATATATATATATATATATATATATATATATATATATATATATATATATATATATATATATAGATAGATAGATAGATACATACATACATACATACATACATACATACATACATACATACATAGACACACATACATATACATACATACATACATCCATATACATACATACATACATACATACATACATAAATACATGCATCCATGCATGCATGCATGCATGCATACATACATACATATGTACTACATACATACATACATACATACATACGTACGTACATACATAAATACATACGTACGTACATACATACATACATACGTACGTACATACATACATACATACGTACGTACATACATACATACATACATAGACACATACATACAAATGCACACACATACATACATGCATGCATGCATACATGCATACATACACACATACATACATACATACATACATACATACATACATACATACATACATATATATATATATATATATATATATATATATATATATATATATATATATATATATATATATATATATAGATATATATATATATATATATATATATATATATATATATATATATATATATATATATATATATATATATACATATATATATATATATATATATAATGTATGCATGTATGTATCTAGTTGTGTATATATGGGTACATCTATCTATATGCATATATATATATATATATATATATATATATATATATATATATATATATATATATATATATATATATATATATATATATATATATATATATATATATATATATATGCATGTATGTATGTGTGCAGGCATACATACATACATACATACATACATACATGCATGCATGCATGCATGGATGCATACATACATACATACATACATACATGCATGCATGCATGCATGGATGCATACATACATACATACATACATACATACATGCATAGGTACGTACATACATACATACATACAAACATACATGCATACATACATACATACATACATACATACATACATACATACATACGTACATATGTACATACATACATACATACATACATACATACATACATTCATACATACATACATTCATACATACATACATTCATACATACATACATATGTATGCACATACATACATACATGTACACATACATACATAAAAGCATGCATGCATACATACATACATACATACACACATACATACATACATACACACATACATACATACATATGTACGTTTGTACATACACACACATACATACATATATACATACATACATACATACATACATACATACATACATACATACATACATACATACATACATACATGCATACATACATACATACATACATGAATACATACATACATACATACATACATACATACATACATACATACATACATACATACATACATACATACATACATACATACATACATACATACATACATATGTAATTACATACATGCATACATAAAAACATAGGAACGTATGTACATGCGCATACATACATACATACATATGTGCATACATATATATGTGGAGACATACATACAAATGTATGCACATTCATACATATATATGTACATACACATATACATACATACATACATGCATACATACATACATACATACAAACAAACATACAAACATACATACGTATATACATATGTATATACATACGTATATACATATGTATATACATACGTATATACATATGTATATACATACATACATACATACATACATACATACATACATACATACATACATACATACATACATACATACATACATACATACATACATACATAGGTACATACATACATACATACATATGTACATATAGAAATACATAAATAAATACAACATACATGCATACATCTATACATACATACATACATACATACACACATACACTTGCACACACATACTATGGAGAGGTGATGGATAGTTTGTAGAGATGAGATGGTCTTGGAAAAATTGTGCTCTAGAATAGTCTTTATAACTTCAAAGACACTTAATACACTCCCTTAGATTCAAATATATGCGTTTAGACAATTATAGTACTTTGGAGCTTCATTCTTGAAACTCCGTCTCAAAACACATAAGTTGTGAATATGAAGCACCTTGAAAAACTTTTTATTTTTGGAAGAAAGATCTTAGAGTTTTGCTCAGTGCTCACAGCGTGGTAGCTAGCCCCTCCTAATTGTTCCAAGTCCATGATCCTTGATGATAACATGATCCTTCATGATAAGTGGTGGTGAGTCATTGATGAAAGAGGAGGAAGCATTGATGAAATTGGCTAAAACTTATAGGGATGTGTTTGCTTACAATTATAAGGATTTGAAAGGAATTGATCCTAGAATTTGTGAACATAAGATTCCTATTTTTCTTGATGCAAAACCTAGCAAACAAAGACACTATACATTTAATGAAAAATACTCTGATAAAATAAAGGAGGAGATTGACAAATTACTGGCTGCCAAATTCATCTATGAAATTGAGTACACAGAGTGGATATCTCCTATAGTTGTGGTACCTAAAAAGAATGGGAAACTCAGGATTTGTAGTAATTTGAAAAAAGTTAATGCAACAACTATAAGAGATAGCTATCCATTACCAATAACATACCATCTCTTAGAAAGGGTTGCAGGCAAGGAGGTCTATATTTTTTTGGATGGTTTTTCAAGATATAATCAGGTGCCTATAGCTTTGGAAGACCAACATAAAACTGCCTTTTCCATAGAATGGGGAATATATGCATTTAGGGTTATGCCTTTTGGTTTAACCAATGCTCCAACAACCTTTCAAAGGTTGATGTGCCACATATTCAAAGAATTTCTTAGAAACATAATGGAAATTTATGTTGATGATCTTTGCACTTTTTCATTAAAAAGACAAGATCATTTGAAAGATCTGAAGAATATATTCAAGAAATGTAGAACTTACAGAGTATGTTTAAATCATGAGAAATGTGTGTTTTTTGTGAGGCAAGGGAGAATGTTGGGTCACATAGTTTCTAGAAATGGAATTTCAACTGATGAGAGGAAAATTAAGGCCATAGTGGATCTACCAAAACCAACAACATTAAAAGAACTGCAAACTTTTATGGGACACTGTGGATATTATAGAAAATTTATACACAATTTTGCAGATATTGCAAAACCACTGTATGCATTAATTACAGCCTTTGAATGGACCACAGAATGTGACCAAGCCTTTGAGATGTAAAAAAAAAAAAGTAGAAACAGATTTTATGGATATAGATGAACAGGAGATGGAAGTAAAAGAGCAGCAACTGAATGATCAAATAAGGAATCCAGTGGAGAATGGCTCAACCTTAATGCACGAAAACAACGTCCAAGAAGAGGAGTTACAAGTCATTCAAGAGAAACAAAAGGAAATTTATGTAAAAGAGGTAGAAATAATGGAAGAAGAAACAGAAAATGAGAACGAAGAGAATCAGGTAACAGATTATGAGGAAGAGGATGTAGAAAAAGCTGAATTTAAGGAGGAAAAACAAATAGAAATAAAGCAAATAAAATTGGAAACAAGTCTTGAAAGGATACCTAAGGACATCAGATCTGCTTGTAAAATCATCATGAGCAACATAGAGCAATTCAAACCTTTTAGCAGAAATATGATCATATCAGGGATGGTTGCTGAATCAGAATTTGTAAAAGGTAGCAGAATTGTTACTGAGCAGAAAAAAGAAAAGGAGAAGCTAGAGGACCAGATAAGAGTTGTATAGGAAAAGAATGAAATCCTGATCAACCGACTATTTTCATTAGAAACGCAAGAGGTTCAAAGCCAAAACAAAATTCAATGTCTTGAGAGCAAATGTACTAAACAATTAGAGCATAACAATAAAATAGAAATGGAATTGAAGAACTTGGAAGGAAGATCTAGAACACTCCAGAGCTCATATCAAATAATGATCAAAGCTAATGAGGACATAAACATATTATTAATGGAGGAAGTTCAAATGAAAGGAGAAAGTTAGACTGTACAAACAACTCAGGAAGAGAGAGAACAGTTGAATAAGGAAATTCAAGGGTTACAGGAAGAATTGAAAGAAGTCAAGGGAATGGAAAAACAAGCTAGTGTGCATGCTGCTAATGCAATGAGAGGATATAATAAATTACATTTGGATATAGAAAAAGAGAGGAGTGAATGGAGATCAGAAAAAGAATTACTAGTATCTCAAAATTAGGAATTAATGATGGTAGTTAAAAAATTACAGAAAGATTTGGAATGTCAACAAGGAAAAGTTGAAGAACAAAGTAGTAACCACACAAGCAGAGGAACAGGAAGGAGGAGAAGACAATAGATTCCAAAATTTTAGTGAGCAAGAAGACAAAATTGTTAAAGAATATTCAGATGAATTTGTTCAAATGCTTCTAACAAACAGAGAATCAAGGATGAAGTTCATAAGGAAGATGCATGATGAGTATGAAGATCAAATTGTAAATTTTGCTCTAAAGAATGAAGTAAATCCAGATCAACATCATTGGGCAGATGATGGTTTAGGGATACCATTTTGTATGATTTTGGAAAGTTTCAAGAATTATCAGACCGCAAGAGTAGGACTACCATCAAATAAATATTTGGAGTATGAAGAAGATATCAATGTTACCAAGGAGTTGTTTGATAAAGCTGACCCTAAATGGAGGAACAGATGGCTGGATGCCACAAGGAATGTAGGAAGATCTGAAAAGAGGCACCATTGCAATTAAAGATAAATCCATCCTATTGTCCAATAGCCAAAAGAAGAGAGTGGCCAGTATTTTGGGAAAGAAGAAATGCAGGGCAAATTCCAACAAAATGGTTGAATTTTCCACAGATTGTAGGACCAAAAGCAGGATCTTGGCCAACCAAGAAGTACATGATTGATACAACAGAATCTGTCATATCCTTACAAAGATGTAAATGATCCAGCTTGTATTTTATTAGTGAGAATAATGCAACTTGTGGTGGCATGCATAGAGACATTCACAGATATAGAAGTACGGACTCGTAATTATATTGGATTCAATTCTCCTATAGATGTTCTACTTTTTGATCTAAGAGAAACCCCATACATAATCTGTTTAATGGCATACTACAACACAATTGTATTTTTGGGAAGTCATTTCCTACAAATCTTTGAAGATGCTTTTGACTATAAATTTTTTGAAAGGGAATCAGAAATTTTTGGAAATCTATCAGTAGTCACTAAATGAAGACTTACTACATATGAAGCTGCTTATACAAAATATTTGAAGAAAGATGTGATAGACAGACCAGAGGCAACAGTCCAATGGAGAAAGGCCTTGTTCGAAATGGTGAATAATTTGAATGTTACAGAGAGAAAAAGCCATGATTTGTCAGAATATTTTTTGACAGGAGTCAAAAAGTTGAGGAAGGGAAGAATGTTAGAGGAAGCATATTTTGAGGGAAATTATTTGTAATTTGACAAATTTTTGTAGATACATTTATCCAAATAATGTAAAGTTTGGGAAGAGTCTTCCTCATGTAAAGTAGTATCATATGTATTTTTCTTAGAATTTTTGGAAGCCCTTTGATATCATATTTTTAGAATAGAAGGCAAAGAGGATCAAATTTTGTTGCTCTAGCACAATGGTGAGAACCACCTTAAAAAGCTCCACCTCCTTAATGTCAATCCGCGGAAGAAATAGGAGTGATATGAAGATCGTGAATGTGAGATGAAGTGAGAGTGAAGGTGAGAAGCATAGAGATGCACACACACATACACACACACTACGAAGAGACAAGCAAGACACAATGGAAGGTGAGAAATCAACTCTATTACTCAAGAACACTCTTACAAGCTCAAAATAGTTCTAAGCTCTTCTCTACTCACACAAGCTTACACTAAGTAACCTCAAAAATGAGCTATCTAGCTCTTTTTATAGTTTCTAGACCAGTTTTGACCGGTTTCACATCTAGTGACCGGCATAGTTAAAAAATAGGTCCTATGCGCTATTTGAGAGGGTAAACGGTGTCTAAAAATAACCAAAATTGATACGCTCATTCTACCTAAACTCCTCAAGTTCAAGGACTCCTCGGCTTGCGCAAAATGGAGCTATGGATTACAAAAAAGGGTTTTTTCTATGTTACATATGTTACAATAGTGATGAAAATCACTGTTGGAGGTTTTGAAGAATATTTATAAAACATAAATCTTTGAAAAATTGATTCGGCTGGCTCCCTGCTCTGTCTTTACATGCTTCCGCGTCTTCTGTGCCTCTGGCTATTGCCAACACCCCCCTCCCTCTCGCTTTTGTCGTCCTCAACAGAACCTTGTTGTGCGGTCTGTCGGATGTAATTCTGTAGGAGGTCTTGAGCGAGGGTGTGTTCTGATATCCGAATGCCTCGGGCCAAATCTGCCTTGAGTTTCTCCCAATCAATTTGTTGCGGTTCATCGGGTAGTGGGAGTCGATAATGTGTGGAATAAACCATCTGTTCATAGGCGAATAGCTGCAATAGGTGGGTTGGCCTGTTGATGAACACTTCTGAATGGTATTCCCAGAAACCGGTTATGAACATCTCTTTGAAAGTCTGCTTGTAGCACGCTGGTAAATATTTAATTCTTCAATGCCAGGCATAACACACCCGTAGCGATGGCGTTGTACTCATATCATATGCAAGATCTAGATTGCCATGCTCGAAGCCCGGGGTGTTTACATGAGGTGCCTTTACATGACGGAAGACTTTGAAAACCATTTGCATCATGTCAAAGATTTTGACAGTCATGTGCACTGCTATATCGTCCATGTGTTTCAAGCGAGGGAGCCAGTGACGAATCGTGGCCATCATGTATCCCACTGTCGGTAGTTCTATGGGTGGCTTGAAATATGGGTAATTTAACCAATCCTGGCACTGCTTGTTGTTTTGTACTTTAATAGCAAATGTTGTCCTGGAGCGACGACGTGGCACTAGTCCCCAACATGGGTTGTATTTCAAATGTAGTGGTGCTTTTACCCAAGTACTCATCATCTCAGGATATTCTTGTAAAAGATCTTTATGCCACTCTGGTTGATAAATCTCGCCTTGCTGCGCATCCAGTGGCAAATCATCAGGCTCAAACTGAGTAGCGTGAGATGGTTTCTTGCCTGTTTCTTTCTCTATGGCCAACTGATACTCGACTATTAGCATAAAATACAGTTTGTACTGTAGCTCATGCCTTGATATGTATCTACGAAGGGCCAAGTGAGCGAAGTAGGGCGACTGTAAAATTCTTTCCTCAATCATTTCCATTGCGTGCAGCTGCGCCTCTACTCGTGCTGAGTGGGTGGTTCCAAGCTCTTCAATTGTCTTCATCTGTGCGGGGGTTGGAAGTTCATAAGTCATCTGGCCTTCAGCCGTGACTCGTCCGCCTGGGATGGGTTGGGGCTCATAGGCCTCTTCAAAGGTTTCTTCCACCGGAATGGTTAGATGGGTTGGGGCTCATAGGCCTCTTCAAAGGTTTCTTCCACCGGAATGGTTAGATGGGTTGGGGCTCATAGGCCTCTTCAAAGGTTTCTTCCACCGGAATGGTTACATTTTCTTCATCGGCTGGGAGGTCCGGTGGGGAGTCTGGTCTTGGGGGTGCTTCATAGACTGCGATTCGTGATTCAAGATTTGATACCTGGGCCCATAAGGCATTGAGTTCCTCTAAGATCTCAGGAGAAGGGTCCGTAGGAGCTGGTAATCCTTGTGTTGCTGGTAGTCCTTGTGTTGCAGGTGCTCTGAGCTGGAGTAGTTTATGATCTTCTTTCAGCTTCTGATATTCTTTGTTCATTCGATCGTATTCATCGAGAAATCTGATGTGATCATCGAGTAACATTTTCATTGATTCGGAGGGCACTGCTTTGAACCGGCTAGGACTTAATGGTTGGTCTGGGTGATCGAGAGCAGCTTCTAAATTTTCTCTGTTCTGCTCTTATAGCCGCTGGTTCTCTTCCTTTGCTGCTGCTAGGTGTCTTCTGAGTAAACCCATGTTCCGTGTAAGCGTCGCATTGCGAACTGTCTGGGCCCTTAACAAATTGTCAAGATCAGCAGTGGCCTCTTTGGATTTCTCTTCACTTTCTACTTCCAGTTTGTGATATGCCTCGCGTAATTCTTGGTATCGAGTATTCAATGAGGCATTCTCAATCGACAATGAATTAAGCTGCGACTGCAAGTCGTTGGTTGTCCTCTGCAACTGCTGATAATTATTTCCAAGAGATGTGAACTCATCTTTTACTTGCGTCATACACGTGAACATCTGTCGAAATGCTGTGTCTATGGTGGGTGATAATATTAATGGTGTGCTAAGTGAAGATGCAGTGGGTGTAGATGCAAAGGGAACGGGGAATGGGGGTGGGAAAGTGGATGCTGTGGTGATTGTGGAAAATTGTGGTGTGCTTAAATATTGTGGAGCCACAAATGAAGTGAGTGGAGGTGTAGTGGGGGGTGATATATCCATATCGCTGGATGTGGTGTCGAGTGCCGTGACTGTGAATAGCGGTGTGATCGTGGGTAAGTGTGTGGGTGTAAATACAAGATTTACAAAGGTCGAAGAATAATTTACAGAGGGGTTGTCTTGGGCTGCTTGGTGTAAAGGGGAAAGAGGGGTTACGGTGGGTCGGGGAGGTGAGACTGGGGAGAAGGTTAATGGGGGTGGGAATGGGAAAAGGGGTCTTGGAGGTGTGGGGAAGGATGGAAAAGATGGATGGAGAAATGGGTTGGATAGAAAGGTGGATGTGTTAGGGGGTAGACTAGGTTGAGTGGGTGCGGGAATTGTGGGATGAATGGGAGTAGGGACGACTTCTGCTACTCCACCGGAGAAAGAGGATGTTGTTCTGGGAGAAGGGGGGTGTATGGGGGAGACTGGATGGATGGGAGGTGATGGAGGAGCAGTTGGGGTGGTCGGTACTTCGACGACTGTGGTGGTATGTACAGTGGTAGTATGGGGTGGGGAATCTATGAGGATGGCTTCTTCTGCCAAAGAGCTTTCAGGGACAAGACGTGCTTCCCTGGCTTGTTCTGAAGACTGACCGCCGGTGGGTACCCGAATGTATTCACCAAGTTTGGTTAGTAAGCGGATTCTGCGGGGGTCATACTGCGGTAGCGGTTTTCTCTACAAATATCTTAAGGCTTCTGTGGGTCCAATTGATTTGACAAGCTCATTAAAACCTCTGATATATACTTCTTCAAACCCGCCCGAGACAAGCTCCTGTTCTATAAGTATTTGGCTCTCTTCGTCAGTCAACTTCTTGCGCGCCAAACCTTTTCCATAGTACGGTATAACTTTTTAATGGCCAGTGTATAAGCTGCTGCTTCGAAGGTTTCTTCTTCGTGTGTGCTCGTGTCACCTTGGGTGTCGGTTTGTTGTCCTTGTTCGTCTGTTTGCACATGTTTTTGGGATTCATGAGTTCCCTGACTGGCTTCGTCATCGCCTTCATCTTCGTCTGTCTCTGTTCTTTCTTCCTCGGAACTAGACACTACTTGTCCTTGTGGTTGATCTCGCAGTGTGGTAGGGTAGCTGGGCCTTTCATATTCCTGAGAGAAGATCTGGCCTTCTGAAAACTGAAATTCATTTGAAAATACATCCTGCATTTCAAAATCAAATGTGTTATTTGCTTGTTCTGCTTCTAAATGGGGTATCGGAAAAGAGAAAGCTTCCGCACCGATAGTGGTGGGAACTTCTGCCGTAGTGATGGTAGGTCCTGGGACTGTGGCTGCTCGAGTAGTGACTGTGCTAGTAGTGCCCTCCGTTGTAACTGGTCTCGATAACCTTATGCGAATAGGTTGTACAGATGGAGTGGCTTCTGTTGGAGACTGCTCTGGAGATGGTTGGGGTGAGGGTGATTCTGGCACCTGAAGGCAGGGGATAGTTCCTCTCAATCGCTTTCCTGCCCTTCCTTTGCTAGGTTTCCTAGCTTTCTTCGTTGTTCCTTTGAATGTTTTCAACTCCTCACTTGTCAATGCTCGCTCAATCGGCAAGTCATATGCTAAGCACATATATACAATTCTAGTCAGTGCGCAACATCCATTGATGACTTTCTTTCTTTCCCATCTATGTTGTGCTAAATACATCTGATCAATGATCCAACTAGCTAGATCAATTGTCTAGGGTCCAATACAAGATAAATACAAACAAAACCATATTCGTTTGTGAGGCATTGTGAATCTGTCCTGAGCGGGGAAAGCAAAATGCTGCATACATATCCGTAGTGGTTTTGAAAGCTCAGGTGTGATCATTGAAATCTCTTCCCACTTAGTGACGTCCCCACGTTTCATAGGGTTTGGAACTAACCTTTCTCGCTCTGTGGGCGTGTGGGTTCCATGAATCTTGATGGCAGCTCGAATCAAATTTTTAGAAAGGTAAAACCTTTTATATGGTGGATCGTTCACTAAAGATGGCAAAATAAAAGTTCCGGGCAGGTCCTTATTCTCTGAAGCTATCAAAGTGGTGATTAAGTAATAGCATCTGTAGAAGTCGGGTTTAGGCAAAGGGTCACTGAAATACTCTGTGAAGCCGGCTCTTGCCCAAACATGTGTTAAGTCTTGTGTGTTTTGTAGCCCTTTGAAATCTCTTGAGAGAAACTGATATTTGCCCTAGGTACGGTCATCAAAAGTCAAATTAGCCTCAAATATAACTCAACATCTGCCAAGGGTCCCACCAGCCCTTGAAACCAATGAGAATTGCGATGAATCTTCTCAGTATAGCCTCGAGGAGAATCGTCGATAGGCATGGGTCCTGGGAAACCTTGAAATTCTGGCGGTAAAGCCGTCCGATGGGACTCTGCGAGTAAAATACCGATAGGTGCTATAGGTGCGCTGGGGCCTGCTTCTGATGGTCCTTCTTCGGTTTGCATGATGATTATCGTGCTAATGGAAAAGATCTGCTATTAACACATTAGCATGGAAATTAATTATGATCCCATTACAGTGAGACCGCAATCCCTTTCCATAACCGATGTGTAACCCGTGTAGCCAAGTGCCGTGAAGTGATTGATGCAATGATTTTTTGTAGAGCTAATGCAAGTCTCTAGACACCTACATTGTTCAGATGATACATACGTTTCTTGATGAGGTGTTATTACAGATGAATTTGGGTTATAGTGTGTGGATTTATACACGGTTCAGTCGTGAATGAGTTATTACATGGTTGTAGATTAGTCGGGGTGGGAGTTATATTAGACAATGGATTAGGAGAAGACTTCTGGATATGTTTCGGTATCCACTTCCTAAGAGTTTGTGATCGGGTGATAGGTCTCTACGGAAGGACAAAAGATGATATCCGATTTGGTGGTATGGAGGGTTGAAAAGATTTCAAAGGATTATATATTACAGGGCTTGAGGGTTGAGCTATAATACACTGTTTGGGTACCCAAATTTGTGTGGGCGTGGGTCTGTTCATAAGGTACTTCTTGGCAATCCAAATTTGTCGAATGTTCGAACTTGTAGAAGAAGGTCGAGGGGATGTTGGATACTGATGCTGCTTGTGCCTTGACTTCTTCTTATCAATGTCTGCGTTGTTGAAATCAGTCGGTGCTTTTTGTTCTTCTGGCACCCATATTTGTCTTGTGTCGCTTGCTTTGTGTTGCTGACACTGCTTTCCTCTTTGTGTTGTCTGATGTTGTCGTCGGTCTGGGTTCCTTCGTTGTGGTTGACTCCTTTGTGGTTGAGGTTGAGAGGTTGGATGGACACTCTGCTTTGGAAAAGAAGGGAGGTCCAACACTTGCGAAACCTGCCCATTAAGAAGTGCTCCATTTTGTACTTTTGATCTAGGCCAGTCCGCAGTAAGTGTGGATGGATGGGCATGACAGGGTGTTTTGCCCATGTGGATGCTGATGAAGTCCACCTGACCTGCAATCGTCCCCATCTGTCCACTAATTGTGCCCATTTGACCCATCTGTTGGGTGGTTACCCCTTCTAATTTGCAGGAAGCCCAAGGGAAAATCTCTTGACGTCCTTCTGATTGACAACTGTCTATAGCCAAGCCCGCATGGGTTGGTGTAGACGTAACATGATTGATCTGACCAAAGATCTTCCGGTCTTCCGTCGCATGCATTTCATACGGTCTATGGCTACAAACCTCAGTCGGAATGCCATTAGCGAAGTCAAGCGGTATCACTCACTTTTGATCTAAGGTTCCAATCTACAAGGAGCCTTGTCTAAGATTTAGGTCCACTGAGTGATCGTATAGCCAATCTTGGCCAAGGATTAAGGGTTCTATCAAGTCGTCGTCATGACACACTAGTAGTTTCACTGTCAAGGTCACTTCGTTTATTAGGGTAGGAAGGTCCACCTCACCCATGCAAGGGGTTTTCATGCCTCCTAGCCCTATGAGGTATGCCTCAATTGGCCGCATTTCTATTCTTGAATCCTTATAGTGGGACCATCTAATCGCACTAGTCACAGCACCTGAATCAATTAAAGCCTTGAGCTCTTGGCAAGGGTTGCCGTGCTCTAGCCTGACTGTAATGAATGGTCTCCTGTCCACTATGCTAGGATGAGTGCTTGATTTTACTTGACACATGGCCATGGGATATCTGGGTGATGTTTCCAGATGATTATAATGTTCTCTTCCTAGTCCTTGTCTTCTTAGCTTCATGCGCTTAATGCGTTCTATAGCTTCTGTCTGAGCTTCAGCTCGTATTCTATTTTCTTCCTCCTTACGCTTCTTTGCCAACGTGAGTCGTCTAAGCATATCCTCAGTAAGAGGTTCTTGGTATAGCTTGACTCTACAACCACTAATGTAATTAGGCATTATGTCTCCTTCTAAGGTGGCTAATTGTACTGTTCCACTTGTCGAGAGTCTGTTAATGATCATAGGTCCATAACCTCGCTTTTCTAACTTCCGTGCATGTTGCTTCAGCGTATATACTAGAACTAAATCTCCTTCTTTCAAGCCTTTATCTTTTACATGTGCATCAAAATATGCTTTCTGTTGCTTCTTTGCCGCATATATTCCTGCTGCTGCTTTTAGCCTGGTTTCTCCTAATCGTTCCAAGTCCATTATTCTCGTTGATAATTCATGGCCGGTCCACCGATGTTCTTGTGCAACCTTAAGGGTCGGTATCAAGAAGTCCAAAGGAAGCACATCATTCTGACCAAAAACCATCTGAAAGGGAGTTGCATTGAGTACGGTCTTGTAGGCCACTCGATATGCCCAAACAGCGTGGTGTAACTGTTTGTCCCAATCTGAACGTTTGTTGTTCACGAGTTTCGTCAGTATGTTACAAAGGATCTTGTTAGTGCTTTTAGCCTGACCATTGGCATGAGGATGATATGGTGCAGATTTCTTGTGAATCACCATAAAATCTTGTAACAAATATTCAATGACTTGGTTTAGAAAGTGAGTTCCTCGATTGCTCACTAACTCTATAGGCAATCCATATCTTGTAAAGACATTTTCAAATAAGAATTTTGCAGTCGTGTGTGCATCATTCTTCTTCGTGGCTTTTGCCTCTACCCATTTGGTAAGATAATCAGTCGCAACAATAATGTATTTCGCATGTGTACCTTTTGCAGGGGGGTTAATGGGTCCTACAAAGTCTATACCCCATTTAGAAAATGCACGTCCGCCCATCATGGGTTTCAATGGCATTTCATCTCTGCGAGTAGGAAATTGAGTTCTTTGGCACACATCACATCTCTTTACATAGGTATGTGCATCCATGTGAAGAGTGGGCCACCATAATCCTGCAAAGAGGGTGACTTTGATTATCCTATCTGGTCCAAAGTGACCTCCTGCAACACCTTGGTGTGTAGTCTCTAGTATGCTCAAATAATCGCTTTCATGAATACATTGTCTTAGGTATCCATCTCATCCTCGTTTGTATAGATTATCGCCAATAAGTGAATAGTCTTGAGCTTCTTGCTCTAGACTACGTTGTTGTGCTAAAGTCATTCCTTGAGGGAATGTGTTCGTCCTTAAGTATGTCACTAAAGGTTCACTCCAGTCTGGTGTGAGAGACACGTGATGTAATGTAGCATGTTCTACAGGTGGTCTTTCACAATAATCATGGCATTCTTTACACAATTTGTGGACATCTGCTTCCATCGTGGGCCAATATACTCCTAGTCTATGCAGAGTCTGCAATGTATGGTGTTTCAAGTGATGTTGTGTTAACGCACCTATGTGTGCTAATTGCAACCAATTCGCATGTTCTGATTCATCTACACAACAAGCAAGAATCTTTTGATTATCTTGTTTATATATGCTTCCTGCTATGATTTGATATCTTTGAGACTTGGTAATCTCTCCTTCCTGGATCTTTATCCTAGGATTTTTGGGTCCATACGTGAGAATCGGGACTATCGGCTTAGCCCATTCTGGTGCTATCTCAAGGTTAAATAAGTATGCGTCGGGTAATTCGTCCGCTATCCCTTGAGGAGCTTCTCCTGATGTTAATCTTGAAAGGTGGTCAGCTCTGAGATGTGTCTTTCCTTTCCTGACTACTACTTCAAAATCATACTCCATGAGTAATAGAAACCAACGTATCAATCGTCCTGTGTTACATGGCTTGTTGACTAAATACAGTAGGGCTTGATGATCTGTAAAGAATTTGAACTTGTTGGCCGACAAGTAATGCCTGAATTTCTTTACTACGTAGATCATCCCTAATCCTTCTCGTTCCGTAGTGGTGTAATTTCTTTCTGCTGTGTTCACATGTCTGCTCGCGTAAGCTATGGGGAGGTCTATATTGCCTTCATTTGTGGGTTGTGCTAACAAACATCCTATGGCGTAGTTGGATGCATCCACATGTACATGGAATGGCTTACTCCAATATGGGGTTGTCAATATAGGTGTTGAGCACAAATGTCGTTTAAGTTCGTTGAATGAATTCTCTCATTCATCTGTCCATTCAAAATGGGTCAAAAGAGAGTACAAAGGCTTGGCTATGATTGCATACATGTGTATGAATCATCTATAATAACCGCAATGGCCCATAAATGCTTGTACCTCTTTTACGTTAGTTGGTCTAGGTAATTTTGCAATTACTTTCACCTTTTCTTCATATGTAGAAATTCCATTCTTTGACACAATGTGTCCTAGAAGTTTTCCTTGTCTGACCATGAAGACACATTTTTCTGGGTTCAAACAAACCTGATATTCTCGACATTTGTCAAATACTTGCCTTAACTCTAGGATATGCGTCTGTCTTACATTTTAATGTGCACATAAGTCATCGACATAAACTTCCAAATTCTTGCGTAAGAATTCCTTGAAAACATGACACATGAGCCGCTCGAAAGTGGCGGGTGCATTTGTTAAGCCAAAAGGCATCACACGAAATGCAAATATGCCCCATTCTGTGGCAAAATCCGTCTTGTGTTGGTCTTCTGGAGCAATGGCTACGTGATTATAGCCTGAGAATCCATCAAGAAAGCTGTAAACTTCCTTGCCCGCAACTCTTTCCAATAAGTGTTCTGTGATAGGAAGAGGATAACTGTCTCTAATCGTGGCGGCATTAACTTTTTTAAGGTTAATACACACACACAATTTTCCATTTTTCTTGGGCACTACCATAATGGGGGATACCCATTCGGTATGCTCAATTTTGTAAATGAATCCTACTTCTACCAAACGATCTATCTCCTCTTTAATCTTCGCAGCGTAACTATCATTGTACGTGTATGGCTTCTGTTTCGTAGGTTTTGCATCTGGAGTCATAGGGATTCTATGAGAACATATGTCTGGATCTACTCCTTTCAAATCTTTGTAACTCCATGCGAACACATCTCTATATTCGCGCAACAGGGCGACTAATTCTTCTTCTTCTTCCTTCGTCAAATCATGCCCAATGTATGTACACTTTTCTTCTTCTCCTTCTATGGCTACTATGATTTTCTTGGTTTTCTCTCGGTTATCATATACTTCTCCCACTTCAGCTTTTCTAATAGGCATTCGTACCATGATTCATCTATCTTCTATTTCATATTTCTTGAAGTTCTCGGGAACCTCAAACAAAGATTCTTCTGTTTTTTATATGGTTTCTTTCTTCTTTCTTTTCTTGCCCACTGTTGCTAGTCACTTGAGTGGCTATTCTCACATCATTCATAACTTCTTCATGTTTCTGAGGGTGAGTTTCTACTTCGTAAAAATATTCTTCCTCTGATGCAAATGGAGGGTCCATAATAATTGACTCTAAATCAAAATCACTTGCATCCTCGAATGCATCAATGTTAGGTTCACATTCTTCTAAAATTGAATCACACATGATCGGCTCTATCGTGAAAACTGAAATGTCATAGCCATCCTCGTCACAATGGGGTGTCCATTGTTCTTCATTGATGGCTACATCCATGGTTGCTAGGATTTTTGCCCAACCATGGGGTTCAAACTCTTCATCTGGGAATACTACTGGTGCGTAAGCTAGGTCTTGAAGAGTTCGTGGATGTTGTTCTGCACCTAAAGTCCTTGCTTCTAACCGTTCTTCCTCTTGTTTTGCAACTTTACACATCCATAAGTGAGTGTCCTCATGCAACCATGAGGGGTCTGACTCTAATGAGTGTACAGATTCTGTTTCTACTGGTGTCTTATGGATGGTATTCCATTGTATTGGGGGTACATCTCGATGTGAATAGTCTTTAAGATTGACTTTAGTAGTCACTCCTAAATGTTGCAAGTACAAAGAATTAGTTCCCCAATCTTGTACAATTTGCAACTGATGCATGAATGGTCGTCCCAATATCATCTCATAAGCATGATTTTTCGCAAAGTCACAAATGGTAAAAGTATGCTCGAACTCCACACCACAAGTGGTGAGAGATATGCTTTCTAGTAAGCCTAATGGTTTTTCTATGTGTCCATCAGCCATTTGTAGCTTCATCCTGGTAGGTATCAGTGCTGGCTTACCCCAACGTTTCCATAAAGCGGTGGTAGCGATGGCTACTCCAGCTCTTGAATCTAAGATGGCTTTCGTGGTGTAGCCCTGATGGGTTATTGGAAGATATGTGTTACCTTCCTCTCCTTCACTTACATCTCCTATCTTTTCTACGGGTATCTCTGGTACCTTCTTTTGTGATCCTATCTGAGAGGGAGTAGTAGCAAGCTAAGGGAATTGATTTGCTACATGCTTCCACAGTTCTGGTTTTACCTTCAATAACTCCTCTAGAGTGAGATTACACTGTACTTTGGTGTTCTTTATCACTTCCGTGTTCCTAGGTATCAGTGATTCTTCATTCCTCACTATGATCATGGGTGTTCTCAGACTAATAGACTTTGCTTCCCAAGGTCCTGTGAACTGAGGTAATTCTTGTAAAGAATTGGATTCAAATCCTGTGTGTTCACTCAGTTGTTCCTCCTCTTCGTCATCGTAAATAGAGGGGATATCTTGGGGAAATTGCTCTTGCAAGTCGGCTATTTCTTGAATAGGAGGATGGGTCCCTTGTTCTTTTCTCCATTTCTCTTCATATATTTCTCTCAAAAATTCATGTGAATACCTATGTATGGAAGACAGGTTGTCTTGACTTTCTGCGTTGGGTACTTGAGACAGGGATGGTGCGTTCCTTTCCTATGTCTCTGGGATAGGGTTCCTATGCTGATCCTTTTTCTCTTTGCTTTCTATCAAGTATTCGAGCCTCTCCATCAATCCTTGAAAATGTAATTCTAGTTTTGCCATGTTATTCCAATTAAGATATCTAGAGGCTTCGAACAAAGCTTGTGCTAATTTTACCATCTTCATGCAAAGTTTAGTTCTCTCAATTTCTAGATCAGCTCGTGGGTAGTTCTTACTCATTTCAGCTATTTGAGGTCCCTCTTTTAATCTAGCCTGATATGGACGAAACATCATGTCTAGATTTTTTGGTATGGGTTCCGCTAGAACTGATCCTGATTTTTGAGGTGGGTTCTCTTGATTTAATTCTTGAGAGGTCAACTCTAGGATTTTGGCTCTCGACTCTTTTAAACTTCCTTCCAACTCAGTTATCCTTTTACTCCATTTTCTCTTAATTCTTTCTCTAGAATCTTTCCAAGATTTCGTCTTTTTATTACTAGATTCTCCAATTTCGCTAGTTCCGACTGTTTTCTCTTGATTGTGTTGTTGATTCTGTAAGAGCGTCTGGGCTCTGGTTATAGCTTGGATAGGCATGTATGTAGGGTTGGATCCATCTCCGTTGTTTACAATACCTATCACATTGATCGGTGTCACATTTGAAGCGTTAATTGGGTTCTTAGGACAATCTTTGATTATGTGCTCTTTGCCACAATCAGCACAAAAGCCTTGGATGTTATAGTATTGTGACTGTCCTGCTATTGGAGGATGTGGACAATCCTTTATGAAATGATCTCCTTGGCACCTAAAGCATGGTCTTCTAGGGCCCTGTGGTCTTTGCTGTCTCAATTGGGGCCGTGGGTTTGGGTTCGTGTACATCACATTAGTGTATTCGGGCTCCCAACTAGGTTCCACTGGTGGACTATCATAATGATATGTCTCCACATGTTCTGGTGACTCCATGTAATAAGCGGGTGGACTATCTACATGAGTAGAGTCAAAACTGTTTGAGTTCGGGTCACTCTCTGTGATCAAAGGTGAAGAAGGCACTAAGGCCCTACTTAGGTTCTCTTCTACAGCAGCGTATTTTACTGAGATGACATTCGCTGGTGGGGGTGGCTGCTGAGCTAAAACAGGTTGAGGTCTCTGTTGAGCCTGGTAAGGGTAGTTCTGAGGAGGCCTATAGTAATAAGGCTGAGTGTTATATTGGCCTTGATACCTACCTTGCTGCGGGTATGCTTGTGGGTAGTTCTGTCTTACTATCTGTTTGTTGTATGGGCAGTCCTGAGCCGTGTGATTTGTGTATCTTCTCTCGATTGTACCGTATTGGCCACTAGGGTTGGCTTGTGGTTGTGTTGCATTGGGACACACATTTTCCAAATGATTTCCACCACAGGTGTAACAACGTACGTTAGTTGTTAACTTGGGCATCTGTATACTAGAAACTCCTAGTTTCTGGGCCACTTTTTCTGCTAGGTCCTCTATTGAGCTAGACAATTTTGTGGATGCTAGAGAAAAACAGTCTGAGTCCTTATAGACCTTTGAGAGTTCCAACTCGTCTCCTAAGTTGTCCTCAATGTCTATGCATATTCTCACACACTACTCTAGCGTTTTGGGTTCTTTTAAGTACACGTAGGAGCGTAGCTTAGAGCTCAACAAGCCCTCTAGAAACAATGACACTTATTTGGCCTGTGAGGGTAACTCTTGCATTGGACATCTTTCAACATATTGTCTAAACCTACGTCCTGCGAGTCTAACTGTTTCCTGAGGGGTCTGTTTAAAGCTATGAATCAACGAAGACGTGTCATGTCTAATCCCACTTTTAGAGAATTCAGTGATGAACGGTTCCAAAAAGTGATGGATGTCTCTAAATTGCCTTTGTTGCAATGGTTGGAACCAAGTTAAAGCGGTATTCTTTAACGTTAGTCCAAATGCATTATATTGCATGAACATGTCTTCGACTTGATCTGCTCTTAGTACTTGCTTGAATTCTACGACATGGTCATAGGGATCTCGTGTCCCATCAAAGTAATTTTTCATGGACTTCACTAACTGAGTGGGTCTTAGTATTCTTGTGTGTTCTCGTGGTCTTGGTAGAGGAAAATCATCTCTACCACCTGGTATTCCATGATCTCTTTGTCTATCCGCTCTGTCCGTGTTTATGGTGGTTCTATCTCTTCCTATGGGATGAGTGAAGCTTACTTCCGGTCTTTCTTTATTCTTCTGTCTTTGCATGCCATGGGCTGAGGATGTTCCAGCCCCTTGTTGGTTCACATTTATGTTTGTTTGAGATGGAGGGAATACCAATTCACCTCTCCATGTGTACGTGTTTCTAGCGTGGTCAGGCACCACAAAGACTCTTTCTGAAGTCTCATCCAGGTATACAACCTTTCCAGGTGTATCCAGGTCCTTGAACTCGTAGATTATAATGGAGCCTACCTCACTAGGTTGTTATGTTCTGTACCTCCAAAATGCTTCGTCCGTTTCTTTATTTACAAACAACTCTATGCTTCTGTTATCCTGAGGGGTCGATTCTGGAACTAGTACTCGTGTCAGTACAAATTTCCCTCTAGGTGTCCTAGGTTGTTCTAATGGTTCTTTTCCTTGGGATTTAGCTTCTGTCTCTAATTGAATTACACCAAACTCATTCGTATTGTTTGGCTGCATACTTAATATATACATCGTTCCTTCCTTGTCTATGTACACGTCTCGCTCAAATTTCACCACTGGACGTTCCAATCCAATGGGTTGATCGGGGTTGTGCATTTGTACTACTTGTCTTCGCAAACCATCCTCATAGATGTGAGCACCTACGCGGTTGGTTCGGAGAAATTCTAACTAAGTTCTATAGGGTCCTTCGGGTCTTTCTAAATATGCTACATTTGACCTTCCTGGTCTTTCCGTGCTAAAAGCCATTTTTGATTCACTCGTGTCTGAGCTCTTGTAGGGGTAATTAGTGTTCAATTGTTGAGTCCACGATCGTGCAGTAGTTCCTACACTTGCCTCTGATGATCTAAGGCTCTGACTTACCTATATGTTTGCCCGATCTAAGGTTCATTAATTTTCTTCCTTGCACGCTCAGTACACGCTCAGATCGTCAATGATTCTTTGTTATTACTTTCTTGATTCTTTTTAAATTTCTTTAGATTCTTGTCTTGATATATGCGTCAGGAATTCGACTTTCTGTGGTACTTTGAGTTCTCGTTCCGTGAGACTTAGGTTCTTTCCTTTAGGTTTTCGTATTACACACCTTTACTTTAATCTTGAACTTGATAAATTTAATTCTCTTGAACTTGAGGCGTTCCTATCGTCTTTAATCCACAATGCTAACATTTAGCCTAAGCTAAGAATTGACTGAGGGAGTTGAGTAATCTTCCAACCTCGAGTCAGCTTTGTTGGTTGCTCTGATTGCCCAAGAAGCCGCGCTTCCCAAGCTTTATGCCCTTCACTGCCTTGCCTTGAATGCCCTTGATTGCCTTTGCTAGACCTAGAAAAATCCAATATTAGACCAATATCACAAATGGATGATCAAGCACTTGAGTTTATACACTTTTAAAGTCCCTTAACCTTTGGCAACTTTTTTCCCAAAGCCCCCTTTCTTTCCTAGTCCCAACTATGTCAACCTCAAAAATATCCTCTCAAAAAAATCAATGTATTCTTTTTGAAAAAAACAATTGAGGTCATGTAGTACTCGTAAAGAGCTTTTTGACGAGCTACTAAGCTCAAAAAACGGACTTCGGATGAAAAAGATATGAGCGTTCAGGCTCTCGAGGGTAAAAATTGACCAACAGGTTTTTCTCCAAATATGAGCTAAGGGGTCTCCTATGAGTTTAATCACCCAAAAATTTCCCAAAAATAGCCCCAAAATTGGCCAAAAATTGAAACCCTAAAATTTGCGTTTGGGGTGAGCAATCGCGATGGTCTGAGATGATCGCGATGGTCTGGGACCGTCACGATGGTCTAGGCGAACCGTCGCGATGGCGTGTGCGCGAACCGTCGCGATGGTGTGAAGTGCACGGTCGCGATGGTCTAAATGTGAGCAACCGTGATGGTCGGGGTGAGGTGTCGCGATGGTCTGACTGAGAGAACAATTGCGATGGCATCAGTCAACGGTCAACACGGACCGTCGCGATGGTCCGAAGTGAACCGTCGCGATGGTCACAGATGCGATGGCATGAGCCAATTGCGATGGTCCAAATTTTGAATTGTCGCGATGGTGTAAGGGTCTCGTCGCGATGGCGTGGCTAGTGAGCAATCGTGATGGTCTAGCTTGCCACGTGGCACTGTCAAGGCGATGGCATGAGCCAATTGCGATGGCGTGGGGTCGACGGGATCGTCGCGATGGTCAAGGACCGTTGCGATGGTTCAAGTGAACCGTCGTGATGGCGTGAGACCGTCGCGATGGTCCGGCCGAGCCGTCGCGATGGTCCGACCAAGCCGTCGTGATGGCGTGAGCCAATCGCGATGGTGTGACACAATCGCGATGGTCTGAGCCAATCGTGATGGTCCACCAAAGTGTGAATTTTTGAAATGCGTCTGTGGATTCGTGCATACGTTTGTGTCGCCTACCTTGTGGTGTGGTCGCTTACCAAAATTACCGAACTTGGCAGACCATCACGATGGTCTGACACACTCGACAGATCTCTGACAGAAAGTGAAATTTTGCCTTTTCCAAGCTTTCCTGATGCACTGGAGCTCTGTACCTGCAAGAAAACTAAAAAAACACACAAGTACACACAAGCACAAAAGCTCTCTCTCTCTCGCACATGCACAAAGGAGGGGAAATGAGGAGAATGGGTGGATATGGTGAATTTTTTGATTTTTTTGGAGATGAAGATGATGATGCGGTGATGAAGATGGAGTGTGGGGGAGGTGAAAAACACTAAAAACTAAGTAAAAACAACAACAAAAACTGAAATTTTTACCTTCCAATGCCACTTCTTGCTACACTCTTACCATCACACATTCGTGCTAGACTCGATCCCCCGCAACGGTGCCAAATTTGGTGTTGCTCTAGCACAATGGTGAGAACCACGTTAAGAAGCTCCACCTCCTTAATGTCAATCCGTGGAAGAGATAGGAGTGATATGAAGATCGTGAATGTGAGATGAAGTGAGAGTGAAGGTGATAAGCATAGAGATGCACACACACATACACACACACTACGAAGAGACAAGCAAGACACAATGGAAGGTGAGAAATCAACTCTGTTACTCAAGAACACTCTTATAAGCTCAAAATAGCTCTAAGCTCTTCTCTACTCACACAAGCTCACACTAAGTAACCTCAAAAATGAGCTCTCTAGCTCTTTTTATAGTTTCTAGACTAGTTTTGACCCTTTTCACCGGCATAGTTAAAAAATAGTTCCTATGTGCTATTTGAGAGGGTAAACGGTGTCTAAAAATAACCAAAATTGATACGCTCATTCTACCTAAACTCCTCAAGTTTGAGGACTCCTCGGCTTGCGCAAAATGGAGCTATAGATTACAAAAAAGGGTTTTTTCTATGTTACATATGTTACAATAGTGATGAAAATCACTGTTGGAGGTTTTGAAGAATATTTATAAAACATAAATCTTTGAAAAATTGATTCGGCTGGCTCCCTGCTCTGTCTTTATATGCTTCCGCGTCTTCTGTGCCTCTGGCTACTGCCAACAAATTTCAAGTGTGCAAAGGGACACTTGGAAAAGTATATAAGATAATTTCTTCTATTTTTAAGAGGTTGGTTGTTATTCCATGCTATCCAAGTAATGTGAAGAGCTTCCTTGCAGAAAATCGTGTTATTACTTCCATTTTTTTGCTTACAGTTGTGAAAATCAGGGGATGCCATATGTGCTACACTTGGATGCCATATGTTCGAGTCATGTCGAAGGATCCCATATGTCCTTAGATCGTAGAAACCAACTAGGTTGCATTTATTCAATCGAATAATTAAAAAATATTGAATATGTTCGTTCTATTTGTGGTTGTCTGAATAAACACTGAAAAAATGGACAGAGATAAACTTTTGATCGAAAGACTTTTGATCCAAATCATTTTCAAACAAAAAATTTTCAATAAAAGAACTTTTCAATTGAAAACATGTTTCTAATAAAAATAAATAAATATTTTTACATTCGATTGAAAACGTCATTCCGCACGTGCTTGTTTGAGAGTTTGTAAAGTTCTAATGCTACCATAGAGACTTTTCTTCAGAGGTATACTTAGTGTTTTTGTTTTGCAGATTTGAAAGTATGTGTATGCATATGTGTGTATGTATGTGCATGTGTCCCACATGCACATACATACACACATATGTATACACATACTTTCATGCATACATACATGCACATACATACACACATGCATACACATACTTTCATGCACACATACACATATACATACACATACATATACACATATACATACAAAATCATACACACATAGACATATACACATACACATATACATATAGATACTTGCACATATACATACACACATATACACATATAGATACTTGCACATATACACACACATACATATACACATATACACTGAAAATCATACACCATAGACATAAACATACGCATATAGATAATTGCACATATACATACACACACATATACACACACATGCATACATACACACATGCATACACATGCATATGCATACATACATAGATACATGCACACACACATGCACATACATACACATATGCATATACACACATATACATACATACACACATATATACACATACACAAATGCACACATATATGATATGCATACAGATACATTTCAAAATGCACACATATGCATACACACACATACACATATATATACTTGCACATATACACAAATGCACATACACATATACATATAGATACTTGCACATATACATACACACACATAGACACACACATACACTCACATGCATACATACACATATGCATATACACACATGCACATACATACATACATATGCATACATACTCACATGTGTTGAGATATCAAGCTCAACATATGATGATCCAGGGTGACACATATCAATTTTTCATTTCTCTGACATGTATAGTGGTCACACTGATATATGTCAGGGATACTTAATTGAGCTTTATTAGATTTATCTACGGAGAGTGATGGCACTTTTTTTTTTGTTAGCCCACTCATTCGCAGACATTAGGTTTTTCCTTATCTACTGGACTTTATATATTGCACTTGTTGTATTCTTGTTTTCAAGGTCATTCTTCTGCATTCCTTTTTATGTAATAGAAGAAGAAGAACATCATTCTTACTTGCCTCGATCTGAGTGTGTGCTTCTCTTTGATTGTGAGAGTGTGTGTGTGAGCTCTGTTCCGTATCTCCTTCCTCGTGACATGGTATCAAAGCCATTGTGGCTGTAGAGAGCTCGTGGAGAAGGTGGGCAGTGAAGAGTACGCGACAAGGTGTGGAGAAAGTGTGATTCACAAACGACCTCAGATTGCTATGAAAATTGGCGTGAAGGTAGAAGACCTCAAAATATTTTTGGGAGTTATCCCTTTTGTTGAGATATCAAGCTCAACATGTGATGATCGAGGATGACACGCATCAGGTTTTTTGTTTCTCTGACATGTATAGTGGTCACATTGGTATATGTCAAGGATACTTCATTAAGCTTTATTAGATTTATCTACCGAGAGTGATGGCACATTTGTTACTTGCCAGCTCACTCATTCGCGGACATTAGATTTTTCCTTCTGTATTGATCTTTATTTATTGCATTGGTTGTATTCTTGTTTTTAGGTCATTCTTGTACATTCCTTTTTATGTAATAGAAGAAGAAGAAGAAGAAGATCATTCTTCCTTCCCTCAATCTGTGTGTGTGCTTCTCCTTGAGAGTGAAAGTGTGTGTGTGTGAGCTCTCTTCCTTATCTCCTTCCTCGTGACATGGTATCATAGCTAGTGTGGTTGTAGAGAGCTTGTGGAGAAGGCGACCGTGAAGAGTAGGTGGCAAGGCGTCGAGAAAAACGATTCACAAATGAAGTTTTGGAGCCATCTCGACCTCCGTTTCAAGCCCGCAAGGGAGGTTTTGGAAGTGGAAGAGGAAATAGTAACCAAGACTAAAGTCAACACCAGAATCATGTAGGAGGAAGAGGACAGTTTCGAGGGGAGCCAAAGAGGCGGCAAAAATTTCCAAAGAAATGATTCAGGTAATGATAGTAAACGATGTTGGAATTGTGGTAAACGTAGAAACTTTGAACGTGATTGCAGGTTGAAGAATCAAAATAACAGAAGGGAGCAAAATAACTATGCATCCACAAGTGTAGATGATTCTGAGAAGGTGTTCATGGTTCAACAACACATGATGAATATGATGTCTATTGGTGTTTCAAAATTGAATAATAATGTCTGGTATGTTGATTCAAGTGCTTCAAATCACATGACCAGTCATGCAGAATGGTTTAGTAGTTTGCAAAAATGGCCAGTTCCTAGATACATTGAAACAGGTGATGATACATCGCATCCTATCGAGCATACAGGAAACATAGCATTGTCTATGGAGGATGCGAAGGTAAAACATCTTGCTAATGTGTGGCATGTTCCAAACATAACAAAGAATCTGGTTTCTATTGGAAAAATGGTTGACGAGGGATTACAAGTCAGGTTCAATGCTGATGGGTTATATGTAGAAGAATACAAACATGGTGGAAGATTGATCGCCAAAGGAAACAAAGTGGGTAGGATGTTCACCTTAAATGTGAAAATTCATGAAATGAATGTAGCCATGTTTGCAAAAGGTGTAGGAGTTATTACTGATATATAGATCTGGCACAAACGAATTGGACATGCAAACATGCAAAGGTTGAAACTAATGCAGTCAAAGGAGATCGTTCATGGACTACCAAATTTCAAGGTTTCAGAGATGCAAAAGGTATGTGCAGCATGTCAATTTGGTAAACAATCAAGATCATCGTTTCCACATGACAAGCATGTTAGTGAGAATGTGCTAGAAATAGTACATAGAGATGTTTGGGGTCTTGCAAAGACCACATCTATGGGCAGTTGCAGATTTTATGTTATTTTCATTGATGACCATACATGAAAAGTGTGGGTATATTTCATGAAAGAGAAGAGTGCGGTATTCGCTCACTTCCAGAATTTTAAAGGAATGGTGGAAAAGTAGACAAGGAAGTATATTCAGACATTACGATCTGATGGAGGAGCTGAATACATGTCAAGTGAGTTCAGCAATCTTCTTAAAAGTCATGGAATTCGACGTCAGTTTTCATGCACGTACACACCACAATAGAACGGTGTTGCTGAATGCAAAAATATACATATTGGAGAAATAGCAAGAGCCTTGATGGCTGAAAAGAATATGCCTCATTGTTATTGGGTAGAAGCTGTGCATACGGCTGTATACATCATGAAGAGAACTCCAACTGCTGTTGTACATAAAGTTACACATGAACAAAAGCTTACAGGTAAAAAGCCAAACTTATCACATATGAAAGTTTTTGGTTGTATTGCATAGGTACATGTTCTAGATGAGTTGAGGACGAAGCTTGATCCAAAAGCACAAAAATGTGTCTTCATTGGATACTCCCTTGAGCAAGAGGGGTACAAATGTTATAACCCACTCACATGACAGGTGAAGGTGAGCACAGATGTGGTATTTGATGAAATGTCAAGCTTCTATGCAGATGCCAAAGAAGGAATAAATCTTGAACCAAATGACAAAGAAAATGCTAAAAAATCAAGTGCAGAATCTCAAGTTTTAAGTGGACTGGATGCATCATCAAGCAATAGTTCCAAATCAAATCCATGGAGTGGAAGATTGCGTGGAAATTTGAGTCAAGAAAATTCATCAAGTACATCCAAGAAAGGTAAAGAAAAGCTTTCTGTTGGTAGTAAAACATGTGCAGGTTTTGAAGACATTGATCAAGATTCAAGCACTTAAAAAAAGAGTCTCCGTGAGGAACTTGGATTGCCCTCTATGAAGACTCCAGGAGTAAGAAGGGCACATGCAGATGATACAGGGAGAAGTGACCCAAGACCAAGAAGATCATGTTGGATGTAGAATTTAGTGCAACAATTGACATATGACAATTATACAGCTTTTCATTGTGCCTACATGACCAAGGTAATACAAGATGCTAAACCTTCTTGTTTTGAAGATGCAATTGGAAATGCAGATTGGGAAAAAGCTATGGATGAGGAGATGGTTGCACTTTATGGGAATGATACATGGATGCTAGTTCCATTGCCGCAAGGAAAGAAAACCATAGGCTACAAATGGGTTTACAAGGTAAAGCAGAATGGTGATGGTAGCATAAGCAGGTATAAAGCATGATTGGTAGCTAAAGGATATGCACAGACATATGGCATTGATTATGAGGAAACACTTAGCCTTGTTGCTAAAATGTCTACTTTCAGAACACTTGTTGTATTAGCTACAACAAAAGGATGGACTTTGCATCAGATGGATGTGAAGAATGCTTTCCTACATGGTGAGTTACAGGAAGAAGTATATATGGACCAGCCATAAGGATATGAAAATTCAAAGCATCTAGAATATGTTTGTAGCTTGCAAAAGGCTTTGTATGGGCTGAGGCAAGCTCCTCGTGCATAGCATGCAAGAATTGCTGATCACTGAACCAACATTGGGTTTTCTATGTGTGATGCAAATCATTCACTATATGCAAGGAAGGATGATGATGGCATCATGATTGTGGCTATTTATGTTGATGACCTGATTTAAGGTGGTGACAATGAAGAAAGAATCAAAGAGGTAAAGCAACTTCTTATGCAGGAATTCAACATGAAAGATCTTGGTGTGTTGCGCTATTTCTTGGGCATTGAGTTTAAACAGGTATATGGATGTCACAAAGGCAATATGCCTTGAATATGTTGCAAAAGTATGGTATGGCTGATTGTAAGCCAATTTCTATGCCATTAGATCAGAATTTGAAGTTGGATACTACGCCACGTGAAGCATTGGAAAATGCTACTATGTACACGAAAATTATGGGAAGCTTGATATATCTCACAATTACAAGGCATGATCTTAGCTACACTGTTGGACTTGAAATTCAATTTATGTAGGTTCCTAGGAAGCCATATTTGGATGCTTTGAGGCGCACTCTACGTTATGTGAGTGCTACTTTGTATTATGCATTGTTTTATGGGGTTGGTGTAGATTTGTAGGTTTATGGATACACCGATGCAGATTGGACTGGTAGCATTCCGGATAGAAGATCTACTAGTGGTTTTCTATTCTTTTGGGAGTGCAGCTATTACATGGAGCAGCAAGAAGCAACCCATTGTTGCTTTGTCGAGTACAGAGGCTGAATATCGAAATGTTGTAATGGCAACATGTGAGGCATCATGGCTAGAAATGCTACTTGCAGATTTAGGTGTGGAAGTGCAAAAACCTATCACTATTTATTGTGATAATCTTAGCAGCATACAGTTAGCACGGAATCCTATTTTCCATGCTAGAACAAAGCATATTGAGGTACATTGTCACTTCATTAGAGAGAAGGTATTAGCAAGTGATATTGATCTTGTTTATGTGAGAACAGATGAGCAGGTTGCTGATATTTTCACTAAAGCACTTAGAGTAGAGAAACTGAAGAAGTTTCGGAAGATGCTTGGATTAGAGGACGTGATGTTGAGCTTGAGGGGGAGCGTTGAGATATGAAGCTCAACATGTGATGATCGAGGATGACACATATCAGTTTTTCATTTATCTGACATGTATAGTGGTCACGCCGGTATATGTCAGGGATACTTCATTGAGCTTTATTATATTTTTTTACTAAGAGTGATGGCATATTTGTTACTTGCCAGCTCACTCATTTGCAAACATTAGATTTTTCCTTATGTACTAATCTTTATATATTGCACTAGTTGTATTCTTGTTTTTAGGTCATTCTTGTACATTCCTTTTTATGTAATAGAAGAAGAAGAAGAAGAAGATCATTCTTCCTTGCCTCAATCTGTGTATGTGCTTCTCCTTGAGAGTGAGAGTGTGTGTGTGAGCTCTCTTCCTTATCTCCTTCCTCGCGACACCTTTAGGGTCACTTATTTTTGTCAAATCGAAGTTTTGGAGCCATCTCAACCTCCATTTCGAGCCCGCAAGGTGGGGCCCATAGAAAACCAGGTGAGTTTTAGAAACTATAACTTGTCTCGTGTTTGAAAACACTCATATATTCGAGACCCAGATTTTCAAGTCATTCTGTGTATTGTTGATACACAAAAATAGTGTTTTTCGGAGATCGAACTGTCACATCATAATGCGATAGTGTTCAAGCAGAAGTGCTACTTGTAGTGTCTTGCAGTGTTTTGAATTGTTGCAAAAATCACAAATGCAAATGGAATGAGTCACCTTATGATTGATAACCTCGATAAGAACAATTTCCATGCTTGGAGATTCAGAATGATAAATTTCCTGATGAGAAAAGGCTACTGGAAGTACATTTGAAGGTGAGAACGAAAATGCTCTACAGTTACCAGAGAGGAATTGAACTGCGGACCAATTAAGAGCATATAAGGAATGGAATCAAGGAGCATGAAAGGTAATGTATTGGCTATGTGTTAGCATACAGGATAGCATGATTGGGTGCATATAAGATGTCAAGTCTCTGAAAGAGGCTTGGAATAGTTTGGTCACATTGTATGAGACCAATACAAAGGCACGAAAATTGAAACTCAAGAAGGAGCTGCATCTTATGTAATAGAAGAAGAAGATCATTCTTCCTTGCCTCGATATGAGCATGTGCTACTCTTTGATTGTGAGAGTGTGTGTGTGAGGTCTCTTCTTTATCTCCTTCCTTGTGACAACATGCATACATACACACATGCATATGTACATACTCACATACATACATACATACACATGCATATGTATATATACATAAACACAAGCACATACACACAATAAATTGACTTGAGCCTTGAAAAAAAATAAGCACAGTCACGAAATCTCATCTGCCTTCACAATCATATACAAGTAAGTAAAGTTAGGAAAGAGGGTTCTTGATGCATCAAGAACCATTTGTCATATGATTGAAGTATATACACATTGCATCTAGTCCTCCCACCACCTACTCAACTCAAAATCAATCAACCTTCAAAATAACCTTTAAAAATATAAAGAAATAAAAATTCATTATTATATGCTTGAAAATATACTAAGATATTCATAAAAAGTAAAATTTGTTTTTACCTGTTTGCATCTTTTTTGTCGTAAGTATCCAAGGATCAAGTGCATAAGTTCATTGTTATCAAAACTTTGATGTCCCTCTTGATGCTATTGTCTCAACAAGTCAATTTCTTTCCTCCCAACAAGTCCCTTTTGATGCTATTGTTTTGATGCCGACATCTCAGCTAAAAGAAGGTTCTTGTTGTATCAATACAATACAACTTCCTAAAGAAGATCTATGGATCTGTGAAGTTGTATTGAACCGATACAACTGAAAGAACTTGGAGAAGCTTGTCGAAGGTAGAAAAGTGCGTTTCAAAGCGATGAAGTTTGGTCAAGCCAACCGGCACAAGACCAGCCCTTGAGCTTTTGGAGACTCAAATAGACCTTATAGGCATGCTATAAGTGCAAAGAAACACACTATGTACTTTGGAGCATCAAAGAGAATGAGTCGATACAAAACAGATAGGTTCGCGGGTCGACTAGCTCAAAAAACTTACTATCTATGGAAGAGACAATGAACTTCAAATGCCCATAGCGAGCAGCGTGATTACAATTAGAAAAAATCCTTTTATGGGAGTGATACAAATAGGGTTGAGTGTATGGAATGCACAAAAGTATAAGGAATAAGCAAAATATGCTATAGGAATGAATGCGACATTCACCGGTGGTGCTTCCTATTTTTCAGGAATATGCAGAGACTGACGCCGAGGCAGAAAAACTAAGATTTCTCCAAATCTGCTGAACCAAATGCTTTGAAAATATACAGGCATAAACTAGACACTAATAAATTTCCAATGAACCCTCTTGCACTCAATTTGGAGCTCTGAGGAGAGAGCAGCAGCCTCTGCAAGATTACTGTTGGCGAAGAAGATGATGCAAAAAATTGAAGGAGCAAGACAATGATGGTCACAAGTGTATGTATATTGCTTCCATGTATAATACAAGTGATTTAAACTCCTTATATAGCCTCTAAGAGTGTTCCACGACTTTTACAAATTGAATTTGAATTCAAATGAAGGTGGGAATGGTTGTTGGAGGGAATCAATTCACTTCCCTACAATCTAGGAAAAGTGAAGATCTTGATTGATCTACTTTTAGGTGACTTGATTTGCTTGATTGAATGCAACTTCAACCACCAAAATTTCGTGGGATTTTGGCTCTATATTTCTACCTTTACATGTGTCAAGCTCAAGGCTATTACAACGGTAAATGAGCCATCAAAATATTCTCAAAAAATACAATAAATGAGCATATGAAAAAAAACTCTCCAACGGATATTCTTTCGACGCGATAGCCTTTGATGTAGATCAAATCCACCTCAAGCATAGTGTAAGCTTGATGTTCCAACAACAACAAGAACATTTTGTTAGCTGATATGCAACCCTGGATGCCTTTGATCTTCACTTATTAATACTCTCAACTCTTGACTTATCAAAACAACATTAAACCTTTTCCAAAAATTACAATATTTTTAATTCACAATCATACACACACATATACATGCACATACACAATCATATTAGATTTTCACTTACAATCATATAACATACATGCACTTACACATACACATACTATTATGAAGTAAGAATCAATATTGATTCAAATAATCACAATACAATTTTATTCACAATCATACACACACATATATATACTATTTGTGATGTAAGAATCAATGTTGAATCAAACAATCACAATAGATTTCATCCACAATTATATGCTCAAACACACATACATATATTATTGTGAAGTAAGAATCAATATTGATTCAAACAATGACAAACTATGTTTAGTCACAATCATACACACACATACATGTACTATTGTGAAGTACAAATCAATGTTGAGTCAAACAATCACAATAGTTTTTAATTTGCAAATAAAAATATTTTTCTTTATGATTTTAATACTAAAGTACTTAATATTTATAGCAAGAGTTTATACCTTATTCTTTCTACAACACTGTAAGTTTGTAATAAACAAAGTAACTCTTATGAAAAATGAGTCTAGTTGTATTCTTTTATAAGAAATTGTTCGACCGAATTTGTTTCGATCTTAAACATATTCGATCGAACAAATTCGACCTATGAAATTTTTGATTGAAAGCACGTTTGAGCAAAAATTGTCAAATTACCGTGCAAAAAGCATTCGCTCATGTCTGAATAAGCTGATGTGGCAGCAAATAACTCAGTCGAATAATGGGGTTTGGTTGTAAAATTCCATAATTATTGAGGAATAAATGAATTGTTGAATAACGAATAATGTAACCTAGGAAACCAATGAACTAAGTGATCCCATATGTCACGAGTTCCCCATATTAGAAACAAAAGGGTCATCATATGGAAGGGGGGATGTTGAGAGTTCCATGCTCCACCCTTTTGTCTAAACTCACTTTCATTCTCATGCAATTCCATTTATCCTACATGCAAGGGAATTCTCCCAAACTCCATATAAGCAAGGCTTGCCTTCAATCCACACAAGTCATTCCACTCTAGCTCATTGCCAAGAGTGTACACCATCTCCTCATGGAATCTCCATGCTCATAGAGCATCTCATGTAAGTCATTTTTATTTCTACTTTAATTCAATTCATCATGTTTTCATATCTTTCATTTCTTCCTCCATAGCTTGTTTATTGTGTGGTTGTTAGAGAGAGTGGGAGTAATATTTTTTCATTTCAACAGTATTCAACATGAGTACCTTTAGTAGGGGGTTAATGGGTCCTACAAAATCTATACCTCACTTAGAGAATGCATGTCCTCCCATCATGGGTTTCAGTGAAATTTTATCTCTGTGAGTAGGAAACTGAGCTCTTTGGCATACATCATGTCTCTTTACATAGGTATGTGCATCCATATGAAGAGCGGGCCACCATAACTCTGAGAATAATATGGCCTTGATTATTCTGTAGGGGCCAAAATGACCTCCTACAACACCTTGGTGTGCAGTCTCTAATATGCTTAAGTAATCACCCTCATGAACACACTGTCCTAGATATCCATCTCTCCCTCTTTTATACAGATTATCACCAATGAGTGTAGTCTTGAGCTTCTTGCTCTAGATGGCGTTGTCTTGCCAAGGTCATTCCTTGAGGGAATGTGGTTGTCCTCAACTAGGTCAACATTCATTCACTCCAGTATGGTGTAAGAGACACATGGTATAAAGTGGCATGCTCCACGGGTGGTCTTTCACAACAAACTGGGCATTCCTTGCATAGTCTATAAACATCTGCTTCCATAGAAGCCCAATACACTCCTAATCTATGCAGAGTATGCAATGTACATTGTCTCAAATGATGTTTCTCTAATGCACCTATTTGTGCTAATTATAACCATTTTTTGTATTCTGATTCCTCTATGCAAAATGCAAGAATTCTTTGATTATCTTGTTTATGCATGGTTCCTGCCAGTATTTGGTATCTTTGAGACTTGGTGATCTCTCCATCTTTGATTCTAACCCTAAGATTCTGTAGCTTAGTGATGAGTAGCACCTCCTTTAATGTCAATCCGGGAAGACGTGAGGATGGTATGAAGACCTCGAGCAAGTGGAGGCACAAGTGCATGAGTGAGAAGCACACAAGTATGCACACACATACACGCACACGTGCACACACGACAAGACAAAGAGTGAGAAGCAATGGAGTTCTTAGATTACTTTCAAAAAGCTCTTACAAGTTCATTTCAATTACAATCCAACCTCAAAAATGAGCTCTCTAGCTCCTTTTATAGTTTTTGACTAGCTTTGGCCCTGTTCAGACCTAGTGGCCGGCCTAGTTAAAAATTAGGTTCCAGGGCTTATTAGAGGGCTCAAACAAGATCTAAAAAATATGAAAATTGGCAGGTAGATACTTCTAAAGCTCCTCAAGCTCAAGGACTCCTTGGCTTGCATAAAATGGAGCTACAAAAATACGAAATGATATTTACAATGGTTTTTAGTGATGAAAATCACTATTTGTGTAGGGATTTTCTCTGTTGATTTGTCATACACCTCTTTGAGCTCCCTACTTGCTCTTTCTTCTTGTGTGCTCAACTCCTTGATGTCTGAAAAATTAGATGGCCTACTTGCTAGATCTTCTTTGACTGCCATGTCTGCTTGTGCTGTCCCTTCGCTCTCACTCTCTTCGTCTTGTCGCTCCTTCGGTTCCCTGACTGCTGCCAACACCCCCCGCACTCTCGCGTCTGTCGCCCCTGACAGACCCTTGTCTAGAGGATTTTTGAACATAATATTGGACGACATCGGAGGCTAGGTGGTGTTCTTCGAGTCGTAAGCCGCGTGCTAGATCTGTGAGCAAATCATCCCAATTCACAAGTCCGGGAACATCTAGATGAGGCACCCTCAATTGTTCTGAGTGAATAGTTCTCTCCACAGCAAATAATTGGAGGAGATGTGATGGTCTAGATATAAAGATTTCGGAGTGATATTCCCAGAATCCTGTGATGAATATCTCCTCAAATGTCTGTTTAAAACAGGCTGGGAGGTACTTGATTCTGGCGTGCCAAGCATACATTACTTCAATTGAGGGGGGTGGTACTCATATCGTACACCAGATCCTGGTTTCCTGTCACGAAGCCTGCTCCTAAGAAGTGGGGGTCCTTAATATTCTTAAATGTCCTGAAAGTGATCAGCATTAATTCAAATATTTTCATACACATCTGGGCCATCACATCGGGATTATTGCATAGCCGAATGCTCCAGTGACGGATTGTAGAAATCATGTAGTTCACCGTGGGGGGTCCTCGTGGAGGTGCTAGATAAACGTAATTTAACCATTTTGCGCAGGCTTTGATGTCTCTGACGGCAATAGTGAATTCAGGCCAGGTGCGTCTTCGAAGAACTGGAACGTAACAAGGATAATATTTAATAAACAACGGCATATTATTCCAGGTTCGGACCATTTCAGGATATGTTTCCAAAAGCCTGATCCTCCAGGTGGGTTGATGGATGGACCCACGCTTAGCACTTTCCGGTATATCGTCTGGACCAAATTGTGTAGCAAATGTGGGAGGCTTGCCACATTGTCGTTGAATCTCGGCATTGTAATCGGCCAAAAGTATGCAGTATGGCACATATTGGTCATTATTGGTGCCGATCCATCTATGATGAGACATGCTTCTGAAATATTCTGACTTTATGACAGTTTCTTCTAGGTTTGCTAGTGATTGGATCTGAATGGCCACCCGTTCTTCGTGGGTGTTCGTTGTCTTTTCCAGTGTCTGAAGCCACTCGGGTGCTTCCACTTCCAAGGTGTCTAGTCCCTCTGAGGTTTGTTGCCCTCCTCGCATTGGCATAGGAACGTATGGCTCCTCGTATGAATCATCTACCTCAATGGGAACCAAGTCTTCTGGCTCAGGTTCAATAACTGGAGAGGGTTGTCTTTCATACTCTAGTAACTTTTTCTGGAGCTCAACCACCTGCGCTGTCAATGCCTTCACTTCCTCTGAAGTCGAGGCCGACTCTATTACTTTGGTTGGAGCCTCCTGTTCCTTAAGCTGGCTACGCAGCTCATCACGTTCCCTTTCCAACTCATCATGAGCATCTAATAGATCTGCATAGCTTTCTAAGATGGTCTTCATTGTCTCTGAAGGTACGGCTTTAAACTGCTCTGGATCAATTTCGTGGGGAGAGCCTTCCATTGCCGCTTCCAGATTCTCTTCATTTTGTTTCTGCAGTCTCTTGTTCTCTTCAAGTGTTGTGGCCATATGTTTCCTGAGTAGCGCCAAGTTACGTCTATGCAAGTGGAGATGTGGGTGGAGGGGGTATGGGAGACGGAGGTTGCATGGGGGGAGGGAGCGGTGCAGTGGCAGGAGATGTTTCCATAGTGTCAAATGTTTGAGTGACCGTGTAAATGGGGATCGTGGGTGGGGTGGAAGTGACGTTAGTGAAGAGAGTGGTGAAAGTGGGCATGGTGACTCCCCCAAATTGGATTCCCGGAGAGAGTGGAATTCCCTTGACAATTGTGGTGATATTGGACGTGGTGGCAATAGTGTCACGTGGTGGAGTGAGTTGTGTAGTGAGGGGTGGGGAGGGTGGTGATAGTGGTGCTTCCTGATGTTCGTCTGCTTGCGTTGTATCTCCTAGTGCCGATACGTTGATATGAATTTGTTTCCCGGACCTCATGGGACGGGCGGGAACTCTTTTCTCAAATCGGTGAATGTAGGCCATTGCCTCATGAATGGCCTCATCCAATCCTACTGCATCTGCATGTAGGTTGATGGACTCGATGAACATATCATCCACGCCTTCCTCTGCCAGCAATTGGTTCATGAGTTTCTTGCCTGCTTCAAGTGACATTTTATGCTGTTCTTGAACTAGCTGCATGGTTCGATATAGTCTTTTTATTTGTGCCGAATACGCGGGGGCACTTGCTAACTCTGAAAGTTCATCATACTCTTGTTCTTCGTAGGCTTCTTCCCCTTGTTCGGTCTCTTGTTCATCGACGTCGACTTCTACAACTTGCGGTTGGGTGGGGGCTGACGTTGTTGTATGGGTTTGGGGTTCCTGAGCTCGCTCTGTTTCCGTTTCGAGATTAGAGTCGTAGATTAGTCTAGCCACTTCTTCATCAGTGAGATCATTGAGAGTAAAGCCCTGTGGAAATTCCAAGTCCAATGGGACGGGTGGAAACACCAGATTGGGTCCCTCTGTACTTGGTCTTGGTAGCCGAATGGTGAATGGTCTAATGCGTCGTGTCTGGGGAGGGGTAATTTCTGGTGTAGTGGTGGCTCCCCTTGGTTGAGCGCAGGGTAATTGGACTCCCCCTCTCATCTTCTTTGATGGAGGACCTGCCGCTGATAGCCTTCTCTGGAACTCCTAGGCCCGGGACCATATGAGTGCCCGCTGAATAGGCACGTCATAGGCTAGACATCGATAGATTATCTTGGTCAGAGCACAACATCCATGGAGCACATTTTTCTGCTTCTTGTTCCACCGTTGATGGGCTAGGTGAATCTGATCTATGATCCAATGTGGTACGTTGATAAGGAGGTTTTCTGTCTCTGTCAAATACAAGCTAAACCATATCTTCTTTGGGGGCATGGTGAATCTTTCCTGGGCGGGGAAAGCAAAATGCTGCATGACAGTCCGTAGGTGAAGAGTGATGGTCGGTGTCATTGCTACCATATCCTTCAGCTTATTGAGATCTTTATGTTTCATTCTGCCTGGAACCATTGTTTCCTTTTCCGTAGGAATGTGCATACCATACATGCCCAATGCTTCTGGTACCAGATTGAGGGTCAGTTTGAATCTTTTAAGTTCGTGGCCCGGCAATAGTGAGGGTAACACAAAAGTGTTGTCGCCTCCCTTGGCCCTACTAGGAGTGATGGTACTGATAAGATAAGAACAACGTAAGAAATCTGGCTTCGGTAAGTGGGCCCTGAAATAACTATCCAGGCCAGCTTTGGTCCATACTGAACGCATGACTTCGGCATTCTGATAGCTCTCAAATTCGCGCGTGAAAAAATGGTAGCGTCCCCATTTACCATTAAACTCCAATTCAGCTTCCCAAAAATAGGTTCCATCACCCAATGGTCCTGCAACATCACTGAACCAATGAGCGTGTTTGCCCACTTGAGAGGTGTGCCCCTGGGGAGGATCCTGAACTGGGAGTACATGCACAACTTGAAGTTCTTGCGGTCTTTCGGTGAGATGTGGTTCGAGGAGGAGTGTTTCTATATCCACAATCTGTGCGTTGGATCCGGCATGAGAACTGGCACCTCCGGCTTCTGCCATGGCCCTGCTTGCTTGTTGGTTCTGTGAGAATATAGAACCATGTGTTAACATTGTAATGGACAGAATAAACCCGTCGTTGCCTCATTACAACATTAATATGAGGTAGATGATGAGTCAGTGATCAGTAAGTGCACGATGACAGTGAGTGTAGTTAATGCCTGGATAGTCCTAGGAGCTAGATGGAAAGATGCACTGTCTGACTACTGCAGTTAGTAAGTGGAGATGAATTCACAGATTGGGGTCGGGGGGTTTATTACAAGTCTTGGGTTGCCAAACACCATGAATGGCTTTTGGTCTTGGTTTTGTGGAGATTCGGGAGGGTTGCATGAGTAATTCTGCTGGGAGTTGTTGTGTCATTGGGACCCATTTACGAGTGAGTCTGTGCGTGCTTCTAAGTGGCAGTGTGTTCGAGTGTATCAGACAAGAGTGGGTGGCGGCTGCTTGAGCGCGTGAACCCTGTCGTGTATGATGTGAATTGTGTGGGGTTAGTTGAGCCCGCAAGCAAGCCTTAGGCACCCAAATTTGTCTTGATTGTGGGTCAGCCTCCATCGACTTCTTGGGTACCCAAATGGATTTCACTTTCTCAACAGAGGTTTTAGGAGTCCTCTTATTAGCATCAAGTCGTTGATTACTAATAGGAAGTTGCGACCGTTGTTGCGACTTAGTTACGGTCGGCAGCTCGTCTTTCCGCACCCATATTTGTTTCATCGGCTGAGTTGTTCTGCTTCGCGCGTTCTTTTGGTCTCTCGCTTGGAGAGTCTTCAGTGATTGATCTGCCCTTAGTTGCTGCCTCCTTCTCACTTTCATTCTTCTGCATCACATAGCCTTGGACAAGAACAACATGGTCAACTTCATGTGTACCCCTGGAGGGACCAGGATTCCGTGCCTTTTCTAGTTCCTTGAGTGCTCCATTATTTAACTCAATTGTAATTCTAGTTTGATTCACCCATACCTGAAGAAGTCCACTTCTTAGGTTTAAGTTGACTGCTTGGTCATAGATCCAGTCTTGACCCAAGACAAGGGGCTCAGTGAGGTCCTCATCTTGACACACTAGTACTTTAACTGTCATTGCCTCATCATGAATAGAGAGGGGAAGTTCCACCTCGCCCATGCAAGGGGTTTCCATGCCTCCCAATCCTATGAGATATGCTTCCACAGGTTTGACAGTTAATTGCAACTCTTGACAGTAAGACAATTTAACAGCACTAGTGGCTGCACTTGAGTCAATCAAGGCTTTTACCGTCCTTGCACTCTTTCCTTGTCCTATATCTAAGGTTATGAAAGGACGTCGATCAGTTATCCTATGAGAGCTAACACCTGAAACTTCACACATAGCCACGTCGTATCCTTGATCTGCATATGCATCTTGCCTAGGGTGCTCTCTACCTTGTCTTCTTAATTTCATTCTCCATATGCGCTTAGGGCTTCTGCTTGAGCTTCCTCTCGGATTCGCTTTTCTTCCTCTTTGCGTTTCTTAGCAGTATTGAGTCGACTTAGCATTTCCTCTGTGAGAGGTTCCTGATACAACTTGACTCTGCATCCGCTGATATAACTTGGGAGAACATCGCCTTCTAATGTGGCTAGTTGCACTGCTCCACTTGTTGAGATTCTGTTAATGATCATGGGTCCGTAGCCTCTCTTCTCCAGTTTCCTCGCATGTTGCTTCAATGTGTAGACTAAAACTAAGTCTCCTGCCTTTAAACCTTTATCCTTAACGTGGGCATCAAAGTAGGCCTTCTGTCGTTTCTTAGCTGCATATATCCCTGCAGCTGCTCTCAGTCTTGTTTCTCCTAACCATTCAAGGTCAAAAAGTCTAGAGGAGAGTTCATGACCCGTCCATTCATGCTCTTGTGCCACTTTCAATGTAGGTATCAAAAAGTCTAAGGGTAGCACAGCATTTTGACCAAACACCATTTGAAAGGGAGTGGCTTGGAGTACCGTTTTGTAGGCAACTCGGTATGCCCAAACAGCATGGTGTAGCGGTTTGTCCCAATCAGAGCGTTTATTGTTCACTAATTTCGTCAATACATTGCATAAGATCTTGTTGGTGCTCTCAGCCTGGCCATTTGCTTGAGGGTGATAGGGGGCAGACTTCTTATGTATTACCAAGAATTCTTGGAGCAGATTTTCAATCACTTCATTCAAGAAGTGAGTGCCTCTATCACTAACTAGCTCTATAGGTAGCCCGTATCTAGTGAATACATTTTCAAACAAGAATTTAGCAATTGTTTGAGCATCGTTCTTCGTTGTGGCTTTTACCTCTACCCACTTTGTTAGATAGTCTGTCGCAACAATGATATATTCTGCATGGGAACCCTTAGCTGGGGGATTAATAGGACCTACAAAGTCTATTCCCCACTTAGAGAATGCACGTCCACCCATCATAGGTTTCAGTGGCATCTCATCTTTACGTATAGGATACTGAGTTCTCTGACAGACATCACATCGTTTCACATAGGTATGTGCATCCATGTGAAGGGTCGGCCACCAGAAGCCCGCAAATAGTATTGCCTTGATCACCCGATCTGGTCCAACGTGTCCTCCTGCTACACCTTGGTGCGCAGTTTCCAAGATCTTAAGATATTCACTCTCATGGACACATAGTCTCAGGTAACCGTCTTTACCACGTTTGTATAGATTATCACCAATAAGTGAGTAATCCTCGGCTTCTTGTTCTAAACTCCTTTTCCTAGCCAGAGTCATGTCTGGAGGGAATGTTTTCGTCCTTAGAAAGGATACTAGTGGTTCACTCCAATCCGGCACTATGGACACTTGATAAAGAGTGGCATGTTCCACAGGTGGTTTAGTGCGACAGATTGGCCATTCTTTGCACAACCTTTGGACATCCGCTTCCATAGTTGGCCAATGCACACCGAGTCTCCTTAGTGTCTGTAAGGTTCGTTGCTTTGAGTAGTGTTGCTCTAATGCACCTACATGTGCTAAATGCAACCATTTATTGTACTCGTCCTCTTCCACACAACAACCCAAGATTCCTTGATCCGTGTGCTTGTACATGCTTCCTGCCATGATGTGGTACTTTTGGGCTTTCACAACCTCTCTATTCTGTGTGTTTACTACTCGATGGTTAGGTCCGTATGTCAATACTGGTACCAATGGCTTAGCCCACTGCGGTACCACTTCCAAATTAAACAAGTAAGCGTCAGGAAGGTCATCTGATACTCCTTGTGGGGCTTCTCCAGATGTGAGCCTAGAGAGGTGATCCGCTCTCAAATGAGTCCTCCCTTTCCTTACCACAACCTCAAAATCATATTCCATTAGCAAGAGAAACCATCTTACTAATCTTCCTGTATTGCATGGCTTGTTCACGAGATATAACAATGCTTGGTGGTCAGTAAAAAATTTAAACTTATTTGCAAGCAAATAATGTCTAAACTTTTTAACCGCATACACCATGCCTAAGCCTTCTCTCTCAGTAGTGGTGTAATTCCGTTCAGCTGCATTCAATTGTCTACTAGCGTAGGCAATTGGAAGATCCATATTACCTTCACCCGTAGGTTGTGCGAGTACACATCCAATAGCATAATTGGATGCATCCACATGAACATGGAATGGCTTATTCCAATCTGGTGTGGTCAAGATTGGTGCTGAACATAATCTTCGTTTAAGTTCATTGAAGGAATTCTCACATTCCTCAGTCCATTCAAAGTTTGTCAGAAGTCTGTACATGGGCTTTGCAATGACAGCATACATGTGAATGAACCGGCGGTAGTAACCACAATGTCCCATGAAAGCTTGTACTTCCTTGACATTCCTTGGCCTAGGTAGCTCTGCTATGGCTCTCACTTTCGCTTCATCAGTGGATATGCCATTCTTTGACACGATGTGTCCTAGAATCTTGCCTTGCCTGACCATAAAGACGCACTTTTCTGGGTTCAGGCAGACTTGATATTCTCTACATTTGTCAAAGATTTGTCTGAGTTCAAGAATATGGGTTTGTCTAATGTTGGAATGAGCACAAAGATCATCAACTTAGAATTCTAAATTCTTCCTCAGGAACTCCTTAAATACATGGCACATTAGTCTCTAGAAGGTAGCTGGTGCATTGGTAAGCCCAAATGGCATTACACGAAAGGCAAATATGCCCCACTCTGTGGCAAAAGCTGTTTTATGCTGATCTTCTGGAGCTATGGCTACTTGATTGTAGCCCGAAAATCCATCAAGGAAGCTGTACACTTCCTTGCCTGCTACTCTTTCTAAGAGATGTTCTGTGATGGGAAGCGGATAGTTATCTCGAATTGTGGCTGCATTGAACTTCTTCAAGTTAATGCATACACGCAGCTTGCCATTCTTCTTGGGCACCACTACGATGGGGGATACCCACTCAGTGTGCTCAATTTCATAGATAAATCCAGCTTCAACCAGTCTATCTATCTCCTCTTTGATCTTGGCAGCGTAATTATCGTTATATGTATAGGGCTTTTGCTTAGAGGGCTTAGCATCTAAGGTCATGGGGATGGTGTGTGAGCATATGTCTGGGTCAACACCCTTCAAATCCTTGTAACTCCAAGCGAATACATCTCTGTATTCTCTTAGCAGGGCTATTAACGCATGCTCTTCTTCCTCTGTTAGGTCATGGCCTATGTATGTGCATCTCTCCTCTCCTTCTTCTAGGGCCACTACTATTTTCTTGGTGGTTTCTTTGTTATCATAGGCCTCTCCTGATTGTGCCTCTCGTTTAGGCATTCTTATCATGACTCTCCTGTCGTCTATCTCATACTTCTTAAAATTTTCTGGGACCTCAAACAAAGATTCTTCCTCTTCTGGTGAGACTTCTCTCTTCTTTCGTTTCTTTCCTTCTTCCTTCGGGGTCACATGTGTGGCTAATCTTACATCATTTTTAAGCTCTCCATGCCTCTGGGGTTGAAATTCTACTTCATGGAAGTATTCTTCATCTGATGCAAAAGGTGGGTCCATAATGATTGACTCTAGATCGGAGTCACTTGCATCCTCAAATGCATCAGGGCTAGGTTCGCATTCTTCTAGAACTACCTCTCCCATGATTGGCTCTATGGAGAAGACTAAAATGTCATAGCCATCCTCATCACAGTGAGGTGTCCATTGTTCTTCATTGATGGCTACATCCATTGTTGCTAGGATTTCTGCCCAACCATGGGGTTCAAATTCCTCATCAGGAAAGACTACAGGTGCATAGGCTGGGTCTTGAATTGATCTATGGTTTTCTTTTGCACCTACCTCTCTAGCTTTCTCTCTCTTCTCTTCTTCTACTGCTACCTTACACATCCATAAGTGGGTGTCTTCATGCATCCACGAGGATCCGGATTCTATGGAATGCACAGACTCAGTCTCATCTTTGGCTCTATGGATGGGATTCCATTGAATAGGTGGTACATCTCTATGAGAGTAATCCTTAAGATTGACTTTGGTCGTAACACCTAAGTGTTGCAGGTACAGAGAATTGGTTCCCCAATCCTGTACCACTTGCAACTGTCGCATAAAAGGTCGTCCCAAAATCATTTCATAGGCATGATTTTTGCTGAAGTCACATATAGCAAATGTATGCTCAAACTCGACACCACAGGTGGTGAGAGTTATTCCTTCTAGCAATCCTAAGGGTCTCTCAATATGACCATCGGCCATCTGCAATTTCATTCTCGTTGGCCTGAGTGCTGGCTTTCCCCCAACGCTTCCATAGGGAAGTGGTGGCAATTGCAACTCCTGCACCTGAGTCCAAAATTGCCTTGGTGGTGTACTCCTGGTAGGTAATGGGAAGATAGGTGTTCCCTTCTTCACCTTCACACATATCTCCTATCTTATCCAAGGGTATCTCTGGCACTGTCCTATGTGATCCTACCTGGGAACGAGGTTTTGCTATCTCGGGCACTTGATTGGCTACATGTTTCCACACCTCTGGTCTAACCCTAAGCAGCTCTTCCAAAGTGAGATTGCACTGCACTTTGGTGTTCTTCACTACCTCTGTGTTCCTAGGTATGACTGAATCTTCGTTTCTTACCATGACTGTAGGTGCTCTCATACAGGTGGACTTTGCTTCCCATGGGCCTGTGAAATGGTGTAGTTCTTGTAAAGAATTAGACTCGAAGTCTAATCTTTCTTGAGATTGGGTGCTCTCCTGCTCCCCATAAATGGATGGGATGTCTTGTGGGAATTGGTCATGTGCATCATCCACAAGTTCAATGGGAGGAGGGACTTCACTTTCTTTAGCCCATTTGTCTTCTTGAATATCGCGTAGGAATTCTGGTGTGAATTGATTCATAGAAGAAGAGGTGTCTGGCTCCGTAGAGTTAGGCACGTAGGCCTCAGGCACATAGGCTTTCTGGGTAGGAAGACCTGCTCTTTCACTAGCCTTGTCATGGTGTTGAGGGGCGAGTTCCTTTTGTGATTGTGCCATTAGATTCTCTATTCTTCCTAGGGAGGGGGGGTTGTTTGGTTCAGTGGGATTGGGCACATAAACTTCCGATGGGGGATGGGTCATGTTTTTGCTTGCTTTATCTCTTTCTTGATTTTTTTCTTCCTTGGCAGATCTTGCAATTATGCCCTCTAACTTCTCTAGGAGTCCATCCAAGTGTAATTGCGTCTTGGCTGAGCCCGAGTAATTGAAAAGGCGACTGGCTTCAAACATAGTCTGAGCCAATGCGACCATTTTCGCGCAAAGCTTGGTTCTTTCTATCTCTAGGTCAGCTCTAGGGTAGCACTTGTCATGATCCGTGACATTTGGCCCTTCTTGGATTCTGTCCTGATATGCTTTAAGCATCATGTCTATGTCTTGAGGAGGGGGATCAGCTAATACTGATCCTACTCTAGGGGGTGGTGGAATCGTATGAGGTGGGTTGGAAGGTGGCGGGTCGGATGGTGATGGGAATGGTGGTGGTGGGGTAGAGTGAGAGGGAGTTTGAGATGTGAGTTCAGTTATCCTGGCTTTGGTTTCTCTTATGCTTTCCTCAAGTTCACTCATCTTTTTGGCCCATTGTCTTTTCATTCTTTCCCGACTATCTTTCCACGCTCTCGTCCTTTTCTTTATCACGCTCTCAGTTTCACTAGCCTCTGGGTTCTTATCCTGGTTTACCCCTTGGTTCTGCTGCAATGCCTGAGCTCTAGTCACTACCTGTACTGGTGCGGTGGATGCCACACTTCTTGTGGAATCTACCACCAACCCAATAACGTTAATAGGAGTGATTTTTGGCATATTATTAGGATTCTTAGGGCAGTCTCGTAAGAGATGCTCCTTTCCACATTCTTGGCAAAAGCCCTGAATTGTCACTGACTGGGGTTGTGTAGATGGAGGTAAGGGACAATCACGAATGAGGTGATCTCCCTGACATCTGTAGCATGGTCCTCTAGGGAATGGGGGTCTTACTTGCCTAGGTTGAGGCTTAGGATTGGGGTTCGTATACATGACGTTTGAGTAATCTGACTCCCAACTAGGTTCATTTGGCTCTTCGCTATAGTAAGACTCACCATGCTCAGGAGACTGCATGTAGTAGGCCTGGGGACTATTGACATGTGTAGAATCAAAGCTATGGTCGCTGGGGTCACTTTCAGAAAGCAATGGTGTTACACGGACTATAGCTCTATTCAGGTTTTCTTCTGCTGCTGCATATTTTACTGGGATTGCATTAGCTGGGGCAGGGGGTTGTTGAGCTAACACAGGCTGAGGCCTTTGGTGGTTTTGGTATGGTTGCTGATAAGGTTGTTGTGGCCTGCCATATGGCTGTGGAGGGTACGGGTTCTGGTATCTTCCCTGTGGTGGATAGGGTTGAGGGTAAGTTTGCCTAACTGTTTGCTTATTGTAGGGGCAATCTTGTGCGGTGTGATTGGTGTACCTCCGTTCTATGGTGCAGTACTGGCTACTAGGATTTACTTGGGGCTGAGCCATAATGGGACATACGTTCGCCATGTGGTCGCCACCACAAGTATAGCACCTTTTCACAGGGACGAACCTTGGGATTTGTTTACTAGAGACACCTAGTTTCTGAGCAACTTTCTCTACAAGTTCCTCAATCGATGTGGATTGCGTGGAAGAGAGGCTAGAGGCACTATCTGAATCTTTGTATATCTTGGAAAGCTCTAACTCCTCCCCTAGGTTATCCTCGATGTCAATGCACATGCGTACACACTCTTCTATGGTCCTAGGGTCCTTCAAGTACACATAAGATCTCAATTTGGTACTTAGCAATCCATCCAAGAATAAAGCCACTTGCTTAGCTAGCGTGGGTAACTCAGGGGTAGGGCATCTCTCTAAGTATTGCCTGAATCTTCTTCCTACAAGTCTCACGGTCTCTTGAGGGGTTTGCTTGAAGCTGTGAATCAATAAGGAGGTATTATGCCTTATGCCACTCTTAGAGAATTCAATAATGAAAGCCTCTAGGAGTTGGTCTATGCTCCTGAATTGTCTCTCGTTTAGTGGCTGAAACCATGTCAGGGCAGTGTTCCTAAGGGTTAGACCAAAGGCATTGTACTGCGTGAATAGATCCTCCACTTGTTCAGCTCTCAGGACTTGTCTAAACTCAGCCACATGATCGTATGGGTCTCCTGTGCCATCGAAGTAATTCTTCATGGACTTAACTAGCTGAGTCGGTCTCAAAGTCCTTGTGTGCTCTCTAGGTCGTGGTAGAGGGAACTCATCCGCATTTCTTTGATTACTGTGAGCTCTAAGGACCTCAGGATCTACTCTATTTGTTTCCGTCCTTGTTCTTTCTCTACCCCCTAAGTTGGTAAAGCTTACTTCCGGCCTTTCTCTATGTCTGTCTCTTTGAGTTCCGTGAGCGTGGGAGGTTCCAGCTCCTGGGTGACCAAAGGACACGTTCGATCTTGGTTGGGGGAAAATGAATTCACCCTTCCAAGTGTAAGCATGCCTATCATTTTCTGTCACCACAAAGATCCTCTCTGAGGCGTGATCTAAGTAGGTCACTCTGCCTGGGCTATCAGGATCCTTAAACTCATAGATCATAATTGTTCCTATATCAGTTGGCTGATCAGATTTATACCTCCAAAAGGCTTCGTCAGTTTCTCGATTGAGGAGCAAATCTATGCTCTTATTATCCTGGGGAATCCACTCTGGTGTGATAATCCTAGTGAGAACCGATTTGCCTCGAGGGGTTCTAGGTTCTGTACCCATGTTTCCTTGCTCTAGGTCCCCTAAGTCCGCTTCTGAGATCACATTTCCAAATTCATCCGTCCTATCTGGGTGACTGGTGACTACGTATATGGTTCCTTCTTTGTCCAAGTATGCTCCGTTTTCAAACTTGACAGCTGGGTGCTCTAATCCAATGGATTGATCAGGATTCTTAATCTGTACCACAGATCTTCCTGGGCCGTCCTCATAGATACTGGCACCTAATCGGTTGGTCCTAAGGTATTCCAACTGCGTTTTGTATGGGCCTTCTACCCTGTGCAAGTATGGCACTCCTGAACTTCCCGTAGGTCTGCCCATGCCTTGAGACATCTCTGATTCACTGGTATCAGAGCTAGGGTAATGCGAGTGGTGACTCAGCTGCTGGGCCCAAGACCTCGCAGTATGATTGACACTAGCCTCTGAAGACCTAAGGCTTTGTCTATCCCTTACTAGATGTCGTCCTGATCTAAGGTTCATATGCCTAACTGATTAACCCAATTTTTCCCAGGTACAACCACGTTTCTGAGTCCTTTGTATCAATTACTTAATCCCCTTTTTATGTTGATTATCGTGTTTATACTCTTGTCTGATATCACGTCGTTAGGAATACTTGAGTTTACTTTCGCACTTTAGTTTGGTCGTTTCACGTTAGGTTCTTTTCCTTTAAGGTTGTTGTTCACACACACAGGTTATCTCTTGACTTGAACTTGATTTCTTAGATAGTCTTTGATTTATCTCGTGCCTATCGTTGCCTAGAATTACTTCTAACGCTACCCGCACTTAGCCTAAACTAAGAATTGACAAAGGGTGTTGCGGGTTTTCCAACCTTGAGTTCCTTTCCTTGTGTTGTTGCCCTGGTGTGCCCAGGACGCGCGTTCCCAAGCCTGCACTTACTCTTGCTTTGTGTACCCTTCGATGCTCTCAAAGGACCTGTAAAAGGCCCACCGTTAGCTCAAGACTTAAATTCAAAAGACAGAACCAATCATTTTCATTCATGTAACACTTCACCAATTTGCCCTATGACTTTTTGGACACAACTCTAGAGATCCCTGAATTTTGTTCCCCCTGGGTATGGTCAACTTCAAAATACCCTATCTAATATTCCTGATCTTAATTTAACCGTAACCAGTTGATGTTCTTGTTGTAGTCCCCGCGAGCTTTCCAACAAAACAAAAATCACGGCAAACGGATTTCGTATGAGAAAGTTATGCCCGTTCAAGGTTTTGGGGCTAAAACAGGATTAAACTAGGTTAATAGGCAAACAGGAATTCTCGGGTTACTTGGGTCATGCCCTCGTAATGCAATACTACACCCTAGTGTTTGTCCCACATTTGGCCAAAATTTAGACCATTATCTTTGCCTCAAAAATTTGACCTAATTTGCCCTTCTAACGTGTTCGCAAAGTCTGTCGGTCGCGATTGACAGGTCAGTCGCGATCGACGTGTCGATCGCGATTGACAAGTCCGTCGTGGCTGTCAGTTGTGATTGACGTGTCGATCGCGATTGACAGGTGGTTCGAAAAGTCAATCAGTCGTGGTCAAAGGGTCGTTGACTCTGTCATTCGCGATTGATGGGTCGATCGCGATTGACAGGTCAGTCGCGAGGGTCTGTCCGTCGTGGTCAAACAGTCGTTGACTGTGTCGGTCGCGATTGACAGAGCCGTCGTGGGCTGTCAGTCGCGATTGATGAGTCGATTGCGATTGATGGCTCGATCGCGATTGACACGTGTCACGCGTATGGTCCGTCGGTCGTGGTCAATCGGTCGTTGACTCTGTCGGTCGCGATTGACAGAGCCGTCGTGGGCTGTCGGTCGCGATTGACGTGTCGATCGCGATTGACAGGTCTGTCCATCGTGGTTTGTCGATCGCGATTGACAGAAATCTGATGAATTTCAAAAAACTAAACACATTTTTGGGAAGCTCTAGGCCTGTAGATCATGGTTTTGCACTTTGTTTGGCAATTTGAGCATTTTTTCTGTCGGTCGCGATTGACAGAGGTCGGCGACACACAGACAGTTATGGCAAATTCCGTACCTGCGCAGAGTGCTGGGGACGATGATGCGGCCTGTACCTGCAAGACAGCTCAAGAAACATGCAAAAACAGCACACACAATTTCGCTCTCTCGCTCTCTCTCACAAGTGAAATGAGGGAAATGAGGTGGAGAAGGTGATATGATAAAAAAACTGAAATTTTCGCGATGATGGAAATGGAGGTAGAAGATGGTGATGATGATGATGGTGATGATGGTGGTAAGGTAAGAAAGAGAAAAATAGGAAAAGTAACGAAATTACCTACAACGCCAACGTCTCCATTCTACGTCTTACCATCACACGCTCGTCCTCAAAGCTCGATCCCCGGCAACGGCGCCAAAATTTGGTGTAGCTCAGTGATGAGTAGCACCTCCTTTAATGTCAATCCGGGAAGACGTGAGGATGGTATGAAGACCTCGAGCAAGTGGAGGCACAAGTGCATGAGTGAGAAGCACACAAGTATGCACACACATACACGCACACGCGCACACACGGCAAGACAAAGAGTGAGAAGCAATGGAGTTCTTAGATTACTTTCAAAAAGCTCTTACAAGTTCATTTCAATTACAATCCAACCTCAAAAATGAGCTCTCTAGCTCCTTTTATAGTTTTTTACTAGCTTTGGCCCTCTTCAGACCTAGTGGCCGGCCTAGTTAAAAATTAGGTTCCAGGGCTTATTAGAGGGCTCAAACGAGATCTAAAAAATATGAAAATTGGCAAGTAGATACTTCTAAAGCTCCTCAAGCTCAAGGACTCCTTGGCTTTCACAAAATGGAGCTACAAAAATACGAAATGATATTTACAATGGTTTTTAGTGATGAAAATCACTATTTGTGTAGGGATTTTCTCTGTTGATTTGTCATACACCTCTTTGACATGATGTGTCCTAGAATTTTGTCTTGCTGACCATGAAATTACACTTTTCTGGGTTCAAACAAACTTGATATTCTCGACATTTATCAAATACTTGCTCCAATTCAAGGATATGGGTCTATCATATGTTAGAATGTGTGCATAAATCATCCACATAGTCTTCCAAGTTCTATCGTAAGAACTCCCTAAAGACATGGCACATCAACCATTGAAAAGTGGTGAGTGCATTTGTGATCCCAAATGGCATCACACAAAATGCAAATATGCCCCATTCTATGGAAAGAACCATCTTATGTTGATCTTCAAGTGCAATGGCTACCTGATTCTAGCCAGAGAATCCATCAAGGAAGCTGTAGACTTCCTTGACCGCAACAGGTTCTAATAAATGCTCCATGATAGGAAGCGGATAATTATCTCTAGTCATAGCGGCATTAACTTTTTTAAGGTTAATATGCACATGCAATTTTCCATTCTTCTTGGGCACAACCATAATGGGGGATACCCATTTGATATGCTCAATTTTGTAGATACATCCAACTACTATCAAATGATCTATCTCTTCTTTAATCTTGGTAGCATAATTGTTATTATAGTTGTATGGTTTCTATTTTGAAGGGCTTGGCTTCTGGAGTCATAGGAATTCTATGGGAGCATGTATCTCGGTCCACTCCTTTCAAATCCTTGTAGTTCCATGTAAATACGTCTCTATATTCTTGCAATATGGCCGTTAACTCTTCCTCCTCTTCCTCTATCAAATCATGCCCTATATATGTGAATTTCACTTCCCCTTCTTCAATTGTAACCACTATATTCTTAGTTATCTCTTGATTATTGTAGGCTTCTCCTATGCTTGCTTCTCGTTTAGGCATCTATACCATGATTATTCTATCTTCTATTTCAAATTTTTTAAAGTTCTCCGATTCTGCCATGAAAGATTTTTCTTCTTCTTTCTTAGGTGATTTCTATCTTTCCCTCTTGTGCCCATTCTCCTTGCTTTCTATGAGTGACTTGGGTTGTTCAGTTTGATTTTCCTTTCCTACCTCACGGGTGATGGCTTCTACAAAATAGATATATTCCTCTTCTAAGGAGGAGAAGGGTTTCATGATAATAGACTCTAAGTTTTTCTCACTTGTCTCACTTGGTTCTTGAGCCAAATCCATGCATTCTTCTAGAATAGGCTCTTCATCCAAGGGTTCTATCATAAAGATGGAAATGTCATATCCATCCTCATCGTAGTGAGGGTTCCATTGTTCTTCGTTTACCGCTATGTCCATGGTGGCTACGATCTCTACCCAACTGTGAGGCTCAAATTCCTCATCTGAGAACACTATAGATGCATACACAAGATCTTAAAGGGTATGTGGATGTAAATCAAAGCCTATAGTTGTGGATTCCAATCGTTCTTTTTTCTATTTAAGTACCTTACACATCCATAGATGAGTGTCTTCATGCAACCATGAAGGATCTAGTTCTAGAGATTGCACGGATTCTTTTTCTTTGGACATCCTATGGATGGTATTCCACTGTAGTGGGGGTACATGGTGATGGGAATAGTCCTGGAGGTTGCCTTTGGTAGTCACCCTAAATGTTGCAGGTACAAAGAGTTGTTTCCCCAATCTTGTACAATTTGCAATTGTCGCATGAATGGACATCCCAAAAACATCTCGTAAGCATGATTCCTTCCAAACTCACGAATAGCGGTGTGCTCAAATTCTACATTACAAGTGGCAAGATATATTCCTTCCAATAAACCTAATGATTTCTCAATGTCTACCAGCCATTTGAACCTTCATTCTCATGGGTCTTAATGCTGGCTTGACCCAATGTTTCCATAAGGAAGTCGTGGCAATGGCTACTTCAGCACTTGAATCTAGGATTGCTTTAGTAGTGTAGCCTTGGTAGGTTATTGGAAGATAAGTATTACATTCCTCTACCTTACTCATATCTCATATCCTTTCCATAGGTATTTATGGAACTCTCTTGTGTGAACCTCCCTGAGAGTGGTTAGTCGTTGTCTCTGGTAACTGGTTTGCTACATGCTTCCACATTTCAGGTTTAATTTTTAGTAATTCTTCTTAAGTGATGTGATAGTGCACTTTAGAGTTCTTTATTACATTTGTGTTTCTAGGAATAACTAACTCCTCCCTTCTAACTAGTATGGTGGGTGCTCTCATATTAATAGACTTAGCTTCCAAGGTCAAGTGAACTGAGGTAATTCTTGTAAAGAATTAGATTCATTTTTTTTTTGGTTCACTAAGTTGCTCCTCCTCTAGTTTGTCATATATAGAGGGTATGTCTTGGGGAAATTGTTCCTATGAGTCATCTATCTCTTGAATTGGTGGGTGGGTTTCTTTCTCTAGCCTCCATTTTTCTTCTATGATATCCCTCAAAAATCCCTGTGAGCACTTATGTATGGAAGAAAGATTCTCCCAATCAGTAGTGTTAGACACTTGAGATAAGGATGGTGTAGCGCCTTCTTGTGCCCTAGGAACAGTAGGGGCCTTCTTTGAATCCTTTTTTTCATTACTAGAAATCAAGTGTTCTAGTCTCTCTAATTGTGCTTGAGAGTGTAGCTTTGATTTCACTATGTTACTCCAATTAACATATCGAGAGGCGTCAAGCATATTTTGAGCTAATTTTACCATCTTCATGCAAAGCTTAGTTCTCTCGATTTCTAATTCTGCCCTATGGTAATTCTTGCTTAATTCGTCCACCTAGGGTCCTTTTAATCTTGCTTGATATGCTTTGAACAACATGTCTAAATTTTTATTTATAGGTTTGGCTAGAATTGATCCTGTTTTGTGAGTTGGGTTCTGCCGATTCGATTCTTGAGAAGCCAATTCTAAGATTTTGGCTCTAGTCTCATTTAAATTTCCTTCCAACTCTCTTATTTTCTTACTCCATTTCCTCTTGATTCTCTCTCGTGAATCCTTCCAAGATCTATTCTTTCTTCCACTAGACTCTTCGACTTCTCTATTCTCAACTATTTTATCAAGGTTTGATTGTTGATTTTGCAACGGTACCTGGGCTCTCATTATCACTTGGATAGGTACATACGTTGGTGCTGCTTGAAGTGTGCACAATGCCTATCACATTCATGGGTGTTACTTTAGAGGCATTGGCAGGGTTCTTGGAGCACTGTCTTATGACATGCTCTTTACCACATTCTGCACAAAAACCTTGAATGTTCTAATACTTGGGTTGTCCTATTGTTGGGGGATGTGGACATTTGCTTAGGTAATGATCCCCTTGGATCCTAAAACATGGTCCTTTAGGGCCCTATGGTCTTAGCTGTCTTAATTGGGGCCATGGATAGGGATAGTGTGGCTCCTAACTAGGTTCCAATAGTGGGCTCTCATATTGGTATGTTTCCACATGTTTTGGTGACCTAGTGTAGTATACGAATGGACTATCTACATGGGTAGAATAAAAACTGTTAAACTTTCATTTTTTGTGATAAAATGGAATGAAGTTAATAAAGCTCTCTTGAGATTCTCTTTTGTAGCATCATATTTGATGAAGATTACATTGGCTGGTGGGGGTGGCTACGGAGCTAGAACTGGTTCAGGTCTAGGTTGCATCTGATATGGTACCTCATAGTCTTGTTGGGGTCTGTAATAATGAGACTGAGCATTGTATTGACCTAGGTATCTTCTTGATTGGGGATAAGTTTGTGGGTAGTTCTATCAAACCACGTGTTTTATATTAGTGCTTGATCACTTACTATTGTAAACCATTGGTTATGTATACTCTCAATGAGGGAATCTATAGAAACAAACTCTTGTAATAGTTATTACTTGAAAAGAAACTACATCAAAAGTAAATGTCAATGGAGGAAGTCGTGGCAATGTTAGACATGAATCACGAGCCAAAATTAGGAGAGATTGATTACCAAGAGATTCCCCAAACTTGAGGGAACTTTTAGGTACAATCCCTCCAAGTTTTGAATTCAAAAACTCCTAGATATACACATATGTGCAGTTGTAGAGTAGAGAAAATCATTTTGAGCTACATTTTGATGATATTTGACCAAGCAACTAGTTATTTCTAAAGCACACATTGTGCTCATCCTTTCCAAGATTCATGCTCATTTATATCAAGTACCATTTGTGCAATACAGGTTGATCTTCAAGCTACTCGAAGTTCTTCTTATCTACTCCTATAGGCCTATGTTCACATTTTCAGTCAACTTCAGTTATTGATTTCTTTGTGTATTCTTAGTCTTTTGATGAGATTTAAATTGATGTAGGTAATTTAATACGTCAAATTTCATGGTATCAATTTTTATCATCATTGGTTCATTATTTTATGAGCTACATTCATTTGACATCACCTATGTATTCTAGCACATAATTCCTAAAATATCGGGATGACACTCCTATATTGCTAAACTTATTTCTCTTAGTATGGTTCATCAAAATTCATCAAATTTGTTGCTTTAGATTCATTATATATCTAATTAGAGGTGCAAAAAATATCTCTTGTCAATTTCTAGTAGGCTCTAAGCTGTGAGTAAATTTCCAAAGTGCATCTCATCCAAAAATAGCAAATTCTCCTTCATCTGTTTTGTGTCAAGTAGTTTGTTTTGATGAATCAATTTGATATTGATGCTCCAAATCACTAGGGTAATTTTTATGCAACCTTAGCAAGCTTAAGGTGTCTACGTATCAACCCTAAAGCTATCTTGGAAGGTGTTGTTGCTCTAGCACAATGGTGAGAACCACGTTAAGAAGCTCCACCTCCTTAATGTCAATCCGCGGAAGAGATAGGAGTGATATGAAGATCGTGAATGTGAGATGAAGTGAAAGTGAAGGTGAGAAGCATAGAAATGCACACACACATACACACACGCTACGAAGAGACAAGCAAGACACAATGGAAGGTGAGAAATCAACTCTATTACTCAAGAACACTATTACAAGCTCAAACTAGCTCTAAGCTCACACTAGCCAACATGAACCAACCTCAAAAATGAGCTCTCTAGCTCTTTTTATAGTTTCTAGACTAGTTTTGACCGGTTTCACATCTAGTGACCGGCATAGTTAAAAAATAGGTCCTAGAGGCTATTTGGAAGGGTAAACGATGTCTAAAAATAACGAAAATTGGTACGCGCATTCTACCTAAGCTCCTCAAGCTCGAGGACTCCTCGGCTTGCACAAAATGGAGCTATGAATTACAAAATGAGGTTTTGTCTATATTACATATGTTACAAGAGTGATGAAGATCACTGTTGGATGTTTGAAGAGGTAATAAAAACATATTTGTTTGAAAAATAATCCGACTGGCTCCCTGCTCCGTCTTTACATGCTTCCGTGGCGCCTGTGCCTCTGGCTGCTTCCAACACCCCCCTCCCTCTCGCTTCTGTCGTCCCTGACAGAACCTTGTTGTGAGGTCTGCCGGATGTAGTTCTGTAGGAGGTCTTGAGCGAGGGTGTGCTCGGATATACGAATGCCTCGGGCTAGATCAGCCTCGAGTTTCTCCCAGTTGATAGGTTGCGGCTCGTCTGGTGGTGGGAGCTGATAATGTGTGGAGTACACTATTCGTTCACAGGCGAATAATTGCAATAAGTGTGTGGGCCTGCTTATAAATACCTCTGAATGGTACTCCCAAAAGCCGGTGGTGAACATTTCTTCGAATGTCTGCTTGTAGCATGCCGGTAGGTATTTGATCCTGCAGTGCCAGGCATAACACACCCGTAGCGATGGCGTTGTGCTCATATCATAGACTAAATCAAAGTTGCCATGCTCGAAGCCCGGGGTGTTTACATGGGGAGCCTTGATGCGTCGGAAGACTTTAAAGATCATCTGCATCATGTCAAAGATTTTGACAGTCATGTGCGCGGCAATATCATCCATATGCTTTAACCTAGGGAGCCAGTGGCGGATCGTCGCCATCATGTAGCCTACTGTGGGTAACTCGATTGGTGGCTTGAAGTAGGGATAGTTCACCCAGTCTTGGCACTGCTTATTGTTTTGTACCTTAATAGCGAATGCAGTCCAAGAGCGGCGTCGTGGTACTGGTCCCCAGCACGGGTTAAATTTTAAGTGCAGCGGCGCTTTCACCCACGTGCTCATCATCTCTGGATAGTTTTGCAATAGATCTTTGCGCCAGTCTGGTTGAAGGATTTCACCTCTCTGCGCCCTTGGTGGCAAGTCTTCCGGTTCGAATTGAGTGGCATGCGTTGGTTTCATACCTGTTTCTTTCTCTATGGCTGACTGATATTCGGCCATTAACATGAAGTACGGTTTATATTGAAGCTCGTGCCCAGATATGTACCGTCGCGGGGCCAATTGAGCAAAGAATGGTGACTGTAAAATCCTCTCTTCAATCATGGCCATGGCATGTAGTTGTGCCTCTACTCTGGCCGAGTGTGTCGTTCCGAGTTCTTCAACTGTCTTCATCCACGCGGGAGTAGGTAATTCATAGGTCATCTGGCCTTCGGCCGTGACACGTCCGCCTGGGATGGGTATCGGTTCGTATGCCTCTTCAAATGTTTCCTCCACCGGGATAGTGACGGTTTCTTCCTCAGCTGGTAGCTCAGGTGGGGAGTCTGGCCTTGGTGGTGCTTCATAGGCTGCGATTCTAGATTCAAGATTTGTTACCTGGGCCCGGAGTGCGTTGAGTTCCTCTAAAATTTCAGGGGCAGGGTCCACAGGTGCTGGTAATTCTGCTGTTACTTGTACTTGTTGTGTTGCCGGTTCTCTGAGCTGTAGCAGCTTGTGATCTTCCTTTAACTTTTGGTGCTCTTCGTTCATACGATCATAGTCCTCGAGCAATCGCACATGATCATCTAGCAACATCCGCATCGATTCAGATGGGATTGCTTTGAATTTGCTAGGACTTAAGGGTTGGTCTGGGTGGTCCAAAGCCGCTTCCAAATTCTCTCTATTCTGCTCTTGGAGTCTCTGGTTCTCCTCTTTTGCTGCGGCTAAGTGTCTTCTTAGTAAGCCCATATTTCTAGTGAGCGTTGCATTACGGACGGTTTGGGCTCGAAGGAGGTTGTCCAAATCCGCAGTGGCCTCTTTTGTTTTCTCCTCACTTTCTAGTTCTAATTTGTGATAGGCCTCTCGTAAATCTTGGTATCGGCTGTTCAGTGAGACATTCTCAATTGATAACAAATTAAGCTGCGTTTGTAGTTCATTCGTCGTTCTCTGCAGCTGTTGATAGTTGGTGCCGAGTGATGCAAACTCATCGCGGACTTGTGTCATGCATGTGAACATGTGTTGAAATGCGGTGTCTATGGCGGGTGATAATAGTAATGGAGTGCTAATTGAAGATGCAGTGGAATTAGATGCAGTGGGGATGGGAAATGGGGTTGGGAAGGTGGATGCAGTGGTGATTGTGGAAAATTGTGACGTGCCTAAATATGAGGGTGCTGTGAGTGGAGTGGGTGGTGGTGAGGTGGATGGTGATATGTCCATGCCAGTGGACGTGTCAAGTGCGGTGACTGTGAAAAGTGGTGTGAATGTGGGTGGTTGTGTCGGTGTGAAGACGGGATTTACAAACGTAGAGTAATTTACAGGGGGGATGGCTGGAGCAGCTTGGTGAAAAGGGGAAATAGGGGTTATGGTGGGTTGAGGAGGTGAAACTGGTGAGAAGGTTAGTGGGGTTAGAAAGGGGAATGGGGTTCTTAGAGGTGGGGGAAACGCTGGGAAGGATGAAGGGGTGAAGGGGTTAACATATGGATGCGGAGGGTTGGGTGTGGGCATGGAAGTATGAATTGGCAGGGCAAAGGGTGCGGTTGTGTTGCCTTGAACTGGTGTGGATGTGGGGGAAGTGGGTGGGTGTGCGGGGGATACAGGATGGGTTGGTGAAAGATGAGGTGAGAGAGGAGTAGAGGGCGTGGATGTTATTTCGAAGATAGTAGTGGTATGTACAACAGTGGTACATGGTGGGGAATCTACAAGGATGGGTTCTGCGTTCAATGAACTTTCGGGGATGAGGCGTGCCTCCCTGACTTGTGCGGAAGACTGAGCTCCTGTTGGTACGCGAATATACTCTCCGGGTTTTGAAAGTAGTCGCACTCGGCGGGGATCAAACTGTGGTAGTTGCTTTCTTTGTAAAAACCTGAGTGCTTCATGGGAGCCAACTGATTTGACTAGCTCCCTGAACCCTCTGATGTATGCGTCTTCGAATCCTCCGGAGATGAGTTCCTGTTCAATTAATGCCTGGCTCTCCTCTTCAGTTAACTTCTTCCGGGCCCAGACTTTCTCCATGGTACGATATAATTTCTTTATAGCCAGCGTGTACGCTGCGGCTTCGAAAGTCTCTTCTTCATATGTGCTGGTGTCGCCGTGTGTGTCAGTCTGTTGGCCTTGACCATCTGTCTGTCCGTCATGTGAGCCCTGGCTGGCTTCATCGTCGCCTTCCTCGTCATCTGTTTCGGTTCTTTCTTCTTCAGAGCTCGACACAGCTTGTCCCTGTGGCAGATCTCTCGGTGTGGTAGGGTAACTGGGGCGTTCATATTCTTGGGAGAACATCTGTGTATCTGAAAACTGGAACTCATTTGAGAATGCCTCCGGCATCTCAAAATCGAATGTTGTGTTTAATGGTTCTGCCTCCATGTGTGGTATTGGGAAAGAAAAGGCTTCCGCACCAATAGTTGTGGGAGCTTCTGCTGTTGTGGTGGTGGGTTCTGTGGTGGCAGCTACCTGAGGTGCAGCGGTACTAGTGGTGGCCTTCGTAACCACTGGTCTGGACAACCTTATGCGAATAGGTTGTACTGTGGGAGCCGCTTCTGTCTATGGTCGTTCTGGAGAGGGTTGTGGTGATGGCGACTCTGGCACTTGAAGGCAAGGGATGGTGCCTCTCATGCGCTTACCTGCCCGTGTTCGACTGGGCTTCCTGGCTTTCTTCGTTGTGCCTTTGAATGCCTTCAGTTCTTCTCCTATTAATGCACGCTCGATGGGCAAGTCATATGCTAAGCACATATACACAATTCGAGTGAGTGCACAACATCCATTAAGTACTTTCTTGCGCTCCCATCTGTGCTGTGCCAGATACATTTGATCTATGATCCAGCTTGCCAGATCAACAGTTTGAGGTCCCGTGCATGCCAAATACAATCCAAACCATATTCTTTTATGTGGCATGGTGAATCTGTCCTGAGCGGGGAATGCGAAATGTTGCATGCATATCCTTAGTGGCTTCGACAGCTCAGGTGTAATTGCCGAAATCTCCTCCCACTTCGTGACATCCCCACGTTTCATCGGTTCTGGAATTAATCTCTCTCGATCTGTGGGTGTGTGGGTGCCATGAATTTTGATGGCCGCTCTGATTAAATCCTTAGATAGGTAAAACCTTTTGTAAGGTGGATCATCCACTAGAGTAGGCAATATGAAGGTCCCTGGGATGTCCTTATTCTCTGAGGCCAGTAGGGTAGTGATTAAGTAATAGCACCTGTAAAAATCCGGTTTGGGCAGAGGATCACTGAAATACTCTGTGAAGCCTGCTCTGGCCCAAACATGAGTTAAATCCTGGGTGCTCTGTAGGGCTTCGAACTCTCTGGAGAAAAACTGGTATTTTCCCCACGTACGGTCATCAAATGTCAAAGAGGATTCAAATATAAAGTCCGCATCCGCAAGGGGTCCTGCAAGGCCCTGAAACCAATGAGAGTTCCTGTGTATCTTTTCGGTGTAGCCCATGGGTGGGTTGTCGATAGGCATGGGCCCTGGAAATCCCTGAAATTCCGGCGGTGGAGCAGTCGGGTGGGACTCTGCTCGTAGCACGTTGAGGGGCACAGCCGCTACACTGGGGCCTGCTCCTGATGTTCCTTCGTCGGTTTGCATGGTGACTGATGTGCTAATGAGAAAGATCTGCTACAAAGGATTAACACATTAGCATGGAAATTAATTATGATCCCATTAAAGTGAGACCGCAATCCCTTTCCATAACTGATGCGTAACCCGTGTAGCCAAGTGCTGTGATGTGATGGATGCAATGTTTCTTGCAGCACTAGTGCGGGTCTCTAGACACCTATACGTTTCAAATCATGCATACATTTCTTGATGATATGAGATTACGAGTGATGTGTGATGATGGTGGGTGAATTTATACAAGGTTTAAAGGTTAGTGATTTAGTACAAGGTTGTATGTTAGTCGGGGGGGTAGTTTTATCAGACATGGGGTTAGGGGGAGACGGTTGGATATTCTTCGGTATCCATTTCCTAAGAGTCTTCGAGTGGGTGGTGGGTTTCTGCTGAGGGGCAAAAGGTAGTGTCGGGTGTGGTGGTATTGAGGGATGGAAAGATTTGTGAGGGGTATATATTACATGGCTTAAGGGTTGAGCTATGATACATGATTTGGGTACCCAAATCTGCGTGGGTGTGGGTCTATGGGTAAGGTATTTCTTGGCGATCCAAATTTGTCGAATGCTCGGACCTGTAGAAGAAGGTCGAGGGGATGGAGGATATCGATTCTGTTTCTGCCCTGCCTCTTTCTTGTTGATCTCTGCTTGGTTGGAGTTCTTTGGTGCTTTTTGTCCTTTTGGCACCCACATTTGTCTGGTGCCGCTTTCTTTGGGTGGCCTGAACTGCCTTCCTTGTTGTTTCCTCCGATACTGCAGTCGGTCTGGGTTCCTTCGTCGTGATTGACTGAGTTATTGCTGGGGTTGAGAGGTCGGATGGACACTCTGCTTTGGAAAAGAAGGGAGATCCAAGACTTGCGTGACCTGCCCATTAGGAAGTGATGCCTTATTTAACTTTAATCTAGGCCAGTCCGCAACAAGTTTGGAAGGATGAGCACCGCAGGGTGTCGTGCTCATTTGGCCGCTGATGCAACCCACATGACCGCAAATTGTGCCCATCTGCCCTAGCGGTTGGGTAGCTGCCCCTTCTAGTTTGCAGGAAGTCCCAGGGAAGATCTCCTTTCGTCCTTCTAATTGACAACTGTCTATAGCCAAGCCAGAGTGGGTTGGTGTAGACGTAACGTGACTGATCTGACTCAAGATCTTCCGGTCTTCCATCGCATGTGTTTCGTGGGGTCTAGGGTCACATCCGTCAGGCGGAATGCCGTTAGGGAAGTCAAGCGGTATCACTCGCCTCTGTTCTAAGGTTCCAATCTGTAAGGAGCCTTGTCTAAGATTTAGGTCCACCGAGTGATCGTATAGCCAATCTTGGCCAAGGATTAGGGGTTCTATCAGGTCATCATCATGGCACACTAGTAGCTTCGCTGTCATGGTCACATCCTTAATGAGGATAGGAAGGTCCACCTCACCCATGCAAGGGGTTTCCATGCCTCCTAGCCCTATGAGGTATGCCTCAATTGGCCGCATTTCTATTCCTGAATCCTTATAGTGGGACCATCTAATCGCACTAGTCGCAGCACCTGAATCAATTAAAGCCCTGAACTCTTGGCAATGGTTGCCGTGCTCTAGCCTAACTGTAATGAATGGTCTCCTGTCCACTATACTAGGATGAGTGGTTGACTTTACTTGACACATGGCCATGGGATATCTGGGTGTAGGTTCCAGATGGTCATATTGTTCTCTCCCTAGTCCTTGTCTTCTTAGCTTCATGCGCTTAATGCGTTCTATTGCTTCTGCCTGAGCTTCCGCTCGTATTCTATTTTCTTCCTCCTTACGCTTCTTTGCCAACGTGAGTCGTCTAAGCATATCCTCCGTAAGAGGTTCCTGATATAGCTTGACTCTACAGCCACTAATATAATTAGGCATTATATCTCCTTCCAAGGTGGCTAACTGTACTGCTCCACTTGTCGAGAGTCTGTTAATGATCATAGGTCCATAACCTCGCTTTTCTAACTTCCGTGCGTGCTGTTTCAGCGTATATACTAGAACTAAATCTCCTTCTTTTAGTCCTTTATCTTTCACATGTGCATCAAAATATGCTTTCTGTCGCTTCTTCGCTGCATATATTCCTGCTGCTGCCTTTAGCCTGGTTTCTCCTAATCGTTCCAAGTCCATTATTCTCGCTGATAATTCATGGCCGGTCCACTGATGTTCTTGTGCCACCTTAAGGGTCGGTATCAGGAAGTCCAAAGGAAGCACAGCATTTTGACCAAAAACCATCTGAAAGGGAGTTGCATTGAGTACGGTCTTGTAGGCCACTCGATATGCCCAAACAGCGTGGTGTAACTGTTTGTCCCAATCTGAACGTTTGTTGTTCACGAGTTTCGTCAGTACGTTACAAAGTATCTTGTTAGTGCTTTCAGCCTGACCATTGGCCTGAGGATGATATGGTGCGGATTTCTTGTGAATCACCATAAAATCCTGTAACAAATATGCAATGACTTGGTTTAGAAAGTGAGTGCCTCGATCGCTCACTAACTCTATAGGCAATCCATATCTTGTAAAGACATTTTCAAATAAGAATTTTGCAGTTGTGTGTGCATCATTCTTTTTCGTGGCTTTTGCCTCTACCCATTTGGTTAGATAATCGGTGGCAACAATAATGTATTCCGCATGTGTACCTTTTGCAGGGGGGTTAATGGGTCCTACAAAGTCTATACCCCACTTTGAAAATGCACGTCCGCCCATCATGGGTTTCAAGGGCATTTCATCTCTGCGCGTAGGAAACTGAGTTCTTTGGCACACATCACATCTCTTTACATAGGTATGAGCATCCATGTGGAGAGTGGGCCACCATAATCCTGCAAAGAGGATGGCTTTGATTATCCTATCGGGTCCAAAATGACCTCCTGCAACACCTTGGTGTGCAGTCTCTAGCATGCTCAGATAATCGCTCTCATGAACACATTGTCTTAGATATCCATCTCGTCCTCTTTTGTATAGATTATCGCCAATAAGTGAATAGTCTTGAGCTTCCTGCTCCAGACTACGTTGTCGAGCTAAAGTCATGCCTTGAGGGAATGTGTTCGTCCTCAAGTATGTCACTAAAGGTTCACTCCAGTCTGGTGTGAGAGACACATGATATAATGTAGCATGCTCTACTGGTGGTCTTTCACAACAAACGTGGCATTCCTTACACAACCTGTAGACATCTGCTTCCATCGTAGGCCAATATACTCCTAGTCTATGCAGAGTCTGTAGTGTTCGATGTTTCGAATGATGTTGCTTTAATGCACCCACGTGTGCTAATTGCAACCAATTCGCGTGTTCTGATTCATCTACACAACAAGCAAGAATCTTTTGATTATCCTGTTTATATATGCTTCCTGCTAAGATTTGGTATCTCTGAGACTTGGTAATCTCTCCTTCGTTGATCTTAATCCTAGGATTCTTGGGTCCGTATGTAAGAATAGGGACTATAGACTTAGCCCATTCTGGTGCTATCTCAAGATTAAACAAATATGCATCTGGTAGATCATCCGCTACTCCTTGAGGAGCTTCTCCTGAGGTTAATCTTGAAAGGTGGTCAGCTCTAAGATGTGTCTTTCCTTTCCTGACTACTACTTCAAAATCATACTCCATGAGTAATAGAAACCAACGTATTAGTCGTCCCGTGTTACATGGTTTGTTGACTAGGTACAATAGAGCTTGATGATCGGTAAAGAACTTGAATTTGTTGGCCAATAAGTAGTGCCTGAATTTCTTTATTGCGTAGATCATCCCTAATCCTTCTCGTTCCGTCGTGGTGTAATTTCTTTCTGCTGCGTTCAATTGTCTGCTCGCGTAAGCTATGGGGAGATCTATGTTACCTTCATTCGTGGGTTGTGCTAACACACATCCTATGGCATAATTGGATGCATCCACATGTACATGGAATGGCTTGCTCCAATCTGGGGTAGTCAAAATCGGTGCTGAGCACAAGCGTCGCTTAAGTTCATTGAATGAATTCTCACATTCTTCTGTCCAGTCAAAATTGGTTAAAAGAGAGTACAATGGTTTGGCTATGATTGCATACATGTGTATGAATCTCCTATAATATCCGCAATGGCCCATAAATGCCTGTACCTCCTTTACATTAGTTGGTCTCGGTAATTCTGCAATTACCTTCACCTTTTCTTCATCCGTAGAGATTCCATTTTTTGACACAATGTGTCCTAGAATTTTGCCTTGTCTGACCATGAAAACACATTTTTCTGGGTTCAAACAAACCTGATATTCTCGACATTTGTCAAATATTTGCCTTAACTCTGGGATATGTGTCTGTCTTACATTAGAATGAGCACATATGTCATCGACATAAACTTCCAAGCTCTTGCGTAAGAATTCCTTAAAAACATGACACATGAGTCGCTGGAAAGTGGCGGGTGCATTTGTTAAGCCGAATGGCATCACACAAAATGCAAATATGCCCCATTCAGTGGCAAAAGCCGTCTTGTGTTGATCTTCTGGAGCAATGGCTACTTGATTATAGCCTGAAAATCCATCAAGAAAGCTGTAAACTTCCTTGCCCGCAACTCTTTCCAATAAGTGTTCCGTGATAGGAAGAGGATAACTATCTCTAATCGTTGCGGCATTAACTTTTTTAAGGTTAATACACACACGCAATTTTCCATTCTTTTTGGGCACAACCACAATGGGGGATACCCATTCGGTATGCTCAATTTCGTAAATGAATCCTGCTTCTATCAAGCGATCTATCTCCTCTTTAATCTTCGCAGCGTAGTTATCATTGTACGTGTATGGTTTCTGTTTCGTAGGTTTTGCATCTGGAGTCATAGGGATTCTATGAGAGCATATATCTGGATCTACTCCTTTCAAATCTTTGTAACTCCAAGCGAACACATCTCTATATTCACGCAATAGGGCAACTAACTCTTCTTCTTCTTCGGTCGTCAAATCATGCCCTATGTATGTGCATTTTTCTTCTTCCCCTTCTATGGCTACTACTATTTTCTTGGTTTTCTCTCGGTTATCATATACTTGTCCGTCATTCGCCTTCCTATTAGGCATTCGTACCATGATTCTTCTATCTTCGATTTCATATTTCTTGAAATTCTCTGGTACTTCAAATAAAGATTCTTCTTTTTCTGACATGGTTTCTTTCTTCTTCCTCTTCTTGCCTTCACTCTTAGTAGTCAATTCCGTGGCTAACCTCACCTCATTCGTAATTTCCTCGTGTCTCTGAGTGTGAGTCTCTACTTCGAAAAAATATTCTTCCTCTGATGCAAAGGGAGAATCCATGATAATTGATTCTAAATCAAAATCGCTTGCATCCTCAAATGCATCAGTGTTAGGTTCACACTCTTCTAAAATTGCATCGCACATGATTGGCTCTATCGTGAAAACTGATATGTCATAGCCATCCTCGTCACAGTGGGGTGTCCATTGTTCTTCATTGATGGCTATGTCCATGGTTGCTAGGATTTCTGCCCAACCATGGGGTTCAAACTCTTCGTCTGGGAATACTACAGGTGCATAGGCTGGATCTTGAAGGGTTCGTGGATTTTGTTCTGCACCTAAGGTCCTTGCTTCTAATCGTTCTTCCTCTTGTTTGGCTACCTTACACATCCATAAATGAGTATCCTCATGCAACCAAGAAGGATCTGATTCTAATGAGTGCACGGATTCCGTCTCTACTTGTGTCTTATGGATGGTATTCCATTGTATTGGGGGTACGTCTCTATGTGAATAGTCTTTAAGATTGACTTTGGTAGTCACTCCTAAATGTTGCAAGTACAAGGAATTAGTTCCCCAATCTTGTACAATTTGCAACTGACGCATGAATGGTCGTCCCAATATCATCTCATAAGCATGGTTTTTTGCAAAGTCACAAATGGCAAAGGTATGCTCAAATTCTACACCACACGTGGTGAGAGATATGCCTTCTAGTAAGCCTAATGGTTTTTCTATGTGTCCATCAGCCATTTGTAGCTTCATCCTGGTGGGTCTTAATGCTGGCTTACCCCAACGTTTCCATAAAGTGGTGGTAGCGATGGCTACTCCGGCTCCTGAATCTAAGATGGCTTTCGTGGTGTAGCCCTGATGGGTTATGGGAAGATAAGTGTTACCTTCCTCTCCTTCACTTACATCTCCGATCTTTTCTACGGGTATCTCTGGTACCTTCTTATGTGATCCTATCTGAGAGGGTGTGGTAGCAAGCTCGGGGAATTGATTTGCTACATGCTTCCACAATTCTGGTTTTACCTTTAACAATTCCTCCAGAGTGAGGTTACACTGTACTTTAGTGTTCTTGATCACTTCCGTGTTTCTAGGGATTACTGATTCTTCATTCCTCACTATTATCGTGGGTGCTCTCATACTCATAGACTTTGCTTCCCAAGGTCCTGTGAACTGAGGTAGTTCTTGTAAAGAGTTAGATTCAAAGCCTGTGTGTTCACTCAGTTGTTCCACCTCTACATCATTGTATATAGAGGGGATGTCTTGGGGAAATTGTTCCTGCAAGTCATCTATTTCTTGAATAGGAGGATGAGTTCCTTGTTCTTTTCTCCATTTCTCTTCTTGTATTTCCCGTAAAAATTCATGAGAGTACCTATGTATAGAAGACAAATTGTCTTGACTTTCTGTATTGGGTACTTGAGACAGGGATGGTGCATTCCTTTCCTGTGTCTCTGGGACAATAGGGTTCCTAGGCTGATCCTTTTTCTCTTTGCTCTCGATCAAATATTCTAGCCTCTCCATCAGTCCTTGAAAGTGTAATTCCGGTTTTGCCATGTTATTCCAATTAAGATATCTAGAGGCTTCGAACAAGGCTTGTGCTAGTTCTACCATCTTCATGCAAAGTTTAGTTCTCTCAATTTCCAGATCAGCTCGGGGGTAGTTTTTACTCATTTCAGCTACTTGAGGTCCCTCTTTTAATCTAGCCTGATATGCACGAAACATCATGTCTAGATTCTCTGGTATGGGTTCCGCTAAAACTGATCCTGACTTCTGAGCTGGATTCTCTTGATTCAATTCCTGTGAAGTTAACTCTTGGATTTTGGCTCTAGATTCCTTTAAACTTCCTTCCAACTCAGTTATCTTTTTACTCCATTTTCTATTAATTCTTTCTCTAGAATCTTTCCAAAATTTTGTCTTTTTGCTGCTAGATTCTGCAACTTCACTGGTTTCGGCTACTTTCTCTTGATTAAGCTTTTGGTTCTGTAAGAGCGCCTGGGCTCTTGTTATAGCTTGGATAGGCACGTATGTAGGGTTGGATCCATCTGCATTATTTACAATACCTATCACGTTGATCGGTGTCACATTCGAAGGGTTAACTGGGTTCTTAGGACAATCTTTGATTATGTGCTCTTTGCCACAATCGGCACAAAAGCCTTGTATGTTATAGTACTGTGATTGCCTTGCTATTGGGGGATGTGGACAATCCTTTATGAAGTGATCTCCTTGGCACCTAAAGCATGGTCCTCTAGGGCCCTGTGGTCTCTGTTGTCTCAATTGGGGCCGTGGGTTTGGGTTTGCGTACATCACATTAGCATAGTCTGGCTCCCAACTAGGTTCCATTGGTGGACTATCATAATGATATGTCTCCACGTGTTCTGGTGACTCTGTGTAATCTGCGGGTGGACTATCGACATGCGTAGAGTCAAAACTGTTTGAGTGTGTGTCACTCTCTGTGATCAAGGGTGACGAAGGCACTAAAGCCCTACTTAGGTTCTCTTCTGCAACAGCATATTTGACTGAGATGACATTCGCTGGTGGAGGTGGCTGCTGAGCTAAGACAAGTTGAGGTCTCTGTTGAGCCTGGTATGGGTAGTTCTGAGGAGGCCTATAGTAATAAGGCTGAGCATTGTATTGGCCTTGATACCTACCTGGCTGCTGGTATGCTTGCGGATAGTTCTGTCTCACGGTTTGTTTGTTGTATGGGCAGTCCTGAGCCGTATGATTCGTGTATCTTCTCTCAATTGTACAATATTGGCCACTAGGGTTGGCTTGTGGTTGTGGTGCGTTTGGACACACGTTTGCCATATGGTCACCGCCACAGGTGTAACAACGCTTGTTTGTAAGCTCCCTAGTTTTACTAGAAACTCCTAGTTTCTGGGCCACTTTTTCTGCTAGATCCTCTATCGAGCTAGACAATTTTGTGGATGCTAGAGAAGAACAATCTGAGTCCTTATAAACCTTTGAGAGTTCCAATTCATCTCCTAGGTTGTCCTCGATGTCTATACATATTCTCACACACTCCTCTAGCGTTCTGGGTTCTTTTAGGTACACGTAGGAGCGTAGTTTAGAGCTCAACAAGCCATCTAAGAACAACGACACTTGCTTAACTTGTGAGGGTAACTCTTGCATTGGACATCGTTCAACATATTGTCTAAACCTACGTCCTGCCAGTCTAACTGTTTCCTGAGGGGTTTGTTTAAAGCTATGAATCAACGAAGACGTGTCATGTCTAATCCCACTTTTAGAGAATTCGGTGATGAATGACTCTAAAAAGTGATGGATGTCTCTAAATTGCCTTTGTTGCAAAGGTTGGAACCAAGTTAAAGCGGTATTCTTTAACGTTAGTCCAAATGCGTTGTACTGCGTGAACATGTCTTCGACTTGTTCTGCTCTTAGTACCTGCTTGAATTCTGCGACATGATCGTAGGGATCTCCTGTCCCATCAAAATAATTTTTCATTGATTTTACCAATTGAGTGGGTCTCAATATTCTTGCGTGTTCACGTGGTCTAGGTAGAGGAAAATCATCTCTACCACCTGGTATTCCATGATCTCTTTGTCTATCCGTGGTTGTTCTATCTCTCCCTATGGGGTGAGTGAAGCTTACTTCGGGTCTTTCTTTATTCTTTTCTCTTTGGTTTCCAAAGGCTGATGATGTTCCTGCTCCTTGTTGACTTGTATTCATGTTAGTTCTGGATGGAGGGAATACCAATTCACCTCTCCATGTATATGTGTTTCTAGCGTGGTCAGGCACCACAAAGACCCTTTCTGAAGTCTCATCCAGGTATACGACCTTTCCAGGTGTATCCGGGTCCTTGAACTCATAAATTGTAATGATGCCTACCTCACTAGGGTGTTCCTTTCTGTACCTCCAAAAGGCTTCATCGGTCTCTTTATTTACCAACAACTCGATACTCCTGTTATCTTGAGGGATCCACTCTGGGATGAGTACTCTTGTTAATACGGATTTCCCTCTAGGTGTTCTAGGTTCTTCTAACGGTTCTTTTCCTTGAACTTTCGCTTCCGTCACTAATTGAATTGTGCCAAACTCATTAGTATCATTTGGCTGCGTACTTAGGACGTACATGGTTCCTTCTTTGTCTATGTAAGCGTCTCTCTCAAATTTCACCACTGGTCTCTCCAATCCTATGGGTTGATCAGGGTTGTGCAGTTGCACCACTTGCCTTCGCAAACCATCCTCATAGATGCGAGCACCTAATCGGTTGGTTCGGAGAAACTCTAATTGCGTTCTGTAGGGTCCTTCTGGTTTTTCTAAGTATGCTACATTTGACCCTACTTCTGGTCTATCTGTGCTAAATGCCATGTCTGAATCACTAGTGTCTGAGCTCTCGTAGGGATAATTACTATTCAATTGCTGAGCCCACGATCGTGCAGTAGTTCTTACACTTGCCTCTGATGATCTAAGGCTTCGTCGGTCTGACTTTCCTATATGTTTGCCTGATCTAAGGTTCATTAATTTTCTTCCTTGTACACTCAGTACACGCTCAGATCGTCAATGGTTCTTTGTTATTACTTTCTTGATTCTTTTTAGATTTCTTTAGATTCTTGTCTTAATGTATGCGTCAGGAATTCGACTTTCCGTTGTAACTTTGAGTTCTCGTTCCGTCAGACTTAGGTTCTTTCCTTTAGGGTTTTCGCGTCACACACACCTTTAGTCTTGGACTTGAAAAAATTACGTATCTTGAACTTGAGGCGTTCCTATCGTTTTAAATCCACAATGCTAACGTTTAGCCTAAACTAAGAATTGACTGAGGGGGTTGAGTAATCTTCCAACCTCGAGTCGACTTTTCTGTTGCTCTGATGCCCTGTTGCCCAAGAAGCCGCGCTTCCCAAGCTCTACTGTCTTCACTGCCTTGCTTGCTTGCCTTTGATTGCCTTTGCTAGACCTGGAAAATTCCAATGTTAGACCAATTCACAGGATGATCAAATACTTGAGTATATACACCTTTTAAGTCCCTTCCCTTTTTTTGCCCAAATTTTCAATGTGTACCCCCTGGCTTCCTAGTCCCTAACTGAGTGAACCTCAAAATAGCTTATCCAAAATTAGATGTATTCTTTATGAAAAAAAACAGTTGAGGTCACGTAGTACTCGTCACGAGCTTTCTAATGAGCTATTAAGCTCAAAAAATGGACTTCGGATGAAAAAGTTATGAGCGTTCAGGCCCTGGGGGGTAAAAACTGACAAACAGGTTTTTCTCTAAATATGAGCTAAGGGGTCTCCTATGAGTCTAATGGTCCAAAAATTTCTCAAAAATTCCCTCAAAATTGGTCAAAAATTGAAGTCCAAAATTTGCGATGGGGGTGCACAATCGCGATGGTCTGGGACCGTCGCGATGGTCCGAGCGAACCGTCGCGATGGCCCGAAGTGAACGATCGCGATGGCGTGAGGTCGAACCGTCGCGATGGCCCGAAGTGAACAATCGCGATGGCGTGGGTCAACGGTCAACGGGGAACAATCGCGATGGTCCGAGGTGAACCGTCGCGATGGTGTAAGGTTGAACCGTCGCGATGGCTCGATCAAGCGGACAATCGCGATGGCACGGGTCAACGGTCAACGGGGAACAATCGCGATGGTCCGAGGTGAACCGTCGCGATGGTCCGCGATGCGATGGCTTGAGCCAATCGCGATGGTCCGAATTTTCGAAATGTCGCGATGGTCCAAAAAATTGAACCATCGCGATGGTCTATCGTGACACGTGGCACTGTCGTGGCAATGGCTTGAGCCAATCGCGATGGTCCGGGGTCATCTGAACAATCGCGATGGTCCAAGTGGACCGTCGCGATGGCTCAAGTGAACCGTCGCGATGGTCCAAAACTTGAACCGTCGCGATGGTCCGGCCGAGCCGTCGCGATGGCGTGAGCCTATCGCGATGGTGCGACACAATCGCGATGGTCCGAGCCAATCGCGATGGTCCACCAAACAACGAATTTTTGAAATGCAAAAATGGTTCCGTGTATGCGCAGGGCTCGCCTACCTCGTGGTGTGGTCGCCTACCTCAAAGTCCGAAAGTTGCAGACCATCGCGATGGTCCGCCCTACTCGGAAATTTCTGACAGAAAGTACATGTTTTACCTTTTGGAAGCTCTCTTGATGCTCTGAAGCTCTGTACCTGCAAGAAAACTCAAGAAAATGCAAGCACACACAAGCACAAATACTCTCTCTCACTCTCTCGCATGCACAAATGAGGGGAAATGAGGAGAATGGGTGGATATGGTGAATTTTCTGATTTTTTTGGAGATGAAGATGATGATGCGGTGATGAAGATGGAGTGTGGGGGAGGTAAAAAACACTAAAAACTAAGTAAAAACAATAACAAAATCTGAAATTTTTACCTTCCAACGCCACTTCTTGCTATACTCTTACCATCACACATTCGTCCTAGACTCGATCCCCGGCAACGGCGCCAAATTTGGTGTTGCTCTAGCACAATGGTGAGAACCACGTTAAGAAGCTCCACCTCCTTAATGTCAATCCGCGGAAGAGATAGGAGTGATATGAAGATCGTGAATGTGAGATGAAGTGAAAGTGAAGGTGAGAAGCATAGAAATGCACACACACATACACACACGCTACGAAGAGACAAGCAAGACACAATGGAAGGTGAGAAATCAACTCTATTACTCAAGAACACTATTACAAGCTCAAACTAGCTCTAAGCTCACACTAGCCAACATGAACCAACCTAAAAAATGAGCTCTCTAGCTCTTTTTATAGTTTCTAGACTAGTTTTGACCGGTTTCACATCTAGTGACCGGCATAGTTAAAAAATAGGTCCTAGAGGCTATTTGGAAGGGTAAACGATGTCTAAAAATAACGAAAATTGGTACGCGCATTCTACCTAAGCTCCTCAAGCTCGAGGACTCCTCGGCTTGCACAAAATGGAGCTATGAATTACAAAATGAGGTTTTGTCTATATTACATATGTTACAAGAGTGATGAAGATCATTGTTGGATGTTTGAAGAGGTAATAAAAACATATTTGTTTGAAAAATAATCCGACTGGCTCCCTGCTCCGTCTTTACATGCTTCCGTGGCGCCTGTGCCTCTGGCTGCTTCCAACAGGTGTAGAGCAGGTGTTTATAGAACCATGCACATACTTGGAGTGTATCTACCATCTCTTCTCACATTGGTATTAGAGCAAAGTTAAATCAATATGGGAGATGGTTTTCCTTCCACTATTGATAAATTGGATAGAAAAAACTACTCAACTTGGTCTTTGAAGATGGAGGCCTACCTTCAAGGGAGAAATCTATTTGGATAAATATCTAAGGATGAAGTCATGCTAACAATAAGCAAAGGACAACCATCACATGAAGAGCAAGAAAGGCTTACAATTTGGTGTTCCAAGGATGCATTAGCTAGGTCCTACATCGTAAACTTGATTTCTGATATTTTTTTACCTCATGTGAAAGGATGCAAGACTTCAAGAGAGACTTGGAAAGCTCTTGCTTTTTGCTTCTCTTAAAATACTAAAACAAGAAAGAATTAGCTATGGATGGAGTTCACTACATTGAAGAAAAGTCGTAATCAAAATGTGACTGACTATGTCACCAAAATGAAGGAAGTCTCTGATCAACTAGGAAGCATTCGAGAGGTAATCAAAGAAGAGAAAACTATCAGGCGAATTATAATGGCATCAAAGTTGATGAAAAATGGGAATCATTTACAACTACCATAGATCTATACATGGACATGCAAGTGCCTGACCTCAACACTCTAATCGGCCCACTCTTCACACATGAATTAAAGATAAGCAAGACTGGTGAATCCTCAAGCGGTAATCAATCTTTTGCCTTATACTCTAAAAAAGATAAAGCTAAGGATAAGTCAAAGTCTAAGAAGAATGAAGATGAAGGTAGATCTTTTAAAGCCAACTTCACAGGTAGAGGAAGAGCTATAAGAAGAGGTAGAGGAGGAAAGCAAGTCAGGGGAAGACCCCAAGTATCTCAACCTTGCAATATCCATGGTTAGTCTAATCACACCACTAAGGGTTGTGATAGGAACCTAAGGAATTCTAGAGGAAGAGGATTCAATAGAGGTGGCTATGGATCAAATAGAGGCAAATACAATGGAGGATACAACAACTACTACAACAACAATAACAACCATAAAAATGGATACAGAGAAAGAAAGTATTACAACAACTACACTAAAGATCAAAGTCAAGGGGACTCACTACTCCTCATGAACCTATCATTGAAGTAGGCTAAGGATGATGACCATGTTTTCTTTATTGATTTAGGGTGCTCAAATCATGTATCAGGAAATGTAGCATTGCCCTTTGATCTAGAAGATCCCAAGAACAAACATGAAGTAAAGTTATGTGATGATACAAGAAATTCAGTGGAAAAAATAATTAATGTCAAGACATCAAATGGAAACTTGAATCTTCTAAGCAAAGTTTTGTATGTACCTATAATAACCAAAAACTTGATAAGTGTTGGACAAATTGTGGAGAAAGGATTGTAGGTTAGGTTTACAAGACATGAAGCATATGTGGAAGACCTTTGAAGTGGAGGACACCAAGAACATAGCATTGTTTAGCTATGGATCTCAAACCCTCTCTGAATTGGAGGTATGGCATAAAAGTCTTGCTCACATTGGTGAGAGAACCTTGAAACAAATCTGCAATGATCAAAGTGTAGTTGGATTTCCCAACATTAGAAAACAACATATGATATACAAGTGTGGAGCTTGTCAATTTGGCAAGGCTCATAGACAACCTTTCAATAGGAAAGGCTATATCCATCAGGAACTATTAGATTCACATAGATGTGTGGGGCCCAAGCCAAGAGGCTTCTATTTTAGGTTCAAAATATTATGTATCTTTTATTAATGATTGCAGTAGGTGGATAATTCTATACTTTATGAAGCATAAAGATGAAGTCATCAATTGCTTCAAAAGGTATCTTGCTCTTGTAGAGAACCAAACAAGTAAATGTCTCAAGAGACTGAGATCAGATGGTGGTGGAGAACATTTCTCAAGTGAATTTGATGCTTTTCTATAAGAAAGAGGCATCAAAAGAGAGGTAACAACTAGATACACACCTCAACACAATGGATTAGTTGAAAGAAGGAACAAAACTATAGTTGAAGCAGCCATATCTATGCTAAATGAAAAGATTCTACCTAATTATCTTTGGGCAGAGGCTATATCAACAGACGCATATCTTCTAAATAGACTTCCATCAAAGTCTTTAGATGGTATGAATCCTTATGAAGTGTGGAATGGAAGAATGCCAAGTCTAGAGCATTGCAAAATCTTTGGATGTCTAGCTTATGCTCACATACCTTCCGAAGTAAGAGGGAAATTGGATCCCAAAACAGAGAAGTATGTATTTATTGGTTATGATCAAAATAAAAAAGGATATAGACTGTATAACCCCACTAACAAAGGCTTCTTAGTTAGTAGGGATGTAATCTTTGATGAAAAAAAATCTTGGTTTGATGATGATAGGAAAGTGAAGCTATCCTATGACTTGGAAGAAGACTTTCCATCTCTTCCAACAAAGGAACCAAAGCAGCTGCAAGATAGTGACTCTGAAGATGAGTTGAAAGAATTGGAGGAATTGAAGCTATAGAAGGAAATAGGGAAAGCTAAGGTGCAAGACCTAACTCAAGGCTTAGGAAGCTCTCTTCAACCAATCAGAAGGTTAATGAGAGAGAAGAAGAAATCAGAGAGATATGGATTTGATCCCTCTTTGGTTACAAAACATTCAATCAATATGGTTAAGGACTCCAAAAATGAAGAAGAAACTTCTTATGAAGAAGCTCAAAGCAAGAAGGAATGGAGAGAAGCAATGGATGAAGAAATGGAAGATCTTATGGACAATGACACATGGGAACTTGATCCTAGCAAACCAACAATGAAGGTAATTGGATCAAGGTGGATTTATAAAGTAAAAAGGAACTCATATGGTAGTATTAATAGATACAAGGCAAGGTTAGTAGCCAAGGGGTTTGCTCAAACCCATGGGACAGTTTATGAAGAGATCTTCTCGATTGTTGCTAAAATGCCTACCATTAGAGTACTTGTTAGCATTGTTTCATCTAGGAATTGGAAGTTACTTTCAACTAGATCTAAAAAATGCATTTCTCAATGGATGGATTTTAGAAGAATTTTATATGGCACAACCACATGGTTATGAAGATGCACATCATCCCAATTATGTGTGTAAATTGAAGAAGACTCTATATGGTTTGAAGCAACCTCCAAGAGCTTGGAATCACATATTAGTTACCTACTTGCAAGACCAAGGAATCAAAGCTAGTAAATCAGACACATCCTTATTCATCAAGAGGAATGGATTAAAAGTTATATATCTCTGTTTATATGTTGCTATCATTATAACTATAGGGAATGCTATTGGAATTAAACAAGTAAAGGCTGGTGTTTGCAGTAGTCAAGGAACCGAAGGAGTGAAAAGACAAGGAAGCCTACGAAGGGAGTCGGAGCGAAGAGACTACACAAGCAGACAAAGTAGTCAAAGAAGATCCGGCAAGTAGGCCATTTAAATTTTTCAAGCATCAAAGAGTTGGGCACACAGGAAGAAGGAGCAAGTAGGGAGCTCCAGGAAATGTATGTCAAAATGTTAGAAGAAATCCCTACAAAAATAATGATTTTCATCACTAAAAACCATTGTAAATACCATTTCATATTTTTGTAGCTCCATTTTGTGCAAGCCAAGGAGTCCTTGAGCTTGAGGAGCTTTAGAAGTACCTACCTATCAATTTTCACATTTTTTAGACTCCGTTTGAACCTCCAAATAGGGTAGAGAACCTAATTTTAACTAGGCCGGACACTAGGTCTGGACAAGGCCAAAACCTAGTAAAAAACTATAAATAGAGCTAGAGAGCTCAGTTTTGAGGTTAGCTTGTAACTGAATTGAACTTGTATGAGATTTTTGAAAGTAATCTAAGAACTCCATTGCTTCTCACTCTTTGTCTTGTCGTATGTGCGCGCGTGTGTGTATGTGTGTGCATGTTAGTGTGCTTCTCACTCACGCACTTGTGCCATCACTTGCTTGAGGTCATCATACCATCCTCACGTCTTCCCAGATTGATGCTACTCATCATTGAGCTACACCAAATTTTGGCGCCGTTGCCGGGGAAGAGCTTTGAGGACGAGCGTGTGATGGTAAGACGTAGAGTTGACGCGTTGGAGTTATATGTATTTTCTTCACCTTTTTCCTATTTTCTTTTGTTTTTCTCATCACCATCATCATCCTCACCATCTCCCACATCCATCTCCATCATCGCAAAAAAATTCAGTTTTTGGTCATATCACCCCACCCATACCATTCCCCTCATTTCACTTGTGAGAGAGAGCGAGAGAGCGTTTGTGTGCTTGTGATTTTCTGTGTTTTTTGAGAGTTTCTGCAGGAATCAGCGTCCCCAACAGCTGCACCAGCTCCAGCAGGTAAAAAATTTGACTGTGCAGGTCCCGAGGCGTTGATCTCTATCAATTGCGACCGACAGAAAAAAATGGTGTTTTTGCTAAACAAAGTACATAATCATGATCTACATGCCTAGGGCTTCCCAAATGTGTGCTTGAAATTTTAAAATTCCTCAGATTTATGTCAATCGTGATCACTCTGTCAATCGTGAACGACGAACCATGACGGACACATGCCGACGGCTCTGTGAATCGCGACCGACACGTCAATCGCGACCGACAGAGTCAACGATTGACTGACCATGACTGACAAAATCTACGCGTGACACGTGTCAATCGCGATCGAGCCATCAATCGCGATCGACCAGTCAATCGCGACTGACAGCCCCGACGGACCTGTCAATCGCGAACGACACAGTCAACGATTGCTTGACCACGACGGATAGACCCTCGCGAAGGATCTGTCAATCGCGATCGACCCATCAATCGCGACTGACAGAGTCAACGACCCTTTGACCACGACTGACTAAAAATCCAGGCCATGTGTCAATCGCGATTGACCCATCAATCGCGATTGACAGCCACGATGGACCTGTCAATCGCGACCGATACGTCGATCGCAATTGACCTATCAATCGCGACTGACAGAGCTTGCGAACGCGATTGAAGGGCAAATTTGGCCAATTTTTTAGGGCAATAAAAATAGTGGTCTATCCTTGACAAATTGTGGGACAAATACTAGGGTTTATCATTGCATTGTGAGGCCATTACACAAAGTATTTCGAGAGTCCTGTCTGCGTGCTAACCTGTTTAATATCCTGATTTGGCCCCAAAACCCTGAACGGACATAACTTCCTCATACAAAATCCGATTGCGGCGATTTTTGTTTTGTTGGAAAGCTCGTGGGAAAAGAAACTAAATCAAGCAACCGCACTCAAAGTACGATAAAAATTGAAGTGTTCGTTGCGACGAGAATTAATTGGACAAGAAGTGACACCCTAAGAGCAATTAAAAAAGAACAAGTGACTGATATAAAGGAACTCAGCAACGCAAAGTGTACTTGGGAAAAATTGGGATTATTCAATTGGGCTTATGAACCTTAGATCAGGACGACACCTAGGGAGAGATAGACAAAGTGTTAGATCTTCAGAGGCTAGTGTCAATCATACCGCTAGGTCTTGGGCCTAGCAGTTGAGCCATCATTCGTACTACCCTAGCTCTGAAACGAGCGAGTCTGAGATGTCCCACGGTATGGAGAGACCTATAGGAAGCTCGGGAGTGCCATATTTACATAGGGTAGAAGGCCCTTACAAAACGCAACTCGAATACCTCAGGACCAACCGATTAGGTGCTAGCATCTATGAGGACAGCCTAGGAAGATCGGTAGTACAGATTAAAAACCCTGACCAATCCATTGGACTAGAGCGCCCCACTGTCAAGTTTGAAAACGGAGCATACTTGGACAAAGAAGGGACAATATATGTAGTCACCAGTCATCCAGATAGGACAGATGAATTTGGGAATGTAGTTCTAGAAACGGACTTATGTGACCTAGAGCAAGGAAACATGGGCGAAGAACCTAGAACCCCCCGAGGCAAATCTGTTCTCACTAGGATTATCACACCAGAGTGGATTCCCCAAGATAATAAGAGCATAGATCTACTCCTGAACCGAGAGACTGATGAAGCTTTTTGGAGATATAGACCTAGTCAGCCGAGTGAGGTAGGAACAATCATGATATATGAGTTCAAAGATCCTGATATTAGAGGTAGAGTGACCTACTTAGATCACTCTTCAGAGAGGATCTTTGGGGTTACAGAAAATGATAGGCATGCTTACACTTGGAAAGGTGAATTTTTCTTCCCCCAACCAAGATCGAATGTGTCCTTTGGTCACCCAAGAGCTGGAACCTCCCACGCTCATGGAATTCAAAGAGACAGACATAGAGATAGGCCGGAGGTAAGCTTTGCCAACCCTGTGGGAAGAGACACAACGAGAACGGAAACAAATAGAGTGGAACCTGAAGGACTTAGAGCCCCAAGGAATCAGAGGAATGCTGATGATTTCCCTCTGCCAAGTCCTAGGGAACACGCCAGGATTCTGAGACCGACTCAGTTAGTTAAGTCCATGAAGAATCACTTTGATGGCACAGGAGACCCATATGATCATGTGGCCGAGTTTAGGCAAGTCTTGAGAGCTGAACAAGTTGAAGATCTGTTCACACAGCACAATGCCTTTGGTCTAACCCTTAGGAACACCGCCCTGACGTGGTTTCAACCATTGAACGAGAGACAATTCAAGAGCATAGACCAACTGTTAGAGGCTTTCATCACTGAATTCTCTAAGAGTGGCATAAGGCATAATACTTCCTCATTGATCTACAACTTCAAGCAGACCCCCTAGGAGATTGTGAGACTTGCAGGAAGAAGATTTAGGCAATATCTTGAGAGATACCCCGTTCCTGAGTTACCCACACCTGCCAAACAAGTGGCTTTATTCTTGGATGGATTGCTAAGTACAAAGTTGCGATCCTATGTGTACTTGAAGGACCCTAGGACCATAGAAGAGTGTGTACGCATGTGCATCGACATTGAGGATAACCTAGGGGAGGAGTTAGAGCTTTCCAAAATCTACAAAGATTCCGATAGTGCTTCTAGCCTCTCTTCCTCACAATCCACATCAATCGAGGAACTTGCGGAGAAAGTAGCTCAAAAACTAGGTGTCTCTAGTAAACAAATTCCTAGATTTTCCCCAGTAAAGAGGTGCTATACTTGCGGTGGTGACCATATGGCGAACACATGTCCCATCATGTCTCAACCCCAAGTGAATCCTAGCAGCCAATATTGCACCATAGAACGGAGATACACAAATCACACAGCACAAGATTGCCCGTACAATAAGCAAACCATTAGACAAACCTACCCTCAGCCCTATCCACAACAGGGAAGATACCAGAACCAGTACCCCCCACAACAATATGGTAGACCGCAGCAACCCTATCAACAACCCTACCAGAACCAACAAAGGCCATAGCCTGTGATAGCTCAACAACCCCCAACCCCAGCTAATGTGATTCTTGTAAAGTATACAGCAGCCGAGGAAAATTTGAATAGAGCTATAGTGCCAGTAACACCACTGCTTTCAGAAACTGACCCGAGCGATCATAGCTTTGATTCTACACATATTGATAGTCCCCAAGCTTACTACATGCAATCTCCTGAACATGGTGAGTCCTACTACAATGAAGAACCAAGTGAACCTAGTTGGGAGCCAGAGTACACAAATGTAATGTACACAAACCCTAACTCTGGACCCCAACCTAGGCAGGTGAGACCCCCATTCCCTAGAGGACCATGCTACAGATGTCAGGGAGATCACCTCATCCGTGATTGCCCCTTACCCCCACCTACACAACCCCAGTCAATGACGGTTCAAGGTTTTTGCCAAGACTACGGGAAGGAGCATCTCTTACAAGACTGCCCTAAGAATCCTAATAATATGCCAAAAATAACTCCAATTAACGTTATTGGCTTAGTTGTAGACTCAACAAGAAGTGTCACTTCCAATGCACCAGTGCAAGTGGTCACTAGGGCCCAGGCTTTGCAACAGAACCCAGGAATAGGTCAAGAGAAGAGTGCAGAGGTTAGTGAAACTGAGAGCATAGCCAAGAAACGGTCGAGAGCCTGGAGGGATAGTCAAGAAAGAATGAAGAGACAATGGTCTAAATGAAGTATTTCATTGGCGATGCACCACACTGCACTCTCCTTCTCGAGAGCTCCACGACGATATGCTCGGAGTAGAAAACCGAGCTCGTGACGCCACACACAGTACTCCGCACAGAGGTTGTAGAATACGCAGAAAACGCAGTACACAGGGAGCACGAAGACAGACTTCTTAGGTCTTACAAATGCGGTCGAACTTACAGTCTGTGACTGACCAGGCCACTATATGTTTTATTAAAGAACATATACAAAGAAGTGTCCGGTGGCCATTTGGCCTTTCACATGGACACTAACGGTAACAATCTCCCACTAAAGGCCAATATGGCCAGAGTAACTATGGGAGAAAAAAGAAAGAATGATAAAGAATACCTGAGTGTAAGTATACAAACTATACCTCCCACCTGATGGGCATGTTACACAGTATACAAGTGACTGCGTAAGATCAAGAATCAAGTAACCCCCATCAAGTGACAATAGTGTCGAAAGCTATCCTGTGGTAGAGCTTTAGTCAAAGCATCTGCAGCATTATCTCGAGTGTGAACCTTCTCAAGAATAATGCTCTCAGTGGCTAAGCAATCTCTAATGAAGTGATACCTCACCTCAATGTGCTTGGTCTTTGCATGATAGACCGGATTCTTAGCCAAAGCAATGGCACTCTGACTATCACTGAGCAAGTGAGGTACATGTTGAGGCAAACCCATATCACAAGCAAGACGAGAAAGCCACAATGCTTCCTTACATGCCTCACTTGCTGCAACATACTCTGCTTCTGTGGTGGAAACAGCTGTACATTCTTGAAGACGAGATCTCCAAGAGATAGCACCTCCAGCAAAATGAAAAATGTACCCTGATGTAGACTTACGATTGTCTACACAACTAGCATAGTCAGAATCTGTGTAACCAATAATGGATGCTTTCCCTCTACCTAAGCATAGACACTTGCCCTTAGTGCCACTCAGATATCTCAAAATCATTTTGACCGCTTCCCAATGTTTCTTGCCAGGATTAGATATATATATGCTCACAACTACCACTACAAATGCAATGTCTGGTCTCGTAGCTACCATAGCATACATGAGACTACCAACAGCAGACTGATAGGGAATTTTGGTCATGAATTCCTTTTCCTCATCTGATTTGGGGCAGTCATCCTTGCTCAATTTCACATATGTGGGTAAAGGTGTACTCAATGCCTTTCCACCCTGCATATTGAATCGATGAAGTACTTTGGATATGTACTCACTTTGAGACAAGTATATGCATCTTTTACTCCTATCACGAGTAATGCGCATGCCAAGAATATGTTTGGCATCCCCCAAATCCTTCATATCAAATGTCTGACTCAACTTCTTTTTGAGAATTGACAAATCATAAGAGGACTTCCCAGCAATCAACATATCATCGACGTAAAGTATCAAGCATATCAAGCTGCCATCAGAACATCTCTTTGTGTAGAGACAATGATCCTCATTGCTCCGAGAATAGCCTTGAGACTTCATAAAAGCATCAAACTTTTGGTACCATTGTCTAGGAGACTGTTTAAGTCCATACAAGCTCTTCTTGAGCTTACAAACTAGACTTTCCTTGCCAGGAACTACATAACCCTCTGGTTGTTCCATATAGATCTCATCTGTAAGATCTCCATGCAAGAAAGCTGTTTTCACATCCATTTGGACTAGCTCTAAGTCCTCCATTGCAACGAATCCAAGCAACATGCGCAAAGTAGTCATCTTGACCACTGGAGAGAAGATTTCCTCAAAATCAAAACCATGTTGTTGCTTAAAACCCTTTGCAACAAGTCATGCTTTATATTTTGGAGAAGCACTATCTGATGTGAATTTCAGCTTATATACCCATTTACATGGTAAAGCTTTCCTGCCCTTTGGCAAAGGTACTAAGTCCCAAGTACCATTCTTGTGAATAGAATCCAACTCACTCTTCATGGCACGCTCCCACTTGACATGATCCTCTGTTTGCATAGCCTCTTTGTAGCAAGAGGGCTCACCGGCATCTGTTAGCATAACAAAATCTAAACCTGGAACATATCTATCAGGTGGATATGAGACACGTGCAGAACGTCTCAATGGTTGCTGAACAGGAACATGTGCAGACTGATCTGAATGGACATTCTCTTGAACATCCCTATGTGCAACATTTTTATGCATGCTAACCGGAGGACTAGTATCCTCAAACACCACTCTTCTCACTTCAACCTCCTTAATCGGCTGTTTATGCATCTTAGACTCATTAAAAATGACATCACTACTGCTGATCACTGACCATGTTTCAGGATCCCATAAGCGATATCCAAATTGTCCTTCTCGACCATATCCAAGAAAAATGCATTTCTTTGACTTATGGTCCAACTTCTGTCTAAGATTCTTGGGTATATGAACATATGCTTCACACCCAAAAACTGGAAGATGATCGTAATATGGTGGTTTCCCTGTCCATAACTCTTGTGCCACTTTCAGACCTTTGGCAGTACTAGGTGAAAGGTTAATCACATGAACTGCAGTCAATACTGCTTCTGCCCAAAAAGCTTGTGAGAGGTTTGCATGATGCAACATAGAGACTACTCTATCTTGAATAGTTCTATTCATCCTCTCAGCTACACCATTCTGTACTAGGGTATAAGGAGTTGTAAACTCTCTACGAATCCCTCTACACTGACAGAAAAGGCTGAGTTCATGTGAGGTATACTCACCCCCATTATCTGAACGTAAAGCCTTAAGCTTAGTTCCTTTTTCAGTCTCAACTGAAGCAAGCCATTTTCTGAAAGTAGGGAATACATCATCCTTCGATTTGATAGGATATACCCAGACTTTTCTAGTAGCATCATCTATGAAAGTGACAAAGTAAAGAGAACCACCTAAGGACCTAGTGGGCATAGGACCACACACATCTGTATGAACAAGATCTAAAGGTTGAATTGAAGAGTCAATGTGCGTTTTATGCACATTTCTGGTTTGCTTTCCATATTGACAATGCTCACAAAATGAAAAATCAGAGAAAGATAACACAGGTAAGTAGCCAGAACGAGAAAGATTTTCCATTCCACTACGAGATATATGGCCCAAACGACCATGCCAAATACAAGCCATAGGCTGTTTAGTAACAGCTAACAAGTGTTCTTTCTGTGATACAAATAAAGGGTAAAGTGAGCCAACTTTCCTTCCTTTTGCAATAACCATATTGCCCTTTGATATACGAAAGGACTGAGCATAGAAGACCACCTTGTAACCAAGGTCATCAAGTTGACCAACTGACATCAAACTGCGTGATAACTGAGGTACATGGCGTACATTATGCATAGTAAATTTTGAACCGTCAATGAACTGCACAACCACATCTCCAATCCCCACAACATCACACTGGTAAGAGTCACCAAGTCTCACGGTACCAAGAGACTTTGCTGCATAATTATAGAACCATTCTCTATGTGGTGTCACATGGAAAGAAGCACCAGAATCTAGCAGCCAGGTGTGGGAAAGAGAATCAGCCATAAGTGCCTCAGATGGCACTGTACTATCACGTATCAACACATCAGCATCATCAAAAATAGAATTAATTTCTTCAATCTTCACAGTCGAAGTAGATGGTGCAGGTAACTGTTTAACATGCCCATCAACATTCTGTCCTTTACCTTTAGCATTCTTTAATGCATAACAGTCTTTCTTCATGTGTCCTTTCTTATGACAATAATGGCATTCAATATCCCTCTTCCTTGATTTTCTTCTGCTCTTATTCCGTTGACCATTCTTTTCCTTGTTCTTGCTCCTGCCACGTTGTTGATTCTTTCCTTGGTAAGAATCACGAACATTATATGCATCTCCACTCTGAGTGCCAACCATAGATTTTCTACAAATCTCCTCACTCAAGAGTGCTCCACATATGTCATTATAGACGAGTTTACCACCTGGTGCACTATTGCTAATAGCTGTGCAAAATGTATCCCATGATGATGGCAGGGTGCATAACAGCAATACTGCTTTCATTTCATTGTCCATATCCATTTTCTGAGCCTGTAACTGGGAGAATATGGCATCAAACTCATTTAGATGAGCAGCAACACTATCTGTGTCCTTCATACGAAGGTCGTATAATTTTCTCATCAGATATACTCTCACAAGAGAAACAAAAGCCAAAATTGTTGAACTCACCTCTCAAACAAACTCTCACATACCACCACCACCCTCACTTCCATCACCATCTAACCCACCATCTGTCCACCAACCTCAGACCATCCCACCACCCCCTAGAGTAGGATCAGTGTTAGCTGACCCCACTCCTGAAGACATAGACATGATGCTTAAGGCATATCACGCCAGAATCCAAGAAGGGCCAAATGTGACGGATCATGACAAGTGCTACCCTAGAGCTGACCTAGAGATAGAGAGAACCAAGCTGTGTGCGAAAATGATCGCATTGGCTCAGACCATGTTTGAAGCCAGTCGCCTTTTCAACTACTCAAGCTCAGCTAAGGCACAATTGCACTTGGATGGACTCCTAGAGAAATTAGAGAGTATAATTGCACGATCTGCCAAGGAAGAAAAAAATCAAGAAAGAGATGAGGCAAGAAAAAACATAAGCCATCCCCCACAGGAAGCTTATGTGCCCAATTCCACTGAACCAAACACCTCCTCTTCTATGAATAGGTTCACTCCAAAATTCCTATGAGAGATACAAGAAGACAAATGGGCTAAAGAAAGTGAAGTTCCTCCTCCCATTGAACTTGTGGATGACACGCAGGATCAATTCCCACAAGACATTCCATCCATTTATGGAGAGCAGGAGAGCACCCAGTCTCAAGCGAGATTAGACTTTGAGTCTAATTCTTTACATGAACTACCCCACTTCACAGGCCCATGGGAAGCCAAGTCGACCTATATGAGAGCACCCACTGTCATGGTAAGAAACGAAGACTCAGTCATACCTAGGAATACGGAAGTAGTGAAAAACACTAAAGTGAAGTGCAACCTCACTTTAGAAGAGCTACTCAAAGTTAGGCCAGAGTTATGGAAACATGTAGCCAAACAAGTACCTGAGATAGCAAAACCTCGTTCCCAGGTAAGTTCTCAAAGGACAGTGCCATAAATTCCTCTAGACAAGATAGGAGATATGAGTGAAGGTGAAGAAGGAAACACCTATCTTCCCATTACCCATCAGGGGTACACAACCAAGGCAATTCTGGACTCAGGTTCAGGAGTTGCTATTGCTACCCCTTCCCTATGGAAGCGGTGGGGCAAGCCAACACTCAGGCCCACGAGGATGAAATTGCAAATGGCCGATGGCCATATAGAAAGACCCTTAGGCTTGCTGGAAGGAATAACTCTCACTACATGCGGTGTTGAGTTTGAGCATACTTTTGCCATATGTGATTTTAGCAAGAATCATGCCTATGAAATGATCTTGGGACGACCCTTTATACGATAGTTGCAAGTGGTCCAGGATTGGGGAACCAATTCCTTGTATTTGCAACACTTAGGTGTCACAACCAAAGTCAATCTCAAGGATTACTCTCATAGAGATGTACCCCGCATCCAATGGAATCCCATCCATAGAGCCAAAGATGACACGGAGTCTGTGTACATAGGATCAGGATCCTCATGGATGCATGAAGACACTCACTTATGGATGTGTAAAGTGGCAGTGGAAGAGGAGAAGAGAGAAAACGCCAGAGAGATAGGTGCAAAAGAAACACATAGATCCATGCAAGACCCAGCCTATGCACCTGTAGTGTTCCCTGACGAAGAATTTGAACCCCACAGCTGGGCAGAAATTTTAGCAACCATGGATGTAGCCATCAATGAAGAACAATGGACACCCCACTATGATGAGGATGGCTATGACATTTCAGCCTTCTCCATAGAGCCAATCATGGGAGATGCAGTGTTAGAAGAGTGTGAACCTAGCCCTGATGCATTTAAGGATGCAAGTGACTCCGATCTAGAATCAATCATTATGGACCCACCTTTTGCATCAGATGAAGCATACTTCTATGAAGTAGAATTTCTACCCCAGAGGTATGGAGAGCTTACAACTGATGTAAGGCTAGCCACACATGTGACCCCGAAGGAAGAAGGAAAAAAGAAAGAAGAAAGAAGTCACACCAGAAGAGGAAGAATCTTTGTTTGAGGTCCCAGAAAATTTTAAAAAGTATAAGATAGATGACAGGAGAGTCATGATGAGAATGCCTAAATGAGAGGCACAATCAGGAGAGGGTTATGATAACAAAGAAACCACCAAGAAAATAGTGGTAGCCGTGGAAGAAGGAGAAGAGAGATGCACGTACATAGGCCATGACTTGACGGAAGACGAAGAGCACAAATTGATAGCCTTGCTAAGAGAATACAGAGATGTGTTTGCTTGGAGTTACAAGGATTTGAAGGGTGTTGATCTAGACATATGATCACACACTATCCCCATGACCTCAGATGCCAAACCCTCCAAGCAAAATCCATACACATATAATGATAACTATGCTGCTAAGATCAAAGAGGAGATAGGTAGACTGGTAGAAGCTGGATTCATCTATGAAGTTGAGCACACGGAATGGGTATCTCCCATTGTTGTGGTGCCCAAGAAGAATGGCAAGCTGCGTGTATGCATTAACTTGAAGAAGGTCAATGCCGCCACAATTCGAGATAACTATCCGCTTCCTATCACTGAGCATCTCTTAGAAAGAGTAGCAGGCAAGGAAGTGTACAGCTTCCTTGATGGATTTTCAGGCTACAATCAAGTAGCCATAGCTCCAGAAGATCAGCATAAGACAGCTTTTGCCACTGAATGGGGCATTTTTGCCTTTAGAGTAATGCCATTTGGGCTTACCAATGCTCCTGCAACCTTTCAGAGACTGATGTGCCACGTGTTTAAAGAGTTCTTGAGGAAGAATTTGGAAGTCTATGTTGATGACCTCTGTGCTCATTCCAACATTAGACAGACACATATACCAGAACTAAGATAAATCTTTGACAAATGTAGAGAATATCAAGTCTGTCTGAACCCAGAAAAGTGCATTTTTATGGTCAGGCAAGGCAAGATTCTGGGACACATAGTGTCAAAGAATGGCATATACACTGATGAAGAGAAAGTAAGAGCCATAACAGAGTTACCTAGGCCAAAGAATATCAAGGAAGTACAAGCTTTCATGGGGCATTGTGGTTATTATCGACGGTTTATACACATGTATGCCATCATAGCAAAGCCTCTGTACGGACTGTTGACTAACTTTGAGTGGACTGATGAATGTGAGCATTCCTTCAATGAGCTTAAACGGTGATTATGTTCAGCACCAATCTTGACCACACCAGATTGGAATAAGCCTTTCCATGTTCATGTGGATGCCTCCAATTACGCGATTGGATGTGTACTTGCACAACCTACGGGTGAAGGTAATGTGGATCTTCCAATTGCCTATGCTAGTAGACAATTGAATGCAGCTGAATGAAATTATACCACTACTGAGAGAGAAGGACTAGGCATGGTCTATGCGGTTAAAAAGTTTAGACATTACTTGCTTGCAAATAAGTTTAAATTTTTTATTGATCATCAAGCCATGCAATACAGGTAGATTAGTAAGATGGTTTCTCTTACTAATGGAATACGACTTCGAGGTTGTGGTGAGGAAAGGGAAGACCCACTTAAGAGCAGACCATCTCTCTAGGCTCACATCGGGAGAAGCCCCACAAGGAGTATCCGATGACTTTCCTAATGCTTACCTGTTTAATTTGGAAGTGGTGCCACAGTGGGCTAAGCCATTAGTGCCAGTATTGACATACGGACCTAACCACCCAGTAATAAACACACAGGGTAGAGAGGTAGTAAGAGCCCAGAAGTACCACATCATGGCAAGAAGCATGTACAAACAAACAGATCAAGGGATCCTAGCTTGTTGTGTGGAAGAGGATGAGTACGCTAAATGGTTGCAATTAGCACATGTAGGTGCATTAGAGCAACACTACTCAAAGCAACGAACCCTACAGACACTAAGGAGACTCGGCGTGCATTGGCCGACTATGGAAGCTGATGTCCAAAAGTTATGCAAAGAATGCCCAATCTGCTGCACTAAACCACCTGTGGAACATGCCACTCTTTATCAAGTGTCCATAGTGCCAGATTGGAGTGAACCATTAATAGCCTTCTTGAGGACGAAAACATTCCCCCAAGATATGACCTTGACGAGACAAAGAAGTCTAGAACAAGAAGCCCTAGATTACTCACTCATTGGTGATAATCTATACAAGCGTGGTAAAGATGGTTACCTGAGACTATGTGTCCATGAGAGTGAATATCTCAAGATCTTGGAAACGGCACACCAAGGTGTAGCAGGAGGACACTTTGGACCATATCGGGTGATCAAGGCAATACTATTTGCGGGCTTCTGGTGGCCAACCCTTCACATGGATGCACATACCTATGTGAAACGGTGTGATGTTTGTCAAAGAACTCAGTACCCTATACGCAAAGATGAGATGCCACTGAAACCTATGATGGGTGGACGTGCATTCTCTAAATGGGGAATAGACTTTGTAGGTCCTATTAATCCCCCATCCAAGGGTTCACATGCTGAATACATCATTGTTTCCAGAGACTATCTAACAAAATGGGCTGAGGTAAAAGCTACGACAAAGAACGATGCTCAAACAACTGCTAAGTTCCTATTTGAGAATGTGTTCACCAGATACGGGTTACCTATAGAGCTAGTAAGTGATAGAGGCACTCACTTCTTGAATGAAGTTATTGAAAATCTGCTCCAAGAGTTCTTGGTAGTACACAAGAAGTCTGCCCCTTATCACCCACAAGCTAATGGCCAGGCCGAAAGCACCAACAACATTCTATGCAATGTGCTTACCAAATTGGTAAATAATAAACGCTCTGATTGGGACAAACAACTACACCATGTTGTTTGGGCATACCGAGTTGCCTACAAAACGGTACTCCAAGCCACACCCTTTCAGATGGTATTTGGCCAAAATGCAGTGCTACCGTTGGACTTCTTAATACCTACATTGAAAGTAGCACAGGAGCATGAGTGGACGGGTCATGAACTCTCTTCGAGAATTTTTGACCTTGAACGATTAGGTGAGACCAGACTAAGAGCTGCAGCCGGAATATATGCAGCCAAGAAATGACAGAAGGCGTACTTTGATGCCCATGTTAAGGATAAAGGATTAAAGGCCAGAGACTTAGTGTTGGTATATACTCTGAAACAACATGCGAGGAAGCTAGAAAAACGTGGTTATGGACCCATGATCATAAACAGGATTTCGACTAGTGGAGCAGTACAACTGGCCACTTTAGAAGGCGATATTCTCCCTAGCTACATCAGCGGGTGCAAAGTCAAGCTGTATCAGGAACCTCTCAGAGAAGAAATGCTCAGTCGACTCAACACTGCTAAGAAACGCAAAGAAGAAGAAAAACGAGTTCGAGAAGAAGCTCAAGCAGAAGCTTTAGAACGCATCAGAAAGATGAAGTTGAGACGGCAAGGTAGGGATCAACCTAGGACAGGTGCCTATGAGGATCCATGATATCATGTGGCAATGTGTGAAGTCTCAGGAATAAGTTCCCAAAGGATATTAGATTGACGTCCTTTTGTGACTTTAGAAATAGGACAAGGAGTTGGTGCAAAAACTGTGCGAGCATTGATTGACTCAGGTGCAGCCACTAGTGCGGTGAGACTTTCTTACTGTCGAGAATTGAAATTAAAAGTCAATCCTATGGAAGCATATCTAATAGGATTGGGAGGTTTGCAAACCCCTTGCATGGGCGAGGTGGAACTTCCCCTCTCCATTCAAGATGCTCCAATGACAGTTAAGGTACTAGTGTGTCAAGATGAGGATCTCACTGAGCCTCTGGTCTTGGGTCAAGACTGGATCTATGACCATGCAGTCAACTTAAACCTAAGAAGTGGACTTCTTTAGGTATGGGTGAATCAGAGTAGAATTACAGTTGAGTTAGATAATGGAGCACTCAAGGAACTAGAAAAGGCACAGACTCCTGGTCCTTCTAGGGGTACACATGAAGTTGACCATGTTGTTCTTGTCCAAAGCTATGTGATGCAGAGGAATGGAAATCTCAATAAAGAAGTCAAGGCCTCGACGGAACTCTCTTCTTTTCCAAAGGCCAGAGGGAGGCAGCAACCAAAGGCAGATCAATTACTGAAGAATACCTATGCGGGAGGCCAAAAGAACGTGCAAAGCAGAATGACTCAGCCACTCAAACAATTGTGGGTGCGAAAAGGAGAGCGGCCTATGACCGTCAAGCGACAACAATCATCTCAACTTCCTATTAGTAATCAGCAACATGATACTGATAAGAAGACTTCCAAAACTTCTTTTGAGAAAGTGAAAACTATCTGGGTACCCAAGAAGTCGATGAAGGCTGGCCCACAATCAAGACAAATTTGGGTGCCTAAGGCTTGCTTGCAGGCTCAACTAGTCCCGCACGAATCACGTCATACACGACAGGGTTCACTCACTCAAGGAGCCGGTACCCACTCTTGTTCAATACGCACGAACACACAGTCGCCCAGAAGCACGCACAGACTCACTTGTAAATGGGTCCCAAAAACGCATCATCCCCAAGCAGAATTACTCATAAAACCCTCCAGAGTCTCCACAAAACCAAAACCGAAAGCCATCCATTGTGTTTGGAAACCTAAGACTTGTAATAAACCCCCCGACCCCAATTTGTAAATTCATCTCCACTTGCTAACTACATCACTCATACACTACATCTTTCCATCTAGCTCCTAGGACTATCCATTCATTAACTACACACACACAGTCATCGAGCCCTCACTGACCCACTAACCCTTTACTCATGATAATGTTGTAACGGGGACAAAAAAAGTGTTCTATCTTGTGCATTACAATATTAACGCATGATCTATATTCTCACAGAACCAGCAAGCAAGCAATAACAATAGCAGAAGCAGGAGGCACCAGTTCCCAAGCAGGGTCTAGCGCACAGATTGTGGACATTGAAACCCTCCTCCTAGAACCACCACTCACCGAAAGGCCTCAAGAACTTCAAGCGGTGCATGTCCTCCCGATTCAGGACCCTCCTCAGGGACACACTTCTCAAGTGGGGAAACATGCTCATTGGTTTAGTGATGTCGCAGGGCCATTGGGTGATGGCACCTATTTCTGGGAGGCAGAAATTGAATTCAATGGCAAATGGGGACGTTATCATTTTTTCACTCGCGAATTTGAAAACTATCAGAATGCAGAAGTAATGCGATCGGTTTGGACCAAAGCGAGATTGGATAGCTACTTCAGAGCACATTTGCCTAAGCCAGATCTTCTTCGCTACTCCTACTTTATCAGTACCATCACTCCTAGCAGGGCCAAGGGAGGCGATAGTACTTTTGTGCTACCCTCACTATTGCCAGGCCATGAACTCAAGAGATTCAAACTGACCCTCAATTTGGTACGAGCAGCATTGAACATGCAAGGAATGCATATTCCCATTGAGAAAGAACTAATGGTTCCAGGTAGGATGAAGCATAAAGACCTCAACAAATTGAAGGACATGGTCGCAATGACACCTACCATTGCTCTACACCTACGAACTATCATGCAACATTTTGCTTTTCCTACCCAAGAACGGTTCACTATGCCACCAAAAAAGATATGGTTCAGCTTGTACTTGGCGGAGACAGAGAACCTCACCATCAACATACCGCATTGGATCATCGATCAAATACACCTAGCCCATCAACGGTGGAATAAGAAACAGAAAAATGTACTTCATGGATGTTGTGCTCTCACAATAATAATTTACAGGTGCTTAGTGTATGACGTGCCCATTCAAAGAGCACTAGTATGGTTCAGGGCCCAAGAGTTCCAGAGACGACTATCAACGGCGGGCCCACCATCAAAGAAGATGAGAGGGGGAGTTCAATTACCATGCGCTCAACCAAGGGGAGCCACTACTACACCCGAGGTGACTCCTCCACAAACGAGGTGTGTCCGACCATTCACCATTCGCCTACCCAGACCAAGTGCAGAAGGACCCAACCTGGTGTTTCCTCCTATTCCTTCAGACTTGGAATTCCCTCAAGGTTACACCCTTGCTGATCTAACAGATGAAGAAATCGCCCGTTTGATCAATGAATCTAACCTGGAGACAGAAGCGGAGCAGACCCAAGAACAACAACCTACGACTACAACTTCAGCCTCGACCCAACCGAGAGTAGTAGAAGTAGAAGACGATGAAGAAGGGACAGAAGAACAAGAGGCACACGAAGAATATGATCAAGAATATGAAGAACTTTCAGAACTAGCAAGTGCTCTGGCATACTCAGCCCAAATAAAAAGATTATACGAAACCATGAAGCGGGTCCAAGAGCAACACAAACTGTCGCTCGAAACAGGAAAGATGATCATGAGTCAAATGTTAGCTGAGGAAGGTGTGGATGACATGTTCACCGAATCAATGAACCTTCACGCTAATGCAGTGGGCTTAGATGAGGCTGTTCATGCAGCCCTGACTTATATTCATCAATTTGAGAAGAGGGTGCCTACCCGTCCCATGCGATCTGGCAAACAAATACACATCAATGTATCAGAACCAGGAGGCAACACACAAACAGAAGAACATCAGGAGGAACCACTCTCACCACCCACCTCATCTCTCACTACACATGTCACCTCACCACCTGGCACCACCACACCTATTTCTGCCATTACCACAATCGTCATGGGAATTCCTCTCTCCCCCGGCATCCAATTCGAAGGAGTTACCATGCCCACCTACACAACACTCTTCACAAATATCACATCCACCCCACCCACTGTTCCCATCTACACAGTCACACACACATTCGACACAATGGAAACATCACCAGCCATAGCACCACGCCCACCCCCCACACAACCTCAATCTCCCATACCCCCTCCACCTACCTCACCACTTGACCCCACAACATTCACAACTCCCTTCCCCTTCCCCATCCCCCCTACATCTTCATCTTTCCCTGCATCGTTTAATGTAAATAGTATATTCATAGCATTACATCACTGCGTGTATCAACTTCAGAGTGAGTATCAGGCTCTACAAGACCATCATCATCAGCTGACGACGAATCATCAACTACAAAGATGGCTTACAAGTATAGAAGAAGAAAATGAAGCCCTCAACCAACGCTACACCACTCTCGAGCAAGCTCATCAAACCCTCCTAGAGACACCCCAACCATCACAAGAGTCAGGTGTCAAACAACTTGAAGCCTTACTGGAGGTTTACCAAACAGATAACCTGAGAGTCTGGCGAAATTTAACTCTACTCCGAAAACACATGGCTACAGCCCTGGAAGAAAACAAACATTTGCAGAAACAAAACGAAGAAAACCTGGAAGCTGCCATGGAAGGCTCTCCCCATGAAATCGACCCAGAACAATTCAAAGCAGTTCCCTCAGAAACAATGAAAACAATCTTGGAAAGCTCTGCGGATTTATTAGAAGCACATGATGATTTGGAGAGGGAACGGGATGAACTACGTATCCAGCTCAGGGAACACAAGGCTCAACCCAAAGTCATAGAAACGATCTCGACTTCAGAGGAAGTGAAGGCATTGATAGTGCAGGTGGCGGAGCTGTAGAAAAAGCTACCGGAATATGAAAGGCAGCCCTCTCTAGTGGTAGAACCAGAGCCTGAGGATTTGGTACCCATTGAGGTGGACGAAACGTATGAGGAACCATATGTTCCTATGCCGATGCCAGGTGGTGCACAGACCTCAGAAGGAATGGACACCTTAGAAGTTGAAGTACCTGAATGGCTCCAGACACTAGAGAAAACAGCAACAACCCATGAAGATTGAGCGGCAATTCAAATCCAATCAATGGCAAAGTTAGAAGACACCATCATAAAGTTAGAATGTTTCTGCAGCATGTGTCATCATAGATGGATCGGCACCAATGACGATCAATATGTGCCATATTGTGTACTCCTTGCAGATTACAACGCAGAGATTCAACGCAGATGTGGCAAACCTCCAATTTTCGCCACATAATTTGGGCCCGATGATATCCCAGAATGTGCTAAGAAAGGATCCATTCATCAACCCACCTGGAGAATCCGTCTTCTTGAGACCTACCCAGAGATGGTTCGTACTTGGACTAACATGCCACTTTTTATTAAATACAATCCTTGTTATGTTCCAGTCTTCTGCAGGCACACCTGGCCAGAGTTTACAATTGCTGTCAAGAACATCAAAGGTTGTGCAAAGTGGTTAAACTATGTTTATCTAGCACCTCCACAAGGCCCTCACACTGTGAATTATATGATTTCTACCATCCGTCACTGGAGCACTCGACTACGGAATACCCCCGATGTGATGGCCCAAATGTGTATGAAAATCTTTGAACTAATGCTAATCACATTCAGGACATTCAAGAATATTAAAGACCCCCACTTCTCAGGTGTCGGATTTCTTACAGGAAACCAAGATCTGGTATACGACATGAGCACCACCCCATCAATAGAGATAATATATGCTTGGCACGCCATATTAAAGTACCTCCCAACTTGCTTTAAACAGACATTCGAGGAGATGTTCATAACAGGATTCTGGGAATATCACTCAGAAATATTTGTACCCAAGCCCTCACATCTCCTCCACTTATTTGCTGTGGAGAGAACCATCCATTCAGAACAACTGCGGGTGCCACATCCGAACGTACCAGGACCAGTGAATTGGGATGCATTGTTAACAGATCTAGCATGGGGGCTACGATTAGAAGAACACCACCTCGCTGCCGATGTTGTTCAATATTATGTCCAACGCACAGCTAGACAAGGGTCTGTCAGAGATGATAGACGCGAGAGAGGGGGGGGGGTGTTGGCAGTAGTCAAGGAACCGAAGGAGTCACAAGACAAGGAAGCCTATGAAGGGAGTCGCAGCGAAGAGACAGCACAAGCAGACACAGTAGTCAAAGAAGATCTGGCAAGTAGGCCATTTAAATTTTTCAGGCATCAAAGAGTTGGGCACACAAGAAGAAGGAGCAAGTAGGGAGCTCCAAGAAATGTATGTCAAAATGTTAGAAGAAATCCCTACAAAAATAGTGATTTTCATCACTAAAAACCATTGTAAGTACCATTTCATATTTTTGTAGCTCCATTTTGTGCAAGCCAAGGAGTCCTTGAGCTTGAGGAGCTTTAGAAGTACCTACCTATCAGTTTTCACATTTTTTAGACTCCATTTGAACCTCCAAATAGGGTAGAGAACCTAATTTTTAACTAGGCCGGACACTAGGTCTGGACAAGGCCAAAACCTAGTCAAAAACTATAAATAGAGCTAGAGAGCTCATTTTTGAGGTTAGCTTGTAACTGAATTGAGCTTGTATGAGATTTTTGAAAGTAATCTAAGAACTCCATTGCTTCTCACTCTTTGTCTTGCCGTATGTGCGCGTGTGTTGTATGTGTGTGCATGTTAGTGTGCTTCTCACTCACGCACTTGTGCCATCACTTGCTTGAGGTCATCATACCATCCTCACATCTTCCCGGATTGACATTAAAGGAGGTGCTACTCATCATTGAGCTACAGCTGGAATGAAGGATGAATTCAAGATTAGTGATCTTGGAGCTCTCACTTATTTCTTTGACTTGAACTTGTCTATACAGATTTTGGTATCTAAATCACTCAAAGAAAGTATGTCATGACACTTATGAGGGAGAACCTATTGAAGATATCACAAGCTATCAAATCTTGGTAGGGAGCTTGATTTATGCAACTCTCACAAGGGTAGACATATACTATAGTGTTAGCATACTTTGTCAATTTATGCACAAACCAAGGAAGCCACACATGGAAGCAGTCAAGAGAGTGCTCAAATACTTGAAGGGCACCATCAATGAAGGGCTTTTCTACCCCTTCACTTCATAAGTTGATCTCAAACTTTACTCATATTCGGATTAGGCTAGTTCAAAGGATGATACAAAGAGTACATCAAGCTATTTGTCTTTTGCAAGTTCAAAACTAATTTTGTGGTCTTAAAAGAAGCAACCAAATGTTGCTTTGTGGTCTTAAAAGAAGCAAGGCTGAATACAAAGGTTTGACCAATGCAACACAAGAAGCAATGTGGTTAAAGTGTTTATACTCAGATTTGGGATTATATACTTTAATCTTTGGAGATAATACAAGATCAATTCACTTAATAGCTAATGTAGTTTACCATGCTAGAACCAAGCATATTGAAGTCCATTATCATTATGTAAGAGAGAAGTTGATGAGAAAGGACATTCAATTTTCTTATGTATCTACTAATCTTCAATGTGCAAATATGCTGACTAACCCATTGGATGGTATCAAGTTAAGCAGATTCAAAGGCATGATTGGATTGCTAGAAATCAAGGAAGAATGAAGAGTCGAGCATGCTAAGCTTGAGGGGGATTTGTTGGTGTATTTCATCCAATCCTAGTGCTTGATCACTTATTATTTTAAACCATTGGTTATGTATACTCTCAATGAGAGAAGCCATAGAAACAAACTCTTATAATAGTTATTACTTGAAAAGAAACTACAACAAAAGTGAATGTCAAAGGAGGAAGTCATGGACATGTTATGCACGAATGAGGAGCAAAAGTTAGGAGAGATTGATTAAAAAGAGATTCCCCAAACTTTAAGGAATGTTTAGGCACAATCTCTCCAAGTTTTGAATTCAAAAGCTCCTATATATACACATATATGTAGTCATGGAGTAGAGTAGATCATTTTGAGCTACATTCTGATGCGATTCTAACCACGCCCCTAGTTATTTCTGAAGCACACATTGTGGTCATCCTTTCTAAGCTCCATGCTCATTTATATCATGTACCATCTGTGCAATACAGATTGATTTTGAAGCTACATCTTGGAGTTATTCTCATCTATTGCTATAGGTCTATGCTCACATTTTTACTCAACTTCAATTATTGATTTCTTTGTGTATACTTAGTCTTTTCATGGTACTTAAAATTGGTTTAGGTAACTTGATGAGTCTATTTGCATCATATCAATTTTCATCATCACTAGTTCATTATGCTATGAGTTACATTCATTTGAAGTCACATATGTATTCTCATAGATAATTCCTAACGAGATGACACCCCTATATTGCTAAACTTATTTCTCGCAGTATTATTCATCAAAATTCATCAAATTTGTTTCGTTAGATTCATTACATATCTAATTAGAGGAGTGAAAAATATCTCTTGTCAATTTCCATTAGCCTATGAGCTCTGAGTAAATTTCTAGAGTGCATCTCATCCAAAAATAACAAGTTTTGCTTCATTTGTTTTGTGTCAAGTATGAATCAATTTGAGACTGATGCTACAAAGCATGAGGGTAATTGCCACTTGATTGTAGCTAGAGAACCCATCAAGGAGGATGTATACTTCCTTGTCTACTACTATTTCTAATAGATGTTCAATGATAGGAAGCGGATAACTATCTCTAATAGAGGCTACATTAACCTTCTTCAAGTTGATGCATACATGTAACTTTCCATTCTTTTTGGGCACCACTACAATGGGGGAAACCCATTTAGTGTGCTCAATTTTATAGATAAAGCTAGCTTCTACTGACCGATCTATCTCTTCCTTGATCTTCGTGGCATAATTTTCATTATCTGTGTATGGCTTCTGCTTGGAGGGTTTCGCTTTTGAGGTCATGGGAATTGTATGTGAGCATATGTGAGGGTCTAATCTTTTTAGGTCCTTATAAATCCATGCAAACACATCTCTGTATTCTCATAACAATTCAATCAACTCTTTTTGCTCTTCTTCAATCAGGTCATGTCCTATGCATGTGCATCCTTCGTCACCTTCTTCTATGGTCACAGTAATGTTTTTATTTGTCTCTATGTTATCATAGGTGACTCTTGTGAGTGACTTGTTTAGGCATTCTGATCATGAATTTTCTATCCTTGACCTTATACTTTTTAAAGTTTTCATGGACCTCAAACAAAGATTATTCCTCTTCTAGTAGGAGTTCTCTCTTCTTTCTTTTCTTGCCTTAACTCTTGGTGGCTACCTGTGTGGTCAACCTCACATCATTTGTAAGATTATCTCATCCTTGATTATGAGATTCAAATATGTATAGGTATTCCGCTTCTGATGTGAAAAAATGATCCATAATAATTGATTCTAGGTCTGATTCACTTGCTTGTTCAAGTTCATCTGTGCTAGGCTCACACTCTTTGATAACCAAATCACACATAATTGTCTCTGTAGTGAAAATCCAAATGTTATAGCCATCTTCACCACAGTGTGGTGTTCATTTTTCTTCATTGATAACTACATCCATTGTTGCTAGGATTTCTGCCCAACCATGAGGTTCAAAGTCTATGTATAGAAATACTACAGGTGCATAGGCTGGGTCTTCAATTGATCTATGAGTATCCTTTGCACATACCTCTCATGTACTTTCTCTTTTGTCTTCTTCTATTGCAACTTTACACATCCATAAGTGTCTTCATGCATCCAAGAGGATCTTTATCCTATGGAATGCATTGATTCTGTATCATTTGTGGCTCTATGGACGGGATTCCACTCTGTAAGGGGTACTTCTCCGTGAGAGTACTCTTTAAGATTTACTTTAGTTGTCACACCTAAGTGTTTCAAATACAAGGAATTGGTTACCTGATCTTGTACTACCTACAACTCTCTCATGAATGGTCCTCCCGAAATCATCTCATAGGCTTGGTTTTTGCTAAAATCACATATGGAAAAAGTATGCTCAAACTCTACACCGCAAGTTGTGAGAGTTATCCCTTCTAGTAGTCCTAAGGGTCTCTCTATGTGACCATCAGCAATTTGTAATTTCATTCTTTTTGGCATGACTGTTGGTTTGCCGCAACATTTCCATAGGGAAATGTTAGCAATGGCAACTCCTGCACCTAAGTCCAAAATAGCCTTAGTTGTGTAACCCTGATGAGTGATAGGAAGATAGGTGTTTCCTTCTTCTCCTTTGTGCATGTCACCTATCTTATCCAAGGGTATTTCTGGCGCTATTCGATGTGATCCTAGCTGGGAATGTGTTTCAACTACTTCTCGCACTTGATTTGCTATGTGTTTACATAATTTGGCTTAACCTTGAGTAGCTCCTATAAAGTGAGATTGCACTGTACTTTAGTGTTCTCTACTACCTCCGTATTCATAGATATGACTGAGTCTTCATTTCCTACCATAACTATGGGTGCTATCATACAGGTGGACTTTACTTCCCATGAACCTATGAAATGAGGCAATTCTTGTAAAGAAAAAGATTCAAAGTCTAACAGTTCACTAGACTCGATATCCTCTTGTTCTCCATAAATCAAACGAATATCTTGTGGGAATTGATCATGCAAGTTATCCACAATTTCAATGGGAGGAGGATTTTCACTTTCTTTAGCCCATTTGTCTTCTTGAATTTCTCTTAGAAACTCTTGTGAGTATTGGTTTATAGAAGTAGAGGTTCCTGACTCAGTGGAGTTGGGAACATAAGAATTTATTGGGAGGAAGGCTTCTCCTTTCATTTCTGATGTTACTCACCTGAGATGTAGCTTGCATTCTCGACTCAATGATCATCCTTTCCAATCTTTCTAATAATCCACTGAAGTGTAATTGTGTTTTGGCTGAGGTTGTGTAGTTTAAAAAATGAATGGCATCAAACATGGTTTGAGCCAATTCTACCATCTTTGCACAAAGCTTTGTTCTTTCAATTTCTAGGTCAGCCTTGAGGTAACACTTTTTATGTTCTGTCACATTTGGCCCTTCTTAAATTCTGACCTAGTATGCTCTAAGCATCATGTCTAAGTCCTTAGGGGTGGATCTACTAAGACTAATCCTACTCTAGGTGGTGGGGCTACATGAGGGTGATTAGATGGTGATGGGGATGCTAGTGGTGGTGGTGATGTGTGAGAGTGCATTTGAGATGCGATTTTGATTATCTTGGCTTTTCTTTCTCTTAAGATCTCCTCGAGCTCTCTCATTTTTTTTTACCATCATCTTTTCTTCTCTTGTGGCTATCTTTCCAAGCTCTTGTCCTTTTCTTGGTTAGACTCTCACTCTCACTAGCTTCCAAACTCTTTTCTTGGCCTAAACCTTGGTTTTGTTGTAATGATTGAGATCTAGTGATGATTTGCACTAGGGCAATGGAAGTTACACTTCCAATAGAGTCTACTACTTACCCAATTACATTAATAGGAGTTATCTTTGGTACTTTGTTTGGGTTCTTAGGAAAATCTCATAAAAGGTGCTCCTTCCCACAATCTTGACAAAACCCTTGAATTATCATTGATTGGGGTTGCATAGGTGCCGACATAGGGTAGTCATGAATGAAATGATCTCCTTGGCATCTGTAGCATGGTCCTCTAGGTGTTTGGGGTGTGATGTGTCTAGGTTTGGGCCTAGAGTTAGGATTTGTGTATATGGCATTAGTGTATTCTAGCTCCCAACTAGGTTCGCTAGGATTTTCACAAGGGTAAATCTTGTTATGATCTAGTGACTCCATATAGTAGGCAGGTGGACTATCCATGTGAGCCGAGTCAAAATTGTGATTGTTCGGATCACTTTTTGAAGTCATTGGCAATACTAGCACTAAGGCTCTATTCAAATTCTCCTTTGTAGTTGCATACTTCACTGGGATCACATTGGCTGGGGTTGGATGTTGTTGAAATAACACTAGTTGAGTCCTTTGTTGAGCTTGATAGGGTGGATGGTAGGGTTGTTGGGGCCTAACATACTTCTATGGTGGATATTGATTCTGGTATCTCCCTTGTTGTGGATATAGTTGTGGATCATTTTTCCTAACCACTTGCTTGTTATATGGGCAATCTTGTGCGGTGTGGTTAGTATATCTCCTTTCTATTGTGCAGTGTTGGTTGTTAGGGTTCACTTGGGGTTGAACCATGATTGGGCACACATTAGCCATATGGTCTCCTCCATCAATGTAGCATCGTTTCATTGAGACAAACCTAGGTGTTTGCTCGCTAGAGACACCTAACTTCTGAGCTACCTTCTTGACAAGTTCCACAATAGATGTAGATGGCTTGGTTGTGAGGTTAGTAGAGATATTTGAATCTTTATAGATTTTTGAAAGCTCTAATTCCTCCCCTAGATTATCCTCAATGTCTATGCACATACGTACACACTCTTCTATGGGCCTAGGGTCCTTCAAGTACACATAAGATCTTAGTTTAGTACTTAACAAACCATCTAGGGATAAAGCCACTTGAATGGCTGGTGTAGATAACTCTAGAATAGGTCATCTCTCTAAGTACTATCTAAACTATCTTCCTGCAAGTCAAACTATTTCTTGAGATATTTGTTTGAAACTATGTATAAGCGGCAAAGCATTGTGTCTCATGCCACTTTTGGAGAATTCAGTAATGAGTCCTTTTAGCAACTGGTCTATATTTCTGAACTGACCTTGGTGTAGTGGTTGAAACCACGTTAAGGTAGTATTTGTGAGTGTTGGATTGAAGGCATTGTATTGAGTGAATAGGTCCTTGACTTGTTTCTCTCTCAAAACTTGTCTAAACTCCGCTACATGATCATAAGGATCTCTAGTGCCATCAGATTCATTCTTCATTGATTTAACTAGTTGGGTAGGCCTCAAGATTCTAGGGTGTTCTCTAGGCTTATGCAAGGGAAAGTCATCCATGCCTCTTTGATGTCTTGAATTTATGTGTCTCACTTGATCTGTTGTTTCTATTGGAATCTTGACCACTCTCTTCCTAAGGGATTTGCAAAGCTCACTTCAAGCCTCTCTCTAACTCTCTCCCTCTAGGTCTCATGAGTTTGGGATGATCCTACTCCTTGGAGGCCATCGTAAAATTAGATCTTGGTGGAGGGAAATTCAATTTCCCCTTCCAATTGTATGCATGCCTCCCATGCTCTGTTACCAAGAACATTATCTCCGATGTGTTATCTAGATATATAACTTTGCCTCGTATCTTCCGATCTTTAAACTCATAGATGGTGACTCTGCCTATTTCACTAAGTTGATCTATCTTGAATCTCAAAAAATTCCTCTATTTCTTTATTCAAGAATAGTTCTATACTTTTATTGTCTTGGGGAACCCACTCTAGAGTAATCACTCTCATCAAGACAGACTTTCTTGACGAGTCCTAGGTTCTCGTCCTAGGTCTCCTTACTCTAGGTCTCCTATCTCATTCTTGGGAATGATATTTTCGAGATCCTTTGTCCTATCTGGTAAGCTGGTAACCACACACATGCTTCCTTGCTTATCAATATATGAAAACTCTTCGAAATTAACCACTCCGTGTTCAAATCTAAAGGCTTGATCAAGATTTTTGAGTTGCACAACTCATCACCACATACCATCCTCATAGATGCATGCAACCAATCAGTTGGTCCTAACATACTCCAACCGCATCTTATAGCAAACTTTTTGTGTCTATAAATAGGTTGTGCTTGCACTACCTACCGGTCGTTCCATGTTAAGGTGACTAAGCTGTTGGGCCCATGACCTATAAATGATCTAATACTTCATCGGTCTCTCCCTAGGTGTCTACCTAATATAAGGTTTATATGCCTTGGTTGTAATCTCAATTTTCCTAAGTACAACCTTGTTGGGGGATTCTTGGACAAGAAGGGATTTGAGTGTTTGTAGGAGAAAAGGGAAAGACAAGAAGAAAGATACACAATGGAAGCTTCTATCGATTGATTATAATAAGACAAATACAATGTGGAAGCACAATACAATCCAATGCTTCTGTGCAAAATCCCACATATATATATATACATATATATATATATATATATATATATATATATATATATGCTCAATTACAAAATACCAAATACCCAAAAGGACTTGTTGCTACCTGCCTCCTCTGCACCAAACCTCCACCTTCTCCAAGGCTCCACTTGTGCACACCTTGCACCAAGCTTCCACTAAGGGGGAGGGATGTGTAACTTCTGTCGGAACGCACACACTTCAATAAGACCTTGGGATCCTTGGGGAACTAGGTTAGCACTTCTCTACACACTTCCTTGGTCACTCTTCATGCACACCTTGCACTTTACTTCTCTGCGTTGCACATTGTGTGTCTCTTGCACTTTTTTCTCTTGCTTCACTTAGGCTATGCTCACTCTTGCTTACACTAGCATTGTCCAAGAATAGTCCTTGCCTTGATTTTTGTGTGACGATTCACGTACGCTCCTAATTGCAAGAGTATCTTGGTGCTCACTTTGATGTCCCAAGATTCTCTTCACAAGTGGCAGCCAACGAATCCCTGTTTTGTCCTGTAGTGACTTTAGACTAAAACCAAAAATTTTAATTGGGGGGCCATACTTTCACTTCTGCGTACGCTGCCGCTTCACATACCTTCACATTTTCCTTTTAAGTCTTCACTTTTGCACATAAGAGAGAGTTCACCTGAACCTTCCAAAACACTTTAAAAACACTTTGAACCTTATGGAAATTAGAGAAATACCTCTGCAACCTACAACCCACTTTCTCCAATTTACCCTTTGTGGACAATTAAATGTGCACTACGTGTGCACTTTGACACGTGCACTTTAGCACTTTGACTTTGCACCAGTTGACTTTGACTATGATTGACTTTGACCAGTGTGACTTTGACCTTTTGACTTTGACTATGGTCGACTTTGAGTATGGTTGACTTTGACCGATATGACTTTTATGGGCTCACAGTTGCCCACCACCTAATGTGCTCTCCGTCCCAAAGAGCTACAGCCAAAATGCTGAGGAGAAAGGACACCATAAAATTTGTGTTGCAACATCATGAAGAAGGACACCTGAATAGCGACCAGTTCCACTAGAAACAGGAGAGAACAAGCACTAGAGAAGAACCCAAGAGTGGAATTTTTTGTATGGAAAAGCAAAGACGGTAAAGGGAAGGTTCGAAAGGGAGGGGAAATGGTGGGCTGAGGGGGCTGAGAGGGATAGGGCAGGGAGGGGTAAGGATGTGGCCAGGTAGAAGAGGAAATGGAGGGTTCGGGAGTAGGATTATGGGTCTCGAGAGGGTTGAATTGATCAAACAGTAAAGCTACAGAGGGTTTCTATGGGAAAATGTGGAAGATAAGGTAAGAGAAAGTGAGAATAGACCATGTGGACAATGTGGTGAAATAGAACATGTGATAAATGTGCTCAAAACATGTGGTGTTTGACCAACAGTCAAAACAAAGGTGGGATTGTGAAAAAATAAAGCCAAAAATTGAGTCCAGAGGTGCCAAAAGACATGAAAATGACCCTACTTTTGAAAAAAATAGCCATCCGACGCATAATCCAGAGCCAAAAGGTTTGAGCCAATAAATTAATATATATATATATATATATATATATATATATATATATATATATATATATATATATATATATATATATATATATATATGTTCCTCTTCCTTTTTCCTTTTTTATTTTGAACGCGCAACCTAAAAGTTTTATAAAATAAAATAAAAATAAAATAAAGAAATAAAAAATAAAAAATTTATAAAATAAAGAAATTAAACAAAACAAAATACAAAAGATAAAAATAAAAAAAATGTATGGGGGGCGGGGGGATGGGGGGGTGGAGGGGGGGGTGGAGGGGGAGAGAGAGAGAGAGAGAGAGAGAGAGAGAGAGAGAGAGAGAGAGAGAGAGAGAGAGAGAGAGAGAGAGAGAGAGAGAGAGAGAGATTTGAAAAAAATTCCAAGATTTTTTATTTTTTATTTTTTTATTTTTGGGGAGAATCTCTTAGGGGGGAGTTGTTTTTTTGGGTAGGAAAATGCCCAAAATTAGAGAAAAAATCCAAAAAATTACCAAAAAAATCCAAAATAATTCTGAAAAATTTCTAAAAAATTATCTACAAGATCTAGGGCATTTTCCTCAATCAAGACCACAGAGAGCTTCCTTTATTCCTCTAATTTGCTAAGAAAATGACTATTGAAAGGGATGAAAAATGCTAGAAAAAATGATGAAAAATGGTTAAAAAATTCCCAAAAATTGTAGTTCTGCAAAGGTAATGAAATGGTTTCTAAATTTTCTAAAACTCAAGGAACAAGCATGAAATGGATGAAGAAAACTACTAAAACTTAAGAAAAATGAAAGAGAGGGCTATGTACAACCTGGACAAATATTGCAGGTTCCAGGTGATCCATAATTCATCAATTGTGTTGATGGTAGGCCTTGAGCCTTGATATGTTGATGAGTGGCAAGGCCTCTCCTTTGAGCATCTCTAACTCCACAACATCCCAATTCAGCAATGTTTTAACTCGATAAGGTCCTTCTCAGTGTGGGATCCATTTTCCTCTTACTTGTGTTTAAAGATGAGGTCTATGGAGAAGAACTAACATGCTTGGCTCTATGTTGTTGTTCCACAGATTTTGATCATGTGCCTCCTTCCACTTCATCTGAGTCTCTATCAATTGTTTTGTTGCTAGCAGACGTATCTCCTCCACTTTATGCAGTGCTCCAAGCCTCTAAGAGACACCACAATCTTTCTTTCCCTGCAGGAATGCTACTTTAGGTATCCATGTAAAAATTCAAAGGGCTCAATTGGAAATATCCCATAAACCATTTGGAATGGAGAATATCCAGTGGCCTCTTTGTAAGCTAACTTGTATGCCCATAGGGTACCTTGATAAGCAATGCCCCAAGAAGTGGGATGTAACATACATTCCTTTCTTAACATGGAAATTAATACTTTATTAGTTGATTCAGCCTGTCCATTAGCTCTTGGATAGTAGGCATAAGAGGTCCTATGTAGAATTCGATACCTGTTGAAAATTTCCTGTAGGACCTTATTCCAAAAATGAGTACCCTGGTCTATACAAATTTCAAGTGGACATCCAAACTTGCAAATGATGCTACTGTAAATGAAATTAGCAACAGTTTGGGCAATGCAGTCCGGGGAGGCAATAGCTTCAGCCCATTTTGTTGCATAGTCTGTGGCTATCAATAAATACTTCTCTCTTTTTGGAATCAACGGAGGGTAGATAGGCCCTACAAAATCTAGCCCCCACTTCTCAAATGGTTGCCAAGAAGTGGAAATAACCAAGGGGTTGTGCCTCTGCTTTGTTGGTTTAGGTCCACACCTCTGGCAAATGTCACATGCCTTTCCCCATTGATCTGCATCCTTGAATAATGTAGGCCACCATAACCCAACATCAAGTATCCTCTGAATCATAATATGCTCTGGAAGGTGCCCACCACCTATTCCTTCATGTGCAGATTGAAGGACTTCCCTCACTTCTTCTTCTTCCAAGAACTTCCTAACCCTGTCATCCTTTCGCTGCCTATATAATTTATCTTCAATGAAGGTATAGGGTCTGCTCTTGATTAGCAGTCTCTTTCTTTGCACAGCACTAGCCTTCTCTGGATACACTCCAGTTTTAATGAAATTCTTGATATCATAATACCAACCTTGAGCTTGTACAGCAAACAGATTAGCATCTGGAAAATCATCATTGACTCCACTAGCTTGATCCATCATATTGATCATGGATAGGTGATCCGCCATTACATTTTCATTACCTGGTCTATGGACTACAGAAAAATCAAACTCTTCGAACAAACGTAGCCACCTCCATATCCTCCCAGTTGCTTGTGGCTTGTTCAATAAATACCTGAGTGGTTGATGATCAATGATGATGACAAACTTCACACCTAGCAAATAATGACGAAATCTTTGTACTGCAAAAACCATTGCTAGAGCTTCCCCTTCAGTTGTGTTATAATTCTTTTCAGTTTTAGTCAAGATTCTACTAGCATACTGAATAGGCTTGTCAAGTTTGAATTCTTCACTATGTTGAGTCAATACTGCACCTAGTGCATATGCACTGACATCCACATGCACATGAAAATTTTTTTACCAATCTGGGGTGATAAGAATTGGTGCAGCTACCAATTTGGACCTTAGTGTTTGATAAGCCTTCTCTTCTTCCTCTTCCCATTTAAAGGGCACTTCTTTATCTGTAAGTCTAGCGAGTGGCCTGGCTATCTCTGCATACATTTTTATAAACCTTCTGTGGTATCCAGTATGCCCCAAGAAACTCTGAATCTCTTTAGGAGATTTAGGTTTAGGCAACTTTAATATAGAAATAATTTTATCACGATCTGGGGCCATACCTTTAGCCGAAACCACATGTCCCAAGAGAGTTCCTTCTGTCACAAGGAAATGACATTTGTTTGGGTTGAGATTTAGCTTAGTCTCCCTGCAACTCTTAAAAACATTATGCAGCTGTGGCAAGTGATGGTCCAAGCAATCTAAAGGGGTCTTATTGTGAGAACCTGAAAATGAAGAGAAGTCATCCATGAAAATTCTAAATGTTTCCAGCAATAAGGGACCAAAAATGAGGTTGACAGTTCTGTTAAATGTGGCTGGAGCATTTATGAGTCCAAATGGCAATTTTACATACACATATGTTCCCCAAGGTGTGATAAAAGCAGTCTTTTCACGATCCTCTGGGTGTATGGAAATTTGATTGTAGCCACTAAAGCCATCCATAAAGCTATATAATGCATGTCCAGCCACTTCTTCATGACCTGCTCTGCAAATGGCATTGGGAATCCATCTGGAATGGTCACCTTTTTTAGTGCTCTAAAGTCAACACAAATTCTGATTTTGTTGGTATTTTTCTTTGGTACTATAACCATAGGTGAGAGCCACTCTGAGTGTTCCATAGGAATGATAATTCCTGCATCTTCCATCTTTTGTATTTCCACATAAACAACTTCAACATATTTTGGGTTAAGTCTATAACTCTTTCCTCTTATTGGTTTGGCTCCATCAACCAGAGGGATTTTGTGCTCTCCATAATTGGCAGGCACTCCTTCTAAGTCTTTATAATGCCATGCAAAAACATCTGAATAGTGGGTCAAGAAGGATTTTACCTTTTCAAGGAGCCCTAGGTGGCTCCACAACCAGGTGGCCACCAAAACTGGATGATTATTGTCCTGAGTGTTGAGTTGTATTTCTTTGACAGGGTTTCTCTCTACCATATTATCTTTTTGCTCATCTCCAACCTTGTTTTCTTCCACTAGCTTTTCTTGCATTGTTTCCTAGGCAGGGGTATTTTGGTTCTCAATGCATTCCTCCTTATCCTGCATCCATCTTGCATGGATTTCTTGAATTGGGAAAGAGCATTCTTCACTAGAACGTTTTACCTTGTCTTTAGCTTTAGTAACTTCCTGCTCTATTGTTGTTACATCCTCCTCCAATTGTATTTGAGGGGTGTCTTCCTACCCCTTCTATGGCCTGTGATGGGCTCTCCCAATCCATCAACTTGAACTTTCTACTGATTTTCATCAGAACCTTCAGTTGTGCAAGAATTATTAAGAAAAATTCCAAAACAAGAGGAAGAGTTGCCTGCTTGGAGCCAATTTAGAATATCCTCTTCTTCCTCAAAATCTATTTGGGGTTGTTCCTCTGTTTCTGGTTCCATGCAAATGCCAACTATTTGCATCATGCTAGTGTTCCCTTGATTATTTGGGCCCTCTTCTAAATGTATATATGTCAGCTCTCGCCCTTTCTTTTGTACCCACATAGTGTCTTTACCCCAATCATGGATGACACTTGCATGCCTCAACCATGGACTTCCAATTAAGAGGGGAAATCCTCCTTCAACCTGGGGCAGTCTTAAAACCACAAAATCCAGAATGAAGAGATTACCTTGTACTTCAAGTGGAACTTTTGGGATCACTCCTATGGGCCTTACTTTGCTTTGATCTGCCAACGTAAGAGTGAAATTTGCAAGCCTTGAGGAGCGTATTCCAATCTTTTCCATTGTATGTTCAGGCATCAAGTTAATGCTAGAACCACCATCCACAATAACTCCTTGAAACTCATGACCTTTGATAGATACTGTCAGTCGAGGACTCTTATAATCTATAAGTGGTGCTTCCCCTACAATTTTACCTTTATGCATAACATTAGTCTTTGCCACCAAACTTGTAGTGGAAGCCTCATCAATTATCTACAAGAGTTCTGACCTGAATTTTCCATCCATCTTTATTAAATAAAAAATACTAACCTCCTTTTTCATGGACTTGAGTACTTTTGAAGCCTCTGATTCCTTAAGAGCATGGGCTTCAATTGACTTATCAAACTCTTCATGAGCCCAGTTGAATGCATGCCCAATGGCATCACTGGTACATATGAGATCTCCTTTTTGCCTTGTATCTGCACATGCGGTGGCCTTGTCTTCAGATGTCTCTTTGTCTTTGTTCAATCCATTAATTCTTGATTCTTGAACTATATCTACTTGAGCCTTTCCCTTTTTTCTTGTCTGCATTGTAAAAGATTCAATTTCTTCTAACTGCACCACCCTGTAGATGGTGATGGCTCATTGACTTGATCTAACATTTCTTCTTTGTGCACAAAAATCATTTGAATGTGGGGCCTAGACGAAGAGGCTTGATTCTTAGGACAACAATTTGTATAGTGGTCTCTGGCCTTTGGGCAGTTCCTACAAGGAGGGGCATTTTCTGGTAGAGTGCACCTACTTCGATAGTGCCCACATTCTCCAAATCTGAAACAAATGATTGGCCTCGTAGGCCCATTACCAAAGTTATTCCTCTCTCTAGGGTTATAATTGTTACCTTGATTGGGTGCAGCTGCCATCACATTTGTTGGTGGTAGTGGTCTACCTTGTGTCCAATATGTTGTTGCAGGCATTCCTCTTGATTGGCATTCCTAGGCCTCATGACTAGCTTTTGTGCATAATTGGCAAGTCACACTTAACAGAGGAAATTCACTTACTATATGACCTTGCTTGCTCCACATGGTACACCAAAGTCCATTTTTGATGCCACCCCCTTTGAGTTCCTACAGCTCATGTCGCAGTTGGGCCAATTCATCTACTTGGGCCTCCCCCTCCTTTTGGAGCTTTAATGCTTCAATCTCCCTTCTCAGCTGAGTAACAACATTCTCTTCCTCTTTGTGGGGCTTATTCCTTTTTAAGCCCTCCAGCTCCTTCCTTAGCTGGATTACTGGATCCTCCATTTCTATGGAATATTGTAGTTGAGAAGAAGTTGCTCCATATTGTTGCATTATCTGCTCCAGTCGTGTAGTTGTGTTGATGAACTCCTCTATGGAGGTTGTAGGCAAAAATAATTCCTTGATTTTGCATTAGGTGGCCACTGGAAGTGGCTTAGCTAACCATTTCTTAACAAAAAAATCATGTGGTGGATCTGGAAATTTAGCCATTAGTGCCTTAGCCCTAGTCACAAACTCTGGGAACTTTTCACCTAGACCCAATCTCAAATTTTCTAGTTCTTCTATGATGATCTCTGTAGTATTCCCATGATGGAATTGATTTTTGAATGCATCTTTCATCAAATCCCAAGTTGTAAAATGGTTCGCAGCAAATTGGCTGAACCATTTATCATCTAATCCTTCTAATGTGGCAGGGAAGAGTATCAAAAAGGCATCCTCCCTGCCCATTAAGCCTCTAGTCTTGCATAGTGCCAAAAACCTTCTAATATGCTCGTCCGGATCCTCCTGAGCTAGGCCTTTGAAAGAAGGAAATTTTATATTTAATCTTGATAGTAAGGTTTCCAAGTCTACCTGCCCCGCCATGCTCTTTACTGATGAGGTTGAAGATAGTGTACTAGAGGATCTTCTAACAACCTTCCTTCTTGTTTTCTTGCAGGTGACCCTCAATGTTTGGGACCGGGTTGCGGTCATGAGGTGTTCATAGTCCACTTAATACGAGACACTTGATAAGAATATTTACCTTTTGGTTAATGAAGTAGCATTGTAGTACTGTTGACACGTGATCTCTTCTATACTTTGCACTTGGTTTCTCCTAAGCTCAAATCTCCTTGGAAGTCCCATCGTGCGTGCCAAATTTTGTTGGGGGATTCTTGGACAAGAAGGGATTTGAGTGTTTGTAGGAGAAAAGGGAAAGACAAGAAGAAAGATACACACTGGAAGCTTCTGTTGATTGATTATAATAAGAAAAATACAATGTGGAAGCACAATACAATCCAATGCTTTTGTGCAAAATCCCACAGAGTGCTCAATTACAAAATACCAAATACCCAAAGGACTTGTTGCTGCCAGCCTCCTCTGCACCAAACCTCCACCTTCTCTAAGCCTGCACTTGTGCACACCTAGCACCAAGCTTCCACTAAGGGGGGAGGATGGGTACCTTCTGTCGGCACGTGCACACTTCAATAAGACCTTGGGATCCTTGGGGGACTAGCTTAGCACTTCTCTGCACACTTCCTTGGTCACTTTTCATGCACACCTTGCACTCCACTTCTCTGTGTCGCACACTGTGTGTCTCTTGCACTTCTCTCTCTTGCTTCACTTAGGCTATGCTCACTCTTGCTTACACTAGCATTGTCCAAGAATAGTCCTTGCCTTGATTTTTGTGTGATGATTCACGTACGCTCCTAACTACAAGAGTATCTTGGTGCTCACTTTGATGTCCCAAGATTCTCTTCACAAGTGGCAGCCAACGAATCCTTGTTTTGTCCTATAGTGACTTTAGACTGAAACCAAAAATTTTAATTGGGGGGCCATACTTTCACTTCTGTGTACGCTGCCGCTTCACATACCTTCACATTTTCCTTTTAAGTCTTCACTTTTGCACATAAGAGAGGGTTCATCTGAACCTTTCAAAACACTTTAAAAACACTTTGAACCTTAGGGAAATTAGAGAAATACCTCTGCAACTTGCAACCCACTTTCTCCAATTTACCCTTTGTGGATAATTAATTGTGCACTACCTGTGCACTTTGACACCTGCACTTTAGCACTTTGACTTTGCACTAGTTGACTTTGACCTTGAACTTTTTGACTTTGACTAGTTTGACTTGGATTTTTTGACTTTGGCTACGGTTGACTTTGACTATAGTTGACTTTGACCAATATGACTTTTATGGGCTCAACAAACCTTGGTGCAAAATTCTTTTGTATTAGTCACTTGTTCTTTTTACTTCCCTCTTGTGTTGAAGGTCTTGTCCAATACAACATCGTTAGGATTATCTGAGTTTTATCGCACTTGAAGTTTGATCGCTCAATTTATGTCCTTTTACTTAAGAGTTTGTCGCAAAACTAACTTATTTATGCTTGCATTTGAGCAATTAGGCTTCTTATGCTTGTATCATGCCTAACATAGCCCTAATTAATCAATATCACCAATCGTACTTAGCCTAAGGTAGGAATTGACTATGGGGGTTGAGGATGCTCCAAACTCAAGTCATTTATCTCTTTGATCACACTTGAAATCTCAAGACACACATTCTTAAGCATGCAACACACTCTTGCTCTGGACGCCCTTCGATGCTCTCAATGGACCTGTAAAAGTCCCATAGTTAGATCACACTTTAACTTGTATTGGGAGACAATTTTGACTCAAATATTTTTATAGACCCTTTTTTTTCCTTTCTGTATTAATGAAAAACCTGCTGGAGCTCCCTTGATTTCCTAATCCCACCTCAGGGTCAACTTCATATTACCCTAATTCCAATGCACTCTAGAGCTCAAGAAACGATTTTTTCATGAAAACATTATGTTAGATCAGGCTCCTCGGGGTCAAAACAGGCAAAGATAACTTCTTGAAATATTTGTTTGGGGGCCTAACAATGCTCCAATAACTTGAAATTTTTGACCAAAAGTAGCTAAAAATTTAAAAATTAAAAAACCTAAAATGTGGGCAGATTTGTTTGTCTATCGTGATGGACAAGTCTATCAATCATGATGGATAGAGCTATCCATCATGGCCTATCTATCATGATAGACAATTTCAATCATTATGGATACGTGTCTATCGTGATGGACACTTGTCTGTTGTGATGGACATGTCTATCACAATGAACACTTGTCTATCCCGATAGACATGTCTATCACGATGGATGCCTATCTATCATGATTGACACCTATTTGTCATGATGGACATTTCTATCATGATGGATGTGTTTGTCATGATGTATTTTGTGGTTTTTTGCATTGATTTGTGTCAATCCTGGTCATATGCATCGCGATGGATAATATTTTTGCCAATTTTAAGTGTCAATCGTGGTATTTCTATCCATCATGATGGACAAGGATGTCCATCATGATGGACAAGGTCGTCCATCATGATGGATCTATCTGGCATATTGGATAGGCATTCCTTCATGGTCTATCTATCATGATGGATATGCTATCCATCGTGATGGACACATTGTCCATCATGATGGACACACTATCCATCGTGATGGGCAGGCTGTCCATCGTGATGGACACTGTCTATCATGATGGACGTTCTCTGTGATGATGGAAACAAAAAATGCAAATTTTTTTGGACTTTTTGTGAATGTGTTGATGCGCAAGGCCTCTACTCTATGATGGTGAAGTCGGTTTTACCAATAGACAACTTTTGTGTCTGTCGTGATGGATATAGTTCAATGCTTCAAGACCTGTATAGAGGTTTTTTGTACCTATTGGAGTTACTGCAGCTACTTTGGATGCTATTACCTGCAAAAATGCTCAAGAAACATGCAAAAACAATGCACACAAAATTGCTTTCTCTCTCTTGTCACTAGTGAAATGAGGAAATGGAGATGGAATGTGGGGATATGAACAAAATGGTGAACATGATGAGGAAGGAGATGGAGAGTAGAGATGGTGGTGGTGATGATGAAGGAGGTAGAAAAGTAAAAATTAAGAGATTACCTATGATTCCAATGTCACGTCTCTATTTCTTACCATCACACGCTCATCCTCAAAGCTGGCATCAAATTTGGTGTGACGCTAGCACAATGGAAAGTACCAACGTGTGGAGATCTAGCTCATAATTGTCAATATGGGAAGATGTGAGGAGGGTATGATGACCCTGAGCAAGTGAAGTGCACAAGCGAGTGAGTGAGAAGCACACAAGCATGCACAAACATACACACACACATGCACACACAAAGCAAGACAAAGAGATGGAGCAATGGAATCCTTAATTAACCAAAAACAAGATTACAAGCTCTTTTGTTCACTTCAATTCCAAATTCGCTAACCCCAAAAATGATCTCTCTAGCTCCTTTTATAGTTTTTTACTAGCTTTTGGACCTGTTCAAACTTAGTGTTTGGCCTAGTAAAAAAATAGGTTCCTATGCTAATTTGGGGGCTCAAATGAGCTCTAAAAAAAATGAAAATTGGTATATACTTAGATCTAATGCTCCTCAAGCTTGAAGACTCCTTGACTTGCACAATATGCATCAAGAATCATGAAAAAACCGTATCTACAATGGGGTGTAATGATTAAAATCACTGTTGTAAAAGCATTTTTATTTGAAAAATTATGTAGGCCTAGTTGTCAAGCCTTCGTTGATTGCTTTGCCTACTTGGTCTTGTTTGACTCTCCCTCTGGTCTGATTCTCTCCAATGGGTTCCTTGTCTTGTAAAGCCACCTTGACTACCTTGACTGCTGCCAACACTCTTGCCATATTTCACATGGTGAAATAGGATTGGATATGTACATTCTCATTGTTTGTGTACATAGAAACCATGATTTTGATGGCATTCCCCATTACAAAGGAACATGCTTTGAGGATATCAATTTTGTTAAGGTGTGCAAGGAAATTTTTCATTTGATCCATTGTCACATATTGAGAGAGAGAGAGAGACATAGACAAAGAGAGATAGAGAGATAGAGATAGAGAGATAGAGATAGAGAGAGAGAGGTGGGGAGGGCAAGGAGGGATAGAGGGAGGGAGCAAGGTAGTAAGGGTGGGAGGGATTACTAAGGGAGGGAGTGAGGGATGTGTTGAAAATCAAGCTCCAACATTAAGAGCACTTTGGAGTAATTTCATTGGATACAAGTGGTGAGATTCAGCTAAATGACATTGGCTAGAAGTGGAGCATGGAATAACAAGAAATTCCACGAGATTCCTTCACCAAAAAGATGTTTAAGACCCACTCATTCATCTCATCTATTTCCAATCACACTTAGGTGTGATTATTGATTTTTAGGAAAAGAGCATCTCACTTTTGCATTTGTATATATATGTTGTTTTGGTTCCAAATGGGAAATCTTGCATGTTTTCTAGCTTTGAGAATTCCTCCTTAGTGTTTTGGTGTGTAAGGAAACAAGCACCTTGCTTATGCTAGCCCCTTGTAATTTGTTTTGTTGGTCTTGTGTAAGCATACCTTTTTGTGTGCGCATGCAATATTGGAACTCTCTACCCCTGATTTGTCAACCTCTCCTTCATTATGAATTCATTTTATGTACTATTTGATTCATGGGATATCTAATATAGTTTATTTAGTGCTCACCAAGTCTTAGGTTTAGTCTTTGATTAATCTTTGAGAAACATGCCAAATAGTGAATTGTCATTCATATCTCTCTCTATGTGACGACTTTAGTAGAGCTATAAGCACCGGTTCTACCAAAGTTGCAAGATTGAATTGAAATTTAATTGATGTGCTATTGGTAGACTATGCAAAAGCCAAAGTTATGGAAGTGGCCTAGAAATTACAATGGCACTATCCACAATCTTCAGGCTCCAAAGAAAAATTTAAGATGGTTGTTGATGCTTCCATAGTCCAGGTAAAAACAATTTAAGATGAACTTTTCTATGATTAGGATAGAGCTACCCATCCACTCTTCAAAGAGGATGATAGTTATTCATTAAGGGGCTCCACCCATCATGCATACAAGTGTTTGGACTCCATCAATTGTGGACTAATTTTGTACTTAAATTGTAATTATCCTCAATTTATTATAAGCACTAGTTTATAGAAGCATTTAAATTCAAGATGATTGTCTTAACTTCCATTTCATGTGAAACCCAATGGTTCAATTTGTTATATCTCTTTTGTTTTGTATTCACCTATATGTTGATGGTGAGTTAGAATTGTTTATATCTCTTTTGTTTTGTATTCACCTATATGTTGATGGTGAGTTAGAATTGTTGGCATGAATATACTGTCTATATGAAGAAGCTCTTGATGAGATCAAGACTATTGTAGAAATCCCAATGCAAAATCAATGTACTTTGTAACATTTTCTTTGGTTAATGAATTATTTCTTATATCAATCACTGTGTTAAAAATTTTGTATTTGATTCAATTTTTTGTATTGATTATGGTTTTGTAGTGTGCAAAATTTGAGTGTATTACTTTCAAAATGATAATTATGTGTAGTACAATATTTTGGGAATAGAAACAAATATTCCAGTTAGACTCCTTGTTCCCCAAACTATGTTTGCATAGAAGGGTTATCAAACCAAAAACAAAAGCTAGGAGGAAGTAGTACTCATCATGTCGTGAGTTGCAACAAGACCACCCAATCACATGAAGTATACATATGCATGTTCACTAAATTGGTAGCAAAACACTTCCAAATAAAATAGTTTTGATATGACTATCAAAATTAGACAAAACAAGTGGAAACTAAAGTGGTTTTCCTCCTTCTAAACATAAAATATATGCTTGGAAGACCAAGAGGGAAAGAAAAGCCAAAAGTTTACAAGAACAAGTGGATAAATTTGAGGACATTTTACATTGGAATCAAGAATATCCCAAGATTGAACTTATTCAACTAGACCAAGTCAACCTAAATAAGGTGAAACTCAATCTACAAAATCGCCTAGATTGGGGCCACTACTTGTACATCCCACACCAAAAGATCTAGACATGTTTCTTTGATCCAGGAGGATCCAAGGAGGACCCTTCAATCCAAGGACACCCAAGAAATTTAACACAAGGAGACCTAGAGAAAAAATGATTTAATTTATTTAAGTAAATTATTCAAGTAGCATAGTCTTTAATACAAAAGGCACCTAGTGTAATAGTCCCCACCCACATGCAAGAAGGAAAATTTTGAAAACCATAAACCTAGAACATACACATATGAAACAAACACTAGGAGAAGATCCACTTCAAAAAGATCAGAATGGGAAAGAGTAAATATGTATTCTAAATAGTGAAGGATCATGGCTTGAAGAATTATGGGAAAAGATACAACCACAATGGCTCAAAAAAGGGTAGAAACATCATTCATGGAATTGGATCTATCAAAGGAGCAATTGGATAAAGAAACACACTTAGAGAACTATATGAAGTGATAGTCTATGAGTGATGTAGATTCGAGCCTATGGTCATTATCCTAATATAAAAGAAAATATGAACACATGTTCAAATTTTGGAAATCCACCACCCTTAAGTTGAAACATTCATATGAAGATTAAAAAAAAGAAGCATGATCGTCAATGGAACAATTGAAACAAGCAAAGATGCAATGTACTCCTACATTAGATGAGCTACTAAGAACAAAACCACACCTCTCACACAACTTCTTAATAAGGATAAAATAGAAGTAGTAGATATGGACTCCAATGTTCATCAGATACTAGTCAATAAAGTAGGTGACTTTAGTGAAGGAGGCAAACGGCATAACTACTCATGTCATTATTGAATCACGTGATGAGATAGCCCTAGCCATGAAAAACATTGGTAAAATGGGGCAAACCAACCTTTCACCCTACATGGATGAGATTATAATTGGCAAAAACCACAATGAATTGGCCAATAGGCCTCCATAAAGAGATCGCATTAAGCATTTGTGGTGTCACATTTAATCACACTTCAGCCATGTGTGATTTTGGTAAGGTTAGTACTTATGAGATGCTCTTAATAAGAACCTTCTTAAGGAAGCTCAAGGTAGTTCAAGGCTAGGCTAGTAAACCCTTTATCTAAAAAATCAAGGAACTACCATGCTAGTGAATTTGAAGAATTCCACGTACCACAAAATGTCATTAATTCAATGGAATGGCATCCATAATGATTGGGAAGATAAGAGTCCACACTCTGATGATCAAAGCCAACCATCATGGCTTCATGTTGATACCCACCTTTTGATGTGTCAAGTAGATGAGATTAATTCAAAATCTTTTCATGATCAGCTTGTGGAAGATCCCTAGTATAAACCTTCTTTAGACTTAAGAGAAGAATGTTTTCATAAATCTAGATGGACTCCCATCTTAGGTGCTATGGTAGCAGTTAATGAAAAAAAATTGACCTCTGTTGCAATGAGGAAGGGCATGAGTTGTTCATGATACAAGAGATAGATTCCATTCATCAAGGATCCCATCGAGCAATTGAGAACAATGATGGTGAGGGATGGTAACAAGGGAAAGAGTGAAGATTGTTCAAGTTATGAAAAAGAGAAGAGCATGAAGTAGCTTTGGAATAATCCTATGAAACTTAGGAGGAATATTTTAGATACATGGAACTCACATACTACTACTAGAGAAGAGATATAACCATTGAGCCCATTTTACAAATATGAGAAGGTACTAGAAACCCCAAGACCATAGATAAAAGTGAGATAGGGAGTCTAAGAACACATTTCAAATAGTTAGAAGAATGATAGGTAGTAGTAAAAAATCATATGATGTGAGGCCTATAATAACAAAGAAGACACAAATAAAGTTTTTATTACAATAGAAGAAGGAGAAGGAGTATGTTCCTACATGGCCAAGGAACTATCTCTTCATGAAAAGGAGCATCTAGTCACACTTTTGAAAGGCCTAAAAGGGGTGAGCTCATCCATCTATGTACATTGCATACAGATTGTACCAATGGCCAACTCATCAAAACAAAATCCATACACCTACAGTGATATGTAGTTAGCCCAAATAAGGAAGAAACTGACAAAGTATTGGTAGCTAGTTTCATCTGCTGAATTGAAAATACTAAGTGTTGATATATTTAGGTAGTGATGTGTGTGAACACACTAGGACTGTCGCGGCACTTTTTTCCCTCTTTAGGAGCTTTTTTTTCCCCGGCTTGTATATATGCCTATTGTCATAACGTGCTACTTATCTTTGTACATTCTCTAGTAATACATTCAGTATTGTGTGTTGTGCTCCAAGCTTCTTCTTCTTCCTTGTGTTGTTCACGTGCTTCCGTAGACATCTAACTCCAAAGATTGGTATCAGAGCAGGTCGCCACTTCATCTAGGGCATCGTCGACACTCCTCTAGTTGTAGTCTCAGAATCGCACAAATTTTGGTGAGCATACTCAACATGTTTCCGAGATCAAAATCGCTTCGCTGTGTGGTGCCAAAATCCTGATCTAAGCTAATTTCAGCCTCCGAAGACACTGTTGGAGCGCTTGTCCAGGCTATTTCATCTTTTTGTGCCAAAGGTATATACATGTTTCAGTTTGCCAGTATAAGCATCTTGAAGTCTGGTACAGGTTTAGCAAAACTCATCTGGGCGATTCCGTTCAACTTTTTGAGATACAATCAATTTTCTGCATCAAGGTATTTTAGTCACTGGCCATGGCTGAAAGCAGTGATGTATTCTGTATGTTGGCTGTTGAGGATAAGTTGGATGGTACCAACTACCCGTTGTGGGCTTATATGATGCAACATCTATTGGCTGCAAAAGGACTATGGAACATTGTGCAGGGTGTTGAAAAATATCCTATCACACCTGCAACTGTTACAACTACAGGTAATGAAGCTGATGCACAAGATGTCGAAGATGATGATATTCTGAATATTCATGTTCATGCTGCGGTTTTTGCTGCACCTACTGTAGAGCAGATTTGTTGGGATGGCAGAGATGCCCAGGCACATGCATTGATAGCTTTGTCTGTCAAACGTGCCATTATTCCTCACATACACTCTTGCAGAATAGCTAAGGATGCTTGGGATACTCTTACCACATTGTACCAAGCTAGGAATAAGGCTCGTCTTGCTTATCTCCGGAAACAGTTGGAGAGTGAGCACATGAATGAAGGTGATTCCATGGACAGTTTTCTAAAAAAGTTCAAAGACTTGAAGAAACAGTTGATTTCTGCTAATGAGGTTATACCAAATAGCTCACTTGTGCAGACCGTTCTAAATGGTCTTCCTGATTCATATCAGAGTTTTGCTTCTACTCTTTGGTTGATGATGAAAGGCAATCCAAATACCTTGTCATTTGAGAAGTAAGTCTCTGTTCTGTTGCAGGAGGATCAGTCCAGGCATAATAGGTCCATTATGCGTGTTGCAGATCAAGCTTTCTTGGCTAGTTAGAAGGGCAAAGGAAAAAGCCAAGATTGGCTTGGTTGTGAAATTTGTTGATGATAGATGTACAGTTCATGATCTATCGAATGGCGATGTGATTATTGCTTCTGGCATTTTATGTCGTGGGTTGTATAAGATCATAGACTATGAAAGATCTGTAAATGATTTGGCATGTGCAGTACATGATTCTCAGGCTATGTCAGATGCAAAGCTTTGGCATGCATGCTTTGGTCATCTAAATTTTGCTAGTTTGCTACACCTATAGAAATCTGAAATGGTGTCCTCTTTGCCCAAACTTGAGGCACCCGGAAAACATGTTTGTGAAGGCTGTATTTTGGGCAAAATGCAGCGTTCTTCCTTTCCAAAAGATGGTTCAGTTCGGGCTACTCAGAAATTGCATCTTGTACATAGTGATGTCTGTGGTTCTATGCAGAGACCTTCTTTTGGAAATTATCTTTACTTGGTGACTTTCATCGATGATTTTTCCAGGCATGCAGGGGTATATCCATTGAAAGCAAAGTCCAAAGTGTTCAAATGCTTCAAACAATTTTTGATTTTGGCTGAAAATCTGTCAGCATGTAAAATGGGCACCCTCTGTTCTAATCGAGGGGGGGGATATATGTCTTCTGATTTTAATGCATTTTTGGCTAAATGTGGGATAAAACACCAGTATACAGTGTCGTATACACCTCAACAAAACGGAGTTGCTAAATGAAAGAACATGACTTGGTAGCTCATGTATATCTTGGTTGAGCAAGAAGCAACCTACTGTGGCACTTCCAGTTGTGAGGTTGAGTATAGGGAAGCTTTCACAACGACTGTTGAGTGTGTGTGGCTCAGACGCCTTATGGCTGATTTGGGTATTGTTCAATTTTCTGCCACCACCATCTTCACTAACAGTTAGAGCGCATTGGCAGTTGTGAGGAACCCTGTGTTCCATGCTAGCACTAAGCACATTGAGGTGAATTATCATTATGTCAGGGAGAGGTTCTCTGCTAGGGAGATGATCTTGGCATATGTGCCCATGCAAGAGAAAATTATAGACCTTTTCACGAAGGCTCTGCCTACGGAGAAGTTTGAAGCTTTCCGCAAAGCTTTGGGCTTACTTCCTTTTGTGGAGTGATTTCCACATAGCTTGGCACTTCCTTATACATAAGTTCTAGCTCCATGTTCACCGCATCACTCCCAGGGGGGATTTGTTGATATATTCAGGTAATGATGTGTGAACACATTGGGAACTATCTTTACTTCGTGACTTCATCGATGATTTTTCTAGGCATGCATGGGTATATCCATTGAAGGCAGTCCAAAGTGTTTATGTGCTTCAAACAGTTTTTGGTTTTGGGTGAAAATTTGCTAGCATGTAAAATGGGCACCCTCCATTCTGATCGAGTGGGGGAATATATGTTGTTGCAGAGCTAAGAAGAGCAAAAGGCAGAGAAAAAGATGGGCCCCAAAATTTTTCCGATTTGGACACTTTATTTTTGTATCATAGCCATTGTGTAACATAGTTTCCGATGTAAATGCACTAGATGAGTCCTCTAGATGCATACCCATGGAGATTAGTAGCTTACCCTTGTAAATTAGTAGGAAATTAACCTTTTAGTTAATAAAGTGCCTGTCTCTTGTGTGAAAGGACCATTTTTAGGGCACATGTATATAAGTCAATTTGTGACTCTTTGTAAAGACTTTTTGCCATTGTGAGAATCAAGAGCACAAAATTTCGAATTTGTGTCTTCTCCTCTCTGTATCATCTTCTTTGTGAGCTTGTATGCATGTGTGATGCTTGGAAAGAGTGTTTGGAAGTGTTGTCTATCCATGAAAGTGCTTGTTTGTTGTTGTTAAGGTGTGTGTGAAGTGTAGGAAGTGCTGAAGTGTAGGAAGGTCATTCTCGCAACTCAATATTTTTCTCATAACTTGAAGCAGAAGCATCAGAATTCAGTGAAAAGACCACCATTGGATGCACCTTCTTGAGAGCTTCGCAAGAACTTGTTATTCGCTATATTCAAAGTCTGTAGCTAAGACAGAAGCTCGATTTATTGTTGGCTACTACTCCAAGTATCGTGGCATCTCCACAGATTCTTGACACTTGTTTGGAATAGACTTAGACTTATTTGCACTTTTTGAGAGTTCCTTTGCATTGACCATCATTTGAGTGCATGTCTTCATATACTCGGTTAGGTTTTGATACTCCTCAAATTGATAAATAAAGCGTGAATCCCTTCTATATGCACTTGAGGGGGTTCGTGGTATAGTCTCTTTCTCCAAAAGTTCCTCAGTTAGTACTTAGGTACACACATTTTTGGCGCCGTTGTCGGGGAATGTCGAATCAAATTGAGGCACTCGTGTGATGGTAAGTAGCTCTTAGCATTGAAGCGAGTAGAGGAGTTGTGAATTTCTCTTCTTTGGTAAGTCACACTCATCCACACTTACTACTTCTTGCTCTTGGAGTGTGTGTAGTGAGTTGATAGTCTAGGGAAGTAAGTGGAGTGAATAGAGTAGGAGGAAGAAGTGAGTAGGTTAGGAAGATAGAGTAGCTTTCAAACTTTGTTCTTGTTAGCCTTTTTTAGTTAGGAAAATTTTTCAAAAGTATAAAAACCAAAAAACTTGTCTTCTACAATTCACTTGTCTCCAAGCAAGTATCGTGAGCGTTGGAGAGCGAATATTGCGATCGGGGAGCAGGGATATTGAGCTACGTAGAACAAGAAGAGGTTGTAGAGGAGTTGGAGAATAGCTTTCGAGGTAATCATACCCATCCTTTACTCTTAGAATCTAGTGGAATCAAGCAACACAGTTAAACAACCTGCAACAAGTATCGTGAGGGATTATTTAAAGGGTGAGGAAGTTCTTTTTATGATTTAGGCATTGGAATGAGTATAGATAAGCTCTAGGACCTCATATATTCAGTTGAATTCTAAGTGCATGTGCTAAAAATTGGAAAAAATGCCAAGCATCGTGTTCTCCCGTGGTTGAGTATTGCGATATCTAGATATCGTGAACTCCTGTGGTCGAGTATCGTGATACTTAGACTTGCCAGACATCGAGTATCATTGAGGAAGTTCTCGTGATACTTGTATGATATCGTGTATCGTTGAGTAATTGTCGCGATACTTGGGGCATATCGAGTATCGTGGATCTCTGAAAATGATATTTGGCCAGTATCGAATATCGTGGGACTTCTCTTGGTTGAATATCAAGTATCGTCAAAATTTTCTGCGACATTTGTTGAATATCGCGTATCGTGAATTTCTTTTCTCGATACTTGTTCCATATCGAGTTGCAATACCTAACAGATATCGGGTATCGTGAATTGGCTCTGGCTTCATGATACTTGGTGGATATTGAGTATCGTGGAACTGTCCAGTCGAACAAGTGTCATGTATCGCGACTTTTTACAGTGAGTCCAATATCGTGTATCGTAGGATTGCTTCTCGCGATACCTGTGGGATATCGAGTGACATTAATTTTCCAGTGAGTCAAATATCGACTATCATGGAATTCTAAGGACGACATTTCTTGAGTGTCGAGTATCGTGAGTTAATCCAGTGTCAGGCAATTTCCAAACATTTTAGTGAGAACTCGATAGTCAGCCAAATATTTCAGACAACTCAGAAACCCAGCCAAGAACATTGGAGCAAGGGGTTGGTAACAACTTGACTAGAGATTTCAAGTGAATGAACCTAAGATCTGAAAGAACCTTAGGGAGCCGAAGCAGTGTAATTTCTTTTGTAGGAAGTGTAGCCGAACCTAGTAGTCATTCACACCACTCTAAAACCTCGACTGAGTCTGAGGAAGAAATTCTCATGGCTTCAGAGGATATGCAAAATTCTGTGCCAATAATTAGCATGATGTCAATTATTGAGGGTGAATATCGAACATCCTTCGAATATGTGAACACCAACCAACACGGGTTACCTATCTACCTAGATGGGTTAAACAAATCAATGGCCAAGCTGAAGAAAGCTACAGATGCTTACATAATACCTAGGCGAGCAGTTAAATATGCAGGAGGATTCTACATGGACAAAAGGGATATTCAGTATGTAGTCACGGAACACCCTAAAAACATCAACGAACAAAGGGAAAAAGGCAATGATCACAACCTTAATGAAGAGGGACACGAAGAACAGGTATCCACCCCTAGAGGGAGGTCCACGATCGTCACGATTTGGAGAGGAGACCTAGTCCCCCAAGATGATTCCCTAATGGATGTTTATTTGATCAATGGGATGGAGCATCTTCTCAGAGCCCACTCTTCGTTATGGGAAGAAGCCAATAACCCAGTCACCATCTATGAGTTACAAGACCCAGAACTCCCTACCATTATCACGTATTTGGACAAGAATCAGAGGAGGTATTGGCCCTTAATGGAGTTAGAAAGAGCAGGGTTGAAATATCACAACATACCAGTGTTCCCTCCTAGGGATCAAGCCACTACTTCACAAAAACCCCAAGGAACTTATCAAGATAATTCATATCAGCATTCGGGACAGACACAACAAATGCATATTCTAGTCAGACCATATATGCAGTTCGCTACACCAGACAATAATCCTATTGACAGAATTAATTGAAGAATTCACCAAGTCTGGAATAAAAAACAACTCTTCCTCATTGATCCATAGTTTTAAGCAAGCTCCTATGGAATCGGTAAGATTGGCAGCAAGAAGATTTAAGAAATATGTGGACAGATGCCCTGTTGAAGAGAGACCCACTCAAAACAAAATGGTGTCATTGTTTTCGGAAGGATTAGTGAATGGATCATTAAGATCACTCGTATATGTGAAAAGAGTTCAAAATTTGCAAGAATGTATGAAAGAATGTATTGATCTAGAGGAGAATCTAGCAAAAGACTTGAAAATACCTCAAGGAAGTGTGAAAAGTGAAGACTCCACCACTAGCACGTCAAACTCTAGGAACAATGTAGAGGAAATAGCCGACTTAGTGGCAAAGAAACTGAATGTTCAAGGACCGAGGAACTACCCCAACAATCCTATGAGAGTACCCATGCTTAGAAGATGTGTGCATTGTGGAGGTGATCATTCTTCTCATTTGTGCACTAGGGGAGTAGTCCCATCACCTGCTTATGCTTACAATAGAAATCCTGTCGTGGGCCCTATACATTATTGTAACATAGAGCAAAGGTACACAAATCACAGCACGAAAAATTTTCCTTACAGTCGGCAGTCAAGACCATTACAACCGCCAATGAGACCTTACGGATACCCTCCGAGAGATCAAAGAGAAGAAGCCCTTAGATATCCCACATATCAGCAACAGGCACCAGCACCACAACCTTATGCTTACCAAGGGTACGCTCAACCACAACCGGTGTTAGGACAACAACCGCCCCACCCTCAGAATGTTGTCCCAGTAAAAATGGCTCAACCGGAAGAGAACCCAGAGAGAGCAATAGTCCCAGCCACACGTTTGGCTAGTAACGAACTGTATGACACATCTTATGACCATAGTCAAGGAAATTATTCCACATATGAGAGGGCTATAATTGAATATGGACAATCTTACGAGCCATATGCCTATGGTATGGAAGGACCGGATAGTTCTTACGGATATGAGCAGGATTATGTGTCATTAATGTACACAGCTCCTAGAGCACCCCTACCCTCCCGACTAATGAATAGACCACCTGCACCTAGAGGACCCTGTTATAGATGTGGAGGTGATCATTTTATCAGAGAATGTACATTGCCAAACCCACCACCACCACAGCGAATTTGGGAAGGATACTGTAGTGATTGTGGTAAAGAACACCTTTTTAGAGATTGCCCTAGGAACCCCAACAAAGTTAACTCGAACATGCAGATCAATGTGATAGAAGTGATAGAATCATCACGGAGTGGCAAGGAGTACACCGTGCCATTGAAAGCAATAACAAGAGTGAAAGCTAGAGAGACCGTAGAAAAAACCGAAGAGAATGATCAAGGCAACAGAGAATTGAATATACACACAGAAGAAAGGAGCAGAACCCATCCGTCCAAACATCGGACATTATACAACATCTTAGAAAGGTAAAAATCCCTTGTACTCTGACATTGGAAGAACTTTTGAAGGTAAAACCACAGTTGAAAGAGAACCTAACGAGTCAATTGGAGACAAAGTCAGATGAGAAGGAGATGACTGATGAAGTGACCACGATCAAAATCCCAATCGATAAGGTTGGAGATTTCAGTGAAGGAGATGAAGGAAACACATGCCTCCCAATCACTTATAGAGGTTATACCACTAAAGCCATCTTGGACTCTGGAGCAAGAGTAGGGATTGCAACTAAGGAAATTTGGGAGAAATGTGGAAAACCAGCTTTAAGACCAACCCGTATGAAGATTCAAATGGCAGACGGACACACTAAATGACCCCTAAGATTATTGGAAAAAGTGACCTTCACCACCTACAGAGTTGAATTCGAGCACACCTTAGCGATCTGTCAATTTGAAAAGGCTAGCAATTATGAGATGATACTTGGAAGACCTTTCATGAGACAACTTAAGGTAGTGCAAGATTGGGGAAAAGACACAGTATACTTGTAGCATGAGGGAACCACAACCAGAATAAATATCCATACATATATGTATCAAGATGTTCCCCCCTTACAATGGAATTTGATTCATAAGGAGGAGGACGATCAATCAATTCACAGTATGGGTTCAAGTGACCAATCATGGATGAACCAAGACACTCATCTATGGATATGCCAGACAACAAAAAAGGAAGAGGAAAGAAAGAAAGGATGGCAACAGAGGCAGGGAGTTGCTAGGCCTGTACAAGATCTAGCTTACATGCCACAAATATTCCTAGATGAAGAATTTGAACCTCATGGTTGGATGGAGATTTTAGCCACTCTCGATGTGTGTGTAAATGAAGAAGTGATAACCATGAATGAATGAATTGACAAGGAAGGATATGGCATAAGCCTATACGTGGTGGTTCTTCAAGAGGCTGAAGATGGAGAAGTAATTGGAAAAGAATGGAAGGAGGATTATGAGAGCATTGAAATGGAGCAGGAACAAATTGAGTCAGGAAGTGACAATCCAAGAATAAGTGTCATAGCTAATGAGTTAAATCAAGAAATGTCACAAGAAGAAGAACTTGGACTAGATGAAGAAAAAGAAGATGGAGTAAACAAGCCCCAAGATCAATTCGAAGTGCCTGACCACTTCAAAAAATATGAAGTAGAAGAGAGGAAAATTTCTATCCAAATGCCAAAACGAGAAGCACAACCAGGAATAGCATATGACAACAAATAACAAACCAAGAAAATAGTAGTAACTTTGGAGGAAGGAGAAGAGTGATGTACCTTTATAGGATACGATGTCTCAATGGAGGAAGAACAAGAATTAATACAACTCATAAGAGAATATAGGTATGTCTTTGCTTGGACATATAAGGATTTAAAAGGACTAGATCCTTCTATTTTTGCCCATAGAATCCCTATGACATCAGAAGCCAAACCTTCCAAACAAAGACCATACACTTATAATGAAGTTTACTCAGCAAAAATTAAGGAAGAGATAGATAAGTTGTTAGATGTTGGGTTCATTTATGAGATCAAACACAGAGAATGGGTATCACCTTTGGTGGTCGTGCCAAAAAAGAATGGCAAGTTAAGGGTATGCATTAATTTGAAAAAACTAAATGCCACCACCATAAGGGATAGTTGCCCATTACCCATCACTGATCATATTTTGGAAAGAGTGACAGGGAAGGAAGTTTCTAGTTTTATAGACGGCTTTTCAGGGTATGATGAGGTAGCGATTGCTCCTGAGGACCAACATAAGACAACCTTTGCAACTGAATGGGGAGTGTATGCCTTTAGGGTTATGCCTTTTGGTCTAACCAATGGCCCAACCACTTTCCAAAGATTGATGTGTCATGTATTCAAGGAATTCTTGAGGAAGAGCATGGAGGTATATGTGGATAATTTATGCACCTGTTCAGCTATATGATCAAAACATGTCCTAGAGCTAGGAAAGATTTTTGCCAAATGTCGACAATATAGAGTTTGCCTCAATCTAGAAAACTGTGTCTTCATGGTTCGACAAGGGAAGATATTAGGACACATCGTCTCTAAAAATGGGATTTCCACAGATGAAGACAAAATCAAAGTGATTCTAGATTTGTCGAGACCAAAGACAGCTAAAGAAGTGCAAGCATTTATGGGACATTGTGGATACTACCGGAGGTTTATTCACATGTATGCCATAATTGCTAGGCCTCTTTATGCATTACTGTCTCAGTTTATTTGGACGGAAGAAAGTGAAAAGGCTTTCAATGAATTGAAGAGTCGCTTGAGTTCAACACCAATCCTAGAGTTCCTGATAGGAGCAAACCATTTCATATTCACGTAGATGCTTCCAAGTTTGACATAGGGTGCATCTTAGCGCAGCCACCAGATACAGGAAAGTTAGACCACCCTATAGCCTATGCCAGTAGACAATTAAATCAAGGAGAACACAATTATATCACGACAGAGCGAGATGGTTTAGGGATGGTGTACGCAGCGAAGAAATTTCGGCACTACCTATTGGCAAACAAAATCAAATTCTTCATCGATCATCAAGTGCTACTGTACTTAGTCAACAAGCCTTGTAATACGAGACGACTAGTACGATGGTTTTTATTGTTGATGGAATTTGATTTTGAAGTAGTAATCAAGAAAGGAAATACACATATCCGAGCAGATCACTTATCAAGAATGACTCATGGAGAGCCCCCCACAGGAGTACCAGATGATCTGCCAGATACTTATCTTTTTAACCTCGACGTTTGTCCCCAATGGGCAGAAAAGTTGATCCCTATCCTCACATATGGACCTAAACATGGGATCACTATAAACAAAAGTCAGGAGTTATGGAAGATTAAAAATCTCCACATCATTGTTGGAAGCTTATACCACCAAGATCCAAGTGGATTACTCATGAGATGTGTGGAGGAAGAGGAACAAGAGATGTGGCTTTCAAAAGCACATGTAAATCAATGGAAAACTCATTTAAATGCGAATGGAACATGGCAAACATTGAAGAGATTAGCATATATTGGCCAACCATGCAGAGGGATACACATAACTATGTATCTACCTGCCCAATTTGTCAAGAATGAAGGCTAGAAGAGAACTCTACTCTATGTTACTCCACGGTAGCACCCAGATGGAGTATGCCTCTGGTAAAATTCTTGAAAACCCAGGAGTACCCAGAAGGAGCTACTCTAGCCAAAAAATGTGCCCTCACAGAGCAAAGCAGGGACTATATCCTTATAGGTAAACAACTCTTCAAAAGAGGAAGAGACAATCATCTACGAATGTGAATTCATGAAGATGAGTATCTTTCTATCTTAGAGATGGCGCATGCCGGAGCTACAGGAGGACATTTTTCTACAGATAAAACTACAAAAATGATTCTCTTTGCAGGATTGTGGTGGCCAACTCTACATCAAGATGCGATACCTGCCAACGAACAAAATATCCTATTAGAAGAGATGAAATGCCGCTAAAACCTATGATGAGTGCCAGAGCATTTACCAAATGGGGAATAAATTTTGTGGGACCTATTAGTCCACCAGCTAAAGGTTCTCATGCTGAGTACATAATTGTTGCCATGGATTATTTGACCAAATGGGTAGAGGCCAAAGCAACCAAGAAAAATGATGCGCGGACTACGGCCAAGTTTCTCTTTAAGAATGTATTCACTAGGTTTGGATTGCCTATAGAAATTGTGAGTGATAGAGGCACACACACACTTTGTGAATGAAGTAATAGAAGACTTAATGAATGAATTCTTAGTAATTCATAAGAAATCAGCCCCATATCACCCACAAGCCAATGGGCAGGCTGAAAGTTCAAACAAAATCTTATGTACAATCCTCACTAAAATTGTTAACAATTGTAGATCCAATTGGGATAAGCAATTGCATCATGCTTTATGGGCATTCTGAGTAGCCTACAAAACAACCATAAGAACTACTCCCTTTAATCTAGAGTACAGACAGAATGTCATCTTGCCAATTGATTTCTTAGTACCTACTCTCAGAGTAGCAACAACTTATGAGTGGACTCGACATGAATTATCAGCTCAATTAGATCAAATAGAAAAGTTACACAAAACAAGATTACAAGCTGTAGCAGGTATCTATGCTGCAAAAAGATGACAGAAGGCATATTTTGATGCTCATATTAAAGATAAAAACCTGAAGGAAGGAAATTTAGTCTTGGTTTATACTCTAAAGAAACATGCAAAGAAACTACAAAAAAGAGGATATGGCCCATTGATCTTCAATCGTATATCTACCAGCAGAGCCATCAACTTAGCAACCCTAGATGGAGAAGTATTGCCAAACTATATAAGTGGTTGCCGAGTAAAAAACTATTTAGAGCCATTGACAGAAGAGATAATGTCACGACTATTAATGAGTAAAAAAAGACACGAGGAGGAAGAAAGATTATGAGAAAAAGTGAGACAAGCAGCTCTAGAACAAATCAGTAAACGAAAAGAATGGATGAGAGAGAGGGATGAGAGATATCGACAAGGAGAGGAACTCATTCCAATGGCCAACTTTAGAGCCTCTGAAAACCTAGGACAACAAATAATGCAACCTTATTTGAATTTGGGTGTTGGAATAGAAGAGTACCACCTCGTGGATGCTCTCATTGATATAGGAGCAGTTGTAAGCTGTATCAAGTCTTCATTGACTCAAAAACTCAAGGAAGAAATATTCCCATCTAAAGCACAATTGATTGGAATAGGGGGAAAAATTACTGAATGCATAGGAGAGATTACCTTATCCCTGCATCTTGGAAACAACAAGATGCAACAAAAACTCTTAGTGTGTCATGAACACGACTTATTAGAGGAACTCGTGTTGGGTAAGGATTGGATATATGAATATGAAGTGACTATCCAATTAGCCTTAGCATACATATCAGCCAAGATAGGACACCGTAAGGTATTCAGCATGTTAGACGAATGACCTGTCAAAGCCAAATGTATAGGCCCGAGAGATCACCCACACAAGCATGATGATGAATGTACATTCACCCCCACTATGGAAACCCCACCATCAAGTACTTCGTGTGAGCTAACTCCGAATCTTGATCCCACCCAATCTTCTCAGCTAGTGAATCACACCACTAGCCTCAGCACCAATAAAAGCCTAAGTGAGGAACCAAGCACAAGAGGGACTAGTTAGCAAGACTATCAAAAACTTGCACACATTAGAATGTACCCCAATCCTCACACTAGACAAGCTTGGATCAGAGAAGATCAAGTGATAGCATATCTTCAACAACAAAACTACTCTCGACATTGGAAACAACAACAGAACAAGAATGCAAGTCAAGTTTGACACCTAGGTCCACAAAGGATTGCTAGAGTATGGGTTCCAAAAAAAGTGATTGTGGCCCAACCGTCACGCATGCAGATATGGATTCACTACAAGAAAAAGGGGGGCATAGCGACGCCCCCGAATTAGAAAAAAAACGGGATTCGTCGCTTATGCGACGAGGTCGTCGCATAAGCGACGGTAGGAATTACGAATTTTTTTCCCCGACCCTCGTCGCATAAGCGATGCTAACGTCGCATAAGCGACGCTAATCAAATAGCATCGCTAATCCCGTCACTGCCTAGCGATGCATATAGCGACGTTGGCAAACTGCAAAGTGTCGCATATGTGACGCTCTAGAATGTAAAAAAAAAAAATTTTGAGTTCTCCCGGCACATTTGTGTCGGGACTTGGACGCGAGCAAGAAGAGACCAAGAGAGAGAGAGAAAGAGAGAGAGAGAGAGAGAGAGAGAGAGAGAGAGAGAGAGAGAGAGAGAGAGAGAGAGAGAGAGAGAGAGAGAGAGAGAGAGAGAGAGAGAGAGAGAGAGAGAGCGAGAGGGAGAGGGCCGCACAAACTAACAGCAAGCAGGTATGCACACACACACCCACTTACACACACATACATATGTACACACACACATAGACACACACACACACACGTACACATAGACACACACACACATACAGACAAATACACACACATATACACACATACACAAACAAGGTTGCATACACACATGCACACATAATGCATACACATGCACACACATATACACATACATATACACACACATACACAGAGACATACACACACATACACACACACATACACACACACATACACACACATACACACACACATACACACACACATACACACACACATACAAACATACACACACATATATGCATACACACACATAGAGAGACATGCACACACATACACATACATGCATACATAATGCATATGCATATGTATACATCCATGCATACTTACATGCATACACACACATATGCATACATAATGCATATGCATATGCGTACATACATACATACTTACATGCATACACACACATATGCATGCATATTCACATGCATACATACACATACATAATGCATATGCATACATAATGCACATGCATACATAATGCACATGCATACATACACATACATAATGCATACACACACATATGCATACATAATGCATACACACACATACACACATATGCATACATACACACATAGACACATACACACATAGACACATACACACACATAGACACATACACACACATAAACACATACACACTCATAGACACACACACATACACATAGACGCACACACACATACACACACATATACACACACATATACACACACATAGACACATACACACATAATGATGCATTCACACACATACACATGCATACACACATATACACACACACATCCAAACATACACACTCATAGACACACATAATGATGCATTCATACACATACACATGCATACACACATAGACACACATATACACTTACACATCCAAACATACACACTCATAGACACACATTCATACACATACACATCCAAACATACACACTCATAGACACACACACATACACATAGACATGCACACACATACACACACATAGACACACACACATACACACATAGACACATACACACATAATGATGCATTCACACACATACACATGCATGCACACATAGACACACATATACACACACACATACACACACATATATGCATACACACACATAGAGAGACATACACACACATACACATACCTGCATACATAATGCATACACAGACATACACAAACATACACACTCATATACACACATTCATACACACACACATCCAAATATACACACTCATAGACACACACACATACACACAGACACGCACACACATACACACACATATACACACACATACACACATAGAAACATACACGCATAATGATGCATTCACACATACACATGCATACACACATAGACACACATATACACACACATACACACATACACACACATATATGCATACACACACACACATAGAGAGACATACACACACATACACATACATGCATACATATGCATACATACACATACATAATGCATACACACACATATGCATACATAATGCATACACACACATACACAAACCTATGCATACATACATGCATACACATACACACATAGACACATACACACATAGACACATACACACATAGACACATACACACACATAGACACATACACACACATAAACACAAACACACTCATAGACGCGTAGCGACACATACACATAAACACACACACATACACACACATACACACACATACACACACATATACACAAACACATACACACATAGACACATAGACACATACACACATAATGATGCATACACACACATACACATGCATACACATACATATGCATACATACATGCATACACATACACACATAAACACATACATACACATAGACACATACACACATAAACACATACACACTCATAGATACACACACATACACATAGACACACACACATATAGTATATACACACACATACACACATACACACATACACATGCATACACAGACATACACATGCATACACACATACAGACACATATACACACACATACACACACATATATGCATACACACACACATAGAGAGACATACACACATAAACACATACATGCATACATATGCATACATAATGCATATGCATATGCACACAATGTACATACATACTTACATGCATACATAATGCACATGCATAGATACATACACACATACACATACACACATAGACACATACACACACACAAACACATACATACTCATAGATACACACACATACACATAGACACACACACATACACACACATATACACACACATACACACATAATGATGCATACACACACATACACATGCATACACACATACAAACACATGTACACACATATTCACACACATATATGCATACACACACATAGAGAGACATACACACACATACACATACATGCTTACATATTGCATATGCATATGCATACATACATACTTACATGCATACATAATGCACATGCTTACATACACATACATAATGCATACACACACATACACACATATGCATACATAATGCATATGCATATGCATACATACATACTAATATGCATACATAATGCACATGCTTACATACACATACATAATGCATACACACACATACACACATAGACACATACACACATAATGATGCATACACACACATACATATGCATACACACACATACATATGCATACACACACATATGCATACATGCATGCATACACATACATACACATAGATACATACATACACATAAACACATACACACTCATAGACACACACACATACATATAGACACACACATATACACACACATACACACATAGACACATAGACACATACACGTAATGATGCAAACACACATACACATGCATACATAGACACACGTAATGATGCATACACACACATACATATGCATACACACACATATGCATACATACATGCATACACATACACACATAGACACATACACACATAGATACATACATACACATAAACACATACACACTCATAGACACACACACACATACACATAGACACACACACACATATACACACACATACACACCTAGACACATACACATGTAATGATGCATACACACATACACATGCATACATAGACACACATAATGATGCATACACACACATACATATGCATACACACACATATGCATACATATATGCATACACATACACACATAGACACATACACACACATAGATACATACATATACATAAACACATACACACTCATAGACACACACACATACACATAGACAACACACACATATACATACACACATACACACATAGACACATACACACATAATGATGCATACACACACATACACATGCATACACACACATATGCATACATACATGCATACACATACACACATAGACACATACACACACATAGATACATACATACACATAAACACATACACACTCATAGACACACACACATACACATTGACACACACACACACACACATATACACACACATATACACACACACAAACACACATAGACACTTACACACATAATGATGCATACACACACATACACATGCATACACACATACAAACACATATACACACACATACACACATACACACATACACACATACACACATACACACATATATGCATACATACACACATATATGCATACACACACATAGAGAGACATACTCACACATACACGTACATGCATATATATAAATACATAATGCATATGCATATGCATACATACATACATACATGCATACATACACACACACATATACACATACATACACACACATATACACACACATAGACACATATACACATAATGATGCATACACACATATACACATGCATACACACATACACACATATGCACACACATACATACACACACATGCATACATACACATACTTAATGCATACACACTTACATATGTACACGTATATATATTGATTTCTAACCATTTTGTTTTATATGTTAGGTATTATGGATCCCAGTAGAGAGAGAAAGGCGAAACTCACTCTCATAAAAAGTCTTATGAGAGCAAGAGTTCCGTCTGATACTCTAGGGGCCATAATGCGTGATTATGCAGAGATGTCTGATGAGGAGCTGGATTATACGATCCAGATGCTTACCCAGCAATCAGACGAGGGCTCTTCTGTGGCTCCACACGTAGGAAGAGAGCTATCTGCTCATAGGTATGTTTTCATAAACTTTTTTAATGATATTATAACACATATTTTTATTTATTTCTATCTATCTATTTTTAGGACACCTATACCACCTCCAGCACGTGATAGCAGAGCAGAGTTGCCTATGAGGACATGCATAGGCACCTTAGGACTAGAGTGCGACATAGAGCTAGAGGGGAACATTGTATACATAGGGAATGGATTGGAGTTCAAGAGAAGAATGTGGGCACTATGCGACTCTTACCTGCGCTTTGTGCACTTACCATGGAAGTAAGTAAAAGTTTTACATATAAATTGAAATATATATCTTATGTTTTATTTACATTATGTTTTTTTATTTTTGTGTGAGCATGATGAGAGGGATAAAAAATACGTACTTAGTTCACTTGAGATAGAGTTTGGGACAGGATGGTCGCTTAAGTGGTGTTTAAAAGAGATGCGGACACTTATGGCTCATCGTCGTGACAATGCACGGTATGCACTGCTTTTATGTATATATATGTGGATATGAGTATGCGTGTTTATGCATGTATGTATGTATATGAGAGAGAGAAACTAGAGGTATAAATACACGCATACACACACATATACATCATACATGCACATTTACACACATATACATATACATGCACATTTATACATACACACACATACATGCACATTTTTACACACACATACACATGCAATGTTACACACATATAATGAATACACATAGACACATGCACATACTCACATACACATACACATGCATAATCATATGTACACACACATAGACTCATATATTCATATTTACATGCATATATACATATACACATGCATATACACACAAAACACATGCATATGCACATATAGATACACATACATACACAACACATGCATATGCATAAATAAATAAATAAATAAATCCTATTTCAAAAATCCTAAATTGAAAACACTAATCTCGATATTAGGGTTTTGAAATCCCTAATTTAAAAACTCTAATTCAACCTTTTAGCCATATGTTTGAAGTATATGTACACCTCCGACGTCCTACTAGAGAGATGTCTCTCCTCCCAACCTTATGCCTCTATATATAGGTACTCGAATCAACGAGGATCATAATATATGTAAAGATATATACACATCATGTAGATAGGATACATAAATATAAAATGGAGTAGATATATTATGCATCACACATACATGCCTAAATGCACATATAAATATATATATATACATACTAACATATTTACATGTACACATTTACACATAGACATATATACATATATACATGTACACATCACATATACATGCCTACATGCACACATAAACATATATATACATGCATACATATTTACATGTACATATTTACACATAGACACATATACATATATACATGTACACAATTATAAACACTTGCATATATTACATGAATACATGAATATTTTACATAAATGCATATGCATATATACACATATGCATATTTAACACATGTATACATATATCACACACATGCAAACACATACATATACATGAAATACATATATATGCATACTAACATATGTATACATATAATACACATGAATACACACACATATGCATACATACATGATAAAAATTTACTCCTCGAAGATAAAGCTATATATAAAATAATTAGGCATACCCCCTAGCTTCATGTTCTAACTTAGAAGAACATGATTTCATCTCTCTAGTAGGATTCATCGTTATTCAAGTTAATAAAAAAATCCTATTATCTGATATCCATTCAAAAGCTTCAAGTTATTGATCGATAACTAGAGTAGAATTTACTATCTAATCTGCTCATATGTTTTCATTATTGCCATCATTTTGGTAAGACATCAATATAGTCTCATCTTCATTATCCTTATTGATTTCATTTATTTCTTCTATTGTTAAATCTATGTTCTCATGAATCACATCATCTATTGATGGATTAATATCTATTTCTGGTAATTCCTCTTCCTCATCAGTAGAATCAGCATGTAGAGAATTAAACTCTTCATAAAAAAGATTAGTATCATTATCATGTATAATGATTCTAATTTCTATTCCAGATGTTGATGTATCAGTATCTGATGCTGAATCATCAAGAGGACTTTCTTCGATCTCTCTAACAATAAACTGTTCAAACAATGACCTACCTCTAGGTTGCACATGAATGACTTGCCACCAAGGATGAGCATCTGGGTTTTTATAAAGAAAATGCTTGTTCAATATGCCTAGGAAGATATGGTTCTTTAGTAGATCGCATTACCTTAGAAGAATCAATTGTCCAAAACCCAAATAATTCCTTTCTTATTGTAGAATTACTACCTTTATACTCCGCTCGATACCAGTCAACCTTCAAAATGACCTATCAAAATATATAACAACAAAAACCCATTATTAGGTGCTTAAAAAAATAACTAACTCTAAAAAAAATATATATACTTTTTTCTACCTGTTTGAATGTACGAAATGAAATTTCGTAGATACCAACAATAGTTCCTACGTGACCAAGTTTGCTATCTATAAGGTTCGTGTCTTTTGAGCTAGCACGTGATAGTTGCTTGAAACAAGCAACAATACTAGAATCCTCTGTTTTATGCAAAGAATCAATGGCTTTGATTCTAATATGTTGTCCAAAAGCCCACATATTAGTGAACATTCGAGCCTGCAAAATAAATTCAATTAGTAAATAGAAACTAACATACATATATGAAAAAAATAAAATATTATTTTAATAAAATTACCTTTCATTCACAACCTATCATTAACTCTCTTTGCTCATCTGAGATTTCTTCATTATTTGCGTTGGCGCATTGCAAACGACTATATAGCCAATCCGTGAAAGAAGGTATATCTGTAATCTAATTATTATCGAGATTACGTCTAGATCTTTTGTTTTTTCACCTTTTACTTCGGAGACTTTGAAGTTCCTCGTACTCGCTAAGGAATGCTTGCATGCATTCACTATCATATGCTAAAAAAGTAGAAACATCATTTCGTTCTTGAAATGTAAATAAGAATGGACCCTCCTTACTTGATAATACCTCATCTGATATTTTTGAAGAAGACTCGTTGGTCCATGCACGTGGAGCTTCTTCATGAACTATTTCAAGGTACTCACTAACGTAATACATGCACTCTTCAAGCATCCAACCCTTTGCCATGGATCCTTCTAGTTTTGCTCTTTGTCACACGTAACCTTTTAGTATTCCCATAAATTGCTCGACCCAAAACATCCATCGAGTGTTGACAACACCAGCAATCTCTATCTCATCTACAAGATGGACTAATAAATGAACCTGAATATCAAAAAATGAAGTAGGAAGTTCTTTTTCCATCAAACATAGTAGCTCTTTGCATTCACGTTTTTTTTGTGGGATCCAATTTTTATCTATCTCTTTGGATGTAATCCACCTATACATATCATAAAAACAATTATAAAGAAGTTAATTAAAAAATAAAAGATATCCAATATTCATACATATTAAATATAAAAGTATCATAATTACCTTATAAGTGATCCAAGACGATAGATCACATCTCGTACTCCTTTCGTTGTACATGCATCGATAACCAAAGGTAAAATATGTTTCAAAAAGTTATGCCAATCATGGGTCTTTAACCCAGATAAGCTCTTATCATCCATAGTAAACATGTTTTGAAACGATGCTCCATATCCTGTAGGAGTCTTAATCAATTGAATTCTATTGTTGATAGTCTGTATCTCTTTTGTTGTAAGTACCCAAGGAGCAGATGCATAAGTCGCTTCTTGTCGATGTCTATCAAAAACTGGCCATACCTTTGGTTTGGATTTTTTATCTTTCAAATCATTCCTTGATGCTGTGGTATCTTTTAGTCCAAGAAGATGCTACCATAGTGAATAACCAATATTTCTGAATATATGCATAGGATCAAGAAGATGACATACTTTTAACTCTTTCCAATACTCCAAAGAATACCATATTGATATGTTCTCTGTGAGTGCCAATTTTCCTTTACCTCTATTCACATACTCATTATCTGAATCATCACTGAAGATTTCTGCTTTTGGATCTATCAGAGGTCCATCTGTCCATTTTTTATACCAATCCATAGGCGTCATAGGTTTTGGATACTGGCCTGTTTCAAGCTTTCCATTAAAATGTATCGCTTCTCTTTTAGATCTTAATGGATGATCATCATGCAAGAATCGTCGATGTTGAAGATGAATAAAATCATGGAAAATGATAAAAATATAATTAGATTAAATCATATTTATTTACATGCATATTGAATAAAAAAATTACATCAATACCTGAACAAACGCCATATCCAGGGAAATCGTGAATAGTCCAAGCCACAATACCACGAACCGTAATATTTCTTTCATTGATGCTTTTCGATACATCAATGACATTAATACCTCTCCATAACTCTTGAAGATCGTCAATGAGAGGAGCAAGATATACATTCATATCTTTAACTTGTCTTTTGCCTGGGATTAAAAGTGAAAGCATTAAACGTTCCTTTTTAATGCTAAGATATGGCGGAAGATTGTAGTTTATGACTACCACTAGCCATGTTGACCATTTACTAGATTTCATGGAGAATGGATTAACCCCATCTAATGCAACTCCTAACTTTAGATTCTGTGGATTTTGTGCAAATTCAGGCCATGTAGAATCAATATGCTGAAAAGCAACACTATCATGAGGAATTCTGATTATTCCATCAATACTTTTGTGATCATGTCCCCAAGTCGAAAGCTTTGATAATTCGGAGCTTTGAAACATATGTCTAATCCGTGGAGCCAATGGAAAATGTCTCAATACCTTTTTTGGGATTGTACCTTCTTCACCCTTATATTGAGGAGATTGACATTTGGGACATGTCAAAGAGTCTGCATATTCACCTCTATATAAAATACAATAGTTAGGACATGCATGTATACATTGATAATCTATACCAAGATTGTTGATTATCTTTTTCATTTCATCATGTGAGGTAGGAAGAATATTCTGACTTGGTAAAAACTTTTCAGATAATAACCTGTAAGTTTATAAAAAAAAGATATATTGAAAACGATAAATAAATAAATATACATATATACATGTAGGTGTTTATTCTAACTTTAGATAAGGTAAGAACAAGAACTTGAATTGAATGGACACTTTTTGTCCGCGCATCTTTTAAAACTATTAATGCATCTTTCAAAATATTTACGCAAAATTTGATTGTTTTGGATGATATGAAGTATGTACCTGTTGCATCAACCCTTTTTCTGGTCTGCTTGCCGTCGGACGATCATGGACATTCGACTTGAACACACACAGAGAATCACGTATATTTCTCCGCCCAACCGCTGAGGTCACGTACTCTACCCAAAGTCTCATGTAAGTGACTCCTCATCCTCTACTACTACTATATGGTGTGTATTTCTATGTCATGCCATGTGGCATCCTACTCAAAGGAGATTCACACCAAATAGAAGTATCATGTGACATTTCCTTCCCCTTGAAAACATTTTCGTCCTCGAAAATGTAAATGAAATGTCCATAATGGTAGAAGAAAGTGCTCGGACTCCCCTGAACTCCATGTACTTTATGTACATGGTCATCTCTGTGTGTTGTTTCCCCATATCCTTCCCCTTAAGAAGTCTCCTATGAGATCATCTCAAAGGTGGGAAACCGTCTGAGTGGTGTCTACTATCTCCCATAAACACTGAACTTCCAAATTATCACTCCCATAACATATAACATCACCAAAATGACCTAAGTCCATATGATGTATCCTCTGGAGTAATAATATAAAAAGCAAGTGTAAAGTGCCAAGCTCATAAGCTTGACCATACCATAATGGAGATAGTAAACCAAAGAATCCTCTAAAATATAGAACAAAGTCCCATAACAAATGATTCCAAACCCATGTAAGAGTAAATGATAGATTGCCCTCATACCACTCTAGGTCTTCCTAACCTTGAGTGTAATCACAAGTAATAGTTTAACTTAACTATCTTGTGACTATGCAATTCCATCATCTAGCTCACGGTAGTAAAATGCAATCTCTACATTTCACCAACCAAGAAGTCTGTGGTTTGTCATTCTTTACATTTTGGACTAAGTTCTATTGGAAGAGCATCTATTGGCACTTGTGCAAACCATAATATTTCTCTTCCCTGTAGTTTGTTATATGAATGCAAAAAGCATTCCCTTTGAGATTCAGATAATCCCTAAGTACCCATCCTCCTAATTGATGTTTACTCATCATACTCATGATGTAACACCAACTACGAGTTTGGTACCATAATAGGTTAGATCTATCTCCTAGAAAGCATAAAGAGAAGAGTCATATCTCTACTTCCAGTCTCACTAATGTCAATAACTAGATCATCTCATCTAGTCAAAGACCATCACTGGAGTAACATAATGGCTCCTTTCTAGAGTCTCCATGTGAGACTCAATCTAACCATCATGATCAACTGATCTCCCTCTTGCCTTTGATAGAAGAGTGCCACTCCTATCTAGACAACCTAAAAGTGAGAAAGTGAAACTCTCTCTCTCTCTCTATTCAATCTCTTCTAAGGAAAAGAGCTCTAGCAGTGGAACCCATTCCACTTTCCCTTTCCCTTTGAAAGAGATTCTGTTGAATCCAGTTTCTCTACTCATCCATAGGTGAGAACATGCACATAAGTTCTCCATACTTTTCCTTCAAAACTAGTGGAGAAAGAGACTCCCATGTGAAGGAAAATTACATGGAAAAGTAGAGTAAATGAATTTCGTTTGAAATATAAACTAAGAGATGTTTTCTAAACACCTCTTCTATCTAAAGGAAAACATACTCTGTTCTTCTCCTATGAAGAAATCATGTTTTTCTTTCCTTCTTTCTCTCTCAAAGAGCGGGAGCTAAAGTGAGACCATTCTGAGCTAAAGTGAGATCTCTCATGGATCTCTAAGCTGATTCCCACTTTCTCCTTTCCTTAAAAAAGAGATTTATGAATTTATTTAGTCCTCTCTTCCATAACTAATGCATAATCCCTCATTACATATTCCTATGAAGGTGGAGAACAGATCTCCGCTAACTGATGAAGGTGTATGTAGTGAAGAGTGGAGAAAATAAATTCTTAATAAGGGTCAAAGCCCTCTACTAAAATGGTCAGCAATGATATGACATGATACCATAAACACATGTGTATCCATAGTAAAGAACTATCTCTGCCAACCATACTCTATGCATGGATCTATACAATCCACTCAAACTGATGGAATTATCCTTCCTGAAAGACTAAAAAATGAATTATCCTATCACATTCTCTACTGGAAGAATAAATCTTCCCCATACTGTGAAGGATAACTCCCAATCCTAGTAGGAGATGTCTACTAAGAGCTCTCCTCTGATCTAGTGAGACATGATGCCATGAATGATGAGTCCTTTTCTTCCTGGCCATAGAAGAAGAGTGCTCAAAGGGAAGTCATTTCCACCGTCCCATACTAGTGAAAACTTCTTCCAATTCACGGTGTCATACCTACACTAAACCGAATATATATTCCATTATATATATATGGAATATATAGGTGGAGTCTAATGAATCCCATATGCTAAAATCATGTCAGTGGACTCAAATGAGTCCCATGTCCTCGAACTAGTTAGTTTGGCTCTAGTCAACAATGTGACAATGGATATCCCCTTCTGTTCCAAACCAACTTGTTCCTAGGTACAAAGACTAAGTCTAGGTACCTCTCTGTAGATCCCGATATACATATATATGTATTGGGTACCCCAAGTATTCCTGACTAAGGGATCTATGCTCTATATCATAGAGCTAGTACCATGCCTATGGCCTTCCTAACCATCACTCGAATCACCTAGCACCCGTTGATGCTGTCTCATGAAGCCCATATTTGTGATCCCATCTATTTGGTTTCCTTAGTAGTGTAGCAAAAATGCTTCACTACTTGCTCAAGTGATGTATATGAGTGAAACTAGTCACTCTTTGGGTATGCATCATGATACCCCATAGTCTCCTAATCATCATGTGAGACTCTTGTGAAGATAACTAAATCTTCACTAACTTGGAGATTATCAAAAATGCATCTCCCGTGCCTGAATGCAACTTCCTGAACCTATAGGATTGCTTGTGCACATTACTAATGGTGAAGGTGTAGCTCCTTCCGTTAGCAATCCTATAGCCTAAATCCAAAAGGATTATGTGTAGGGATCCTGTTACTACTGAAGTTGCCTTATATATAGTAGTCTGATGGTCCTAAGTCCATCAAATACATGCTTATAAGCATGCCTAAAACTTATTGATGTTTGCAGAAAGGCATGTTACCATGCCATAACCTTCTTGCCTAAAGGCAAGTGCGTATATAACGCCATGCGGTAAGAAAAATTTCGACAGCATTTCCCCAGGAAATGGAATCCCAAAAAAATTTAAACCATAGCTCAGTGGCACTCAGGCCACCCAATAACATAGGGCTTGACAGGCCCATGGCATGCACGCCATAAACTTATATGTGGATTCCATGACCTGCAAAAACACAAAAGTATTTGCTAGCAACCATTCCCGGTGTTGCATAGCCATATGGTTTCTGTAATCTTCTTTCCTGCAAGCAATCAAAAGGTATACTTCCTGCATGTTGATCCATACTTTTAAGAGCTTAAACAATGATCAACACTTGATGTATGCAATCCCATTCATGCATGTAGATACAGAACATGCCATAACATAGATAAAATGCCAGAAAGCATAAAATATACGTCCCTGAGTAGTTTGATTTTGGAATTGCATGCATCCAATCGCTCTCGACAAGCTTCGAGACCTCTGCACCTTCCTCCTCAGGTCCTAAAATACACTTTGAAGTGTCCGAAAACATCGGAACACTCCTCAAATCATAAAATATGGTCAGGTGATTACAAAAATAATGCAAATTTAGCTCAAAAATGCATTAGTAATCCTTCTTTAGACCTGCAAAAACCACTTTAGGACCTGAAAATTTTCATAAACTGAAATATAAAGCATGTGCAAATAGGTCCAAGTGAAATTACTCAAATCGCCTTCCCGGTTTGAAAGATATGGCTCCCGGAAGGTAGTCACCAAAAACTGTTCAGACTTTGCAGACCTGTTCAGACCTGCAAAAATTTTTACTTTCCAAAATTTTTTCTGCTAAACTAAAAGTAGACCTTGTGCTCTTCGAAGCGAGCCGTAGCACGTCCAATTTGGAGTTTCCTAGCCCAAGATATGGCCATTCCAAGCGGGACATGCCAAACTAGTGGACTGTTGGAGGGGCTGGAAAAAGTGTAAAAATGTGATTTTTGGGGTGCCCCAAAGCATTCTTCCATCAAGCAAATGCTAAATTTTTCTCCATAACCTCAGAGATAAATATATGAAGATGCTTAGGCCTATTTTCACTTTTCCAAATCCTCCCTTCGTGCATGCTAATTCGTTCCCCAAAAGAGGCCTAAATCAAGATTTTTGCTTTTATACAAAAACTTGAATGGGAGCTCTTAGCAAGCTTTTAATCCACTCTAAGTGTGGATTTCTTTTGGATTATGCACAATAATCCATAGGAAGCCTCTAAATGATCTTTTCCTTACTCCAAGAAGTGGAGTTTGGCAAAATATTAATTTCTGAAATTTTTTTAAAAAAGTGCTGGAAGGGGGTCTTTGAGGAAGTAAAATTCCTCCTTAACTTATCATTTTAATGAATCTAATGATTCGCCTAAGACTTCCATACACCATACTCTCAGTATATATACTTTTTCCCATCCATCCATATCTATAGCACCTATTTTTCCCTCTTCCAAAATGGGAATTCCTCAAATTTAGGTGCTGAAATTTTTGTCAAACTGTGATGGAAGGGGGTTTTGTGGAGCTTCAAACTCCCATCAAACTGAGGTATCTTTTGGATTTCTTGATCTTGCATGGAAGTAAATATGCTAAACTATAGGTGTGCATGGTTTTTTCCATAAAACTATGAAAAATACCTCCTCTTTTTGCCTTCCCAAAAAGGATATTTATCCAAAATAGCTCCTGAAATTTATGTAAAAATCATAAAAAAAGGCTACTCTGGAGGTGCCTAAAGCTTACCATTTCTTGTATATTTTGGGGGAATCCTTTACTCTAGGTGAGAGTACATATCTCATACTCTCCATACATGTAACGTCCCTCCAAAAATTTGGCTTTCAAACCCTTCCTTGCCCTTCTCATAGGCTTGTTTCTTCCATGGATTTGACATCAATGAATTTTCATAGCAAAGGAAAGTACGAATTATGCTTTTTCTCCTTCATGATGCGTTTCCCAAATGCTCCTCAAGTTCTAAGGAATTGGATTGCATCCTCATCCAATATTGTCTTCGCAGCTCTAGTTGAGCAGCTTATATGGAGATCTCTCTCCCTTACTCCTTGATATACTATGAATACGATCTTCTTGAGAAAGGGGGAGAAGAAGTATGTTTTCTCACCTCTCCTCCTTAAAAGAAGGGAATCACCCATGAACGAGTACTATGCAACTTCATCTGTGTATGATGTATATACGAGACTCTTACCTCCAAGGAAGCGCACCACGGAATCCATTCGTAAGTAATTTGCTTACTCTTAAGATAAAGACCAACTTAATTTTGGATGCCAATCGTGGCAGCTAATCATGCTCTTCTTTAGGCTCCCGGACATGGTCTTCATAGCAAATCAACAGAAACAAGTGTTGAGCCGCCCGCGTCTGCCCAAGTCCGTCTACACATAGAATATGTTGCAGCCGCACTGTTCATTAGACATCTAGCAAAGATGGAAGCTTGGATAGAGTGGAATTCTCTCTTCAAATCGGCGTGGGTTCAATTCCCTTGCTCTGCAGCGCGCGCATGGCCCATATCGATGCTCTGATACCAATGTTGCATCAACCCTTTTTCTGGTCTGCTTGCCGTCGGACGATCATGGACATTCGACTTGAACACACACAGAGAATCACGTATATTTCTCCGCCCAACCGCCGAGGTCACGTACTCTACCCAAAGTCTCATGTAAGTGACTCCTCATCCTCTACTACTACTATATGGTGTGTATTTCTATGTCATGCCATGTGGCATCCTACTCAAAGGAGATTCACACCAAATAGAAGTATCATGTGACAGTACCTCCAAAACAAACAATCGTATCCTGCCATCCAAACAATCGTATCTTGCCATCCAAACAATCGTATCGTGCCATCCAAACAATCGTATCCATTCAATTCAAGTTCTTCTTCTTACCTTATCTAAAGTAAGAATAAAAACCTGCACATATATATATATATATATATATATATATATATATATATATATATATATATATATATGCATATATATATAAATAGGTAGAAAATTGAAAAGTATACCTTAATCGTGTCGAAATAGATACATTACTCCATCCAAAACGATTTTGAAGGTTGAGAATAAGTAAGCTCGCACTTAGTTGTGTCAAACGACTTCCTTCATATACATGCTTTAGACATTCCTCTCAAAGATATTTCTCATTTTTAGAAATATCAATGCTCTCACTGTCATTTTGATACCAATCCTCAATAAAGTCTGCCATGCCATCATCTTCGTCATTGTCACACAAATCTTGTACTTTATCGTCTTTTGAATATAGATCTTTCAACTTTGCATATTGCATAGGATTAGTTTTGCGTAGCCTCCTCATGGAAGCTTCTGATAATCGTGGTCTCACTAGTAATTGTGAATGCTGTGGACGAATATCATCAACATCATATGTTGGAATCTACACATATAAATAAAACTCATTAGTATTCCATAAATGAATAAAAAGTAAACTTCAAATATAAAATTAAGTATATAACTTATTAAATATGGATATAAAATTTTTATTCTCTCTAGCTAAAAGGTGCTCTTGGAGGTCTACGCCATCCATAATTCACTAATAGTTCATCACCAACTTGTAATGTAGTAATAGCATTGAAAACTATGTATCTTGATACATCTCTACTCATGTATGGTGGTTCATGACTATTTTCACGCTCCTCAAATGTGCAATTAGTCCTTGAACTATTATGTAACCCTCGACTACTATTTATTAAACGTGCTATATTTCCATGTATGTAAGGTCTTCCATCAATATATAATCTTTCATTTTCTACATGTAAAATCCTTCTACTAGTAAGGGATGCCGCGTTCAAGCATATTCCATAAGTACTCATGCTTTGAACATAACGTGAAAGTCGATGCCAATCTCCCCATCCATATATAGGACCACAAAATGACATAAGAGTGTCAGAGTTTGGAGGCACATACAAATCCTCTACAATAAAGAGACCACGACGAGCATTAGTAATAGTGGATGGAGCAATCATATAGCGATTACCCCAAAAGTTGAAAACCTCTCCATCTAAAGGAAGTGGTCCTCTATTCCATCCTCCATATCTTCTTCTATCATATGTTTGTACTAAAGAACGATCACGAGCATGCAATGGATAATCTCCAGCCGTTTCATTCTCTAAACCAGGAGGAAGAGGATTTCTAGAAACCTCAGCCTGTAATTGATGAACAACAAGTCCATGACGTGTACGAGGTATATTAACATTATGAGAAAAATCATCATCATCATCATCATCATCGAGCAAGTATTCCTGTATATCAACAATAATTTCATTTTATATATGGTTTTTAAATAAAATAATGACATTAATATATATAGAAAATACATACCCAAGCATTATCACATTGACTAGGTGATGGTGCACACTCAAAAGTACCATACTCTGCCTCATGTTCAATACATTCCAATCGTGGTCTTTGATACGTGCCATAACAAGAGTTACACCAACATATAATATGCTCTTCATAGTAAAATTCATCATAATTCCTATCGGAGGACACATGTGAAGTTGTTGCATGGGTAGGAGGTGGTGGAGTACCCTCTGATTGATCAGAATCTGCACATAATAAGAAACATTAAAAAAATATAAGTTATGTATCCGTCAAATATATTTAAAATTAAATATTTCATATACTTACAATATAAATTCATTGCACGATGAGGAGACGGTGGTGGAGTTCCATCTGATTGATCAGAATCTATAAATAATGGTATTTGATATTAATAATTTGATTATCTACATAAACAAAAAATTCACATATACATATTTACACATACACACATATTCACATATACACATTTACACATACACACAAATTCACATATACACAACTACATATTATTGTGGGATAAATGCATGTATTTTGTATGAATGAGTGTATATGCATGCATGTGTGTGTACGTATATATGTGGATATGTATATGTGTGTTTATGTTATATGTATGTATATGTGTATATGTATACATATATGCATGTGTATATGTTTGCATGTATATGTGTATGTGGGTGTGTGTATGTGTATGTGTATGTGTCTGTATATATGTGTATGTATTCTGACTTTTTTTTTGTTTGAGATTAAATTAACAAGAGATATTGTATGGTAAAAAAAATAAGAGGCGAGCTAACATACCACCTGAGACGTGGCAGTTTTTTCATAGACAGCTACGTCTTCAGGAGTCATTTCCTCAGCAGAAGGTACACAAATTAATAGTTTATATTTATAATTTTTATATAGTTTAGTAATTTTTTACATTTAATTTATGTATTTTTTTTCTTGAATAAACAGGTTGCTGCAAAGAAGAGAGTGGACTCGGGCCACACATCGTACCTAGGACAAATGGGCCATAATGGTTTTGTAGCTACGTTTGTAAGTATATGTGTTATTGTGAGAATATTTTTTATTTTAGTCAAAATGCAAGCAACTAATATTTTTTATTTGTTTCATTGCAATGGAAAGATTATGGCCGATATCCTACGAAACAGGAGATCGAGTATGCTACACATTCTGGATGTCAGCATTTGGGCGAGTATATGCAAGATCATCCTGATGCCTTTGTGAGTATTTTTAAATTTTATATAATTATTTTGTTTTTATGAATGCTTTAATTATTCTATTTATTTATGTTTGTTATATGTGATACAGGAGTATTATGGAAGGACAAATATGGATGAGGTGGAGAGACAGACAAAGGAGGGACGATCTTGATCGTCACAGGGTGATCATGACGATGAGGATGAGGAAGATCTGAATGATCATGATATTGCTGATGATGATGATAATTATCATGATGATGATGATTAGGATTTTAGTTGATTATGACATTGGATTATATGTATTTACATTGATATATATATATATATATATATATATATATATATATATATATATTAGTTATGTTTTGAATTGTGTGTATGGTATTAAGTAATGAAGAGTTTTGTTCTATTGATTGTTATTATTGGTTATATTAGGCATGTGTTTTAATACTTTAATTATGTATGTGTGTGTATATGTATGTATGTGCATGCACATGTATAAGTGTATATGTGTGTATGAGTATGTGCATATGCATGTGTATGTACATATGTATATGCATGTATATGTACAACTCTATGTGTATATGTGTGTATGTCCATGTATATGTGTATATGTAGGTATGTGCATGTGTGTGCATGTGTATATGTGTTTTAATACTTTAATTATATAATTCATTCATATGTGTGTACCTAAGTGTATATGTATGTGTGTGTATATGTATGTATGTGCATGTGTATGTGTGTGTATATGTATGTATGTGCATGTGCATGTATAAGTGTATATGTGTGTATATGTGCATGTGCATGTGTATGTGTGTGTATATGTATGTATGTGCATGTGCATGTATAAGTGTATATGTGTGTATGAGTATGTGCATGTTCTTGTGTATGTGTGTGTATATGTATATGCATGTATATGTATAACTCTATGTGTATGTGTGTGTATGTGCATGTATATGCGTATATGTAGGTATGTGCATGTGTATATGTGTTTTAATACTTTAATTATATAATTCATTCATATGTGTGTGCCTAAGTGTATATGTATGTGTGTGTATATGTATGTATGTGCATGTGTATGTGTGTGTATATGTATGTATGTGCATGTGCATGTATAAGTGTATATGTGTGTATCAATATGTGCATGTTCTTGTATATGTGTGTGTATATGTATATGCATGTATATGTATAACTCTATGTGTATATGTGTGTATGTGCATGTATATGTGTATATGTAGGTATGTGCATGTGTGTGCATGTGTATATGTGTTTTAATACTTTAATTATATAGTTCATTCATATGTGTGTACCTAAGTGTATATGTATGTGTGTGTATATGTATGTATGTGCATGTGTATGTGTGTGTATATGTATGTATGTGCATGTGCATGTATAAGTGTATATGTGTGTATGAGTATGTGCATGTGCATGTGTATGTGTGTGTATATGTATATGCATGTATATGTATAACTCTATGTGTATGTGTGTGTATGTGCATGTATATGTGTATATGTAGGTATGTGCATGTGTGTGTGCATGTGTATATGTGTTTTAATACTTTAATTATATAATTCATTCATATGTGTGTACCTAAGTGTATATGTATGTGTGTGTATATGTATGTATGTGCATGTGCATGTATAAGTGTATATGTGTGTATCAATATGTGCATGTTCTTGTGTATGTGTGTGTATATGTATATGCATGTATATGTATAACTCTATGTGTATGTGTGTGTATGTGCATGTATATGTGTATATGTACGTATATGCATGTGTGTGTGCATGTGTATATGTGTTTTAATACTTTAATTATATAATTCATTCATATGTGTGTACCTAAGAGTATATGTATGTGTGTGTATATGTATGTATGTGCATGTGTATGTGTGTGTATATGTATGTATGTGCATGTGCATGTATAAGTGTATATGTGTGTATGAGTATGTGCATGTTCTTGTGTATGTGTGTGTATATGTATATGCATGTATATGTATGTGTGTGTGTATGTATATGCATCTATATGTATATGTGTGTATATGTATATGTATATGTGTATATGTATATGCATGTGTATATGTATGAAACATGCATGTGTATGTGGATGTGCATATACATGTATTTGCATATATGTTAATGTGTGTATGTGTGTGTGTGTGTGTGTATATATATATATATATATATATATATATATATATATATATATATATATATATATATATATATATATATATATATATATATATATATATATGCAATAATGCATGCATGGACGTCTTTTTATGTGGTTGTAGGAATGTTTGTGCATATGCATGTGTATATGTGTGTATGTCTAAGTGTATGTGCACATGTATCTATGTGTATATATGTGTGTGTATGTGCATGTGTATATATGTATATGTGTGAAAGTGCATCTTCATCATGTATAAGTGTATGAGTGCATATCAATAAGTGTGAGTATGCTATGTAATGAAAATAACACAATTCAAATGATCTACAAAGAATAGAAATTGTACTTACAATTGTTAGCCATACTTTTTGCTTGGTTAGCTTCTTGAATAACCTGCAATAAAGAGAGAAAGAAAAGAGAGAGAGAGAGAGAGAGAGAGAGAGAGAGAGAGAGAGATCTAGAGAGAGATAGATCTAGAGAGAGAGAGATCTAGAGAGAGAGAGAGATCTACAGAGAGAGAGAGAGAATTCAAACAGAGAAAGATGTAGAAAGAGAGAAACAAAGACAGAGGGAGACAATAAGAGAGAGCTTAGGCAAAACAACAATTCTACATATACTTGCTTCAGCTCGTAAGTGCAACACAATTGCAAACGTTGGAGAGCTCTTTGATTGGATGCGTGAAAATGCCGATCGAAAAGCCTCCAACGTTTTAATTTTTTTCGTCAACAGATCATCGTGTAAGCGATGCTATTTTTCGTCGGATAAGCACCATCTTTTAGCGTCCCTTATGCGACTGCTTTTAACATCGCTTATGCGATGCATGAGAGTGTCGCTTATGTGATGCTTTTAAATAGTGTCGTTTTAGCGACGTTGTAAGGGAGCGTCCCAATCCCGTCGCTTTACAAGTCACAAATACCGTCGTGTTATATCTCGTTTAATCAAAGGTTCGTGCATGACGCTAATTACGATGCAAGTTGCAATTTTATAGCAACAAAATTCTTTCACCTTAACCATCGCTATACGCCCGTATTCCTTGTAGTGATTCCTAGATCATGCGCACCGATGACAATCATTAACAGAGAAATATCGAAGCTCATGGAGGATTAGTACAACATGAAGGCTAAGCAACAAGAAACAAACAACTACAGGACATTGCATGAGCCTAAATATGCAACAATAATCATTCACAGATTCACAAGGCAGACAAAACAAAATTACAGGTGAGAAGCACAATAATCACCAAGAATGTTGGAGATACAGTCTGCCATAGTAGAATAAAGCAAATTTGGATGCAGACAGACAACACAATTTGTACACATCAATCAAATAATTAAGTTTTTACACATTTTGAGTTATAAGAGTCCAAAGCATGCATAATAGGGTCACATTACCAGGCCATGCATTCGACACCTACTTCTTCTTTTACTGGATAGCAAAGCACATTTCCCTCTTAGGGAATAGGAGAGCAATAATCTCAACAAAAAAATACCTAATACTACAATAAAAGCTTCGGCTAGGTACTAATGATGTTGTTTTCTGTCAAAAAATTGAAAAATATATGAAGAAAATACCAGGTAATACCCTTCTCACACCCACGGGAAGGAAACGACTCACATCACTCGGAGAATTGCAAAATTTAGGGAGGATAAGTGAAGAATAACTCTTAATACCAGCTTTCCACTGATTACTGGTATGTACTGAGTGCAGATGGCATCTTCTAATTCTGAGGCTACGCAAGAGGAAGAGGTCCTGCTTCTTCCCTTGGAATCAATTACTAAGGCAAGAGGTCATTGGTTTCTTGATGATCAACCAGTGGCAGAGCTCCTTTTCATGGCCACCATTAAAATTATGGATAGGGACCACTACTTTCCGATCATGTCACAAGATTTCCAGACAATAATACAAGGACTACTACGCATTACAGATGTCGGGACAAGGGTTGGCATTGATGCATTTCTAAGACTACCAATATATTTTCCAGATTTCCAGTGATGTACACAAGTTATGAATACACTCCAGTCTGCATCAGATAAACCGTCAATCCCAGAAGCAAGAGTGCTCGATAAAGTTGGTACATGGAAAACAATTTGATTAACTCATGAAGTGATCAACAAAAGTTTTGGATGGAGCCAAGATGGCCTCACTAATGTTAAAGATGAATGTCATGATCCAAAAAAGAGAACCTTTCTGGAAATAAACAAAGCAGATATAGAAGAATCGGTTTGATTGGTGCATCAACATTTTTGTTTTCCTAGTATGCACAGGTATACAACACCTCAAAAAATTGTAGTACAATTGCTTTCCCATGCAATGAGGCAAGTTGGAAATAAAGTAAATATGAATCCATATATTCAAGACCACCTATTCGAAGCTAAGAAGAAGTGGAGTCAGAAGACGTTTTTGAATGGAAGTTCGGCATTGACCTTGCTAATTTATGAGGCACTCAAGATGAAAGATTGTCTACGTGTGATGCCAACCTCCACCCAAATGGCCAAATATGTAAAGTCAGCTACTATTCCAAAGAAAAAGAAAACAGTTATTTCCATCGAAGAAGTGGGAACCAGTTCCAAGAAACCCATGCGAGGGACTAAGCGCACTAGAGAGGAAGCAACACAAGAAACACCATAGTCCAAGAGGACACATATATTACCAAAGATTCCTCCGACACAACAGCCAATCACAAAAAGGGATCTATCCACGGCCCTAGAAGAAACACATACATATATGCTGGGACAAGTAAACCTCAATGTCCAAGGACATCAATATAGAGAGGCAAGCCAAGCACAACCACAAAAGGAAAAAGAACATACTCCAAAATTACCTTCCTGATACAAAGAATTGGGACAGGAAGATCAAGTTCAAATGAAGAGTCTAGCCCCGACAAGGATACCTTAGACACGGACATAGTAACAAAAACAAACAATGAGGAATGGAGAGAGATAAACCAGATCAAGGTCACACCCGAAAATCAACAATCACAGGTACAAAACCAAGAAGTATTCACTGAACATGCCCACCTCATTCAATTGAACGACACGTCAAAAATCAACATAAAGGAAGCTCCAATCACACATAAAGAGTGCCACCTGCAGGAAATACCAACACCCATGGAAAAAGAAAGGTGTTCCCAACAAGATATGGAGCAAATTATGATTGAAGTCCCTGATGATACACCACAAGGCAAGACTGACCACAGGGAGGCTGAGCCAAGGATACAACTTCATATTCGACAGCCCCATGACACTACGCTACATGTGGCACAAGGGCAAGATGTTACCACGGTTGAAGAACCTAACATCTCGACCACATGGTTAAATGTAGACATTACTCAACTAAAACCCGTAGTGAAGCAAATGATACAAACAACTATGGATACGCAACAACAGATGATGGAAACAGATGCAGATTATGACAAGGCCATGCGGGAAAAAAACCAATTCCAAGTAATGAGTGAGCAACTATTTGCACAATTGATTCATGCCCAACAAGATGTTTCAGCTAAAGAAAGGGAAATAACTGAAGTCAAAGGGCAATGCAATGCATTAGTGGAGCAGAATCACAAACTCTAGGAACAACTGATGGACTTACAAAGACAACATGAAGCAAGTGAAGCCGACAAAGAGAGAATGAAAGCTAGGAGCAATCTGCTAGAAACACAGCTAAAAGCATACATGGAGGAAAATGATAACTCATGCAACAGAAACAAAGAATTGATGAAGGCATTGTTGTATGACCAACCTATAGAAAAACAAGAGACAACAACAACTGACCAAAAGGAATTGAACGACCAACTAGCCAAATATGATAATTTGCTAAAACATGAGCAAGCCCTAAATGAAGAATGAGAATGCAGGTATATTAACGAAACCAATGAGCTCAAAAAACAACTATACACTGCCAATGCAAAACTCGCAGTGAGCTATAGTGAAAATAAGGATCAAATAGCAGAAATCGGTAATGAGCTACTCGCAGCCAAAGACGCGCTCCACACAACACTTCAAGAAGTTAAAGAGAAGACTGAACGTCTTACACATCTACAAGCTCAATTAGAACAAAAAGTAACCATTGGGACACCAGTAGAGCCACAACAAGAAATTCCTACTGACGAGGTAGAGGTAAACCCTCTATCTCCCTGGATCTATCATTCTCCAATAAAAGAGCAAATAGCGGAACCATGTGATAATCATCCCATGCCATATACTGTAGAAATAAGTCAGAAGGAATGGGCACTATTGGTGTCCTGATTGATAGAAAATTTTGAAAATGAAGTGGTCAAAGTCATGAAAGAGGCCAAAATAAAAGGGAAAGATCTGGATATGATCATGAAGCCTTTCAACATTCCTTATGGACTCTTGAAAGAGAAAACAAGGCCATATATAAAGAAGATCACACAGAAGGATCCAGATGAGCAGCTATACTTCAAAGACAATACATTCAATTACACTCAAGAGGAATTTGAAGCGGCACAACCTGTATGGCAGAGGAAATTTTTGGAGAAAAATCCTACTTTGCAGGTGCATTGGCAAGCAACACCGTATTTATTACAGGTAAATCCTTCATTTTTTCCAACACCACGTTGCAGAGAAGCAAGAGAATTTCTGGATATGCAAAAGAGTGGTGTGATCAATAAACAATGGCTAAATTATCCGCTACTTCCAAGTCCACCTCATAATTATTTACCAACTGAGGATTACATGGTAAAAACCATTGAATTTTGGCTACATTGTTATGCAACAGTCCCTGATTTAACTATCAAGATGACGAATAAAATCCTCAGCATGCTACTTACAATTTTGAAAGTGTTCAAACACACGGCTTACACGTTTCTAAATTTCATCGGTATTAATCAAGGCACCGATATCCTCATTTTTTATCTGTCTGTTATGTCAAGCGGACCCACAATAATGGAGTATTATTCTAGGCTCATGTTCTTACCAAGTACATATATGCAAACCTTCGAGGAAGCCTTTTTTACAAGATTTTTTGAGATTGATTCAAAAATTTTCTTAAAAATGTCATCGAACTTGAATGCCAGATTAGTGGCATATGAATTAAGCTTCTTCGCCGATCACAGACAGCCACCACATGATGGTGTGAAAGTTGAACAATGGAAGCAAATCATGATACGTGAAGCAAATCTGCTTAATGAGACGGAGCAAAAAGTTTACAGAACATACTCCCACCAAATTCCAAAGCGTGTCGGGGATGACAGAGTTCAGGAGGGGGCAGTGTCAAAGGAGAATCTAGCAAAAAGAAAAGAAGAAGAAAACCAAGAAAGAAGCTTCATCAAAAGGATTATATCTGAAGAGATATCTCTGCAAGAAGCCCCGCAGGGGCACTCAACACCTATCTCTTCATAGAGCCCCATAGGGGCACACAATAAGGGAAAGTACGTAGGAGGGAAGGACGGACCAGGGCCAGTAAGTATCCATGAAGAAGTGCAAGAAGATATTTGGTAGGTAATGATCCTTCCACTAATTGTGTGCAGTGGCAGAAAGTAAACACTCTCAAAGCAATACAAAAGGGTCAGATGTGTGAAGACAAAGACATATCGGAAGACCAAAAGTTAGAAAGAGGAGAGGCTAAAAAGTTGAAGAGAGTGGCTAAGAATACCACATTCTTAGCCACTGATGGCGTGCGTGGCAACCCGAGTTAATGCAACAACCCAAATATGTGATATAAGGAATACCAAGGGGCAAACAGAAGCAAAGGACATACCTCGGATAAAGTAACAAAATGTCATCGAACTTGAACGCCAGATTAGTGGCATATGAATTAAGCTTCTTCGCCGATCATAGACAACCACCACATGATGGTGTGAAAGCTGAAAAATGGAAGCAAATCATGATACGTGAAGCTAATCTGCTTAATGAGACGGAGCAAAAAGTTTATAGAACATACTCTCGACGGATTCCAAAGCCTTTCAGGGACGATAGAGTTCAGGAGGCGGTAGTGTTGAAGGAGAATCTAGCAAAAAGAAAAGAAGAAGAAAACCAAGAAAGAAGCTTCACCGAAAGGATTATATCGGAAGACATATCTCTGTAAGAAGCCCCGTAGGGGCACGCAACACCCATCTCTGCACAGAGCCCCACAGGGGCACACAATAAGGGAAAGCACGTAGGAGGGAAGGACGGACCAGGGCCAGGAAGTGTCCATGAAGAAGTGCAAGAAGATATTTGGTAGGTAATGATCCTTCCATTCATTGCGTGCGGTGGCAGAAAGTTAACAGGCTTAAAGCAATACAACAGGGTGAGATGTGTGAAGACAAAGACATATCAGAAGACTAAAAGTTAGAAAGAGGAGAGGTTGAAACGTTGAAGAGAGTGACTAAGAATACCACATTCTTAGCCACTGATGGCATGCGTGGCAGCCCGAGTTAATGCAGTGACCCACATATGTGATATAAAGAATACTAAGGGGCAAACAGAAGCAAAGGACATACTTCGGATAAAGTAACAAATTTTTTGACAGTCCTTATAACTTCTTCGACCGCTGGGTGCGTGTATTCGGAAGACTTAGACAAGCTGCACACAAGAAGCAAAGCCTGTCAAGGGATGACAGAGACAAAGAGGGGGAGAGTGTTGCAGAGCTAAGAAGAGCAAAAGGAAGAGAAAAAGATGGGCCCCAAAATTTTTCCTATTTGGACACTTTATTTTTGTATCATAGCCATTGTGTAACATATTTTTTGATGTAAATGCACTAGAGGAGTCCTCTAGATGCATACCCATGGAGATTAGTAGCTTACTCTTGTAAATTAATAGGAAGTTAACCTTTTAGTTAATAAAGTGCCGGTCTCTTGTGTGAAAGGACCATTTTTAGGGCACATGTATATAAGTCAATTTGTGACTCTTTGTAAAGACTTTTTGCCATTGTGAGAATCAAGAGCACTGAATTTCGAATTTGTGTATTCTCCTCTCTGTATCATCTTCTTTGTGAGCTTCTATGCATATGTGATGGTTGGAAAAGTGTTTGGAAGTGTTGTCTATCCATGAAAGTGCTTGTTTGTTGTTGTTATGGTATGTGTGAAGTGTAGGCAGTGCTGAAGTGTAGGAAGGTCATTCCCATGACTCACTATTTTGCTCATAACTTCAAGTAGAAGTGTCAAAATTGAGTGAAAAGACCACCACTGGATGCGTCTTCTCGAGAGCTTCAAAAAAACCCACTATTCGTTATATTTGGAGTTTGGAGCTGAGAGAAAAGCTAGATTTACGGTTGGCTAAGTATCGTTGCATCTCCACAGATTCTTGACACTTGTTTGGAATAGACTTCGACTTATTTGCACTCTTTGAGAGTTCCTTTGCATTGACCATCATTTGAATGCATGTCTTCATACACTCGGCTAGGTTTTGATACTCCTCGGATTGATAAATAAAGCTTGAATCCCCACTATATGCACTTGAGGGGGATCGAGGTATAGTCTCTTTCTCCACAAGTCCCTAAGTTGGTACTTAGGTACACATATGTCTTATGACTTTAATGCATTTTTGGCTGAACGTGGGATAAAACATCAGTGTACAGTGCCATATACACCTCAACAAAATGGGGTTGTTGAACAAAAGAACATGTCATTCATGGAGATGGCGAGGTGTATGATCAATAGTCAAGCTTTACCAGATAGTTTCTAGCTTGACGCATCATGTGTGGAGCTTATGTACTTAACAGGTGTCCCACTAAAGCGCTACAGTCTATCACTCAATATGAGGCTTGGCATGGTCGCAGGCCATCAGTTGCTCATCTACGTCTTTTTGTTCGGTAGAGTTCTAAGAGGAAAGGCTATCGTATGTATCACCCATAAATTAAACACATTTTGGTTAGTCATGATGTTGTTTTTGTGGAAGATGCTATTCAGCCATTACTTTCATGTACTAAGGAGACATGTGTTAGCTCCTAAGACATGTATGGTACTTTGTGTCACGAGGAAGGAGATAAGGAAGAGAGCTCACACACACACTCTCTCTCAAGGAGAAGCACACACACAGATTGAGGCAAGGAAGAATGATCTTCTTCTTCTTCTTCTATTACATAAAAGGAATGTACAAGAATGACCTAAAACAAGAATACAACAAGTGCAATATATAAAGATCAGTACATAAGGAAAAACCTAATGTCCGCGAATGAGTGAGCTAGCAAGAAACAAATTTTCCATCACTCTCGATAGATAAATCTAATAAAGCTCAATGAAGTATCCCTCACATATACCGGTGTGACCACTATACATGTCAGAGAAACAAAAAACTGGTACGTGTCATCCTGGATCATCACATGCTGAGCTTGATATCTCAACACTCTCCCTCAAGCTCATTGTCATATCCTGTAATCCAAGCATCTCCCGAAACTTCTTCAACTTCTCATCTCCAAGTGCCTTGGTGAAAGTATCAGCAACCTGCTCATCTGTTCTCACATAAACAAGATCAATATCACCTGCCAATACCTTCTCTCTGATGAAGTGATAATGTACCTCGATATGCTTTGTTCTAGCATGGAAAACAAGGTTTCGTGCTAACTGTATGCTACTAAGATTATCACAATAGATAGTGATAGGATTTTGCACTTCCACACCTAAATCTGCAAGTAACATCTCCAGCCATTATGCCTCACATGTTGCCATTGCAGCACCTCTATACTCAACCTCTGTACTCGACAAAGCAACACTGGGTCGCTTCTTACTGCTCCATGTAATAGCTGCACCTCCAAGTGAGAAAAGAAAGCCACTAGTAGATCTTCTATCTGGAGTACTGCCAGTCCAATCCACATCGGTGTATCCATGAACCTGCAAATCTACACCACCTTCATAAAACAATGCATAATCCAAAGTAGCACTCACATAACGTAGAGTGTGCATCAGAGCATCCAAATGTGGCTTCCTGGGAACCTGCATAAACTGACTTTCAAGTCCAACAGTATAACTTAGGTCAGGCCTTGTAATTATGAGATATATAAGACTTCCCACAATTTTCCTGTACATAGTAGCATTTTCCAATGCTTCACCTGATGTAGTATCCAATTTCAAATTCTGATCTAATGGCATAGAAATTGGCTTACAATCAACCATACCATACTTTTGCAGCATATTCAAGGCATATTGCCTTTGCGACATCCATATACCTATTTCTGTATGTATAAACTCAATGCCCAAGAAATAGTGCAGCACACCAAGATCTTTCATGTCGAATTCTTGCATACGAAGTTTCTTTACCTCTTTGATGCTTTCTTCATTATCACCACCTACAATCAGGTCATCAACATAAATAGCCATAATAGTGATTCCATCATCAGCCTTCCTTCCATATAGTGAGTGATTTGCATCACACATAGAGAATCCAATGCTAGTTAAGTAATCAGCAATCCTTGCATGCCATGCATGAGGGGCTTGCTTCAGCCCATACAAAGCCTTTTGCAACCTGCAAACATATTCAAGATGCTTTGAATCTTCATATCCTTGTGGCTAGTCCATATATACTTGTTCTTGTAACTCACCATGTAGGAAAGCATTCTTCACATCCATCTGATGCAAAGTCCATCCTTTTGCTGTAGCTAATGCAACAAGTGTTCTGACAGTAGACATTTTAGCTATAGGGCTGAATGTTTCCTCATAATCAATGCCATATGTCTGTGCATAACCTTTAGCTACCAATCATGCTTTATACCTGCTTATCCTACCATCAGCATTACGCTTTACCTTGTAAACCCATTTGCAGCCTATGGGTTTCTTTCCTTGTGGCAATGGAACCAACTTCCATGTATCATTTCCATAAAGTGCAACCATCTCCTCATCCATAGCTGTTTTGCAATCTGCATACCAATTGCATCTTCAAAACAAGATGGTTCAGCATCTTGTATTACCTTTGTCATGTAAGCACAATGGCAAGCCATGTAACTATCATATGTCAATCGTTGCACTGAATTATGCATCCTCCCAGATCTTCTTGGTCCTCGGTCACTTCTCCTTGTATCATGTGCATGTGCCCTTCTTACTCCTGGAGTCTTCACAGAGGGCAATCCAAGCTCCTCATCAAGACTCTTTTCTGAACCACTTGAATCTCCATCAACATCTTCAAAACTTGCACATGTTTTACCACCAGCAGAAAGCTTTTCTTTACCTTTCTTGGATGTATTTGATGAATTTGCTGGACTGAAATTTCCACGCAATGTTCCACTCCATGGATTTGAGTTGGAACTATTGCTTGGTGATGCATCTGGTCCACTCAAAACTTGAGATTTTGCACTTGAAATTTCAGCATTTTCTTGTTCAAGATTTAGTCCTTCTTTGGCATCTGCATAGAAGCTTGCATTTCATCAAATACCACATCTCTGCTCACCTTCACCTGTCATGTGAGTGGGTTATAACATTTGTACCCCTTTTGCTCAAGGGAGTATCCAATGAAGACATATTTTTCTGCTTTCGGATCAAGCTTCATCCTCAACTCATCTGGAACATGTACATATGAAATACAGCAAAAAACTTTCAGATGTGATAAGTTTGGCTTTTTACATGTAAACTTCTCTTCAGGTGTAACTTGCTGTATAGCAGCAGTCGGAGTTCTGTTCATGATGTATACAACAGTATGCATAGCTTCTGCCCAATAACAATGAGGCATATTCTTCTCAGCCATCAAGGCTCTTGCTATTTCTGCAATATGTCTATTTTTGCGTTCAGCAATGCCATTCTATTGTGGTGTGTACCTGCATGAAAACTGACGCCGAATTCCATGATTTTTTAGAAATTTGCTGAACTCATTTGACATGTATTCACCTCCTCCATCAAATCTTAATGTCTGAATGTACTTCCCTGTCAGCTTTTCCACCATAGCTTTAAAATTTTGGAAGTGAGTGCACACCTCGCTCTTCTCTTTCATGAAATATACCCATACTTTGCATGTATGGTCATCAATGAAAGTAACATAAAATCTGCAACCGCCCATAGATGTGGTCTTTGCTGAGACCCCAAACATCTGTATATACTACTTCTAGTACATTCTCACTAACATGCTTGTCATGTGGAAATGATGCTCTTGACTATTTACGAAATTGACATGCTGCACATACCTTTTGCATTTATGCAATTTTGAAATTTGGTAGTCCATGCACAATGTCCTTTGACTGCATCAATTTCAGCCTTTGCAAGTTTACATGTCGAATCCGTTTGTGCCACATCTCTATATCTACAATAACTCCTGCACCTTTTGCAAACATGGCTGCATTCATTTTAGGAATCTTCACATTTAAGGTGAACATCCTACCCACTTTGTTTCCTTTGGCAACCAATCGTCCATCCTGCTTGTACTCTTCTACATATAATCCATCATCATTGAACCTGACTTGTAATCCCTGGTCAACCATTTGTCCAACAGAAACCAGATTCTTTGTTATATTTGGAACATGCAACACATCAACAAGATGTTTTACCTTCCCGTCCTCCATAGACAATGCTATGTTTCCTGTATGCTCAATAGGATGCGATGTATCATCACCTGTTTCAACATATCCAGGAATTGGCATTTTTTGCAAACTACTAAACCATTCTGCATGACTGGTCATGTGATTTGAAGCACCTGAATCAACTATCAGACATTATCATTCGATTTTGAAACACTAGCAGACATCTTATTCATCATGTGATGTTGAACCATAAACAACTTCTCGAAATCATCTGCACTTGTGGATGCATAGTTGTTTTGCTGCCTTCTGTTATTTTGATTCTTCAACCTGCAATCACGTTCAAAGTGTCCAGGTTTACCACAATTCTAGCATCCTTTACTATCATTACCTGAATCATTTCTTTGGAAATTTTTGCGACCTCTTTGGCTCCCCCTACCTCGAAACTGTCCTCTTCCTCCTACATGATTCTGTTGTTGACCATGGTCTTGGTTAGTGTTTCCTCTTCCACTTCCAAAACCTCTACCTCTGCCTCTTCCTCTGCCAGAGTAGAATACCTGCTTAGAACTAGGCTTTCCTTGGGATTTTGAATCCTCACCAAGATTCTTTTCTTCAATAATCAGCATAGATACCAGATCAGCAAAATTCAGAATATTTTCCCTGGTCTGTATGGAAGTTCTCAACTGCTTATATGCAGCTCCTAAACCACGAAGGCACACTTCCACCTTATCATCATCATCTACATTCACGCCAATAGATGCAAGTGACTCACATATGCTTTTGATTTTTAGAGTGTAGTCACTTACCGACATGCTCTTCTTTTCCAATGTATGCAACTCGTTCTTGAGTTGCAATTTTTGTGCCTTTGTATTAGTCTCATACAAAGTGACCAAACTGTTCCAAGCCTCTTTTGGAGTCTTGGCATTCTGTATGTGTCCAATCATGCTATCTTGTATGCTAACAAATAGCCAATACATTACCTTTCGTGCTCCTTGATTCCATTCCTCATATGCTCTTAACTGGTCTGTAGTCCGATTCCTTTCTGGTAACTGCAAAGCATTTTCATTCTCTCCTCCGATGTACTTCCAATAACCTTTTCCCATCAAGAAATTCGCCATTGTGAACCTCCAAGCATGGAAGTTGTTTTTGTCCAGCTTATCGCTCATAAGCTGAGTCATTGCATCTCCATTTGCCATTTCTGCAACAATTCACAACACTACAAAACGCTACAAGCAACACTTCTGCTTGAACACTTTCACACTATGACGTGATAGTTCGATCTCAGAAAAACACAGTTTTCGTGTGTAGCTCAATGATGAGTAGCACCTCCTTTAATGTCAATCCAGGAAGACGTGAGGTTGGTATGAAGACCTCGAGCAAGTGAAGGCACAAGTGCGTGGGTGAGAAGCACACAAACATGCACACACATACACACACACACGGTAAGACAAAGAGTTAGAGGCAATGGAGTTCTTGGATTACTTTCAAAAAGCTCATACAAGTTCAAAACTATTACAATCTACCCCCAAAAATGAGCTCTCTAGCTCTATTTATAGTTTTTGACTAGGTTTTGGCCTTGTCCAGACCTAGTGTCCCGCCTAGTTAAAAAATTAGGTTCTCTACCCTATTTGGAGGTTCAAACGAAGTCTAAAAAATGTGAAAACTCACAGGTAGATACTTCTAAAGCTCCTCAAGCTCAAGGACTCCTTGGCTTGCACAAAATGGAGCTACAAAAATGTGAAATGGTATTTACAAGGGTTTTTAGTGATGAAGATTTACAAGGGTTTTTAGTGATGAAGATCACTATTTTTGTAGGGATTTCTTCTAACATTTTGACATACATTTCCTGGAGCTCCCTACTTGCTCCTTCTCCTTGTGTGTCCACCTCTCTTATATGCGTCAGTGTGTCTTGAAAAAATATTGGCCTACTTGCCAGATCGTCGTTGACTGCCTTGTCTGCTTGTACTTTCCCTTCTCTCTGACTCCCTTCGTGAGCTTCCTTGCCTGGTGAGTCCTTCAGTTCCAACACCCCCCCCTCTCTCGCGTCTGTCGTCCCTGACAGACCCTTGTTGGTTGGTTCGTTGGATGTAGTACTCGATGACGTCTTGTGCTAAGTGGTGTTCTGCAATGCGCAACCCTTTGGCCAAGTCCGTGAGTAGAGCATCCCAATCTACCGGCTCGGGAACCTCTGGATGTGGTATACGTAACTTTTCTAAATGGAGAGCTTGCTCCACTGCAAACAACTGCAATAAATGCGATGGTCTGGGAATGAATATCTCTGAGTGATAGTCCCAGAATCCCGTGACAAACATTTCTTCAAACGTCTGTTTGAAGCAGGCTGGTAGATACTTGATACACGCGTGCCATGCATATACAACATTAATAGATGGGGTTGCGCTCATGTCGTAGACGAGGTCCTAATTTCCTTCATTAAATCCAAGGTGTTGCAGAGCCAAAGAGCGCACAAAGCAGAGAAAAAAGACGGGCCCCAAAATTTTTCCGATTTGGACCACATATTTTTGTAACATATTCATTTTTGTAATATATTTCCCCTTGTAAAGGCACTAGAGGAGTCCTCTAGATGCATTCCCACAGAAGAATCGAAGCTTACCCATGTAAAATAGTAGGAAATTAGCTCTTAGTGAATAAAGTGCCGGTCACTTGTGTGAAAGGACCATTTTTAGGGCACTAGTATATAAGTCAAATGTGACTCTTTGTAAAAGACTTTTTGCCATTGTGAGAAGGGAGAGAGCAGAAATTCGAATTTGTGTCTTCTTCACTCCTTATCTTCTTCTTCATGAGCTTGTATGCATGTGTATTGCTTGGAAAGAGTGCTTGTGAGTGTTGTCTATCCTTGAGAGTGTCTATTTGCTGTAGGTAAGGTGTGTGCGAGGTGTAGGAAGTGCTGAAGCATCGGAAAGTATCTTCGCGTTTCAGTATTTCTGTCATAACTTGAAGTAGGAGCGTCGGAATTGAGTGAAACCACTGCCGTTGGATGCGTCTTCTCGAGAGCTTCGAAACGCATATGCTATTTGCTATGTTTGGAGCTCGGAGCTAAGAGAAAAGTCCGAAATACTGACGGCTGCTGCACCAAGTATCGTTTCGTCTTGACCTACAGTTAGAGCTTGTTAGGATAAGCATTTACCTCATTTTCATTCTTGAGTAGTTCATTTGCATTGACCATTACGTGATTGCATGTCTTCATACACTCGGCTAGGTTAGTATACTCTTCGGATTGATAAATTAAAAGCGTGTATCCCCACTATATGCACTTGTGAGGGGATTGAGGTACAGTCTCTTTCTCCGCAAGTCCCTAAGTCGGAGCTTAGGACAACACACTTTTTGGCGCCGTTGCCGGGGAGTGACGAATCAAACCGAGGCATTCGCGTGATGGTAAGTAGCTTTTTGCTTTGAAGAACTTGGAGGAGCGGAAATCTTCTCTTCTTTGGTAAGTCATTTTCAGCCGCACTTGCTACTTCTCATTCTTGGAGTGTGTGTAGTGAGTTGATAGATTAGGGAAGTGAGTAGAAGAAGTAGAATAGGAGTGAGAGGAGAGTAGAGTAGGCTTTAGGTGTGTTCAAGAATTTTCATTTTTCTGTAAGCTAGGAATTCCCAAGTATAAAAGCCAAAAAATTTCATTTTTCAAGTTACTTGTTGAACAAGTATCGTGGAGAGCTGTGTCGAGTGTCGTGTGAGCCCAGCGATCGTTTCAAGGAAAGCAAGCAATAGGGAAGAGTTCTGTGCAAAAGAGTTGGACCAGGAGATCATGGGAGCTTCCAAGGTAAACTAAACCACACATTTGCTCAAAAATTTTCAGCATTTCAACCTAGGAAAGGAAAAAAACGACCTGCGCTGAGTGTCGTATTGGCCTTCAGGGGGTGAATAGTATTTTGTTGATTGCTACAGTGGGTGAGAGTAGGAGAGAAGAGATAGGTGAGAAAGGGGGAAACACCAAATCTTAAAAAAACATCACAAAAATTGGAAAAAGGGTCAAGTATCGCTTTGCTCCTGCGGTCGAGTATCGTTTTACTCCTGCGGTTGAGTATCGCGATATTTCCCAGCGGTCGTCGATCGTTTCGTTAGAGATCGTTTCAGACAGCGGTCCTAGATCGTTTCGCTAGAGATCGTTTTGATCAGAGGTCGTCGGTCGTGTATCGTTTGCCAAGTATCGCTATCCAGAGATCGCGACACTTGCCAAAGGTCGGTATCGTTTCAGTTAGGTATCGTCGATCGTTTCTAGTGAAGGTCGTAGATCGTTTATGTTCGAGTATCGTGTATCGCTTTCTGCCAGAGATCGTTTTGCTAGAGATCGTTTTGTCAAAGATCGTTGTCCAGCGATCGTTTTGATCGAGTATCGTTTGGACCCAAGTGTCGTTTGCCAGCGATCGTTTTGGTCAAAGGTCGTAGATCGTTTCATTGAGAGGTCGTGTATCGCTTTCTGCCAGAGATCGTTTTGCTAGAGATCGTTTTGTCAAAGATTGTTGTCCAGCGATCGTTTTGATCGAGTATCGTTTCACCCAAGTATCGTTTGTCAGCGATCTTTTCTCAGAGGTCGTGAGAGTCAAGTATTGTGACTGGAAATTTCTCTTTCAGTCACATTCCAGCCTAAGTTTTCCCTAGACTTCTGAACCCTAACTTAGGACTCTAGAGACTAAAGGTGGACCAGAATTGATTAGAGCTCTTAAGTGAATGAACTTGAGATCAGGAAGAACCCTAGGAAGCCGAAGAAGCGTAATTTCTTCCGTAGGGAGTGTTGCTGAACCAAGTAACCATTCACACTATTCTGAGACCTCCAGTGAGTCAGAAGGAGAAATCCCCATGGCTTCCGAGGATATGCAAAACACGGTGCCCATGATTGGCCAGATGTCCATCATTGAGGGCGAATACAGAACTTCCTTAGAATATGTGAGCACTAACCCCAATGAGATACCTATCTATTTGGATGGTCTAAACAGATCAGTGGCCAGACTGAGGAAGGCTTCAGAAGCCTACATAGTGCCAAGACCGGCAGTTAAGTACATAGGAGGACTGTACATGGATAAACAAGACATTCAATACATGGTCACAGAACACCCTGAAATCATTAATGAGCGTGGTGAGGAAAATAATACATCAAGCTTAAATGGATATGGAACTGAAGAGCAAGTAACAACTCCTAGAGGGAGATCGACAATCACTAAACTTTGGAAAGGAGACTTAGTTCCCCAGGATGACACTCTAATAGATGTGTATTTGATCAACGGGATGGAGCACCTGCTCAGAGCCCATTCCTCTATTTGGGAAGCTGCTCCTAATCCAGCTACCATCTATGAGTTACAAGATCCTGAATTCCCCACCATCATCACATATTTGGACAAAGACCACAGAAGGTATTGGCCAGTCACTGAATTAGAGAGAGCTGAGCTGAAATATCAGAACATCCCAGTGTTCCCCCCAAGGGACCAAGCCACTACTTCACGGAACCCACAGGGAAATTCTCAAAATAATCCAAGTCAACATTCGGGACAAACACAACAAACTCAACAAACCCGGATCCCTGTCAGACCACATGTTCAATTCGCAATGCCTGCCACAAATCCTAATTATCGGCCACAACCAGCCATTGACCCAAGACATGGAGTTCATGCTCCAGTCAGACCACAAGTAGTACGAGGACCAGGCATACCAATAGGAAGACCAAATTACCCTGTAATGCCGAGACAACCTGAAGCAGGAAGGAGACTAAGACCGATCCAAGTGGCCAAGTGCATGAGAAATCATTATGATGGCTCGACTGAACCCTATAATCACATAGCAGAATTTAAACAAGTAGTTAGAGCCGAGCAGGTAGATGACTTCATGATTCAATATGAGTCCTTTGGCCTTACCTTGTCAGACACGGCCCTGGCCTGGTTCCAGCCATTGGATCCAAATACCTTCCAGAACATGGATCAAGTGTATCAAGAAATGATTGAAGAATTTACCAAGTCTGGAATCAAGAACAATTCTTCGTCATTAATCCACAGCTTCAAACAGGTTCCGACTGAGTCAGTCAGATTGGCTGCCAGGAGATTCAAGCAGTATGTGGATAGATGTCCCGTAGAGGAGAGACCAACTCAAAACAAGATGGTATCATTGTTCTTAGAAGGACTACTGAACGGAACCTTGAGGTCATTAGTGTACGTGAAGAGAGTCCAAACTTTGCAAGAGTGTATGAAGGAATGTATAGACCTAGAAGATAACCTTGCAGAAGACTTGAAAATACCCAAAGGTAGTGTGAAAAGTGAAGAGTCATCAAGTAGCACATCAAACCCTAAAAACGACGTAGAGGAAATCGCCGACTTGCTAGCAAAAAAACTGAATATGCAAGGACAGAGGAATTATCCCACCAATCCGATGAGAGTACCCATGCTTAGAAGGTGTATGCGATGCGGAGGTGACCATCCTTCTCATCTGTGTACTGGGGGAGTAGTCCCACCACCTGCCTATGTTCCTCATAGACCCTCTGTCCCCGGACCACTACAGTATTGCAGTATAGAACAAAGATACACAAATCATAGCACCGAGAATTGCCCTTACAATAGGCAAACCAGACCCACACAGCCTTATGTGAGACCATATGGATATCCGCAGAACCAGCAGGGAGGAGAAGCTTTTAGATATCCCTCATATCAGCCGCAGGCACCAATACCACGACCATACGCATACCAGGGATATACACAGCCTCAACCAGTGCTAGGACAACAACCGCCCCACCCTCAGAATGTTGTCCCTGTTAAGATAGCGCAACCAGAGGAAAACTTAGAAAGGGCCATAGTGCCAGCTACACCTTGGACTAGCAGTGAACCATATGACTCATTTTATGAACCTAGTCAAGGAACATACCCAGGTTATGAGAACTCAACAATGGAATACGGGCAACAATATGACCCATATGCTTGTGGCATGGAGACGTCAGAGAGTTCTTATAACTACGAGCAAGATTATGTTCCATTAATGTACACAGCTCCTAGAGCAACCATGCCACCTCGACCAATGAATAGACCGCCTGTACCTAGAGGACCATGCTACAGATGTGGAGGTGACCACTATATTAGAGAATGTACATTGCCAAACCCACCACCACCACAACGAGTTTGGGAAGGCTACTGTAATGATTGTGGTAAGGAACATCTTTTTAGAGACTGCCCAAGAAATCCCAGCAAAGTTACATCAAACGTGCAAATCAATGTAATTGAAGTAATTGAATCATCAGGGAGCGACAAAGAGTACACAGTACCTTTAAAAGCCATGACAAGAGCCAAGGCCAGAGAAAACCCTGATAAAACGGAGGAAAACAACCAAAGTGACAGGGAGGTGAACACACCCATCCCTCAAAGAGTGGAAGACTCCGAAGAACCAGAGAAAAGTATCGCCAGTAAAAGGTCCCAGAGATGGAAGAATCGGAGAGATAGGATAAAAGAAAAGAAGTTATTACAAAAGAAGGAGGAGGAGGAAAGCAAACAAAAACTAAAGGAAGAACCAAAGAAGGAAAAGGAAATTAAAAAGGAAAAATGTCAGAAAGAAGAGGTAGGATCTGTATTAGCAGACCCAATGCCTGAAGAATTGGCCATGTGGATTCAGGCATATAAAGCAAGAATAAAAGCAGGGCCTACCATAGAACAACATGAGAGAGAGTATCCGAGAGGCGACTTAGAGAAAGAAAGATTGGAAATCTGCAAAAAATTGATAGAAGTTGCCCAACAAACATTAGAAAAAACCGCATCATCTTTACCAAACAACCGAATTTGCGAAGAAAAATTCCAAGAGTGTCTAAATAACCAGGAAAAGCCTAATGTGAATAGACCTCTGAATGATGAAATTGGTATTGAGAGAAAGGAAGGATCCATAGTCCCTGAAACAGAAGGAGATTGGACTAAGGATTTATGGGCGCGAGTTCAAGAGGACAAGTGGAAAAAGGTAGAGGGAATGGAACCGCCCTTTGAAGAATTGAAAGCAGAAAACGAAATAGAGGATTCAATACCTGAACTTAATTCAGAAGAAATTTTTCCAATGGATGCAAGTGACAAAGAAGCCGAAGACGATGTAAAGGAACTACCTAATTACACCGGGGAATACGAGCACAACTCAGAATTGTATCGCATTCCATCCATGCGGAGACGAGAAACGAATCCATCAGTTCAAACATCGGAGATCATACAACGCCTTAGAGAAGTGAAAATCCCATGTACCTTAACGTTCGAAGAACTGTTAAAGGTAAAACCACATCTAAAAGAAAAGTTGATCAATCAGTGGGAAGTCAAGGAAGAAAAGAAGGAGGTAGATGACGAAGTGAAAACGGTGAGAATTCCAGTGGATAAAGTAGGAGACTTTAGTGAAGGGGATGAGGGAAATACATGTCTACCAATCACCTATAGGGGTTACACAACCAAAGCCATATTAGACTCAGGAGCCGGTGTTGGCATTGCTACCAAAGAAATTTGGGAAAAATGGGGACAACCAGCATTAAGACCAACACGCATGAAAATACAAATGGCAGATGGACATACGGAAAGACCCTTAGGATTATTGGAACGAGTAGTCTTCACTACGTGCGGAGTGGAATTCGAACACACTCTAGCAATTTGTCACTTCGAAAGGCCAAGCAACTATGAAATGATCTTGGGAAGACCTTTCATGAGACAGCTAAAGGTTGTACAAGATTGGGGAAAGGATGCAGTGTACCTACAACACGCAGGAGTCACCACTAGGATCAACCTACATACGTACACATATCAAGATGTACCACCTCTGCAATGGAATCAAGTCCATAAAGAGGAAGACGATCAATCGATTCATAGTGCAGGTTCTAGTGACCAATCCTGGATGAACGAGGACACTCATCTATGGATATGCCAAGCTGCAAAAAAGGAAGAAGAGAGAAGAAAAAGTTGGCAGCAGAAACAAGGTGTAGTGAGATCGGTACAAGATCCAGCTTATATGCCACAAGTATTTCCAGACGAAGAATTCGAACCTCACGGTTGGATGGAAATCTTAGCCACCCTCGATGTCTGTGTAAATGAAGAGGTGGTAACTATGAACGAATGTATTGACGAGGAGGGTTATGACATTAGTTTGTATGTGGTAGTCCTTCAGGAGACAGAAGAAGGAGAAGTAATTGAGAAAGACTGGAAGGAGGACTACGAGAGCATTGAAATGGAACCAGAACCCCTGGATCTAGGGATTAGTACCAACAACATGGATATCACTGTCAATGAACAACATAAGGACCTCACACAAAAGGAAGAATTAGAAGTTGAAAGGGAGTTAGAAGAGGAAGATAACAGGCTTCAAGACCAATTTGAGGTACCAGCTCATTTCAAGAAATATGAAGTGGAAGAGAGGAAGATTGCTATTCAAATGCCTAAAAGAGAAGCACAACCGGGAATAGCATATGATAATAAAGAGCAGACCAAGAAAATAGTCGTAACCATGGAAGGAGGAGAGGAACGATGTACTTTCATAGGACAGGATGTCTCATTAGAGGAGGAACAAGAGTTAATTCGTCTCATAAGAGAATACCGGGATGTCTTTGCTTGGACCTATAAGGATTTAAAAGGAGTAGATCCCTCTATATGTGCGCATAGAATCCCCATGACATCCGAAGCCAAACCTTCCAAACAGAGACCCTATACTTATAATGATGTGTATTCAGCCAAGATAAAAGAGGAAATAGACAAGTTACTAGATGCTGGATTCATTTACGAGATTGAGCACACAGAATGGGTATCACCCTTGGTGGTTGTACCAAAGAAGAATGGCAAGTTAAGAGTGTGCATCAATTTAAAAAAAGTAAACGCTGCGACCATAAGGGATAGTTACCCCTTACCAATCACTGATCATCTCTTGGAAAGGGTAGCAGGGAAGGAAGTATATAGCTTTTTGGATGGCTTTTCAGGGTATAATCAGGTAGCCATTGCTCCTGAGGACCAACATAAGACAGCGTTTGCAACAGAATGGGGAGTATACGCCTTTAGAGTCATGCCTTTTGGTTTAACGAATGCCCCAGCTACCTTCCAAAGATTGATGTGTCATGTGTTCAAGGAGTTTTTGAGAAAGAGTATGGAGGTATACGTGGATGACCTTTGTACATATTCAGCTATACGATCAGAGCACATCCCTGAACTAGAAAAGATTTTTGCTAAATGTCGACAATATAGAGTATGCCTTAATCCGGAAAAATGTGTTTTCATGGTCAGACAAGGGAAAATATTAGGACATATTGTCTCTAAGAACGGAATCTCAACTGACGAAGACAAGATTAAAGTAATTCTGGATTTACCAAGACCTAAGACTGCTAAAGAAGTTCAAGCATTTATGGGACATTGTGGTTACTATCGAAGATTCATACACATGTATGCCATAATTGCTAGACCTCTTTATGCATTGTTAACTCAGTTCAATTGGACCGAAGGATGCGAAAAAGCTTTTAATGAGTTGAAGAATCGATTGAGTTCAGCACCCATTCTTCAAGTCCCCGACTGGAATAAACCGTTTCATATTCATGTTGATGCTTCCAAATTTGCCATTGGCTGCATCTTAGCTCAACCAGCTGATACAGGTAAATTAGACCACCCGATAGCCTATGCCAGTAGACAGTTAAATCAGGCGGAACGCAATTATACTACTACAGAAAGAGAAGGCCTAGGGATGGTCTATGCAGTCAAGAAGTTCAGACATTACTTACTGGCAAACAAATTCAAATTTTTCATTGATCATCAAGCTCTATTGTACTTAGTCAACAAGCCTTGCAATACAGGACGACTAGTACGATGGTTTTTACTGCTAATGGAATTTGATTTTGAGGTAATAGTCAAGAAAGGAAATACCCACATAAGGGCAGACCACTTATCACGGATGACCCATGGAGAACCACCCATAGGAGTACCAGATGACCTGCCAGACACTTATCTTTTTAACCTGGAAGTATGTCCTCAGTGGGCAGAAAAGTTGATCCCGATACTCACACATGGACCTAAAGATGGGATCACGCCAAACCAAACGCAAGATCTTTGGAAGACTAAGAACCTTCACATTATTGCTGGAAGTCTGTACCACCAGGATTCAAGTGGACTACTGATGAGATGCGTGGAAGAAGATGAACAAAAAATGTGGCTTCAGAAAGCACACATAAATCAATGGAACACTCACTTGAACGCAACTGGAACATGGCAAACACTCAAGAGATTCGGCATATATTGGCCGACCATGCAACGAGATGCACATCATTATGTGTCAACCTGTCAAACCTGTCAAGAACAAATCCCAGATGAGAACTCTACGTTATGCTATTCTACAATAGCACCAAGGTGGAGCATGCCTTTAGTAAAGTTCTTGAAAACTCGAGAGTACCCTAATGGAGCTACCCTAGCAAGAAAACGTGCTCTTGAAGAACAGAGCAAAGATTACGTCATCCTAGGAAAACAACTTTTTAAACGCGGGAAGGATAACCAGCTAAGATTGTGCATTCATGAAAATGAATATCTCTCTGTATTAGAAATGGCACATGCAGGAGCTGCGGGAGGACATTTCTCAGCAGACAGAACGGTCAAGATGATTCTCTTTGCAGGCCTGTGGTGGCCAACTCTACATATGGACGCAGAGACATATGTGAGAAGCTGCGAAACATGCCAGAGAGCAAAATATCCCATTAGAAGAGATGACATGCCTTTAAGACCGATGGTTTGCGCTAGAGCCTTTACCAAGTGGGGAATTGACTTTATAGGACCTATCAATCCACCTGCGAAAGGATCTCATGCTGAGTACATTATAGTAGCCACCGACTACTTAACCAAGTGGGTAGAAGCAAAAGCCACTAGAAAGAATGATGCTCAAACCACAGCAAAATTTCTCTTTGAGCACATATTCACACGCTTTGGACTACCGATCGAGATAGTAAGTGATCGAGGAACGCATTTCTTAAACGAAGTCATTGAATCGCTAATGAATGAATTCTTAGTGATTCATAAAAAATCAGCCCCATACCATCCTCAAGCTAATGGGCAAGCTGAAAGTTCCAACAAAGTACTTTGTACGGTATTGACGAAGATTGTCAATAATGGAAGGTCAGATTGGGACAAACAATTGCATCACGCAATTTGGGCCTTCCGAGTGGCATATAAAACGGCCATTGGAACTACACCTTTCAACCTAGTGTATGGACAAAATGCAATTTTGCCAATTAACTTCTTAGTACCTACATTAAAAGTGGCCCAGCAATATGAGTGGAACGGTCATGAGTTGTCTCAGCAGTTAGATCAAATTGAAAAGCTGCACGAGACTAGATTGCAAGCGGTAGCGGGCATTTATGCCGCCAAACGGAGACAAAAGGCTTATTATGATGCACATATAAAAGACAAGGGACTGAAAGAAGGCGATTTAGTCCTAGTATACACCCTCAAACAACATGCAAAGAAGCTCCAAAAACGCGGATATGGACCTATGATTATAAATCGAATCTCTACTAGTGGTGCAGTAAATCTCGCCACACTAGACGGAGATATTCTTCCCAACTACATCAGTGGATGCAGAGTGAAAAGATTCATGGAGCCATTGACTGATCAAATGCTAGCACGACTATTAGGAGCTCAGAGTAGGAAAAAGGAAGAAGAACGCATACGAGAAGAAGCGAGACAGGAAGCCCTAGAACGTATCAAAAAACGGAAAGGGTGGATGAGAGAAAGGGACGAGAGATATCGATTAGGAGAAGAACTCATCCCAATGGCTAATTTTAGAGCCACTGAGAACTCCAGACAACAAAGAAGACAGCCTTATTTGAATCTGGGGGCAGGACGGAAAGAGTACCACTTAGTGGATGCTCTCATAGACACAGGAGCAGCAATAAGCTGTATTAGATTTTCTTTGTCTCAGAGACTTAAAGAGGAGATACGCCCATCGAAGGCACAACTAATTGGAATAGGAGGAAAAGTTACTCAATGCATGGGTGAGATCACTTTACCTTTACATATGGGAAACAACACGATGGAACAGAGACTCTTAGTGTGTCAGGACCAAGATCTCCTTGAAGATGTGGTGTTAGGCCAAGATTGGATCTACGAATATGAGGTAACCATTCAATTGGCCTTAGGATACATCTCGGCCAGGATAGGACCTCGTGAAGTATTTAGTTTGCTAGACGAACGACCACCCAAAGCTGCTATTATAGAGCCAGAAGTCCATCTTAACGAACAAAGTCATGGTTGTATGTTCACTAACACTATAGAAACCCCATCGTCCAGTACTTCATGTGAAAATACCGTGAGTCCTGTGTGCACCCCATCTTTGAGTTTAGAGAGTCACGAGAGTGCACAAGAACATGAAACCAAGCACAGAGAGCCACAAAGCACAGGAACGAATACCACTTTGCAAGAAGGGAGGTCTACACCTGTGCAAGTGTACCCCATTCCACATTCTACACTAGCTTGGATAAGAAAGGACCAAAAGAAGGCCTATCTTCAACAACAGACAAGTCTTCGACAGCAGCGTGAGCAATGGCATAAGAAGACAAAGAATTTCGAACACTTCAGGCAACCACGACTCAAGAGCATATGGATCCCAAAGAAGCTGATAACTGCACAACCTGATCGAACAAAAATATGGGTTCCAAAGTCATGTACTCCAAGGACAACCATCCCAAACAAGGAACATCCTCAGAAGGGCTATCACACTCAACATGGTCAACAGACACATCAGCCGAGAAAGAGGACATATTGGAGGAAGAAGGAATCCATAAATGCAATACAAACCAACCTGAGATTTCCAAATGAGAATCGGCAGACATACTACCGAAGCAGAACCGCATTCATCAAAAAGGTGGAGAATACAGTACATCCCATCCAAGTGAAGCAAGTTTGGATGCCGAAAGACAAGACAAGCTGCATACATCATGCAACTACTTCCAATTGCACACATGAGGAATTGCCAAGATCCAAAGTATGCATGATAGGGCCACATTACAAGGCCAAGCATTCGGCACGTCCTTCTTCTATTTTCGGATAGTCATGCACATTTTCCCTTTGGAAATAGGAGAGCACTTGTACATACTTAAAATATTACTCCAAACAAATTTTTCACTAACCACTTCGGCTATGAACTAACTTTTATGTTTTCTTTTCAGCAAAAAATATAAAAATACAAGAAAAATTCAGGTATTACCTGTCTCACACCCACGGGAAAGGGACGGCACCATGCACTCGGAGCAACATCGAATTAATAATCAATATATGGAGGAGGATTTATGACAAACATATGGATACTAATTCATCCTCTATATTGAGTGCAGATGACATCTTCTGACTCAGAAGCTACACAGCAGGAAGAGGAACTACTTCTTCCATTGGGGTCAATAACCAAGGTCAGAGGACATTGGTTTCGAGACGACCAACCTATCTCGGAACTTCTCTTTATGGCAACCATCAAAATTATGGACAGGGATCACTATTTCCCCATTATGTCACAAGATTTCAAGACCATAATACAAGGATTACCACACATCGAGGAAGTATGGACCCAAGCTGGCATTGAAGCATTTTTGAAGATACCTATATGTGTACCCGACTTCCAAAGATGTACACAAGTGATGAATACCATGCAGCCGGCTGCTACAAAGATCTCGGTTCCAGAAGCAAAGGTTTTGGACAAGGTAGGCACATGGAAGACAATTCAATTCACTCATGAATTGATCAATAAAGCCTTTGGATGGAATCAAGAAGGAATTACTAATGTCAAAGAGGAATGCCATGACCCCAAGAAAAGATCATTCCTGGAGATTAACAGAACAGATATTGAAGATGCAGTACGTTTGGTACATCAACACTTTTGTTTTCCTGGCATGAACAGATACACCGCACCACAAAAGATTGTAGTACAACTCCTATCGCATGCCATGAGACAGATAGGAAACAAAGTGAATCTCACAGGTTACGTACAAGAACGATTGTTTGAAGCTCAGAAGAAATGGGGGCAAAAGAAGTTCTTGAACGGTGGTTCAGCTTTAACTTTATTGATATATGAAGCTCTAGACATGAAACACTGCTTACGAGAGATGCCGACAACAGAAGGGCTAGCAAGGTATGCAAAATCCGCTTCTGTCCCTAAGAAGAAGAAAGCAGTAGTTGTGATTGAAGAGGCTGGAACCAGCACACAGAAACCCATGAGGGGTACGAAACGCTTGCGAGAAGAGGAAACTCAAGCAACACCCCAGTCTAAGAGAACGCATCTCTTGCCTAAGATCACGACGGCTCAAATGCCGATTTCAAAAAGAGATTTGTCCGCTGCCCTCGAACAAACACACCAGTATATGCAAGGGCAGGTGAATCTAAATGTCCAAGGACATCATTATAGACAAGCAAGTCAAGTTCAGCCAAAACAGAGTACAGAAAAGACTCCAAAACAACCTGGAAGGTACACAGAATTGGGCATTGATGACTCAAGTACGAATACGGAATCCAGTCCTGAGAAAGACACGCTAGATACTGACATCAGGACAGAAACCTATGAAGAGGAAGGAGTAGAACTCAATCAAATGGAAGTGACACCGGACAGCCAGAAGGAAAGAGAAAAGAAGATGGATGATGCTCAGGAACAGGAGCACGTCATTCAATTGAATGACACTACAAAAATGAGCATCAAGGAAGATACGACTATTGGGGTTACACATGTCAAAGTACCTATTAAAGAGGAAGAACAAACCCCAGTGAATAAGGAAACGGGAGAGCCCCAACAAAAAGAACGAACCATCATCGAGGTACCTGATGACACACCTCAAGGACAGGATGAAAACATGAGGGCCGAACCAAGGATTCAACTTCAAATCAGGCAGCCCCATGATACCACATTACACATTGCTCAAGGCAAAGACGTAACTACCGGAGAAGAACCCTCTATACCTAAAACATGGCTCAATGTGGATGTGACGCAGTTAAAACCGGTAGTAAAGCAAATGATCCAAACAGCCATGGATACGCAACAACAAATGATGGACATAGATGCAGACTACGACAAAACCATGAAGGAAAAGAATCAGTTTCAAGTTATGAGTGAACAGTTGTCTGCACAATTAATTCAGGTACAAAAAGAGATAGCCACCAAAAGCACTGAGCTGTTAGAAACACAAACGCAATATGAATCATTAAGCAATCAGCATCACCAACTGCGAAACCAGCTCGAGGACCTACAGAAATTATATGATGCTACTGCAGCAGAAAAAGAAAGAATGAAGACCAGAAGTACTCTACTAGAGACACAGCTGAAGTTATATCTGGATGAGAATGATACTTTACGTAACAGAAATAAAGAGTTGATGAAATCATTGTTATACGACCAACCAATAAAGCAACAGGAATCAACTGAAAGTACAGAAGATGAATTAAGAGATCAACTCGCACAATATGAAGCTTTGCTAAAACAAGAGCGCGCAGTAAGAGAAGAAGCAGAACACAAGCACAATCAAGAAATAGGTGAGCTAAAAAGGCAGCTGAATTCAACACAGGCAAAACTCGTACAGAGCTACAGTGAAAACATGGATCACATAGCTAACATAGGTAAGGAGCTCCTAGCCACAAAAGAAAAACTCGGGGAAGCCATACAACAGATAAAGGAAAAAGACGAATGCATTGAAGAGCTAAAAAATCAGCAGAAAGGCAAAGAACAGATCGGGACATCAGTAGTGCCAGAAACAGAACATCCTACTGACGAGGTAGAGGTAAGCCCTCTATCTCAACCGATCTATCATTCTCCAATACATGAGCAGATGGCGGATATGCATGATGATCATCCAATGCCATACACTGCAGAAATAAGTCAGAAGGAACGGGCACTAGTGGTGTCCCGATTGACGGAAAATTTTGAGAATGTAGTCATCAAGGTCATGAAGGAAGCAAAAATCAAAGGTAAAGACTTGGACAAGATCATAAAGCCTTTCAACATTCCATATGGACTGTTGAAAGAGAAAACAAGGCAATATATAAAGAAGGTTACGCACAAAAGCCCAGATGAGCAGCTCAATTTCAAGAATGACACATTCTTGTACACTCAAGCAGAGTTCGAAGCTGCACAGCCGGTGTGGAGGAGAAAATTCTTGGAGAAACATCCCACACTACGGGTGCACTGGGAGGCCGCACCTTATTTACTACAGGTAAACCCTTCATTTTGTCCAATACCACGAAGAAGGGATACAACAGACTTTTTGGCTTCACAACGCAGCGGCAATATTAATAAACAGTGGCTAAACTATCCGATGTTACCTAGCCCGCCACATAACTATTTGCCAACAGAAGATTATATGATCAAAACAATAGAATTTTGGCTACAAAACTATGCGACAGTACCAGATCTAGCAGTTAAAATGACAAATAAAATACTTAGTATGCTACTTACAGTTTTGAAGGTCTTCAAACATGCGGCATATACATTTCTGAATTTCATCGGCATTAATCAAGGCACAGATATACTTATTTTTGATCTATCAGTAATGCCGAGCCGCCCCACAATAATGGCATATTATTCTAGACTCATGTTCTTGCCAAGTCTGTACATGCAAACATTTGAAGAAGCATTTTTTACAGGATTTTTTGAAATAGATTCAGAGATCTTTTTGAAGATGTCATCCAATCTGAATGCCAGACTGGTGGCATACGAATTAAGCTTCTTCGCAGATCACCGACAACCGCCCAATGATGGAGTCAAAGCTGAACAATGGAAACAGATCATGATACGTGAAGCCAATCTGCTAAATGACACAGAGCAACAAGTATACAGAACATATGCCCGGCGCTTATCAAAGCCTGTCGGGGACGACAGAGTCCAGGAGGGGGGCAGTGTTGCAGGAGAGTCAAGTAAGAAGAAGAAAAGAAGAAAACAACGAAAGAAGCAGCTTCACTAAAAAGAAAGATTTGAAGACATCTCT